>CM048745.1:347495923-348747590 GCA_026315105.1 Locusta migratoria
TATTGTTGAAAATCGTGATTAGATTCTTCGAAACGAGTGCGTTTTTATTACCTGTGATTTCTTATATATTCTCTGATAAATGTAACATGTTTTTAGAAAAAAGGAGATGGACAGAGAGAGAGAGAGAGAGAGTGGATAGGAAAAGTACTAACTCAAGGTTCGAATAAATAAATGAATACCCGGGCAACGCGGGGTTTTCAGCTAGTAAAATATATTATTCAGTTGTACAGCTTACGTCACAAAGTTTAAAAAGATTTTTTTGGGAAAAAGCTAGCCACTATGGTCTGCAAGCCTGCCCGGACGCATCAGACTAGTTCGTGTCCGCTTGTAAGCTATATTCCATCTGCGGCCACCCGATCTTCGCGATTATAACATATTTTGGAACCAGCAATGACTTTCGTATTCTTATTTGCCACAAATTTCTGAATTTTGAGACTCAGTGCCGTTTATATTCTTCGTTTTCATAAATATTTAGTTGTTTTGTGGAGAACAGCAGCCTTTGCACATGTGTAAAGTGAGGTCCGGGTCCCGAAGTTTGAGTCTCTCTTCACAGTAGCAGAGCGACTTTCTTACAATCAGTTAAGAATGTAAGCAGTTATTTACTGTACTGTAGTGTTCATGTGCATGTCGTCTGTTCTTGTAGTTTATTTTCTAACGGTTCACTACCTTTCAGAAATCAATTTCTCAGCTTTAGGGTTGGAAGAGAAGCGAACCCACTGTCATATTAGACACCTGGCGGCACTAGTGCTTGTCTTCAGGCACAAGGACAGCTGACTGCAAGCCAAAGCTTAGAATTATGATAGTCTGCGAAGATCTCTAACGCACACCATGTTTATGGTTTCTGCCAGTTCTGCGTCAGTCTTTTATTAAGCTGCCTTGATATTACTGACGTTTGCTACAAAATTATTCCAAAATACGTAGATGTGTCCGTTGCACAACCCATCAGTATTTATCTGCAAAACTCCTCATGTGTGCGCCAATGTCTGAAGATCAAAGGCTCCGCCAGACAGAGAGCGGGCAGTTCTCGCGTACAGTAGTCGCCGTTGTCCGCCGCAGTCAGCAAGCCAAACACAAGGTGGCCAGGGGTCAGCGTTCCACTTGCTGAACGACGCCTCTTGTGTGTGCGTCAGATGCCGAACATGTAAACATGACCGGCAGTTCACATGAGGATGGACTTCTTCTTCTCCTTGCGCTCCCTTTGAAGGAACGAAGAAAATGGATACGTTAAATTAACATGAAATCAGAAGCGAAAGGGAATTTCATCGTGCTTGCAAAGAATTGAACTCGTATGAAGACCATTTTTCAATCACATTATAATACCTTGCGAAGAGCTGATTGAACAAAATATTACAAAAATTAATACTAACTGGAGAAGACTGCTGGCTCTAGAGAAAGATCGTCATTTTGCTTCAGGTAAGTGTCTCATTCTTTCTTGTAACTATATACCATCAAAATACATATTCCTTAAAACGGAACACTATAATATTGTAGTAACGGTGAACTAAGAATAATTTTAACGAAAATACAAATCTGCGCTAATATCGTCACATTTCTAATGAAAAAAAAAAAAAAAAAAAAAAAAAAAAAAAAAAAAAAAAAAAAAAAAAAAAAAACTTAACATCTGTAAACCAACCCAGATTACTCTTTCTGCACTTGCACCAGTGGCGAAACTCGTAGAGGTACAAATACGAAAGTCCACATCAGTAGATAATTCACCAGCTGTGTTGCTGCGGACTAAGCTCTCGGGTGCAATGTTTTCAGACGGTTGTGGCCTTGACATCTCGGCTAATGAAACGACTTCCGCCTTTGCAATAACTGATCTAATTTCATTTTCAAAATCGTTTATGTACGAAAAAAAGGAAGAAATCTTAGGGTTTGAGGTACCGTCGACAGCCTGTTCATTAAAGACGGAGTTTTTCTACGAGTCGGAGAATGCAGTGTAATTTTCTGCATTTTGTTTAATTCTCACTTCTTGTATAATAGTACGTCACGGATTAGGCAACCAGGTTTAAAATTGTTTGTAAGAATGGGAAATAAATTAAGACCTGTTTTATTCAAATGTTTGTAAAGTTTATGGGACTTAACTCCGTGGTCATAAGTCCCTAAACTTACAAACTACTTATGAACTGACTAAGACTAAGGACGTCACAAATATCCATGCCCGAGGGGGGATTCGAACCCCCGACCGTAGTAGCCGTGCAGACCGTGACTGGAGCGCCTCAGTCCCCTCGACCACGGCGGCCGGCTGTTTTATTCAGATTAGCGCCCATCTACGTTCTCATGTATGAAAAAATTGTTGAAATGTCTTGGTCGCAGTTAGCTTTATTTCATGACGCGTTTCGAGACATCATCATCAGAAAAAGATTTTAAAAAACGATGGGAATTACACCATCTTCGTATAGATTCATGAATACAAATTTAAAATACCATCATGGATGTCTGGTGAAGGTGTTCAACCAGACTTACATGCTCAACTGTCAACAGTGATGGTATTTTAAATTTGTATTCATGAATCTATACGTAGATGGTGTAATTCCCATCGTTTTTTAAAATCTTTTTCTGATGATGATGTCTCGAAACGCGCCATGAAATAAAGCTAACTGCGACCAAGACATTTCAACAATTTTTTCATACATGCCAACGTAAGGTCGCGTGTCCAACAAAAAAATGGATGGTTTTATGAACCAAGTGATAAACATCTACGTTCTAGTTTCCATATTCTTTGACACATTTTTGTGCTCTGAATAGCTTGTGTCGTGAAGGAATAACTTTTAATGCTTCAGAACGTTTAATTTCCTTTTTCCCGCCATATTGTTTCGCCGTGGACTCCGTAGAAAATTTTAAGCTGCACGCCACACAGCTCGGACTAGCGCGTGCGACCGCCTTCTGTTTGACCGAGTCAAAATCAAATATTTGGAAATCTAAGGGACTCTGCATATCAGTCCCTAGACTTACAAACTACTTAAACTAACTTATGCTAGAGACAACACACACACATATACACACACATGCCCGGGGGAGGACACGAACTTCCGACGGCGAGCTACCGCGCACTCCGCAGCAAAGCGCCTTATAGCGCTCGGTCACTGCACCGCGGCAGACCGAGTCGGCAGGGCCCCGTGATTGATTGTGCCTTAACGAATGTAAAGTCAAAGCCGCCGAAGAAACAACTGTGTGTTTCAATCAATTACGACCTACTGATTGACAACAATTCTATCATAAGATCTTGTGTCACAAGGAACTCAATCATATCATCTAGATCAAGAGAATGGAGATCAGGGTTTTACGTTCCGTCGAATATATGGTCATTACGGACGGAGGATGAGCTTCGATTGTTGTTGACAAAGATGGTGAGGGAAGTGGGCCATGCCCTCTCAAAGTACGCATCCCGCCGTTTGCCTGGAGCGATATCCGGAAACGACGGAAAACTCAAATCTGAATGTCCGGAGACGGTATGAATCGCTCTTCTCCCTAATCCGAGTTCAGTTTTCTAACCTCTATGATACGTCGCTTGCTCATCTAAATCGACACACTATTTAATCGACAGACTATTTAAAAACTACTCGTCCTTATTGGTTTTCTATTCTAGGGTACATGTGTATACCTGAACACAGAACGTACTGAACGACCTTTTGTTTCTGATTCTACCTCAAATGCTACAACTAGCAGATTAAAAGTCAGATAAGTATCAATAAAATCGGTACAAGAATTTAATGAATATTTGAATTTATGCCGTAAATACAAACAAATATGAATCAACAAGCAACGACAGGAGTACAAGTCAGCCTAAATACCCGCCTTAAACAGGCAACCCTTGATATGCCTCAACAGTTTTCAAGACAGTTAAGATTCTATTAAAGGAAATAGCTATGCGAGGACTTACTTTCAAAATGTGGAAAATAGTGCCTGACACGTCTAGCATCTAACACACCGTGCAGGAACGTACTAACATCTTCCTTCCAAGGATTAGGCTGTTGCCAGTTCCGAACTCACGAACAAAGTCATTCCTATGTCTTCCGTGGTCTGCCATTATCTCTTTTCACATTTTGTTTGTGCTTCAGGATCTTCTGGGGAACTCTACAGCCGGCCGCGGTGGCCGAGGTGACTGAAGCGCTCCAGTCACGGTCAGCACGGCCACTACGGTCGGGGGTTCGAATCCCCTCTCGGGCATGGATATTTGTGCCGTCCTAGTTCGTAAGTAGTTCATAAGTAGTAAGTTTATGGACTGACGACCCCGTAGTTAAGCCCCCCCCCCCCCCCAAAAAAAAAAAAAAAAAAAAAAAAAAAAACTCTACACTCTGATAATCACAGAGGGTGTCGTTGCCAATTTTACTACGTCATTGAATCTTCTCCTTCATGTTGAAAATATTTAATTCTTTTCTGACATCGTCATTTCTAATCATGTGTCTCCTTGTGCAGCCTTTTGTCTTCTTTCTCAATAACGTCATCTCTGCAGCTTGAATTTTGCGTTCTCATCTTTTCGTGGAACACATCTTTCGCTTCCGTACAGTAACATAGGAACTGTTATTACTTTATATAATTTCAGAATCGACTATTTTTTACTTTTTGTCGCAATGTTCTGCTAATGGTACCAAAGACAGTTTGAAATTTCAATGTTTTATTTTCAATATGTGTATCATAATCTAAACTTACACAGTCTAAATAAGAGATTTGAGATATTTGTTGTAAGGCTGAATTATACCAATATCTAAAACAATTTTTGATCTGACTAGAATAAACTATTATCTTATATCTAGGTTCTGCAAAATAATTCCTGACCGAGAATTGCAAAATTAAGTTTGATACTGTAAGTGTGTCTCCATTAAACTGTTGTAACATATATGCAAGCTATGTGAACTCTAATTTTATCATTTTTTTAAATTGTTAACACATAGTTTATATGTGTGACATAACAAACAATAATACCAAGATGGAATGGAGGTAATATGTTCCTGAAACAGATCTAGTCGCAGTTTTATACAATGAGTATAGGCTGAAGCATAGAATTAAAATTTGTACCAGAGGCAGGATTCGATTCCCGGTACAAATTTTAATTTTGTGCTTCAGTCTGTATTCATGGTCACATACAATAATACTGATTCTTCCACCATCAGCTAAATATATAAATAATATCTGACGCCAATGACTTCTCTCCGTACCTGCCTCTGGGAAAAGACGTTGCGAAGCTCAGCGTTTCTCCTCATGCGCAACGGGGACAGAGTTACGTGGTATGATAACGGCCAGTAGCCTGGGGATATGGTGAGATTGAGAACCGCTGCACAAGCTTTCCAACAGAAAAAAAGTCGTTTATTACAATACGCCAACGGTTTACCTGTTTCTGCAGTCGAGAGAAAGTGTAGAACTTGCTGGTTCTCCCACACTACTGCTGAACGAAGAGGGAGGTGTAATGTGTGCCGCCAGCGTCGGTATGTTTGATTTTCAACAGGCAGGTGTCTTCTGACAGGCAGTTGTTCCATCTAAATTTGAAAACTCTCATTTGAAAGCACTGAAACGACGCTTTTAGCATTTTGTAGTCCTTACTGAAGTAATAGAAATAGGTCAAGATACGCTGCAAAGAGGAGAATATTGAGTGTTAGGAAGTACTTCTAGCTCTAGTTTAACCACTTTTTTCATCGTATATCTGAATCAGCATAGCACTTCGTAAACGAATTACTGTTGCAAATTACCGAAAAGTACTCGAATAGCTATTGTAGTTACAGGTATATCGGAAACTTCACTTTTTTTGTAGGATGAGAGTTTTGAGTCTGTTGAAAAGTACGGCAGTTCCCAGAAAACGGTAATATTACATAAATACGTGTGTATCCAGTGCACTAATTGGGAAGGAAGTAATGCGTCTGAAGATCTGTTACGCGGCTTATTTTTCAACGAAATAAGTAAAGACAAATAATAATAAAAAAGAGTGCCTGACTTGTTCCTCGACATGAAACTAAATGAAGTCACTGGGGATAATTAGAATTATATATATCTTGGACAGCTGTCCATATGTTTCTTGCAAGCGTTTATTAGAAGACTAAATGAGTGGTTTAGTTTAAGCAGAAAGATGAAAAATGTGTTGTTTGTTTTAAAGTTGCCTTTTCCTGCCTGCATTCCTGCTCCATTCGCACGTTCACGCAGTGGATAGCGGTAAAGTCTATATCATGCCAAGCACGTAGTCGCCGACTGCTTACTCGCTCAAGGACGAGTAAAATTTCCTCGCTGTAACTGAACTCGTCGGTGGATATACGGAAGCAGTTTCTGAGCAAATACTGCTTCCAGGCTATGAATTATGCATAGCACTGTTTCACAAGGAGTTTCTTGTCGGTATTCTTTAATAAACATGCAAATACATATATCGAGCTTCGAAATATGATTCACTTCTTTTCAAACGCTTCTTCTTACTATTAAGAAATGATCAATAGAAATCCAAATTCAGTACCTCCCTTCGTACTCATGTTATTACTCTACGCTCTATCTATTTTATAAGGTACCAGCTGAAAACCCGGTCTTGTCCGGATACGTATTTATTTCAATCTCAAGTTCGTCCATCTCATCTTCTATTTTCTCTCTCTGTGCACGTTCTCTTTCCTTCTCTTTCTGTCCACCACCTATTCCTCTCTCTCTCTCTCTCTGTTCATATCCTCATCTCCCTTCCCTCTTTTCATCTCTTCCTAACCTTCTCTTTGCCCACTCCATCTTCCCTTTCTCTTTCAATCGCCTTTTCGTCTCTCTGTAGATTTCATCCTCCACTTCCTCAGTCTACTGCCTCCTCCATCTGTGAAACTTTGATAACTCTTTTTTTAACTTTCATGATCGTTAGTGAAAAGGTGTCTAAGTTTATTGGAAGGTCCCTTCATCCTGCACAGTATGAAATCTTGTTTTGATGTTTAAGTGTGCAAAATTTCATCAAGGTCGTAATAAAGAAGTAGATTTTGTCGGAGTTCGCAAATGAAGTATCCTCTTGCACGCGCCATACATAATTTTACATCGACAGTGGCTTTCCTCTTGTTTTGAAGGTGATGTATGTAAAGTTTCATCGTAATTGGATGATCCGGGTGGCAGCGCGTACAAAAAGGTACAAGCCTGTTGCAGTAGTTTCCCAGTGTTTATGACGTCATATCTCCTAAACTATAAGTCGTACAATGAATTAATTTTCTTGTTACATTCACTGGCATAAATGAATGCGATTTACAAAATATGGTGCGAATACACTCATTAGCAAAGAAAGTAATAAATTTAAATGTCATTCAAAATGCGGCAAGTTTTCAGGCATCTCTGTCTTCATGACGTCATATATCCTGAACTATGTTCTGTGATATAATTAAGCTATAACCTTCGCGAAAGTGCAAGTAATATGTTAACGAAGTTTCACGACAGTCGGATAACGTTACGGCAACATATAAAATACGAAGAAATACACATTTTTAAATATTAGATCCGTGTTACTTTTTTGTGGGCCTATATCACGCTCAAATTTTGTCACAGGAGACTATACATCGTTCTAAACTACGAGTGTTGAGAGATTTGTTCATTGGAGAACTTGGCATTAGATATCAGTGTTATGAGTGTAGAACCACGAGGATGAAACAGTCACGCAGAGAAGTTCGTTAATTTGTGGAGTAGAAGGGAGAAAAGGAAGACTGGAAGGGGTTACTGAAAATGTTGTCATCAAAACTAAAAGTTATCGTCTAGAGATTAATGCAGAAGTAAATAGGTCGCTTACGCGCAACGGGAGACACAAGTTGAAAGAATTTATTAGTGACAGCTAAGTGAAGAGGAACCGAAACTGTGATGCCAGTGGGGGATAATCTACAGTGTCTGTTCCATAACGGAATGTAGCGTGCAGCAATTCCACACTGTAGACTGTTAGCGGGTTCTGGGAATCAAACGCGTTTGTGGAAATCAGAGAAGTCCGTTTTAAGAAATGCTCAAGCAATACTCATAATTACTCTACAGGTCTATACCGCGCCTAATCAGAGGTTTCAGTTTTAAAATGTATTCAATTGTTAGCAGGTGCAGTACGAGTGGCAGATTGTGGTAGTATAGGCGAATGTATCTAACATCGAAGCACCAAATGACAATGACCACTCAAGCTGATACTATGTTTAAGAGACTTTTCGACAGCGTTTCAGACTGCAAGATTCTATAGAGCTATTTGTGGAAGATAGACTAATAGTACTCCTGAAGTTTGCAGAGTTATTGGCTGTTGAATTAATTTTAACGGCGAGGTACTTTATTTGCGGTATAGATTAACTTCTTTCTGACTTTGAAGTAGAGTCGTGTGACATGACATTTGTCTTCAGGAGGATCAACTCCAAGAGCATATGCCTAAGAATGACCGCGATAAACATTGCGTTTGGTGTCATTAGCAGTTTATCTCTAGACAGTGACTCCTTCATATGCTTCCTACACTGGTGCTAATCTTTAACTACGCAGAAGTAGGCCTTTCTGTGTACGTTGCATCATAAAGCGAAGTGTTAAATGGTCGTCTACATGCAGCGCCTATACAGTAGTTTATTACTAATTTGACACATCGTGAAAAGAGTGAAAGAGGCGCCGTATATTAGGACAGTGTAAAAGCTGTTTTAATTGTCTTCTCTTCTGACAACCGGTAGCTCGAGTCTTTCTGAAGTGGTTAGCGAGCAAATAAGAATGACGTTGCGGATTGGTAATACGGCGACTTAAGTGTGTCATGGTCTCATGACAATACAAGAAATAGTTAAATGAGGACTTGATTCACTGAAATGAGTGATGAAAGTTTGTATGTTTTAAGCCTGGCCCAAGGGAGGTGTAGGTACGGGGTAAGAGGAGATCCAAAAATAGCTTCCCAGAATGAAAGCCGAGAAAAAAAAACCCTCAAGATCAAATAGCAACTAGCATCGTAATAAATACGACCGTTTTTGTAAATGGGCGAGAACTTCTGATGACATTCCCTGGCTAATCTGTCGACATCTACACCTACATGGATACTCTGCAAGTCATAATGAAGTGCATGGCAGAGAATTCATCGAACCACTTTTATGATATTTCTCTACAGAAGCATTAGTTCCATTCTCTAAATAGCTCGTTGGCAAAAGGAACACCTAAATCTGTCTCTTATTTTATTATGATGGTCATGTCTCCCTATGAACGTAGATGCTAACAATATATGTGTTCGCATTCTGAAGGGAAAGACGGTGAAAAAAACTTCGCAAATAGAAATCGACGGAACAAATAACGCCTTTCTTTTAATGTTTTCCACCTCAACTCGTGCACCATTCCGTGACACTCTCCTCCCTATATCGCGATTACACAAAAAGAGCTACCGGCCGCGGTGGTCGAGGGGACTGAGGCGCGTCAGTCACGGTCTGCACGGCCACTACGGTTGGGGGTTCGAATCCCCCCTCGGGCATTGGTATGTGTGCCGTCCTTAGTCTTAGCTAGTTCATAAGTAGTTTGTAAGCTTACAGACTGATGACCCCGTAGTTAAGTCCCATAAGTTCTACAAACATTTGAACAAAAAGAGCTACTCTTCTCTGAATTTTCTGTAAATCATCCGTCAGTCTCACCTGGTGTGGATCCTACAATGCGCAGCAATACTTCAAAATAGGTCGCACAAGTGTAGTGTAAGTAGTTTCTTTGGTGGATCTGTTGCATCTTCTGAGTGTTCTGCCAATGAAACGTAGTCTTTGGTTCGCTTTCCCTACATATTTTCTGTGTGGTCTTTCCAATTAAAGTTGTTCGTAATTATTACTCCTACGTATTTAGTATAATTGTCGGCCTGTAGGTTTGACTGATTTATCGTATAAATGAAGTTTAACGGATTTCTTATAGTGGTCATATAGATGACTTCACACTTACCACTATTAAGGGTCAATTGCCAGGTAAATCATTTTGCAGTTGCTTTTAATCTTCTGGTAACTTTACTAACCGATATATGACTGCATCATCCGCGAACAATGAGAGCTACTCAGATTGTCTGCTAAATCGTGTATAAAAATAGGGAACAGTAAGGGCCATATAACACTTCTCTGGGGAACGCCAGATATCAGTTCTGTTCTACTCGATGACTTACCGTCTATTGCAATGTGCTGTCCTCCCTGAATGGAAATCACGAATCCCATCCCACAACTGTGGCGATATTCTATAAGCACTCAATTTGATTAGAAGATGCTTGTGAGGTACAGACTCGAAGGCCTTGCGAAAATCTAGAAATACGGAATCTATTTCACATACCTTGTCGACCTAAGAAAACATGTCGAGAAGGTAAGTCTGGTTACTGGAGTGAAACTGTAAATGTGGATAATGATTTAGTGACAACCATCTAATTCAGCTACTTCGTACTGCACTCATACACATGTATATGTACAGTAAATTAGGAAATGCCATGGGGTTGTGCAGCAAAGACGGTGCAGGTGTGTTCTCCGCGCACCCCACGCCCCCTGTGCCGGCTTCGGTTGTATAGGAGACCTACTGAGACGTGACTGAGCAAGTGATTTGTGTAACATTCAGCGCCGTCGTAAGCTGACGCCCTTCTTACGGGGTATCGTGGTCGGTGCCCGATGAAAGTGAATTTCGATTTCGACAGAAATGCACGAATTCGGCTGCTCACTTTCAACCGCGTCTGGGGTTGTATCGGAATGACTGCAAGATTTTGTCACAGGTCAAAACAGACGAACTACCTGACTGACGTCCAGCCACCCTCGATCACCGTGACCGGCGACAGCTGAGGCGGATCGTCAGTACTGACAGAAGGGCAACCGTGCAACACGTCACTGCTCAGTTCCACACATGACATGCCGGAACGTGGATTCCATGGGGTAGGGAGCCGACGCCCCACATCGGTCCCAGTGTTAACAACACGTCTCTGGACACAACGGCTTGAATTTATTTCCAATCACCACGCGTGGACAATGGAACAATAGCAGAACGTGATATGGTCGGACGAATCACGATTTCAACTTCACCATGCCGATGGGAAGCATCGTGTGTGGGGGAGACCAAATGAATCGACAGAAGAAGGAAGAAGATTTGGGTTTAACGTTCCATCGACAGTGTGGTCATTAAAGGCGGAGCTAACAGTCGTAGATTTTGGGCAGAAATGGGGAAGGAAATCAGCTGTGGCCTCTGAAAGGAACTATCCCGGCATTTGCATGGAGTTATTTAGGGAAAATACCGGAAAATCTAAAGCTGGCTGGCCGGAGTTGGATACGAATAGCCGTCCTCCAGATAGCGAGTCCAGTGTGTTACCAATGAGCGACCTCGTTGGGTGAAGTGATAGATGCAGTCCTCCAAGAACACGTGGTCCAAGGCGGTGGTCTGGAGTGCATTATCCTGGTAATGAATGAGGCCCATAGTTGACCTGTGAGAGACTTTGAATGTTCCACCACGGTATGGTATGTTGCTCGGGTACGACCTCCGTTCATTTCGCACCTTCCAACACGCTGACCGTTCTACCGTGTTGCAAGATGATAACGCGCCGCTACATCACACGCACGGTGCTCGGGAATGGTTCCAAGCTCATGCAGACGATGTGAAAGACTGAGAAAGCTACAGCGGAGACTGTATTTAAACGTCGTCAGCACATCTGGAATGTTATGAAACACTAGCTCCGTGCCATGGATCCTACACCCACAGGCCAGCTTTGGATGTCGCTCTGCAAACGATTTGGTGTCAGATGCGTCGATAGCTGTACTAGGCTCTTGTATATTCACCACTATGGCGTCCCAGCAGAGGAGGCCGCATTCGTATTAGATGCCTTTCCTGTGGCATTAGATAGGTCAGGGTGTTAATCATTCAACTATATGAAATAAAATCGCCATAACTTCTGAACTGTTTGCATTAGGTCTTTGAAACTGCGCGGTTGGCCGAGTGACATGTTGGAAAATAGTAAGAGCAAGCGCATCTGAATTTTGTTTGGTTTAGTGACGAAGCACTCTTTCATTTGTACGGGTGTAAGCAAAATTGATGCATATGGGGGCTGGAGAATCTGCTTTTCACGAGCGGGTAGTCTCTTCAACTTGAACGAGTGACCTGTGGTATGAAATGTCCAGTCACTGAATAATCGGTGCGATATTCCTTAATGGCATGGTGACTACCGGACGGTACGTGAAGGAGTCGGAAGAGAATTTCATCCGTTTTATCTAAAGTGACCCTGATTTCGACAATATGTGGTCGTACAAGACAGATTGCGACCCCTTCTAAGTAGGAGGTGGCGACCGTATTATGGCTCTGGGGTACCCACAGCCGATGCCATGGGCCTCGATTGGCCGCCATATTCTCAAAAGCTGAACACATGCAACTCGTTTTTTGAAGCTATATTACAAACAAGATGTACAACAATAGCCTCGAAACCATCGCTGAGCTGAAAACAGCCGTTCAGGAGGTCATCGACAGCATCGATGTTCCGAGACATCAGTGGGTCCCATGCAGAATTTCGCTCTTCGTCTGCGCCGTATCATCGCCACAGAAAGGGATGCATATCAAGCACGTCATAACCTGAATACGAATATCTGTAGTGACGACTGCACGTTCAGTAACGTGTAGCACGCCGTAATTTGTCACTAATTTACGTTTTGTTTTATATATAGAACACCGTTTCTCTCCCCTTCATTAAAACAGTTACGGATCAGATAGGAAAGATTTTACGTAAACACGATATCAGACCGGTTTTTAAACCAACAAAAAAGATAAGTCAGGCACTCCGCTCTGTAAAGGACAAACGCCCTCCTCTATCATCCAGTGGGGTATACAAAATTCCGTGTTCTTGCGGAAAAGTGTATATGGGTACTACAAAAAGAAGTGTGAATACAAGACTGAAAGAACTCAAAAGTCTTTGCCGACTGGGTAGAATTGAGAAATCAGCTGTAGCTGAACATGTTTTCCAATCTGGAAATCATGAAGTGAAGTTTTCCGAAACGAAACTTTTATCTACATCGACGAACTATTATTCACGATTGTACAGAGAAGCAATCGAAATATACAAACATGGGGATAATTTTAATAGAAAGGAAGAAGCAATGAAACTTAATGACATATGGACCGTGGCTCTTCAGAGTAGGTAGTTACGCTTTTATCTTTGACCATCGACTATCGAAAGTTATGTTTTATCTTTGGCAAGGCTTATCTCTGCTGCGGACGTGAACACTTCTTGACCACGCCCCCTTTTGGACAGTATTTATACCGCTCTCCGACGCCCGACTCGTCAGTCGGCAAGACTCACCGCTACCAGTAGCACATCTGAGGATGTCCAGCGCAGCTCTGGACGAAACGTCATGAGCAGATATGTTTCTTCGACCACGACCACATAACCCGGAAGATTCAACGGCAATTATTTCAGCCGGTCGTGAAAGCCTTTCACTGCATGAGTGGAGTAATTGTCACGCTGTAGCTTTCCTGATGAGGTACTGTATGTTCAGAACGACTGAGATGGAAAAAAGTGTAAACTTTTGTGGAGATATGTGGGTGTACAGCTGTTGTTCCAGTACACTGTGTGTGTGTGTTGTGTAAGAGTGTAGACAGAGAAGCCAGCGGGAGAGACGTCTCACTCGGTCGACCGTCAGACGTTGCGCCATCGCACCTGGAGTCGGTACGGCGGCAGAGCGCTCTGTCCTGAGGGCATTTTTTCTCCGGGTGGAGGCCGCGCACAATAAAGCAGGGCCGCCAACCGTCGTGGCAGCCTGAGGCAATGGCGATGACGCATTGCCTTACTCAGCGCTAAGTTTCTTTCCCGGAAAGCGCGCAGTTAGTCGAAAACACAGCGCCGCCGAGTAACGGTAGCCGGACAAAGGGCGCTCAATTGGACAGAGGCGCGCCTGCCGCAGGTGTCACACAGCAGTCCAGCAGTCCTTCCCGACAGCCTTTACTCCCTCTTCTCTTTTTTCTTTCACTTTTTCTTTCTTTCTTTGCCGTCCGCCGCGGCAGGAGGAGTACGGACCGCGCGCTGACAGAAGTAAGCGCGTTTTGATCTACTGCAGCTGTCGGCGGCAGGAAATTAAGGAGCTGTGCCTGACAGAAACCGCCGAGGGCCACCCAGGATGAGCAGAGGCGAACGACAGGACAGCGCTGTTCCGAACACATTAGCCGCGGGCCCGTCTGCGCGCATGCGTCTTACTGCGCTGCCACTTATTCGCAGCCTCGCCGGTGGCGTCAGTTTTCACTCTGCTTCGATGGACGTCGGCACTTCAGAGAATCTGAGACTGCCAGTCATCCTGATCTCTCACGAATCGGCGACAGAAAACTTTACCGTGCCTTCAGCCGTCGGCACACGCGGCGTGTGCGGCCAACCTGCCGAGTCCACCGTGCGGCTGAACGCTCGGAGACGGCGCGACTGGTGCATACGGGCACAGAGCAACATATACAGAGAAGCACCCCCCCCCCAAACCACTGTCCTACGCTCCCCTCGTAGTTCCGTAAGATGCTAGCAGGTGTCAGGCGGTTCCCTGGCTTAGTACCGGTAGACCACACTAGAGGCACTACTGAGGGTGCCTCTCGCAAGTCAGAGGGTAGCGTAGAGGGGAGGGTGAGGGGAGAGCTCGTGCCGCTTGCCACGAGGCCACGGCTGTGTCCGGCTTGCTGGCGTTTGAGGGGAGGTGGTTGCGGGGACAGCCGCTACCTGCCGCCTGCTCTGGCCAGTTTTAAAGAGCTGCTTCTGACCGCAGCGCCATCATTGGACATCTTACAGAACTGCTGAAAACCTCCGCCCCGCACCCCTGAGCGTGTGTCCGGGCCCTTACGGAGGTTTCCCGTCTGTATATATTTGTCTGTGACACGGGACGCGGGCCATAACGCGCTACACGCGATCGCAGCGCACTGCAGCGGCAGTTGTCGGCTGCATCAGATGTGGAATCACACTGTTTACGAAATGAAAGGAGTAAAATTCCTGATTTAGCTCGATTAAAACACACAGTTCCGCTTTAGTGTATACGCCAGTCATTTTGTTCTCTCTGTCACATTGTCCGGAGACTGGTTTGATGCAACTCTCCACCCTACTCTATCCTGAACAAGCCTTTTCATCTCCTCATAAGAACAGCACCCTACATCCATTTGAAAAGGAAAACTTGATAATTTGGTTGCAACCAGTTGACTGTACATCGTTCCTTTGATATTCACTTACGGTTGCTGCCACCACAACCATGATTATAGCTGCTATTTACGAGACATAGTTATATCTGCAGTTGCAAAAGCTGTCATTACCTTCCAAGTTGCCTTACGTATCCTGGTTCATACAGCATGTGTGGTAGGTCGGTGTTCCCAGCAGCCACCCCCCCCCCTCCCACACGTACATACATACAAATGCCTGACGCAGGACCCGAACCTCCGTCGGGAGCATTCGCTCAGTCCGTATGATGATGCCTTAGACCACGCGGCCGTTTCCGCATGGCCTTGTCAAGTGATCTACAACTGTTAAGCGGCGTCTTCCGGCAGAAGAGTTACTCTCAAACTTTATTCATTATGGTAGAGCTAGGTCAATACAGGAACTAAATTAAGATGCATAGGTACCAAGTGCAATGCCATTCTCGTCATATTTTGGGGGAATAGCTTGAAGAATCGACAGGATCTTCAACAGATACGACATGAAATGCTTTTGTAGTGCACCGGGAAAATTTAGAAATGTATTATGTTTGATCGTAGCGCAGCCTTTGTAAAGATATAGAAGATTGAATGTCAGTGTAAGACGTATTGTAGAAACATGTAGTCACTGTGCAAGAAGACGGTATTGAACAACATATGTGTACATACCCAAACAACCTGATGTATCAGTAGTAGCTTAGAACTTTCCAATCAAGGAGTGTCACGTGTTGTATAAAAGATTTGAAATTTTATCCTTAGGAACATCATTATGATAAGAAATTAAATCGGTGCGGGAGACAATCTCATACAAAAGAATGGTTCAAGAAAGCACTGTCTGGAATCCCGTTGTGTTATCCATTTGGTGAAGACGAGACGCCGGCCGCGGTGGCCGAGGGGACTGAGGCGCTCCAGTCACGGTCTGCACGGCCACTACGGTCGGGGGTTCGAATCACCCCTCGGGCATGGATATTTGTGGCGTCCTTAGTATTAGCTAGTTCAAATTCAAATGTTTCTATAGTCTATGGGACTTAACTACGGGGTCATCAGTCCCTAAACTTACAAACTACTTATGAACTACTTACGAACTAGGACGGCACAAATATCCATGCCCGAGGGGGGATTCGACCCCCGACCGTAGTGGCCGTGCAGACCGTGACTGGAGCGCCTCAGTCTCCTCGGCCACCGCGGCCGGCTATTAGCTTGTTGATAAGTAGTTTGTAAGCTTAGGGACTGATGACCACGTAGTTAAGTCTCATATGTTCTACAAACATTTGATTTTTAAAGACGAGACAACAAAATTCTCCTATTACACGCATCGCGTTGTAGAGCCTTAGGTTTTAGAGACAGCAACACCCGACAGCAGAATCACGCCGGCGACATTCCATGTAGTTCAAGTATCTAACATCCAGTGCACTGACTCTCCGTTTTCTAGGAAAGTCGCCCCCTCAGATGGGCTCTTTGCACAGATGAGGTAACCGAAAGAACACATACGGCAGCAGTGTACATTAGAATCGCACGAAGGCGCGATTAGCTGCATTCAAGAAAAACATGTCCTTAAACTGCACTCCTACTTCTTCCCGTAATGCTACGGTGTGCGCAAGACAAATAAAATAGAAGGTGCAAATTATCTTCTGCGGCACCGCCCACCCCATTTCGCTAGGTAAAATGACTGGAATGAATAGCGCGAAACGCGGAAGGTGAGAGATTAATGGGAATGCCGGAATGAAGAGATTGATTCTCTCCTGGGAGAAAGAGAGAGAGAGACAGAGAGATGAAAAAAAATGTTGTAGGGTCGCAGCAGACAGACCGGTCTGAATAGCGGCGCGGAGAGAAGAAAACAGCCGCAGGTACGCGGAGGCTGTGTAATGAGCAAAACTGATGATATCTACGGTCTATTAGGCAACGGCCGCAGCCGACCTGACCTGGCGTCACGGGACGGCCAATTTATGACGCGAGATGGGAGCGCGTCGGAAGAGCGGCAAAAAAGAAAAACGTAAAAAAGAAAAAAAAAAAAAAAAGAAAAAAGAAAAAAGGCGGTCGCGGAGGCGGTGGTAGCGCATTTCCGCGTCGCCGATTTCTCCAGCCAGCGGTGCGTCTCGCCTCGTGCATTTGGCCGGGGAGTTCCCAGAACACATTTGGCCCGCATCACACGGGTAACTGCTTGCGGCAGCGGCGGAGGCTAACCTGCTGCCGCCGTAATAGTGGCCATCACTCTCAAATATTGCTACCTACGAAATTTCGTTTGGGTATCGCGAGACATGCGGTGGAGTGGCCGAACGGTCTACAGCGCTTCGCTGTGGAGCGCGGCGGCTGCTTGCTGTCGGAGGTTCGAGTACCGCCTTGGGCATGGATGCGTGAATTATCCTTAGGTTAGTTTAACCCTTAAATGCATGATTTGATTTTAATTTAAAAAAAAAGTTATTGACTTGTTTTATAAGCTGTACAAAGGGAAAAATAGTTTAAAAAATTCCTGTGTTGCCAGTTTCCAAAAAAAGCAAATATGCAACATTCAGAAACTTGTTACATAATTGTCAACGTTGGATAATATAAACAAAATTTTTGCGCTTATTATGATTCTCCATATCTGTCTTAATTGGTGTGATTTTTTTCCTCCTTCCAAAAGTAGCTTTTTATATGGAAAACAACACGTCAAAATCTGCACTATCTACCGTTTTCTCCAAACACAAGCGAAGATGTTGACAAACGTTTTCACTGCAGCCAGCCTCGACACACCAGAGACACTTTCTACAAACTCTGCTGCGTCTATTAAACACGTGTTAGTCCGCAAAATTCCAACTATACGCGGATAAAACAATATTACAACTGATGTTGCGGATATGCAACACCATGCATTTAAGGATTAACTTATTTACTAACACCACACATATATAAACTGATGCAATATGCCAATGATAGGCAATGACCCCTTCTTCAGTGCGGAGGCACTCCTAGGCCCTTACTTGTCACTTGAATCAGTTTACAAAACTACGAGTTTGAGTTATAGTGGGAAGAGTAAAGTAGAGAATTTGTATCTGACGGGAGGCGCACTTGAGTAAATCCGTACAGGTGAGGTGATCGCTGTGTCCCTAGTGCGCCGGGCGCCGTGGCTCAGCGCGCCCGGTCAGAGGGCTGAACGCTCTCTGTAATAAAAAAGCTGAGCCAAAGAACACAAAGAACCAAAACGAACAAACACGATCAGCGTCCGCAAGGACTAGAACTACCAATAGAGCAAAAAAAGTTGTGTAGAGGTCAGCGTAACTGCCTAGAAAGCAAGAGACCCGGGTTCGAATCCCGGCTGGGTACACATTTTCAACTTTACCCATGTTATGCATTTCGCGAAAATGATTAGTTTAAGTAGTTTGTAAGCCTGTGGAATGATAGCCAAAGAAGTTAAGTCCCATAGATTTACAAACATTTTTGGAATGGCGATTATTAGAACAATCTCTTGTAGAACTGACAATTGTGTACGGGCTCCAAATCACCTTAGAAGCTACGAAATAACTATGTGCTCTGAATTGAAGCAAGAAAGAAAAATAAGAAATGCCTTACGTAACGTTCGGGACCTTGGTTCCATCACACAGGTGTGCGTGTTGCAGAGAAACCTGTTGTTGAGGAAGTGGCCACAGACGTTCCAGGCCAATATCAGCTCGTTATCCGAAACTCAAATTGGCCCGTTTCTCCATTAGACGGTCACTTTTAGCAGTATAACTGGCACTATATCCGCGGCGGAATTGAGATCGATGTTACAGCAAAATGCACGAGGCAGCGCCGGGGACGCTAGGGGCCGGCCGTAACGACTTCTCGCCCGGGTTGTCATGGCAACCGGTTGACGGCGGTAGTCTGCGCCACAGCTGACGCGGGGGCTTTCAGAGCGACCGGCAGAGTTCGGAAAGTGGCACTGTTTTATACACCCTGTTAGCAGCAACCAGTTTCAGGACTTCGGCTAAATGGGCTACCGTTTTTATGGTGCCAACATCGCCTAATACGACGCCAATATCTATCAAATATTGTGTGATCCTTTAGGACCCAGAAGAACATCTAATCCTCTTAATATGCAACGACTTTTGAAAAGTGATCACACTTTCTTAAGATATATGTAAAATATGTGACACATAATAGTGTGTTGAGAACTGTTGCGTAGGAAATATTGCAAACACGTCCTGACAAAAATGTTTGTGCTCATAGAGGCTAGAAACAGTAACCTAACGGTAATCCTCAGGGACAACAAGAGGGAAATGTGCACTAGTTTTCGGGAGGATATCTTCCTTTCTGGGAGACATCCGACGTCTAGCTCTCGGACTCTGACCTATGTCAAACCTGTACATTGTTTACGTATGTTCTCCTGGTTTTTCAGACGGTGAAATCTGTACCATTGTTCGTTTTGAATATACCACTCTACCTATATTACGTATGTACTGTGTTTCTTATAGTCCTATGTTGTCTTAGATAAATTTTTTCCAAAAAGTCTCTGTTTCTTCTATGTCTGATTATCCACTCACGTTGCCATTATCACGTCTGAAACATTTTCTCGTGAATTATCTGATCACAAATGACACCTCTGCCTTTTCTTTTTACCTTGTGTAGTTGATATTATAGAAATTTTGCGTCATCGTGGTGTCTCCAAATTTGTTAAAAAAAAAAAAGGAAACGAAACGGTATTATGAGGACTTCTCTCCCTCTGTGCCCCGTTTCTCAAAATTCTATTTAATAGTTTTTGGGGCTTGCAGCAAGATTCTTAGGGAGCAGTGTTGCAGCCCCATAGCGTCTCCTCCTCTCGATTCGCTCCTCCTGCATGTCGGTATCCCATGGAAAGACCTGGCCTCGGTGTGACGCTAGCAGCTGAGAAGAGTGTAGAGTTCGTGGTAGGCATGCGCGGTTTGCTCGAACACGTCATGTTGACGTCAATTCCCAGCGAACCGTGAGTGGAATCAAAAGAACTCGTCAGTTCCATTTTTCTCGGGGAATTGTATATGAGAAAAGGAGTGTCGCACTTGCGTGACACATTTCCATGAAAATTTCCGAAGAGCACTTTGCACGTTTTACGAAGATTTTGTGCGTCGCTATTGTCATAGTGAATAAAAGATGGATTCACCACCATACACCAGACTCGAAAAAATAGTCCGAGAATGGACAGAAGGTGGTTCTTCAGCTCTGCCAGAGGCGAAAACAGTGGAATCGGCAAGGAAACGAAGGAAGGAATATTAGTGCTTAATGTCCCATCGACACCGTGGTCCTGACGAAGCTCAGGCGGGAATTTATGTATTTATTTAGTAAGGGTAGGAAAGGAAACGCTATTCTAACCTTCTATTTAAACTGGACGCAGAAATTCACGAAAGCCGACCAGGCTTGCAGGAGAAAAAAGAAAAAAAGAAGGGGAAAAAGTTTCTTACGTGAAAACAACGTAGCTGGCCGCAAGATTGACGGGAAAATCGATGGATTTGCACGACGAAGTGCTGCAGCAACTGTTATATCCCAGACTTGGCTTCCTTGCTGGTTAACGTTTTTCGTCCAATCAAGAAGCAATCGCGGCTGTAGGCGGACAGTTTCCAGCACTTGTGGCTGAACACTACAGAGAACGGCATAACTGCACTGGAACATCGGTGGATTAAATATATTAATGGTAAAGGAGATTATGTTGAAAAAGAAAAAAGTTTTTGATGAGATAAATAGAAGGTAGGAGACGAAGTAGCGGCGGAAGTGAACCTGCGAGGATGGGCTGTGAGAAGTGCACAGGTAGCTGAGCCGGTAGAGCGTTTGCCCGTGAAAGGCAAAGGTCCTCGATTCGAATCCCGGTCTAGCAGTCATCTTTAACCCTTTCCTTATATTTCTCCATTGTAGCGGACAATTTTGCTGTCAGTGGCTATACGCTAACCAAGAGCTTTGGAAGGCTCTGGGGACATCGTACAGTGGAGTGTACGAGTCTGCATCACCGTGCCATTTGCTGATCAATGCTGCAACTTCCAAAGAATTCCAAACTTTCGCGGCCGCATAGATTGTGGTTGACAGCAGCTACTTATCTTTCTGTTCGTTGTATACTTCCAATGAAGCTCTAGTATTTTCTTCCTGTTTAATGGCGTTTCCATAAGATCAAAACAAGTTAGATTCATTAGTTAAGTCAAAAAATTGGGCCACAAGTGTGGGCAAAGGGTCTACAGCCATCCTCATCGTTGGTTTCCTTCAACACTCCACATTTTGTTCGTGTGCTGTTAAAAAGTGTTTCTCCAGGATTTACGATATTTTGTTGCTTTTATGTACGTGAATTAATTTCAACGATGAGCAGGAGTTGTAAAGGGTCAATGGTATTATAGAAGCGCTGTAAGAAAAGTGATAATCTGATGTCGAAGAAACGAAGTGAAGCCCGTAGAGGATATCCGGTACGATTCTGTAACCCATTTGCCATTTTTATCAACATAAACCTGCTTCAAAATCCAAAGGTATCGGTTGCAAGACTGAAATGCACATACAGTTTGCCAAATGTAAGCTCTATGTCTGCGTAGTAAGAGGGCAGAACTACTTTATGCATTTCCATTAAACCTAATTTTTTCATGTGGGTATGCATCCATTGTATTTTTTCACTTTTGTGAAGCTTGTTCTTATAAATTTTCATAAATATTTTAAATTCATATTATTTAAACATGACGTAAGAGCAATATAAGGGATCGAAATAGATCAAAATCATCATTATGATTATGCTTTTCAGCGTTCAGTGTGCAATATAGACGCCCTAATAAAATTCCTCCATGATCCCCTATTGAATGTCAACATTGATGCCTCGTCGCCGCGGTGGAGTAGCCGAGCGGTCTAAAGCGCCTCGCTGCGGATAGCGCGGTTGCTCGCCGTCGGAGGTTCGAGTCCTCCCCGTGGCATGGTGTGTGTGTGTGTGTGTGTGTGTGTGTGTGTGTGTGTGTGTGTGTGTGTGTGTGTGTTGTCCTTAGGTTAGTTTACCTTAGTTTAAGTAGTTTGTAAGCTAGGGACTGATGACCACGCAGTTTGGTCCGATAGATTTACAATCATTTGAATTTGAGCATTTGATGACTCGACTGAAATTAAGCGTTCAAAATCATTCTTGACTGAATTCTCCTTGGTCCCCCTCGACTCCTCTTACATTCTACCGCCTAACACATGAGCCTATTAGGTAACCTTGCTTCTCCAGTGCGTGTAACATGACCCTACCATCTCAGCCTGCTCTGTTGAACTGCTTCATCTATGGTGTTCATTCCCAGTTTTTCTTTCATTTCCTCATTATGGACACCGTCCTGCCGTTGTTATCACCTGTTAGTAACTGCAGTCATCCTTGCTACTTTCATATCTGAAACCTCAATCTTATTAATAAGGTAACCTTTATCCACCTAGCTTTCACTCCCACTCAACATAGTTGGTCGACAGACAGAGCGGTGCACTGCTAATTTAATCGCGGTACCGACTTCCTTATTGCAGAATAGAGTAGATCGTTCACGAGCACCCGCTACATTAGCTTAGCTACACCTTGATTCAAGTTCTTTCACTAAGTTGCCAGCCTGTGAGAAAATACGGCCAGCCGCGGGGACTAAGGCGCTTCAGTCACGGTATGCACGGCCACTACGGTCGGGGGTTCGAATCCCCCCTCGGGCATGGATATTTGTGCCGTCGTTAGTTGTAGGTAGTTCATAAGTAGTTTGTAAGTTTAGGGACTGATGACCCCGTAGTTAAGTCCCTTAAGCTGAACAAACATTTGAACATTTTTTTGAGAAAATACGTCCTAGGTACTTGAAGCTGTCGGCTTGTTCTTTGTTCATTCTATTTGGCACTTCAATAAATTAAATCTCTTTCCCACAGACACTACTTTCGTTTTGGACATGCTGATTTTCATAGCATAAAACTTACAACTTTGATCTAGCTCTGAAATATTAGATTGCAGCGTTTCAATCGAATCTGGAATCACAACTACGTCATTCGCATATGAAAGTCTGCTTATGTTGTTTTCACCTATTTTAAACTCACCCTGTGAACCTATTGTTGTCAGCATATGATACATAAATTAGTATGATTAACAGTGGTGACAAGTTACAACCTTGCCTTACCCCTGAAACTATTCTGAACCATGAACTCAATTTACCATCAACTCTAACTGCTGCCTGAGTATCTACGCAAAGATCTTTAATTGCCTGCAGACGTTATTCCGGAATGTTGTAGAACCGTCAATAACTTACTCCTAGGAACACGGTCATAGGCCTTTTCTAGATTTATTAAACATATATGCAATTCGCTGTTCCACGCATAGCACTTCTCCGTTATCTGCCGTAAGCTAAAGATCTGGTCTTGTCAGCCTGTAAGAGGCCTAAAACCACTCTGATTTTCATCCAACTTGTCTACAACTAATACTGACACTCTCCTTTCTACAATACCTGAGAACACGTTGCCCACAACGCTAATTAAAGAAATACCTCTCTAGTTGTTACAATCTTCCCTGTTGCCATGCTTGAAAGTTGATGTTATTACTGTTTTCGTGCAGTGAGGTGGAACCTGTCCTGACTCCTCTGGAACCATTTAAGACCTGATATTCCACTGTATTTGATGAGTTCTGACTTCATTTCATCTACCCCGACCGATTTATTGCACTGCAATCTATTGACTGTTCTCTCCAGTTCATCAAATGTGATCCTGTTTCCATCATTATTCCTATCTCATTGTACCTGAATGTGACACAACCTTGACTGTTTCACTTACATTGAGCAACTATTGAAAATATTGCCTCCATCTGCCCAAGGCACCTACAGGGATCACTAGCAGCTTATTTGTAAATTATGTGTCTTTCAATCACTTTCTGCTCTGCAGTGGACGACCTATCTATGGGACTTAACTACTCTGGTCATCAGTCTCTAGGCTTACAAACTACTTTAATTGACTTATGCCAAGGAGACAAAATACACCCAATCCCGAGGAAGGACTCAAACTTTCGAAGGCGAGCAACGGTACGCTCCGGTATATGTATATTTCTTTCAAAATGTTCGTAGAGCTTACGGGACTTAACTACGGGGTCATCAGTCCCTAAACTTACAAACTACTTTTGAACTAGCTAATACTAAGGACGGTACAAATATCCATGCCCGAGGGGGGGATTCGAACCCCCGACCGCAGTGGCCGTGCAGAACGTGAATGGTGCGCCGCATACCGCCAGGCCACCGCAGCCGGCTTTTTTTTTTTTTTCCTTCTTGCGGGTAGTTCTGTTTCTTGCGCTCGCTGATCGTGTTTTTTCGTTGTTGTTCGATGTGTTCTTGGCCTAGCATTTGTTATTACATAGAATGTTGAGCCCTCTGACGAGGCGCGCTGAGCCACGGCGCTCGGTGCAGCTAGGCGTCTTGGAACGCTGGTGCACTTTTCCGCTGCGGGGGGGGGGGGGGACTGTCAAAAATAATTTCCTCTAGGGTACCAGAATACAAAATTTTATCCTTAGAAATGAAAAAGCCACATTAGATTCGCTGCCCGCCAGGTACACGGACTGTAACAAAACATTTGTATTTTTCCAGTCTGACGATGCGCTAACAGCGCGAAACGCGTCATTGGATAATAAAATATCGCAACAGAGACTGAACATTTTTAATTATTCAAAACTGTTGCTGCACCAGCCGCCACCACCACCATCATGGAATGGAATGAAATGTGGCAAAAGGAGTGACTGAAAGGATTAATTTGGCAGTAAGTTTTATAAACTGCTATTTTCAGGGTGAGGTCGAGAGCGGGCAGGTAGTGAGGAAAGTGGCAGGTGTTGTGTGTGGCAGGTGCGGCGCGCCTGCGGGCTGCGGGCGGCGGCGGCCGCGGACTGAGCCGCGCTGTGGCCGGGCAATTACCGGAGAAAGTGCAGCACCGCAGCATACCGCCACACACCAAGCCACAGCACTTACCGCGACCAGCACCTGCACACCCGACACCGCCACTGGCCGACGCCGTACCTCCCACTCCTCATCCTCAAAACGCACACCGCCCACACCTAGCCACTCGCGTCGCAGCGCTCAGCACGCCATTAAGACAACAGGACCAATGGAGAACACTCAGTATACTGTTGTTGTTGTGGTATTCAGTCTTGAGACTGGTTTGATGCAGCTCTCCACAATATCCTATCCTGAGCAAGCCTCTTCATCTCCACATAAGAACGGCAACCTACATCTGTCTGAATCTGCTTACTGTATCCATCTCAGGGTGAAGAATTAAAAACATTGCGTTTTGCCGACGACATAGTAATTCTGTCAGATACAGCAAAGGACCTGGAAGAGCAATTGAACGGAATGGACAGTGTGCTGAAAGGTGCATGTAGATGAACATTAACAAGAGCAAAACTAGGGTAATGGAGTGCAGTGTAAGAAAATCAGGTGATGCTGAAGGAATTAGATTGGGAAACGAAGCAATAAAGGAGGTAGATGAGTTGTTCCTTGGGCAGTAAAATAACAAATGATGGTCGCAGTACAGAGGATATAAAATGCAGAATGGCATTGGCTAAAAAAGCGTTCTTGATAAAGAGAAATTTGTTAACATCGAATATTGGTATAAGACTAAGGAAGTCCTTTCTGAAGACATTTGTATGGAGTGTTGCCTTGTATGGGAGTGAGACATGGACGATAAACAGTGCGGACAGGAAGAGGATTGAGGCTTTTGAAATGTGGTGCTACAGAAGAATGCTGAAGATTAGGTGGGTGGATCGCGTAACTAATGAGGAGGTACTGAACAGAATTGGGGAGAAAAGAAATTTCTGGCATACCTTGACTAAAAGAAGGGATAGATTGGTAGGACACATTCTTAGACATCAAGGAATTGCGAATTTAGCGTTGGAGGTAAGTGTGTGGGGTAAAAATCGCAGAGGAAGACCAAGAGATGGATACAGTAAGCAGATTCAGACAGATGTAGGTTGCCGTTCTTATGTGGAGATGAAGAGGCTTGCTCAGGATAGGGTATTGTGGAGAGCTGCATCAAACCAGTCTCCGGATTGAAGACCACAAAAAACACATACATGTCTAAATTTCATAAAAATCGTAGAGTGACACTTTCCTATATTAACTTGTCAGTCACAGTGGCGTACAGGATACAGACAACCATTGGTTTCATGGCCGCTGCTCTAACTGCCTCTACGCGCCATCTGAAAAGTCCGGGAGTTGGCGAGGAAGCGTGCAGGGAGTTCCTGGCCCGCCTGCAGTCCCCCGCTCTTTACTGGTCCCGTAGCTGCAGCCCAATTACCCGCGCCAAACTCGCCGCCCGCCCGAGCCAAGCGATCCCCCACCACATCCCCCTACACTCTCGCGAAATTGAGAAGTCCCGTGTCGAGGCATGATTTGTGGCGGGGCGCGGGCAAAATCTCGTTAGCGAGATCTGTGGACCGGCTACGCCAATCGCCTGTACTCGTTTTGATTTACGGCCGGAACCCACTCGGTTCACGAAAACTGGGTACTTTCGCAGTTGCACAGTCTCAATAGGCGCTCGTTTAAAGGCGTTTTTCGACGTGCTGAGATCAGCTCAATTTTTGTCGCTGAAACATAAAAGGCCGAGTGCTCTAAGGCGCCTTGCTGCAGAGCGCGTGGTTGATCCCCGTCGGAGGTTCGAGTCCTTCCTCGGGTATGGGTGTGTGTGTGTGTGAGTGTGTGTGTGCTGCCCTTAGGTTACTTTAAGTAGATTCAAAACTCAGTGACTGATAACAGCCGACCACTGTGGCCTAGGAGACTGAGGCGCGGCAGTCACGGTCTGCACGGCCACTACTGTCGGGGGTTCGAATCCCCCATCGGGCATGGCTATTTGTGCCGTCCTTAGTGTTATCTAGTTCATAAGTAGTTTGTAAGTTTAGGGACTGATGACCCCGTAGTTAAGTTCCATAAACTGTACAAACATTTTTTGACTGATAACAACAGTAGTTAACGCCCATTGATTTACAAACATTTGAACATTAAATAACAAGCACTATTCAAAGAAAGTTCACTATAAATCAATTCACTTGGTGGTAATAACATGCGTAAGTAGTAATATCGTAAGCATACATTACTACACTGGCAATACACATGGCCGGCCGCGGTGGCCGAGGGAACTGAGGCGCTCCAGTCACGGTCTGCACGGCCACTACGGTCGGAGGTTCGAATCCCCCCTCGGGCATGGATATTTGTGTCGTCAAAAATGTTCAAATGTTTGTATAGTCTATGGGACTTAACTACGGGGTCATCAGTTACTAAACTTACAAACTACTTATGAACTACTTACGAACTAGGACAGCACAAATATCCATGCCCGAGGGGGGATTCGAACGCCCGACCGTAGTGGCCGTGCAGACCGTGACTGGAGCGCCTCGGCCCCTCGGCCGGCTATACTATTTATCTCCCATTCCATTCTCGAATAGCGCGCGGGAAGAAAGAACACCTGAATCTATCCGTTCGAGCTCTGATTTCTCGTATTTTATTCTGATGCTCATTTCTACCTATGTAAGTGGGAGTGAACAATATATTTTCGCATTAGGAGGAGAATGTTGGCGATTGGAGTTTCGTAAGTAGCCCACGCCGCAGCGATAAGCGCCGTTGTTGTAATGGTTTCCATACCAGATCCTGCATCATTTCTGTAACGCTGTCTCCCCTGTATCGTGACAATACTAAACGAGCTGCCCTTCTTTGGACTCTTTCGACGTCGTCTGTCAAATCCACCTGATAAGGATCCCACACTGGGCAGCAGTACTCCGGAAGCGTAGTGTATGCAGTTTCTTTTGTACTTCTGTTGCATGTTTTAAGGGTTCTGCCAATAAAACGCAGTCTCTGGTTCGCCTTTCCCACGACATTATCTACGTGTTCTTTCCAGATGAAGTCTGAAGTAATAGTAATTCCTATGTATTTTGTGGAGTTTACGGGCTTCACTTTTGATTGATTTACCTTGTAAACAAAGTTTAACGGATATCTTTTCGCACTCATGTGGAAGACTTCACACGTCTCATTATTTAGACTCATTTGCCAAGTTTAGACCATAGTGATATGTTATTCAGATCGTTCAGCAGTTGGTTTTGATCTTCAGATGATTTTACTAGACGGTAAATGACGGCGTCATCTGCAAACAACCTAACAAAACTACTTAGAGTTTCCCCTAAATCGTTTATGTAAATAAGGAACAGCAGAGGACCAATAACAGTACCCTGTGGAACGCCCGATATCACCTCTATTTTAGTCGATGCGTTACCATCGATTACTACGAACTGTGTCCTCTCTGACAGGAAATCCCCTATCCAGTCGCAAATTTGCGGCGATATACCATAACCAAGCAACTTTAGAGACAGCTGATCGGTTGTAGCGGCCATCTCGGAGCGAGACGCTGTGGCGCTCACGTAGGACACCCGGCCGCGTGGCCGCTCTTAGCGGCAGTGCAGAGTGGCGCGGCTGACCACCGCTCGCTCCTGGCGCTCACCTGGACTCGTCCTCACCGCCGCGCCGCGGCCGCTCCTCCGCCTCTTGCTGGAGGCTGGCTGGTCTGCGGCAGATGGCGGCAGATAGCGCGGCGGCCGGCCACCTGTCGCTGCCGCCTATCGCTCTTCTTGATCGACGGCGGCGGCGGCGGCGGCCTCAGCGCGTATGCAAAGCGCTAAATCCCGCCGCTGCGCTGCTCTGGAAGGCCGCGGCCGCCCGCCTGCCCCGCCACATACATAACTCCGCTGGCGACAGCCCGGCACCGCCGACCACTGCCCGCTTTCTGCGCCGCTCCACTTTCCGTCCAGCTGTACGCCAACAATGTTTCACCATACAAAAATGCTACATTCCTCGACGAGCTTCACTCGCCAAGTTTTGTTGGGTTATCAGACTAGAGCGAACGATATGCAAGCAACGTTTCAATGAAACTTCCTGACAGATTAAAATTGTGTGCCGCAAGCGGGACTCGAACCTGGGACCTTTGCCTTTCGCTGGCAAGCGCTCTACCTCTGAGCTACCCCGACACGACTCACGATGCCGCCTCACAAATTTACTTCCGCCAGTACCTCGCCTCCTACTTTCCAAACTTCACAGAAGCTCTCCTGCGAACCATGCAAGACTAGTACTCCTGGAAGAAAGGATATGGTGGAGACATGGCTTAGCCACAGCCTAAGGGATGTTTCCAGAATGAAACTTTCACACTGCAGCGGAGTGTGCGTTGATATGAAACTTCCTGGCGGATTAAAATTGTGCCGGAACCGGGACACGAACCTGGGACCTTTGCCTTACGCGGGCAAGCGCACTACCGACTGTGCTATCCCGACACGACTCACGCCGCCGCCTCACAACTTTACTTCCGCCAGTACCTCGCCTCCTACTTTCCAAACTTCACAGAAGCTCTCCTGCGAAACATGCAAGACTAGCACTCCTGGAAGAAACGATATGGTGGAGACATGGCTTAGCCACAGCCTAAGGGATGTTTCCAGAATGTTGTTCAAAATGTTTGTTAAGCTTATGAGACTTAACTACGGGGTCATCAGTCCCTAAACTTACAAACTACTTATCAACTACCTTATACTACGGACGGCACAAATATCCATGCCCGAGGGGGGATTCGAACCCCGTGCAGACCTTGACTGGAGCGCCTCGGCCACCACGGCCGGTTTTTCCAGAATGAAACCTTCACTCTGCAGCGGAGTGTGCGCTGATATGAAACTTCCTGGCAGATTGCCGGGAACCGGGACTCGTGAGTCGTGTCGGGATACCACGGTCGGTAGTGCGTTTGCCCGCGAAAGGCAAAGGTCCCAGGTTCGAGTCCCGGTTCCGGCACACAATTTTAATCTGTCAGGAAGTTTCATATCAACGTACACTCCGCTGCAGAGTGAAAGTTTCATTCTGGAAACGTTTCAATGGTTTACCATTAGTCATCTCCAGACCGTGGAAAAGAAACCCTAGAAAAATCAAATGTTCAAATGTTTGTTAAGCTTAAGGGACTTAACTACGGTGTCATCAGTCCCTAAACGTACAAACTACTTATGAACTAGCTAACACTAAGGACGGCACAAATATCCATGCCCGAGGGGGGATTCGAACACCCGACCGTAGTGGCCGTGCAGACCGTGTCTGACGCGCCGCAGTCCCCTCGCAACCTTAGAAGACTTGTAGAAACTCTGCTTTAAGACGATTTCACTACTCCGCTGACAACAAAGTAAATTTCATAAATGTTTCTTTAGCAGTATTGGATCCACGATTTTGGGTTTTTGGTTTAGAAGGCCCTTTATCAACTTAAAAATGTCTGTAACATCGTTTGACCAAACTGCTATGGTCAGTTTGCCGTAGAAGTAGAAACTACTTAAACTACATCTACATATACACTCTGCAATCAACCGTAAAGTGCGTGGAGGAGGGTACACTGTACCACTGCTAGGCATTACCTTTCCTATTCTGCTCCCAAATAGAACGAGGGGAAAAAATGTCTATACGCCTCTGTACGAGCCCCAATTTCTCTTATCTTGTCTTTGTGATCATAAAGCGAAATGTAAGTAGGCGGCAAGAACATCGTTCTACACACAGCTTCAAATTCCGGCCCTCTAAATGTCCTCAACAGAATTTCTCGAAAAGAACGTCATCTTTCCTCGAGCGATCCCCATTTGAGTTCCCGGAGCATTTCCGTGACACTCGCTCAGACTCGAAACTACGACGGCCGCGCACTACGCAGCAAGGCGCCTTAGACCGCACGCCCACTATTATATTGGGGTAATAAAAAACGATTAATATTGCACCATAAAGCAGGATTATAAAAAAACTGACAGAAACCGCTACGTAATCATTTACTCCAATTTCTTAAGTTTCTTTCACACATAAGTACAATAATTTTGTCTGTGGTGACTACTTTCATACTATATTCTCCATTCTCAAACAATAGCATTTACGACGAAGGCTACACTTTGAAAATGTAGTCCCAAACTATTCACTGCAAATAAAATTACTGGTCTGAATAGTGACGGAAACAAAAACTATCTATTTATTCAAATTGCTGTTCCTTGCTCTTGCATCATGATACAAATTCAAATTTAGTTCTAATTTTTGAAAACAGTCTTTATTATTCTGTTATTATATATCCTACATGGCCTGTTTACGGGCAATAAATGATAATCGTGATGAAAGGATGATTCTGCATCTATCTATAAAACAATTTATTTGTAAAATATCGATCTTCACTGTTCATAAAATAGGTTACATCAGCTATGTCCTCCTATCACACATACAGATATTTTAAGATACGGAAACTGTATATACGAGTTCCATGGGGAATGGTCACTATTGAAGAATATAACAGAAATGATCATTTTTCGAAGATGTGTAGAAAAATGAGATCGTAAATCTTTACCTTAAGAGCTATGAGCGCCTTTGTCTTTGACACTGTCAATCACGTCTTCTCTACTCGAAGCCCTTTTCAAAGGCGTTAGTATGAAGTTAAACCAGAAAAAAGTATGTTAACAGGACATATAAAGTGGATGCCTCAAGTTCTACTACTCTAGGGCACTGAAAAAGAAGAACACATTAATTTCTTTCCGCGATGCTATTATTGTAACAGATACAGAGGCTCTTCGACGTTTGAACTGAATTGAGGAGAAACTTTGCTATATCAAGATAACTCCTTCTGCAGCCATACCTTTCAGTGGTGAGCGAGTAGTAGTACCATAACATGTTTAATGGCAAACATTTCTTGTACTTACACTCAGTTTATGGCAGTTGCATCATCCTTGACGGCATTTTCCTCTATTTTCTCACCAAATGCATACTCGTTCCGTGATCGGAGATACAGCAACTGGTTTCAGAGCTGTTACGCTAATATACACAACACGTATCAGCTCCAGTAGGCGAACAAGTACAAGCATATCTAGCACTAGTGAACTTGGAAACGTAGGAAGAATTACAGCCAGGAAAATGTTTGACGTTCAGAAATATGCAGTATGGATGGACAGCAAATAAATTACACGATCTGAGTATGTCGAGACAACTCCAAGCCACCATGGAAAATATTAACATAACAATCGCGTTAACTTATTGTTCCCCTCCTTTTCCCATTCATTTTAGATTAGTGTCACTACTTCCTCTTTCTTTGTCTCCAAAGATTGTCCTTTGACGTTTTTGTACCTTCTCCAGCAAAGTGTATCAGTTAGGGTCTCTCGTAGTTCATCCTTTCAAAATTCTCTCTTAAAAAGGTCTGAATGGAACTTCCTGGCAGATTATAACTGTGACCCGGACCGGGATGCCAACCCGGGAACTTTGATTTCAGGGGCAAGCTCTCTGCGAAATCAGCTTCAGTTCGTTCGACAACGACTTCGCTTCCTAGCTTACAAAAATCTCCGAATTTCTCCTACGAACATTACAGAACTATCTTCTCTAAAAGAAAGAACATTGTGCAGCACAGCACTTAGTCGTCATACAAAAGTACATAAGTTAAAACATGACAGTTTACAAGACAGATTACAGTATCTCGTAAGGTGTCATGTTTTAACTTATGTATTTTTGTATGATGAGTAAGTGCTTTGCCCCACTTATTATTTTATATCCATTTTTTTAAATACGATGAGCAGCTTATAAAATTTATATGACCTGACGATGGTGGCACAGTTCTCGAAATTATTAATTCGCGATCTCGGCATTTCATTTTTGAAGAATACTGTAATGTTGTCCGTACTTGAAGATAGGAATACCCACTGTGACGATCCATAATGTGTTAGAATATGGTAGAAAGCTTTTAAAATAAGAACGGCTGTAAGGGCAGAGGGGAAAAAGTGCGAAGAAAAGCGCCAAGGAAAGTGTTCGAATGTTTGTAGAGCTTATGGGACTTAACTACGGGGTCATCAGTCCCTAAACTTACAAACTACTTATGAACTAGCTAATACTAAGGACGGCACAAATACCCATGCCCGAGAGGGGATTCGAACCCCCGACCGTAGTGGCCGTGCAGACTGTGACTGGCGCGCCGCAGAATGCTGGGTCATCGCGGCCGGCAGCCAATGAAAAAATAAATCTCTGTGGTAGTCGGGAGCGGGTAGTAAAGCCAGTAACGATGTTTCTGGTATCTGCGACAGATCGTGCAAGAATGGGTTATGGTCGCAGTCATACACTTACCGTGTCAGAGCACACGATAGTCATAAAAGTGTCAGCTGTGGGAGTCCCCTGCTAGTCTACTTTGCTGGCTTTGTATGTCGAAATACTAGGCGCTGGTTTGGCCCAATGGCATCACTCGTCCTGTGCTGTCAGGCAGGGAGGCGATTGCTGATGGAAGTCCATTGTGAAGCGGACGACGCAGCTCAGCTCGTGACAGCCACATCGGGCCACTTTCCGGAGAATGACCGCGCCCCCTACTAGGCTTGGCGGCAGCGTCAGGAGGCCTCAACGGTGCCGTCCTTCACTGTCTTCCCGCGCTGCGGACGGCGTGTATCCCGACGGGGATTTCCCGGCCAATAAATGCCACGCGGTCATTTCGTTTCAGCGGTCCAACTCTAAAACTTGTACAATTTCGATTTCTTTCCCCTCGAGGCAGCCAACCCCCGCGATGGTATCGCGTAGTGGAACCCAGTTTCGCAGGACTGGCAGGCATTTGGCAGGAACGGGCGGCGTTTGCGGGAAGGGAACACAGAAACAAGTGGAGGTCGGCGGCGGGGCGGGCGTGGCCGTTTCGCAAAGTGTGAGGGCGTGGCGCGAGCATCCCCCGAATGGCCTTTTGTTGTGCCGGGTGCGCGCGCGGCCCGTGACGCAAGCGGCGGGGGAGGCGGGCGTGACCGCCGCGGGCAGCCGCAGCCGCCGTGGGAAAGTGACGCAACGCAACTGCCGCTGCCGCCGCCGCCTCCGGCCGAGCGCTGCCCGCGCCACTATGCACGCGCTGCAGCGTCGCGGGTCACCGCGCACACCTCCGTCCGGCCACCAGTTGTCTGGGCGTGGGCTCTGTCTGAAGGCCTCCAGGGGCGAAGCTATAGCCCAGGGGCAGCTCCAGGAACGAACAGCTCGTCGTAATTCTTTCCGGATGGACCATTAAAAAGCTTGTCTCACCGATAAAATATGAAATTATCTGCGATGCGTCGCAGATTACAATACCGGATTCTGTAGTGCCACCGCGAAAGTCAGCGATAATATCGGCGGCGGGAGTGAGCAACTGGCATAGGCGCTATTTGCAAACAAGGTGACTAGAATGAATAAACATGGTACCTTGAAGTATGGAAAAAAGGGTGTACTGTAATGGAATGTGGCCGAGAGGACTGAGGCGCTCCAGTCACGGTCTGCACGGCCACTACGGTCGGGGGTTCGAATTCCCCCTCGGGCATGGATATTTGTGTCGTCCTTAGTCTTAGTTAGTTCGTAAGTAGTTTGTAAGTGTGAACTGATGACCCCGTAGTTAAGTCCCATAGACTATACAAACATTTTTGATCCTAATGCTTATTTGCCTATTATACGTTAACACGGTTACACGTACAATAGACGCCAGACAACAAGGTAGTCGGTCCCAGACCGTTGATGCGTTCAACACTAGATGACAGTACTACAAAGATATGGCGTTTTATAAACCTGTGAACTAAGGGACGGAAATGTGCTACTGGTCAGTAAAGGGTTAAACTCTAAACCTTCCTTTCCTTCCTTTACTCGGGAAGCAGGCTGTTAGAGAGCGGAACGCATGGAAACACAACAGGAAGTCTATACGGCCAGGCGTCGTCCACTTTCCACCCGGGTACAGCGAAACAAAAAACATCAGGCTGCAGCGTATGTGTGTGTCGTGGGGGATGTCTGTTCACACGAACAAAAGAGAACGAACACACTGGTATGTGTACGTATTAAGGTACCACATACACAAATATTTACACTTATAGTGTTATATCATATACATAGACATGTTACATGTACAGTTTTTAACGATTATGAAATAATTGACCTAAATGGACTTATCTTTTTATTACGTGCACTCATATGTTCAAATGTTTATAAAGCTAAAGGAGCAAACTGCAAATGTAGTCAGTCCCTAGACTTACAAATTGTTGAAACTAACTTACGCTTATGGGGTAACAAACACATCCACGTCCTAGGGGCCGGCCGCGGTGGCCGAGGGAATTGACGCGCTCCAGTCACGGTCTGCATGGCCACTACGGTCGAGGGTTCGAATCCCCCCTCGGGCATGGATATTTGTGCCGTCCTTAGAATTAGTTAGTTCATAACTAGTTTGTAAGTTTAGGGACTGATGACCCCCGTAGTTAAGTCCCATAAGCTTTACAAACATTTGAACATTTTTTCGTCCTAGGGAGGAGTCTAAGCCGCGATGGAGTAGCCGAGCGGTCTAAAGCATCTCGCTGCGGAGCGCGCGGTTGCTCGCCGTGGAGGTTCGAGTCCTCCCTGGGGCATGGGCGTGTGTGTTTGTCCTTAGGTTAGTTTACCTAGGTTTAAGTACTTTGTAAGCTACGGACTGAGGACCAGGCAGTTTGGTTAGATAGATTTACAAACATTTGAACATTTTGAGGAGTCTAACCTGCTACGCGAGCGGCTGCGAAATCCGTGGCATGCCGCCTTAGACCAAGCGGCCATTTCCGCGCGGCTTGTTGATTCAGAAATACATTTCACTTTGTCAACTTACTAGGCTATTTGACATAAATGTCGATACTTCCAGCCGGTACTAAGAGAAAGGGGTTTTTACACGTGCACAGATACACGGACAACACTTTGATCACATAACGGTTCCGTTTATACGGAGTAAAACGGCCGACCTTGACGTTGGCAAAGGTTCTGGTTCACGAGGCACAGACGTCGGCCAAGATCGTCGTTTGTTAGGGGCAGCCACCACAGCACAGTTAGGAGTGTCCGAGGGCCCAGAGTCGTCATCACCAAGTGTTACCAACCGGTTTGTAGGAGGGGGACTAAAGCCACACACAACTCTTCCGCTACAGCACCGAAGATCTACATCTACGTACATACTCCGCAGTCCACCCAAAGGTGCGTGGCGGAGGGTACTCATTACCACAACAACTTACTTGCTTTCCTGTAGAACGAGGGAAAAACGAATGCTTGTATACATCCATACGAGCCCCAATCTCTCTCCTCTTATCTTTGTGGTCTCGAATGTATGTTGGCAGCAGTTGAATCTTTCTGCAAGTTCGCCTTAAATTACGGACCCCTAACTTTCTTCAACAGCGTTTTTTTTTTTTTTTTTTTTTTTTTTTTTTTTTTTTTTTTAAATAACGCTGCCTTCCCTCCCTCCAACGACTCCCAGTTGAGTTTTCGAAGCATTACAGTAAAACTCGCACATTGATTAAATTTACCATTTACAAACCTATCTGCCCGCCTCTGAACTGCCACTATGTCCTCCTTTAAACCGATCTGGTAGGGATCCCAAACACTTGAGCAATATTCAAGACGGGGTCATACAAGCGTTTTATATTCGACCTCCTCCACAGACGAATCACACCTTACCGAAATTCTCCCAATAAAGCGAAGTAAACCATTCACCTTCCCCACAATACTTGTTCCATTGACGCGACCCTGTCAAGCAGCACACTACTAATGCTCTAATCGAACATTACGGGATTGTTTCTCCTACTCATACGCATCACCTTACGTTTTTCTATATTTAGCGCTAGCTGTCATTCCTCGCTCCACCTAGAAATTTAGTCCAAGTCATCCTGTATTCTACTGCAGTCATTCAATAACGACACCCTCCTGTACACCACAGCATAATCAGCAAACAGCCACAGGTATCAATTCATTCTGTCAGACAGATCGTTTTTATACATATAAAATGTGATCTGGGATGGGAATCATAACAAGAACGGCGCTTATCGCTTCGGCGTGGACTACTTACGAAACTCTAATCGCCAACATTCTCCTCCGAATGCGAAAATATATTGTTGACTCGCACTTACATAGGTAGAAAAGATCAACAGAATAAAATACGAGAAATCAGAACACGAACGGAGAGATTCAGGTGTTCTTTCTTTCTGCGCGCTATTCGAGAATGGAATGGGGGATAAATACTATGAAGGTGGTACGATGAACCCTCTGCCAGGCACTTTAATGTGATTTACAGAGTATCCCATGTAGATGTAGATGTACAAAATAAAAGTGGTCGTATCACACTTCCCTGGGGCACCCCTGACAATACCATAGTCTCTGATGAACACTCGCCATCGAGGACAACGTACTGGGTTCTATTACTTAAGTCAAGCAGCCTCTCAGGTATTTCGGTACCTGTTCCATAAGCTCGTGCCGTTGTTAGCAGTCTGTAGTTCCGTACCGTGTCAAAAGCCTTAGGATGGACAGACGGGCGGTCGTTTGCAGTGATGAAGGCATATTCAGCCTGAGAGCAAGTGATGGTCGTTTGCGCGTACGGCGTAGACCTGGCGGTCGCTGTCTCGTAGAGTGTTTTCGTTCAGAACACAATGGTCCCACCCCAGGTCTTAAGGACTGGGGATGCGATAAGATACAACTGCTGTTCACGTTTGGGGTTTGTGGAGGAAAGGCTGACCAGCGCTCTGTTGTTTGTGCAGAATGTTGTAAGGTCCATTCTCTTGCCATTCTCGCAACAGAAAGGTGATGTGTTGTTCCAGTAGGGTAGTTGATGTCAACACTGCGCATGAACTCAAGTTGCTCTGCGAGACGTGCAGAAAATTCCCTAGCCAGCATATTTTCTGGACTTTTCTCCAATAGATTACGTGTATGATATGATGGGATGCCTAATGATACACGCGACACGTCAATCAATAACTGTTGCACAACTATGTGAACTGATCGAGCAGACTGGAATAATGTATTACAACAAAATGTCTGTCATCTATATGACACGAGGGCTATTCAGAAAGTAGGGAACGTTTTCCTATGACGCCGCTAGGCACGCGCCGATATCGTGTATTTTGGTATGTGCGTGCTCGGCAAGTGATTCGGCATGCAGCAGTAAAAAATTGTTCAGATGTTTAAATGTTTGTAAAGCTTACGGGACTTAACTGCGGGGTCATCATTCCCTAAACTTACAAACTACTTACGAACTACCTTATACTGCAGACAGTACAAACATCCATGGTAGTGCCGGCCGCGGTGGCCGAGGAGACTGAGGCGCTCCAGTCACGGTCTGCAAGGCCACTACGGTCGGGGGTTCGAAACTCCCCCTCGGGCATGGATATTTGTGCCGTCTTTAGTATAAGTTAGTTCATAAGTGGTTTGTAAGTTTAGGGACTGATGACCCCGTAGTCAAGTCCCATAAGCTTAACAAAAATTTGAACATTTTGAAACATCCATGCCCGAGGGGGGATTTGAACCCCGGACGGGGAACGGCCTGGCGCCTCAATGCGCTCGGCCGCTCCGCCGCGGCCAAGCCGTAACAACAGGAACGACTCTGCGGTTCTGGTTTTTCGATATTAGAATTTGAAATGTGTGCTGCAATCGAAAATCCCGCCAGTTGTGACGTGCGGTCCCGATACGATTTTTGTTGGCAAAAGCAATTTATCGTGAACTGTGCAAAGTGTACGGAAACAAAGTAATGAGTGAATGTTCCGTCCGAAAATGGTGCATTCGGTTTAATAGAGGCCGAACCAACATTTATGATGAAGAAAAGAGTGAACGCCCGAGCATTGTAACTGACGATATCGTCGCTAAAGTTGATGAAACGATTCGTGAAAACTGTCGAAGAACTGGCTTGCAACGCAGCGCTTTGATGACGACGCGGAAGTCCAAGAGGGCGTGACTCAGTGGCTGAAGTCTGAGGCGGCAGTATTTTACTACGAAAGAATGACAAAGCTTGTCCACCGCTATGGTGTTGTTGTTGTGGTCTTCAGTCCGGATACTGGTTTGATGCAGCTCTCCACAATACCCTGTCCAGAGCAAGCCTCTTCAACTGCACATAAGAACGACAACCTACATCTGTCGGAATCTGCTTACTGTATCCATTTCTTGGTCTTCCTCTGCGGTTTTTACCCTAAACAGTTCCCCCCAATGCTAAATTGATTCCTTGATGTCTAAGAATGTGTCCTACCAATCGATCTCTTCTTTTAGTCGAGGTATGCCAGAAATTCCTTTTCTCCCCAATTCTGTTCAGTACCTCCTCATTAGTTACGCGATCCACCCACCGGATCTTCAGCATTCTTCTGTAGCACCACATTTCAAAAGCCTCTATCCTCTTCCTGTCCGCACTCACATACAAGGCAACACTGCACACAAATGCACCGCTTTGATAAGTGCCTCCATTTGTTGGTGTGTAATTGAAAAAGTAATATTGTAGTCGTTCTTTCAGATGTATAAAAACAACACATTTTTGTTGTAATTAGTTTTTTTAAATGCCAAAACTTTCCCTACTTTCTGAATAGCCACGTAGAATGCATGCCAGAATCAAATGTTCAAATGTTTGTAGAGTCTATGGGACTTAACTATGGGGGTCATCAGTCCCTAAACTTACAAACTACTTATGAACCGTTGTTGTTGTGGTCTTCAGTCCAGAGACTGGTTTGATGCAGCTCTCCACCCTACTCTATCCTGAGCAAGCCTTTTCATCTCCTCATAAGAACGACACTTATGAACTACCTTTCTGCCGTCTTTAGTATAAGGTAGTACTTATGAACTACCTTATACTAAAGACGGCAGAAATATCCATTCCCGAGGGGGAATTCAAACCCCCGACCGTAGTGGCCGTGCAGACCGTGACTGAAGCGCCTCAGTCTCCTCGGCCACCGCGGCCCATGTCATAATCAGCGTCTGCATTGCCGCCCCTACTAATATGGGTGTTTCAGAATGGAAATGTAATCATTTCATGTGCTCCGTATCCACTGTTTCAACAACAAATCTTGGGTCAACTGGAAAACTCCAGAGGATAGTGTGCTGATTTTTACTTCCGGCAGCGTATATAAGGACATCCGCAGAGTAGGGCAGACCGGGCGCGTGACGCTCCAGGAGTCAGCAGAGAAACTGGAGCTGGCGACTTCCTCCAGGAGAGCTGTGTTTACACCGGCTGAACACCACTTAGCGATTCGTCGCAGGCGGCAGGCGGCAGGCGGCAGGCGGCGAGATCAGTGCAGGGCGGCCGGTATCGGCTTTTCCGTTACGTAACGCCGCGTGCGTTTCTTGCGGCAATTTGTTTAGCGGCCGCTTTCCGGGGAAGTTCTGCGCCTGCCAACACCGCCTGGCCCGCGGTGCAGGATTTTTATAAAACCGCTATCCCATCACGAGACCGCAGTGCTACCGCAGCAGGACGACTGGACTCACTCTATAGGAATTACTTCGAAAAGCGCTGCCAAATACAGACGGTCGGTGAAGCAGTTCAGGAAATTTCACTCTCCAGATCGGATTTTTTTGTATCCCAGCCTCGTCGCCACTTTTGTGTCTCGTTTTGGCCGGTTGTCTTTGGTGTCGGTGGCCGAGTAGAAAGAGACCGACACAGGAATAAAGGATGCACGCTTGTGCAGGTACGGAGGTGACCAGCCAGTGGGACAGCAGAAACTAGACACACTAGAGTAAATTAGAACGAGATATATATTGCATAGACTTAGTAATACTTAACTTTTACATAGTTCTTGACTGCAGAATGCTGATACATAGTTTAGATAGAGGCCTGCCTACTGATGATTCCTAGTGCCTATCCTATAGCCCAGTCTTAACTGCTGCCTTTCTGATTCCCAAGTGTTAACTGGTTCCTATCTCAGTCCCAAGAGGCAGATGCAGCAGTCGTGGCCACGAGCGGAGTTGCAGCAGAGGGCGCTCGTGGCTGACGTCGTAAGAACGCCGCGCCGTGCGTGCATGGCGGCGCGCGGCGTAAGTACGTGGCGCGCACTTCATACTTGTGCGACACCACAGGATTTGTCCAGTCTCTGTGTAAAGTCTTCTTCCGTAATATTCTAAAAAGTAACGTACTCTGTTTGCTTGAGCTACCGTAGACAACTGTGCCAAGATATTCCGTGCATGAAAGTAGGCACTGTCTGGTAAATACTGAGACATTGAGCTGAGTACTGAAAGGCGTGATGTTTGCGTAGAAGGCAGATGAAGTATGACAGAGAGGGGCAGGGGTAGTAGAGAGTGACGGCTGCCCGTTTGGTCACTTACACTGAGGGAAAGTTAGAGATTCCAATAGACGCTGAAAAGCAGTGGCGTATATTGTAGGCAATCAAAGCAATCACCGAAGCCCATCGTCTCTATTGTGTAATAAACCTTGCTAGTCTTTCATCGATAACTACGTAAGTTGAAGATATATGTGAGTTAACATTATAGAATGCAGCTCATCGTTTGCAAAGCTAAAGGTCGATTGCTTAACCATGATTTAGTCTTCAACTAAAGAAGACTTCATAAGAAGTTTTTTATTTTTATTTATTTATTTTTTTGGTTACATGGTTACATGAAATGGTCAATGTTTCTTGAACAACAGAGCTCACGTTCTAGTTACATAGAATATGTTCTGCTTTTTAATCCTGACGCATATATTTTTACATTTGTAACTTGAACGTAGGCTGTGTTGCTCAAGAACTATTGTCATGTAACTAAAAAAAAAAAAAAAAAAAAAAAAAAAAAAAAAAAAAAAAAAAAAAGTACTTTCTGATGAAGGCTTCCTTAGTTGACGCCGAAACCGTGGTTAAGTAATCAACCTGTAGCTTTGCAACCGATGAGCTGTATTTTTGAATGTTAATCTTACACGAACGGTTGCTGTCAGAGATAGGAACAGGAGGAGGTTGTGGTGTCGCACAAGTACAAAGTGCGCGCCACGTACTTACGCCGCGCGCCGCCATGCACGCACGGCGCGGCGTTCTTACGACGTCAGCCACGAGCGCCCTCTGCTACACTGAACTGCATCGTTCACTTGGGACTGAGATAGGAACCAGTTAACACTTGGGAATCAGATAGGCACCAGTTAAGACTTGGCTATCGGATAGGCACTAGGACTCATCAGTAGGCAGGCCTCTCTCTATATAAACTATGTATCAGCATTCTGCAGCCAAGAACTATGTAAAAGTCAAGTATTACCAAGACTCCACAAAATATATATCTTGTTCTAATTTAGCCTAGTGTTCTAGTTTCTGCTGTCCCACTGGCTGGTCATCTCCGTACCTGCACACGCGTGCATGCTTTATTCCTGTGTCGGTCTCTTTGTACTCGGCCACCGACACCAAAGACAATCTGCGAAAACGAGTCAGAAAGGTGGCGACGAGGCTGGGACACGAAAGAGATGAAGAGTCGAAATGAACAGAGGGCAAGGGGGACAGAGGAAGAGGTGGACAGAGAGAAGAAAAGGATGAGACGGACAGAGAGAGAGAGAGAGAGAGAGAGAGAGAGAGAGAGAGAGAGGGAGAGATGCTAAGGCGTTGGACTGTGAGAATATGGAATGCCTAGGCAACTCTGGGTTTTCAGCTGAACCTGGATACATATATTCCAATATAACTACTGTGCTGTAGCGCGAAGGTAATTTCGCCGGCGTAACATTCCGTCAGTGAACCCTCGGCGGATACCTGACGGGTGGGTCGGAGCGCGCGCGCACCACTAGCCACGGTAGTTACGGGTAATTCAATGTCCCGGGTAATGGCGATCATCCGTCGGCTGCGCTGCGGGAAACGAGGCGGGGGCAGGCAGATTAGCGCGGGTCGAGGCGTTTTCGCGGTGTCGGGCAGTACCCGGCCACGTGCAGGGCGGCGAAGGGAGCTGCGGACCTCAGGGCAGCAATCTCGGCGTGCCGTGTAACGGCGGCAGGCGGGAGATGGTCGGCTGGTCGGCGGCAGGAATGCGTCGCTCTCCATACAATGGGCCGCTTACAAGAGCCCGCGGCCATTACCGGCCAGACGTGACCGCACCTGATGCCCCAATACCTCAGACTTCAGCTCCCGCACACACTCCAGTGGCGCGCGGGTGCGGCCGCAGCCTCACAGGTTCACCACTTCGCGGTCGCCGTACGAGCATTCGCTGATATCCAAACCTTCAGATACGAGCGTACGGTGTCTGTTCACAGATTTGTGACCGGCTGCAAGGCTTCATAAGTAACAGAACGATGTACGTTGTTCTCGACGGCGAGTGACCATCACATGTAACAGGCGTGCTCCCTGGGAGTGTGATAGGAGAGCAACTGTTTCCTATCTATATACATGATCTGATGGGCGGAGTAACTTGTAATTTTGCGGCTGTTTGCTGATATTGCTGTGGTGTATGGGTGGGTGTCGTCTTTAATTGACCGTAAAAGCATACAGGACGATTTAGACAAAATTTCTAGTTGGTGCGAAGAATGGCAGCTAGCTCAAAAGTTCAAATGTTTGTAATTACATCGGACCAAACTGCGTGGTCAAACTGCGTGGTCATCACTCCGTAGCTTGCAAACTACTTAAACCTAGGTAACCTAAGACAACACACACACCCATGCCCCAGGGAGGACTAGAACCTCCACGGCGAGCAACCGCGCGCTCCGCAGCGAGAAGCTTTAGACCGCTCGGCTACTCCACCGCGGCAATGGCAGCTAGCTCTAAATGTAGAAAAATGTTAGGTAAGTAGAGATAACAATCCCATAATACTCGAATACAGCATTAGCAGTGAGCTTCTTGATGCAGTCGCGTCGTTCAAATATCTAGGCGTAACATTGCAGAGCGATATGAGATGGAACGAACATGTAAGGACAGTTGTGAGTAAGGCGGACAGACGACTTCGGTTTATTGCGAGAATATTAGGAAGATTTACATCATCTGTAAAGAAGACCGCGTATAAAACGCTTGTACGACCACGTCTTGAGTATTGTTCAAGTGTTTGGGACCCACAGCAGATCAGTTTAAAGGAAGACATAGAAGCAGTTCAGAGGCGAGCAGCTAGGTTCGTTACTGGTAGTTCGACCAATGCGCGAGTGTCACGGAAATGCTCGGGGAACTCAAATGGGGATCGCAGGAGGAGACAACGACGTTCTTTTCGGGAAATTATGTTTAGGTAATTTAGAGGGCCCGAATTTGAAGCTCAATATAGAACGATTTTCCTTCCGCTTACTTACATTTCGCATAAAGATGACAAAGACAAGATAAGAGAAATTAGGGCTCGTACGGAGGCATTCTTTTTTTTTCTTCGTTCTATTTGGGAGTGGAATAGGAAAGGAAATGCCTAGTACAGGTACAGCGTATCCTCCGCCACGCACTTTACAGTGCACTGCGAAGTATATATGTAGATGTATACGTGCAGGTCAGATCGGTACAGAACGTTGTACATCGACAAAGTATATACTTGATGCTATGTGCTGTCGACCAGGAGAACGTGCTTAAACGTGAAGTAATAACTAAAAACTGTCCTAAGAAGCACTGGAAAAGCATATCTGTGAGAATTCGTGTGTTGAGCTCCTCTTGAGAAGTCGATAGAACGCGTGTGTAACGTTTCGAGGGTCCTGGGTTCAATCCCTGGTGATACGAACTTTAGTTTTCTACATTGTGATGGAAATTGTTCTACATATAGGTACACCGGATGCAATATGGAACGTGTTCATGACATAGAAAAGTAAAAGGATTTTATAGCAATGTGTTATACGTAGTTTGCTGTCATTTTATAAGCCACAGGTTGAATGTTCGAATACGGGTTTTAACAAATGTTCTTAGTGCACGAAAATAGTTTCCTTCACACACTCGTTTGTGCAAAACCACTATTCGTTCCTGAATTACGGCACTGTGTGTCTGCCTGAATTTTGTGTACTTACTATTATTATACTACAAATGTACTCCAGGGCAGACAATTATCATACTGCACCAGACTTATTTGTGTACCACATTTTAATAAGTAAGTCTATTGTTAAATATATTTAATTATTTGAACCTGTTTTTAAAAGTTTTCCATATTTTTTCAACCACTCTTATCCTTTTAACAGGCCTGGGCCTTTAAACATATGTAAAAAATCATAGAGGCACCTGTTGATGAGCCATCAGGCCTCGAAATGCATTGCTTACAAATTATACACGATTTTGTGACTGAACGCGAGTTCATTTCACATTGTTATATTCGTTATTACTAGTATTAGTACTTTAATTATGCTTATTATTATTATTATTATTATTACTGCTACACATGTGATGCAGTTGTTTCTTCACGCTTATGTTCCAATTGTATTTATTTTGGGAAACAACGAATAAACGCTACAGGTTTGCTACTTTCAAGTAAACGAAGCAAAAGCAAACACCAAAAACACACTGCTGTAAGATCCGAACAGTTCTTTTATATGTTTCTTATGTTAAGAACAGCCGCGGTGGAGTAGCCGAGCGGTCTAAAGCACCTCGCTGCGGAGCGTGCGGTTGCTCGCCGTGGAGGTTCGAGTCCTCCCTGGGACATGGGTGTGTGTGTTTGTCCTTAGGTTAGTTTACCTAGGTTTAAGCAGTTTGTAAGCTACGGACTAATGACCACACTGTTTGGTCCGATAGATTTATAGCTATTTGATTTTGTTAAGAACACGTTATCCCATATAACAGTTGTTAGCGTACTGGAGCTAAAAATAAATTAAAATAGAAGTGGACTGTGCAGGGCTCCAACCCAGCACCTACGGTATGACACAGTAACACTCAATCACTTTGCCTACAGCAGCAATTTTAGTGGGTCGCCTGTAGAAATGGTATGAGTACCTTTAATGTTGACTGTCGACTGACTGTTTAGCTGCAGACTACTTTTTAGTTGTCAAGTAGACCTGGAACCGAACTAGTGGCTTCCGAAAATGAAAAGGAAAAGAAGCCGATGTTCTCCTATGCAGAAAATTGGATTACTGCATGACGTAACCTTCTATCAATCAGCAGAGTTTCAGTTCAGATAATACTGTGGCATTAACACCGTTTTTCTGGTAGCGGTTTCGATGGCGTAGAGTAAGAAATTCGAGTGCACGAACTGACACGCGGCAAGTATCCTTAAGGTGAATTTAGTTAGTAAATTACTCGGCTGCACAGAGTACGGCGCGCCTTTGATCGCTTCAATATCGGCGACCGCCTGCCCTGCAGGCAGTGGTGGGCCATCAATTTGAACGTCACCGACACGTAATAGCGCCATTTGCGCACTTAGGGCGCACTTTCACCGCGGCAACTCACGAGCAGTGCAGAGACCGCCACTTTGCGGAACATTGCCACCTGTCATTGGCCAGTCTGCAATCAAGCCGCCGTCACACGCCAGCCAGCATGAGTGACACCGCAGGCCAGTGCTCAATTGCGCACTTTACGCACGACCCAGGTTCGTGTTTAGTAGGTACTATTCCCCTGAGGTAATGACCTGACTAGAACTTTGTAATCTGACAACATATATTTCTCTTTATTATGAAATCGTTTATTGGTTCCCTTGTCCCCTGCTACATCTACATCAAAATCTACACCAGCACTCTAAAGCCACCTCACTGGATGGAGCTATGCGTACCACAGTCACTTACTGCTTTACCTACTCAAGTCACTCAAGTTTCGCAGAGGAAACGACTCTCATCCATATGGGCTCTAACGTGTCTAATTTTATACTTAGATTAGATCAGATTAGATTAGATTACATTAGTTATTAGTTCCGTAGTTCCATGTTGAGGGGATTCTCGTGGATGTGGAACATGTCAAGAAACAAAAATTTACAAGTTGAATAATAGATAATACTAATAATATAAATACATATACATACACTTATAATATAAATACAGATACATAATTTTTTGCTGATAATATAATAATACTAATACAGTACGAGTGCATGCATCCTTTGGTACAATTTAGAAATTCAGTAATGGAGTAGAAGGAGTTGGCCACTAGAAAGTCTTTTAGGTTCCTCTTAAACTGATTTTTATTTGTAGCTAAATTTTTTATTATTGATGGTAAATTATTGAAAATGTTTGTTCCTGAGTAGTGGACCCCTTTTTTGAACTAACGTAAGTGCTTTTAAGTCCTTGTGTACATCATTTTTATTCCTAGTATTGTATGTATGAACTGAGCTGTTTGTTGGGAAAAGGGATATATTATTTATGGCAAATTTCATTAAGGAATAAATATACTGAGAGGCAGTAGTTAATATACCCAGTTCTTTGAAGAGGCTTCTACAAGACGTCCATGAATTTACTCCACAAATAATACGTATTACACGTTTTTGGACTCTGAAGACTTTTGACTGACTTGAAGAGTTACTTCTGACCTTTTCGTGAGATATACGTAAGAGGAAGCGCTTTCTGATTGAACCTGTGTTATATTTCTTTGGCTCTTCTCTATTTCCTCTATCAGTCGCACTAGGTATGTTCCCCACCTTGATGAAAAACTGTTTTGTAAGCTATTTCATAGTTCATTTTTCTATCGTCGGTGTTTTCCACGAACAATTTTGATTGTCCAACTTTAAATCACTCCTTATCCATACTCTTAGACTGATGACCATACCTCTCATACAGCCTACAGATTCACAAGCATTTGAAGGCGAACCAGAGGCTACGTTCCATTGTCAGAACACTTACAAGATGCGACAATTCTACTAAAGAAACAACAGTACTCTTGTGCGTCCTATTTTGGAATATTGCTGCGCATGGGATACCCACCAAGTGGGTCTGACAGAGGGCATAGAGAAATTTTATTTTGTATTATCGCGATATAGGGCATCTCGGTTGCACAGTGGTAGATTGCCAGACTACAAATCCAAAGGATTTTCATGTGTCACTTTCCACTTCTTTCACCTCTGGCAATGTTGCTGATGTGAAAAATACCACTCTTACCGGCTACGTGCGCACATAATTTTTATATTCGCAACATCTATGACAAACGACGTTTCGATTTTATGTATGTGTCATTGGCCTTCTTGTACGATTAATATTAAAAATCTGTACGCTCAGTTTCATGTTAGCGTATGTGAAGTAATACACATGACCACTAAAAGAAATCCGCTGAACTTTAATTAGGCGATAAATCAGTCAAACCTTAAGGTCGCAAATTCTACCAAATACCTAGGAGTTATAATTACGAACAACTTTGACTGGAGAGAACACATAGAAAATATTGTGGGGAAGGCGAACCAAAGGTTACGTTTCTTCGGCAGAACGCTTCGAAGATGAACCAGCTCCACCAGAGACTGCCTACATCACACTTGTGCGTCCTCTCCTGGAGTACTGTTGCCCCTTGTGGCACCCTCACCAGGTGGGACTGACGGAAGATATTGAGAAGGTTCAGAGAAGGGCAGCTCGTTTTGTTTTATCACCTTACCGGGGGGGGGGGGGGGGAAGCGTCACGGAAATGTTGCACGAATTGGGGTGGAAATCATTAAAAGAAAGACGTTATTCATTGCGGCGTGATCTGTTTGCGAAATCACCGACTTTTAGTTCTGAATGTGAAAATATTTTGCTAGCACCCACCTACATACGGAGTAATGACAATCCCAATAAAATAAGAGAAATCAGATCGAAAACGGAACGATGTAAGTGTTCTTTCTTCCCGCGCGCTATTAGAAAATGGAACGGTAGAGAAAAGTTATGAAAGTGGTTAATGAACCCTGTGCCAGGCAATTGAATGTGATTTGCAGAGTATCTATGTAGATGTAGATATAAGGGCGTAGGTGTAAAGACGCCATCACAGATACCTTTCTTCAATGACATTAGTCATATATGTGCCCGAATGATGTTCGATTCGTTTCATATGTGGAAGAAGTTAGACAATATGTTACGCCAGAGGCGCCCATCCCTCTCCTTGGCCAATGATTGACCCCCCCCCCCCATCGCACCCGAGTTATTAGGTCCTGGATTCGGAAGATAAATTAATTTTGTATATAAACATTGTTTTATTGTTTTCTATTTCACATGTTGTAAATTGATTTATAAAGCCCTCCCCCCAGGCTGGCCAAAAGTACTAATTTTTCACCAAAAAAAGTTTGTATATTCTTTGGGACTTAACTACGGGGTCATTAGTCCCTAAACTTACAAACTACTTATGAACTAACTAAGACTAAGGACGGCACAAGCCGGCCGCGGTGGCCGAGGGGACTGAGGCGCTCCAGTCACGGTCTGCACGGCCACTACGGTCGGGGGTTCGAATCCCCCCTCGGGCATGGATATTTGTGCCGTCCTTAGAATTAGTTAGTTCATAAGCAGTTTGTAAGTTTAGGGACTGATGACTCCATAGTTAAGTCCCATAAGCTATACAAACATTTGAACATTTGATTTGGATGGCACAAATATCCATGCCCGAGGGGGGATTCGAGCCCCCGACCGTAGTGGCCGTGCAGACTGTGACTGAAGCGCCTCAGTCCCCTCGGCCATCGCGGCCGGCTAATTTTTCATCCCCCCCCCTCACCCCAGAAATTTCAATGTCGCAGTTTGTGCCCCCCCCCCCTCCCCCTCTCTCCGCTTGTAGGCACATCTACGTTCTCCATATTACGCAGCTTGCAACTTTACAGCAACGCTTACACACTGTTGCTCCAGATGGTGTGTACCGTTTGCCATCTCGCAAGTATTACACGTTTGCCGTATACGGACCTCGGGTTAGAATATATGTGACACTCGTCCGTGATACGCAGTGTGGGGCTATTGTAGTGCCCTACCGGCTATAAGAACTATGATTAACTAGCGATACTGTTGTGAGAGTGGCGCTGCCTTCTGCTTGACAACCTAGCGAATGAGCTCCCGCGGGGAACTAGGCCGGGGATAGCGTACAATGGTACTGCTCGCCTCGCGCTGCCGCACTGTGCGCGCGCACGGAGCATTCTCGCCGGCGATTGGCCGGCGCAATCCAGAGGCTCTGGGGCGCAGCCTTGGTCCACGGGTGCCTTGCGGCCGGTAACTGCCGCCTGTCATAACGTTAACGACGCGCGCCGACCCGCCCCACACACATGGCCGCTCGCTCTCCTTGCAGTCTTACTGCAGTCACGAACGCGCGCCCAAAACGCCACCTGTCTTCCTACTGCGCACGTAACGGCGCCATTACGCTCCTGCGTGTCAGCGGTACGGAGCACGACTGCTCAAATCACAGGCCGGTCCCCTACAGTTCTCTTCTTCCAGTCAACGAAGTCGCCAGTTAACGTTGAAGCTACTACCTAAAAACCCGGCGTTGCCAGGGTACTCATTTATTTGAGTTTGTTTACGTTCTAAGAGGCGATCCAATTATGATATTGTAGAAAGATATAAAAAAAGCCAAGATCGCTTATCATCAATTTTTATTTAAGACGACCGGTATCGCTGAACTATGTCAGCATCATCTGATCCAATAAAATAATTTTAGCTGGCCGCGGTGGCCGAGGGAACTGAGGCGCTCCAGTCACGGTCTGCACGGCCACTACGGTCGGGGGTTTGAATCCCCCCCTCGGGCATGGATATATGTGCCGTCCTAGTTCGTAAGTAGTTCATACCTAGTGTGTAAGTTTAGGGACTGATGACCCCGTAGTTAAGTCCCATAGACTATACAAACATTTGAACATTTGAAATAATTTTACAAGGCCATAATCTTGTAATGATAACATTACAAGACATTATGTTATATAGCAACTGATTACATTACAAGATTATCGCCTTGTAAAATGATTTTATTGGACCAGATGATGCTGACATAGTTCAGCAAAACAGGTCGTCTTAAATAAAAATTGATGATCAGCGATCTTGGCTATTTTATATCTTTCTACAAATTCATTTATTTATTTATACCTACCTTGAGTTAGTACCTTCTCCTACTCCTTCTCTCTCTGTCGAACTCCTTTTTTCTAAAAACATGTAATGTTTATCAGAGAATATATAAGAAGTTGGGCTGTCTTTCATAATTTACAAAATAATACGTGCAGTATCCAAACAAACAAAGACAGCAATCAAAATACAAATGGCATAAAAATATCGCACGATGTCATATTTATTGATTTATATGTTGTACTATTGTATAATTTTTCAGGTATATATTTATTTGTATAAATGCTGTATATCTGTAAAATCTGTTGCGAATATAATTAGTAATAAAGAACAAATACATTATAACTTGGTGCGTGAAGGTGTGGTTATCCATCAACGGTATTGTTTATGTGCTCATATCTCATTAACTACATTTCGTACTCTGATACAATTTAGAGTGTGTGTATACTGTCTGTGAAATTTCCTACGGCTACAATTTGTAGTGTAGAAATTACAAATTGTAGCGTCATACCGAATGCCGTAGTTTTAGCTCATGAACAGCGGAAAAGTAGTAAGCTAGTAACCTTTTTTCGTTTCATAATTTTTGTGTGGTTGTCAGCCATAAAAAGTTCAATAAAGGTTTGAAATTATGTGTAAAATTGGTTGGAAGTCGCTAAGAACTGTCATTCTCATGCAATGTGTGAATAAAGTTTCGTCACATTATGTAGCAGTTTCTTGCAACTATATTGTTTGTGACGTTGTATCTCCTGAACCATGTGTCGTATTTGGTTCTTACCCCGACAGCATTGTTACCTCACGGTAAAGAATATGTGCACTAACTTTGGTTGAAATCGGTTCAGTGGTTTACGGGGAAATGTGCAACATTGTCGCGTGGTGTCTCTGTTTTTCAACCATCTCATTGTTTATGACGTCATATCTCGTGGACAATGTGTTGTACGTGATCCTAACACTTACGGTGACCGTCCTCGTGGCTTGAAGCTTACGTGTGCAAAATTTCATAAACATTGTAAGGGAAGTGTAGATTTGTATACAATACGTACACACAAACGTACCGACACTCTATATATAAGGATGAGACTGACTCAGTGACGTTCCTGTGGTGAATTAAACGCATAGGTGGCACCGTGGTATTGTACCTAATAAGTTAGCCTATAGTCTCAGTAAGAGACAGATGAGTGCATGCTCTGGAAGCAGACGTACTGTCGATGTGGTGAAGGTGAATTGAATGCTCAAATGGGACCTTGACACGTTACAGTTTGATCACCAGGCAAACGCAAGGGTCTGCCAGAAATTAGGCAAAACCGCTGCTGAAGCGCCTGAAATGATGCAGCAGGCGCACAGCAAGGGTGTATTGACTTGCATGTTGTGTTTAGGTGGCACCGACGTTTTGTTCAAGGACGGTACAGTCTGTAAGATGATATGCGTACTGGTCAACCACGACAGTTCGAACGCAACGCAAGATCCAGGAAATTGCAACGTTGATGCAGGCTAACCGCTCCCAATCGATAGACGCTCTCGCAGCAGAAATAGGAGTGGTATTAGCTTCAAAATTCCGACGGACCACCTCGAGTTACCCAGCACAGTGTGCCACGAATCCTGTTGCAAGATCAAATGAGATGATCGCATGACGATTTGTTGTGACCTCATGAGGTGTGTGGTCTATCATTCGACGTTTCTCAAATGTTCAAATGTTTGTATAGCTTATGGGACTTAACTACGGGGTCATCAGTCCCTAAACTTACAAACTACTTATGAACTAGATAACACTAAAGACGGCACAAATATCCATGCCCAAGAGGGGATTCGAACCCCCGATCGTAGTGGCCGTGCAGACCGTGACTGGCGCGCCGCAGTCCCCTCGGCCACCGCGGCCGGCCTCCGACGTTTCTCAACTGGATAATAAATGGAGACGAAACATGGTGTTTTCTTTGCGATCAGCAACTGAAACGAGGCCGCGGTGGAGTGGTCAAGCGGTTTTAGCGCCTTGCTACGGAGCGCGCGGTTGCTCACCGTCGGAGGTTCGAGGCCTCCCTCTCGCAGGGATGTGTACGTGTCGTCCTTAGCTTAAGTTGGTTTCAATAGTTTGTATGTCTAGGGACTGATGACCACTGCAGTTTGGTCCCTTAGCTTTGAAAATTTGATTGAAAAAGACACGATCCGAATAAGAGCAGCCTGCATCCTTTCAAGTTCATGTAATGTTTGTTAAGCTTAGGGGATTTAACGCGGGGTCATCAGTCCCTAAACTTATAAACTACTTATGAAGTAGCTTATACTAAAGACGACACAAACATCCATGCCCGAGGGGGGATTCGAACCCCCGACCGTAGCGGCAGTGCAGACCGTGACTAGCGCGCCGCAGACCGCTCGGCCACTGTGGCCGGCTCAAGTTCATGTAGTAAATGCGAAGGATGACGCAGATGACCGGAAACTCTAGTGGCAGACGGTGAAGAGAGGCGGGGAGTAGGTGCAGGTGCAGGTGCAGGTCTTCCGCGTACTGTTGTCGTGTGTGTGCAGCAGCAGCCTGGACACGCCGGCTGGTGCAGCAGAGAGCCGCGTGCTGTTGGTTCCTGGATCTGGGCTGCCGCCGCCGCTGGCCACCCGACCGGCCGCAGCCAGCTGACCGGAACGGCCTGCCGCTATTAACGGACAGCCGGCACCGGGATACGTGCAGCCAAACCCCTGGCCCAAGGCTCGGGTGTCAACCGGCGCGCTGCTCCTGCTCCCCCAGGCGCCGCAGGACACAGCGGACACCGCCATACCGCCAACACACTGTTTTCACACGAGCGCAACCCTCACTCTATACTCACATTTCGTGTGGCTGCCTAACAGCGCGTCCACAAAATCCCTCCGCAGTGGCGATCTCCGCGAGTCTCGCGTTGCGGGTCGTGTAAGGCCAGGCGCGCACTGGCGATTTTCCGTGGCGCGATTTATTTGTCGCAAGAATGGAACACGGAGGCTGGAATAGGAGCGCGCGCACGTGCGACAAAAAAGTAGCGGCGATTAAAAAAAAAACGCAACCGGCCCTATTTGAGGCGCGATGCGATTGTCGCAGGTGTGGAATGAGTCGCAGGCAACAGCACGGGGCCGCGCGCACTGTATAGCGACGCGATTTCTCGGTCGCTCCCGCTCTGTGTTGCATACAAATACCTCCAGTGCGCCAGCAGCATGTCCGATAACGGGAGTTCTGCCACGGATGACATTGTAGGTTGTGTGGTCGATTAACAAGGACTAATTACAGAAGTAGAAAAACTACCAGCTCTCTGCAACAGGAAATGAAAAGAATGTACAGTGATCGCAATTTGAAAGACAAACTATTGGGAGAAGTATACTGCAGTTTAATTAGGAACTGGACTGAACTGTCTGGACCAGAAAAGAATAATAAAGGTATTTCATGTTTCACTTATTTTGTTCATTCATGTAGACATCAGAATTATAACAGTTTAAATTTTTTCATATTGCCAAGGTACTGATCCTTGTGGAGTCACAAAGTGGCTTGCAAAATGATCCCTTATCTGCATACCACACGCATCAGCCTTCATTCCTACCGGCTCACAGCTTTGCAGAAGGCATTCGTACGATTTTCTTGATGTATCTTATCAGTAATGTAAAATGATAACGACAATTGTCGAATGAAATGATTTTCTTGATGTATCTGATCAATAATGTAAAAGGGATCAAAACTATCCTTACTCATTCCATAGTATTGAAAGCATTTATTTGGGTGGTTTTGTAACTCTTCGTGTAATTTGTAAAACTGGCCTTACACTAGCCGTTGACTTACAATCAGATGTACCCAGTAGAGATATTTGCGCTATTTTATCGCTCTTCTTCGTAGTAAAACCGCCACCAAACAAACTGTTTCGATCAAATCCACGCTGGTGCTGAGAATAGCTACGATTTTCCTGTCGCTGTCTGCTCAGCAAAATGTACTGCGGCGACACGATTTTACTGTCGCCGCGACTGAAAAATCGCCTGTGCGCGCCTAGCTAAGGTTGTCAGCACAGACGAACCTCAGCTGCACGTGTTCCGTGGACCTGCAGTGCTAGTAGGGTGGGGGTAGTGTTGCGTGTGCACTACAGCTGTTACTTGTGTTATTTGCTTGTTCTTGTATTTCCGGGGCAGGAGGAAACTTCACGGAGCATGTGAGACGGCAATTTAGATTACGTTTTCCTAAGTCGAGGTGTCCTCATTGCGGCACTGTACGCGATTTAATTTGCAAATTGCAATTGCCAAATTAGCAGTACACCGCTCTATGATTCGACCAACTTTGTTGTATGGGAGTGAAAGTTGGGTGGATACAGGTTACCTTATTCATAAGATAGAGGTTACAGATATGAAAGTAGCAAGAATGATTGCAGGTACTAATAGATGGGAACAATGGCAGGAGGGTGTCCATAATGAGGAAGTCAAAGAAAAACTGGGAATGAACATCATAGATGAAGCAGTTAGAGCGAACAGACTGAGATGGTGGGGTCATGTTACACGCATGGGAGAAGCAAGGTTACTAAGAGACTCATTAGCTCGGCAGCGGAGAGTAAGAGGAGTCAAGGTAGACCAAGAAGTAAGTACTTAGGTTCGGTGCAGAATGATTTTGAAGTAAAAGGCGAGGCATCAATGTTAGCATTGAATAGGGGATCATGAAGGAATTTTATTAGAGGTACTATGCTCAAGACTGAACGCTGAAAGGCATAATCAGTCTCTAATGATGATGCTGATGATTCCGGAAAACAGGTTCAGTTCATGAGACACCACGAATTATTAGGCCCACGGTAAAAAGTTCAAAAGTTTGTAAAGTTCATCGGACTTAACGGCGGGGTCATCAGTCCCTAAACTTACAAACTACTTATGAACTACCTTATATTAAAGACAACACAAACATCCATGCCCGAGGGAGGATTCGAACCTCCGACGCTGGAGACCTCGCGATCCGCAACGTGCCGCCCCAGACCGCTCGGAACTCCCGCGCGGCGCTCACGGTTTTAACAGAACGCAAGTTAGACGATCTTTCGGACATGATGTTGCGGAGTCCAACAAAATAAGGAAATTATCACAAGAGGCTGAAGTCTCTCGTACGAGAACACATAAGGCCGTAACCAAAGAACTGGGGCTGTATCCGTAAAAAATTACAATTGCATTTTATGGACCGTACGAAAAGAACAGCATATTGTGAATAGTTTCAGCGATTTATTAACAGACGTTGTGTTTCAGATCGAACATTTTCACTGATGAAACTTGATTTCACTTATCTGGCTACATTAATTATAAAAATTTACATATTTGGTCATCCGAAAATCCACAACGCCACTGCACGCAGAGAAAATCGGGGTGTGAGTTGCCATGACTAAACGAAACTACAGTCGCCTCCGAAATTTAATCTTCCCAGATAATTTATCCATTTATTCCGCTGCTGAATGAAGATGAGATCAATCATTCATTTTTTCCAGCAAGACAACGCTACTGCTCATACAGCACACCAATCCCTACGTCTTTTGGATGAAATCTTGACAGGCAGAATAATTACAAAAGTCTCTGGCCCTCTCGCTCACCGGATTTCTCTCCACCCGACTATTTCCTTTGGGGTCCAGCTAAAACATTTGTTTATCAAAATAGCGCAAAGGCTATACATGACCTTAAGGCAGCGATAACTGAAATGTTCAAATGTTTGTACAGCTTATGGGACTTAACTACGGGGTCACAGTAAGCAATAATATTTCAGAACAAAAAATAAACCACTCCAATGATGATAGTACAAAACGTGGTGAAACATGTTTGGGAAAAATAATTAAAATTAAGTGTCTTGCATATGGCGGAAAATCTTCACCATTTATTTAAGTAAGCACGGAAGAAAGAAGAGCAGCAACATCCAAAAGATAACAGCTAGATCTTTACATAATGAAACGCAAGTATTTTAATGATACGCCCAGTCTTGAAATTCACAGTAGGAGCTACAGTACTTTGTAAATTTAACGCAATCTATACTTACAGTACAGCTGAAAGTTCCGTAAGGTGAGCAACCGTTACACCTGCAAATGTTCAACCCAGAGAAAAGTGCTTGTCATTCTCCATCTGACGGAACTGCAGTCCTAGATGGTCATCCGCCTTCAGTCTATTTACCGTTACGGAGAATTGAATACAGCGGCCAGCTTTTATCGCCGTACTTAAGTCACGTTCTGTTCAGAGAATGTTTAATGAGCAAGACCGCACTATTTTCCTTTATTCTACTTGCTGAAGCGGCGAGAAGACGGGGTCAAGGCCCGGCATTGCTACACGTTAGTATCTGCCAGTAAAATAACAGTCACTACTGGTACCATAATTACAGTTATCTAAATACTAGTTTGTCTTTGTGTGTGTTTTGTCTCCACAAAGTGTTTCTGGCACAACGTTTGCCGCACCTGAAAGATCGTGTGGTATTTCATTTTGAAACACTCTCCATAATTCTTTGTCTTAATGAATCAATCGCAATTTCCGATACGTTCTCAAACGATTCTGCCTTGTCATGGCTAGTGTCGTACTTGTTATTTGTGACGATACGTTTAACTGGGTTTCATAAGAAGGAAGGAATCATATAGCGTTTTCTTGGCAGTTTTAGAAAGAGCGCTATTCCAGTTTTACAGAAAAAGGAGTAAAATCAGGGCGTGTTTTATTCAGCGGTACCATCACGATATGTCTTTCTCTGTCTGAACCTATTAGGGGACAATGTAAACGGTACAGGGAAAGGTTGAGGTGTACAGCCTGTGTCAGGGTTACTGTTCTGATTGTAGATAGAAAAAGCATTTCTTCGCCGTGGGACTGGGAGGTAACTGTCCTAACATGCTGGTCGCCTTTTACCTCAGGGAAAGGTCTGCGATACTCGTTTGGTAACAAGCTGCGTGCATCTGGAGCCGTCCTGGAGGAATTGCAATATCGCCGTCCCAGATCCAGGCTTGAATCTGGACCCCTGACCTAAAGGGTCAGAATCTAGCACTTTATCTAACAGACCTCCACCTCCACACAAGGGAAACTGGGGAAATGCTAGATCACAAGGCTCGCCTCCCTCCAATGAAAGTCCAGTGTGTCAATCTGTGCGAAGCTTAACACGGTGGATTTCGCAGTTGGATGACTACGCTCAATATAGTAGACACTTTGCTATTAAGTATGTTTGCAGGTGTTCAAGAATGAAGCAACGTGTTAATTCCTGGTGATGAATAAACGTAAGTGAAATCGCAATCTGCTTCCACCGTGCTTAAAATTAAATTATACAGCGGCTGGACTGACCATACCATTTTGTATTTGGCGAGATTACGGCAGGCACTTGAAACGTGTGAATCCTGACTTAATTGCAAATTGGTGTTCAACGACGGTATCGTGTTAAGCAAAAAGTAGATAACGAACCGTTCAGTTTATATGCATGGAGTCTATCCTTTTGTTCATTTCAGAAACAGACACCATTGATTAAGAGCCACATATTTATGAAATATAAATTTCGAAGTTTCTTGCTGTTACAGGACGTTTAGATCAATTCCAAGACAACAGTTGAAGATTTGTACCGGATTGGAAACGTAATCCGCCTAAGCCAGTTGTCGGCTTAGCCATTTAGGCTACACACTCATGCTTTCCGTCCATACATGTCAACTGTTTATCCAGTTGCATACGATTGAAATGACGAAGTGATATACACTAATACACATGGCAGTAGAACCGCGTCATTTGTATTCTGGTGATTCATATGGAAAGGTTTTCGACATCATTGTAGCCGCACCATCGGGATAGCAAACTTTTAGAGCGGAATGGTACTTGGAGCATGGGATATTGCATTTCGGAAATTTTAGGAAATTCATACTCTAAGATACACAGTGTGAAGAATGTGCCGAGTGTAGCACGTTGTGAGCATTGCCTGTGACCACGGTGGCAAACGGTCTGGTCACAGATCTGTTTGTGCAGAGTTGTCAGTTACAAGAACAACACTGCCTAAAGTAGCCACAGAACTCAACGTGGGGTATACGACAAACGCATCCTTTAGTACAGTGTGGTGCAGTTTCGGATTATTAGGGCTATGGCAGCAGCCGGCCGATTCGAAAGCCTTTGCTAACAGCACGACATCGCCCATAGCGTCTCTCCAGGGATTCTGACTTTATAGGCGACAGGAAACCTCTGACGTGGTCAGATGAGTGCCATACCAGTTGGTAAGAGGTAATGGTCGGGTTCGAATGTGCCGCAGGCCCCCAGGAAGCGGTGGAGGCACGTTGTCAGCAAAGCACTGCGAGAGCAAGGGGTGGCTTCACAGTGGTATGAACTGTAACTGAGCTGGTCCAACTAAAGCGATCTTTGACTGGAAATGTTTTTGTTCAGCTACTAGAAGGACATTTACAGACATTCCTGGACCTCCATGTTGCAAATAAGGACCTTGTGCCATATTACCGAGACACAAGTCTGAAAATATAAAGACGGCACAGACATCCATGCCCGAGGGGGGGATTCGAACCCCCGACCGTAGCGGCCGTGCAGACCGTGACTAGCACGCCGCAGACAGCTCAGCCACTGCGGTCGTCCTACTAGCGTGGATTGTGTCCTCGATCAGAAATGAAACCAGACTCATTTACATGGCGCGAAAGCCTCATATTTATAGTATCCAAACAATGACACTGGAAATTACATATTGTTAATTGACGCCATTAACTTAATTATAATGGAAAAGAAAACAATTACGTACAATTGGCTATAGTAAAAGATAGCGTAAAGGATACTGAATAAACTGATATACAAATCTCGTTAGTTTAATAGTGTTTGATTTGCATATTTGATGAAACAGGTTTGTCAACAATACTTTCTTAATAAACGGTAATTATACGGAAACTAATGAGGGCAAAAGTTTACCAACAGTACTTATGAAACATAATAAAACCTACTTAAATATTATGAGAAAAGAATTTAATTATTTGTATCAGAGATACTAATTAACCTAATATATGACCTACAACAATACGCCTCTTTCATTAACTGATTATTATTTGCTAATTGAACAAACTTCTGCAGCATCAAATAATATAAAATAGCTCTTGCTAGTCACGTTAGAAGAAAGAATAACAAAAGTTTTGGAAAAGAAAATGATAATAGTCATACTTAATGTTACGCAACACTGGTATCGGGAGGTTCGGTAAAGCAAGCAGATGGGAATAAACCCCAACATGCTTCGTCACAGGGGTAAGTTGGTCACGGTATCAGAAGATACCCCGTGGCTTTTGTCATTTGACTGTGTAAGGTGTGGCAGAACGTTGTTATCTGTGGTCCTTCTTCGTCTCTGTCCACCCCGTGCACGAGGTGGCCGCATGAGAGCGAGCAGCCCCCGGTAAGGCCCGGCCGTGCTTCGGCCACCGCGGCGTGGAATCGCTAAGTGCGGCAGCCGGCGCTCGGATAATTGCTCGAGACGGAAGGCCCGCATTAACGATCTGCACCGCTAATTACGTCACAAGGCGGGCGGCGGCGCCGGAAAACTGCGGAAAATTGCCGCGGGAAGGCTGGTGGCGGGCGGGGGCCGGGCTGGCTTCCCAGCCGCCGCTTTCCAATTCATTTGCATCTCGTCTGACGCGGCCGGAAGCGGGGAGCGGGGGCCAAGGAGGTGCGGACGCTCCGAGGACAGGCGGTGCCCTGCGGGCGCAGCACTTTTACTGGCTGTGTCATTGGCTGTCGGTTGCAGCAGGCCTTAAAAGCAAGCGCCAAAACGTCACGCATTGTCGGCCGAGTCCACTGGCAGGCACTGCAGTCGAGAGGCGTTGTGCGTCACGGCACGGGCTACTGTCAGAGTCCGAGATCGTACTTTTCTACTACAACCAACCAAAATATTGTAAATAGAACGACAGATGCCAGGGCGTGATTCGATGTGCGGCAGTCGGAGGTGATGGTTGTATGTCTGTGTTGTGTGCCTGTGTGATTGCGTGAGTGTTCTATTTTCTCAAAAAGGCCATGGCCGATAGCTGAATATGTTGTATGTGTGTGTCTTTTGTATGTGCCTGTCGCAGCTCGTCGCCACGTCTTTGCGGTGAGTTGTAAAATGTCGAATCCCCCCTCGGGCATGGATATTTGTGCCGTCATTGGTATAAGGTAGTTGATAAGTAGTTTGTAAGTTTAGGGACTGATAACCCCGTAGTTAAGTTCCATAAGCTTAACAAACATTTGAACATTTGATTTGTAAACTGTCCTCACTATATTATTAATTCCAACCTGGACTTTCCATTATATGCGCTTGTTCCACGATGTTAACAATTGTAGATAGATATCAATTAATAGAAATAAACAAACCCAGAGACGGATTTACGTCTCAAATATGTCGAAGACATTATTGATAGATCTGAAGCATTGAATTAACATTTGTGGTGCGGCCGGGAATCGAACCCGGACGTCCATGCTTACTAGGCAGACGTCTTAACCGTTAGATTACCACACCACTAACGATTAAGGCGCCTTGGAACAGTCTATGTACGATATCCCTCTACAACACAAACATACATATCATTTCCTTTGAGGCTCAGAGAAATGTTGAAGTAGTTCCTGGCAGATATGCTCATCTCTTCCCTGATAGGAATGCTACTTCTGAAACGACTTTCGCATTATTGGCCAACTTTTTACTGAAACTGAAACTGTTAAAATTAGAGAAAGATTCTGATGTCTATTTGTTCGATATTTCACCGTTTTTCAACAATTCTGAAATAATTTATATTTTTGCCGATTATAACACAATCTATCATCAAACGATAAAAATGTTCCACGTAACAGTTACTTATATTTTCACAGAGAATCCAAATCTGAAAACAAAAATAAGGGTTATTATCTGATATTTCAAAATCACTCCTCACGTTCAAGGGGATGGTTCAGGGGGTCGAGCTTAATGGTTGGCCTTCTTCGAGGTAAACAACTTTTATTACAACTCCTTGAAATCTAATTTCTATTGTTCCATATATTTACAAAAATAATTTTGAGTCATATTTTTGAAACATTTTTGTTTCACATTTGGAATAAACAGCACTTTTATTTTTAAATTTACATTTAGAAAGAAGCCTACTGTGCAATTATTTTTATTTGTATCTATTAGTTTCGGTCCTTTGTCGGACTATCTTCAGGACTTCAACCACTCATGTCGTGGAACTGGGCAGACGCTTGGGAGCCTTCCAGTGACGCACTGACTGGGATACACTTGCAAAGTATGACATCCCAATGAAGATCATTAACATCATCAAGGAAATGTATCAGGACAATGCCAAGTACTACATAATGAACTGACAGAGTCTTTCCAAGTTAATTCGGGAGTACGACAAAGATGTATTCTTTCGTCAACATTATGTCCTTTGGTGTTGGATTATGCGATGAAGAGAGAGTTGAATGTGTGCAATGGGGGATGCGAGATGCACTCGAAGATCTCGATTTCGCAGACGAAATCTGCTTAATGGCACAGCGATATCGAGACACCGAAGAGAACTGACCAGGTTACAGAGAGCAGAAGAAGCTGTAGTCCTCAAGATAAATGTTCGCAAAACCAAAGAGATGCGAATAAACTCGACCATCACGACTAGGCTGTCCATTAATGGAGAGGATGTAGAACAGGTCCAGACTTTCCTCTATCTCGGAAGTATGGTCACGACTACAGGTGGCGCCGAGGAAGACGTCCGTAGTCGCATCCGCAAAGCAAGTGGTCCGTTTGTAGAGCTGTACCCCGTTTGGAGAATTTGAACATCTCAAAGAAAACCAAACTCCGACTTTTCAATAGCAACGTGAAGGCAATTCTAGTGTATGGTTGCGAAACTTGTAAGCCGCGCGGGAGTAGCCGAGCGGTCTGGAGCGCCACGTTGCGGATCGCGCGACCTCCCGTGTCGGAGGTTCGATTCTTCCCTCGGGCATGGATGTTTGTAAAGTAGTTTGTAAATCTATCGGACCAAACTGCGTGGTCATCAGTCCGTAGCTTACAAACTACTTAAACCTAGTTAAACTAACCTAAGGACAGCGAAACGCTTTCGACCGCTCGGCTACTCCACCGCGGCGTTAGCTAATTCATAAGTAGTTTGTAAGTTTAGGGACTGATGACCCCGCAGTTAAGTCCCAAACATTCGAACATTTTGAGACTTTGAAAGTGACTAACCACATGGAAAACCAGCTCCAAGTTCTTATTAACCGTTGTCTCCGGCATATTTTAAAGATGATATGGCCAAATATAATGGCGAAGTTGGAGCGAGAGAAATCAGGAACCAATCAATATATTGCCGCGAGACTCCAAATTAACGAACTGACGGTGTGGCGCAAGGGATAGCATCACCGATTGCGATGCTGAAGGTCGTCGGTTCAATCCCGTCCACCGGCAAAGATTTCTTTCTTTGTAATTATCATTTCCAGAATATTCTACATGTTTCTTATGTTCACTTGTAATTTCTACATGTTTCTTATGTTAACTATTCTTCTAATTTCTGGTACATTCTGTCTATGTATGAATAGCAGAGCACTCTGCCCCCGAGTGGCAGTTAGTGCTGCGTGTATGTTAAGTTCGCAATAAACCTGCTTTCAGTGTAAGTGCTGTGTTCAGTTGACAAGCCTGCTTCCATTTCAACGCGACAATATACATATCAGGGAAAGAAAATGGAAACGGATTGTCCATACATTGAGGAAGCCTGACGTAGGTGTTGAAAAGGTGGCGTTGACCTGGAACCTTCAAGGAGTTCGAAAACGCGGTCGCCCCAAACATATCTGGAAAAGAACGATCGAGAGAGAAGCTGCAGAGGATGGGAAAACCTGGAGTGAAGTGAAGAGACTTGCTAGAAATCGCATCAGGTGGAGAAATTTTGTTTCGGCCCTATGTTCCAGAGGGAACGACAGGAAGAAAGTCAAGCCATGATTGGGTTCCTTTTTACCTCCTGCTACCCTCGTCTCGCTGCTCCTTACGAGAGGAGATCACAGAAAACCTCCGAGTACCTGAGTGAAGAGGCTGGAAAAATCTCTCTCCTCTGGCGCTGGCGCTGGCGCTGCCGCCGCCAAGCGTGACCGGTTCCCGTCCGACGGCCGCTGCGCCGGCAGAGAGTTAACAGGTGCGGCATCTCCGCGGAAGCGGCGGCCGCACCCTCAGTGGTGTGCGGCCCCCGGAAGCTGAGCTACTGCTACGGCTGCGGCTGCCGTCTCTTCCGGCGGTGTCCGCGCGGCGCGGCTTGGCGCTGGCAGATGCTATCTCCGCACCGCGGCCCGCTCTGCATAATCCAGCGTCCACACGGCGCGCTGCCGCCTGTCTACGCCTGCGCCGCTTTCTGTCGGGACTTCACCAGCCCGGCCGTGAATATCGCAGTTGACTCGAACGCGCATCTGATCGCGCCGGCCGCGCTTTACGACGCCGACTGTCGCCAGGAAACCGGTCGCGCCGCCTGCCCCTTATCTATCTGAAGCACGCCGGCTCCTTATCGACGCGTTCTCTCGCGACGTTAAGTATATTTCCGACAGTCGCAAGGAGGTGATTGAATTTCCGGTCACGGATAACGCCACACTGCGTTAGATCGAATCTTTAAGCGTCGTTTTAACGTAAATTGAATGTACAGTGGACGGAATATTCTTATTTACGTTTCCTGTGTGCTCTACATCTGTCCATCGGAGCTAAATCTGGCATTGACACTGGCTGTGGAGTTTAGAATATAACTGTTATAGTGCCCTGACTCATCAAATACAAGTCTAACAATGAGACCATATAGGTATAGGAGTTATATATGTACAGCAGAGATATTGAAAATGAGGTTAGTAAAGTCAGCCATGTATGTGGAAGAATTAACAGAAACCTAAAGACATAAAACCAGGAAATTACTCAAATTAAATTCTACAAAACCTTTGCAGTTCCCACACTACTTTATGGAAGTGAGACCGGGGCGATTACCAAGAAGCAAGAAAGCCGTATTCAGGCACAAGAAATGAAATTCATTAAAGGTTGCACAAGAGAAGATAGGATAAGAAAGCAAGATATTACAGAAGAACTAAAGATCTTTAGCCTAAAAAAATTAATAAATAAATAAAAAATTGTTGAATATAGAAGAAAATGGAATAAACATCTGGAAAGAATGGAAAGTGAGCGACTTCCCTGAAAGGCAAGAAATAAGTGCTATGGAAGAAGAGATAGAGTTAGTTCTTGACTACTATCTGAAGAGAAGAAGATAAAGTTGAGGTGTCTGTTATTTGGGGTATGACGTTAGTAGTCGAAAGTTTGGGCCAGGTGGGAGGCAAGCCAGGACAATTGGTACAGTTGTGGTGCTGACTTTGTCCAACACCACGTAGAGAGAAGGCCGCGGCGCTCTCATGTGACGTCACACATAGCAGGTTGCGCGCTACTAGCTGACTGGGTAGCCGCTGGACACGGCCCACTCTGCCGAAGCAGGCAGCCAGTCAGATACGCGCGCGCAACTTGGTATGTGTGACGTCACATGAGAGCGCCGCGGCCTTCTCTCAGGTGGTGTAGCTGTGGGCAGCGCCACCGGTTAGTAAGCAGGAGAGCCGCGGTGTACTTGGTGTTCTTCACTGGGCATCGGAAAAGGCGGTATCTTTCCTAGCTGCGCCGGACGCTTCCGCGGCGCGCAGGGTCAGGGCAGCTCGCCCTGCCCCAGCTAGCATGCCGACGCGCGCGCTCCCCGCTAGGCGAGCAATTAATCCGCTGCTCGAAGCCGGCCCGTTACGGGGCAGCGCGCAGAATTTTGTTACGGCCGTGAAAGGCGCCTGCCGAGATCCGCCCTAACGGTGCCGTGGCGCGCAATTTCAGGGGGTCTGCGCCTGCGCCGCGGTAATGAAACGCGGCCGGTGGCTGCCGGCTGATGGCCGACGGCTGAGGGACCCCGGACAAAAGCCGCGCGCGCCGTATATGGGCACAGTGGCGGCGGCGGCGGCACGCGCGGGGCACGCCCACCTGGCTGATCACGGCTGCCGCCGTCCTCACGCAGCAGACCCCACCGCACAGCAACGCCACCCTCTCATTTGCTTCTGCCCGCTCCCTGGCTCCGAGTCTCCTCGCTTTGTGGGGCACAAGAAAGGAAAGAAGCAAGATTTGGGTTTAACGACCCGTCGACATTGCGGTCACTGGAGAGAGGGTGCAACGTTCGGATATTATATACTGGTCAAGTCAGATGAGATATCTAGGTGCTGAAATATGGTCTTCTCCAGAATGAACCCAGCTGCAACGCACCCTTGCCGGCCGCGGTGGCCGAAGGGACTGAGGCGCTCCAGTCACGGGGGTTCGAATCCCCCCTCGGGCATGGATATTTGTGCCGTCCTTAGTATAAGGTAGTAGATAAGTAGTTTGTAAGTGTAGGGACTGATGACCCCGTAGTTAAGTCCCATAAGCTTAACAAACATTTGAACATTTGAACGCACCCTCGGGAATACGGCCTGTGCAGCGAGGAGGCCTATGTTGTGTGTTCCATTAAAACCACGACAACGTTTAACCCGCAACAACTGGGCGGAGGAACATCAGGTTTGGAGTCGTAGCCGGCCGCGGTGGCCGAGGGGACTGAGGCGCTCCAGTCACGGTCTGCACGGTCGTCCTTAGGATTAACTAGTTGATAAGTAGTTTGTAAGTTTAGGGACTAATGACCCCGTAGTTAAGTCCCATAAGCTTAACAAATATTTGAACATTTTGGAGTCGTAACGAATGGTGCCGTGACACAGATGAATCAAGACTTTCTGTTCAGCCGCACAATCGTTGTTTCCTCATGTGGAGATAAAGTGGAGCTTGCAAAAATCTTGCTTATATGCAGGAAACATCACTATATCATTGTGGAGGACAATGGTGTGGGCAGGAGTCAGTATTCGCGGACGTACGAACGTCTATGTCATTGAGAATGGCGCTTTGGCTGCTGAGAGGTATAGACACAAGGTCCTTCGAACTTTCGTTGTGCCGTACACTAGTACCATAGGAAATGGGTTCATCTACATCTACATGGGATACTCTGCAAATCACATTTAAGTGCCTGGCAGAGGGTTCATCGAACCACCATTATACTATTTATCTCCCGTTCCATTCTCGAATAGCGCGCGGGAAGAAAGAACACCTGAATCTCTCCGTTCGAGCTCTGATTTCTGGTATTTTATTCTGATGATCATTTCTACCTATGTAAGTGGACATCAACAATATATTTCCGCATTCGCAGGAGAATGTTGGCGATTTGAGTTTCGTAAGTAGCCCACACCGTAGCGATAAGCGCCGTTGTTGTAATGATTCACATCCCAGGTCCTGTATCATTTCCGTAACGCTGTCTCCCCTGTATCGTGACAATACGAAACGAGCTGCCCTTCTTTGGTGGACGACAACGCTCGTCCCCACAGAGTTGCACTGGTGGACAACAAGCTTGAAGCTGAGGGAGTTGAAGGAATGGAGTAGCCAGCTTGCTCACCGAACTTAAACCCGACTGAGGATATGTGGGATGCACTTGGCAGATGCATTGCAGCCAGACCAGCACGTCTCATAACGGTTGCAGAGCTGGATATTGCACTCATGGCAGAACGACCAAATATCCATCAACAGCTGATTGATAACGTGACAGTATGCATGCCACACAGGTGCGCAGCTATACTGGTCGTCGGAGGTGATTACACACCATAATGGACTGCAACGAGAATGACCTTTTCAATATTATGGTAGCCCCATGGTGTCTCTTTCTACGTAAACGGCAAGTAAAGAGTTCAGACAGCAAAATATCGTACTCTGTCAAACACAAATTATGAGGCCGCGTCATCATTTTATAAACTATGCCGACGTTTCGGCCACCGTTGCAGGCGGCCTTCATCAGGGTCTGTGTCTGACAGAAGGACGCCTGCAACAGTGGCCGAAACGTCGGTATAGTTCATAAAATGACGACGCGGCCTCATACCCGGAAGAATTTTATTGATAGTGACAACAACCGCGGAAGCCTACGTTTGCACAAATTACAGTTGTAACCAATAGCTGAATAAAATACGTTATCATAATATTTTGTCTATGATTTCTCAAGTGATTCCCTAACTTTTTGAGCGTGGAAGAAATTAGGCCGAGATCTTTGAAAGGTACCATCCCGGCATTTGCCTGGAGGGATTGAGGGAAGTCACGCAAAACCTATATGAGGATGGACGGAGGCGGGTTTTGAAACGCCGTCCTCCCGAATGCTACTCCAGTCTATTAGCATCCCTCATTTTGTGCCGAACAGCTGGGGAAGTTGTATGGCCCAAATCGAAAAGAGGAAGCAGTATTATAGCTTAATTTATTTTCAGTGTCAAGGTCATTATGACAGAACATTATCTGAGTAGTTGAAGGAACTCTGGCAGGATTAACCTAGTCCGTACGTGTTCCGTATACCCAGCAGTAAGAAATAAATCTACCCAAACGGTATACTCAGAATTTAATCGCCTTTCAATGTGTTGTTGAGGGGAGCAAAGTAAGAGATGGCTATTTGTTTTTTTTTTATTTATTTATTTTTCTTTTTACGCATCCATAGGTCATCAATGGGAAACATCCGCTTAAGAATTGAGTTTAATATTTATAAAAGAATGCCGTTGAATCGGTAACAGACATAAAGAATATTCCAAATGCAAATTCTATGGGTTTAATGTACGTTAAAACAGTGTATCGAAATTCGTAAAAAAGTTATTTTTATCTTTAGAATTTTCTTCCGAGCTGCTCTAGGATCGTAACATCATCTCGCACGTCTCGACACAGAGCTGCAGCCCTGTCCCTAATAACACGGACGTCAGCTGGCTGATAAACTCCTCCAGCACCGTCCTCACTTCCGAGCGACGCCGTGCCTGTCGCATACATCAACAAGTATATCTGTCACCGCCATCTTCACGTATCCATCGCGGGTCCCGTCGTTAACAAGTAACAGGAGGGACTGCAATGGAAATCAGATGGGGATGCCGGCCAGATCAGAGCCATTACAGGGTATCTGCCTTCGTTGCCGGCGCTCGAGCAGCGGTAGCAATTTTCCTGCTTATGCACGCCGAGATGTACCGCGCTACATCGGGAGCAGATTTGTTTGCGTTAAGGCCGTGCAATTGGCAGCGTTAGAGAACACCTGCTCCGTCTCGGTAGGCGTGTCCGCCGGCAGTCACGCGGCGACCTCACGAGTGACACATTTCAGCAGCCGGTCCACGGCCAGTCACAGGCCGAGTCGTGCAGCTGCGGGTCTGGGCGAAGCATTAGAGATGCGGCAGGCACGACCACTGCCCGCTGACGACCGGGTCGGCCGCACCTTAATGACGCGCGCTGCCCACGGCTGACGGGGCTGCCTGCGCCTCACCGACACCACCTACAGAGAAGGCGAAGGCGCTCTCGTGAGATGCCACGCAGTGTAGGCATCGTTCGCTTAGCTAACTGGCTGCACGAATGCCGGACACTTGCCACACCGGACACTTGCCATGCCGGACTTTTGCCACACCTGACCCTTCGCCAGGTAGTACGATTAGCGACCCCTGAGTAGCGATGGGAAAAACCGACCGGTTAAAACCGATACCGGTATTTTAGTTTTGAACCGGTTTTTTCGATATTTATTTCGTGTCGGTTGTAACCGGTTTGTTTTTACTTATTGCCAAAAACCGGGTAAAAAACCGGTACGATACTTCCTGTAGCAGTGATTAATTTTTTTTAAAATAATAATCTGCCATTTTAATAAATGAGTTTTCTTGACTGCTTTTATTATTGGATATTAAAGAACAGAGTGTTGTTAGCTCCTCAACATGGTGGTTAAAAGGTAAAGCAGTCAACAATCCGAAGATTGTGCTTTACTAGGCATGGTCCTGTTTGGAGGTGGTATGCCGTTGCCTTCCTCCGACCTTTGAACTGACTTACCCAGCCAGATATAGGGGGACCTACAGTTTAACGTGGGTTCCGAATCACGGCGCTACTCGGTATTTTTCACATGAGCAATACTGCCAGAGGTGAAAGAAGTGGAAAGTGACAGATAAAAATCCTAGGACCTGGCGGGGATCGATCCCGCGACCTTTGGAGTTGTAGTCTGGCACTCTACCACTGTGCAACCGAGGCGCACTTAAAACTTCAAATGTATTATATTGTTATGCTAACAAGTTTTATTTATGCGATTGCTTGAAATTGAGGGGATTTTTTAATAACCAATATGGGTTTAGGTAACATTGATCATGTGGTACCTCGCGGGGTTGCCGTGCGGCCTGAGGCTCCATGTCACGGACTGCGCGGCTGCTCCAGTCAGAGGTTCGAATCCTACCTCGGTCATGGGTTTGTATGTTTTCCTTAGCGTAAGTTAGTCTAAGTCAGATTAAGTAGTTTGTAAGTCTAAGGACCGATGACCTAAGCAGTTAGGTCACACCCATTTGAACATTATTTGTGCATGTTGTGTACAGCTTTCCTAGTTCAATTTGCGTAACTTTACACTGACTAGAATCATACTGTTAGTCGGAACTGTGACTATTTTTCAAAATACTTCTGCAGCACTGATTGAAGTTCATTTACTGAATGTAACATATATATGAGATATTCGTATGCGCTGGCTCACAAGTCCAACTTACGGAGTGGTTGGCTCAATATTCGCAACTGCCGGATGGAAATACTAGGCCACTAAACTAAAAGTGTGGCAAATGTCCGGCGTGGCAAGGGTCCGGACACCGGCTGCACGCCACGGCACAGTGGGCCGTGTCCCGGCGGCCACCCAGTCAGCTACGCGAACGATGCCTACACTGCGTGAGGTGGCACGAGAGCGCCGCGGCCTTCTCTGTAGGCGGTGTCGGCCTCACACGTCTCACTGCCCGCCACCGGCCGCTCCTCGCTCCCACACGCCCAGCCGGTGCACGCAAACGCTGCCACTGCCACTACCATTGCTGTCAGTAATAGCGAAATTCACGTCTTCGTTTTGGTTTCATTTATCATTATTTTTTTCCATCACTCTGAAGCCATGAATATTCAATGTCGCGACAAACAGTTCTGGAAAGTGCTATGTTGTAGCGCCACAAATAGAGATATGTACATCTAAATATGTACTCCGCAATCCACCGTAAAGTGCGTGAAGGACGGTACACTGTACCACTAATAAGTATTTCCTTCCTCATTCCACTCCCAAATAGGACGAGGGAAAAAAGAATGTCTATATAACTCGAGCCCTAATTTCCCTTATCTTGTATTTGTGATCTTTACGCGGCAGCAAGATATTTGTAAAATGACATGTTCACCATGTAGCTGCTTAATTTATTAGCTCAAAGCTATCGGGCCGCCCGGGAGTAGCCGAGTGGTCTGAAGTGCCACGTTGCCGATCGCGCGGTCTCCCGCGTCGGATGTTCGAAGCCTCCCTCGGGCATGGATGTTTTTGTCGTCTTTAGTATAAGTTCGTTCATAAGTAGTTTGTAAGTAGGGACTGATGACACAACAGTTATGTTCCATAAGCTTTACAAGCATTTGAAAGCTATCGGTTTCAGTTAATGTACCATTCTCAAGTGCCAGAAGAGCTTACGCAGTTGCTCAACATATCCTTTTACAAAATTGAAAAAGTATAAGTATTTAGTATCATGTTTCACTTCCTGCAGATGTTTCTCCAGTGACTGATCCTTACAAACTGAGATAGTTCTGCACTCACCTTCAAATTCCGGGCCGGCCTCGGTGGCCGAGCGTTCTGCGGCGCGCGAGTCACAGCCTGCACGGCCACTACGGTCGCGGGTTCTAATCCCCCCCTCAGGCATGGATATTTGTGCCGTCCTTAGTATTAGCTAGTTCATAAGTAGTTTTTAAGTTTAGGGACTGATGACCCCATAGTTAAGTCCCATAAGCTCTACAAACATTTGAACATCAAATTCCGGCCCTCTAAATTTCCTCAATAGAATTTCTCGAAAACAATGTCGTCTTTCCTCCAACGATCCACATTTGAGTTTCCGGAGCATTCCGTGACACTCGCACATTGGTCTAACGTACCAGTAACGCACCTACCTCCTCGTCTCTCAACTGCTTCTTTGTCTTCCTTTAAACTGAGATGCTGCTCGTCCCAAACACTTGAGCAATACGAAGACGTGGTTGTACAATCGTTTTATACGCGGGCTCCTTTACAGATGAAGTACATCTTTCCAAAATTCTCCCAATAAACCGAAGTCGGCTATCCGCCTTACTCACTACTGTACTTACATGTTCGTTCCATTTCATATCGCTCTGCAATGTTACGCCTAGGTATTTGAACTACGCAACTGCATCAAGAAACTCACTACTAATGCTGTATTCGAATATTATGCAATTCTTTTTCTCTACTCATGTGCATCACCTTACATTTTCTACATTTAGAGCTAGCTGCCATTTTTCACACCAACTAAACATTTTGTCTAAGTTATCCTGTATCCCATTACAGTCAATTAATGACGACACCCTTCCATACACCACAGCATCATCAGCAAAGAGCCGCAAATTACAACTTACTCTGTCCATCAGATCATTTATATTGATATAAAATAATGGCGGTCCTATCACATTCCCCTGGGGTACACCTGACGATAGACTCGTCTCTGATGAATACTTGCCGTCGAGAACAATGATATGCGTTCTATGACTTAGAGCGTCTTCCAGCCAGTTACAAATATATGAACGAACTAGTTCAATTGAAATATTTCGTGAAATGAAATTTTAGTTCAATTGAAGTAGTTCATCGTGATGCTTACAACGGACGTGCAATATCGAGGCGGTGTGGCAAGGTCGTAGAGGCTTGTGCCACAGCGACGGCAGAAGGGCAGCACCAGAATACGCGCACAGCAACTGAGATCGAGCCGTTTGCCGACGCCGCCAGTGCTCCAAAAGGCAGCGGGGCAAAAAATGCTAATGGCGTGGCTTGCCACCTCATTTAACGTGAAGCCTCGCTAAACGCCTCATTTGGCGGCGCACCCGTGCCCCCGGTCGGCGGATTCCGCGTTTGAGAGAAACAGCCGCAGAATGGTAAAAAGGCTGGGCCGCGGCTGATTGGGTGACGGCAGCCGGCGGCCTGCAGTCGGCAAGAAGTGACGGCCTGTCCACGCGGAAGGCCATTGTTTGCCGACGAGACCCCAGCCTGCCGGGGGCGTGTGCCGCCGCTCTCCACAGCCATTCCGCTCTGTCAGCTACACCGTGTTGCCCAAATAATGGTAACACGATCGACAGCCTGTCGCTTTTTACCGACCGGGTCAAAGAAACTGGTCCACTGACTCCACTGGAAATGTGTGCTTCTCATAAAGCACCCCAGAGCTGAATACCATTCACCTGTGATCCAACATTCATAAAATATATGACATCAACTGCGATTGGGCAAAGCTGAAAATGTGTACCCAGCCGGGATTCGAACCCGGGTCTCCTGCTTTCTAGGCAGTTGCGCTGACCCCTACACCACAGGGGACACAGTGATCACCGCACCTGCAAGGACTACCTAAGCACGCCTCCCGTCAGATACAAATTCCCAGCTTCGCCCTGCCCACAGTACTCAAACTCGTAGATATGAACTAATTCCCGTAAGAGTAAGGGTTCAAACTTTGCCCACCCCTCCCCACTAACGATAGGATCATTGCCCGTCACCGGCATATTATATATATACATGTGGCGTCTGTTGCGAGAGAACAGACGTCACTTCTGATCCTGCAGTTGTTATTATTCAACATTCATAGAATATATGACATCAACTGTGATCCACAGCGCCCACTATGGACACCGCAAGCTCGACCCCAAAAGTCCTATCGTGTCCACTCTTCTTTCCCGCCCTAGCGAGCTGCACCGCCTCTACTTACACATACCACCGCACACTCTCCCCATCTCGTCCCAACGAAATTTCAAATTAAATTAAATGAAATGGCCGCGGTGGTGTAGCCGAGCGCTCTAAGGCACCTCGCTGCGGAGCGCGCGGTTGCTCGCCGTCGGACGTTCGAGTCCTCCCTAGGGCATGGATGTGGGTGAGTGTGTTGTCCTTAGGTTAGTTTACCTAGGTTTAAGCAGTTTGCAAGCTACGGACTGATGACCACGCAGTTTGGTCCGATAGATTTACAGACATTTGAACATTTGAATTTTTGAAATGAAATGAGCGTGTGGCTTTCTTGCCCGGGAGAACCCTTGCGGGTTTGTTCGGCCGCCTTAGTGTAAGTCTTTTTATTTGACGCCGCGTGCGCGACTTACAAAATGTTCAAATGTTTGTAAAGCCTTTGGGACTTAACTACGGGGTCATCAGTCCCTAAACTTACAAACTACTTATGAACTACTTACGAACTAGGACGGCACAAGTATCCATGCCCGATGGGGGATTCGAACCCCCGACCGTAGTGGCCGTGCAGACCGTGACTGAAGCGCCTCAGTCTCCTCGGCCACCGCGGCCGGCGGGCGACTTACGTGCCAGTGATAATGATGATGATTAGGACAACACACAACACCCAACACCCAGTCCCTTGCCGGGAATCGAACCCGGGCCTCCTGCGTGTTAGTCAGTGACGCTACCGCTGAGCTACGGAGGCGAACACGAAATTTCAATTACTTCTATACAAAGAACTTACCCGTGTCACAGTCAATGACTCACATGGTCTGTATCTCGTTCTAAACAGTTGCTCATCAGAGGATCGGTTACTTTTGTGAGGTGTCAGACACATAAGGCGACCAACTCTTCCGTATTATACGGCGTGTGACACCGTTCCTCACAAACGGCTTTCAATCAAATTGCGTGGTTACGGAATATCGCCCCATATTTGTGACTGGATAGGGGATTTCCTGTCGGAGACGACACAATTCGTAGTAATAGATGGTAAGCCATCGACTAAAACAGAGGTGATATTCGTTGTTCCACAGGGTAGTGTTATTGGTCCTCTGCTGTTACTTATCTACGTAAACGATTTGGGAGAAAATTTTTAAGTAGCTCTCTTAGGATGTTTGCAGATAACACCGTCATTTACCGTCTAGTAAAATCATCTGAAGATCAAAACCAACTGCAGAACGATCTGAATAAGATACCACTATAGTGTAAAAATTGGCAATTCATTCTAAATAATGAGAAGTGTGAAGTCCTTCACATGAGTACGAAAATAAATCCCTTAAACTTTGTTTACAAAATAAATCAATCAAATGTAAAGGCCATAAACTTCACTAAATACCTAGGAATTACTATTTCATCAGACTTAAACTGGAAAGTACACGTAGGTAACGTCGTAGGAAAGGTGAACCAGAGATTGCGTTTCATTGGCAAAACACTTAAAAGATGCAACAGAACTACTAAAGAGACTGCATACACTTAAAAGATGCAACAGAACTACTAAAGAGACTGCATACACTACGCTTGTCCGTCCATTTCTTGAGTATTGCTGCCCAGTGTGGGATCCTTATCAGGTGGGTTTGACGGAAGCCATCGAAAGAGTCCAAAGAAGGGCAGCCCGTAGTGTTTGTCAATATGCCTCTCTTCTCCCCTATCCACGACCCAGAGCACTCAGTATTGCGTTGTTTCTCAAGGAAAGCGGAAGTGGAGTACTACGTACTCCAAATCAAATGTTTGTAGAACTTATGGGACGTAACTACGGGGTCATCAGTCCCTAAACTTACAAACTACTTTATGAACTAGCTAACACTAAGGACGGCACAAATATCCATGCCCGAGGGGGGATTCGAACCCCCGACCGTATTGGCTGTTCAGACCGTGACTAGCGCGCCGCATACCGCTCGGCCACCGAGGCCGGCATTACGTACTCCACGCTCCTGCTTCTGTTACGTTAGTTTCTTTCTTACAATTTTGAAAGTATGTTCCTATTTCGCTTAATGTAAGCATTTAATACAAGGATCAAATTATTCGGGGTTTGCATTGATGAACGAACACGTGAAAAGGAGATCAAGTATCATATCACTGCCGACATATAATTCGGAATTTCTGAAGAGGAAGTTCCGATCAGTGACATAGGAGGACCGCCACAGAAGAGGAAGAAAGGCCGTATCCACTTGCTTAGAAGAAAAAAAAAAAAAAAAAAAAAAAAAAAAAAAAAAAAAAAAAAAAAAAAAACATAACTCTAAGATGCAATTTTGTCTGTGGTTCAATAATTGTACTTGTCAAGCATATGTAATTAGAGAGCCTACGTGAGCTGCACGTCATCAAGAGGACTCTCCCTGTTGGCTGCTTTATTCGTTCGACTAATTTATTGTAGGTACGATATATTTAGCAAGTGTTAACACGATGTAATTAAAGTTAAATTTTCTAGTCCTTTTATATCAACTTCAACATTAATTTGTGTCACGCAGAAGTGCAAGAATATATTTCTTTCCTTTTTTATGTATGTGTTGTGAATACCTTCATTCCGGAGCTGAATAAAAATTTTGAAACAACTATGTAATAATATCACTGTCAAATAGTCGGGTCCGGTGGTCTTGGGGTATAGCGCTCGACTGGAAACCGAAGGGTCGCGGGTTCGATACCCGGTTGGATTTATTCAGTTTGCGTTCTAACCCATCCTTCACCTCTCAACGATGTGAGGAGTCGCCAGATACGACACTTGGTTCGGAGTCCATGTTAAGCTGTAGGTCCCCTTTCCCCGGTTGGATAACTGGGGTAGGCTAGGGACACGCAAGTCGCCGACGTGGCGTCCAATTGAAAGACTTGCACCAGGCCAATGAGCCACACGAAATTATTATTGTGAAATTATTACAGTAAAATAAAAATATTTAACTGATTCTTTAGGAAATCGTAACTTACGAAAGAAGGTGGGGTAGTGAATACCAAACCCCTTCTCGTATATAAATTAAAAAAAAAAAAAAGCCGGCCGCGGTGGCCGAGGAGACTGAGACGCTTCAGTCACAGTCTGCACGGCCACTACGGTCGGGGGTTCGAATCCCCCCTCGGGCATGGATATTTGTGCCGTCCTAGTTCGTAAGTAGTTCATAAGTAGTTTGTAAGTTTAGGGACTGATGACCCCGTAGTTAAGTCCCATAAACTTTACAAACATTTGAATTTTTTTTGAAAAAAAAAAATAATTGCGCGCTCGCTCGAAGGTTAATTACGCTATCTGAGGTGGGCAAGGAACTGGAGTGAAGTGGTCTGTCTTCAGTTGAAAAGTTTCATCTTGGCATTCAAACACAACAAGACAAATTTAGATGACAAGCTGAGAGTATGAACTGCACGTTTTTTTTTTGTTTTTTTTTTTTGTTTTTTTTTTTTTTTTCTGAATATAGTGCTTTGTGTTATCTAACCCGGTTTTCTCAGTGTTTACCATGACTAGGAACTACAACTAAAACAGCGTGTCAACTCAGGAATAACGCTATCTTCGCAAAGGACTTAATCTTCAGATATGTGCTCTTTCAGTGCGGGGCTTTCTACGTAGCACCTATTGTAGTTCATAAAGCGAGACATTATTTTCTTGCGGTACCTGGAGGCCTTCGTTTGTTGCTCGGCCAGAGCCGGCGTATGCAGCCCGCTTCCGAGAGCAAAACGCGGCATTGTGCGGACGTCTGTTTGACGCGGCAAACAAGCGCGAGCGTGAATTCCGCCGGCCGGTATTCTGCAATTATCTGCCCGCCACACACGCCGGTAAATAGCAGCCCTGTCTGACATTTCACGCAGCGCGGCGGCTGCTCCGACGTGAAGGTGCAAAATCCAGCCAATACCGTGCAACGCTGCTAAAGTCACCTTCGGGTGTCGAGTTCCTTTATCACTGCTGTCTGTGTATCGTTTACAACAGTCAATTATTCCAGAACAACTATTATTTAAAAAAAAAAAAAAGTTACGATGTTCTCGAATCCTCCTGCGGAACAACAAAATGTTTCGGATTCGCCCCCTCTGTAGAGTGTATCATCTTTTATTTTTTTCATATGTCCTGATAGCTTGCTTTCATTGAGTACACTGGGCCAATTTTATCACGTTGTTATATCTATATATTATATCGAGGAACGGTGGCCGCGGTGGAGTACCCGAGCGGTCTAAGGCGCCTCGCTGCGTAGCGCGCGGTTGCTCGCCGTCGGAGGTTCGAATCCTCCCTGGGCATGGGTATGTGTGTTTGTCTTTAGTTTGCCTTACTTTAAGTAGTTTGTAAGCTACGGACTGATGATCACGCAGTCTGGTCTGATAGATTTACAAACATTTGATCATTTTTTGGAATTTGAAGCTCAGTATAGAACGATTTTTTTTATTTTTTTTTTTTTTATTTTATTTTTTTTAAGGAATGGTAGCATAAATTTTCACGTTCTCGAGAAGTTAAAGTGTTCGACTACTTATAATCAACATACGAAGCAATTGTTTTCACAATTCATTTCGTACGTAGACTTGTGAATAATCTTTCGTGTTCGTTCAAATGTTTCTAATTCTATGGGACCAAACGACATTGGTCGTCAGTCCCTAGACTTCAAAACTACTTAAACTAACTTAAGGATAACACACACGTTCATTACAGAGGGAGGACTCGGATCTCCGACGACAAAAGACCGCGCACTCTGTAGCAAGGTGCCTCAGAACGCACGTCTAATTCCTCGCGACTATAGAGTACATCATCCGGTGTAGTGAAGCAGGACGTATTATGGTTTTAACAAATTGATGGAATATGTAATAGTTTACTAAATGTTTTCAGTCTCGATTTTGTCAAATGCTTTTGTGATAGCAATTGTATGACTTACTGGGCTACTCAACTACAAGCAAGTAGGTGTTACGAACCTTTGTGTTCACTAGAGAACGGGAGAAATTTTGATAGTGCAGTTTGCGTAGCGAATATAAACACACGAGTGAAATCAAAACACATCTCCAAGAATTAATATAGCTAGCTAAGTAAGTCTGAATGCAGGAGATGGCACCAGCAGGAAAATTCAGAATCTGCACTGAAACAGTTACAGTGAAAGTTGAAATAGTGTTGTCTTCTTCGCTATACAACAATGAAGACACAGCAGGATTCCACTAACTGTGGAGGTAGATCTATTGAAAACAACACAGGAAAACTGAAATATTTGAACATGTAATAACAAAAAAGGAATAGAAGGTCCACCGATGATGATGAAACTGTAGTGAAATATGTATCGCTAAAATCGAAAAGCACAGTGTTTAGCTCAACGCAGAACCTTACCGTTAAGTAACTGAACATTGATTTCTACAATTATTTCGTAGGCTGTTGCTTGTCTGTTAGCACTTACAACTGTACGCAAATGCCACTGCTGTTGGTCATTAACTGCAGGCTGTGGGGCACTGCGTTGTGCGTGGTGGGAGGTAATTCCTAAATCGGTACCTGCAGTACATTCTTAGCACCGTGAATGTTGGATTATATACTTACCTGACGTTTTCCGAAATGGAACGACCCATGCGCCTAGTTTCAACTATTATTCCGCGTTCAGAACCTACTAACCAACGTCTTGATGCCATAAAACTTTTCACGTGAATCATCAGTGTACAACAAATACAAGCTCTGCAAAGCCCTTTTACACCTCGCGTACGCGATGCTGCCACCACTGTATCCTGTATACTGCTATACCGTGACTTTTGTTACTTCCGTGTATATCTGAGGCACCAGGGCTAAGTTTAGGCCCAATCAACCATTTAACTTATTAATAATAATTAAAAAAAAAAGAAGTGACGCACACGGAAGGCTTATTATGGAAAAAAATTAGGGTTTTTTATTTCTCCGTATATAGCAGGCTAACTGGCTGAATGCCCCTAATCTCAGTCCTACGGCCAAATTGGTAACCCGTACGTAATTTCCTCCTGCCTGAAACAAGAAACAAGTCGAGCGTACCGCAAAAGTACTGAAAATACGACAGTCACTAAAACCCGTAGTGTCTAGACTCGCCGTTCGATTGCCACCTTTTGAGCTTCACAATCCAGCACTCGGTTCCGCGCAGTTTGAATAGCCTGCGACGCTATCGAGTTCCCACCGGTTGCGCGCCAGCTCGACCGTCAGTACACGGCCGAGGTTGGAGGATGTGATTACCGCGCCGCCGGAGAGTAACGCTTACGACCGACTCAAGACAGAACTTACCCGCCGTGACTCAGCTTCGCAAGAAGAACGCCTCCGCTAAGTTCTAATGCACGAGGAGACGGGAGACCTAAGCTGTCTCAGTACGTACAGCACCTTCGCAGCAAGACAGACGCTGGTAATGTACCGGGGAGTCTTCTGACAATCGTATGAAGTAGTCGACTGCCACCCGCCATCACAGTAATAACAGAGTCGCAGTCAGTAATTTCCTTAGAAGCGTAGCCGCGCGGCAATGGTCGTACACTCTACAGCGCATTGCTGCGGAGTGTGCGTCTACTCCTCCTCAGGCATAGGCGTGTGTGTTGTCCTTAGCATAAGTTAAAGTAGTTTGTATGCCTAGGGACTGGTCCCTTCGCTGTACAAACATTTAAACATCCTCTCCAAATTTCAAGTTGCTGTCCTTAGCGGTTTTGTTTGCGCGATTGTGAGTCATTGTACCCTCTAGGGGCCGAATCTCCAAAAAACACCTAGACACGTGTTTATTTATTTCCAACCGAGAAGTAAAATACCATATTTAACAGACGTAGATTTAAAAATTCTACAGAAGCTCTTTGATTATTTATTTTTAGGAAAAAACCTTCAACCATTATTTAACCCTCTTACAGTTTGAATTTACAAAGTCTTTGAAATAGTTATTTTTTAATGTCTGATTGAAAAACAATACACAAATGTTCTTAGTTCGAGATGCAAAATTGCATGAATACCAATAATTTTCACCCCATTTATAAATGAAATTAATAAAATATCCGGATGACATACATTCTCCGTGTAAGCCAACTAACAGAACTGTTAGTTACCTTTTGGAGCACTGGCGGCGTCGGCAAACGGCTCGAGCTCAGTTGCTGTGCGCGTATTCTGGTGCTGCCCTTCTGCCGTCGCTGTGGCAGAAGCCTCTACATCTACATCTACATATCTACATAGATACTCTGCAAATCACATTTAATTGCCTGGCAGAGGGTTCATTAACCACTTTCATAACTTTTCTCTACCGTTCCATTCTCTAATAGCGCGCGGGAAGAAAGAACACCTAAATCGTTCCGTTTTCGATCTGATTTCTCTTATTTTATTGGGATGGTCATGTCTCCCTAAGTAGGTGGGTGCTAGCAAAATATTTTCACATTCAGAAGTAAAAGTCGTTGATTGAAACTTCGCAAACAGATCACGCCGCAATGAATAACGTCTCTCTTTTAATGATTTCCACACCAATTCGTGCAACATTTCCGTGACGCTTTCGCCCCCGTGACGTGATAAAACAAAACGAGCTGCCCTTCTCTGAACGTTCTCAATATCTTCCGTCAGTCCCACCTGGTGAGGGTCCCACAAGGGGCAACAGTACTCCAGGAGAGGACGCACAAGTATGATGTAGGCAGTCTCTTTGGTGGAGCTGGTGCATCTTCGAAGCGTTCTGCCAATGAAACGTAACCTTTGGTTCGCCTTCCCCACAATATTTTCTATGTGTTCTCTCCAGTCAAAGTTGTTCGTAATTGTAACTCCTAGGTATTTGGTAGAATTTACGACCTTAAGGTTTGACTGATTTATCGCGTAATTGAAGTTCAGCGGATTTCTTTTAGTGGTCATGTGTATTACTTCACACTTTTCTTTATTTAGTGTCAATTGCCAATTTTCGCACCAAGTAGAAATTTTGTCTAAATCGCTTTGCAGTTGGTTTTGATCCTCTGTTGATTTCACTAACCGATAAACGACAGCATCATCCGCGAACAGTCTAAGGGAGCTATTCAGCTTGTCTCCTAAATCGTTTATAAACACGAGGAAGAGTAGGGGACCTATAACGCTTCCCTGTGGAACGCCAGATATCACTTCTGTTTTACTCGATGACGAACTGTGTCCTTTCTGATAGGAAATCGTGAATCCAATTGCACAATTGGGGAGATATTCCATAAGCACGCAATTTCATTAGAAGCCGCTTGTGAGGTACAGTGTCGAAAGCCTTCCGGAAATACAGAAATATGGAATCGATTTGAGATCCCTTGTCGATGGCACTAAGCCTCTACGACCTTGCCACACCGCCTCGCTATTGCACGTCCGTTGTAAGCATGACGATGAACTACTTCAATTCCTCCCCTTACTATTGTAAGACACATTACAGGTGGCGGCCTCTAACGGAGCCACGAGGTATCATCTAAACGACGTTGGCATGCATAGTACACATTGGAAGCCCGTGGACGCATCATCTGTTTTAACCTATTTTAAATTTAAATGTAATCATGTATTAAAAGTGGACAACGTACAGATTTTATCAGTCATTTGCTTCATCCAGTGTATTGTTACGGTTGGAGTAAGATCTATGGTTTGAAAATGGACGAACAAGTCCAAAACTAGTTACCAACTTCTAAATAGTGCAAGTGTGAGCATGGATGTCTGTGTTGTCCTTAGGTTAGTTCACCTTAGTTTAAGCTACGGACTGATAACCCAGCAGTTGAGTCCGACAGATCTTCCTGAAAGTTGCTCCATCCACAATAGAAATTTCCTTTTATAAACCCAAAAACCGTGTCAGAAAGATCGGCCGTTAGTTGATGAATATATCAGGAAAGTTCTGCTGAAGATATCGCGTGCTTTGTGAGGCCAATCGAAATGCAGACTCCAATATCAACGAGTGTTAGCATATTCTTTTTTAAGATCTGAACTACTCCTCAGCCACACTGCATCCTATAATGTTGTTCTGCGAGGAGCTCCTGAGATCTTTGGCATCGAAAACTCCGAGAACACGATCGAGAAAAGCTGGTCTTGCTTCACACGTTGCTTGCGGCGTAGGCGGAATGGTGGAGAGGCAACAACTGCCCTTTGGCAAGCGTTGCGGGCACACACGGGCGCCCGCGCTCGCGTAGTTGTATTTGTCGACCCCTGCTCCACACGGTATTAGGTGTCTGTTCAGGCTGATTGGAGGCCCGGGGCGGCGGCGAAACAAAACGAGCCCCCCCCCCCCTTTCATCCACTTGGAAATACATTTATTACTATAAGAAATAATTGGAGCGCCCCCCCCCCCCCAGGACAAAAGGCACGGGACAGTCTGAAAAAATAGCTTTTGAGATTTGGAGGCTCCAGTAAAATGAGATATTTGCTTTCGATGTATACTTGGAGGCCTCCCAAGACCACTGGCCCGGAGCGGTCCGCTCCCTACACCCCGCCCCCCTTTAGTCCACCACTGTGTCTGTTCCTGTGACATATGCTAGGTCGGTGCAGATACAGAGGTTTCCGCAATTCAGAACGGAGAGATTCCCCGCCCCCCCCCCCCTCCGCGTTTCCCAGACTCGCCTCCCAGGAACTAAATCACGACGATGACGAATACAGATCGTGAAGGAGAGAGTTCTTCTCCAGTTTCTGGACAATTTCTAATTGCCAGGGAACGGACAGAAATTGGCCGCAAGACCGGGACGGGTGAGAGAGTACCACGCCGACCACGGCGGGCGCGCTCCTGACGGGAGCTGAGCGGCCACGAGGTTGACAGAGCCGTGGAACACGGCGTAATGAACGGCCGCGCACAATCCCGACGGGTTTACGGAAGCGAGGCCCACTTCTGGCTGCCGTTTACGTACAGCGCGTCGGCCGGCAGTTAGAAGCTCCCGCGCTAGCAGGGGAGGGGGTCGCTCGCGATAAGCATCTACCGTGCCCCCCGCCCCCCCCCCCTGCCTACGTCGGGCGCCGCTGTTGTTGGCTGTTGGCCCGGACCTCGTACATTTCCGCCGCCACGCCGTGTTCCGTTGTTCGGCTCCGCACTTAAGTTCTTTTTTACGCCACGGCCCCGCTCGGTACACGTCCGCGGGCTCGCCGCCCGAGACAATGGCTGCGTTCATCTTGGGTAGCAGCAACACGCCGATAGCGGAGATTATCTCCGCGCGGCGCCATCGGCCGCGGTCGTACGTCTGCACTTATCTCGGAACTGAACTGCGGCCGTTGTCTGGATTCGCGGTGACCCAGTGGCTACTCTCTAGAAGCCGACAGTTTCTCCGGGTTTCTTGACCCCGTAGCGGGAGAAAACTGATTGAGCCAGGTGTTTGTCACCCAATGTGTGTGTGTGCTCCGTCCTGATCTAGGTACATACGGCACCTATCAGAAGGACAGTTAAAAAAAATGATATTCACACAAAAGTACTGGATGAGTTTTCTTATTTTGCCACCAAAATAAGTTCTGATGGCCGAAGTAAAAACGATATAAAATGCTGAATGGCAGTGGGAAGAAATAAGTTTCTGAATGGAAGGAATTTATTGACATCTTAGTCTTAGAAAATCTTTTTTTGAAGCTATTTGTCTGCAGTTTATTTTTTACGGTAGTGAAACGTAGACAGTGAGTTCGGACGGAAAGACGACAAGCTTTTGAAATGTGAAGAGTGGGGTAAACATTGCAGAGAGAGACCGAGAGAGCCACGGGGGAATGGTCGTAGCCTCGAGGGAATGACCGCATGGCTTAAGGTGTCATGCTACGGACTGGGCGACTGTCCCCTCTGGAGGTTCGAGTCCTCTCTCCAACATGAGCGTGTGTGTTAACCTTAGTCTAAGTTATTTTATGTAGTTTCCAAATCTAGGGTCTGATGACCATAGCAGTTTCGTCTAATAGGTTTACGAATATTTTGAATAAACAGGTTCAAAGGAATGCAAGTTACCATTCGTATTCAGAGATGAAGAGGCGCGAGCAGGATAGAGTAGAATGGAAAGCTACATCAAACCTGCCTCTGGCCTTAAATAACGGGTATCAATAGGAAATAAAAGATTTTAAGCTTTGGCGGTCGATGGATGAATGTGTGACACCACAGCGCTGTTTCATGACTCAGGTGATTAGTTAACAATAAGCAGATATGGCAGTAAGAGGGTTTAAACACTTTGTAAATTTCATTCCCTGTACTTAGTTGCATAATAAGTATGCCTCACACACAGGCACGTGAGCAGTATACGCAAAAGTAGTGATTGACAAGTTTTAATGATAAAATTCTCTCGGTCTTCCAGCTGCGTCAAGCGGTTTGAAATCTACGAGCTTTCGGCCGCGATCTCCTCGACCATTTGCAAGTAGTGACTGTCACCAGTTGGGAATGGCCGAGGTAATCTTAGCGGAAAGCTCGTGGATATCAAACCAATTGACGCAGCTCGAAGACCGAGATAATTTTATCACTAAAACTCGCCGCGAAACTACGCATTAACGCAGACAGCTTGCAGTTCGTATCAGAGAAACCGATTGAAGTAACCTAAGGACAACCTAAGGACAACACAGACACCCATGCCCGAGGGGGGATTCAAACCCCCGACGACGAACAGCCGCGCGCACCGCAACACGGCGTCCCAATGCTCACGGCTAATCCGCTGCGGCTAACACGTCATCTACCTGGGAGACGTATCTACTGCTTCCTGGGTCTCGTGGACGAATAAAGCGAAACGGGGTTTGCAAGATCATTGCTTTCGGAATAGATCGGCTATATCTCTAACCGAGCACGAGGGAAAATGAAAGTGCTGCTATCAAAAGTTACAAGTATCCTTCCTGCCGCATTTGCTAAATTGCGTTTAGAGACGCAACCGTTTCATAGCACGACCTTACACTGTAATCCCAGCAGGAAGCAGAAAAACAGTCAATACATTTTTCGACCTATAAGTAAGATTAATGTTGCTATTAGTCAGCCTAATAATTACATGAAGCTATCTCAGACAAATCACGTATTCATCTTGTGTAAAAACGCTGAGGTGTAGATGTTACCTCATCATACAGCCCTGCCTCACTTTGCAGGTAAGGTTCGTAACCATCTGGATTCTAATTTCCCTTACACATTGATAGAAACAAGAGAGCCTGTTTCGTGGACAGCACCTGATATCACTCCCAGTGGATTTCTTCATTTGGCGTCAAGGTGTGGGGCCTCTCAAGACAATCCAACGAAGGAAAGAAGTTTAGGGTTTAACATGCAGTCGGCAACCTGATCATTAGAGACGGCGCTGACGCTCGGATTTTTGGGTAAGGATGGAGAAGAAAAGCGGCCGTACCCTTCCAGAGGAACCATCCCGACATTTGCCTGGAGTGATTTAGGGAAATCACGGAAAACCTAAATCAGGATGGAGAGAGGTGGGTTTCAAACACCGTCCTCACGAAAGTTAGTCCAGTGTGTTATCGTAGAGCCTCCTAACTTTGACAGGTCTATCCAGCGATTTTCAAATGTCTGCGTCATATTTTCGCGCACTTTGAGACGAAAATGTGCTGGTGACCCATCATACATGAACCACATCTGAAATCTTTGCTGATATGGAACATTCTCTAGCAAGGTAGGCAATGCACTAATGAGAAAGTCGCGACAATGAGCTCCATTTAACGTTTCTTATAGCATGTGTGGCCCAATTAATCTATCGCCAAGTATCCAACTATGCTGCAGTTCGCGTCATGTAGGAAGGCGCTCCCGCGCATAGAGGTGGAGTGATAGGGGAAGCGTGGAGGGAAAGAACGCCAACAGTGGATCCTACGGGAGAAACATTCTGGTTGCCCCAGCCAGCCACGCGACTAGAGAAGAAATATTATTGGCTCGAGTGCGGTAATGGAGGGGGATGCGCAGAACAGCTGAAAAGAGGGCAACGTTCCTACATGAAGCGGACTATGGTATCCGCAACCAAGTGTCGAGGAGCCCATTAAATAAACACGTGTTCATCTCTCAATGTGTGAGTTTCCGGAACAATGTTTATTGAACTTATTTTTCTTGTTTCAATTACTAACAACTTTCAAAGTATTCGACACTTTTCTTAACAGGCTGTATAACAGTATACTGTAGATTAGTATACATTACGCACACGTTCACATGTGTGAGTGTGTGTCGAAAAAGATTAAAAGATAAAGAGAATCACACCAGTGGTTGTCAGTAAATGATCGATAGAAAGATTTGCGCTAAAAATAAATAAATAAATAATTAAAAAAAAGATTTATATGTTCCAGACGTGAATAAGTCACAACAAAATTGGGTGAAATGTTTTTTGGGTAGTAGACTGAGACATAATTTCCATATATGAATAATAATTACTCTTATCGAAAATATCTTTTCGATATAGTAGCTACAAATGGGCGATAAAATGTGTTGAGAATAATCAAGCTTCATATATACACATGCTGGATGTTTTGAGAAAAAAATAGTGTATTTTGGTAGTAAAACGCTTAATGAAAGCTGAAAACTGTATCTAAGGAGGCAGTGGAGATGAAACAGTACGTATCGTAGTAAAAGATGAATATCTATAGAGCGCCAGTGGCATAAAAGCATATGAATATACCTCAAAGGAAGTTTACGTTCTTTGATATTGATTTGTAAATCGTTCGTGGACCGACGATTGCAACGCTCGCCCTATGTAGGCCACCACGAGGACAGCAAGAATGCCGCTGCTATCTGACTGACTTATCTTGTCAGCGCCGGGCTTTTAACGGCGTAATATGGGCTACGTTTGGTTTCAGTCAAAAGTAATAAAATTTTACGGTAATAAATAAGAATTTACTCTAACACAAGGGTGGTGGAACGGGCGTGAAATTGAATAGCTATATAATTTGGCGCATTGCTCAAGTATTTAGATTGAAAGGTGTTACCTAATCAATGCGGACACGTTTTCGTACTTATCGAAAATAACAGGCGTTCTCTTTAAAATTATTCCATAGTAGTCGGCACGAAAATGACTATGTAGATCACGTAATGAACGAGCGAACCTGGTGGTGAAAACGCCGAACCGGCATTGCGGGACTTTTGGCCACAACCCAGGATTACCATGCATGCTCAAGGCAGCGTAGTCTAAATGCCTAAATTTAATACACGAAGACATCTACAACTTATGTGCTAGGTCCTCTTCATTTATTTCTTTTTCGTTACAGTCATGGTTACACCTTCCATCACAGGTTTTTCCGTGACCCATTAGTTCGTTTTTGTATGCCTCTTAGCTGTTTTCAGTGGAAACGATTTCTTGTTGAGTAACCAAAGGTTTTTAACCTATATATTGAAAGGCCGCATCTAAGATTAAGTCGAAGCTAAACAGCATTTTTAAAACCAAGAAAAAGAATATCTAAAGTTGACTTATATGTATTGCAACAGTTGCAATTTCCTTGTCGACTCGACTTGTCGTTTCATCATTTCATTTACCAGGGTCACTACAACAATATAATATGTCTGTAACTAGTAAAAACATGAAATTTAACATTTTATTTATGAAATGTGAGTATATGCCGTCATTGCGTGCACAGAAAATATTTATGTCACGACTACTTTTGGCAGATCTAGCGTCCGTCCTCAGAAGATTTCCAAGATAACTTTTTTTCCTTGTTTAAAAATCCCTCTACGTCGTCGGCATATGAATACCATGTACAAAATTTATAAAATTATACCCAAATTGGATCGTGACCACTGTTTTATTTTATATGCTTTATGAAATTGACGATCCAATGTGTGAATAATTTTCTAAGTTCTGTGCACGTTATCAGTAAACCGACGAAGTAGATTTTTCAGTTCTTTTTTAAGGTTTAATGAAAATCTGCTAGGGATGGCAACTAGATCTTCCGAAACTAGTCATGTGAAATAAATAATTTCTATATAAGCGATCGTAGCCTTTGATATACCACAATCGTGCAAAATCGTTCCGTCATGTGCAAGTTATGCACAAAAACGAGTAAGTTACAATATATGTAGAATTTGTCTGCTTCGAGTAGCATGAAAACGAAACATGTGGAATATCGATATTTTAGTATACTCAGATAAACTGAAAATTGTACCTAATCGTCGACACGTTATGTAGCTATCAGCACCATACAGAACTGACAAAAATTAAATGATAAAAATTTAATAAAAAATAGTTATGTGTCAGTGCTAAATATAGTAACTCAGAAAAAATAATTTTATGATTTTTTTTTTAAATTTGGGCATTATCTCAGGAATTGAGTATAAAACACAAGCTGCTTGCCTATCGGAGGTTCGATTCCTCCCTGGGGCATGGCTGTGTGTTTTGTCCTTAGGTTAGTATAAATGGTTTGTCTTGGGACTGATGACTGTAGCAGTTTCATCCAATATGTTTAGAAAAATTTGAAGATTTCAAAGACAAGCTATATAGCGGTATCGTAAGAACTTAAATAACAATTATGAACAGCTATCCTACATCGCCCTGTAAAGTGTCACATTTTCTGAATACTTAACCAACTTTGTAATGATTTAATTTTAAAAAGAAATGTGCAGAACACGATCTAAAATTGCTTACGTTCGATACGTGTAATTGACTAGATGTATCTCACTTTTCATTAGTCACGTTTGGCTGTCCTGTTAAGATCGATTAAGAGTTTTGTGCGACAGCGGTATTATGCTGTGGGCGTCCCTGGGAAATTCACATATTTCGACGTCATGATCTAGTTTCCCGCCTTAAGCGCGTCGGAGATTTGAACCAAGGGCAGATACGGCCTCTTAAGCGCTTTTACGTATGTATAACGTGTCTGCGAACAACGTTAATCGAGAGGACGATATATTTTTATTTTGTTTTCCGGCTTTATCGGCCTAACGACGCGGTTAGCACAGGATTGGACATGCTGGAAACCGTGTTACAAGAACGCAGCAAGTCACGAGTCGGGGTATTTGGATGTTTTATGCCCCACACCGGCGCTGCTCATTGTGAAATTAAGAGAGTGGGAGAGCGCTGCGCGATCAGTCCTTAAGTTTTATACGCCGGTAGATTGGAGAGAGCCGCGACAGCTTTCAGATAAATCCAGCCGCCGTACTCTTTGTCGTAATTACGCTGAAGTTTCCGCTTAAGCTCAGCAGTGCTCAGTATGGTCGCATCGTAAAATATGGAACATATTTATTCGCTTCATGTACAGGAAAAGGCGATCAGTATTGTTGGTAAGACGTTAATACCTCTATTTTTGTGGCGCTTGTGGCTTCATATGCATAACAATGTATATATGTTTTCAAACGCTTCATTTGCCTACTCGCCTGAGAGGTTGCGAACCCTCGTGAACCGTTGCTAGTATTTATACCGATAAAAAACCCGCAATGAAACTGGTGAAACGAAAGCAATTTACTTTAGTACGACGCAGCTGTTAAAGATTGAAGTTAAAGAGGAACCTGCAGTGTGAAGGCGGGAACCACTAAGTGAAAAGACCTAGTAGCCTCTAGCATGCATACACTACCGCTTGTCCGTCATTTTTTGGTGTATTGCTACCCACTGTGGGAACCTTATCAGATGGGTTTGAAGGAAGACACCGAAAGAGTCCAAAGAAGGGCAGCTCATTCTGTATTGTCACGATACAGAGGAGACAGCGTTACGGAAATGATACAGGAACTGGGATGAGAATCATAACAACAACGGCGTTTATCGCTGCGGCGTGGGCTACTTACGAAACTGCAATCGCCAACATTCTCCTCCGAATGCGAAAATATATTCTTGACTCCCACTTAGATAGTTAGAAATGATCATCAGAATAAAATACGAGAAATTAGAGGTGGAACGGAGAGATTCAGGTGTTCTTTCTTCCCGCGCGCTATTCGAGAATGGAATGGGAGATAAATAGTATAAAGGTTATCTACTGTAGACGACACTTTTATGGTTTGACCTCATGGTAGAGAGAACTTGAATTATTTATTGCAACATCTAAATTCAATCCACCCCAATATCCGTTTCACTATGGAAATGGAAAAGAATGGTTGCCTTCCCTTCCTTCATGTGTTGGACATGCTATGTATAGGAAGCCAACTCATGCTGATTTGTATCTGGAAGTTGATAGTTGCTCAACGTGAAGCTCAACGTGAAGGGGTTTTCCGAAAGTGCATAGCTCACGTCATTTCTGAAACGAAAAGTTTGTCCAGTGAGCTGTCCCATCTGGAGGTCACATTTCGACAGAATGGCTATAGTGAAAATCAGATTAAAAGAGCGTTGCGCTATCGGCCGCATGCGCAAGAGGCTAGTGATGATAGCACAGAGTCGGCACCCACGTCAGTGGCCTTTCTGCCGTACGTTGGCAGCACTTCCAAAAAGATTGGCCGCATTTTGCGTAAAAACAATGTCTTTCGTCCACCATCTAATATTAAGTCACTGCTGGGATCCGTTAAGGATGATCTTGGTTTGCGCATGACGGGTGTTTATCGTATCCCAAACAACTGTGGCATGTCATATATTGGTCAAACTATTAGGACCGTTGTATTGAGCATAAACGCCACACACGTTTACAACAGCCAAACAAATCTGCTGTGGCCGAACACTGTCTTGACACAGGTCACACTATGGAATACAACAAAACGGAAATTCTGGCATGCACTTCCAGCTACTAGGACTGTGTTATCAAGGAAGCGATATAAATAAAAGTAGCTGACAACTTTATGAATAGGAATGGAGAATTTTAATTAAATTCCGCTTGGGACAAAAGTAATCCGACCTCATCCGTCGAAAGGCCGCGAGAGGCAAAGGTCCCAGGTTCGAGTCCCGGTTCCGGCACACAATTTTAATCTGCCAGAAAGTTTCACATCAGCGCACACTCCGCTGCAGAGTGAAAGTTTCATTCAGCTGAGTTACTGCTGCTCCATCCGAAAGAGTACGTATGAGATTTGGATTGTTATTTGGTGGTGCCATAATTCATAAACTTGTGTGTTCAGTGCAAGTAGTCTTCACCAACAGTCACCGAAGCGACACTACCGTTCCGAGCGGCAGCACGGTAGCAGTCTTGTAGTCTATAGCGAACTTAGATACATACACACAACCAGTTTTTTTTTCATTTTTTTCTCATTTTTAGACTTTCCTGTGAAAGACCTGCGGCAAATCTACGTTAATGATATAGGCCTGAAATATAGCGGGTTACTCCTAACGAAGAAATTATGCATTAGCAACAGGGGCCGGCCGCGGTGGCGGAGGGGGACTGCGGAGCTTCAGTCACGGTCTACACGGCCACTACGGTCGGGGGTTCGAATCCCCCCTCGGACATGGATATCTGTGCCGTCCTTAGTGTTACCTAATTCAAATGTCTGTAAATCTATCGGACCAGGCCCTAGCTTACAAAGTAGTTAAATCTAAGTTAACTAACCCAAGGACAACACACACACACACCCATGCCCCAGGGAGGAGTCGAACCTCCACGGCGAGCAACCGCACGCTCCGCAGCGAGACGCTTTAGACCGCTCGGCTACTCCACCGCGGCATTAGCTAATTCATAAGTAGTTTGTAAGTTTAGGGACTGATGACCCCGTAGTTAAGTCCCATAAGCTTAACAAACATTTGAAGATTTTGAAAACTTCGCTCGGTAAGGATTTGTGTGGGTGTGGGTTGTTGTTGTTACTTTTTTTTATACGAAGCAAAGCCGAGAGTCGGTTACCCGCGCTTGGAATTCCTAGCGTGCCTCCACAATGAAAGCCAGAGAGAGAGAGAGAGAGAGAGAGAGAGAGCGAGAAAGAGAGACGTAATCTTGTGGATCGGAGGCACGTAAGGCGTAGGAGGAGAGCCGCGGTTTCCCGCTACGGCAACGGCAACCGTGATTTCACCCCCTTACGCAACCGCAGCGGTTCCCGATCTCGCCCCGTCTGCCGCGCGATGACGCAGTGCGTACGCTAGGCTGCGCGCTATTTATGTGCGTGAGCGCTCCCCCGCCTGCCGGGCACGAGCGCCAGAGTTATACACGCCTTATCTGCGCGCGCGCGCGTTGCCCAAGCGTTCAGCAGACGGCGCGCAGCCGGCCGCCTTCATTAAATTTCCCCAGACTTCCCGCAAACGGCGCTTTTCCCCGCTTATTAAATTAAGACGGAAGGTCCGGCTCCGCGCTCGCAGGAACGGAGCCGTGGGCGGCCCCACATTCCCGACGCCGGTTAATGTCGTCCGAGTTATCGAAGTCCCCAGGTGGGCCGCGCGGCGAACACGGGTTGCTACTCACGGTAGCTCTCCACCGCATTCCAGCTGTGGACGCTCGGGATCGTAACTCACCGTATCACTGAACGCACTAGGTCCGATTCGTTTAATGGCCCGTATTAGGAGCAGTATGACTGCTGCAACGACAAACGCTTATCTCGAATGCTTCGTGTCAGGTCAGAACGCTACAGGATTCTTAACTCTACGTCGGTGCAAAAATACTTCAGGATTTTGTCGTCCCGTACGCGAATTTCAAGCACTCCTCGCCTACCTGCTTTGTACATTCTGACATACTGAACTTTATCCACAATATCACTCATCCTTAACTGCTTTTCCGATCGAGGTGGAGCAATGGTAACACAATGGACTCGCATTCCGAAGGATGGTGGTTCAAATTCACGTCCGGCCATCCGGATTTAGGTTTTCCGTGATTTCTCTAAATCACTCCAGGCAAATGCCGGGATAGTTCCTTTGAAAGGGCACAGCCGATTTCCTTCCACATCCTTACCCAACCACTCTAATGACCACGCTGTCGACAGGACGTTAAACTCCAAGCTTCCTTCTTCCTCCTAACTCCTTATTTACAAATATCACACTTGATTGTATGACAGAACTGGATAAACTCTTGATACCACTCAGTCTAGTTGCTACAGCGGCAGAATGCACTTAGCGACTTGCAATAAACTTTAAGCATAATGTCAAATCTTTTCCAAACTTTATCTCACTGACAATCCCAACAAAATGATAAAAGGATAAATGTTTATCGCTCCGATGTTCATGATGTATATCTACGGCATTTTGCATAATGTTACAAGTTATTACTTGTACACAGTAAATTGCATTTCACAGACAGTACACATACATAACACTGAATGTTCCTTCGATATTACATCACAGTTCGATATATAGCTCACTAGCTGCTAAACCTGATATTGCCCGGAGATTTTATATATATATATATATTTCCAGTCTTATATTAGAAACGAAAATAAAAATTTGCAAGCTCTCAACTTTTCCCTCCCCTTTATTACCCAAACTCGTAGCATAGTCCCGTACGTGTATGGAACAATCATTGCCCGTCGTAAGATGACACATGTATATAACTTATACTTTCACAGTGGTCTCCAGTCTAGATACTGCTCTGATGCAGCTCTCCACCCATCTCTCTCCTGAGAAAGTCGATGCCACTGAAGCAGCCACGGCCGTATCGGTACTCGCCGAGCATCAGCAACATGTCAACGTATTCGTTGTTCGTGTATGCCATCGTCATGCCATGTCAATAACTGTGGTATATTCAGCCTCGGCCGTTCGTGTGGCTCCAACTGTCGGGTATACGGCCGTGTGCGGCGACAGTCGGCACTCTATCAGTGCATCGAGGAAGCTTCTCGCTCCGTGACACCGGCGACGTTACAACTCGGCCGCACCACATTTAGAAGGCGCATTGCATTATGCACAGCGCTTGTGGTATCTGCCCCTGAAAGTTTGAAGGGTTGTAGCTCCCAAACTAACAGCGATAGGAATGTAGTTTAAATTGATTTGGACGCAGCTGGTTTCAACGAATCCAATGCACGATAGAAAAAAACTATTGTTCCATTTAAAAAAATTATATCTTTGTGCTGTAACTCTGTGGAAAATGATACAGTAAACTATGTTCATAGCTCCGCAGAAAGTGTAACATTTCTTGTGTTGACCTACCACATTAAAATTTCCCGTCACCTATTATTTTATAAGTTACAGAGGCATACACACTTAGTGAAACACCCTGTGTATCATTCGTGTGGGCCGGCCGCAGTGGATGAGGGGACTGAAAAAATGTTTGTTAAGCTTATGGTACTTAACTACGGGGTCATCAGTCCCTAAACTTACAAACTACTTATCAACTACCTTATACTAAGGACGGCACAAATATCCATGGCCGAGGGAGGATTCGAACCCCCGACTGTAGTGGCCATACATAACGTGACTGGAGCGCCTCAGTCACCTCGCCGGCCGCGGTGGCCGAGGGGACTGAGGCGCCCCAGTCACGGTCTGCACGGCCACTACGGCCGGGGTTCGAATCCCCCATCTGGCATGGATATTTGTGTCGTCCTTAGGATTAGCTAGTTCATAAGTAGTTTGTAAGTTTAGGAACTGATGACCCCGTAGTTAAGTCCCATAGACTTTACAAACATTTGAAATCTAAGGGACCAAACTGCTGTGTTTATCGGTCCCTCGACGTAAAAACGAACTAACGTATGCTAACAACAGATATACCCATGCCCGAGGGAGGATAGGAACCTCCAACGGGGAGCGTACGCGCAATCCATGACAACCCGCCTTAAACTGTGCCGCTATTCATGCTGGGCATAATAGGCGTAAAGAGGTTGAAAGAACAGGTCACGCCGCGGTGGATTAGCCGAGCGGTCTAAGCCGCCTTGCCGCGGAGCGTGCGGTTGCTCGCCGTCGGAGGTTCGAGTCCTCCATGGGACATGTGTGTGTGTGTGTGTGTGTGTGTGTGTGTGTGTGGCCGGCCGCGGTGGCCGAGGAGACTGAGGCGCTCCAGTCACGCTCTGCACGGCCTTACGGTCGGGGGTTCGAATCCCCGCTCAGGCATGGATATTTGTGCCGACTTTAGTATAAGGTAGTTGACAAGTAGTTTGTAAGTTTAGGGACTGATGACCCCGTAGTTACGTCCCATAAGCTTAACAAACATTTGAATTTGAACATTTGTGTGTGTGTGTGTGTGTGTGTGTGTGTGTGTGTGTTGTCCTTAGGTTAGTTTACCTTAGTTTAAGTAGTTTCGGTCGGGGGTTCGAATCCCCCCTCAGGCATGGATATTTGTGCCGTCCTAGTTCGTAAGTAGTTCATAAGTAGTTTGTAAGTTTAGGGACTGATGACCCCGTAGTTAAGTTCCATAAGCTTAACAAATATTTGAACATTTTTTTAAGTAGTTTGTAAACTACGGACTGATGACCACGAAGTTTGCTCCGATAGATTTACAAATATCTGAACATTTTAACAGGTCACTTTAACTGCAATTTCACTTCTATGATATGAAAAGGAAGACTTGAAATTTACTGTTGGTGAAAACAGAAACCTGCGTGCTACTTTACTGCCCCATATATCATTGGTTTTCCTGTGTCTGGCATACCCTGAAAGCCAGACGTCTTGCAGCGCGCATCGGCGCTGTTGACTCTAGGTGGCCGCCGAGGGGTTTGCTTAACGAAGCGCACGTCGGCGCTGGGCCGTGGGCACGGACTGTGGCGCGGCTACTCGTGCCTAACAGCCTCATTGTCTGCCAGTCGCGGCGGCCCGCACCGCGCTCCCAGCCCCATTTGGGCGAGCGGGCAACGCAGAAAAAGCGCGAGGGCTCCAGCACGGCACCTTCTTGTCGCCGCGCCGGGCCTATACGGGCCGCGGCGCGCTACGAGCATCACGAACACCTCGTGACTTGCTTCTTCACGGGCGATCTCCCCCCCCCCCGCCACCTCCCACTATTCCCCAGTTTGTTCTTCTAGACACTCCAAACAGGCGGCCGCGTTTCTTCGGCTGCAGGTTCCAAAAACACGGCAGCACTGCGTTTCTTATTCCAGTGCTCTGTAACAGTGCAAACAATTACAGTCACTGTATGAGAAATTTGCCAACTGCCCACACAGCGTGAAGCCCACTAGCCGCTTCCGAGGCGGGGAATTTTAGCCCGCCGTGATGGAATGAATACCAGGAATTCGGCAGGGAGCAAAGAATACGAGTTTATCCTCAGTTGGACATCGAGGTCCAGTTGGACATCGAGGTCGCCGGGTGAAGGCGGGCAAGGACGTGTGCAATGGCAAAAAAAAAAAAAAAAAAAAAAAAAAAAAAAAAAAAAAAAAAAAAAAAAAATTAAAAATGTTTGTAGGTAAAGTTTCAAATGTTAAAATGTTTGTATAGCTTATGGGACTTAACTACGACGTCATCAGTCGCTAAACTTACAAACTACTTATGAACTAGCTAATCCTAAGTACGGCAGAAGTATCCATGCCCGAGGGGGGATTCGAACCCCCGACCGTAGTGGCCGTGCGGACCGTGACTGGAGCGCCTCAGTCGCCTCGGCCACCGCGGCCGGCGTCCTCTCGGCCACCACGGCCGGCTGGTAAAGTTTCCCAGTGTCAAAGTTTATTTCTGTTTTACAACCTGCATATTTCCTTTATTGCTTGACACTATCGTTTCCAACAGTACTGCTGCACCTCTGTGAAGGAAGGAATCTTAGGGTTTAACGTCCCGTCGGCACCGTGGTCATCAAAGACGGAGCTAACGCTCGGATTTTTGTTAAGGATAGGGAAGGAAAGAGGCCGTGCCGTTTGAAAGGTACCATCCCGGCATTTGCCCGGAGCGATTTAGGGAATTCACGGAAAACCTAAATCTGGATAACCGGAGGTGGATTTGAACCATCATCCTTCCAAATACGAGTCCAGTGTGTTACCACTGAGCCACCTCGCTCGGTCCGTAGTTCTAAGATCTCATTTTAATTATGTGTTTCAATCTGAAAAGGTACACTCGTGAACTGTCTCGCGGGCATTGACCCCACGTTAAGCATAACCGATCCTCTAAATGAAGTAGAACGCGCATTTAAGGACAGTTGTAGGGAAGGAAAATGGACGACTTCGGTTTATTGGGAGAATTTTGGGAACATGTAATTCCTCCGTAAAGGAGACCGCATATAAAACGCTTGTACGACCCCGTATTGAATATTGCTCACCTGATCGGTTTAAAGGAGGACACACATTTAGAGGGCCGGAATTTGAGGTGGACTGCAGAACGAGTCTATTGCCACCAGTCTACATTTCGCGTCAAGATCACAAGGTTAAAATAAGGGCTCATACGGATGCATACAAATAATCGTCTTTCGCTCGTTCTATAACAGTTACTAAGAATATTTATTATATGATAGATAATGTACTCAATTTTCTTCACTTCTTTAAAGATGGATCCCTGGGTCTGCAGCTGATAAACTTTGAATATGGCGAAATTCGTTTAACCGCAACTGCTACTATGTTTTTCTTACAGCAATGATGGGCCAAAGGAATTGCATTACATTCAACCACAGAACTGCTACAAGAATGCATGTCCCTGAAACATTTAAAAAGTTTCTTCGTCTATTACAGCACCACGATATGACACAATCACATTATTATAGTATCCTGTAAATAAAAGTTTCTAAAGAAAATACTCCAGCATTTTCCCACAGGCTACGTTATGTACGATAAGGAGTAATAACTTACGGCACTATACGAGTAAAGGTTTGATGAGGCCATCACGAGACACATCGTTACATTCAGCATTATATTGAATCATTATTGAAGTAATAATTCTGTGACGCACATTAGCCATAAACTTACGAAACTAAAAGATTTAATTCCTGCTATGTACAAAGTTTTCGCACTCATAACGTACGAGGGCAAGAAGTGAGGCAGAAAATCTCTTCATTTTACTCACTGGAAACGACTCCGCAAACCGTGCTATTGGTTTAACTATTAATTATCTAACACTTATTCTTGTGTTTGATCCAGGTCATTCCTGACCTCGGAGTTTTTGGAGGCATCAGGTGTGTATCAGCTCCGTGCGAAGAACACAGCAATGGCTACGCTTACAGCGTAAACGTTCTTGAAATGGCAGTTGCATTTGTTTGGGCTTCTAGAAAATGTAATGTCTAGGAACGACAAGCTGGTGTACTTACCTTTACTGGTGAAGACTGCTCCTAGCTTCCTGTTACAATACGGCGTCTGGAAACCTGAAATAAAAGCAGAAAATGAGCTTCAACTCTTGTCGTACAAACATGTCTAAAACTGACATAATGTGTGACATGATAGTTTTGTTGTGTCTGATGACACCTAATACCACGCTCACGTGTTTACCTCAGTAAACTGCAGCAAGCATTCTCTCCTACTCCTTACTCATTGCTACTGGATGGCCATGTGAAAGTGCTTCCAGAAAGTATATCTATTAATATGTTCAAATGTTTGTAAAGCTTAAGGGACTTAACTGCTGGGTCATCAGTCCCTAAACTTACAAACTACTTATGAACTAGCTTATACTAAAGACGACACAAACATCCATGCCCGAGGGGGGATTCGAACCCCCGACGGCGGACGGCCACGCTCACCGCAACACGGCGCTCCAGCACGCACGGCTAATCCGCCGCGGCTCTATCAATATGTGGAAACTTGTTGAGAACTACAAACATTTCATTGAAAAAAAAAAAAGCGAAACTAATCCGAGGACAACAAATTGCTGATCAAGTGGATGATGGATTGATGTAAATTTCTAAAACAGTAAGGTGGATGAAAAGAGAGACATGGACTACTGAAGGCAAGGCTAAAAGTGAAAAGAAGGAAGGGGTTGAGAATCGGCGAGAGACTGGCAGTCAGCGAGGGGTGGGGGGGGGGGCTGGAAGCGGAGAGAGCAGCAATGGAAGAGGAGAGATACACAGATACGGTCTTTCTTTTTTTAAACTGGAAAACGCTGTGCCAAATGTAATTTTTGTTTCGTATGCATAACTACATTCGGCACACGAAATATTCTTTTTGTCTGTTTAAGCACTTTCTTCTCCCATAAAGATTAGCAGTCTTCGAAACAGTGAAATCTCTTACACTCGTGGAATTTTTAAACCGTTAAATGGCTTTTGTTACTCCTTTTTCTCCAAGTTCCCAAATATAACCGCAGTTTCACGAGCGAGAAAAGTTGAAAAGAAATATTCGCAACAGTTTACAGATGAAGGGAAGAGATGAGATCTCGAGTCAAATGTATGTACGCAACTTTAGACCGGCTTCAGTTAACTTTTACCCAGTAAAGCGGCTGTCATTGAAAGTAGAAGTTACGTGATTTTAGGAGAAAAAAATATTGGAATACAGCATCGTATAACAATGAGATCGTTGCGTGTATTGAATAATAAAAAAAGTAATTTGCAGCGAATGACTGTAAATTTAATATGAATTTGAACTTACCTCGTACCACTGCCTCGTACCATTTCCATTTATATTCTGTTCCACAATAGAGCGAGGGAAACACCACTGTCTATGAACCTCAGTAGTCTGTTATCTTTGTGGTCCTTTTGTTATTCAGTTGTTGGCTGAATGACAGTTCAGGACTCAGCCTCAAAAGCTGACTCTAAAAATTTCTTCGTCAGTGTTTCTGGGAAAGAATGTCGCCTTCTCTCGAAAGATTCATATTTGAGTTCCCGAACCATCTCTGTTAACACTAATGACGTTGATCGAACCTACCAGCAACAAAGTTAGCAGCCATCCTGCGAATTGCTTCTGTGTATTTCTTTGAACAGATTTGGCGGAGATCCTAAATACTTGAGTAGTGCTCAAGAAGGCATTCAAGCATAAAAGACGAGCCTCCGAAGGAATTTTTTGAAATAATGAAAGTCTCGCTTTCTGTCGAGTCCGGGAATAACCAACGTGGAGGTGGAATTTCCAATTTATACCTCTCTACTGCGATTTCGGGTGGTAAATTTATCATATATGGTTAAATTTGTAGTTAAATATACAATTAAATTTACAATAAACAACATTTTTTACCGTTACAAAAATTGTGATCTGAAGGGACGATTTCAAATACCAAAATGTTTAAAGATGTGATTGCACGACTGCAAAAAACAATAGCAATCATGGTAATTATGTATATCTCCTACTGTTTCGACGTTATGTGCTCAGAAAGGTTTTTTTACTGATGTTAAAAGAAATCATGTTAATTCTACGATTTTCTGGAGCCGAGATAAATATATTTCTTAGAAAAAATCTAGTGAATGTAATTATGGATCGAACAAGTAAGGACAGTTGTAAGGCAAACAGCCAACTTCGGTTTATTGGGAGAATTTTAGGAAGATGCAGTTCATCTGTAAGGGAGAGCGCGTATAAAACGCTTGTAGGACCCCGTCTTGAGTATTGCTCAAGCGTTTGCGACCCGCAGCAGATCAGTTTAGAGGAAGACATGGAAGTAGTTCGGAGGCGAGAGCTAGTTTTGTTACTGGTAGGTTCAACCAATGTACGAGTATCGCAGATATGCTCCGGGAACTCAAATGGGAATATCTGGAGGAAAGACGACGTTCTTTTGCAGAAATCCTGTAAAGGAAATTGAGAGGGCCGGAGTTTAAAGCTGACAGTAGAACGCTCTTGCCGCCGCCTACATACATTTCGCGTAACGTTCACAAAGACAAGAGAAATTAGGGCGCGTAGAAATGCATATAGACATTCTTTTCTCCCTCGTTGTATTTGGGAGTGTAGTAGGAAAGGGAGTGCCTAGTGGTGGTACAGTGTACCCTTTGCCACGCACCTTACGGTGGTTACGGAGTATACAGGATGAAAAATATTTAAACCAACAAACTGTGGGAGATTGTAGCGCACACTAAAACAAATATTTTCCCCTAATGTCATTATTTTTCCTATGAGGAGCATTTAAACCGGCGGAGGCCGTATTAAATGGCAGTCACTATTACAATTTTCTCGCTAGATCACTGCCAGAATTGCTGGAAGGCGTCCCGCTCCCTACAAGACAACGCATGTGGTTCCACAACGACGGGGTGCCGGCGCATTTCATTCTCGTGTGCATCGATTCCTAGACCGACGATTCCCAGAAACGTGGATTGGCAGACGCGGTCCCATACCATGGCCTGCTCGATCTCAAGACTCTTCACTTTTTGTGTTGGGAGATATGCACAGCCATGTTTACGAAACTCTGTTGCATCAAAAGATGATCTGGTTGCCCGGATAGTAGCAGCAGCATCAGGAAGAATTTAGGATAGTCCTAGGGATTTTTGCCTGTGTCACACAGAACATGATCCGACGGAATAACCTTTGTTTACGTGTCAATGGAGGCATTTTTTAAAATCTACTGTAATTGAAATTGGGTTTATGTTAATGTATAGTCTCCTGGTAATAAAAAAATGGAAATGTGTTTGTTGGTTTAATTAATTTGTCGCCAGAGAATTGTTCCTCTACCGGTTTAAATACTCCTCATAGGAAAATATTTCTTTTGATGTCCCCTACAACATCCCAGAGTTTGTCGGTTTAAATACTTTTCACCAAATGTTCAAATGTTTGTAGAGCTTATGGGACTTAACTACGGGGTCATCAGTCCCTAAACTTGCAAACCACTTATGAACTAGCTAACACTAAGGACGGCACAAATATCCATGCCCGAGGGGTGATTCAAACCCCCGACCGTAGTGGCTGTGCAGACCGTGACTGGCGCGCCGCAGTCCCCTCGGTCACTGCGGCCGGCTACTTTTCACCCTGTATATGTAGATGTAGAACATTTTACAGCGATGTGCTTTATGGAACTTAATATTATATACTTATATTTGGGAGAAAAAAACACTAGGATATGTTTTGTTTTCTAGTGTTCCGAAATGATCAGGAAATTGATGCGTGCAATAACGTTGTGCGTTGTGCTAGAGCGGGCGAGCGGACGTTGGGAAAGAGGCAGGGGGAAGGGGAGCGTGACTGGCGCGTGTTCTCCGAGAACATCCTGAACGGCCCACACTTGGAAAGTAATTTGTTATTGATTTAAGGAAAAAACTTGTTTAGCAACTTTGCGGATTTTTTTGACAATATTCACCATCTTGTCTTGAGTTTCATGAAAACTATTTACAATTGAAATTTGTACACGCTCATATTTTTTGTTTTCAGGTAATAATTTTTGTGAATTAGCCATTCCGCGTCACAAAATGCTCCGGCTAAGACAACACCACCTAGAGACGAGGCCTCACAACAACCCGTGCTATGTCACACTGACCAGGCCCGAGGCCAACGAGGAAAACAGGCCCCAGCGCAGTCGTCACGCCACGTAAGGAAGGTAGTTCCGAGCCGGCGCGATCGCTAGCTCAGTGACTGGCCGCTATGAGGCAATGGGCAGTGCCCTAGCGACCGGCCAATCGGCTAGCGATCGCGCCGGCTCGGAACTACCTTGCTTATGTGTCATGACGTCTGCGCTGGGGCCTGTCTGTCTCGTTGGCCTCGGACCAAGCCGCGGCCTACCAGTTGAATGGCTGGCTGATGGGGCACACCCCACTGCCTCGTAGCGGCCAGCCATTCAGTGGCTCAGTGACTGGCGCTATGAGGCAATGGGCAGTGCCCTAGCGACCGGCCAAACGGCTAGCGATCGCGCCGGCTCGGAACTGCTTTGCTTACATGGCATGACGTCTGCGCTGGAGCCTGTCTTTCTCGTTGGCCTCGGACAGGCCGCGGCCGCCAGTTGAATGGCTGGCCGATGGGGCACACCCCACTGCCTCGTAGCGGCCAGCCATTCAGCTGTCGGCCGCAGCCTGGTCGGTGTGACGTAGCACGGGCTGCTGTGAGGCCTCCTCGTCTGCAGGTGGTGCCGGCAGCAGGCAGCAGGCAGTGCGTGTCGGCAGGTGACATTTGGAAGCGTCACGGCGCGCCGCGCGACCCGGATGCGCGCTCCGAGCAGAGCACTCGAGCTGTCCGCCGAGCAACGGGCACGCGTCGCGTCGCGCGGAAGTGACGCAGCAGCTGATGGCCCGCTCTGGAAGAAGGTCGCCGGCCTACACGCGGCCAGCCGCAGCTCCGCCGACGACACTGCGGCTACCAAAAATACCGACAGACTTAACCCTTTCCGGGCGCAGAGGAAGCCGTACTCCTGAAGACGATTCCCCCAGAGAGAGGTCCGTCCATTGCACTTTGGTCGAGCTGATCTCTGTGAGTTTACAGACAAACTCGGGGGGCCCAATTTAGGGATTGTCGCGACTGAACTCGCCCTGTCTCGCTAGTTAATTTTTCTTGACAGGCACAATGTTCTTAATGAACGACAAAGTCCCAGATCCAAATTAATAAGGTCCCCGTTTATGACCAAGTATTTCGGGAGCCTTCACTCGGTTGTAAGGCATTTACCGGATCTGGTAAGCCCCTTCAATTTATCAACAAATGCGATCCCCATTTGTCCCGCCGTCACAAAGTCGTCACTATAACTCGGTAAAATCTGACAAGTGCTTCTATCTGAACATATAGGACCAGAAGGAGACAGCTTCATATAGCTGTTATTTATGATGTTAAAAAAAATACTGCAAGGCAGTAGACATTTAGTGAAAGGTTTCTGTATTCGAGATCCACCCTGGTTATACATTTCCATTTGAATACACAGTTCTAGTACCGTCTATACTCCTCGAAACAATTAAGTGAGATATCATTCGCAATAATCATATAGTAACGTATTTTATTCAGTATTGGTTACAATTGTAATTTCTGTGTGATACAGAACGATATGTCTTAACTTTTTACTTGAGGTCTACATGGCGTTTACTGAGAGCGACGCACATCGAGCTACCAAAATAGTGAAAAAGTCATTCTCGTTGCCCTTTAATAAGGTGTGTGATCATCTCGGACGACCAGGACACTTGCACACCTGTGTGCCACGGACAGTATGAGTTTATTAGTCAGCTCTTGAGGGATACTTGGCCATTCTTCCACGAGTGCAATAACCTTCGTGGGAGGTGCTGGTCTGCTACAATGTGTCTGCAATTTGGATCCCAGACATGCTCAATGGAGTGAACAAGCTGGCCACTTTATTCCTTCAATCGCCTCAGCTTTAAGCAAGTTGTCCAACAGTGTAGCTCTGTGGGAACGAGCGTTACCGTTCACCACAAGAAACTCATCTGCTGTCGCAGCAGCGTACGGCACAACAGAAGGTCGAAGGATCTCGTCTCTATGCCTCTGAGCAGTAAAAGCGCCATTCTGAACGGCGTAGAGGTCCGTACGTCCGCCAATACTGAATCCAGTCCACACCATCATTCATCCACCACCACCATTTGATGATGTTAATAAGCACGATTGTTCCGAATTCCGCGTTCTCTCCAGACGAGAGAACGACGATAGTCCGGCTGAAAACAAAATCTTGGCTCATCTGTAAATAGAAGCTGGAGCCATCCGTTACGACTCCTGTTGCGTTGCAGCTGTGAGACACCGGCTGTTTCCGGAGTGACGGTCACCTCTTGCTGATGTTTCGCCGCGGACGACCTTGGCATTGCCTTGTTTTAACCGTTCCTGTTGACTGAAATCACGTCCATGTCCTGGAAATTACACTATGGGACACTGCAATAGCTTCAGCCACCTCCCTCTGTGTCTGTCCCTTTTCCGACCTTCCTATAGGACTCCACGTCGTAGTTTCGGGTAACTCACATTCTTGTTGCATTGAACTGCCTAATAAGTCAACACCAACCCCCTCTACAGCAACTTTCTGTTACTAGCACTATCTCGGTTGCCTTAATGTTGTTGTCATCACTCCGTAGAACATACAGAAATACATCGAACCACTTTACTTCATTCATCGAAATGATAACGTGAACGGACAACTTATCGAAATAGATGTAGACAGAGACAACGGTTTCAGTTAACTTGTAGGTATCACTTTTGGATAGCGATAAGCGCTATCAAATTTATCACGTCGCTTTGTGGAACCTCAAATCTTACAACCATTTTTTCGCCACTTGCTAGATACTTGTATGCATGCCAAAGATGGTAATTAGACGATTAACTATTTTGACTTATCAAAACAGACGCACCAAAATATCACGGCGTTGCGGTTTACTGGACGGAAATGAGATCAGAAGGAATTCCATCTCGACGGGAGTGAATTCTCTCTCGTACTGGCTACCACTACAGGTTTATCTGGAACTCATATTCTCGCACACGCCTCGTTGACTGACAAATGTCGCATAGCCGCTGAAAATAGAAAGTGTCACAGCTGACTGCTGTAAAACAAATCTGTACAATCTCTTACTAAGAAGGCGGTAACAAAATACGCTGGTATCTCCCAATGGAAAGTGTACTTTGTCTCCAAGCAGAAGTCACATAATTTGCGTCTAGAGCAACTATACGGCTCTGAAACAGGTCCGTATTTCCTGTTTACACGGCCAATGGAAATCTAAAGAAATAGGAAACATATCTGGAAAACGGTATTAAAATAAATTAACTCTCAGTTGCTCCGAACATGTCGCGCTTGAAATTAATCCGGTCTTTCGGGCTAGAGAGACCGTTCTCTTGCAGCGCACAATAAAAAAAATGCAGTTTGCTTGAGCGGAGTTAATTGCAGCCTACGCGTTGTCCTTGTGCCCATTGTCCTGCGTTTCCATAGCGGCATTCCACTGGACTCGAAACTTTCGTGGGACGGCGCGGGTCCTTAAAAAGTCATGCGGAATTGTCAGATGTTTCGTGTCCGACCGCGAGTTTCGCCTTACTGTTTCCACACCGGTCTCCTTACTCAGTCTCTACTCGGCGAACATACGAGCATTACCTGTCTGATTCAAGAAGATCGAGAACAGCGTATCCTCTGTTCAGAGGAGAAACTACATTGCTTGTAAACTTTGCCCAATTAAATTCACCACAGGAATTTGATCATCATGCATATGAGTCTGATCAGCTAACGGTGTCTGAGGTTCTGGCGTTTCAAAATTACATTTGGAGCAGTCTAGATCTGCGCAAATGGTTTGTATTGTAAGCAATTCTTTCTCATTTTCATTATCTCAGAATCCATAGAGTTATAGACTATGTTCTACCTTCTTGTAAAAAGGTCTTTCGAAGAAGTGGAAAAGTTTTGCCTACACTTTATATAAGCACAGAGCATCGCTTCGAAAGAATACGAAAGAAATGACATTTAAAAAGACTGGATTGCTGTGTCTGAGAGTTATGAACAGCTCTTTTTCTTAGTTTACAGTGCAAGCTAAAAAAGATTAGTCAAACACATCGGAACGTCATCCTAGAAGAGTGTTGTATGTGAAGGGACATGTGATTTGCATAGTTAACACGTAGATTTAGATGGATGTACTCCAGGCAAATGCCGGGGTGGTTTATTTCAAAGGGCACGACCGATTTCGTTCGACGTTCTTGAAAGTATTTGATCGTGAGCTCCATCTTCAATGTCCACACTGCCGACGGATCGTTAACCCGGATATATCCTCCTTCCGGGGATTTCATGTTCCCAAAGAATGATGCATTTTTTTATCAGAATGCGCCATGTTACGAGACCATAATTATTCAAAATTACTTGAAGAACCTTGTAGACCGTTCCAACGAATGATTTGGTCCAGCGGACTAACCGACATGAATCCCTTCGAACGTTTATGTCACGTAATCGAGTGCTCCATCCTGTACAGGCAACTGTTTCACCCTTCATGTTCACTGAATTTACGACTTTAACTGCGAATTGGTAAAACTAAAAATGTGTACCTAGCCGGGATTCGAGCCCGGATCTCCTGCTTGCTATGTAGTTGCGCTGACCCCTACACTATCGGCGACACAACGATCATCACAATTACATAGACTACTCAACCTCCCGTCGACATTTCCCTGCGCACTATTACAAAAGCTCGTGGCATATTCTTGTAAGAGTAAGGGCTAAGGAGTGCCTCTGCACTGAAGGAAGAATCATTTCCTCTCATAGGTTGACACCACATATAATAAACTCGAGTTTGTTTATGTTCTAGGAGGCGATCCAATTATGATATTGTAGAAAGATTTAAAAAGGCCAAGATTGCTAATCATCAATTTTTATTTATGACGACCGGTTTCGCTGAACTGTCAGCATCATCTGGTTCAATAAAATCATTTTACAAGGGCATGATCTTGTAATGTCTATCAGTTGCTACATAACATAATTTACAGTGCATAGGTGCACTATGTCATTATCATAAAACATAATTATCACTGTGAGTGACAATAGCAAACTATTGTCAAGATCATGGTCTTGTAAAATGATTTTATTGGACCAGATGATGCTGACATAGTTCAGCAAAACCGGTCGTCATAAATAAAAATTGATGATCAGAGATCTTGGCTTTTTTTTATATCTTTCAACAATATTATAATAAACTTGTACTTTCACAGTTCTTGATGTTGTGGTCTCCAATCCGGAGCAGCACTCCAGCCAACTCTATCCTGAGCAAGCATCTTCCTTATAATAAGGGCAACCCAATCCCATATCAACCTGCTTACTGTATTCGTTTTTGATCTTCCTCAGCGATTGTTATCCCCCACATTTCTCTATAACAATAAATTGTCGATTCCTTCAGATCCCAGAAAGTGTCCTACAATTCGAGCCCTTCTTTTAGTGAAAGTATGCCAGAAATTACTTCCAAATTTTGTTCATTGCCTCCCCATACCCCCCCTTCCACTCACCCCCCCCCCCCTACATACACATTTATAGGCGGCTGCAGAGGTAGCATTGCTCAATATTCCCGCAGGGGATTTTGAACGACTTGTCCAGGAAATTCAACGTCGAGCACGGTGCCTGACGGAAAAGGGTCACATACGATCTAAGGAAGAATACCGTTCATTTTCACGTCATTGCAGTGACTGCTTGCGGAAGACCTGAAATGATTAACACTGGAATTTCAATTAAGGTGTGCCTGGCGGCGACCTCTCGCTCCGCTGCCGGCGAGCGCAGGCGATTCATTAGGCATTCGGCGAGCAGATTAGCTCAAGGCTGGCGGCGGCGGCGGCGGCTAGGGGCGGCAGGGATCAGCGTCGCCACCTCCGCCGCGCGTCCTGATTGGCCACTGGGCGGGCGTGGGCGGCGTGCGATCACAAGGCCTCAGCGCGCCGCGGAAGCCGGCCGCGCGCGGCCTAGGGCCTGCCTGCAGAGCTGCTGCACTCCACTCTAGTCACGTGGGTCGTCAGGCGTGCCACAGGGGAGTGTGGCAGGACCGCTATTATTTCCTGTCTACACTACTGGCCATTAAAATTGCTACACCAAGAAGAAATGCAGATGATAAACGGGTAGTCATTGGACTAATATATTACACTAGGACTCACGCAAATTGGATGCATAGATTCTGAGAAATCAGTACCCAGATCTGCCACCTCTGGCCGTAATAACGGCCTTGATACGCCTGGGCATTGAATCAAACAGAGCTCGGATAGCGTGTACAGGTACAGATGCCCATGCAGCTTCTACACGATACCACAGTTTATCAAGAGTAGTGACTGGCATATTGTGACGAACTAGTTGCTCGGTCACCATTGACCCGACGTTTTCAATTAGTGAGAAATCTGTAGAATGTGCTGGCCAGGGCAGCAGTCAAACATTTTCTGTATCCAGAAAGGCCCGCACAGGACCTGCAACATGCGGTCGTGCATTATTCTGCTGAAATGTAGGGTTTCGCAGGGATCGAATGAAGGGTAGAGCCACGGGTCGTAACACATCTGAAATGTAGCGGCCACTGTTCAAAGTGCCCTCGATGCGAACAAGAGGTGACCGAGACGTGTAACCAATGGCATCCCATATCATCACGCCAGGTGATACGCCAGTATGGCGATGACGAATACACGCTTCCAATGTGCGTTCACCGTGATGTCGCCAAACACGGATGCGACCATCGTGATTCTGTAAACAAAACCTGAATTCGTCCGAAAAAATGATCTTTTGCCATTCGTGCACCCAGGTTCGTCGTTTCGTACACTATCGCAGGCGCTCCTGTCTATGATGCAGCGTCAAGGGTAATCGCAGCCATGGTCTCCGAGCTGATAGTCCATGCTGCTGTAAACGTCCTCGAACTATTCGTGCAGATGGTTGTTGTCTTGCAAACGTCCCCATCTGTTGACTCAGGGATAGAGACGTGGCTGCACGATCCGTTACAGTCATGCGGATAAGATGCCTGTAATCTCAATTGCTAGTGATACGAGGCCGTTGGGATCCAGCACGGTGTTCCGTATTGCCCTCGTGACTCCACCGATTCCATATTCTGCGAACAGTCATTGGATCGCAACCAACGCGTGCAGCAGTGTCGCGATACGATAAACCGCAATCGTGATGCGCTACATTCCGACCTTTATCAAAGTCGGAAACGTGATGGTACGCATTTCTCCTCCTTACACGAGGCATAACGACAACGTTTCAACAGGCAATTCCGGCCAATTGCTGTTTGTATATGTTGGAAACTTTCTGCGTGTCAGCACGTTGTAGATGTCGCCACCGGCACCAACCTTGTGTGAGTGCTCTGAAAAGCTAATCATCTGCATATCACAGCATCTTCTTGCTGTCGGTTAAATTTCGCGTCTATAGCACGTCATATTCGTTGTGTAGCAATTTTAATGGCCAGGAGTGTATATGAATGATCTCATGGACAGAGAAACTTGTAATTTGCGGCTATTTGCTAATGATGCTGTATTAGCATACAGGATGACTTAGACAAAGTTTCTAGTTGGTGTGAAGAATGGCAGCTAGCTCTCAATGTAGAAAAATGTAAGGTAGTGCGCATGATTGGAAAAACAATCCCATAATGTTCGAATACACCATTAGTAGTGAGCTTCTTGATGCATTCCCGTCGTTCAAATATCTAGGCGTAACATTGCAGAGCGATATGAAATGGAACGGACATGTAAGGACAGTTGTGAGTAAGTCGGACAGCCGACTTCGGTTTATTGGGAGAATTTTGGGAAGATGTACTTCATCTGTAAAGGAGCCCGCGTACAAAATGCTTGTACGACCTTATCTTGAGCATTGCTCAAGTGTTTGGGACCCGCAGCAGATCAGTTTAAAGGAAGACATAGAAGCAGTTCAGAGGCGAGCAGCTAGATAAATTCGAAAAATGCGCGAGTGTCACAGAAATGCTCCGGGAACGTAAATGGGGATCGCTGGAAGAAAGACGACTTCTTTTCGAGAAATTCTGTCGAGGAAATGTATAGGGCCGGAATTTGAAGCAGAGTGTAGAACGATCTTCCTGCGCCTACTTCCATTTCGCGTAATGATCACAAGGACAAGATAAGAGAAATTAGGGCTCGTACAGAGGCATATAGGCATTCTTTTTTCGTAGTTCTGTTTGGGAGTACAGTCATCAAGCAGGCCTAGATCCTCAATTTGGCCTCACAAGTGCTAAGTGCGCCCTGTTTGCCAACTGCGCTCGGCAGACCCGATTGGTGACCCATCTAAATGCTAGCCAAGCCCAACAGTGCTTAAATTCGGTGATCGAGGTGAAACCGGTCTATCCATTGAGGCACTACCGGTTCTCTCTCTCTCTCTCTCTCTCTCTCTCTCTCTCTCTCTCTCTCTCTCTCTCTCTCTCTCTCTCTCTCTCTTTTTGCCTATGGTTCTGTTTTTTGTGGTCGCTGATCGTGTTTGTTTGTTGTTGGTGGATATGTTCTTGGGTCAGTTTTTATTATTATTATTACAGAGAGCGTTCAGCCCTCTGACACGCTGAGCCACGACCTCCGGCGTCGTTGGGTCAGCCTTTACACGATTTTTGAAAACCATAATTTTCATTTACGACTATCAAAATGTTTCAGGCGCGGTAATCATACAGCTCCAACCAGAAAGAAAAATGCTTCTGTAACAGCACAAAAATGTGAATGTGTCTTGAATATTGCCAAAGATGCGAAAGAGCAGAACTAGCTTCTCCACTAATCTGCCGGTTTTAAATTTAAATAAAAAAATCTTAACATACTGGCACACATGAAAAGTTATACGTTGCGTAATAACATGACACGTGGCATGTCATCCGACATAGAAATTCTCATTTATTGTAGTATGACACAGATGCAACTCCCTCCCTGCTTATGACCATAGTAGAAAGAGAAGGTTTAATTTTCTTGTTTTGCAATCCAAAATGACTATCAGTGTTTGCTATAGAACCTACCATTGACGCTTGATAGTCACTACTAGTTAAGGTTATAACAGGAACTTTTTTATTATTTTGTATTTTTATTCATTACTTTTTTGTTTTTACAAGTATGTATGTTAGTTCTTTGGTTGCTTTCTGGATTAAGGATGCAAACTACAAGGGTTGTTGGTCCCCATGAATGTAAGTACTGTGTTATACCCTTCTATATATCTTTTTTTTTTTTTCAGTTAATGTCGGTTCGGTAGGTTCTGAAGAATGTACGCCAGGCTTACCGATAGCTTCAGTTCATTTACTACTTCTTAGTCCATTTACCATGACCCATAAATCAGTGTTGTTCGCAGTGGGTAGTGGCTTGGGAACTCGCTCTTGTAAAACGAACTGCTTCATTTTTCAGAGTATCACGAAAGTTGCGGTACATTAACCATTGGCCGCTGCGACAATTCATGAATTAGTTTGCCATATTAGATAGTTACTTGAAATATTACCATTTATTAGTACATTCTATTTTTATAGTGTCTCTTGTAAGTCGCATTCCACTAACTTATGATCATGGCTCGAAATTCAGGTTTGTTGTGTAAATTCACAGCCACAGTCCGTAAATCAAAATTAGCCGTCGTGGGAGGTGATTTATACTGTCTCGCATGTGGCTTCAGATTCGGCACACGTTCTCTGGAATCGTACTACTTTACCGCCACAGATGGTGATGATGTGATGATGATGATGATAACGATTATTATGATTTGATGATAATGACGCCGAAGATGGGATATCGTCTTATTTCTGTTTATTAAAGTGACATATTCTCTAAAATTGGAACTGGATCCTTCACATTAGAGATACTATCATTAATTTTGTTAGAGTTCTTCACTTCTAAATTCAATATACAAGTCACCCTCAGCGTCATTTATTTGCCGCAATTTCTTAAAGCTTAAACAAAGTTGGAGTGTTTGAGCAGGATGGATAGTAGCTTTACTGGCACCTCTTACCAGGAAGGAAGGAAGGAGGAAGATTAGGATACATAATGTCCCGTCGACAGCGTGGTCATTAGGGAAAAAGGTCACGCTCTCATTTTAGAGTAAGGATGAGGAAGGAAATCGCTCGTACTCTTTCAAAGGAACCATCCCAGCATTATCGTGGAGCGATTTAGGGAAACCACGGAAAACCGAAGTCTGGAAGGCTGGGTTTGAATCGTCGTCCTCCCGAATGCGAATCCAATGTGCTAGCCTCTGCACCATCTCGTTCGGTGCATTAGAGCAGTCAGTTTACCCTTATGGTAGAAGAATCAAAGGTAAAAATTGCCTTGCTTTCGTAGAAATAAATAAAACATTGTGTCTGAGATAATGGACAGTGGAAAGAGATGGGCTAAGCTTTAAAGTCGTACAATATGATTTCCAGTTTGATTAGAAATGTTTTCTACCTTCGCGCGCTTTGGCACTATGTTATTGCTAAATCAGAACTTGTATCTGAAAGGTAACTTTTCTGTGTGAATGTCTATAATTTTGATTGTATAACTGATGGATGGTTTTTTTATTTTTTTATTTTTTAATATTTTTTTTATGTAGATTCTATCGCACGTCATTGACGTCTCCTACTTGTGATTGTTAAGCTCCCAAGATTCGGAACGACTGTATATCGAGCTCCACGACATTACTATTTGTTAAGGAGCGCGGCTTCGTCATTTGGTATCCTTACAGTTCCCTGTGAAAAATAAATAAAAACTACTCTCAGTTTCACGTCAGCACTACCTGAGTGGAGAGAATCAAATCTCTCTGATCGTTATGTATCACATCCAAATGATACGAAAGACTGAACTTCTGAACTTTTTATGCGATCAGAATTTTAAGAGAGCCTCAGAGAAGTAATCGTAAGATACCAGGAAATCATTTTTGTGTAGCTAATTGCCTCTGAGAAGTAATCGTAACGTACCAAGAAATTATATTTACGAAGTTATGTGCTGGTACTGGAGTTATTACTGCGCTAGTGGTTTTATTTGGTCCAAGTGATTAAAAAAAATTTGGTGTGTAGAAGAAATGAATCGATAACTTAACTGCGTGAATGGCATAAGCAGCACTGGTAATACAGCAAGTGGTAATGAGTCATAGCGAAGTGATGAGTCAGCGGCTTTATGGCACCACAGAAGCATCTTAGTTAGACTCAGAAACACAACAGGAATGTGATGCGTAAGAATCAGAAATATAATTAGCAGACATGTTCGATTGTAATGAAATCACAAGACAGCTATCGATTCGTTTCTAGAAGACCACAAGCAACATTTTCTGTACGAAAAGGATTGTCGGTATCGCATGTTATAAATTTTATGTAAGACAAACTGTCATAAACTTCAGTGTTAGCTATAAAATACACCAGAGATGGGGGAAACAACCGATCCACATTATTCCGACGTACTCAGAAAAGCACAGGGTAAAAACGAACCTGCGAGCAAAAAGTCTCGTACGTATGGGACAATACCCGTGATGTAAGAAGTCAAAAGTAGTTATCGAAGAAATGGCACCGTTATAGTAATTATGTCATTACACACCATTGTTTTAACTATTAGTCCATTGTTATTACTTGACATTAATGGTTCGCTTACCAAAGAAATCCAATGCCAAGTAATGTAAGGATTATAGAGCACTTAGTTTCCTATGCAATGTTCCTAAAGCTGTGATCGGACTAGTGCCGAGAGCTATTTCGTACGCTCCAAGGAGCGATTCTAATCTACATCTACATACATACTGCGCAATCCACCGTAAGGTGCGTGGCGGGACGTATACTGTAGCGCTACTAATAATTTTGAAAATGTGCGCCATCTCTCCCGGATTTACCCTATGCTGCGCCAGCCGCGGTCGCCGGGCGGTTCTCGGCGCGCCAGTCACGGTCTGCACGGCCACAACGGTCGGGGGTTCGAATCCCCCCGCCGGGTATGGATATTTGTGCCGTCCTTAGTATTAGCTCGTTCATACGTAGTTTGTAAGTTTGGGCACTGATGACCCCGTAGTTAAGTCTCATAAGCTCTATAAACATTATATAACCCTATGCTGCGTCCCGACTGTTGTGGGCACAGTTCTAGTTAATGATACGAGAGGCTACTACGTCCAAGCTGTAATAACTGTTCACGCAGCTATCGCATTACACTCACCCTTCACGTCTCTTGGCACAAAATTAGCGCTGTCACCTGAGAAAGTGGCAGGCGACGGCAGCTCGCTTCGCCGCACCCGGCAGCAGGTCGCGGTTCGGTTCCTTTCGACAGTCGATAGTCGCTACGCGTCTCGTGCTGCGGCGTATCAGACGTCGCCGCCCTACCAGAGGCCTCTATAATTAACGGCGGAGCTTTGCGTGCTGGCTCGATTACGAGCAATTCCTGAACCGCCGGCGCCGTGGAAATGCGGTGCAAAAAAGAGGAGCAGCGCATAGGAAAAAGCCGGCAGAGTTGTGGATTAATGTTTCCTCCGGTAAACGGGTGCGGGCGAGCGGTAACCGGTGCCGGCGGCAGGCGGCGGGCCAGTTTCCTCACGGCGGCCTCCCTCCGTATTCAGAGGGACCACTTCCACTTTCTCGGCATCGCGCCGGTGGTCGATTGCAAAATTATCGACCGCGCGTCGACATGTTCCTCCGCCGGGCGCTGGACGTGCGGTCCCGTCCACCTGTTGCGATCGGACGCTGGATGCCTCGGGCTCTAGTCGCCCTCTCCCCCGCCACCACGACAACCTCCTCGTCCTGCTGCCTTCCTATCACTCGAGCCTCGGAGCCTAAACGCCGGCGCAGCACTAACTGCGGTGTCGCTGGGAGTTTGTCTTTTTGCGCGGCTACGCTCCGCCTCCTCGTTCCGCTCCGCGTAATGGGCGAATTAAGCAGGTGGCTGCGGCCCCTGGAGAAAGCTGGCGCCCGTGCCCGCGGTGTCACCCACTCTGACGCAGGCTCATTACGGGCTGTTAGCGGCGATCACCCGCGGACCGCACTTTTACCGTCCACCTGCCGCTGAGGGCCGCTTCGTCCGCTCGACCGGTCAGCAGTTTCGTCCGGGACGAAAATACGCGGTCCGATAGCGGTGACTCCTGACGTAGTGGCAAGTGGCACCAACGAGAACTCCTGACTGCCGTTGTGAAAGATCGTGGCTCAAATCCACACGAACAACACAGGTTTAAAACTTCCGATTTCTGAAACCGCTTTCAATTTTTATTAGTGTATAGCACTAAATGAAAACTCGACAATTCCCGGGTACTAACTTACTCCATTCTTAAGTTGGTCCGTCTCTCCCTCTCTTTTCTCTCTCTGTCCACCTTCTCATTCCTTTTCTCTCTGTCCATCTCCTTTTCTGCCCACCTCTCTGTTCATTACCACGTATCCCTCTTTCGCCCATCACCATTTTCACATTCTCTCCCGGTTCCGGCACACAATTTTAATCTGCCACGAAGTTTCATATCAGCGCACACTCCGGTGTAGAGTGAAACTTTCATTCTGGAAACATTCCTTAGGCTGTGGCTAAGCCATGTCTCCACCATATCCTTTCTTCCAGGAGTGCTAGTCTTGCATGGTTCGCAGGAGAGCTTCTGTGAAGTTTGGAAAATAGGAGGCGAGGTACTGGCGGAAGTAAAGTTGTGAGGCGGCATCGTGAGTCGTGTCGGGATAGCACAGTCGTTAGTGCGCTTGCCCGCGAAAGGCAAAGGTCCCAGGTTCGAGTCCCGGTTCCAGCACACAATTTTAATCTGCCAGGAAGTTTCACTTCCTAGTTTCTTTGACGAACTCCTTCTCCAACTCCTCTTCCAATACTGAGAAAATTCTATACGAGCGTAGAAACTTAAATAGTGGCGACACTGCTATGGAGACCCTAGACAATGGAATCTGTTGTCGTCGCTGATAGCACACGTTATTGACATATCTACCTTACCTCCAAGCAAATGAACTCGCCAGTCCCACGTCACCGTCCAACTTGGCTTAAGTAACTACATCAACCGAGTTCCAGCCAAGTTTGATTCGGTATTTAAAGATGCAAGTTACCGGCAGATGTCAAAAATTTGATCGCTTGGTACCACAACAAGCTTCAACACAGGAAGTTACTGCACGACGTTGACGTTCCGTTTTTAATCTCACGGAGAAGAATTTGGACGATGCGACGCTGTCTGTTCTGGGCAAAGGACTCAATTTTGCACGTACACCAAGTGCGGTACCTCTTATAAGTTTCGTGAGTGGTGTTGAAGAAGCTGTACGACACCTGCCTTTGGACACTGATGAAGAAATAAGAAGGGAAACTTGGCGTGTTCTCTTGAAAGCTGCTCCTCAACGCAGTAATATAACTTCTGTGGGGAGGGCTGCACTACGAAATCTCCGAGAGGATCCGGACATAGTGGTGTTGAAGGCTGATAGAGGTAATTCAACTCTTTTGTTACCTCGTAGGCTTTATTTGGAGAAGATGTATGGTCTGATTAGTGATACAATGTACGGGAAGATTGCACGTGACCCTACAGCACGTGTGCAACGGAAGACGTGTACACTTTTGAATTCTTCCTCGTTAGCTCCAGAGACCATCAAGCGGTTAAGACCACATGGCAACGTACCACCGAGACTGTATGGTCTGCCTAAAGTGCACAAAGAAAGTATTCCTTTACGGCCTATAGTGAGTAATATTGACGCCCCTACATATGATTTAGCAAAACATCTTCCTTCCTTACTGAGACCTTTTTTGAGAAAATGAACACATCGTATACGGAACTCAGCAGATATAATCAAACTGGGGGCTCTCCAGCAGAGTAGTTCGGATCTTTTAGTGAGTTTTGACGTAGTAACTCTTTTTACAGAGGTAGCTCTTGCTGATTCCTTGGTGCTAATTAGTACACGGTTTCGGTCGGACATCACTGGTTTGTTTCGACACGACACGCACGCTATTACTGACAGTTCGAGTCGAAACACGACGTCCTGTGTCTGAACTGAACTCATTATTCAGCATATTGGCGTTCCTGAAACTCGTAAGCAGCGGACATCGGCTGCTGTGCTAGCCTTGGGGCGGCCACAGTGAGCCAACTCATAGAAAGTTCTTGTATTTTTCTTACCTACTCCATATGTCAAGAGCATCGCTTCGGTTCACTCCGAGACGCCTGGAAACTTCCTTTGGTGAGAGTCCTTCCTGGCACAAAATAACAATGCGGATACGATCAATCTTCGAAATTGACCTTCTAGGCATGGCAGAACTACTGTCAACACAAGCAGTGTATATAGACAGGTGGCGTCTGTTCCGAAAGGATAGACGACAATTCTGATCCTGCAGAATATATGACATCAACTGCGATTGGGCAAAGCTGAAAATGTGAACTTCTGAATATTAAATAATAACAACTGCAGGATCAGAAGTGTCGTCTGTTCTTTCGGAACAGACGCCACATGTATATATATAATATGCCGGTGACGGGCAATGATCCTATCGTTAGTGGGGAGGGGTGGGCAAGTTTGAAGCCCTTACTCTTACGGGAATTAGTTTCATAACTACCAGTTTGAGTACTCTGAGCAGGGCGAAGCTGGGAATTTGTATCTGACGGGAGGCGTGCTTAGGTAGACCTTGCAGGTGCGGTGATCACTGTGTCCCCAGTGGTGTAGAGGTCAGCGCAACTGTCTAGAAAGTAGGAGACCCGGGTTCGAATCCCGGCTGGGTACATTCAGCTTTGCCCGATCGCAGTTGATGTCATATATTCTTTAAATATTACAAGCAGTGTAGTTCCTCCCCGGTGTCATGATTGGAACTGGTCGGCCGTCTTACTCACTCCGTGTCGTGGGCACGGCTCATGAATGGTTGTTTACATCTTTGTGCGGGTTAAGTAACATCTGTAGACAACCTGAGGACATCTTGGAACCAATGTGATACAACGTGTGTTCTAAAATCTTTGAGGGATGTGGCAATGAAAGAACAATTTTCTTGTTTTTCCTCTTTGCCGCTGGTTTCTGTTACTTAGGACCTAGTGTCTTTAGTGTCAGTACTCTTGTCAAGCCGAAATCTGGACTGTGATGAAACCTGTTTTGCTTCTCCCTCTGGCGGCAGAAAGGCTGCAGTGGACTCTGGTGCTGGGGTCATCCGCGGATGGAGCAGCGGAGATGAATGCCGGCAGGCCCTCATTAGCCGCTGACAGCGCGGCCTCATGTCTACTAATTACCCGCGCCTCCTAGTCTGGCACGGGTTAACGAATTAACGCTATAAATAATAGGCTGCAGTTCTTGCGTGAGGCCGAAAGCACGCCAAAGGATCCCCACTTTGCCAGCGACTTCGCCTGTAACGTATAAAAGAACTCGTGGAGAGTAAAACGTGGCCGGTTGTTAGTAAAGAAAATAAACAGCGTAGCCGCCAAATTGTTGATGCGCCTACATCTCATTCGTACTCGAGGCTGGATAATATCAGTTTTCTTTCTCCCCTACTCTGCTACCGTCAATTTGTCACCGAGTGACGCTTCCACGCGTACGCGCAATTATAGTTCGGAAGCCAGTGGCAGTAGATCAGTTATTGACAGACAAAATTATTTTGCAGTACCGTGTGGTTACTGTTTTTTTATTCTTGATTTTCTTCAAATGTTCAAAATGTTTGTTAAACTTAAGGGACTTAACTACGGGCCATCAGTCCCTAAACTTACAAACTACTTATGAACTAACTAACAGTAAGGACGGCACAAATATCCATGCCCGAGGGGGGATTCGAACCCCCGACCGTAGTGGCCATGCAGACCGTGACTGGAGCGCCTCAGTCCCCTCGGCCACCGCGGCCGGCTTGCTTTTCTTCCTTAATTTGAGTACAAATAACAGAGTTTAACTTCTTCCATAGTATGACAGTACGGGGTGACACAAAAAAACGCGAATATTTCCAGAATCCGATAAAACAAGAAATGTGAAATTTTCCTTGCGAATCAAATGTTCAAAAAGATTTCGGGTTTGCAGCCGGTCGTCGTAAGCTTCATTCGAAGATATTTTAACTGGACACCTGCCAGTCTTCTTCAGGTGAGCGTACAAGGACTGACGAAGATGCTGTCAGCTCCGCCTTATATAGCACGCTGATGGTATTACCGCGCATGCGTCGAAGACACAGTGACGGTGACAGAGGAACCACCATCACCGCTCGGTGGCAACGGCCTCGCTGGTGGAACTGCAAGGATCAGCTGTCTTCGATAGTGCCGCTGGCCGCAGTTATCGGAGTCTTCTGGTATCTTCGTCTAGAACTAATCTAGGAGATGACGGGATTCCACGCGTTATTCAGCTGGTAGCCGCTGTCACGGTTCTTCAGATTTTCCGCAATGGGTATTTCAACGGATTCTTTTATGATGGAGTCCCAGAAGGAAGTTTTTGTGGCCAAAATTGAAGTTTTATCATACTACATTGTATGTCCGTGAGAAATACAATGCTCTGCAACTGCAGACTTGCTGGGTTACAGAAGCCGAGTGCAACGTTGATGTTCTGTACAACATTCTTCCACGGTGCGTGTTGTCTGACCTATATAGGCCATACCATACTCGCAAGGTATTTTATAAATTCCCGCCTTTCGCAGTAACAAATCATCCTTTATCGATCCCAGCAAATTAGGAATCTTAGATAGTGGACGAAAAATCACTTTCATATGGTAATTATTAAGTATTCTTATTATTTTTAAGGAGACATTTCCAACGAATGGAAGGAAAGCTAGCGACTTAGCTGGCGCGTTTTCCTGGTTTTAGGTGAGAAAGCCCTGTTAATTTGTCGAGTCGAGTATCCATTGTCTCTGAACACCGTCCTTAAATGTGCAAGTTCTTTTGGTGGACTTTCGGCATCCGACACGGCACGAGCCCTGTGTACAAGGACACTCATTGTTTGGGATGGGTGATGGCAACTTGAGGAATGCAAATACAAATCAGTGTGCGTGGGCTTACGATAAACAGAATGTCCTACAGAGCCATCACTCTTCCTTTTAATCAAAACACCCAAAAATGGAAGGCAGCGATCTTTCTCTAATTCCATAGTAAATCGAATATTCCTCAAGAGCCGCGGCGGAGTGGCCAAGCGTATTGAGGCACTATGCTACGATGAGCGAGGCCGCTCCCCGTCGGGGGTTCGAATCCCCCCTCGGGCATGGATGTTTGTGTCGTCTTTAGTATAAGGTAGTTCATAAGTAGTTTGTAAGTTTAGGGACTGATGACCCTGCAGTTGAGCCCCTTAAGCTTTACAAACATTTGAACATTTTGTTCTCATGAATGGAGTTAAGATGATGCAGAAACTCCATTAACTTATCTTCTCCGAGAGGCCACACTATGAAAGTGTCGTCGACGTATCTCCAAAATACAATTGGTTTACAAACCGCTGATTCAAGAGCTCTTTCTTCAAAGTCCTCCATAAAAGACTTGACCATCAGAGAAGGGGCTGCCCATGGCGACACCGTCAGTTTGTTCAAAATATTCTTGGTTTATTGGACTAGGAGTGCAACAGAAATCTACTGTGACACAGTGAAATGACTTAGCGTAATCACGACGGAGATAGATCTCCAGTGCGAGAAAGGACTTGGTGTGGCACTTTACGGCTGCGTCACGTAGATCGTGGTGTACCTTGGGCGACATAGTCCCGCCGATAGTAAGACGTTACGAGTCTTCTGGCCTTCATCGCGAGGACAGCGTATTTTGCTCTGCCTGGGCAGACGTTATCGCATACTTCCAAGTCTTCGTGTCTCCCGGCCGCCGCCATTACTCAGATAACTACTTAACCTGTGATTACGTAGAGTTTCCCGGCGTATAAATTGTTGATATTCATGTCGGGTTTCCAGCCGGATCATCGAGTCATCTTGACACAATATTTCAACGGACCACCTGGCCGCCATCTTCAGGTGCTGAGTCTCGTAGGAAACAGTTTCCTACGAGACTCAGCACCTGAAGATGGCGGACAGGTGGTCCGTTGAAATATTGTGTCAAGATGACTCGATGATCCGGCTGGAAACCCGACATGAATATCAACTACTTAACCTATACGAAAGTTTTCAAATTCGTATCACTGTTGTGATGATGAGTTTTTGATTGTTTGAATTTTGGAACTCGGCAACTGATTGAAAGGTATAGACAAAACCACGATTGTAATTACCTGGTATGTTTTGCCTGCTGGAGAGTGATCTTGACTTAAAGAGCTTGTATAAAAAAAAAAAAAAAAAAAAAAAAAAAAAAAAAAAAAAAAAAAAAAAAAAAGAGCGACTATTCCACATGTTGAAAATGAGAAACTGCCGACTATAAGCACACCCAACAAAATGAAAGTCATCCCCTGAAATTATAATAACACGAAGGTTTCTTAAGTTACTTGTTTGTTGACAGGTTGTTGTGTTTCTTCCTTCTTTTATTTCATTTGAATTTTTCTTTTCAGCACTATCTGAGTCAACAAGCACCACACGTAAGCAATCAGCTACGAAAATTACCACTCAAGATGCCTCGCAAATCAAGGTGAAACGCGTATGGCAAAAGAACTTGCCTTATTTCACTTGCTTGGTTGGTTTATATGAATAAATATCTGCATAGTAATATAAGAAGCAAATGTGGAAAAAGGTGAAAAAAGAACTAATACCGAGATTAATGAGTAAAATACTGCGGCAGTAGTGTTTATTTATTTGTATTTAATACTTTCCGCAAGCATCCATGCTCGTGGAACAAGTCAGTACGTCAAATTGTTACAAAAGGGTGGTAACAGATAAAGTTAAACATATATCAATGCTATGCATCTGACAGGCCTAAGCATACATAGAAAGAACAACGTAACAGAGAAATTAGTATATTTTTAAATTTTTTTCAGGAATTCCTTGACAGAATAGAGTGAGCCACGGGGAAACATTTGAGTTTAGCCTTGAAAGCGAGTGGATGACTATTAAGCCTTCTGAACTCTCGTGGCATCTTGTTACAAATAAATGCAGCAGAGCACTGCTCATCTTTCTGCACAAGGGTCGAGATACAATTTCTGTCTCGTACTAACTGAATGAAAGCTGCGAAGTCTTGAGAATAACCAATTGTTATTAACATCAAACGACATTAAAGAGAATATTATCTACTGAGAGGCCAGTTCATAGGCTAATAAACAGGGCATAGTAATATAAGAAGCAAATGTGAGAAAAGAAAGAGGTTCGCAAGCCTACACTACATGATGCTCGAACCACCCGTTTCTGCGCAATAAATACCCATTTTGAAGCAGAGGAATTACCCCAAGAAATAACACCGTACGCCATAACGGAATGAAAACAAGCAAACTAGCCTACTTTTCGTGTTGAACTATCAGTTATATCACATTTCAGTGCGTGGAAAAGCGGAAAATTTGTAACTGGCGGGAGGCCTATTAGGGTACTCTTGTAGTCGTGGTAAACGTGCGAAATTGAAAAAAAGTAGAGTAAAAAATTCCTATTTTGCTCAGGAGATCTGCAGCTTCCAACTGATGTTGACACATACACATGAAACCAAACCATAATTACGCCAATTGAAGAGAGGTGACAAACCGAAACGCGTCTTGTCTAATAAAAAATATTTAAAAAAAAGTGGTTGGCTGCTGAATTTATTAAGATAAAATAAAATATAAGCTACAGCCCATTCCACTGCGTTTGCACTTTTTCGATGTATGTATAGCGAAACATGCCGTCAAAGGCACTAACATCAGACACTGCAACACGATTATCAAACCGACAGTCACATATACAAGTATAAGACTCTCATTGAATACAAAATTAGATTTACAAGAAATTAAGAAAGTAGAGAGAAAAATTAGGAAAATTCTCAGGCCACGATACACACAGGATAGATACAGACTGCAGATATCGAGACAAACGAAAAAGTGTCAAACATCAAAACTTACAGCAGAAAGAGACGAACGAAGTTTTATGGACACCTAGACAGATTACCTGGAAACAGAATAACTAAATATCTATTGGACTATGTGACATCACTCAAAGCAACAATACCCTGATAACTAAAGTTGAGAAGTTGGCAAAAGCAAAAATTTGACATAACAAACACATCAGACAGGGATACATTCAGAAGAAAAATTGACAAATGGAAGTTTACTCCAGAGACGGAACCAAACCACACCGACCAAAGCGGGCCGAAGAAATAGGGAAGGTCTATGGGGAGAAACTGAAGAAATATTGGGAAAATAATAAGAACCTCAAGAAATGTTGAAAGTAGTCTGCCTATTTTTCTCCCATGGACCATTCGCTAATAATAATATATAAATAAATAATCCAAAAATTACGGATAAAAGGATCAGGGAAGAAACAGAAACCTCGGATAAGCAGTTTGGGTTTATGCCAACCAGAGGAACAACGAACGCAACCATTATCCTGAAACAACCAATGGAAAATATGGGGAGCGACAAAGAGACGTACACCTAGTGTTTATAGACCTGGAGAAGGCGAATGATACAGTACCGTGAGAATGTACTGTGGAGAAGCCTGAGAGCGAGGGGTGTGCCAGAAAAGTATGTTCGACTGACCAAAGACAAGTATGATGGAACCTGCTCTAAAGTAAGATCTAGTGTCGGAGTGACTGAGAAGTTCCCTATTATGGTTGGAGAGCATCAAGGGTCAGTACTAAGTCCATACCTGTTCAATATAGTGATGGATGTGTTGACGGAAGGAGTACAGGACCTGGCTTTATGGTCGGGTACTTTTGCGGCTGATGTGGTGATAGGTGGAGGAGAGCAAAGAGAAGGTAGAAAGAACATCGAAGAGATGGAGAGAGGAAATGGAAAATGGAGGACAGAGTTAGCAAGAAGAAGACCGAATACCTATGGCTTGGTGGAGATGGAAGAGATGGAAAAATCATGTTGGCAAATGATCAGTCAGAGAGAGAGGGAGAATTAAAGTAGCTGGGATCCTATGTAACAAGTAAAGGAGATTTAGATAGGGAGGTAAACCACAGGATCCAGGCTAGATGGACGAACTGGAAAAGAGTGTCAGGTGTGCTCTGCGACAAAAGAATAAAGCCAAAGACAAAAGGGAAAAATTTTTAATTGTTGGTGAGACCAGCTATGTCGTATGGTAGTGAGATGTGGCCGTTAAAGAAAGTTGTGCTGTTACCAGGGATGGAGTGTTGGGGTATCAGAACAGTAAGAAGCGAATTTCTATTTTAATTTCATTTTTTATTATTAAAAAAATTAATAGTAATAATAATAGTAGACAATTATTAATTAATGTTGTGAAGAAAAAATTCATCTGTGGAACTAAAAGAAAAAAGTGGAAGAGCACTATCTTTGCTTGTTAATTAGCAGTCAGTCTTGTCTTGTCTTCTCGAGTAGTTAGAAGTGATGAGCTGTCTCTTTGTTTTGTTTTTTTGTTTTTTTTTTTGTTGTTGTAAACTTTCAGTTGTAATGTAAATGTTTTTAGAAAAATACAGATCTTTCTCAAGAGTGAAAAGTTACGTCTTAGTTTATTACTTAGGTCTTAAAGTGAACCACATAATGACCCTGAGATGTGATGAAGCAATCAACAATAAGAAGACATTCAGAAAACTGACGGTATTTTTTTTACATGAGTTAATTCTAAAGTTTCTCTGAAGTTTATTAATATTGACTGCAGTTCTTCTTTCCTAATTTTCATTAACAATATAATGTTTCACAAAGTGCAGGAGAAGATATTAAACGTGGCTCAGATGCGTATGCTGAAGTGGACGATGGGGGAAAACGAGGATGGACAAAATAAGAAGTGATCTTATTATAGAGCAGACAAGTGTAGGGGAGGCATCGAAGAAAGCCCAGGAACGAAGACTACAATGGTACGGGCACGTGATGAGAAGGGTTGAAGGACACCTGTTGCCGAGAACAATGGAGTTACAAGTGGAGGACAGGAGAAGAAGAGGCAGACGAAAGAGAAGATGGATGGACTGCATCACTGAAGACCTGAGAGAGGACTGAGCCGGGAGGACACGTGGGACCGACAGAAATGGAAAGAAAAGATAAGGAACAGCGACCCATGAACTGGGACAGGCTGGAGAAGAAGAAATAATCCACAGTCACGGAGCTCAGCAATCCAATAATAAAAACAGATACATTATTAAAAGGAGGTAGATGAGTTTTGTTACCTGGGCAGTAAAATAACAAATGATGGTCGCAGTACAGAGGATATAAAATGCAGAATGGCAATGGGTAAAAAAGCGTTCTTGAAAAAGAGAAATTTGTTAACATCGAATATTGATTTAAGCCTAAGGAAGTCCTTTCTGAAGGCATTTGTATGGAATGTTGCCTTGTATGGGAGTGAAACATGGACGATAAACAGTGCGGACAGGAAGAGGATTGAGGCTTTTGAAATGTGGTGCTACAGAAGAATGCTGAAGATTAGGTGGGTGGATCGCGTAACTAATGAGGAGGTACTGAACAGAATTGGGGAGAAAAGAAATTTCTGGCATACTTTGACTAAAAGAAGGGATAAATTGGTAGGACGCATTCTCAGACAGCAAGGAATTGTGAATTTATCGTTGGAGGGAAGAGTGTGGTGGGCTAAAAACCGCAGAGGAAGACCAAGAGATGGATACAGTAAGCAGATTCAGACAGATGTAGGTTGCCGTTCTTATGTGGAGATGAAGAGGCTTGCTCAGGATAGGGTATTGTGGAGAGCTGCATCAAACCAGTCTCCGGACTGAAGACCACAACAACAACAACATATTTTTTTTTCATCATTTGGATTTGGATAAACGCCAGTTGACGTTATTATAATTCTCCCCATGACCTGCTTCCAGTATCGCCCACGGTGACCGTGCAACTGGCAGAGAGGAAGAACGGGTCCCGCCGCTGCCGCTGCGACGGAGACGGTGGCCGTCAGCCGCCCCGAGCGGTCGTGTCTGCCGCCGCCGCCGCCGCCGCCGGGATCTTTATGGCTCCACTCGGAGAAACTCGGCTCCGGCATCCGACTTTTTCGCCGCGTCGCATTATTTTGCCGACGTGTCTTACGAGATCCGCGTATTCGGCAGACTTTATTTCTTATTCTGCGGCTGCTGCAGCTGGTGTTGTTGCCAGAGAAAGTCGCCTCTCGTAATTTGTACCCGCGCAAGACCGCCGCGCCGGCGCACATTTCGGCATCCCGGAGCCGCCGAGAGCCGGTGTCTCCAGGAAACGCGGGCCGGCACTCGCGTATTCTGCGCACGCACGTCCGCTATTAGGACGTCGCCGCGCGCCCGAAAACTGGACCGCTTCTGCCGCTCTTAATTCGACTGGTTCTTTTCCTGCTATCGGCGGCAATTAGCCCTGCGCGGCACGTCCGACCGCGGCGAGTTATGACGCCGCGCCGCGCCGCGCGGGCACCGCCACGCGAGCGACGCCAGCTCCCCTGTGTGTCGGCGCTTCTTCGGGGAACTACCGGCACCGGACCATCCTGACGGACTCGTCGCACACTTGAAGCAACTAAACCTGATCTGACCGCAGCAATTCAGTGAGCCACACATAGCTGATGGCTTAACGGGTCGTGCAGGCCACAAGCTGCCATTCTCCAGCGCAGTGCGGTAATGCCTTACGTACTCGTCTGTTGTATCCGATCCTGAAAGTCTGTCGAGTGGGATACAACATCTCGAGATAGTGTTTCGACGAAAAAGCTATCCTGAGAGACAGGTACAATCTGATTGCACGCATATGGAATAGCTCCACAGTTGTGCGATTGGATTCGTGATTTCCTGTCAGACAGGAGTCATTACGATATAATTGACGGTAAGTCATAGAGTACAACAGAAATTATATCTGGCGTTCCCCAGGGAAGTGTTACATGCCCCTACTGTTCCTTGTTTTTATAAATTATTTAAGAGACAATCTGAGTACCTTTCTGTTCGCGGATGATGCTGTCATTTACCGGATAGTAAAGTCACCATAAGATCAAAACCATCTGCTAAATTATTTAAATAAGATATCTGCATGGTGCAAAAATTGGCAGTTGACCCTTAGTAATGATAAGAGTGAGGTCATCCATATGACCACTAAAAGAAACCTGGTAAATCACGACAAATCAGTCAAACCTACAGGCCATCAATTCTACTATATATATTCTTAGTACCCACCTACAGATGGAGATATGACCATGATAATAAATAAAATAACAGAAATCAGATCGAAAACAGAAAAATTACGAACGACTTAAATTCGAAAGAAGACAAAGAATTATAGTAGGGAAGGCGAATAAAACACTACAAAAACCACTAATATTCTATCTTAGCCTACATTTAGTTTGTTTGTGTTAACAGGCTTTGTTCCGTCAAAAAAGTGTAACTTTGCTATAAATAAAATAAAAAATTAAAAAAACTTAAAACCCGTTTATTAGGTGACAATACGTGCCCCTGGCTACCAATCCATCCTGCGAAAAGCGCATATCAATAGTACTTTCCCTGTCCGCAATATACGCAGTGCATGTTTCAGGCGATTCACGCTTAAGTACATATACCAAAACCAGGGATGAATAATAAGACAGTTAGACCGAGAACGAAGCGCTCGAATTAAAAAAGAACGTAACACAGCAGTGCACTGTCCAATATATACGCTGCAGTAGCAATGGCGGAAACAAAAGAAAGGTTCACGAGTGGTATACAATTCAGGGAGGAAGAACTTCAATAATAATATTCACATAATATTCGCTAGACTCAGCGAAAGTGTAGAAAAATTACAGGACCTGTTGAATGGAATCGATAGTCCAATGAGCGCAAAATATTGACTAATAGCAAGCCACAACAGAAAAACAAAATTAGAAGTAGTATAAATGAAAACAGTAAGTAATATCTAAATAAGTGCTCACGACAGGGAGGAAGTTAAGGAATTCATCTGCTTTGGAAATACAGTAACGAACGACGAATAAACCAAGGAGGATGTGAAAAGCAATCTGGCACACGTAAAATTAATGGCGAAGAGTTGACCGTTATCAAACACTGGCCTTAGGGTGACTAAGAAATTTCAGAACATGTACGTTTTGGAGAACAGATTTCTACGGATTGGAAAGGAAAGACGGTGCTACAGAAGGTTGTTGAAAATCACGTGGACTGATGGACAACGAATGAGGGGATTCTCCGAAGAATTCACCGTATGGCAAACACTGACAAGAAAATAAAATGTTCAAATGTTTGTATAGTCTATGGGACTTAACTACGGGGTCATCAGTCCCTAAACTTACAAACTACTTATGAGCTACTTACGAACTAGGACGGCACAAATATCCATGCCCGAGGGGGGATTCGAACCCACCGTAGTGGCCGTGCAGACCATGACTGGAGCGCCTGTCTCCTCGGCCACACTGACAAGGAAAAAGGATGATAGTACATGTGTTAAGACATCAGGAAACACCCTCAATGGTTGAATCATAATAATATATAATAAGATAAAATAGTGGAGTAAAAACGTCACACCCTGTCCATGGGGTGTACAACGAAACCAATCCAAACGATCTTTTTTCATGAATCGAGAATGAAATGGTGATACCTCTGTTTCAAAGCTAATTTTCGTTTCGCGGTGTTGTACTCTCACCGTTGGTACACATACATGGTGGTAGCTTCTGTACTTGGTAGCGTGAAATTGCTTCTGAATGGTATATCTACTAAAGAAGTACTGCACGCCACCTACCTAACTGCTTCTAGAAAACAAGCTGCTTATTAGTATTAGTTGTAATTACTAACCCATTAAATTTATTTAAGACGCTGTCATATTCTACTGATTAGGACGAATAATCGTTCATTAAAAGTTTAAAACAACAAGACGTGTTTTTCTCGAGGCAGCGTGTCTCATGGCGCGCAATTACGCGTAAATTATTGATCCAGTATTTAGGACTGTGAACATTAACCTGCTTGAAAAATAACTTCAAACATGATGTGAAACCTTTACGATACTTTTTGCCGCTGACACCTTCCTTTCACCTCTTCCCTCCCCTACCTCCACACACACACACACACACACACACACACACACACACACAAAGTCATGAAAGGGAAAAAGTCTGTCGTTTACTACATTTTCGCTGTTCATGTAATTAGATTTCAGCATCAGGCATGGCGCATTAATTTATTATTCTTTTACTACCGACTGAATTCATAACAAGTTGCAGTCGGTGTGTAATTAGACTAGTGAATGAGCCTATAAACTTATAATTATTATTGTACGGCTCAGAAGCTTGAATAGCTTACTTTTGCTTACAATGTACCGCAGATTACTCAGATTTTATTCGCGAATGTCCAACGAATAAAAAGTTCGAAGGTGTTTTATTCGTCGCGGTGAAGCGCTCTACTCTGGGCCATTTTCAATTCAGCATATTTAGAGATTGTGAATTAAAACTAGCATTGGGTAATTTCTAATCGTTGAATAATTCTATGAAAAGCTCTTGCATACAAGAGGTTTCTAGAAACCTGGTTGCCTGTGTACTGTTGTAGCTTAATGGATAGCGTCTTATTATTTACCCAAGTATGCTAGACATGTGTGTGGGTACGTGTACTATCAAAATTTTAATTTCTGTGTTTTCATTTTAGCAGGTTTTAACACGATACTAGTCTTTCTCTAAGTATAATAAACGCATGTTTTACAATTCTGCATATTATTTGCATTTCCATCTGCGAAGGATGAAACGAATATTTGGCTATTTATTTACGAATATTTCACGTTTTATATGGGTTTAGGGTACAAAATAAACAACCGTTAATGATAAATGATAAAATACTTCCTAAAAAGCATTGTATTTATTCTCTCTGATGGGTAAGGTCGCTAAATCAAGTAATCTAACAGGGATAAATATCTCTGCATTTGAGAGATGGTAGTAGTCATTATTCGCAAAGAAAAATGTTGCTGTCCTAAATCCATGTTTTTTGAGTAACATGCACATACGAATAATAATGAATGAGACACTGTACATTAAAATGTTTTCTTGAACTATTTCGGTAATTATAAAATACATTACTGTAGGTGCTATTGTCACGATTCTGACGAATGCAAATGTCATAATGTATCCCAGATCCTTATGCACCATGCAATACTGTTGGAGTTTCCTGTTTATTTGCATACATGACGCACGTAGGCGTCTGTCTCGGAATTATCTGTCGACGTTGGATGTTTAACGAGACGTTTCGCCCAGCACGAGCAACTGACTGGCCTAAGTTTCACCCTCCAAGAAAAGAGGAGCGCAAAACTTTTACAATGTCAACCAACCTGTGTCTGCTTTAGTGCTAGAGAAACGTCAGCTAAAGCAGGCATTCGTCCATAGCACCACATACCAAAACTCCTATTATCTTTTTGTTTAAAGTCCTTCTCGTCAGCGCTTCACGTCGTACAGTGTTGCTCTCCAGAAAAAATGCCTTTAGAAAATACTTCCCTAACTTTTAAATTAATATTCGATGTCAACAAGAGATATTGATATACAATTGTCATTTTAATATATCGTACTTTCAAAGAAAACATTATCAGGAAATATACATGGTGGTGAAGAAATAAAAACATTGCGTTTTGCCCTTGACATTGCAGTTCTGTCACAGACAGCAAAAGACCTGGAAGGGCAGTTGAAGTGAATGGACAGTTGTTGAAAGGTGCATATAACATGGGCATTAACAAAAGCAAAACAAGGGTAATGGAGTGCAGTCTAAGAAAATCAGGCGATGCTGAAGGAATTAGATTAGGTAACGAAACACTAAAGGTGGTAGATGAGGTTTGTTTCTTGGCAGTAAAATAACATATGATGGTCGCAGTACCGAGGATATAAAATGCAGAATGGCAGCAGGAAGAAAAGCGTTTTTGAAAAAGAGAAATTTGTTAACGTCGAATATTAATTTAAGCGTAAGGAAGTCCTTTCTGAGGGCATTTGTATAGAGTGTTGCCTTGTATGGAAGTGAAACATGGACGATAAACTATGCGGACAAGGAAGAGGGTAGAGGCTCTTGAAATGTGGTGCTACAGAAGAATGCTGAAGATTAGGTGGGTGGATCGCGTAACTAATGAGGAGGTACTGAACAGAATTGGGGAGAAAAGGAATTTCTCGCATACGTTGACTAAAAGAAGGGATCGATTGGTTGGACACTTTCTTAGACATGAAGGACTCGTGAATTTAGAGTTGGAGAGACCGGCCGCGGTGGCCGAGCGGTCTGCGGCGCGCCAGTCCCGTTCTGCACGGCCACTACGGCCGTGGGGTTCGAATCCTCCCTCGGGCATGGATATTTGTGTCGTCCTTAGTATTAGCTAGTTCATAAGTAGTTTGTAAGTTAAGAGACTGTTGATCCCGTAGTTAAATCCCATAAGCTCTGCAAACATTTGAACATTTTCGTTGGAGGGAATTGTGTGTTGTAAAAATCGCAGAGGGAGACTATGAGACGAGTACAGTAGGCAGATTCAGATGATGTAGGGTGCCGTTCTTATGTGGAGTTTCAGAGGCTTGCTCAGTATAGAGTAGGGTGGAGAGTGCATCAAACCAGCCTTCGGGCTGAAGAAAACAACAAAATATATGGTGGAGTTAAAATGATGTATCACAATAGAATTAAAAAAATAAAAATTTAAGGGTACTTCCATGGAATGTAGGGCCCATTCTACAGTGTTAAGTATTGAAATAGTTTCCCGAAATCTCAATAATAGTATTTACATTCTAAAAAAAAGTACATGCGCAATACCCTGGACGTATCTGTTATTACGAACATAGCTAAACAGGTCTGAAAGCAGTTAGGAGGTACTATAGTACGGTCAACGCGTCGGTATCTTCCGCTCGATTGTCACGACGACTGCCAGCAGAAAATCTGACGAGAGCCGCACGTCGTGTCGGACTATTAAATTCGCCGGACGAGTTCTCTCACTCAGCTGTGACGTGAAGACGAGTTGTACTATTCTGCTGTGTGCAACTGTGAAAGCTTACATAGACACCGCTCCCTTTATCATCCATCAAAGCCGTCTGTTGTCCGCTCTTTTTTTTTCTCTCTGACCTAATCAACGGGAATTACTTAATGTAGCCACGATTAAGTCGATTGTCTTCATCGAATTGCCTCAGGCCTACATTCGTTCCAACAGCGCGGAAACGCCTAAGTGTCTGTGTGTGTGTCTATGTTTTTTGCTCTTGCTGTTACAGATGCAAGTGCGACATGGATATCTGTGCAAGGAAAAAGTGGCCTGAAAGCGCAAGTCGGTTACAGCACAGGACTGACAATGAGTACGGAAATGAATGACGGCGGCGCGGCAGCAAGAAACGCGTGCAGAAGCGGGCAGTGGGTTTGTCCATCTGTCACGGGCTTGGCGGCTGCGGCAGCGGGGCGCCTTTTGTGGCGGCGGAAAAGTTCGGGGGGCGTGGCGTGTCCCGGCAATGCGTCGGCTTTTTGCCGGTGGCGGCCAGCGGCCAGCGGCGGTTACGACAACCGGAGGAAGTCGTTGGGGCCGACACGACACGCCCGCGGTCGGCCGGCGTACATGGTCGCTCGCCACGCCTCGGCTGGACCGCACAAAATTGCTTTCTCCGCGTCGCGCCTGGGAAAATAGGGACAGGCTCCGGCTGTCTCAGGATTAAATCGTTCGCGAGAAAAGGCTGCTGGACAAGTAGGCGTACCATGTTCTGCAAATCCTATAAAAGTAACACAGGTGAACAAGGCAGTGTAATCGTACGGCAGCGCCCCCATTAGTGCGCAGAAAGTGGGGTCTCATCTTATGTAAAGCTTTCAATACCGTCTCCAGCGGTGAAGAGGAATCTTACATGTAGACAGATTTCCAGAGGTCAGTACTATCGACTAATAACAGAGAGAAGTGCATTTAAATCACTGTTTGAAAACGGAATTAAGACCGGCGAACAAGATGGCCACTCCAGTCGTTCAGTTCCCTCACTTTCAACCATGTTGTACACCAGTGCAGCTCTGTGGGGACGAGCGTCATCATCCACCAGAAGTAACGCACAACAAAAGGTCGAATGAACTCGTCTCTATACCTCTGAGCAGTCAAACCGCCATTATGAACGACAAAAAGTTTCATACCTCCGCTAATACTGACCTACACCATTCGTCCATTACCATAATTTTAGGTCACAATCAGCTGTTTTTAAAATGAGTTTAAAAATAAGAAATAACTATTGTATCAATTATTTGAATTTCAATAACTATTGTAATTTTCATTTTGTATTTTATAATTTTTCATTGTATTATATACTATTTATTATGTGTAATAAAGCTACAATTTATAACTAAATAAGAGGGCAAACTGGTCCACCTCCACGTGGTTGGACACGGGCAATGCCACATCCGTCAGACAATGGATACGATGGGTGTGAAGGCTAAGAGACCAGCCTTTGAGGAATTAGGCGGCGGGTCATACTAGGTAGTAACAGTGAAAAAACACTTCCAGAACTGGATATTGCAGTGATGGAAGAGTGGCCAAATTTTTCTGAAGAGCTGATACATAACCTGATAATGTGCATGCCACTGAGGTGTGCAACTGTATTGGCGACTGAGGTAATCACAAATCATATTAGAGGGCAACAAGAATGACTTTTTCACTATTATGGTAGCCCGATGGTGCCTCGCTCTAGTAAACGCCACGACAGCAAAATATCGTACTGTATCACACAGTCGCGGTGGAGTAGCCGAGCGGTCTAAAGCGTCTCGCTGCGGAGCGCGCGGTTGCTCGCGGTTGCTCGCCATGGAGGTTCGAGTCCTTCCTGGGACATGGGTGTGTGTGTTGTCCTTAGGTTAGTTTACCTAGGTTTAAGTAGTTTGTAAGCTACGGACTGTTGACCACGCAGTTTGGTCCGATAGGTTTACAAACATTTGAACATTTGATTTGTATCACACACAAATTACAATTGTAACCAATATCTGAATGCGCCTAGGTTGCACAGTGGTAGAGTGCCAGACTACAAATCCAAAGGTCGCGGGTTCGATCCCCGCCAGGTGCTAGGATTTTTATCCTTCACTTTCCACTTCTTTTCCCTCTGGCAGTACTGCTCATGTGATACATACGAAGTAGCACCGTGGTTCGGAACCCACGTTAAACTGTAGGTCCCCTGGCTGGGTAAGTCAGTTCGAAGGTCGGAGGAAGGCAACGACACACCACCTCCAAACAGGACCATGCCTAGTAAAGCACTGTGGTGTTCAAACCAATCTTCGGATTGTTGACTGCTTTACCTTACCTTTTTACCATATGTATATTGTGCATGCAATCTCACGTGATCCCCTGATTGTTTTGAGCAGTGTGTGTCAAAACTCGGGATAATACTTGACAAAGCGAATCGAAGTGCTGATGGTGAATGTGGTGGTGGCTGCAATTGTAGGGTAGTAATGATGGTGGTGGGGTAATGGTTGTGGTCTAGGCGGTCGTAGTGCTGTTGCGTACTAGTGATGGAGCGAACGCTGATGCGTATGGAGGTAAGCGATATGTCAGTGGCGGTCCTGGTGGGGTTGATGGTGGTAGTGGTGATTGTGGTGTCGCACAAGTATGAAGTGCGCGCCATGTACTTTCGCCGCGCGCCGCCATGCACGCACGGCGCGGCGTTCTTACGACGTCGGCCACGAGCGCCCTCTGCTGCAACTCCGCTCGTGGCCACGACTGCTGCATCGTCCACTTAGGAATCAGATAGGCACCAGTTAAGACTTGGCTATCGGATAGGCACTAGGAATCATCAGTAGGCAGGCCTCTATCTAAATTATGTATCAGCATTCTGCAGTCAAGAACTATGTAAAAGTTAAGTATTACCAAGACTCCACGAAATATATATCTTGTTCTAATTTACTTTAGTGTTCTAGTTTCTGCTGTCCCACTGGCCGGTCACCTCCGTACCTGCACACGCGTGCATCCTTTATTCCTGTGTCGGTCTCTTTCTACTCGGCCACCGGCACCTACGACAACCGGCGGACGAGACACAAAAGCGGCGACGAGGCTGGGACACAAAAGTGATGGTGATGGAGGTGGTGATGGTGGTGTCAGTAGGATGTGTCGAGTTTGTGTATAAGGTGGGAAATCAGGAAAAAAAAGTAGGTCTGTAGTGAGGACTGCAACTTTGGTCCGCGGACGGCAGCGGCGCACCCCGGCAGTGCTGGAACCACCGGGCCGGTGATCTAGGTGTCGGCTGGCACACTGCACTGCCTTTTGAAGCGGCCAGCGGCGCTCGCTTTTTGCGGCGAGTTTCTGGCGAGCACGGCGCGCGGTACACGGCCGCAGCCGCCGGCTAGCCGGCGCCGCGCAGGCATTTCGTTTACATGCATTAGCGCGCAGTCATTAGTCACGCGCTGGCCGACAGCTGTCGCCCGACGAGCCGCGGAATGCACCCTGCTCGCTGCACGCTACACCCCGGCCTGATATATCGCCCGCCCACGCCACCGGCCCAAGCGGCATCTCCTCTACTGTACACTCTACCTGTTGTGCCGGATCACGACAGCTACTCTCTCTCTCTCTCTCTCTCTCTCTCTCTCTCTCTCTCTCTCTCTCTCTGTCTTTCTGGTCCCCCTTCCCTCTTTCAGAAGGAAGGAAAGGAAGGAAGCTTAGTTTAACTTCCCGTCGACAGCGTCGTAGCCGCGTTCGAGTAGCCGAGCGGTCTAAGGCGCCTCGCTGGGGAGCGCGCAGTTGCTCACCGCCGGAGGTTCGAGTCCTCCCTTGGCCATGGGTGTGAGTGTTGTCCATAGGTTAGTTTACCATAGTTTAAGTAGATTGTCAACTACGGACTGATGACCACGCAGTTTTTTTTAAGGCGCTTATCTACTGCGTTATCAGTCCCTAAACTTACAAACTACTTATCAACTAACTAAGACTAAGGACGGCACAAATATCCATGGCAGAGAGGGGATTCAAACCCACGACCGTAGTGGCCCGGCATTTCCAGGAGTGATTTAGGGAAATCATAGAAAACCTAAATCTGGATGGCCGAAGACGGATTTGAACCACCGTCCTTCCGAATGCGACTCCAGTATGTTACCACTGCACCACCTCGCTCGGTCCCTCATTCAGAAGCTCCATACAAGTAATTACGTTTTCGTAGCCGAGTCCAAAGAAGGGCAACAGAATTACTAAAGAGACTGCATACACTACGCTTGTCCATACTCGTTTGGAGTATTCCTGCGCAGTGTCGGATTCTTATCAAGTGGGTTTGACGGAAGCCATCAAAAGAGTTCAAAGAAGGGCAGCCCGTTTTGTGTTGCCACTATACAGGCGAGACAGCGTTACGGAAATGATACAGGATCTGGGATGGGAATCATTACAGCAACGGCGTTTATCGCTGCGGCGTGGGCTACTTGCGAAACTCAAATCGCCAAATTCTCCTCCGAATACGAAAATATATTATTGACTCCCGCTCACATAAGTTGTAATAATCATCAAAATTAAATACGAGAAATCAGAGCTCGAACAGAGAGATTCAGGTGTTCTTTCTTTCCGCGCGCTATTCGAGAATGGCATGGGAAATAAATAGTATGATGGTGGTTCGATGAACCCTCTGGCAGGCACTTAAATTTGATTTGCAGAGTATCCCATGTAGATGCAGATGAAGCCATCGCGTAGTTCCAGACGTCGATTCTTACGTACTTAAGCAACTGGAATTTTTTAAATATAAAAAACCTAGGAGGCAGCTCTTCGCCAAAATCAGAACTTTATTGCAAACTATGAACTGTATTTTTGTTCGTCTATGCAACTATGTCATCGAATACTAAAGACGCGTTTCCTTCTGTTGAATGTAAAACATCTTGAGTGCTCTGCAAACACAGAGATCTAAAATTTGTTTTCTTTTCTTTCGATCCGATAAGAGTTCGTTACAAATTGTGTAAAATGTTGATATTTTACTTACGATGCCACTTTATTCCTGACGGTTAGTCACTCCCCCCCTCCCTCTACTATCTATTCCGCTTCCCCACTTTCTCAACCGCTCATTACCACATAGACCTACTACGATCGGGGTTTCGAATCCCCCCTCGGGCAAATATATAGTATTAGCTAGTTCATAAGTATTTTATAAGTATAGGGACTGATGACTCCGTAGGTAAGTCCCATAAGCTATACAAAGATTTGAAAGACCACATAGACTTACAATTACATGAATACCCCATCGTGTTCCCTACATATAAAAATAAATACACACTAACAAAAATGTTCAAATGTTTGTAAGTCTTATGGGACTTAACTACGGGGTCATCAGTCCCTAAACTTACAAACTACTTATGAACTACTTACGCACTAGGACGGCACAAACATCCATGCCGAGGGGGGATTCGAACTCCCCGACCGTAGTGGCCGTGCAGACCGTGACTGAAGCGCCTCAGTCCCCTCGGCCACCGCGGCCGGCTACACACTAACATAATAAAATACAAATGTGAAATAAGAAATAATACAATGTTAGCAACATTCCAAAAACAAATATACATAAAGTATATAAACACGCCGCGGCGGAGCGGCCGAGCGCACTAAGGCGCTATGCTAAGATGCGCGAGGCCGTTCCCCGTCGGGAGTTCGAAGAATTCGGCCAAGAACTTTCTAATTGTAAGATTTTGAAACAAGACTCTGGATGAGACAGAGTTGCAAGAAATGAACGGGGAGAGAGTGACGAGGCGATAGGTAAGGAGAAGATGGAAAAGCGATAGAGAATTAGATGGATAAAGAGACATAAAGTGACAGTTTTGTGAAGTATCGCCTGCTGGCTGCACGTGTCCGCTCTTCTGGACGCTTGAGTGAGCTTCCGGTATTCTCAGGTAGCGGTGCTTCATTCAGCCTCTACATCACCGACCAGTCTTTTCGGATTCTTTCTAAATGGGTTTTGACCAGGACCCAACGAGCTGGCTTAATATCTGCCCGCTGAGAGCAGGCGTTTTCCTCCATCTGGAGGGTATAAGAAATATCATGACAGGAAGCAGCTGTTGCCTAAAAGGCTTGTAAGAGGGAACAGAAAGCGGCCAGTGGAAATGTCTGAATTCTCTTCCTGCCAGAACCCGCTAAATATTAAGCAAGATCGTGTAACGGTGTTGACAATCAAGGTCACATCGGCTTCCTCGGCAGACGGAAGAAATCTTACATGTGCCTTAAGGGTTGAAAGCATTAACCTGCAAACTGCGTTTGAAACGTTCGCCGAATGATGTCAGAAAATAATGGAAACAAGACTTACTTGGACTACAAAATAATCACTATTAGCTACGAAACATTTCTGATGCTTCTAGTAGTATCGCTCAAAGTACCGTGTTCGCGTACTGTTGGGCATCCGCAATGTCTGCAAACTTTCTGGAAGAATAGCGGATACATAGCCTTTGCTTATCAAAATGTTCAAATGTTTGTAAATCTATCGGACCAAACTGCGTGGTCATCAGTCCGTAGCTTACAAACTACTTAAACCTAGGTTAACTAACCTAAGGACAACACACACACCCATGCCCCCAGGGAGGACTCGAACCTCCACGGCGAGCAACCGCGCGCTCCGCAGCTAGATCCTTTAGACCGCTCGGCTACTCCACCGCGGCCTTTGCTTATCTTCAGTTCTACTGCGTTCATTCACAAAAAATAACGACCATCATCGCAAATATTCTTTTTATTCGTGTTACTGCAAACTGGAGAGCAACCTATGAACGCCTACGTCTGTATAAAATTAGGAAAAATCGCGGCGTAGACTCACGGAATGTTACTACATGTGTTAAAAATTTGAACATAGTTAGAACGTAAATGGATAAAAATGTAGCCCTAGGTCGCAAAAATATAATTCTTTAATCAGGTTTCGGCAATAACTATGTTTGTCTTGATCAGAAATTATAAATTTAAAAAAGTCACATAAACACAGCTCTAAAGAACACGACAAAAAAAAAAAAAAAAAAAAAAAAAAAAAAAAAAAAAAAAAAAAAGCTAGCCACTATGGTCTGCACACCTGCACGGAGGCTGAGCTATAACTTTAATTATGTGACTCGTTTTAATTTATAGTTACTGATGAAGGCAATCATATTTACTGCCGAAACCAGGTTAAAGAATTATATTTTTGTGACCAAGGGCTGCCTTTTTATCCATTTAAGACATGTGTGCTGTGTGGAAGAAGTGAGTCAGAAATATGAGTTTGGGTGGTATAAACGCTTTGGAAGCAGCCGTGTTAGGTAACAGCCCCTTTAGGGTCGACATGAACAATCCCCAGCAATACGGATTGAGTGCGATAGATACTTCTGGATCTAGAAAGCGAGCAGTAGAGTTTAAGATAAACCAGAACAGTGTACGTACCATTGTCTACGAATATTCGTAGATGTTGCGAATATGACGAAGCCTCTTCACGCAATTCCACTACAAGCTTCTGCTGACATTTTCAGCGCCTATCCACTTGCTTTCTGAACAGTTTTGCAGGTTATGCTAATTAGTTTGAAACCTACTAAACGTCTTTTGTTTATATCTCTTGTTCATTTCTTTTCTGAGACCATTCACCAAAGTTTTCAAACGCATCTTACAAGTCTAGAAGTCTAGTGCGTACTCCTAAAGATCAAGGACGTTGTTCTTCTAGTACGAAAAGCTTTGAAAGTATTTTCTAAAGCGCAACCAAAAAATTCAAATTGAGTGTTTCCGGCTATTTTAGCTAATGTGACGATCGTGTAAGCCTGAGTGGAGCCTGTGTGTACTTGTTAATCTTACAGCACTGTAAAAAACATTCTTAATTAGATTCTGTAGAGTGATTTACGACGTGTGTAAGCTGCTGTACAAGAGAATACTTCACAGGACAGTTTACATGACATGTCATCGTTTGGGAAATTGCAACATCATGATGGATACATGCGACTGAAAACTGAAAACATCTTCATAGCTCAGTTTAGATACTCTCTCTCTCTCTCTCTCTCTCTCTCTCCCTCCTCTCTCTCTCTCTCTCTCTCTCTCTCTCTCTCTCTCTCTCTATATATATATATATATATATATATATATATATATACTCATTCGCTCTCTCTCGTACAAACACACACACACACACACACACACACACACACACACAAGGCTGAGGTACTGCAGTCTTCAATGGAAAGGTAAGTTTGAAGTTTGATCGTGACTTCTATTACTGGTGATAGTCCTGCAATAGTCGGTGTCACCTTGATTCTAACCGTTCTTGTAGTGATATATATAACAGTATATGTGTACCATGGAGCTCAAATAAAAGAGTGACCCGTAACACGATTGATTATAAAGTGAAGGCCTTCACTAACGAAAGCGAGTCTTCGGGTTTAAATGGGTGTAGATGACGGAACTTCGCAGTTCCTAACTTTAGGTCCAAAACTGCGCTATACACATATGCCTATAAAGTGCTAACTTCTAGAACAAGTTTTTTTTCTTTACTTTCACAGTATTTATTTTTGTCCCAGACCTACAGCCTGTTAGAGAGACATAGCTCAACTATAAGCACCTCTGAAGATGTCTAGCACAGCTCTAGACCAAAAGTTAAAAACGGTAAAGGTTCATTGACCATCTGGGCGATTCATTGGCGGCTAACACAGTCAGTTAGCAGAGTGACAGCACTGTGTCAATACTGGTTCTGATTATGATATACTATTGAAGCATTCTCTAGATTAAGAATTTTTCTGATGTGAATCTTTGTACATACTTGCACCATACTATTTAACATATTTATATCTGAAGATGGTGCAATTACATAGAATGTCCCAGGGTAGCAACTGGTGTTATTCCTACCGGATTATGTAGTCATCCAGACACAATATGCCGACGATGCCTCTGGCTGCCGACGGTGAGTGTGCTGCTACACCAACCCAACGGAAATGAGATAAAACCGCTAGCGGAGGTCCGTATACACTCTGCGGAAAGCAACAGCGCATGTTCAAGATTCGACAGTTTCGCCTTAAGCCATACAGCGGAAGAGTGGTGAGAGACGGCGTAAAAAAAGAGTAGACACCATACGCATTTTTAGTTCGCCAGCCAAGTGTAGATCGTTTCCGGGCCAGTCCTATCTGAAAACGATCCCACACTGTCAAACAATACTCAAAAAGAAGACGAACAAGCGTAATGTAGGCAGTCTATTTACTAGTTCTGTTGCATCTTTTAAGTGTTCTGTAAATAAAACTCCTTCAGGACGACAGTATCTATTAGTTATTTCAATAATAATTCCTAGATTTTTACTTTGATCTTCCAATGACGTTACTACAGGCCGCGTGTGAATGGCCGTGAGCTCTAAGGCGCCTTGCTGCGGAGTGCGCGGCTATTCCCCGTAGGAGGTGCAAGTCCTCCCTAGGGAATAGGTATGTGTGTTGTCCTTAGCATAAGTTTGTCCAAGTAGTATATTGTATATGTATGCATTCTGAAGAGAAAGTTGGTGGAAGAATTTTCGCAAATAGATCTCGCCGCAACGAATAACGCCCTTCTTTTAATAATTTCTACCCCAACTCGTGCATCATTTCTGTGAGACTCTCTTCCCTATATCGGGATAAAACAACTCTGAACTTTCTCTAAGTCGTCCGTCAAACCCGCGTGGAGTACAACCAACAATGCGCAGCAATATTGTAAAATAGGACGCACAAGTGTAGTGTTCTGACAGTGAAACATAGTCTTCGGTTCGCCTTCCCTTCTATATTTTCTTTGCCTTCTTTCCAGTTTAAGTTGTTCGTAATTGTTACTCCTACGTATTTACTTGAATTGACGGTCTGCAGTGAATCGTGTAACTGAAGGTTAAAGGATTTCGTCTAGTGGTCATATGGATGACCTCGCACGCAACATTATTAACAGTCAATTGCCAATTTTTCCACCATGCAGACATGTTGTGTAAATCATTTTGCAGTTGTTTTTTTTTTAGATTCTAGTGATTTTACTTCCGATAAAGACAGCATCATCCGGGAACAGTGATTGATGGCCATAGTAACTTTCAACTTGTAACCCTTTAATTATTTAAACTCCTTAGTGCTGTTAAAGTAATTATTTACCTTCCCCTTCCTTCCTCTCAATAAATGTGCAAATTCGCAACACATAGTGGTGTCCGTATACTTTTGATCATATCTCATTTACCTTATTTCCATTACTTAACCAGTAGCCGCGGTTGTAAGTTGTGTAGAAGTGAATATTATTGTTATTACTTCCTACAGTTTTATGGTTAAGGTATAAAGTTACGTATAATTCAAACATTTGGACCTTGAAGTATGATTATGTACCCCATTACTTTAATTTTATTTATGTTGCTGTTAATGGTTAACATCTTGAGATATCGGTCTTAGTTGTGCATTTCTCAGCACGTAATATTTTCTTAGAAAAACTAGGTAGTCCGATTTATGTTCCTCAGACGATTTTCTGTCCACGTAGTAACCGCTCACTACATACATAAGTGTTACTTCGCGAGAAAAGACAGATATTTTACGTCATTAACCTGTCCTGCGCCCTCACTTTTAATGAAGACCTATGACTCGTGTGTGTGTGTGTGTGTGCGTGTGTGTGGTTTGCTTGCTCTCCGTGTTCCTGGAACACACTCGTCCACAGGAAACTGACAGACAAAGTACTTATTAAGCTGACAGTTTACATATTGATCCAAGTGGCGATAATCCAACACACTGATCTCTTCGGTATCTCTCTGCGTTACTTACAAGAAAATAACGGCACAGCAGTTTCCGGTATACGACATGTGCATATTTACCATCTCAAGGGCATCCGCGGAAGTAGAGTGCAAATGTCGCGATGTGCCCGTCACGTTTTATGATGGATATAACAGCGTCTCCGAGAAATACACTTGTTTGCGCTACCGTGATGCTAAGTTGCATATGAAGGGCTATTCGCATGCCTTCCTCGAAGAACGACCGGTAAGACTGCCTCTAGAGCTTTCAGTTTCGCCTGACATGTCGTTCGTCGAAGTTGGTCGGTTGCTCGTTCTACAGTTTCTCATAAAAAGACCCTTGATGGTTTATATACTCGAGATTCTACAGAAACACATTCAGGTGGTGTTTAAGTGCGTGTACGAAGCGAGACTGACTCCAAAGCACGACGGTGTAACGCGGATAGCTACGCACCGTATTTTATTCTCAATTGTATGATTTTATTGGGATGCCCGGTTTCCGTGGAATTATACCATCGTCTGATTATATTCGTATCTTGTTTCCTACTGCATTATGAAGTAATCTTGACAAAATCCATTTCATGTGAGTATGCTGCAACACCAATCTAAACCGCAATCGGATGCCGCTATATATATAAAATAGACGAAGATTACTCACCAGGCGAAGGAGCACAGGTGTAACAGCATCACAAATAAATAAATGAATACACACACACACACACACACACACACACACAAACGCTAGCTTTCGCAGCCTAGATGCTTCATCAGGCAGAAGGGAAGGAGAGGGAAAAGGAAATGATGAGGGTTTTAAGGAAGGGGGTAAGGAGCCACTCCAATCCCGGGACAGGAAAGACTTACCTTGGGGGAAAAATGGAGGGTAAATAAATGCACACACACCCACACATTCACACAGACACAAATCGGAAGTTCACTGAAGCTTATTGTGGATGATCCTGTAGTATATCGAGAGGTTGTAACAATGGAAAATTGTATTGAAATGCAGGAGGATCTGCAACGAATTGACGTATGGTGCAGGGAATGGCAGTTGAATCTTTATGTAGACAAGTGTAATGTGCTACGAATACATAGAAAGAAAGATCCTTTATTATTTAGCTACACTATAGCAGGTCATCAACTAGAAGCAGTTAATTCTATAAATTATTTGGGAGTAGGCATTAGGAGTTATTTAAAATGGAATGACTATATAAAATTAATCTTCGGTACAACAGATGCCACACTTAAGAGTCATTGGAAGAATCCTAAGGAAATGCAGTTCGAAAACAAAGGAGGTAGGTTACAGTACACTTGTTCGCACACAGCTTGAATACTGCTCACCGGTGTGGGATCCGTACCAGGTGGGGTTTGATGAACTAGAAAAGATCTAACGGAGAGCAGCGCGCTTCTTTACAGGATCATCTGGTAATCGTGAAAGCGTTACGGAGATGATCGATAAACTCCAGTGGAAGACTGCAAGAGAGACGCTCTGTCGCTCCGTACGGGCTTTTGTAGAAGTTTCGAGAATCTAGCAGTATATTGCTCCCTCCTACGTATATCTCGCGAAGAGATCATGATAAAATCAGAGAGATTAGAGCCCACACAGAGGCATACTGACAATCTCTCTTTCCGCGAACAATACGAGACTGGAATAGGAGGGAGAAACGATAGTGGTACTCAAGATACCCTTCGCCACTCACCATTGGGTGGCTTGCGGAGTATGGATGTAGATGTAGATGGATATCAAAACAGATAGTAAAAATACCTAAAAAGTGTACTTTTTATCCAAACATACAATTTTTCAAATGGAACAATGGATATTTCTATCATGCACTGGAATTTTTGACACTAGCTGTGTACAAAGAATTTTGAATGACATTTTTATCACGTTTAGTTTGGCAGCCAAAGGTTTGGGGGCGGAGGCTACGACAGCGTAGCTCACTGGCTGGTGGTCATGAGACAGTGGGCCGTGCCCCAGGGGATAGTCACTCGGCCAGTCAGCTACGCTATCGCAACCTCGCCCCCGGAACTTTGAACGGTTGTATTTACCAAATTAAATGTGATAAAAACGTCATTCAAAATTATTTGTACACATCTGGTGTTAAAAATTCCACTGCATGATAGAAAAAAACCATTGTTCCATTTAAAAAACTGTATGTTTGCATAAAGAAATAAACTTTCTAAGTAATATTAGAATCTGTTTGCTGGCTAAAGATACGAGCCCCTGACTACCAATCCATTCAGTGAAAACCGCACATCAATCGCACTTTCCGTTTCCGCAATATTTGCGGTGCAAGTGTTAGGTAATTCACCCTGAACGTATATATGTGGCTTCTGTTACGAAAGAACAGACGTCACTTCTGATCCTGCAGTTGTTATTCTTTCATAAAAAAAAGGTACAGCAGTCAACAATCCGAAGATTGGTTTGAACACCACAGTGCTTTACTAGGCATGGTCCTGTTTGGAGGTGGTATGCCGTTGCCTTCCTCCGACCTTCGATATTCACAGAATATATAACATCAACTGCGAATTGGAAAAGCTGAAAATGTGTACCCAGCTGGGACTCGAACCCGGAACTCCTGCTTTCTAGGCAGTTGCACTGACGACTACACCACTGGAGACAAAGTGATCACCGCACCTGCAAGGACTACCTAATCACGCCTACCGTCAAATACAAATTCCCAGCTTCACCCTTCTCCCGGGTTCGAGTCCCGGCTGGGTACACATTTTCAGCTTTGACCATTCGCTTTTGATGTCATGTATTCTGTGAATATGAAAGAATAACAACTACAGGATCAGAAGTGACATCTGTTCTTTCGGAACAGAAGCCACACACACACACACACACACACACACACACACACACACACATATATATATATATATATATATATATATATATATATATATATATATATATATATATATTAGGCCGGTGACGGGCAATGATACTTTAGTTAGTAGCGAGGGGTGGGAAAGTTTGTGGCATTTAATCTTACGGGAATTATTTTCAAAACTACGAGTTTGAGTACTGTGGGCAGGGTAAAACTGGGAATTTGTATTTGACGGGAGGCGTGCTTACGTAGTCCTTGCAGGTGCGGTGATCACTGTGTCCCCAGTGGTGTAGTGGTCAGCGCAACTGTGTAGAAAGCAGGAGTTCCGGGTTCGAGTCCCAGCTGGGTACACATTTCCAGCTTGTCCCCGTTCGCAGGTGATGTCATATATTCTGTGAATAAGAAATAATAACAACTTGCAGGATCAGAAGTGACGTCTGTTCTTTCGGAAGAGGAGGCACATGTATAGAAGCTTTTCCGTCAGAAGGAAACTTACTGTGTTAGAACTGAGAATACGTTCAAGAATTCTACAGCAACTGATGTTAATGATATAGGTCTGTAATTACGTGGGTCCGTTATTTTGCCTTTTTTATACACGGGAGTTACCTGCGCCTTTTTTACAGTCGCTTTGAACTTTGCGCTGGGTCTTCGAGAGACTGCACCGGTCAGTGCAGCGTCGATGTCTGGGGTGTCTCGATGCCTCTGGACTAAACTATGAGCATCTTTTGTACTGGATGTGCATTTCCAGCGTTTAACTAAGTAGCTGCAGCGCCATCTAGTGGTCACGGACGGCCTTTATGACCCCTGCTCCCTAGGTGATTATGTTTCCTTGTAGGATATCCGACGGTCCATGCCATTCTGGTCTCTGTACCTAAGCAGTAAAGTGTTGCACACTGAAATTCAAACGGGACGGTTCACCTGTTAGGTGAATGCCGCGGGGCCGTAGTTTGCGTGGCTGGGGCAGTGCCGGTGCGGCGGTCGTGGTTGGCGTACGGCGCCAGCGGCCGTGGAATGTAGTCTAGTGGCTGGCGGCTGAGGCACGGGTGCGTTAAATGGAAACGATGTCGGAGCGCCAGCAATTAGGCATGGCACGCCGTGGCGTCACGCCGCCAGGTCCGACCAGACCGCCAGTCGCGCACGCGCAATTAAGCCCTACACTTTACTTAGCATGCCGAGCCGACAGCTGCTGCCGCGTCTCCACCACCCCACACTTCCTGTTCCTGTGCGGGTACGTCTTTGCCACGGATGCGTAGCGTAGCAGCTGCCGATTGCCTGCGTATATGTATGCAAGAGAAAGTTGGAGACAGAAATTTCGCAAATAGATCTCGCTGCAACGAATAACGCCCTTGCCGGCCGCGGTGGCCGAGGAGACTGAGGCGCTCCAGTCACGGTCTGCACGGCCACTAAGGTCGGGAGTTCGAATCCCCCCTCGGGCATGGATATTTGTGCCGTCTTTAGTATAAGGTAGTTGATAAGTAGTTTGTAAGTTTAGGGACTGATGACCCCGTAGTTAAGTCCCATAAGCTTTACAAACATTTGAACATTTTTTATTTATTTATTTATTTATTTGAATAACGCCCCTCTTTTGATGATTTATTCCCCAAAGTCATGCACTCCGTTTACATGGGCTTCCAAAACCGGATTTCGTAAACCGATTTCCCAATTCCGCTTTTGGTTGGTCGTGTAAACACTCCAAAATCGATTCTGGAAAACCACTTCTCTAAAGCGTTTTTTTTTTTTTTTTTTTTTTTTTGTACATGTTATGGGACTTAACTACGGGGTCATCAGTGCCTAAGCTTACAAACTACTTACGAACCAGCTATGACTAAAGACGGCACAAACATCCATGCCCGAGGGGTGATTTTTTTGTGTCCCAGCCTCGTCGCCGCTTTTGTGTCTCGTTTCCGTCATAGGTGTCGGTGGCCGAGTAGGAAGACCGACACAGGAATAAAGGTAGCACGCTCGTGCAGGTACGGAGGTGAGCAGCCAGTGGGGACAGCGGGAACTACAAACACTAGAGTAAATTAGAACGAGATATATATACTGCACAGAATTTATACAATACTTAACTTTTACATAGGTCAGTACTGCAGAATGCTGATACATAGTTGAGCTAGAGGCCTGCATAGTGCCTGTCCGATAGCCAAGTCTTCACTGGTGCCTATCTGATTCCGAAGTGTTAACTGGTTCCTATCTCAGTCCCAAGTGAACGATGTCGTTTAGTGGTGGCCACGAGCGGAGTTGCAGCAGAGGGCGTTCGTGGCTGACGTCGTAAGAACGTGCGTCCATGGCGGCAGGCGGCGAAAGTAGGTGGCGCGCACTTTGGACTTGTGCGACGCCACAGATTTGAACCCCCGACCGTAGTGGCCGTGCTGACCGTGACTGGAGAGCCTCAGTCACCTCGGCCACCGCGGCCGGCACGAGTAGTTGTCCTCTCGTTGTAAGAATGCCTACTCGCGATCCTAGCACCCCAGCAAAGTCGTAACGAGCGCATTGGGTACCTTGGGCGGGAGGCTGCATTGTCTGCCGGGGCCTCTCCGCCTGCCTGCGACGAGGAAAGACGCTCTGCCGCGCTGTGCAGCGTTCGATCAGGTGGCGCGCCGCAGCGGGTCAAGGCTTACCGGCGCGGCGCGGCGCGGCGCGGCGTCGTGATGGATGCTGCGCCTGGCCGGCAGAGCCGCTAACGACGCAGAGCGGCTCCCACGGCCGGTGGCTTGGCCGCCGGCCAGACACTGCCGGGCCGCGGCACGCGACGGTGTGACACATCAACAGTCCCGGCACGGCCCGGCTCCCGCGGCGAGAGTGCATGCGCCGGAAAAAAGTCGAGTCTCCTGCAGACGCGGACGTTGACAGATGCCGCCGCCGTGGGGAGCCGCCGCCCGTGAAAGTGAGCCGGCCGGCGCGGCGTCGCATTTGTACCTGACTGCGGCGACCGCAACTGACGACCGCTCTCCGATATTGTCATAAATATGACGCGACCGCTTCGTAAATAGCCGTTACGTGACGGGCCGGCCAATTGATGTATATTCAAAACGGAGGTACGTGAAGTATGTCCCGATACATTTACAATTCTAGCTCATTACACGTATTTACGTTCGTGTCAGCGGTAATGGGGCTTAACATCGTAACGGCGACAGATCCACGCACTGTAGGTGAACCCGAGGTAGTTACGTCAGGACTTAATTTCTAGCCGGCCGCGGTGGCCGAGGGGACTGAGGCGCTTCAGTCACGGTCTGCACGGCCACTACGGTCGGGCGTTCGAATCCCCCTTCGGGCATGGATATTTGTGGCGTCCTTAGTTGTAGTCAGTTCATAAGTAGTTTGTAAGTTTAGGGACTGATGACCCCATAGTTAAGTCCCATAGACTCTACAAACATTTCAACATTTTGACTTAATTTCTACAGTAATACGCAAGAACGTTCCGATACAGTCCGTGCATTTTTAAAAATTATAATTATTATTTTCCAAATCCAGAGTGACGGGCAGATGTGGCGTGCGCTATAAGGCACCTTGCTACGGAGTGCGTGCGTGCTCGCCGTCGGAGTTTCGAGTTCATCAAATGTTCAAACGTTTGTAAAGCTCAAGGGACTTAACAACGGGGTCATCACTCCCTAAACTTACAAACTACTTATGAACTACCTTATACTAAAGACGACACAAACATCCATGCCCGAGGGGGTATTCAAAACCCCGACCGTAGCTGCCGTAAAGACTGTGACTGGCGCGGCGCAGACCGCTCGGCCACTGCGGCCGGCCCATTGCAATTCATTTCAGTCTTTGATCGTTGTAATAGAAACAACAAATAACGAAATGAATGTCTACGTTTATCTCCTGTTCACAGCCAAAGAGGGAATGAGAAGTTTCTCCAAAACACCCCAATGGCAATTATCGAGATAAGAGATACCAATTGTCGTCCTCATTATCAATTTTTGTTGTGCTCGCAAATCATTGAAATCATTGAAGCCGAATTCCGGGATAGCGTCTTCAGAAGTATTGGTCTAGATTCTTTCAAACCTTGCCCATTTGAGATTGTAATCCATCGCGAATGACCTCGACGTCAATGGGACTGTAAACTCCAGCGTCATATACGCTAATGCTGCTTCCTTATGCGTGTTTATTGCATTATAGCAATTACGAAAGAGGAATTAAGTTGATATATCGCGACGTGCCGACGACTATACTGTCGTCTTCAAAGGAAAGTCTTTAATTAATGAACGAAATGGCTCTGGTACACCGCGGAGAATAATTCATCAGTACCGTTTCCCGAGAATATCTCTCTGTTAATGACTATTTTCTGTACATAGTGCTTCATACTTTCGGTGTATAGAAAGAACGCCTTCATGGAGTTACACAAGTCTGATGTGATGTGAATTTATTCAAAGAAAACCAGTTTCGGTCAAACGACCTTCTCTATGTCGTACGTGTACTTTGAATCCAAATAAAGGGAGGTTCCTTGGCCTCAAATACGAAATTCTTTTCAGCTGTACTGCCAAATATGCTTTTACCTATTACCTTACACAGTTTTCATAAAGTGCTAAGTGGAGTACGAAGTAAAAAAAGAAACAATAGTTGATTCAATAAACCGCTAATGGGACGATATTGGCCAGATCTGAATGCTATAATGGACTTCGGCTCCTGTTGGCTGATGCTAACTATAGTCTTGTAGCCTGCTTACGGTGATGTCCTGCCTTATCCTGAGTGCATCCTACAATACCGAGTCGTACTACACACTCGGACTGTTTGCAATTGACATGTAAGCATGTATCATCTGGATGCCTCTTTACACAGGTATTTGAAGAGCTACTCATCAACGACTAACGACATTATCTGCGTTCGTTAATATCGTCGTCAGATGTATCGAAACGAATAAGGATGGCACGACATGTTCCAATACCAGTAATGCGCAGCCGTTCTCCATTATACCAGCACAAACTCATTAAAACATCGTCACCCCATAAACGATTTCTGGCGTTATAATGATTCGCGGTATCGACCAGCCCGAAAAATATATCTCGCCTCGCACTTGATTGCGGGACAGAAAGGTCTATGAGACTTGACAAGTAGAGGAAACAACGTTAGAATCCTAAGAAGTCTGACGCCTAGCCGTCACACTTTTTGTGGTGAATTTTATAACACTAGGATAAACTACTGATCTTGAAACTCTTGGAAATTTCTGACGCTGCTCGTCAATACTATAGTAAATTCATAGTGTACTGAGACTGAATTTTTATGTAAAATTCAGTACAATGTCTCATATATATTTTTTAGATTCGCTTTATAATTAAAAATTAACATCAGATATCACTTTTTACTCAGCGGCAGAATAGCCGCGCGCATTAAAGCAAATTGTTGCAGTGCGAGCGACCGTTCGCCGTCGGAGGTTCGAATCCTCCCTCGGGCATGTGTGTGTGTGTGTGTGTGTGTGTGTGTGTGTGTGTGTTGTCCTTAGGATAAGTTAGTTCAAGTTTTTGTAAGTTTAGGGACCGATGACCACTGCAGTTATGTCCCATAACATCGCAATTTACGATAATAAGTACAACAAGGATAATGTTATTACTGTTGATATCATTATTGATATTACGGGTTTATCTATTAGCGTAGCTCTCTCTGACTTTTCATTATAACGCGCAATAACGCTTTATGCCCCTGCGTGTTCCATTAGTGGGATGCGTCGATTAATGAATGAGAGGAATCTTAGGTGCTCTGAATTGAGTACGTAGAAAGTGTTACTTTTTAAGAGGAAGGAAGGAAAATTAGGGTTTAACGTCCCGTCAACAGCGTGATTATTAGAGGTAGAGGTGACGCTGGGATTGTTTGGATAAGTATGAGGAAGAAAATCGCTGGTGATCTTTCAAAGGAACTATACTGGCGTTTCCCTAGAGTGATTTTAGGAAGATAATGGAGAACCTAAATCTGGATGGTCGGGAGTGAATGAGAACCACCGATCTCCCGACTACGAGTCCAGGCTAAATTTTACTTCTACGACTTCCATATTTATAGATGTACATAGTTGCTCTGCAAATCACATTTAAGTGCATGGCAGAAGGTTCGTCTAGCTTTCTATTATCTAAGAAGGATCGCCTTAATGTTTACATTAGGAGTGGAAGAAAACCAGTAGTCAGATGCGGCCCTTTTGAAGGAATTATCCCCCATTTCGCTACAAGTGTTGCAGAGAAGATGCCGTACTGTCAGCCAAGAATATAAATCAAATGTTGAAATGTTTGTAAATCGATCGGACCAAACTGCGTGGTCATCAGACCGTAGCTTACAAACTACTTAAACTAAGGTAAACTAACCTAAGGACGACCCACACACCTATGCCCCAGGGAGGACTCGAACCTCCACGGCGAGCTACCGCGCGCTCCACAGCGAGACGCCTTAGGCAGCTCGCCTACTCAACCGAGGCGAATATAAATCCCGTTTATGCGAGTCCGTTCTGTCAATCGCTACCACCCTTAACTAAAGAATGACGTTCGGTATGTTTTCGTGGCAAAAGTGAGGATAAAGGAAGTCGGCGTAGCTGAAGAGGCTTAGAGAGCTCACCATTAGTGTTTACACGAACACATCGGCAACAGGCTTAGGAGATTAAGGTTGAAAGCTGTGAAGGGTACGGCTGCTGTCGGCAGGCGACTTAACAAGTGAGTGGAACTGTCTGAAGATGTCTAGCAGAGACAGACACCGGCCCGTGTGTGCGGAACCGCCTGCGGCGAGGAGGAGAGAGCCACACGGGAGAAAGCGACCGGCGAAATTATTAGCGCGCGTAATTACGTGCAGGACAAAGGCAGTGGACGGCGTAGCGGCCAGCCGGATCACACCGGGGGAGGTGGACCGCGTCAGGCGATAGCCCTCCCAGCGCTCGCGCCGGCGGCTCATACTACTGTGCTGACGTCTCAAGCGTCATGTTCTCGCACTTTATCGGTGAACTGTTGGCGCTACGAGTAAAAAGGCTAGAACTTGCGTCTACTGTCCCTGATTGCATTACTGTAGTTAATCCTCATCTACATAAAAAAGGCTTGACAGGGTACTTATTGGCGGACCTTTTCCTACGGTCAGCCACGGTCAACCTCTCGAGAGCCCCTGGCCCTTTACTGTCAGTAAGGATGTTTGGTCACAGTACACGGCAGTGAGAGACAGCGCGAGAAAAAATCGGAGAACTGTTCAAAAAGGTTCAAATGTCTGTAAATCTATCGGACCAAACTGCGTGGACATCAGTCCGTAGCTTACAAACTACTTGAACCTAGGTAAACTAACCTACGGACAACACACACACACACACACACACACACACACACACACACACATGCCCCAGGGAGGACTCGAACCTCCACGGCAAGCAACCGCGCGCTCCGCAGCAAGGTGCTTTAGACCGCTCGGCTACTCCACCGCGGCCGGCGAACTGTGGAGCAATAAATTGTCTTGGGTAAAGCTATATAGTCTGTGACATAGAACTTCACCGTACGTGTGGACTGTCTAATCCGACGCTGTCGACGGGACATCAGACCGTAATTGAATGGCCTCGCGGTCTGAGGAGTCATGTTAGGAATTGCGCGGCCGCTGCCGTCAAACGTTCTAGTCTTCACTCGGGCATGGTTTAGAGTGGTATCCTTAGTTTAAGTAATTGGAGTAGTCTGTAAGGTTATGGAACGATGACGACTGTAGTTAGATCCCATAACTTTAAAAACATTTGAACATCAGAAGTGTTCTGCCAATAAAAGTCATTCTTTCGTTCACCTTCCACACAACATTGTCTATGTGATCGTTCCAATTGAAGTTGTATGTAATGCCAGTCACAAGGTATTTAGAGGAATTGAAAGCTTTAGTATATGTTTGATCTATCGTGAAACATAATTTGTTTTAGTACTGATGTAGATGGCTTCACAGTTATCCTTACGTAATTACCACTTTTCGTGCTATAAACGTATGTTACCTACGGCATTTTGCAATTGGTTTTAAACTTTCGATGATGACTTTAATTGACAGTAAATGACAGCAAACATATGTTACCTACAGCATTTTGCAGTTGGTTTTAAACTTCTGATGATGACTTTAATTGGCATCAACATCATTTCCTGCAGCTTCTTTCACTTTAAATGACTGCTCAGTGTATCCGTGAGCTTAATTATAAAATCTCTATCAATTGTACCTTTTTGCCTAAAACAGTAAGTAACTGCCATTTCATTATTACGTTTATTTTCAGTGTGTCTAAAACATACACAAACATACATTACAGTAGATTGTTGTTAGCAGCAAGTGACAGAACATGTTCAAATGTTTGTAGAGTTTATGGGACTTAACAATGGGGTCATCAGTCCCTAAATACAAACTACTGCCGGCCGCGGTGGCCGAGGAGACTGAGGCGCTCCAGTCACGGTCTGCACGGTCACTACGGTCGGGGGTTCGAATCCCCCCTCGGGCATGGATATTTGTGCCGTCCTTAGTTCATAAGTAGTTTGTAAGTTTAGGTACTGATGACCCCGTAGTTAAGTCCCATAGACTTTACAAACATTTGAACATTTGAAGATACAAACTACTTATGAACTAGCTTATACTAAAAATAGCAGAAACATCCATGCCCGAGGGGGATTCGAACCCCCGACCGCAACGCCCGTACTGGCCGAGACTGGCACGCCGCAGACCACTCGGCCACCTGTGACAGAAGAGGAAAGGGTAAAATGTCACGAATAATCAAGAAGCGAATATGAAAGTTTCAGGCTGTTAACTCGCTTCTTTCTTCTGTGCTATCCATGTTTCGACTCCTCTCCTGGGATGTTCTTCAGTCTCTTGTGATGTCTACAGTTAGATTTAATAGCAACTGACTCCGTTGAAACGTGTATGGAGGGTGTTTCGCGATTCATGTTACACTCTTGTTGAGTTTATAGAGGGGACTTCGTAGATCAAGTTTTGCATAATAACTCACGTTCGGAACTGTCACCCAACTACGCTATGATGGCTTCTTAATGTTCGATAGTGCGGAAACATCTCTTAGGATGGACAAGTGCTAAAAATGTTCAAATGTTCAAATGTTTGTAGAGCTTAAGGGACTTAACTGCAGGGACGTCAGTCCCTAAACTTACAAACTACTTGTTCTGATTCATAATACGTCTTCCAAAAACATGGAAAGCAAAGAGCTTGCAGTTACAGGGATTTGTTTCATAGTATCGAAGATGAGTAAGTGCCGATAATGTTGTTGGATTATATTTCCGGACATGGGTTGTAGTAGAACTTGATCTACAACCTCTGCAACCTCTAGAAATATGTAACATAAATTATGAAACGCCGTGTATAATGAAAGTTGTACATCACGTTCCGTGACTACTACTCTCTCTGACGTCTAATCACAAACTTATTTTAAATAGTAGAAGGAAGAAAATGACGGAGTTAGTAACGTTATGGTGTGTGCAAAGGTCGAAAAAGGAAACGTTCGTAATGTAATATTATACTGGTATTATTACGTATTTGTTTGAGGACTTTATGATGGACAATAGCATTAGGTAAGGCGTCCTTGCAGGCAGCTGTTTACGTTAGGTATCGCGTTAATTTTACGGGTGATTTAGCTGCGCATATCATACGGTCGGCGCGAACGCTCGTAAAGCTATCGGACGCGATCAAGGCATTGCGACGTGCTGGGCGGCTGCCAGTGCTGGCTAGCTGGCTAGATCCGTTACTAACACAGCGACGCGCAGCCGCTGCTGGGCCGTCACTACCACTGCGGCTCCATACGGCGCCGTCAGTGCTGCACCACCAACTCGCGGTGCGTGGTTCAAAGCTCTTCTAGGACAAGTGTGCCACCCTCTTGCCCACCATGAATAACGTGACACGATCCATGTACTCATACACATGACTGTTGTGTTGCGAAAAAACATAATAATAAAAATAAATAAAAAATCATGATACCATGTCCGCAAGGATCCTATCTGACAAAAAAAGTTCAAATATATGTAAATCTATGAGACTTAACTAAGATGGCCATCAGTCCCTAGGCTCACAAACTACTTAAACTAACTTATGCTAAGAATAACAACTCTAGGGAGGATTCCGCAGCTAGACGCCTTGGAAAACTTGGCCTCTCCACCGCGGCGAACCTACCTACCCGAGGCAAATCATATACATGCTATTCTACGACACACGTCCCCTCTTATGAAACCGATGGAGTTGTATGGAATGCAAAATGCACTACCTCCTCATTCTAAGAGTATGACACCGGATCCAGTGTTGCCACTTGCAACTTCAGTTTCCCACCGGAAGTGATCTATTCAACGCAAGCCAATTTTCTTTAATGGAATGACGTACTTTTTCTTACTGATTTCGGTTCTGCGCCGAAAATGGAGAATGTTTTATCAAAACAATTTCTTTCTAAATCATCATTCTCTACTCCAAAATGCCTTCTAAAGACCTGAAAAGTGACATACGTAGATTATTTGATATAGTTAAATACTAAAGGCAAATAAGTTACACACATCTAACAATTTAGTATGTTATTAAGGTGCATATAGTGAATCCAGTACTACTTTGACACGTAACATAGTCGACCGTGCAGTGACATGGACCGACGCAGATTCTAAGTAGGGTACGGACACACAAAAGCATACTGGCACTTGTAAGCTGGCAACTCAAAGGCCATTTATTGAAAGCGTCCTTACAGTAACAACAACCTTGTTCATGTCTCTTCTAGTACTGTGCTTCATCTTATCGTGTGACGCCTCATCAAACACCTACATTTTTCAAAAAATGTTCAAATGTTTGTACAACTTATGGGACCTAACTACGGGGTCATCAGTCCCTAAACTTACAAACTACTTATGAACTAGCTAAGACTAAAGACGGCACAAATATCCATGCCCGATGGGGGATTCGAACCCCCCGACCGTAGTGGCCGTGCAGACCGTGACTGGAGCGCCTTAGTCCCCTCGGCCACCACGGCCGGCCGGCACCTACATTTTTAAAGGGATTTGTAAGTGGAGAATTAAGATTTAGAAATTTTAACAAAACAGAATCGGTTTTAAAACATTTGAACATTTTCTACTACGAACACTGCAGGATTTGTAGCATTAGCAGGATTAGCACGTGGCGTGCATGTCCGGACGTACGCTAACTACTTTCAAAAACATCGCTTCCCTTGTTATCAAATGAGATGTTCATACTGCAGGCCACGGCCACGTGCTACGCAAACTACGCTGGACACGCCTGGCTTCCGTTCGCTTCCTGAACGATCTTTCTGAACTTGGCGGGCACGTTTTCAGTCCGCCCATGCGCAGAGCGAAGGTTAGACCTCGTGCAAGCCCAGCCTCACGCACTACAAAGTGCGTCATCTTTGTTCTCTGAGCTGTTGTTTTTACCTTTTCAGTAACCTTCGTGGGTTCAAAATGGCGCTATTGATGAAGCACGTACTCATCCAGTGATTTGTGACTCTACATTAGAAGCCTACAGAGATGGCATGTTGAAGGAAACAGCATAGAATAAAACTGCCGGTGCGTTATCAAAAGACAGTAAATACATACATATTCTGCGCTAATATTATTAAATATCTGAGAAATAAATTTGTATGTATCTTAAAGTAAGACAATTATTTCATGAAACATTAATTTCATGTTTGGTTCCAAAACAGAATACTCCTATTTAATTATTATACTTTCAAGAGTGACCAACATTTCCTTGCCGAATCGAGACGAGGAACAAGATTTAAATATTGGGGTTCAGCAGGAAAATGAGGAATAAGATGAGCTCCACGGTGATATCGAAAGTAATGCGACGACGTATAAAAAAAGTGGACGAAATGGTTGCAACTGGGAAAGAACGTTGAAACCGATCTGAAAGTGGCATAGACGAAGTTTTAAATTTCTTGCATAACAAAGAAAGAAAGAAAAAATTCTCGCACAAAAAGTGTCCCAGATGAAATAGACTTATTCCTTGTTAGTGCAGCCCAGTCGGTTCGGAAATTACTACGTTGGGGAAAATTGAGGTGCTAAATAGCACCTATAAAGCAGAAGACGAAAGTGATTTGTACTACACTTCAGCTACTAGGTCTAATTCATCGCTGGCCGCGGTCTGCGGCGCACCAGTCACGATCTGCACGGCCACTACGGTCGGGGGTTCGCATCCCCCCTCGGGCAAAGAGATTTGTGCCGTCCTTAGTATTAGCCAATTCATAAGTAGTTTGTAAGCTAAGGGACTGATGACCACGGAGTTAACTCCCATAAGTTCTACAAACATTTGAACATTTTTCTAATTCATCTTCATCGTTCTTACCGCCTCCATCACTTACACTCGACACCATCAATCCTCTTTTTCTCCTTTGTCAACTAATTCTGGATCTTCATCTATACCTTCCCCAGACTGTACTGATTCATCCCTTTCGACAACTGGGTATTTCCTTCAATCTGTCAATCTCGGAGTTGACATCTTTCTGCGTACCGGCAATAAAACGTGGCCGGTATAGCATCGGAACTGTCGCCGCTGTGTGAATTGGTACGAGGCTAGTGTGGCCGGCGTGGCGTACATCCAAATACGCACGCCACGTGCAGTGTGGAATGGCCTGCAAACGATACGGTGGGGATATGGCTTAGCCACAGCCTAGGTTCCGGTACGCAGTTTTAGTTCGCCAGGAAGTTTCATATCAGCACACACTCCGCTGCATAGTGAAAATATCATTGTCTTTAGTTGACTTGCGGCTAGTACTTCCTTATCCTGGCCCCCACCTGAGACTGTCTCCTGTTTCAGAGCGCCTGCTGAGAGCTGGCCTGCGGCCTACAGCGGCTGGGGCCGCCTGCGGCTGTCGTGTCAGCGGCGGTCCTTGAGGAAGCGTTGTCACCGGTCCGGGGGCGTGCCCCCTGACATTCTGCCGCATTGTTCCCCACCGACGAAAGGTCAGCCGGCGGCGGGCAGCAGGTGGATGCGGCCGCTCTGCCGCGGACGACACCGGCTACAGCCAAGGCCGCCGCCGCCTCCAACCAACCACTACTGTCAGCAAGACCAGCACCGCCTCTGGCCAACACGTGTCTCCGTTAATCTTTTACCAACACCGCCACCATGTCCACTACTGGCGCCGCGGCGGATTAGCCGTGCGCAATGAGCCGCCGTGCTGCGGTGCGAGCGGCCGTTCGCCGCCGGGGGTTCGAGTCCTCTTTTGGGCATGGGTGTTTGTGTTTTCCTTACGTTAGTTTACATTAGTTTAAGTAGCTTGTAAGCTAGAGACTAACAATCAAGCAGTTGAGTCCCATAGATTTGGAAAAAAAAAAAAAATATATATATATATCCACTACTGGCGTTCCTGGTATCTAGCGATGCGCGGAGCTACATACTTGATGTCAGCTTTTACGGCAACAAGATTAATCTTTCAGCAGGTTTCATAGTGTTGGAAGTACTTTGGTATTATAAGCCAAATGTTGATGTATTGATCTTCCAGTTTATGGAAGCGTATAGGAACTAGATTTAATTGCTTCTTTATGAGGTTACTTTGATTACAGTAATTAATGTAGTTAAATAATTTTCATTGTTTGGTGAAGTGTCTGCTGAAAAAAGTATTTCAAAAACTCTAGTAATCATATGCGGAAATTACATTACATTTATTTTGGGCGAACATCGTTAATGGACATAATATTTACTCAATTCACAGGCTGTGAAAGCGTATTCAGCAAGAGATTTTGCCCGAAAAGTGATTCAGTGCAAAGTACACTTCATTGGTCATCCAAACGTTCATAATCTTCTCGTATATGGTAATCGGAAATCTTTCAGGAGAGTATTCTCTTTTCCTCTGGACCACTCCGATCTGTTATTTTAGGAATTCAAACGGTTCATCTAGTCCATTCTTTGGACAATTTGAGGCAAATGTGTGAGAACCATCTTGTGACCTCTGCTGGTTAGACTGACCAGGCGTTTCGAATTATCAGTATTTTGTTACTAAGGATAAGAATATTATTTCTGACTCAAACGGTACGCAATCTGACTACAGAATAATAATAATTTGGAAAAGCGACGGTTTTCTTTCCTAGCGATACTTCGCACCGTCGTCTGCTGTAGAACCAAAATGTGGCCGAGGGGACTGAGGCGCTCCAGTCACGGTCTGCACGGCCGCTACGGTCGGGGGTTCGAATCCCCCCCTCAGGGATGGATATTAGTGCCGTCCTTAAACTTAGTTAGTTCATAAGAAGTTTGTAAGTTTAGGGACTGATGACTCCGTAGTTAAGTCCCATAGACTTTACAAACATTTGAACATTTTTTTTAGAACCAAAATGGCGGCTCCATTAGGAGGAACATTGGTGGCCAGACCTGTCTCCTATAGACTTTGCTCGATTGACATTTTACCAGAAATAAAAAGTTTAGAGAGAAACTACAGCAGCACAGTAACATGACACACTGCAGATCCTTGACTTGCTTAGGGGTAAGCAGCGTGCAGAGGTGAGCGGCAGCAGTTTGAGTGAAAGGTGGCGCAGAGTGTGCGAGTGTGAGGAGAGGCTGGCCAGTGCGCATGCGCCGGCGGCCACGTGCGGCCGGCTATTAGGCTGGACCCTGCTTAGCATGCGGCCGCTTGTACACGTCCGCGGCCGCTCATTGTCTGCTGGAATTGACTGCCGCCGCCGAGTGCGGCCTGGGTTCGTATACCACCGGCCGTCTCCCGCGAGGCCTGCTACTTGGCCGCCAGATCTGGAGCAAAGTGAGGCGCCTTGTCCCAGTAGCAACGCGAGCGGATTCCCGTGATTTATTGTTCAACCCACCACATTTAAACATTTAATTACCTTGTTGCATGGAAACAAATTTCGGCTACGAGGCTGAAGGAATTAGAGTAAGTAATGACACAATAAAAGTAATAGACGAGTTTTGTTATTTAGGTAGAAGATATAAAATGCAGAATGACTATGGGGAGAAAAGCGTTTCTGAAGAAGCGTAATAATATTAGTTTAAATGTTAGGAAGTCTTTTCTGAAAGGATTCGTCTGGAGTGTAGCGTTGTGGAACGTGGACGATAAGCAGTTCAGACAAAAAGATGATAGAACCTTTCGAAATGTGGTGCTACAGATGAATGATGAAGATTACATGGATAAAATGTTCAAATGTTTGTATAGTTTGTGGGACTTAACTACGGGGTCATCAGTCCCTAAACTTACAAACTACTTATGAACTAGGTAACACTAAGGACGACACAAATATCCATTCTCGAGGGGGGACTCGAACCCCCGACCGTAGTGGCCGTGCAGACCGTGACTGGCGCGCCGCAGTCCCCTCGGCCACCGCGGCCAGCTTACATGGATAGATCACGTAACTAAAGAGGAGGTGCTCAACAGAATTGGGGAGAAAAGGAGTTTCTGGCATATCCTAAGACATAGCGATAGATTGATGGGACACATTCTGAGCCATCAAGGAATCATCAACTTAACATTAGAAGGAAGCGTGTGGGATAAAACTTATAGACGGAGAACGAGGGACGAATACAGTAAGCAGGTTCAAGAGAATGTAGGTTGCCGTACTTATTCTCAGATGAGGCGGCTTGCACAGGACAGGGTAGTGTGAAGAGCTGCTTCAAAGCAGTCTACGGTCTGAAGACCACAACAGCAACAAAGCAGTTCTGCAGAACTAAGCTCCGATCGGCATCACAACACCTGCCTACAAGAGCGGCAAAATACACTGAATTCATATTCACGGAATTTATGACATTAACTGTGAATGGGTAAATTTGAAAATGTGTATCCAGTCGGAATTCGAACCCGGGTCTCCTGATTTCTAGTTAGTTGCGCTCAACTCTACATCACTAGCGACACAACGATCATCATCCCTGCACGGATTACTCAAGCACGTTCCGTCAGATGCAAATTCTCAACTTCACCCTGCCCATGTCCTAAAGACGAGACGCCACAACAGTGTTACCAACAAATGAAAATTTTTTGCGTCTGACCAACAGTCAAAAATACTGCAAAATCCAACAGAATTAGATATCTTTATTTGCTTGCACTGTGTGTGTGTGTGTGTATTTTACAACTTTGGGGCCAGCTACTTTGTTTGAGCGTCAGCAAAATATTTAAAAATCCATCAAAATTACATATTCCCCGTTTTCTTGTAGAAATAAAGATAAAATTAAAATTTATACTAAACGTAATATTCGTTACTTTGTTTACGAGTCGGAGAATCATTTATATATATATATATATATATATATATATATATATATATATATATATAGTTCTGTGATACTTAGCTAATGTGGTTATCTCAAATCAAATCAAATGTTTGTGTAGCTTATGGGACTTAACTACGGGGTCATCAGTCCCTAAACTTACAAAGTACTTATGAACTAACTAATACTAAGGACGGCACAATTATCCATGCCCGAGGGGTGATTCGAACCACCGACCGTAGTGGCCGTGCAGACCGTGACTGAAGCGCCTCAGTCCCCTCGGCCACCGCGGCCGGCTGTGGTTATCTGTTCCTAGGGTTACAAACTACTTAATCTATCCTAAGGACAACACACACACACACACACACACACACACACACATGCCCAACCGCGCACTCTGCAGCAGGGTGCCTTAGAGCGCACAGCTATTCCACCGCGACATGCATATCATGCCCCAAGACTGTCGTCACCTGTATGATGCTTGTACAGTGACTTGCTGTTAATAAGAAGATTATGTTTTACACGCCATCTTCTCTTTGATAATTCACTTCAGTTTCACAGATAATTGTGCCGTCTGATAGGAGGTACAAATGAATGTTGAGGTTCCTGCACTGGTTGCTGCGTGGCCAGAAGACGGCAGGAAGTCTGGCCTGTGTGGCCCGCTGTACTCTGCTGGCGTTCCAGGATACTGTCCAGTGTCCAGTGTCGGCGCATACAGTGGCTGGTTCCCGGAATCGGAGGCGGCGGCAATGTCTGCGGCCACAATGAGGAGCCGGCGGAATCCGGCGCGGCGCAGCAGGTGGCGTGGCGACCGCGCCAGGAGCCAGCACGCTTCCCACCCAGCCGGCTCCCACACTACTGCCCCATTCTGCGCGTTTTGTGGCACCGCGCTTTATGAAGTTGCCTGGGTATTTATTTATTTATTTCTGCCATTTTTCCCTAGGTATATATTCATTTGTATAAGGGCTGTATGACTGTAAAATCTCTTGAGAATACAATCAGTAGCAAATACGTAATAGATTAAAACTTGGTGCGTGATGGGGCGGTTTTCCACGAATTACTGTTTATGTGGTCATATCTCATGAACTACGTGTCACACTGTGATACAATTTAGACGGTACATTCAGTTATACGTTTGTATACTGTCTGTAAAATTTCCTGCAGATATAATTAAAACTGTGCTAATTACAAATTGTAACGTCATACCGAATGCTGTAGTTTTAGTCCATGAACAGCGGAACGTTACTGTTTACGTGCTCATATCTCATGAACTACGTGTCGGAATGTGGTACAATTTAGAAGCTTCATTCAACTATATATGTGTATACTGTCTGTAAAATTTCCTGTCGCTACAATTTGTAGTGTTCAAATTATAAATTGTAACGTCATATCGACTGCCGTAGTTTTACTCCATAAACAGCGCGAAAGTAGTAAGAGAGAAACTTTTTTCCTTTCATCATTTTACTATGGTTGCCAGCGAGAAAAAGTTTAATGAAGGTTTGAAATTGTGTTTAAAGTTTGTTGCAAGTCGCTAAGTACTGTCATTCTCATACAGTGTATTTCGAAAGTCTTGCCGCATTATATGGCATTTTTTGCGATTTCTATTGGTTATGACGTAATATCTTTTGAACCATGTGCAGTATGTGATTCTTAACCATGCAGCAATTGTTACCTCACGGTAAGGAATGTGTGTACCAAATTTGGGTGAAATCGGTCCGATGGTTTAGGAGAAAATGAGCAGCATTGTCGCAAAATGCAGCAGTTTTTCGCGCATCTCATTGTTTATGACGTTATATCTTGTGAACTATATATCGTATGTGATACTTAAACTTACGGCGACCGTCCTCATGGATTGAAGCTTACGTGTACAAAATGTCATAAAGATTGGAACAAAACTGTAGATTTGTATGCAACACGTACAAACAAACAGACACTCTGTTTTATATATTAGATTAGGACACTGTCTTCCCTGCCTTGGGAACTGGAAGGCAACACTGAGTTGACAAAAGGTACGTCATAGCGACATGCCCTGATTGCACCGATATATGCCAGTAGTATTGCGTACAAAACGTATAATTCAGCGGTTCATTGGCGGAGCTACCATTTGCATTACCTTAATTCTCGTCATAGCGTTGCGATCTGATTATCCCCGCACAAAATTGGAACTGGCAAACCTTGAGCGCGGAATGGTAGTTGGAGCTAGGTATTTGAGAAATATAGGACATTTCATTTCGATAATACTTAGGGAATTCATTGTTATTAGATCCACAGTGTCAAGAATCTACCGAGGATACCAGATGTAAGGCACTACCTCTCATCCACCTCGTTTACATGCAACATATCTTCCGGAAGACGAAAACCGATTTTCGTAAACCGTTATTCACTGTCGTGTTTACATAGCATAGCCTAAATCGTATTTCCTAGACCACTTAATATGGCGGCTGAAAAACAGCTGAATCAGTTCCTGATTTAGTCAGCACAATCGCTATATTTCTTCATTTAAATACACAGATTTATGTTCACTCTAATATTTATACTTTTATTTCACATTAGAAAAATCACTCTGTCCATATGTGCCGAAAATTCTTAACACGAAAAAACAAACTGACAAGCCAAGAACGCTTCAAAAACGGTTGCGTTTACATGGGCACGAAAATCGAGTTTGGAACTGGAAAACCGCTTTAGAGAAGCGGATTTCCAGAATCTATTTAGGAGTGTTTACATGACTAACCAAAAGCGGAATTGGGAAATCGGTTTATGAAATCCGGTTTTGGGAGCCCATGTAAACGGGGTGATATCGCATCGTGGGTTCGGTCGTAGCTGACTGCATACACGTCATGATCGAGAGCAACAACGTTCGCATTCACATGACAGTGATAACAGACAAGCAACACTGCGTCAACTATCCGCAGAAATCAACGTGAGACGTACGAGGGACTTACCCATTAGGAAAGGCGCCCAGCTTTGGCCTTAATGTGCTATGGAAACAGACTACCGAATCGAGTGCCTTTGCTAAAGGCACGTCATCACCGCACCGCTCTCGGGCTCCTGACCGTATGGGTTGGAGCTTAGACGCCCGAAAGTCCAAGAATTGGTCAGGTGAGTCCCAGTTTCGGTTGGTAAGAGTTGGTGTTCGGGTTAGAGTGTGTCGCTGACCCCTCGGAGCCGGTGGTGCCTCCATAATGTTGTCAGCTGTTGTTACATGCTATGGACCGGGTTCTCTGGTCCAAATCACCCAGTCGTTGACTAAATAGTTGTGTTCGACTACTTAGAAACCTAATTCCAAATACTTATGACTTCAAGTAACCAAATGGCGGAATTTGTATGGATGGCAGTGCGCCATCGCCGGTCTACAGTTGTTATTGATAGTTTTGATGAACATTATGGACAAATGCAGTGAATGATTTGACGACAAGAACATTCAACATGAATCCCATCTAACATTTATCAATCTTAAACGAGTGGTCAGTTCAGGGAGGAAATGCTGCCCAAGAAACTCTTTCCCAATTATGGAGGCTTATAGACGCAGTATGGGTGAATATTCCTGCATTCCATTCTATGTCCAGTTGATGTATTTCTCGAGCACTGAGATCCTGTTGCAGTCACTTTTTTTACACTTTAAACATAGTGAAACACATAATTGAGCCTGTTCATCACCATGTCGCTTTCCTTATTGAGCCTGACAACATAGCTGAAAATCGTTCAAGATAAAAATACAAATTAGTAAGACAGATTATGGAATCTGACCAGCACCATTGAAACAAATTATATTGTGTTGCTATTTTTAAATTCGCAAAATACCCCTAGTGATAAAAATATTGTGAGGAATAAGTAAGGCAGAATAATTTTTTCCACTTACGTATGCAAAGTGTCGAAGATTCACAATCACGTTACTCACCTGTAAAAAAAAAAAAAAAAAAAAAAAAGTTAGTAAAATTCTGTTTGACGTGATAGGTACAACAATAACGTGTAATTAGTTAGTTTACACAATAAATGTCTTATTTATATAAGTTGTTGTTAATACACATAATTTCGAAGGAACTCATAACATTGTGAAAAAAAATAGATAGTATTTTCAATTTTATTACATCTTTGACATTTATATCATGATAGGTTTCTAGGCTGTGTGATATGAGAAAGGATGGGTCAAGAAATTCTTCCTATAGGTAGGGAATGTAATTGCTTCTTTGTAGTATTTACGAGGTGTTATCACAAACTGCAGTGAAACGTAGGTACTCATTGTATTTCACAACAAATGTTGAAATGTTAGTAAACCTACAGGACCAATCTGCTATGGTCATCCGTCCCTAGACTTATAAACTACTTAAACTAAGGACAACACACACACCCACGCCCGAGGAAGTACTGGAACCTTCAACAGGAATCACAACAAATACAGCCAACTCATAGAATATAAAGTACGGTAACTTTGTACATAGTCTTCATGTCAGCTTAGGCACTTGCCGCTTCGTGCTTCTGTGGTGAGACTCCTGTCCTTGCGTGTCTGGTGTGTTACCTCCGCTTAAGAGAATCGACGGCCTCCTAAACGAGCCCTCAAGTGAGAAAAAAGGAGAAAGTCACTAGAAGCGAGGTCTGGGCTGTACGAAGAGGGTCGATGACGCTTCAGCAAAACTGCTTTACTGGTATGGCGTCCTTCTCGACCGTATTAGGAAACGTGCGTTATTATGGAGGAGTATAAAGCCCGCGGTCGAAAAGTCCTTGCCGTCTCCTCCAGACTGATTTCGTGCATTCGTGTTAAGGTCTCCATGGTTCCAAAGCATTGTGGTTCTCATTGTTCCTGCAGAAGGACTCCCCATAATCGTTCTTATCTTTGGAGAAGAGGGGTATTTCTACTCTACTGACGAAACCTTACTGCTAGGAATGTAGCGGTGTATGTTCAGTCAACCGCGACAATGAGACGAAGAGGATCCCTTCTAGAGCAAAATGTTCAAAAGTTTGTTAAGCTTATGGGACTTAACAGCGGGGTCATCAGTCCGTAAACTTAGAAACTACCTATGAAGTAACATATACTGAAGACAACACAAACATCCATGCCCGAGGGGGGAATTATCTTCCGACGGGGAACGACCTCGCGCATCGTAGCATAGCGCCTTAATGTGCTCGGCCGCTCCGCCGCGGCCCAGAGAAAAAACTGCAGATTTGCCTCCTTGTATTAATTGGTCAGATTTTGTCGAATACATCGGCAACAAACCTTCCGGTACTGCGGAATATCGTTCGTTTACTGCACATTTCTAAACGATATTCTCACGCCTACCGCATACAGATCTTGTGCTATGAGATTCGAACCCGGATTTCCTCCTTCGGGCCAGCGGTCGCCTTAACCAATTAGGCTATCCAGGCACACTTCCCTTGGAAACTAAATTCTCAGTTTGCAGCACACTACGATGGTAATGACTCCTGCCAATTAGTTCATCTTCCTCGCAGGTTATATTGGATTCCCGCAAGTGAATCCCGCAAGAGATCACTATGGTGTAGAAATTGGCAATTGAGTCTAAATAATGAGAAGTGTGCAGTCGTCCACATGAGTACGAAAAGAAGTCCGTTAAACTTTGTTTACAAGATGAATCAATCAAAAGTGAAGGCGGTAAACTCCACAAATTATTTAGGAATTACTATTACTTTAGACTTAAACTGGAAAGAACACGTAGATAATGTCGTGGGAGAGGCGAACCAAAGACTGCGTTTTATTGGCAGAATCCTTAAAAGATGCAACAGAACTAGTAAACACTACGCTTGTCCGTCCTTTTTTGAACTATTGCTGCCCATTGTGAGATTCTTATCTGGTGCGTTTGACGGAGAACATCGAAAGAGTACAAAGAAGGGCAGCTCGTTTAGTATTGTCACGATACAGGGGAGACAGCGTTACGGAAATGATACAGGATCTGGGATGGGAATCATTACAACAACGGCGGTTATCGCTGCGGCGTGGGCTACTTACGAAACTGTAATCGCCAACACTCTCTTCCGAATGCGAAAATATATTGTTGACTCCCACTTACATAGGTAGAAATGATCATCAGAATAAAATACAAGGAATCAGAGCTCGAACGGAGATATTCAGGTGTTCTTTCTTCCCACGCGCTATTCCAGAATGGAATGGGAGATAAATAGTATGCCGCGGTGGAGTAGCCGAGCGGTCTAAAGGGTCTCGCTGTGGAGCGCGCGGTTGCTCACCGTGGAGGTTCGAGTCCTTCCTGGGGCATGGGTGTGTGTGTTGTCCGTAGGTTAGTTTACCTAGGTTTAAGTAGTTTGTAAGCTACGGACTGATGACCACCCAGTTTGGTCTGATAGATTTACAGACATTTGAATTTTTTTTTTTTTTTTTTTTTTTTTTTTTTTTTTTTTTTTTTTGATAAATAGTATATAAGTGGTTGGATGAACCCTCTGCCAGGCACTTAAATGTGATTTGCGGAGTATCCCGTGTAGATGTAGAACGAGTGTATTTTTGCGTTCGCACTGAAATAGTCGATTGTCTGTTGGGGGCATATTTCAGAGTTATTGATAGGGTGCCTCTCCGTTTCAGACATGTCCGGAAAGAGCGGACACAATATCAGTGACTGTGTGGACGTCGTGTTTTAGGAGGCTGATGTGAGGATCGAGGCTCGCCCGTCTGTGTGCTGCCTCGCCACGCGACGGCAGGTGTTGGACGGCGCCATGTGCTCAGAAGGACGCCGGCCGCCGGCCTTGGCTGCCTGGCCAGCCTAATGGCTGCGACGATTCGATACGAGGCGGCGTGTCCACACAGCCAACAGCCGAAACACTGCCGTCTGCTGGCTGCGGGAGTCTCGCCGGAACCGGTAGCGGCGGCAGAGCGCGCGGCGGTCTTTACGTGAGGCAGTGGCGTAACTATAGGGGGGGGGGGGGGGTGAAGAGGATAGAACCCACCCCCCAGAACCCGAAAAAAAGAAAAAAAAGAGGAGAAAAAAAAAAGAAATCGTATAACAGCAATCTGGTAAAGATTGAAAACTTGGGGTGTTTTACCATACTCTTTCATTGGATGGGAGTGAATTAGTTTCTTCAACGGGAGTGGTAGATGGTAGTCTGTCTGATTAAAATTTTGCTCGTCAAACAGATCGATTCCCCCCCCCCCCCCTCCCAAAATCCTAGTTACGCCACTGACGTGAGGCACTGTGCGGCGCCAGCAAAACAAATGGTGTTTGGAAACATTACCGTCAATACAGGTTCCTGTGATACATGTACTGAAAATAAACAGTCCTGACCGCTCCGCACAATCCAAACCAACATTATAAACGCGTGAGAAGGTGTGTTACGCTTTCACGACTAAACCACTTAACCGATTTTGATTAAATTGGATACGGAGATAGCTTGAACGATGAAGAACAACATAGGCTATGTAACATCTCTGGAAAAGTCGCACACAGTGGTGGAAGTGAGCGGTCGCGATACAGGCCGCCAGAGGGCGCCCGCGAGTGTGAGCAGAGCAGAGCGCTCACGTGTAGAGGAGAGGGCTGCTGACTGCTGACTGCTGAGGCCACAGCCTTTCTCTCAGTCGCTTTCCGTCGTTCTCAGTTGCTGTTGAGATCTACTAGCAGTCGTTTTTACTTGCAATTAGATATTGGATTGCTGCCAGTATCATTTTGTCTAAGTTGAACTGTTATTTTTTTATAGTTGCTCCTAGAACCTTTGCATTATAAGGCCGTGGTCCATAAAACTTTCTAGTGTCACCTAACGTTTCGTCCAGAGCTGCGCCGGACATCTTCAGAGGCCTTCTTACTTGCGTTGAGTCTTGCCGAGAGTCTTGCCGACAGTCAGCAAGACTCAACGCAAGTAAGAAGACCTCTGAAGATGTCCGGCGCAGCTCTGGACGAAACGTTAGGTGACACTGGAAACTTTTATGGACCACGGCTTATAACCCCGGAAGTTGTACCAGCAACTATGACATCCGGTCGTGAAAGCCTTCATTGCATGTTTTTTTATAGTTATCAAATGATGAGCTGTAGTTTATGCCAGTTTTGTATGGACCGCGCGTGTTGCGCACTGATGGTTACTTGCTATTAAAATATTATGTTCTCAGTTTGGGACAGTAACCAACTGTACTTAATAATCCCCTGTTCCAATACGCGTTAGTCTGCTCCGAATCCATGGTATCGAACCTGCAATTTCAATAATCACCGTGCTAAATATGGGCTCAGATGCATGAAATTGTAAGGAAACAAAAATGTTCAAATGTTTGTAAAGTCTATGGGACTTAACTGCGGGGTCATCAGTCCCTAAATTTACAAACTACTTATGAACTAACTAAGACTAAGGACGGCACAAATATCCATGCCCGAGGGGGGATTCGAACCCCCGACCGTAGTGGCCGTGCAGACCGTGACTGGAGCGCCTCAGTCCCCTCGGCCACCGCGGCCGGCGGGCCATTTCCGCGCGGCCCAGCTTAATGCAGTGCGTCTTGAAATGCAGCTATGGATGTTATTGATTCTGTAAGGATCCGTTATTACCGGCTGAAGATTGGAACCCTTGATACGTAAAACAGCTGGTTCATTCTGAGAAGGAAGCTAAGACGATGATAAAACAGGAAGCTTTATTCTGCTCTGCGATTCAAAGTTCTTTTTTTTTAGGGGGGGGGGCTGGGGGAAAGGGTGCGGTTTAGACACGAGTAACCGGTTTGTTTGCTTCATAGCTATACGGCAGAAATGGAGGAAACGGAGAAGTATTTCTTGTTATGCAAACGTACCGCCTAGATTCTATATGTATACGATCTGTTATTTCAGTTATGTGTGGTGCTTTCACCCTCGAAGTGCAGCGCAGTAACTGGCGAAAGTGGAGCAGACGCTAACGACGGTTCTTTTCTGCGACTGATAAGACACGGACGGGGAGAACACAGCCGAGACAGTAGCGCGAAACGGCTTCCTCGCCGGCAGAACGGCGGCGAGGAATAACAAGTGCGGCTTTTTGCGGGTCGGTATTAAAATTTAGTGCGCCCCCTTTCTGCCCCCGGGCAGTAAATCGGCGGTTTACAGGCGAAAGCGCTGAGTCACAGAGGATTGCGACAAGTTGCGAGCGCGCACACCTGCTGCGTAGCACCGCGGGGTAGCCGCGGTCAGCGGACCGTGGCGCTGGCTGCAACCACTGACACTGCAGGCGGAGCACTCGTAAACGTCTCACCTCAGCTGTAGGCACACGGCACGGGCGGGAAAAGGATTCGCAACACGCAGGCCAGCCTTATTATAAGGCAGTCTTTTTCAGTGTATCGGTCGCGACCCCCAGACAGGTCACAGGAGGTTCGAGTCCTCCCTAAGGCATGGGTATGTGTGTACTGTCCTTAGGTTAGTTTACCTTAGTTTAAATAGTTTCTTTTGGATTAGATGTTTGTAATTCTATCGAACCAAACTGCGTGGGCATCAGTCCGTAGCTTACAAACTACTTAAACTAAACTAACCTAAGAACAACACACACACATCCATGCCCCGGGTAGGACTCGAACCTCCACGGCGAGCAACCGCGCGCTCCGCAGCGAGACGCTTTAGACCGCTCGGCTACTCCACCGCGGCAAATAGTTTGTATGCTACGGACTGATGACCACGTAGTTTGGTCCGATAGAACCAAACATTTGAACATTTGTCACAGGAGGAAATACTTGTACCATCAAATAACTTTAGGTTCAGTAATACAAAAACGTATGCCTGATCAAATATATTAAGCTAGTAATTCTGCGTACTCGTAGACTGGATGGCCTGCATTGGTTCTTTCTATTTCTAAATATAAATTTTCATAGATTTAGCTTTAAAAATGCTTTCCTAATCAAGTATTTTGATACTACTTGCCATCCCCTATTGCACCATTGATGTCAGAATTCAAATCATCCCTAAAGGTTTTTTTTTTTTTAAATTCCACCAATGGTTTCCGCATTTCTAGCATAAATTTTTCCTTATTTCACGCACTTAATGGGTGAATTTAATATATATATATATATATATATATATATATATATATATATATATATATATATATATATATATATATATATATATGGTGTTTCACTAAGTGTGTTTGCCTCTGTAACTTATAAAGTAATAGGTGACGGGAAATTTTAATGTGGTAGGTCAACACAAGAAATGTTACACTTTCTGGGGAGCTATGAACGTACTTTATTGTATCATTTTCCAAAGAGTTACAGCACAAAGATATATTTTTTTAATGGAACAATAGTTTTTTCTATCGTCCATTGGATTCGCTGAAACCAGCTGCGTCCAAATCAATTTAAACTACATTCCTATCTCTGTTAGTTTGGGAGCTACAACCCTTCAAAGTTTCATGGGCAGATACCACAAACGCTGCGCATAGTGCAATGCGCCTTCTAAATGTAGTGCAGCCGAATTGTAACGTCGACGGTGTCACGGAGCGAGAAGCTTCCTCGATGCGCTGTTAGACTGCCGACTGTCGTCGAAAGCAAAATGTCTTTTTTAACACAAACTTATGTTTTTATAATGACACGCTATATTTTTCTTCAGCAATCCATAGCATGACAAATCACGTAAACAGTGGGGTTGATTGCATCGCAATATTCCAATTACATCCCGAGATATTGCGACGCGTAGTTGACGCTCGGAATACGCGAAACGCGCGGCTAGCGCACGTCCTGAGCAGCATGGGGTTCTCGCCCCAAGTCATTAGTAAGAGTAGCACGTCAAAGTCGGGAGTGTGGTTCATTTAGTAATAGCTTGTGCCTTACGCGCTTTCTTTTGGCAATGATTTTATTGTAATTCACGAACCCAGGTCATGCACCGACTTTATGAGGAAAAAACATATAAAAAAAACGGCAACAAGTTATTGAGGTATTAGTGTACTTGTAGAGTAAGAATGAGATGATGCTAACATTGCTTACCAAAGCACGTAAAATGGTAAAGGAGTCAACAATCCGAAGATTGGTTTGAAACACGTAGACAGTGCTTTGCTATGCATGGTCCTGTTTTGGGGTTGTATGTCATTGGCTTCATCCGAACTTCGGACTGATTTAGCCAGCCAGTTATATGGGGACCTACAGTTTAACGTGGGTTCAGAACCACGATGCTACTCGTTATCAGAAACATTGCTAGAGGTGAAAGAAGTGGAAAGTGACAAAAATCCTAGGCCCTGGTGGGGGTCGAACCCGCTTTGGATTCATAGTCTGGCGTTCTACCACTGTACTACCGAGCCAAGAAATCTGGAATGTGGAGACCTACGTGGGTTCCGAGCCACGGTGCTACTCGACATCAGCAAAATTGCAAAAGGGGAAAGAAGTGGAAAGTGACAAAAATCCTAGGACCTGGTGGGGGTCGAACCCGCGACCTTTGGATTCATAGTGTGGCATTCTACCACTGTGATACCGAGCCAAGAGATCTGGCATCTGGAGACCTACAGTTTAACGTTCGTTCCGAGCCACAGTGCTACTCGACATCAGCAAAATTGCCCGAGGTGAAAGAAGTGGAAAGTGACAGTAATCCTAGGGCCTGGTGGGGATCGAACCCGCGACCTTTGGATACATAGTCTGGCGTTCTACCACTGTGCTACCGAGCCAATAGGTCCGGAATGTGGAAATCTACAGTTTAACGTGGGTTCCGAGCCACGGTGCTACTCGACATCAGCAAAATTGCCTGAGGTGAAAGAAGTGGGTGAAAGAAGTAGGACCTGGCGGGGGTCGAACGCGCGACCTTTGGATTCACAGTCTGACATTCTACCACTGTGCTACCGAGCCAAGAGATCTGGGATAAATGACGAGTGTAGTGCTCCTGCGTTGCAGTGTTTTCCCGCTAGCGCCTGCAGCCTTTGTGCTATTGTGAGCCGCCTCGCCTCCTCCGCGCGGCCTTGCGCTCTGCAGACGGCGCGTCGGCGCGTCAGCTGCAGCCGCAGAGCCGGGGGCGCAGCGCGCATGCGCCGCCCCCATCCGCCGCCCACGCCTCGCCTCTTCCGCCGCTGTCGCGCTTCCGGCGCCGCGCGCATGCGTGCTGCGGGCGTTGCGCAAGCGCAGTATCTGCTGGCGCGGCCTGTCAAAGTGGGCCAGCGCGCCGCCTTGAGCGCGCCGATACCGGATCAGAGATCGACCGATTTGTCGCGCTTTACGGCCAGAACAATGCATGCTAATGGCGGCGCGCCCGTTATGACTTACTGCGCATGTGCAAACACTCCGTATAGATGCGGCGCGCCGATAGCGCCGTTTGGGCATACAGGCAGTTCCTGAATTTCGCCTGCGCCGTTAGCTCTGCAGGCGTGAACTTTCTGCGCGCCGACTTCCACTATTTCCTCGGTTTTCCGTCGAGTGGAACGCGCTTCGGTACCCAATTAGTGGCTGACGCGAATCTATCGCACTCTTATCTGCAACTTACTCAGTGCCGTTACTGTCTCCCCATCAGTGAACATGACAATTATGCCACACCTCTGACTCAATCCACTGTTAAATTTCTCTTACTTAATTTTTGTACTTTTATTGTTACTATTGTTATGGTAGAAAATGTTGTGAACTATTCTCTAGCAGGTAAACCTAATAATTTCTGAGAAACAATGCGGTCTGTTGAGACGTACGACCAACTTGTCCACTAGGACAGCGCGGCACAATTCGGCGATAATGGACTATGGCAGCAGACAAATGTTCAGCCGCGGTGGAGTAGCTGAGCGGTCTAAAGCGTCTCGCTGCGGAGCGAGCCGTTGCTCGCCGTGGAGGTTCGAGTCCTCCCTGGGGCATGGGTATGTGTGTTGTCCTTAGGTTAGTTTACGTAGGTGTAAGTACTTTGTAAGCTACGGACTAATGATCGCGCAGTTTGGACCGATAGATTTACAACCAAATGACAAATGTTCAAATGTTTGTAGATCTATCGGACCAAACTACGTGGTCATCTCGCCGTAGCTTACAAACTACTTAAACTAAACTAACTTAAGGACAACACACACACACACACACTCATGCCACAGGGAGGACTCGAACCTCCGACGGCGAGCAACCGCGCGCTCCGCAGCGAGGCGCCGTAGACAGCTCGGCTACTCCACCGCGGCATGGCAGCAGACCACCGACAGGAGTGTCTTTGATAACAGCCCGACATACCTGCAGCGCCTCTCCTGGGCTAGTGAGCGTACAGATTGGATTTTCGACGACTGAAAAACTATGGCTTGCTCAGATGAATCCAGATTTCAGTTGGTAACAGCTGACGGTATGGTTCGAGTGTGGCGCTCTCACTATGAAGACGCGAAACCAAGGTGGTTGTCAACAAGGTGATCTGCTACCTGGTGGTGGCTCCGCAATTAGGTGTGCTATTTATAAGCGCAGTCGGACCTGTAGTAGTTTACATGGAATAGATTGCGTCTTCTGGTCCCAGAGAACTGCACACTGACTTGCTTTGGTTATGTTCCAGCCAGACTTCATGTTGCCAAGCAGCGACAGATTTCTAGAGACGACTACCCGCTGTGTCGGCGGGCGACAAGTGCTGCCGACTGATTTGAAGGACCGTTTCTTTCTTTGAATGTAAACACAATAAAATATCCTCTATTTCGATCAGTTTTAACCACAGAAATTTAAGAAGATTCCTTTATTAGACAGCTGACGTAGTGCTCCGACCACACAGGCCCCGAAGTGATACTGTGTGTGCCCGGGCGCCAATGTTTTCCTGTTTCGAAGAAGAAGATGTTCAAATGTTTGTAGAACTTATGGGACTTAACTACGGGGTCATCAGTCCCTAAACTTACAAACTATTTATGAACTAACTAAGACTAAGGACGACACAAATATCCATGCCCGAGGGGGTATTCGAACCCCCGACCGTAGTGGCCGTGCAGATCGTGACTGGAGCGCCTCAGTCCCCTCGGCCACCGCGGCCGGCTACCTGTTTCGAATAACCTGTTTTGGAGTAGGTAAAGAACAGTTACCGTGATTCGAGAAGTCAAAAGTAGTTAAACTGTCGCAGAAATGACAATAACAATAATTATATAATTACATTCCATGGTTTTAAATACAACTTCTATTACTATTACCCATTCAAAATTTTAATATCTGCGTATGCGGATAAAGTGCCGCGGATGCAGCTGCTGTTACGGATATGGGCCTTGTGGATGCGTTGCGGACGTGGATAACACTTTTCTTATCCGCGCAGATATCTAGATATAGTCGAATGAGATCGGGCGGGAGGTGAAACCTTCGGTGCCCGATCCCTGCCAGATTGTGTAGAGCTATCGATGATCTCTCAGCTACCGCGCGTATGTGTGCCGCAAAGCTCCAGCGGTCATCGATGATGAGACCGAGGTACCTAGCTTCCTTACGTCGAATCACCGGGACTCCGTTTATTCTGAGAGTTGGATTTTCTCACCAGTTGGCCGTTCAGCAGAAGATATACTGACTTCAGTTTGAAGTTTTGATCTTTCGCACCATGCGGACACACACACACACACACACACACACACACACACACACACATATATATATATATATATATATATATATATATGATACGTTTCTTCTTAACACATTCATCATACACATTTAAAGTTTAGATTGGTCAAAACACTTAGTGTCCATAAATGTCCTTGATACAGAACAGCTGCTTTTAGGTATATAGCTGGTTGTAATTAGACCAAGTGTGGTTTGCGTTGTCTTTTACATTTTAATAACGTTAAGTTTAAATAAATAATGATAGTAACAATTAGATAATTTAATGGTGAAATTCGTGGTGTTCTATATTTAGTTATTTATATAATTTTAAATTTAATTCGAGTACTATCTATGAATAATGGATACAACTAATTATAAGGAAAAGGAAGGGCAACTCAAAAATCATTATTATTAAGAAGGATAAATAAAAGAAGATAGGAAAGGGTAGGTAAAGTAAAAGTTGTTGGGGAGAGTCTACCAAGGTGAAAGGCTTCGGGATGAACATCGAGCCCTGCCATCATGGAGTTCCCTCCATAGGTGGGAGTCATTCATTTCATGTACGTTGAGAGCTAAAGGAGGTTTTGACATTAGGCTTTATAGTGCTTAATTGTCAAAGAATAAGTCATCTTCTGTGCTGGGGTTGTGATCTTTTTCGTTTTCCATGTCGCTTTTACTTACACTGCTTGTCTCGTTCCATGTGTCCTGTGTTTGTATTAGTGTTATGTACGATGTTATGTCTGACCGTGTTTGCGTATTCTTCCCACTTTAGTGATGTCAGTCTATTTAGTGTGTCCAGGCATCCTTATCTCTTATCAGTACGTTTAAGTCTTGTGTGTTGCTTAACATACAGTGTGTGTGTGTGTGTGTGTGTGTGTGTGTGTGTGTTTTTTTTCTGGCCTTTAGCCAGTACATGGCAGCCCTTGGTCTTACGGTGAGATCTACAGGTGCTATCCCAAGGGAACGTCTTCGAATGGTTCATACCAATCCCAGCCGGGGTATGATCCTAACGGGACACGGCCCCTACCCCACACACCTCACACGTGTTGGTCTCAGTGACAATCCATGCTGTACGTGTGGAGAAATTGGGACCCCAGAACACACTGTCATACACTGTCAGCTCTACAAAACACACACTCACACTATGTTGGACACGAATAAAGACCTAAACTAACTAATACGAGATAAGAACGGATGGGACATAATGAACATGCTGACGGACGAAGTCTCACAACGAAAAAAAGACGAGTACACACAGAACGTAAGACGTAATGCAACACGAAACGCCCACGACAGAAGACAAAACATTTATGATGAATCTGACACTGAAAGCACAAACAGTACAAATTACACCACAGATGACAGCTCCGACACAGAGGACGATATAAACACATGCGAAATGTAACCTACAGATATAGCCAATTATAAGAGTCTCAAAATGAGAAAACTCCAGGATGTCAGGGCTCGAAGTAAATTCCGAGGCCTCCCACCCTGGACTTTCCTCTCTTATTCTTCAGAGTGTCACTCAAACCAATGTTTCCTATCTTCTATTATTCTATTCTTAAAGTAGTTGATGTTTTTAAGCTGCCTTTCCATTTTCCTTATGATAAGTTTTTACGATTTTCTTTGTATTTTTTATCTAATTACTGTAAATGTATAAAGAAAATAATGTATCACAGTCGCATAAATGTATCACATAGTTTTTGTAATCACGACCAGCTATACTCCCAAAAGGCAGCTGGTCCGCAACAAGGGTAAATAAATAAATAATAAATAAACAGAATGAAAATTTCATTCTGCAGCGGAGTGTGCGCTGATATGAAACTTCCTGGCAGATTAAAATTGTGTGCCGGAACCAGATCTCGAACCTGGGACCTTTGCCTTTCACGGGCAAGCGCATTACCGACTGTGCTATCCCGACACGACTCACGATGCCGCCTCACAACTTTACGTCCGCCAGTACCTCGCCTCCTACTTTCCAAACTTCACAGAAGCTCTCCTGCGAACAAGCAAGACTAGCACTCCTGGAAGAAAGGATATGGTGGAGACATGGCTTAGCCGCAGTCTAAGGAATGTTTCCAGAATGAAAGTTTCGCTCTGCAGCGGAGTGTGCGCTGATATGAAACTAACTGGCAGATTAAAATTGTGTGCCGGAGTTTCATATCAGCACACACTCCGCTGCAGAGTGAAAGTTTCATTCTGGAAACATCCCTTAGGCTGTGACTAAGCCATGTCTCCACCATATCCTTTCTTCCAGGAGTGCTAGTCTTGCATGGTTCGCAGGAGAGCTTCTGTGAAGTTTGGAAAGTAGGAGGCGAGGTACTGGCGGAAGTAAAGTTGTGAGGTGGCATCGTGAGTCGTGTCGGGATAGCACAGTCGGTAGTGCGCTTGCCCGCGAAAGGCAAAGGTCCCAGGTTCGAGTCCCGGTTCCGGCACACAATTTTAATTTGCCAGTAAGTTTCAAAATGTTCAAATGTTTGTACAGCTTATGGGACTTAACTACGGGGTCATCAGTCCCTAAACTTACAAACTACTTATGAACTACTTACGAACTAAGGCGGCACAAATATCCATGCCCGAGGGGGGATTCGAACTCCCGACCGTAGTGGCCGTGCAGACCGTGACTGGAGCGCCTCAGTCCCCTCGGCCACCGCGGCCGGTTGTAAGTTTCAATAAATAAATATCCCAAGTACCACGTACAGTGCTTCACCCGATGTTGTGTTAAAGGCTCCGGATAGCCGGAGTAAGGCTCTACTTTGCCCTCTCCTGACTGTATTGGTGTGTGTTTGTAGCGCCAATCGTTGGGCCCATGAAGTGGCTGCGAAGCACGGTCAGTGCGTGGTGTAGCGGCGGCGTTGTGAACAGCGGTTGCCGGCAGCTGCAGTGTGAGAACTTTGGCTGCGGCGGCCGCGGTCCGGCAGGTGTCGGGTGACGCTATGCCGGCCGACGCTCCGCCTGGTGACGCACGGTGCGGTGCGCGCCGCGGCCGGCGGTTCTCGGACGCCCCCATTCCGGCGGCGGTCTCATCGGACGCCACCCGACACCCCGGCCGCTCGGGTTTCACCGGCAGCCCCCGCCTGCCGCCTCCTGGGAAACGGAACGCCAAGAAACGCGGCCGCGGAGGAAGCGCCGGCCAGCCAGCAGTGCCGGCGCCGCTTCTTGCAGAACGCCAGACCACTCGACGGTGAAGCTTCCTCCTCCTTCCTCCCGTTTTTCGCTCTTTCCCGGAATCGCCTGACAGCGCCGCCAGCCGAATTTACCCGCGCTGCCGGCGGCCGGCTTCAGTCAGTCACTCTGCAGGTGCACAGTGTGGCAGCGCAAAACCACCGGCTGGAATCACGCTGTCTGTCTTAAGATCCCAGCCGTAAAGTGCAATAAATACACGCTGTTTTCCCAATTAAGTATTGGAAAATAGGGAAGCAGGCGGAGTTTTGGAGTAAGGATGGGGAAGGAAATCGGCCGTGCCCTTGGAAAGGAACCATCCAGGCATTTGCCTAGAGGGATTTACAGAAATCACGGAAAACCTAAATCCAGATGGCCGGAGGCCACAGATTTGTGACTGGCTGGAAGACTTCCTAAGTAATAGAACGCAGTACGTTGTTCTCGACGGCGAGTGTTCATCAGAGACGAGTGTATCGTCAGCCGTGCCCCAGGAGAGTGTGATAGGACCGCTATTATTTTCTATCTATATAAATGACCTGATGGACAGAGTATGTTGTAATTTCCGGCTGTTTGCTGATGATGCTGAGGTGTATGGGAGGGTGTCGTCTGTAACTGACTGTAATGGCATACATGATGACTCAGACAAAATTTCTAATTGGTGCGAAGAATGGCAGGGTTTTTTTTTTTTTTTTTTTTTTTTTTTTTTTTTTTTTTTTTAAATCTTATGGGACTTAACTACGGGGTCATCAGTCCCTAAAGTTACAAACTACTTATGAACTACTTACGAACTAGGACGGCACAAATATCCATGCCCGAGGGGGATTCGAACCCCCGACCGTAGTGGCCGTGTAGACCGTGACTGAAGCGCCTCAGTCCCCTCGCCCACCGCGGTCGGCGAATGGCAGCTAGCTCTCAATGTAGAAAAATGTAAGGTGATGGTCATGAGTAGGAAAAACAATCCATAATCTTCGAAAACAGTATTAGTAGTGACCTTCTTGATGCTGTTGCGTCGTTCAAATATCTAGGCGTAACATTGCAGAGCGATATGAAATGGAACGAACATGTAAGGACAGTTGTGAGTAACGCGGACAGCCGACTTCGGTTTATTGGGAGAATTTTGGGAAGATGTGCTTCACCTGTAAAGGAGACCACTTATAAAACGCTTGTACGACCACGTCTTGAGTATTGCTCAAGTGTTCGGGAACCGCAGCAGATCAATTTAAAGTACGCTAAGATACAGAAGCAGTTCAGAGGCGAGCAGTTAGGTTTGTTACTGGTAGTTACAATGTACAAGTGTCACGGAAATGCTCCGGGAACTCAATTGGGGATCGCTTGAGGAAAGACGACGTTCTTTTCGTGAATTTCTGTTGAGGAAATTTAGATGCCGGAATTTGAAGCTGAGTGTAGTACGATCTTGCTGCCGCCTACTTATATTTCGCGTAGTGATCACAAAGACAAGATAAGAGAAATTAGGGCTTGTACGTAGGCATATAGGCATTCTTTTTTTCCTCGTTCTATTTGGGAGTGGAATAGGAAAGTAAATGTCTAGTAGTGGTACAGTGTACCCTCCGCCATGCACCTTACTGTGGATTGCGGAGTATGTATGTAGATGTAGATGTAGGTGGATTTGAACCACCATCGTCCCGAATGCGAGTTCCGTGCCTTACCACTGCATACAACTCTCTGAACTTTTTTGGTGATTAGTAAAGTGCTGCCTAAGTTTACTGCAAGATGAATCTTAGGTAGACGGTGATGTGCCTCTTATTTTGAAGATAAAGTGTGCAAAGTTTCACTGCAATCGGTTTGGTCACTACATAAAATACGAACAAACATAATGCTTCAGTTTCACACGCAACTTAGTGGTTATAACGTCATATCTGCTAAACTTTAAGTCGTTCAATGAAATAATATTGTAGGTAATTTCACTGGCATAAATGGATAGCTCTACTGTTTGCATAATATGTTGCGAATATATTTAGTAGAAAAGAAATAATAAATTTAAACGTAACTCATAATGCGGCAGTTTACGCATCTCAATGTTCATGCCGTTATCTCTTGCACTATGCGTCGTAAATTGATACAATTATGCCTACAACCTTCACGAAAGTACAAGCAATATGTTGAGAAAGTTTCATGGCAATGGTATGAACGGTACAGCAACGCATAAAATACGAACAAGCAAACAAATATTAATCTTAACATGTATAAAAATTGAGGTGTTTGAGCCTATATTTCACTCTGTAGCCAAAACTACACACCTCCAACGAATAGTGTTTGTATGTGGTAGTAGGTATCAGTCTCCTATTGTGCACTATAGTGGTAGAGGGTTGATAACGATAACGGGGTGGAAGATATGGAAGTTGAAAGTTACGGATTTATATAATATTCTAGGTGTGGGTGTCAATATTTTACTCTTCAGCAAAAACTACACAATGGAGACGAACTATCTCTCTGTGTTGTTGTAGTACAAAGTTTCCCGTTGTACACCATAGCAGTTCCGTGTCGATAGCTATAACAGCGAAACGTGGTGCACATTCATCAGTTGTTTTTCTGCAACAAGCGTACGAATAAAGAAGTGCATATTGCAGTTTGAAAAGTAAAACTATCAAGAAAGATGCCAAAGCGTAAGAAAGAAATTTCGCGTTCTCGAGCCGTATCTAAAAGACAGAAAGCTGTAGGCCTCAGAAATTATTCGATATTCCCGTCCATAATGGGGTGAAATAGGGGACAAAAAGTTTTTTGAAAGTACGTTACTATTAAGGCAATTTTGTAGCAAGATTTAGATTTTTGATTGGAATTTTAAAAACATGTGTTTCGATACTTTTGGAAATTCAACCATTAAGCGAGTGAAATAAGGGAATTCTTTTAAGGGTGCTACTGAGACTATTTTGACGCTAGAAATGCGACATTAGGGCTTGGAACCATGGTTAGAATTAGTAAAAAATTTGTTTCGGGATGTTTTTAATTCTGCTATTAATGGTGGAACAGGGGGGCGGCAATTTGTATCAAAATACTTGATTAGGAAAGCATTTGAAAGCTAAATCTTTGAAAATTTATATTTAGAAGTAGAAACAACCAGTGCAGACCATCCAGTTACCCGTGCGAAGATAATTCAAAAACCTAATAACGTAATTTTCTTGGATAAAAAAATCAACATTCACCTAACTCAAAAATATTAGTTTGTAAAACTTTTGTAATTAACAACATTAATCTGTCATTTTAATAAATAAGCAAAACAACATAATAGTTACTTTTCTTTGAGAGGTGAACAATAATATCATGAAAATAATAAGACTTATAAAACACAGTTTCGTATTTTTTGAAACTTTAAGGTAAAGCAGTCAACAACCTGAAGATTGGTTTGAACACCACAGTGCTTTACTAGGCATGGTCCTGTTTGGAGATGGTATGCCGTTGCCTTCCTCCGACCTTCGAACTGACTTACGCAGCCAGTTATAGGGGGGACCTACTGTTTAACGTGGGTTCCGAACCACGGTGCTATGCGGTCTTTTTCTCATGAGCAATACTGTCAGAGGTGAAAGAAGTGGAAAGTGACAGATAAAACTCCTAGGACCTGGCAGGGATCGAACCCGCGACCTTTGTATTGATAAAACTGGCACTCTACCGCTTGTGATATTCCTGACCTGTGGCCACTTCATATTTCTGGCCGCTGGCCGTTTCTTTGCTAACATTGTATGTGTCTTAAACGCGGAAGAAAGACCGAAGTGCAGTATATGTTGAAATGTAGGGTGGGGAGCAGTAGCATATGGCACAGTAGGTGCTGGTTCCCGTGGGAAAGCCCGCCTATGTTACTGGTGCTCTCCTAGCATTGGCTGCTGTATTTCCCGTCACGTGATTTCTTTTGAAATTAGTTTATTATATACTAAATATTAATTATTCAGAGCTGAGAATTTGTAATAAATATCTCTCAAGGACAGGCTAGATTTTGACAGTTTAAAAAGTTTAAGGTGCCTTCTGTTATTGTAACAAGAGAAGAGCGATTTTGCAGAAGGCGCGCGACGGCCCTGTTTTGGCGCGAAATAGAGCGTCAGGTGCCCTCTCGCAACGCGCCGCAGTGTCAGTCTCGAGCTGACCACTATACGCGCCGGACCGCGCCGGTCATGAGTAAAGTTTTGCGTAATTGTGATAACAGTCGAGGTCTCAACATGTTCTACGGGCAGCATAGGCCGAGTCGGATTAACAATAGTAGTTTATATTTTATTATTCAGTTAATAAATGGCATCCCTGATAATTAAAAATCTCGCGAGTTGTTTCTTATGCTTCCATCATGCAGAACTTATTTTAGCCTCACTTGTATGCTGTAGAAGAACCTACGACCTGTGTGCTGTCTTCTGCGCTGGGGGACACAACTATAGAAGACAACAGGTTAGTCAGAACTCTATGCTTTCTATGAAGACTTGGACAGCAACTACGGTACCTCGTGCGTACTGTAGGGCGGTACAAACGCACACTGCTACGCAACAGCATCCGCAAGGATGTGGAGGTTTTAGGGGACTTGTGGGAGGAAGCAGTACTAACTTCTCCGTCCGCAAATAAAAGCCTAGGAAACTTGTACACTGTGCAACCGATTAGATATTTTAAAGTTGCCCAGCGGCCCATTTGAAGAAATAACGGAACCACTGGTGTACGGTACAACAACATCGATGTGTCAGTCAAGCCGAGACTAAGACAGATGCGCGTGTACCCGATCGTACCCGAGTGCCACAGTACCAGTTTGCAGGCAGAGAGCCGCTAGTTCATAGTGCACCGAAACATTCCTGACCAGTCGCGAAAAATATGCGAAGGAAAAAGCCTGCCAGTGGTGGTAACCTTTGCTCCCGGTGTCAGTCCGACTGACGAGTCTGACACGACGGCGCTGGCAGGCGGTGGCGAAGAAACAGCCGAAGCGCGAGATGGAGGGGGGGGGCAGTACAGTGTGTGCGGCGAGAGCGCGTCACTTCCCGGCTTAATCCCCGTGGCCGCGTGTCGCCGCATCAGGGCTGACCATCTGCCAGCCGGAGCACCTCATAAATCTCTGACACCGCGCCGAGCTGCGCAGCGGGAAGCGTAGCGCGCAGGCGCACTCCGCGCCGACGCGACGGGGGCTCGCGTACATCCCACAGCGGCAGGTACCACTCTCAAGACCCGTGGATATTAATGATTCTCTGTAGTTTTTAGTGGCGTTATTTTGCTTTTTGCTGTTTTCATTCACTATTGCAGTTTCGCAAATCGCGCCGTTTATGATCTAATGTTACAATATGTCACGGAATAACTTTAAAAATAACATCATTGTAAACCTGTACAGCGTGTTTCAGGATTTATCTATCTATCTGTCTTTGGTTCGCCGTCCCTACAATATTTTCTATGTGTTCTTTCAAATTTGCCGGCCGCGGTGGCGGAGGGGACTAAGGCGCTCCAGTCACGGTCTCCACGGCCACTACGGTCGGGGGTTCGAATCCCCCCTCGGGCATGGATATTTGTGTCGTCCTAGTTCGTAAGTAGTTCATAAGTAGTTCGTAAGTTTAGGGACTGATGACCCCGTAGTTAAGTCCCATAGACTTTACAAACATTTGAACATTTCTTTCAAATTTAGGTTGTTCGTAATTGTTACTCCTGGGTATTTAGTAGAATTGACGACCTGTAGGTTTAGGGCATTTCTATTAGTCGTCATACGGGTGACCTGACACTTATCATTATCAAGGATCAATTATCAATTTTTGCACCTTGCAGTTATCTTATCTAAATTATTTTGCAGTAGCTTTTGGTCTTCTGGTGACTTTACTAATCGATAAATGACAGTATCGACCGCGAAGAGTCTACGATAGCTACTCAGACTGTCTCCTAAACTGTATATAAAAATAAGGTACAGTAGGGGCCCTATAACACTTCCTTAGGGAACGCCAGACATCACTTCTGTTTTACTAGATGACTTACCGACAGTTACAACGTACTGTGTCCTTTCTGGCAGGAAATCACGAATCCGCGGTATGAAATTAGTACGCTATTTGATTAAAAGACACTTGTGAAGTATTGTGTTATAAGAGCCTTGCGGAAATTGAAAAAATGAGGAATCTATCCCTTGTCGATAGCACTCATCACATCATGTGAGTAAAGAGCTAGCTGTGTTCACAAGAACGATACTTTCTGAGTCCGTGTTGACTATGGGACAATAGGTCGTTTTCTTCAAAGTAGTTCATAATATTTGAGGAAAGTAAACGTTTTAAAAATCCTGCTGCAAACCGACGTCATTGAATTAGGCCTGTAATTTTGTGTATCACTCCTATTGTCTTTGAATGTCAGCATCAGACTATTGATGTCCAAGTTGTGAAATCGTGGTTTAGTTTACATTGAAGTTTTCATTGCCTTTATTGTCCAAGTCTGTTAAACTGTAGCAAATAAATATGCCTCACGTATTTAAACATAATGAGTATGTCAATATGGTATTCGTGAATGGATTTTGGAATCGGCGGAGTGGCCGAACGTATTGAGGCGCTATGCTCCGATGCGCGAGGCCGTTCCCCGTCGGGGGTTCGAATCCCCCTCGGGCGTGGATATTTGTGCCGTCCTTAGTATTAGCTAGTTCATTAGTAGTTTGTAAGTTTAGGGACTGATGACCCCGTAGTTAAGTCCCATAAGCTATACAAACATTTGAACACTCTACTTACAAGAGCACTTATATACAGAGTTTACTCCAGTATTTTATGACTTAAACGCAAAATACCGACTTCAGTGATATTGCTTGAGGCATTGCTGATAGTTAATGTATTATTGTGATAGACGCTAAGGGAAACATACGGACCCATGCGCGAGGGATGACTAGAACCTCCGACGTTGAGCAACCACACTAATCGCAGCAAGGCGCCTTAAGACGGCGTGGCCGCTTCCCCGCTGCTCTACCGTAGAACTCGAAATGAGGACTGAAATCAAGTCACCGTCAGAATGCTTACCTTAGAACTTCTCATTGCTATTTTACATTAGGTACCTCGGTCGACGTAAGATTTGCGACACAATTACGGTATAATGTGGCGGCAGCAGTAAACACCTGATTACGTTACACGGTCGTATATTTTTGTTTCTAACTTCACAGATTTCTAATACTTGTAATTGCAAAGTTTTTAGTGAATTGTGGATTAAACGGATTAAGAGCCGTCTATTCATCTCGTGTTAATTCACTTTCATCCATCATGCGTAGCTGAATTGTGTCCCAGAGAAGAAGATAAATTACTGGCCAAATTAACCTTTCAGACCCGATTTTTTTCTGGAGGAAGGAAATATTTTTTTTTCTGTATTCCTCTTAATTTAACTTTTTTATGATTTTAGATGCAAGATTTACGCTGTTGTATGCATCAATTTACACACTACAAAACTGCATATTCTGAAAAACAAGGCCCCTTTATATGGAATAAAATAATTAATTTTGTAGAACTAACGTTTGTACTAAATAAAGTGATCATTCAGTAGTTGCCATGCAAAATAATTACTACTACTTTCCAGTTGTACAGTGGAATACAAGTAACCCACAAACTGTGTGTTCCTTGTAGTTCACAAGCTGGTGCGCAGTGCAACACTGAGTAATTGGTATTTTTATAGTGATCTTCCGCAGTTGACAGTAAGTGTGCATGATGAAAAGGTTGAACACTCATAGTCATATGGATGTTGTTTCAGTTGATAAAAATGTTTCTTATCTATCTTAGACAAGTGTAAAAGTTATGTACACAATTGTAGCCAGAGGGTCTGAAAGAGTTAATGAGGCAACAGAAGGCGCTTTGGTTAACACAGTGGGCCCATTTTTTGGAACAACAGGTAAGGCCATAAGTTTGTCGTTGTCTCTCTAATCGTCGGAGAGAAAAGGAGCCGGCCGCGGTGGCCGAGGTGACTGAGGCGCTCCAGTCACGGTCAGCACGGCCACTACGGTCGGGGGTTCGAATCCCCCCTCGGGCATGGATATTTGTGTCGTCCTAGTTCGTAAGTAGTTCATAAGTAGTTTGTAAGTTTAGGGACTGATGACCCCGTAGTTAAGTTCCATAAGCTTAACAAACATTTGAACATTGAACATTTGAGAGAAAAGGACAAATGTTCCTTCATCATCCAGTCATTTTGAGCTTGAGTTCTGGCATTAACGTCGTCTTCAGCGCTGCGTTTATTAAACCACAATATGCATCTCTGGTTTTCTCTGCTTGTTGTTCGATTTAGTCGTACAGGGAGAAAGTTATCTTTTCTCCAATACAGAATTCCAATCTCTTAGGTTATATCGTCAGAAAGGTCAGTTTAGCGCATAGCCAAGTGTACGGCGAACGCACTAACAAGCAGAGCTGGCCGGCGCAGCGGGCAGCTTCATAATGCGCCCAGCGCCGACGCTAGCGTAAAGATTTCACTTGGCCTTTCATTTGCTTTACGACTGGGAAACCTACGGATTTTCCCGAGGAAACAATTTCAATAAATAAGAGAAAGAAACGGCGTATTTCTCGGTAAGGATGCGCAGAAGCTCATTCGCGGGATGACTGACGATGCCCGCAGAAAACACATGCAGCACTACAAAGCCGGCACAGATCGTAGGCCAACTGCTGCAGTGGGTGAGGCAGAAATACCGCCGACGCTGTATCAGCAGCGCGTGATCACACGGCCAACGGCTGTCTGCTGCGTCACACTAGAAACTAAAACAATTACGTCAATATTAGCTTTGGTCGCATGAAACGTTTATTTGACTACTGCAAATTGATTTCGGTCACTGAGTGGCCGTCTTCAGTGCCAGAATGGAAGCCCTGTAAGCCCACAAAGAATAACAGTTTTCATTTTAACATGAAAGTAACTGTATACAGTCGAAGTCAATCATAATTACTACTATGATGTTATATAATCATATATATTATTTCTCATCGGTGCTTTTTTGTAAGTACGCCATATCTCCCGTATTACTTATCAAAAATTATTGATTGAACTATCATTTTCAAGGTTTCGTACTACACTAATGACGAAAAATACACAGATTATTTACAGTTATTGTTTTCACAAAAAAAAAACTTTCTTTTTTAAAAAAATTGTACTGTTCGTACAATCTAAGTTGATCGTAAATGGGACGTGTATTTACGGTTGCTCCCATTAGCCACCGCGCTGAGTATCAACTTAGTTTGCGCAGCAGATATAAAAGCAGCGTACAAGGTGCCATCTATTGACAATCTGCTTAACTAACATGAACGACAGACAGCTCTTGCAGTTGTTTAGATTCTTTACGCAAGCGTAGTTTATCACGAGATTTCTTTTTCACACGTCGATGCAGAACAGCTGTGGAATTGTTCACTTTGTTCAAGCAAACGGTGATTACTGCGTGGATGAACTGAATATTGTGAAACAAACAAGTTTTCAAAAAGTAAAATAAACATAAAACAGTCAATATCTGAGTTTTTATATGTTTCATAATTAATCATATTGTATTTAGTTATATATATTTTCTTACAACGAGACTAATATTTGTTATTACTATTCAAAGTTTATTATCTTTTATACACATGTACTTGCATCTGCCTCTTCTCCATTACTGTCTTACCTATCTGTGATTGATGAGGATAGAGAGTGAATGATTCGCACAGGTCAACTAGTACTAATTATAATAATTATGATTGACATCGACCGTATACGGTTACAATTTCATGTTAAAATGCAAATTTTTAGACTACTTGGGCCCACAGGGTTTCCATTCTAGCACTGAAGGTGGCCGCTCAGTGACCGAAATCGATTTGCAGTAATCAAATATAGGTTTCATTGCGACCAAAGCTGCTTCTTTCTTTATTAATACTGTTAATGTGGTCGCTCTGCACTTGGCTCCAGATGGAGTTGCCTGTAAGTACTTCTGTATTAGTTATTTTCTGGGGAAGACTCTTCTCTGCCCTCCTATAAACACATTTCTTCCCAGTGTTACAGTTTTCTTTATGAATACTGTTTCCTTATATGGTTTTTCATTCCTAAGTGAAAATATACGATGTCCCACTCAAATTTTTCACTCCAAATATCTCTGGAACAACAATACATATTGAAAAACGACTTTCACGGACATGGACGTACGGCAGGGGCTTATGAAGGTAAATATTATGAGATATTCTAAAAAGTAAACAAATACTATTTTCGGCACAAACTAATGTTATTTTGTAAACACACATTATAATTTCTTACGCAATCAATAGCATGAAAAATCACAAGAAGAATGGCGTTGGTAGAATCGCAACACTTCAATTACATCTCGAAAAATTGCATATCGAATTTGACGTTTGAAGCCGGCCGCGGTGGCCGAGGGGACTGAGGCGCTTCAGTCACGGTCTGCACGGCCACTGCGGTCGGGGGTTCGAATCCCCCCTCGGGCATGGATATTTGTGCCGTCCTAGTTCGTAAATAGTTCATAAGTAGTTTGTAAGTTTAGGGACTGATGACCCCGTAGTTAAGTCCCATAGACTATACAAACATCTGAACATTTGACGTTTGAAACAAACTAAGCGCGCAGACAACAGACGATTGCGGGCAGCATGGGTTTCACGACAGAGTTCAAGGATGTGCGCTAGCTGTGCGGTGCGTTGCGTTTGTTTCCAGTATATACTTCGGTTCGTAATTTCTCAGGGGGTAATTGACGCACTAGGATGCAATCAACGCCGTTATTTTTGTAATTTATCGTGCTAGGGAATGTACAAGAAAGAAAATTGGGAGTTTGTTGAAATATATATATCTTTGGTATGTTTCATAATATTTGCTTCCATAATCCTCTGGCATACGTACATGCCTGCGAAAGTCGTTTCTCAATGTCTGTTTTTGTTCCTGGGTGATTTGGGATGTAAAATATGAATGGGACACCCTGTATAAACCCGGAAATAGGGATATGTTCATTCAACCTAAACCCGTCCCTCCCTCTACCTCTCCCCATCTCTTCATCCTCCCTATCTACATCCAGTTCCTGTCCTTATGATGGTCGCATTACAGAGGATATAAAACGGAGAATGGCAATGGGAAGAAAGCGTATTTGAAAGAGATGAATTTGTTAACATCGAATGTTAATCTAATTGTAAGCAACTCTTTTCTGAAGGCATTTGTGTGTTTTGCCTTGTACTGGAGTGAAACGTGGACGATAAATAGTTGAGACAGGAAGGGGATAGAAGCTTTTGAACTGTGGTGCTACAGAAGAATGCAAATCTAGATTTACCCTGCATTTATGTTTATATATTACCCATATTACAATAATGTACCGACTATTACCATCAAAGTGGTCATCAGAGTATGTTGTAAAAGTTGGAAGTAAATCGATCAAGTAGTCTTCGAGATTTTTAGTGACAAAGTTAAACCACGGCGCGTGCGCGCGCGTATTTGTGTGTTTGTGTCCGTGTGTGAGCACGCAAAACCAGTGCGGGGGAGCTCTTCGTCAGCTGTTACTTTTGGTTGTGTTTTCATCTCAGTTGAGCATGTGGCGCATTAATTCGTGGCCAGTTTAGATTAATCTGGACGGATGCGAGCTTAATGTGGCGGAAAATTGGTGGCGCCGGCACGGCCCGCTGCCACGAAGGCGGCCATGCCTCAGCCCTAATAACGCGAGCCATATGCCGCGCCGCGCAGCCTATCACACATCTGCGCCCCAGCTGCCTTCGCTCCAGGTTCTGCTTTCCCCAGCCTTCACCACTTTTCTCCACTTGTCCACCTGTCTCTTTCTTCCAGACACACATTGTGTTTACTTTGATTCTGGTTAGGTTATGGTATTTTTATTAATATACTAGCTGAAAACCCGGCGTAGCCCGAGTATTTATTTATTTACTTATTTATTCGAACCTTGAGTTACTACTTTTCCTATCCACTCTCTCTCTGTCCATCTCCTTTTTTCTAAAAAACATGTTACATTTATCAGAGAATATATAAGAAGTAACAGGTAAAAATGCACACGATTCGAAGAATTCAATCACGAAATTCAACAATAATGATTGTAATAATATCACAGATGGATCACTTGATGTAATGCGCGAAACGTCAGATAGTTTTTTTTTTTACTTCTTTAAAGAGATTTATTAAAAGAAATTTCTTTTTTACGGCTTTATTTATTCTTATATTTCCTTATTCGTATGTTTATCCTTACAGAGAAAGAGCTGAATACATTGTAGCACGCATAGACCAAAGATATGGTCTGTGGCATCACGTTTCGCTGTTTGTAACCTACTTACTATAGAGTCGCAAACGTCATTGCTGGCCTTCAGTCCGAATTTTTTTATAATTTGACGACTTTCAACCACCATATCTTCCACCCTCTTATAGCTGTCGGCATGGAACTGCTATGGTGTACAACGGGAGACTTCGGACAACAATTACACACAGACCGTTCGTTTGCGTTCTGTAGTTTTCGCTGCAGAGCAAAACATTAACACGCACACGTAGAATTTTATATACACCGATAACTTTCCATTCCAATATACTCCATCCATTTATCATCATCAACCCTCAAGCAACAGTGCAACGAATAAAACCGTTGTCAAAGAGAAAATATAATTTTCGAAGAGTAATTATTGTTCCGCATTTCGCGTTATATTCTTCAACCTTCCTCAGGTATAAATTAGTAACTGTACAAATATTTAAGACTCTGCGTCTTGTCGTTTGGACGTGATAAGCGTTCACCGAACAGACATTCACATTATATATATATATAGCTATCCGATCGCCATAAAACCGTGCCTAAAGCCTTCCCCAGGTACACATTAGTAACTGTACAAATTTTTAGCTCTTTATGTCTTGTGGTGCAGACGTGATAAACGTACACCGAACAGACATTCACGTTTATAGATATAGATTGCGTCTCCAGTCCCATATGTTTAATTCTTTGTTAGCAGTCCAAAACATTTCGGAACTAAAACTCTATTTATAAAGACTTACAGGCGTTACACGAGCTTCCGTTTTTCCTTGAAAACGGAGTTTTAGCTCCGTAAAGCATTCGACAATAAATAAGAAAAAACATTTGTAATTGGAGACGACATATATTAGTTAATACAAAGATTTTACAATGATACGTGTTGAGTCATAGATTATGTGACCTTTTAAGTATTTTATTAGAGATCTACTATTAGTATATCCAACTATTTCTCTGAAATATTACACTTTGTACCATACTTAATTCCCTTATTTAAAATTTTAACTTCTTCTGCGGCTAAATTTAGATTGGATAAGTTTATGACTCTTTCTGCAAACTGTTGACGTTTGGGGCAGATTTATAACTAAATAACTATTCGAGTTTCGCTTTCTGGCGTGTGTATATAATATTAATTATGGCATGTGAATGTTTACTGGCGATGTTATACAGTATATCAAACTCACAGGGGTGCAGAAGTGTTGTAATTGCCATATCGGCGACTTTCAAATGTATACATACGTTATCACGAACCACAAAAATTGTTCAAACGATTGTAAAGTTATGGGACTTAACGGCAGTGGTCATCGGTCCCTAAACTTACAAACTACTTAAACTAACTTACCGTAAGACCAACACAGAAACCCATGCCCGTAGAAGAACTGAAATCTCCAACGTGGAACGGTCGCGCGCACCGTAGCAGGGCGCCTCAGTGCGCACGGCTATTCCGCTGCGGCCACGAACCACAAACCACTTCTCCAATTCTTCTTTCACCCATGTTTGCTCGGCAAACAGTATTTCTTTTTTGGCCGCCTTTGTCGTGTTTCTTGCGTATCCAAGTTAAATTTAACCGCATTTGAGATTCTAAATAAGGTAATTAAGTATGCTCCAAACTGTAATATTTCAGAGAAACAGTTGAATGTACTAAACGTAGATCTCGAATAGAGTCTCTGTTTCTTATACAATGCTTAATGGTACACAGTTCATGACTGAACACATGCCGCGGTGGAGTAGCCGAGCTGTCTAAAGCGTCTCGCTGCGGAGCTCGCGGTTGCTCGTCGTGGAGGTTCGAGTCCTCCCTAGGGCATGGGTGTGTGTGTGTGTGTGTTGTCCTTAGTTGTACTTAGTTTAAGTAGTCTGTAAGCTACGGAATGATGACCACGCAGTTTCGTCCGATAGATTTACAAACATTTGATGTGAACTGAACACATATTTGTAAAATCTTAGTACTCAAAATACAGTAGCTGGTGTGATGTGGATAATCTACAGTATTAAGTTGTCTGAGGATGTCCTAAGAAGCCGAAAACTAGTTTTAAAAAAATACTTTGCCTCTTTCGATAGCCGGTTTCTGAAATACAGAATTACCATCATAGGACCTGTAATTAGTGTATAGCTAACATGCACTAATTACATATCGAATGATGGTGAATCAGTTTAATTGATATCAAACAACGTAAAATACAATCTTGTCTGATAAGTTGGATACCACAGATCGTTCTTTATTATTCAATATGATCAAGTTCTCTTGATATTTGACTTCTTATCTAGGAAAAAGTTCTTTAAGTGATTCTGTAAGGGATCTATTTATTGATGTATTCAACCCGAAGAAACAACGGTAGACGATGAACTTTCTGCAATTCCCGTTGCAAAGCATGGGCATATATCTACATTCTGACACAACAGCTGTGCCAAGATAACTTAAAATCCTTTTCACTCGAAAACCGGTTGGACCAAACTTAGTTGTTACCGTCAGATCTAGTAGTTGTGCTCATTTCAGGTATTTGAGATCTTTGCAACTATGAAAATCAAGGGACAGTGGAATTTAGAAATTGCAGCACACAAAATCACAAGGTGATTTTCATAATTGTAAAATTCGCAAATATCTGATACTATGCAGCACTACAAATCCGACAATAAAAACAGACTTTTTCTCGAAACTGGTGACAAATTAAAAGCATTTTAAGCGATTTGGGCACAGCAGATTTTTTTGGGAATATTTTATAAAATACAGTATTTTTAACAAATAAAAGGCGAACTACAAGTGCTAGAAATAAACTCTCTCGCGTTTTCAATAACAGTTGGTCAAGGAACTTCCGCAGACCAGATATAGTGTTGCAAGAATAATCTAGCTCCCTTCAGAACGCAAGAACCCAGCACCATTCTGTTCAGTGCACGCTTTTTCTTTGAAAATAGAAACTCAGATGAGGAAACTGATTTCACTCCACTAGTGCAGTAAAATTTCTTGTAATTGATCTAACGGGCCGTTTCAGTTTATGGGAGCTTGTTACACACCGCATCCAGCTGTTAAGCTGTATAATTACCGGAAGTCTTAAGTACACTTTTCGCAGCGCGAAGAAAAACTACACAGTGGAGTATTCCATGGAGCTTTGAATAAATACAAAGGAGTTCACCACTTAGGAAGAAAGCAGTTAATTGGCGTTACCTTTTTCCTAAGGGTTTCTAGGACGACTATTATGAAACACTGTATTGTTTTCTGTTTCTGCTATTGGCCTGACAACGCAAATTCCTTCAAATCTGTGCGTAAAAATCAGTTTAAACTCTCCTTCTGGAGGCAAGCGTAAATTTCATCTACCTGAAATATAATAACAAAACTTGAGCCTACGAGAGCTCTCTGCTGTTTCTAAATCCAGAATCCGAGAAGCAATAACAATATAAGAAGATATCAATTATTGTTCTTTTTATTATCATCACCATGTTTAGTCAACCAGTCTGTGATTCTCTTCTTCGACTGTCTGCGCAAGAACAAGCCATCAGAACTAGCGTCATCAAAGCCAGAGTCGAGAAATCAGCAAGAGACATGAAGTGCAAACCTGCAAAACAATTGACTACATCTTGAGCTGTTACAGAACGATCGTTGAGACTAAAAGCAGAGTCTTAATGATGGGCCACGAATGATTCACTGGAAAATTGCCATCTCGTAAGGAATTGGTGGCACCACAACCTAGGAAAAAGTTATCGAAAACTAAAATGTCAAACTACTGTGTGGAACGTCGGACTTTAGACAGATCTAATGTTGGAATACAGAACACCAGATGCCACAGATGAAAAAAACTGACATTGTGAGAACCGAGGATGTGGTATTATAATGTTTGTAATCAAAACAGCAACCAGCTACACGTATGGTGGAAATGTTGATGTTTTGATTATAAACATTGAAAAAAAAAATGTCAAATACGAGAGCCTGAACATGGAACTACAGCGATTCTGGCTCCCAACGTAATAGCAGCAGCAACAAAAGAATGGAAGACCACGACGTTTGATAAAATATCCACCTGCCAACTACAAATACGCCTTAAGGATCTTAACGAATAATTCGCCGATATAACACGAAGTCTTCTAAGCATAGTCCGTCTAGAGACAAAATACGAACGTCAGCAAAGGCGTGACTATTAATTTCACTTTAAAACTATTACATCTCCGGACGTCAAATACAATTGTTGTGCTTTCTGTTAGATATCAACCGTCACTTACGAAAGATTAACACGTATTCGGCCATATTGTAATTTGGAGCTGCTGACGTTGAATTTACTTTTGTTGACTTTCACTGTAGGAATGAAGGGCAATGTTGCATATTCTGTGATACTGCTTAATGGACCTATCAGTCCGCACCTCAAAATTGATCAACGTAGTTTTAAATCATATGTTTTAGAGCAGTAACGCCTGGTATTTCAGAACGGCCTTATTTCATCTAGGTATGATATTTGAATGCGTCTTTGTAAACTTAAGGGACTTAACTACGGTGATCATCAGTCCCTAGGCTTACAAACTACTTAACTGACTAAGAACAACAGAAACACCCATGCCCAAGGGAGGACTCGAACCCCCGACGGTGTACGGCCGCGTGCATCGCAGCTGGGCTCTTTCGTGCGAATGGCTGTTCTGCCGCGGCAAGATATTTGAGACCACTTACTTTTGTACAGGGAGAATCATATAGGTATGAAACGTAAATACTTGAAGCAAGGTGCTTCCTATACTGACACTCCAACAAAATCAGTTGTTGGGCACCAGCACCTGAAGTAATCACCATCGCCATATCGCTCGCTCGAGAGGCAGTCTTTGATCATCCTACTAATGGGACCTTTCCATTTCTTTCCACGTTCGTCTGTGTTTTGATTTAGAGACATTGAAACTAATTCTATGATATACATACATTTAAAATAAAACAAATAGAATGAAGGATTAGATATGCACTCACAAGACGTCACTTACTGGGGTAACCCCGCAGTCGTCGGAAAGAAGAATCTGACCACGAATACTGATAAAACATACTAAATTTTGGAAAAGCAGCCTCGGTTCTACACGGAATAAATATTGGTGAAAACAAAGAATCCTAATTCTCCCATTACCCTGTATTGCACTTTCGATACTGTCCTGTGTATCATGTGTCTGACAAATCTCACTTCCACATACAACATTCTTAGTAAGTCCGTTTTATTTTCAGCTGCGCAAGTTTCGATGACTTACCTTATAACTGTGATTGTCACTATTTTAAAGAGCGCCTCTTTTCATAAATTTCTTTGAGAGATTTTTTGCAGTAGACATTAGCTAAACTTACTTTCGCGATGAAAATCAATATAGTCTTCATGTGATATCCTACATCTTATGTATTAAAAGTTTGTTACTGCTCAATTATTTTAGCATTTATTAAAATTTGGAATTAATTTTATTTTCTATATTAAATGTCTCATGTGAAACAAAATGAATATTTTGTATTTGAATCCATTTTGTATTGATGTACAGCGATGACCGTTGAAGAGCATTAAATAAAACCACATTTATTGCAAATCGATTTCCGCTACATGGATATCCATCATAAGTGCTGGAGGGCACGTTAGGAAGTATAATAACGACTTTCTCTATGTCCAAACCGATATCATCAGTGTCTACTTTACACTCAGTTGTGAAAACACAAGAAAGGACTCGTATGTATACATTTGCATGTGCCCTTGACGTCTAATGTGTTCAAAAATGTTCAAATGTTTGTATAGCTTATGGGACTTAACTACGGGGTCATCAGTCCCTAAACTTACAAACTACTTACGAACTAGCTAATACTAAGGACGGCACAAATATCCATGCCTGAGGGGGGATTCGAACCCCCGACCGTAGTGGCCGTGCAGACCGTGACTGGAGCGCCTCAGTCCCGTCGGCCACCGCGGCCGGTGTCTAATGTGTGATTATACTTGTAACGAAACCTAATTATGGCTATCGTGTTGCCGTAATTTACTTGCAATAAATTTGACTGTTTCGCAACATATCGTTAAGTTTTCTTTCAGAATACGAATCATTCCTCGTAGTTTTTATGCCGCCCTTTTCATATCGTTCTCGCTATTGGAAATAAAAGCTAATAACCAAGAAGAAAACGAGTTTGCTAGTGATTATAGGAGCCACTTGTACCCAATTTTACACGCCGAGTAAATTGTCCTCGCCGCCTCGGTGTCGCGGATCTCAGTGATTAATAACGATGGGACAGCTACGAAATTATTACGCCACGCACATCCGATCTAGCGTTGTCGCAGCCACAGGTACGCGGGAGTCGTGTCGTGGTGCGCCCGTCACGCGCGCCGGCTCTCGCGTGTGGTCTCCAAGTGGGCCAGGCGGAATGCAAAGAGCGACCGCAGCGCCGCCACAAACGGCGGAGTGCGGTGGCAGCCACCGCGCACTGGCCAGGTGTGCAAACACGCGCACGTGAAAGGCAACACCTGCCACCCTCTCCACGCCAAACAAGTACGTGGAGAGCGCCAGTGGATGCAGAGGGGCTGTGGGGGAGGGGGGAGGAGCTAATGGCTAGAGACCCTCCCCAAAGTATTTCTTACCTTGATAAAGCCCAATCTCTACCCCACCACCAACCCAGCCCCACCCCTCAAAAAAAAAATCGCACTGACGTGTTTTACGACCCACTTTAGAATTGTAGTTTTATAAGATTTTTACAGTGCGCCTCGGTTGCACAGTGGTAGAGTGCTAGACTACAACTAGCGGGTTCGATCCCCGCCAGGTCCTACGATTTTTATCTGTCACTTTCTGCTTCTTTCACGTCGGGCAGTATTGCTCATGTGAAAAATACCGAGTAGCACCGTGGTTCGGAACCCACGTTAAACTGTAGGTCCCCCTATAACTGGCTGGATAAGTCAGTTCGAAGGTCGGAGGAAGGCAACGGCATACCACCTCCAAACAGGACCAGTAAAGCACTGTGGTGTTCAAACCAATCTTCGGATTGTTGACTGCTTTACCTTTTTTAGTTTTTGCAAACGTTTTGGACCAAAATAAAGTTTCATATCAGCGCACACTCCGCTGTAGAGTGAAAGTTTCATTCTGGAAACATCCCTTAGGCTGTGGCTAAGCCATGTCTCCACCATATCCTTTCTTCCAGGATTGCTAGTCTTGCATGGTTCGCAGGAGAGCTTCTGTGAAGTTTGGAAAGTAGGAGGCGAGGTACTGGCGGAAGTAAAGTTGTGAGGCGGCATCGTGAGTCGTGTCGGGATAGCACAGTCGGTAGTGCGCTTGCCCGCGAAAGGCAAAGGACCCAGGTTCTAGTCCCGGTTCCGGCTCACAATTTTAATCTGCCAGGAAGTTTCATAAATAATAATTAATTAATTAATAAGAGTGTCTGAAACCCTTTTAGGAGAAAAGAATTAAATAGTGGCGGGTTTCGAACCACCGACCTTTCGTATCACAGTCCAGGACCTTGCCCACTAGGCTACGGCTTTAAAACAAAATAAAGGTTCTTTAATCTCATATTATTGATGGCCGTTGTTAAATGATGTTAATATGGCAGTTGAAGACATTAGATTATCATTTATCGTAAGAAGAACGACGTGTTTTTGTTATTCCTGAGTGTGCCGTTGCTTTGAAATGACAACGTGTAAGTTACAATAAGTTATACGACGAGAACGTGGAAACGCAACTTCCCATGGATGTTAGCGGTTATGGGATTGGTGCAGTGCTTGTAAAAATTCAGGGAGGTGGTGAAAAGGTGATAGCCTATGCAGCAAGACATAGTATTAAGAGGTCCAGATCACTGCTATAATTAATATTTTTATTTATTACTCTACAACCGAGAAGGAGTGTTTTGCCGTAGTCTGGGCTATCAACAAGTTCGGTAAACCATTCACCGTCGTGAGAGACCACCATTCTTTGTCTTGGCTGACTTGCTGGAAGGATCCATCAGGTCGACTAGCGAGATGGGCACTGAGACTCCAAGAGTACGATGTCACAGTAGTATTCAAAAACGGGTGCAAACACAAGGACGCCGACTGCCTTTCTGGAAATCCATTAGCCAAACACAACAGCGTGGATGGAATTTCAGCCCTCACTGAGTTAGGTGACATTACAGCTAAACAGACGGAAGATCCAGCATTATTGGAAACCATAGAGGCCTTGGAGTAAGGAGAAGCGATCAAACGGGAGTTTCAGCTTATAAACGGGACATTGTGTAAGAGCAACTACGATCCACTGGAGCCCAAATGGCTGCTGGTTGTTCCAGCTATTCTCAAGTATTTCCGCGATTCGCCAATATCCGGTCATCTGGGATTCGTGAAGATCCCAGACAGAATCAGGTGCAAGAATTAAAAAATGTTCAAATGTTCGTATAGCTTATGGGACGTAACTGCGGGGTCATCAGTCCCTAAACTTACAAATTATTTATGAACTAGGTCGGCACAAATATCCATGCCCGAGGGGGCATTCGAATCCCCGACCGTAATGGCCGTGCCGACCGTGACTGGCGCGCCTTGGTCCCGTCGGCCACCGCGGCCGGCGCTGCAGGTATTACTAGCTATCACTATCACTACGTTTACATGATACACATCTTCCGGAAGAGGAAATTCGATTTTCGTAAACCGTTTTTCGCCACCGTGTTTACATGGCATAGCCTGAATCGGATTTCCTAGCGCACTTAATATGGCGGCCGAAAAACAGCTGATCCAGTTCCTGATTTAATCAGCACAATCGCTATTTTTCTTTATTTAAATACATAGCTTCATGTTCACTCTAATATTTATCCTTTTATTTCACATTAGAGAACATCACTCTTTCCACATGTGTCGAAAATTCTTAACGAGAAAACACAATCTGTCAAGCCAAGAACGCTTCTAAAACGGTTGCGTTTACAAGGGCACGAAAATCGATTGTGGAACTGGAAAACCGCTTTAGAGAAGCGGATTTCCAGAATCGATTTTGGAGTGTTTACATGACAAACCAAAAGCGGGATTGAGAAATCGGTTTACGAAATCCGGTTTTGGGAGCCCATGTATACGGGGTGTATGTGAGTAAGTGTAGGGAGTGGCAGAGACGGAAAGCATGTGGCTCAATTACCTCCAGGTCATCTGGTATAAATTCTATCTGCAGATCGTGGATTCCAATCCCGCCCTGGCAGAGAGCTTCATATCAGCGTACACCACGCTACAGAGTGAAAACTTCCTTCTGATCTGCATTCATGTTCAAGCCATCATTTGTGGCGGCGTTTCTACATTCTCGCGTTTCTACATTCTCGCCCAAGTGCCGTATGAGAACGCATGGATGAAATTTCAGTTCTCACTGAGTTAGGTGACATTACAGATAAACAAAGGGAAGATTCAGCATTATTGGAAACCATAGAGGCCTTGGAGAAAGGAGAAGCAATCAAACGAGAGTTTCAACTTATAAACGGGGCATTTTATAAGAGCAACTACGATCCACTGGGGCCCAAATGGCTGCTGGTTGTTCCAGCTCATCTCCAGCCAGCTATTCTCAAGTATTTCTACGATTCTACAATATCCGGTCATCTGGGATTTGTGAAGACCGCAGACAGAATCAGATGCAGGTATTACTAGCTATCACTATGTGAGTAACCGTAAGGAGTGCCAGAGACGGAAAGCATGTGGCGCAATTACGTCCAGTTCATCTGGTACAAATTCCATCTGCACGTCGTGTGCTCCAATCCCGGCCTGGCAGAGAGATTCATATCAGCGTACACCACGCTACAGAATGAAAACTTCCTTCTGATCTGCATTCATGTTCAAGCCATCATTTGTGGCGGTGTTTCTACATTCTCGCCCAAGTGCTGTATGAGAACGCCCTCTAGAAAGGCTCCCCCGCAGTGTCCGCCGGGCACGTTCCCCGCAGTGAGAGTGGGCCGGCGTGTGTCTGGCGGCAGACGGTGTAATTTGGGCGCGTATAGCAGCGGCTGACCCCTGCTGCCGTGCCCCGATTAGCCCTTATAAATCGGCTGCGGCCGCGGATGCCGGCGCAGAGTCGTGATGGCGGATTAATGCGTCCCGCCGGCGGTCTGCCAATTACGCGCCGTTACTGCCGCCTCGTGACGCATGCCGGCAAGCTGGCGAGCTCTGTCCCACACCAGAGACAGCGCAACACCCACCAGCGCCCAAGTCTGGCTGGGCCTTCTCTCCCAGAGTTATGACGGCAGCACTGCACTTCTCTCTCGCCTCAATTGGCCATTTCACACTCACCGCTGCCCGAGCGCCGCAGCCGGAACTTACAGCGAATCCGAGGAGACCACAGCTCCGCGGGCACAATTCTGTTTCAGGTGACTTAACTGCCAAAGTTGGCCACTAAACTGCTCAAAATAATTAGGGTATCTGGTGAGATATACAGCAAATATATCGCAACATATTTTATTGAGATATTGGTTACAATTGTTATTTGTGTGTGATACAGTACGATAATTTGCTGTCTCAACTCTTTATTTGAGGTTTACATCCGCAGCGGCGGATCCAGGAATTTGATGTAGGAAGGACTTGACTCAGTTGAAGATGGGCTTATCAAGGTAAGTTTTTGTGTGTGGTGGTGGGGGGAGGGGGCTGCTCTTCACCCAGTCGAGGCACAGACGTATCGTGGTAATCACTAAATACCAGGCACGACGAGGCTACCATAATAGTGAAAAAGTCATTCTCGTTGCCCTTTCATATGGTGTGTCATCACCTCAGACGGTCAGTACAGTTGCACACCTGCGTGGCATGCACAGTATGAGGTAATTAATCAGCTCTTGAGGAATATTAGGCTCTTCTTCCATTAATGCAACCGTTTTGCGAGGTGCTGCTCTGGCTGTAATGCATCTGTCGAGTGATTAAGACATTCTCGATCGTGTTTAAGTCCGTTGAACCCGTCAAGTACGTTGTCCACCAATAGAGCTCTATGTAGACGAGCGCTGTCCTCAACCAGAAGGAACCCATCTGCTACGACACCAGCGTAGGGCACAACAAGAGGTCGAAGGATCTCGTCTCTATACCTCTGAGTAGTCGTAACGTTGTTCTCTTCACTCCCTTAAAACGACAGAAAGACTTCGAACCATTGTAGTTCATTCCGCCCACGACTGCGTTCAGAACCTAGATGTCTCAACGTATCCCCTAATTTTTTGACCAGTGTAGTTTCGGCCTGACCAGAGCCCATTTTCAAGTTATCTTATGAGTCAGGGACGTCAAGTGTCTCAATGTTGATTACTTTTAGCATAATTTTAAACTATAAGGTAAAAGTATTTGAAAACGTATGGTCAAAAAGTAATGTTTCACCTTCGTGTCTCACACGATGACATTAAAATAGTTCTGGCAAGTCTGAAACTACTTGTCAGCGAATAAAGACCTATTATTTGTAAGGCTGGCTGTTACGACATTTGAAATACAATTAAGAAGTACCTGCCCTAAAAATACCCAACACGCTATAATTTCACATTACGCTTTACTTATCGTGAATTTCTGGCCCAGGGCAAAGTCCCAAACGACTGAAAAGCGGGCGCAGCTCTCTCCTGTTTATATATATAAACGGAATCGCAAAATTACAGACCAATATCCTTACGTCAGTTTCCTGCAGAATTCGTGAGCTTGTCGTCAGTTGCTTCCGTCCATGCATCAGTACGCGTTTAGAAAGCGTCTGCCGTGTGAAACTCCAGTTGCCGTTTTCTCACATGTCACATTGCGAGCCTTTGGTGAAGAGCAATAGGAAGAGTGAATATTTGTTTATTACTGAAAGGCGTTTGGCGTGGTGGCACACTGGCGTGGAAATCATTCAAATTCAAATGTTTGTTAAGCTTATGGGACTTAACTACGGGGTCATCAGTCCCTAAACTTACAAACTACTTATGAACTATTTATGAACTAGGACGGCACAAATATCCATGCCCGAGGGGGGATTCGAACCCCCGACCGTAGTGGCCGTGCAGACCGTGACTGGAGCGCCTCAGTCTCCTCGGCCACCGCGGCCGGCTGGAAATCATTAAAAGAAAGGCATTATTTTTTTAGGACGATATCTATTTGCGAAATTTCTTTCAACAACTTTCTCTTCCGAATGCGAATATATTTTGTTAGGACCCACCTGCATATGCAGACATGATCATGAAAATGAAATAAGAAATATCAGATCGAAAATGGAAAGATTTTGGTGTTCCTTTTTCCCCGCGAGCTATTAGAGAATGGGACCATAAAGAAATTTCATAAAAGCGGTTCGATTAATCCTCTGTCACGCACTTCAATGTGGCTTACAGAGTATCTATGTAGATGTTGATGCAGAGTGCTAACGAAAGTACGAGCAAATGGAAAAGCTTCATAGATATATGAGTGGCTCGAAGACTTCGTAAGTTACAGAACGCAGTGCGTTGTCGCCAATGGCCAGTGCTCATCAAAGACATGGGTGTCATCACGGCTGCCCCTGTGAAGTGTGATAAGATTGTTAGTGCTGTCTATGTACATAAATGTTCTGTTGTACAGAATCTGTAGCAAACTGCGAGTGTTTGCTGATGTAGCTGTGGAGAATAGTAAGTCGTCGTCCCTGAATGACTGTAGCAGGATGCAGAATGATTTCACTAAATATTTAGTAGATGCGAGGAATGACAGCTAGCACTAAATGTAGAAAAACGTAAGGTGTTGTAGATGAGTGGGAAAAAGAATCTCATAACTTTACAATGCAGCATCAGTAGTGCGCTGCTTTAGGCAGTCGCGTCGATTATATATCTAGGCGCAACGTTGCAGACCGATATGAAATGGAATGAGCATGTAAGGACACTTGTGGCGAAGGCGAAGGCTTTATAGGGAGAATGTTTTGTAAATATGCGGTTCATCTGTAAAGGAGACCTCTTCTTGTGTTCAAGTGTTTGTAAATCTACGGGACTTAACTACATTGGGCATCATTCCTTAAGCTTACAAACTACTTACACTAACTTAAAGTAACTTATGCGAAGGACAACAAAAGCACCCATGTTCGAGGGAGGACTCGAACCCCCGACGGCGACCGGTCGCGCGAAACGCAGTAAGATGCCTCAGTGCACACGGCTATTCTGCCGCGCCACACATTCTTGATTACTGCTCGAGTTTCTGACATGCCAACGACATCGTATTAAAACTACATAGGCAAGCTACTAGATTGCATCAAAATATGTTGCAGAGATTAATCAACGGAAATCCTCTGCATAATAATGAAAGACGGACACTCTGAGTGCCAGTTTTTGCATCTATTTCGATTAACTGTTTCGGCAGGTCATCTTCAGATGCTACTCCAACAACAGTCGCCGTGTGTCATCAGTACAAGCATTCAAATAAAACTATTGGAAAAAAGCTTCATCCTGACGAACTGAAGCTGAAATGATATGTGGCTACAGTCAACAACGTCAGTCCGAATAGGCATAAAAACCTACCCACACAGTGTCTCGCTTTCACAATTACTTTACAAATGGCGTCGGTGCTCTCATACGTCGTGTCGTTAGTCATGCTGCCGTTCTCTAGCGCTAATACCATGATTACATGACAATAATGCCGTAAGGCGGCAATTTCAGAGAGGTATTGAGACTATCATACGACTGAAGTATAGTCCAAACGGCAAGAGTCATACTTTCAACGTTACAATCACTACACAATTTTAGGCACATCCAGTTGGGTACAATGCACAATCAGTTCCTAATCGAGCTGCGTACGCGACGAGAACCCACACATTACGAAACGGAGCTGCCGGCCTCCTGATATCTATTACGCTCGTTAAATTCGCTGTCATAGCCTCGGCGAGCTTATGCAAATCGGACGGCGACAAGTGCCCAGAGCGGGGCGCGGGCAGGGCGTTGACTCTGGCGATCGCAGATGCTATCAGTCAGCAGTCAGCAGCGGCCGCGTGTGCTACCGCGCCGCGCCGCGCGTAGTGTTAATTGGGCGCGCGACGCCCGCACTACGTCTGGGCCCGGCCGCCTTATATCACGAGATTAGCGCTGCTCGCCGCTCCTCGGCCACCTGCACACAGCTAGCGGCTAGCGGCTAGCTGTAACAAGAGCGCCGCTGTCTCGTTACACAGATAGCCGATCTGATCCCCGGCTCAGCACCGCCGCATTAGAGCATTTCGCGGCCCGTATATCCGTAATCGATGCAGCGGTCTCCAGCCGATACTGCTATTCCCCCCCCCCCCTCCCCACTCGCCCGCAGAAGTGTAAATATGTGCTCGAGAGCACCGCAGGCGTCCAGCCACTTTCACCCACAGGCGCGACACGTGAAGGTGTCCAAACTCACTCGCAGTCTGCAGAGTCACAGCTGTAGCGCTGAAGTTTGTCTCGGTATACACTGACTAAGCAAATGTCATTCGACAAGCACCTGATAACGCGTGGGGCCTCTTCTTAGCTCTGTGGGCGGATGCGAGAAACCGTCTGCAAGTCCCTGGTACTCATTAGGCCGCAGCTGACACCATATTGTTTGCGGTTTTGTCAACCAATTCTATTCGTGAATTCGAAATATTTAAAAATTTCTAACGTTTCAGGGCATTGAAATAAATCCAATGGCAAATAAGAAAATTTGTTTTATAGTTTCCAAATGATAAGCCAAGATCGCAAACTACCAATTTATTAAGAGACGACCGGTTTCGGTGCACTATGTCACCATCAAAAATGTTCAAATGTTTGTTACGCTTATGGGACTTAACTACGGGGTCATCAGTCCCTAAACTTACAAACTACTTATGAACTACTTACGAACTAGAACGGCACAAATATCCATGCCCGAGGGGGGATTCGAATCCCCGACCATAGTGGCCGTGCAGACCGTGACTGGAGCGCCTCAGTCCCCTCGGCCACCGCGGTCGGCATGTCACCATCATCTGGTCATTCATCTTGTTAAAAAATTGGATATAAAATAAGAAGTGCAGCATTGCACTTAGTCACTATAGTATTTTGTAAGCTGTCATGTTTGTAACTTAACTATTTTTTATATATATAATGACTAAGTGCAATGCTGCACTTCTTATTTTATATCCAATTTTTTAACAAGATGACCAGATAATATGATGGTGACATAGTGCACCGAAACCGGTCGTCACTTAATAAATTGTTAGTTTGCGATCTTGGCTTATCATTTGGAAACTATAAAACGAATTGTTCGCCTCCAGACCAGAAGATGTCAGGCAATCTTAAGAAAATTTGTGCTGGACAGGGATTCAAACCCGGATATCCCGGTTTGTACCAGCGGTCGCTTTCAACACTTAGGCTGTCCAACCAAAATTATCACCTTGTAGCACACTCCGACTGCAGTGCCCCCTGCCCATTTGATTCCACTTGCTCGAAGCCTACACTGGATTCCCGCTTGCGATCGAGCGTATTAATGGGTCCGCATTGAAATTGTCTATTGCTTGTTGGGATAGACATACAATTATTTATATGGAGTCTGTTCTTTTCGGGCATGTCCAAAAGAACAGACATCATACACATAATCTGTTCTTGAAGCCTGCGTTCCACAACATCTCAGATGTGGTCGATAGGATTCAAATGTGGACTCTGGGGTGACAACCTGAGTCTATCCATCTCCCCTGCATCTTCCTGGAATTGTTGCCAGGCAGCGTGGAAACGATGAGGCGACGCGTTATCTTCTTGAGACACCGCAGAACCGTCAGGGTGCTGGAAAGCCAAACATGGATGGATACAGCGCCGTAGCAGTTCAACATAACCTCGCGGAGTGGCCGTTTGCTGTAAGTCACGGGTCTGCTCACCGTCGGAGGTTCCAGTCCTTTTTCCTCAGCCAAGGCTCTGTGTGTGTCTGTGTGTGTGTCGTCCCTAGTGTCAGTTTAATCAGTTTTGGAACTGATGAGACTTCTCTGTAGTCTCACAGACTTTGAAGCATTTGACAGTTCATATATCGCGAACCATTCAAAGTGATTCAACTACGACTAGGGGACCCATTTCATACCAGGAAAATGATACCATGCGTCACCAGGCCCCCAACTCCATGGAAAGCATGTTGTTACTCACTGTTTACTGTATGGAATTTTTGACTCATCCTATGGTGAACTGAGTAGTCATTTTCTGTATTTAAAAAAATACAAAAATGAACAATTTGTCTAAGATCGCCTGAAAATATAAAACTATATTGATAACGAGTTTCGGTAGATCTAAGTTACCATCATCAGATGTTGCATTTTGTTAGCAGTCCATGACACAAATGTCTACGACTGGTCTTACAATGTAACAATAGGATGCTGGGAACATGATCGTGTCAAAAATAAAAACGAATCCAAAATAAAATGTAAAACATTTTGCTGATGTTCCCACACGATGAATATGGGTACCTGAAGTCACTTGTGTATGACACCACCGTGAATACAGAGAGACGCGGAGGATTAGCCGTGCGCACTGTGGCGCCGTGCTGCGGTGCGCGCGGCCCATCGCCGTCGGGGGTTCGAGTCTCGCTCCGGGCAATTGTGTTTGTGTTACTCTATCTTAGTTTAAGAAGTTTGTAAGCTACGGACTGATGACCACGCAGTTGACTCCGATATATTTACAAACATTTGAACATTTGGATACAGAGCTGGAATGAGTTGCCTCCCAATTCTAGCTGGTTGTAAAGTGATTCGAAACACACCATGGATATTTGTGAGGGTGCGTCAGAATCTTGTTGGACGATTTAAAGCTTGGATTGAGGTCGATGGCTGTCAGTGTCAGCACATTTTATAAGACGCAGTGGAATTGCTCCGTTTATTGAGTCAGTTATGGTGTTTGCAGTTAACGGAAACTAGTGTAAATAAAAATACACAGTAATGTGACTGTACCCCTATTATCTCCTTAAGTTGCCTTCACTACCTAAAGTTGTTCCGTGGAGCATGCTATATGTCATTTTAACTTTTTACACTCTTACGGAAACACCCTGAATAAAGTACACCATAATATTAACGTACTTTGACAAAAAAGCTTTTCTTCGGTTGTTTTGCGTCCCACCATTCGCTGCCCAATCCTCGAGAAGCTTTTTCTCTTTCACCCTCCGTATCCCGAATTATTTTTCTTGTATATCTTTTCTTCCTGTCACCAACCTGCACCGTCACGTAGATGGCACCCGAAGCACGTGCCCGGCTGCCATAGGCTGCTTTGCTACCGATTACAGCCGGTACGGTAAATGACGTGTTCATCGTGCTTTTGTACATCGTGATGTGAGTGTTTGCAAAATAGGGAACGGCAAGTTTCTCGCCAGAGGAAAGACTACTTGAGGCGGCTGCCTGCAGACGGAGGCGGCCACGCCTGCGCCGCTGTCCGCCGTTTTGGCCGGCAGTCCGGTTTCCGCGGCTGTGGCGGGTGCGCCGTGACGTCACGCGGGCCGCGGGGGTGCGGTGCAGCCGCGTGGGCAGCCGGCCGATCTCGGCAAATTGCCGCCGCTGCCCGCGGTGGGGCCCACGCACCGCACTCACGCAAGCGCGCTCGCTCTCCGTCGCGTGAGCCTGCTTTCACGACAAAATTCCGCTTTCCGTCTGGCGAACGTTTACCGGGGGCGCTATCTACTGGATCAGGGTCATAAGTTTCAATTGTTTGTTAAGCTTACGTGACTTAACTGCGGGATCATCAGTCCCTATACTTACAAACTACTTACGTACTACCGTATACTAAAGACGACACAAACATCCAAGCCCGAGGAGGGATTCGAACCCCCCGACGTGGAACGGGCTCGCGCATCGGAGCATAGCACCTGAATGCGCTTGGCCACTCCGCCACGGCGGGTCATAAGTAGTCCACAGTTATATAAACTGTAGGGCACATCGTATTATGAGGCATTTCATGGTACACATGTTCCTTACTACCAGTCAACAATCGCTGTCGGAGTTTGAGCCACCTACGACGTACGTAGAGAGATATGACACCATAAACTATGACAGTTGTGAAAAACGGCCGCATCATGTAATAATAGTAATAGAACGACTTGAACCAAATTTGGTGCAAATATTCTTTAAGGTCAGGAATCATTTGCTATGGCTGCAAAAACCACGTGCGATACATTTTTCATACGATATCAAGTCATAAACAATGAAAAATGCCACATGTTACGGCACGTGATAGCGTTATTTTATTTGTCAACTACTTCACAATGAGAGCAAATAGCGACTTCCAAAATCTTTGAACATAATTTCAAATCTATAGGAATCTTTTTCACGCTGACAACCCCAATGTTCATGACGTATATCTACGGGATTTGGCATGACGTTCCAAGTTATTCTTTCAACACTTTAAATTGTATTCGCGAGACATTTCACAGACAGTACACATACATACCACTGAATGTTTATTCGATTTTATATCACAGTGCGACGTATAGATAAGAAGACATAAACAATTTGGTTCGTGAAAACCACATCATCACACATGAGGTTTCCATTTATTACGTCTTTACTACGAATAGCCGGCCGCGGTGGCCGAGGAGACTGAGGCGCGCCAGTCACGGTCTACACGGCCACTACGGTCAGGGGTTCGAATCCCCCCTCGGTCATGGATATTTGTGCCGTCTTTAGTATAAGGTAGTTCATAAGTAGTTTGTAAGTTTAGGGACTGATGACTCCGTAGTTAAGTCCGATAAGCTATACAAACATTTGAACATTTGTACTACGAATACCGTTCACGACATATTTTGCATACATCAGGTACATATACCACTGAATATAAATTCAGATTTACACCTCAGTACGACACAAATTTCATGAGATATGACGTAATAAAAAAATGAAATTTCCGTGTAACTGCTACATCATGGCTACTTTTCCACGTCTCCTTATAAAATAATGGTCCGATTTCACCTACACGTGGTACACATATTGCTTTATATCAGACAACATACGCTGTGGCGTTAAAACTACCTACTGCACACAGTTCAGGATATCTGTTGCCGTAAACAATGAGCCACAAAAACTTTCTAATCACCCGACGCTTGATTTGCGAGATTTACTAAGAAATGGATTGGTGCAGGAGAGAGGGGGGAAGGATTATGTTGACAAAGTGGCTGAAGGTGATGGAAATACATGAAGATGAAATATTTGTCGAATTTTGATCTCCATTACTAACATAAGACTGGAAAAATATATATTCGGGCGATGCCGGGTTTCACAGCTAGTATTAACCGAGATAGCGCGGAACTATTTGTGGTTTAATTTTTTTCTCAAATGCTATTAATTACCTTCATACGACTGCACAAGATCGTTATAAGTGATTTCTTTTTTCATAATCACGCCAAAGTTTTACATGACTGCCCTTCTTTCTGGAATGACGTCAAAATGAATGTTTTATAATTTTAATCTGAGAAATCATCATTATTACAACGACATTTAAGATGAAATATATACGTATAAATGTCTCAAAAAATGAAGAAAGTCCAAGAAATATACACCCAACTAGGAGGAAGTCTTCAGTATCTTCTGTATGGACCTCAACTTTGCAGCTGTATCCATCCACTTTGCAATCGGGCAATACGAGCCAAAATTGATCTGCAATTGGCTCAGGCTATTCAAAGAAATAAGATATGGCCCGTGTACACAAATTCTTACTGGCAAGAAAAACCCTCTCATGCGTCGCGTCCTCAAATGAGGACACTTAAATTTTGTCTCATTTCTGTCATATTTTACATCTGAGGTGACCGTAAAAAGCACAGGTACCTCATATGAGGGCTAATAATGAATGTTAGACTGTCTCCTTGACGGCAGTGTTAGTCGTTGGGCTAACAAAGAAAAGGAAAGTAGAGATTATACGAAAGAGTAGAGCCAGGCCTTCAGATGAAACTACATTGATGTCTGTACATCTAAAAAGTCTGTAAGCCTGTCATTCGGTTCGCAACGAATTACGCTCCGATGGGGTATAACACTGGCCAGCCAAGTCAGGTGATCCCAATGCCAAGAGGTGTCACGATAGGGACTGCCGACGGAAAACACGTTACAATTGGGAAAAGTTTAAGCTGCTGTGTGCCCTGAGTGCCTGAAACAATTTCATTGCACGAAAAATACAAAACTCTTCATGTATTCTTTGATATTATTAATAGATGTTCCATATAAAATTAGCAGTTTTAGCACTCACTGTCCTTCTTTGGAAAACTATGGTTTTAGGTGAATTATGATTAATTCTGTACAAGATGGGTCTTAAGTTACCAAATAATGGATGAGAAATTCTGTTCATTGTCGGGTTGATAATTCGTGCATGAGAGGGTTAAAAGCCGGCCGCGGTGGCCGAGGGGACTGAGACGCTCCAGTCACGGTCTGCACGGCCACTAGGGTCGGGGGTTCGAATCCCCCCTCGGGCATGGATATTTGTGCCATCCTTAGTATTAGCTAGTTCATAAGTAGTTTGTAAGTTTAGTCCCAAAAGCTCTACAAACGTTTGAACATTTTTGCAAGAATGAAAGAGTAAGCTGTCGTTCTCGTCCCTCTGGAAGGACGTCAGCGCTATCTAGGTACAATAAGATCGCTCCCTATCACGAGTACATTAAGTCTACCTGTAAAATTGTATTACAAACTGGAAACAAAAGTCAGTTGTGTGCGGTGTCGTGAAAGAAGGCCAACGGCGCTCTCTCGGGCAGAGGCAGCTACGACGTGCGTGAGGTACGAGGCGTCAGCCGCTGCCAGCGGCGTGTCCGCTTGCGCCTGCCAGCGAGTCCGGACTTCCCCAGCCACCAGACCACCAGACCAGATCGCGGAGGCGGCGCACGCCCGCAACACCTCCCAGCCCGTCTCCCTCTACGCCGCCGGAAGACGTCAGCTACCAAACTAAAGCGCGCCACTGTTTGCTGGCACAGCGTTCAAAGACCGAGCTGCCACGCCTCGCAGACGACAGTCCTGCAGTGAATTCTTGTTGTGCAAAGTACCTCAGCAAGCGGTACGCGGAGAACTCTTCTTGGGCAGATGGGACGGGTCACTGTTAACTGCACGTTCGTTGCCGACAGGAAAGGCTTTGAAGGTGGCGAATTATTGACTTTTCGCAGCCTCCGCATTCTTCAGCAGTTGCCCTCGTTTCCATTTCGCCGATATTTAGGATTTTTTTTCCTGTCTCAGACATCTTTTCCTCATTATCCACCTAAACCCGTTCTTCGTGTTATTCTCTGCCGCCCACGTTTTCTCCTTCCCGACTGCGACCATTCGAGGATCCCTACTGCCCATCGATCTTGGTCCATTCACCATACATGACCATACCAATGAAGACCTGTATTTTCAATTCTTCGCACGATTGGTTTTTCAGTATCTGTTACCTCCCCTAATAACCTTGTTTATTCTCCACTCTGTTCTGAACATCCTGGCTGCCCTAATCATTGTATCCATCTCTATGATATCAAGATCAGCATCACCAAAAGTAGTGTGTGTGAAAGAGATTTAAACAGATTGAATGCCAAATAGGAGGAACAAAGGTAGAACAGGTAGACAGTATCAAGTACCTAGGATGTATTTTCTCACAGGATGGCAACACAGTGAAACAACTGGAATCGAGGTGTGGCAAAACCAATGCAGTGGGTGTTCAGCAAAGATCTACTCTTTTATGCAAGAAGGAAGTCAGTACCAAGACTAAGTTAGCTGTGCACCGCTCTATCTTCCCACTAACTTTGTTGTACGAGAGTGAAAGATGGGAGGATTCAGCTTACCTTATTCATTAGGTTGAGGTTACAGATATGAAATTAGCAAGAATGTTGCAGGTACTAATAGATGGGAACAATGGCAGGAGGGTGTCTATAATGAGGAAATCAAAGAAAAGCTGGGAATGAAGCAGTTAGAGCGAACAGGCTGAGATGGTGGAGTCATGTCACAGCTATAGGAGAAGCAACGTTACCTAAGAGACTTATGGGTTCGACAGCGGAGGGTAAGAGGAGTCGAGGAAGACCAAGGAGAAAGTACTTGAATTCAGGGAAAAATTAGTTTGAAGTAAAAGGCTTAACGTCAGACGAGGCATCAATGTTAGCATTGAATACCGGATCATGGAGGAATTTTATTAGGGGGACTATGATTCAGACCGAACGCTGAAAGCTATAATCAGTCTCTAATAATGACGATGATGATGATGTCGTGATGATCTGTACTCCTCCTTTGACGTTCCCACAGGGTCCATCCTTCAGTATATTTGTTAGTGAACTTTAATGTTTGCAACTCTTTTCTTTCTGTTCGATCTATTTATAATCTTAGCAAGTTAATGCACCACTCTTCTCTAATCTTTGATTCAAGCTACAGAAAGTACATTGATTAGTTTATAATACCAATGCGCTGAGCAAAATATTGAACATTTTCTTCTTTTACGCTAGAGTGCTGTATTAACAATTAACCGTTTGTAGGTGATGAGGTATATAATACATTCATGCCTTGTCAGCTACAGTAAATCTTAGTATCGCACTGCTCCTCTCTTTAAATCTCACTCCTAATGTAAGTAGTGAGTGTTATTACTACTTTTACATGGCAGGACAGGAATACTAAGGTAAATGAACACATGCATATCCGCGGTGTAGTGGCCGAGCTTTCTAAGATGCCTTGCTGCGGAACGAGCTGTTTCTCGCCTACGGAGGTCCGAGTCCTTAGTTTAAGTAGACTGTAAGTCTAGGGACTGATGACCCTAGCAGTTTGGTCCAATAAGTTTACAAACATTTAAACGTTATAACACATACATAGCAGTAGCTTGATGCAAGTCACTCTCTCATTGATTCAGTAGTGTTCTATAATCTATAACTCCAGGAATCAATACTATCAGACGCAGTGTAATGTTTACAAAAGAACTTTGTCGGAAGATGCCAATTAGTATGAGATACAAGGACAAAAATTAGTATGTACCTGCTCAGCTGCAATATCCTTATAAGGGTTACTTGCTCGTCTTGCCTGAGTCGATCCTGCCTTCCATATCTGTTTCACAGCATCCTGAGATATCGTAGTCGATTCCAAAGATAACAATGTATAATCTAGTGAAGTACTTGAAATATCTGCTGCAGAGTGCAAGAATGATTTTTATGACTCTGATCTCTCACGAGAAATCTGCTGACCCTAAGAGTTATGACATAACTTACTATGCAGTAAAACGAAACACAAGTAAAGCACTGACAATGAAATTATTATTTACAAACTTCTGGAGACTTAGGTGAACTCAGCCAGAAACATTCACTGCTGTAAATGGTACAAGATAAGGATAACGCACTATATGGACTGCCGACTAACATTATTATGTATCGTAAGATCTGTGCATGATAGTGAAACTTCTACAGTGACTTGAACTACCATACAATGTCTTTCATTGGGCACTATGGTTATATTTAAAGGAAACCTGCCGGCCGCGGTGGCCGAGAAGACTAAGGCGCTCCAGTCACGGTCTGCACGGCCACTACGGTCGGGGGTTCGAATCCCTCCTCGGGCATGGATATTTGTGCCGTCCTAGTTCGAAAGTAGTTCATAAGTAGTTTGTAAGTTTAGGGACTGATGACCCCATAGTTAAGTCCCATAAAAAAATCTAATGTTTGTGTGGGACGATTTTAGATGTTCACGTGCAACCAAAGGCGCAGGTTCTATGTCCAGAACGTTAATGCATCTTCCAAGACATTTATTATCACTCAAAAGAAAACTGCACATGGTTTGCGACATGTTGACGACGTACCAGTTCCAGGTGCCAATGGATGGGGAAGGAAACTGGATATGAATTTTTATAAGGAACCTTATCAGCCTTTTTTGTAAACTTTTTAGAGAAATCGAAGAAAAACAAAAGAATTTAAACCATAGTGTAGTTCTCTTTGATAGAACTCAAATGTTCAAATGTTTGTATAGCTTATGGGACTTAACTACGGGGTCATCAGTCCCTAAACTTACAAACTACTTATGAACTAGCTAATCCTAAGGACGGTACAAATATCCATGCCCGAGGGGGGATTCGAACCCCCGACCGTAGTGACCGTGCAGACCGTGACTGAAGCGCCTCAGTTCCCTCGGCCACCGCGGCCGGCTTTGATAGAACTGGAAGGTACCATGATTGGCGTGGTGATAATTAAATATGATATTAAAGTCTACTCTGACTTGAAAAGAGCCAAATTTGTCTAAGATGTTGTACGGCTTTGGTCAATGACCTCGCCAGCGTCGGGTGAATGTAAATATTTTCTTTGCAAGGAATTGTATTGGTTTCATTGGCCGTCGGTCAAGATTCAAGTGTATTAATTCGCATGCGCTTTGAGGTTGCTTTGGACGACTGCAGCGGACCTAAAGCGTGACTTAATGCAATGCTATGAAACCCCAACACGCTTTCCTCTGCTTGCTTCTTCCCAGTCATCGCCTGAAAATCAGTTTTACTATCTTCTGCGACGCAGGACAAGTAAACGCAGATATGGCGACAGGATTTTGACCTGGAATTTCTTCACCAACACAGAAATGTGCTCCGGAGTGCTGCAGGGGGGAACTGTTTTAATGTGCCACTAAAAGCTGAAACGCTGGTCACGCCGCAGTTAGCAGGGTAACCGCACCGGAGAAAGCGGTACTTGCGAGGAAGCACACGTCGCTGGCCTATGGCAGCGCGGCTGGCACGTACGTTTAGCTCCTGTCCTCAAATCCATTCGTCAGAGCCAAGGATGCTTGTATGAAACAGCCGCAGTGCCTTTTGTCAACTTTACTGTGTGCGCGGACTCAAGGAGATTACAGCTCGGCAGAAATGACAGCCATTCCTTTCCTTTTCATACTTTACTCACGACTCTCTTGTCCGAAATGACTCATTTATAACCTTACAAGTCTAAAGGGAATGGTTGGCACAAGTTATATGTACGGAAAATTCTTGGTCGCAAAATATTTACAACTTCCATGCGTTACAAAGTCAGTCATGAGACGTGCATTCCGTAAAATGTTCACTGAACTGAGAACTTTGACTACGTATAATAATAACATTTGAGTTAAGAGTTACGCACTTGCATTCGTCGAAGAAAGCAGCACTGTCACTAGGGACGTAGATAAGTTATTCTAGTGGGGAAGTTCCATTCTCTTCCTGGGGAAGAAGGGCGCGGAGAAGATCAGTTTTTAAGTACGAGTATCTCGAAATATCGACAGATGAACTGTCAAACCCCCTTTCAACGTTTAAAACTGTAACAGAAATTACATTGTGAACGGCAATAAATATGAAGATAAAAAAAAGGGCTTTGTTAATATAGATCCCCTCGCCCACCTTGTCATCTACGCCCACGGTTTCAAGACAGACTTGCAGATCGCATGCAGTCTTTTTAATGAAAACAATGTCATATTTGATGACGAGATTTCGAATCGCTTAACAGTTGATAATGTGGTTGTTGGCCTTGACAACTGAGGAGACACCGATCTTGCGTATCTTATATAAAAGCTTAAAACCTCACAGTCAAGATCGCAGAGAAATTTATTTTTAAGTTTCGCCTCCATTCGAGTTCTCTTCTGATCACTGAAATACTGTTGTAGTCATCTTCAACGACTGGTTCACAGTTAGAAAGTACTTTTACATCATAACTCGCATAAAATGGAAAAATAAAATACAGTTTATCGTCCTACTGGGACGAAAGTCAAATGACTAAAATGAAAACAAAGTGTATAAGCTGTCTAATGTAAAACGTATAAATTGGTGCAAGCAATAGTAACATTTTTATATTCAGCCAGATAACACTTTTAACGCACAGAAGCCGTCATAGCACGTGTGTTTCATGCTGCAAAGATCTGAAGATGGCTGGAATGGAGCCGAAAGTTGTCATCCAACAAAAGAAAAGAAAAGAATAGAAAGAAAGAAATAAAATTCTGTGCGGTCTTGACTGTCAGGTTTTAAGTCTTCACTGAAAGTTAATAAACTATTTCTTCGTACTTATAATTTTTGGGAGTTCTAAATGTTCATATTTGCGACATAAAGTCACGGAGGAGGCAGGCGACTATGATTAATAGTAAATAAAGACTGAAATAGGCTGCATAGGTCATTGTATTGATTAAAGTTATGAAGTGGTTACAATATGACTTTATTTGACGCGTTTAGGCCTGGCCCATCATCAAAATCCTGCATAAATTGATTACACGTACGTCAGCAGACTAGTCTGCTTCTTGATGTTACGACATGTGACCATCTGTACTGACGTACTTGTCATCAATTTATGCAGGATTCTGATGATGGCATACGCCGAAACGCGTCAAATAAAGTCATATTGTAACCAGTTCATGACCTTAATCAATACAACGACCTATGCAGCCTATTGCAGACTTTATTTACTTCTAAATGTTCGCCTGCCTCTACTACGAGGGATTCTCTTGACCAAGTAATGAAAGTGGCTATCATTATGCTAAACATTCCACAGTTTCATTTCTCAGTTCTCGAAGGACCTTAAAAAGAAATATCTTTTACATTGCTAGTTTCCTGTAATTCAATGAGAATTGCAGCCGCTTATTTAATCTTGACGTTAAGCAAGGTGTAACATTATCTACATTTCCTATGTTCATATAAAATTCTGTACTGTAACACTGTTACGGAACTTTTACTACCATTTACGTATTTAAACTTAAAACTGTGGCGTAGTAGGGGGTGGGGGATGGGGAATAACTCGAAACTGCATTGTTGTTTAATTTCATCTGTTGAAGGTTGAAAAAACTGTAAACATCGCAGAAGTATAGAACTATTTTTATCATCACTGATTAGATTCGCTACAGATGCAAATTTTTTAAATTGTTTTATTTTCTTGCGTTAAAACACAGACACGGTATTGGGCCGTGCTTCAAAGTTATAAATAAATAATGACACTAAATTGTTCCGCACCGAACAGGTATAAAAAAATTATACTAACGTAAAGAAAATCTACAACTATGAACCTAAAAAATTAGTTCATAAAAGTGTAAGAGGTTAGTTTAAAACAGTGCTTCTCTGGAACATGGCAGTAAAACACGAAACACTCCATTTCTAGGCTAACAGAAAATCCTCTCGCAGACCAGAGCGTGCATAAAACACACACAATAAAGTATGTCCCCAGATTAAATAAATGGAAACACTACAAATAAAAGTAAAAGATAAACTATAGCACGTTGAACTTTCGAAATTTAGAATGGGCCAGGCTGAAATCTTGAGCAAGGACATCGATTAATATTTCGACAACTTTTTTGTCGATTATATCACAGTACAACATTGCTCTGACGATAAGAGAAGCAAGTAGCATCTTTCACACAGGATAAGCTACGTTTTGCGTCCTATTTGTTGATAGAATTCCAGACTATTTATTAGTTTTGTTCACATGTTCACATGTTTGTATAGCTTATGGGACTTAACTACGGGGTCATCAGTCCCTAAACTTACAAACTACTTATGAACTAACTAATACTAAGGACGACACAAATATCCATGCCCGAGGGGGATTCGAAACCCCGACCGTAGTGGCCGTGCAGACCTTGACTGAAGCGCCTCAGCCCCCTCGGCCACCGCGGCCGGCTATTAGTTTTGTGATCTTTTTATAAGTTGGAGATAATACCAGAGAAGGAGCGTGGATGATTGTTTATTTACTCGTTTCATGAATGAAATAACGAAGTAATATTGAAGAAAAAAAATTGATACGATGTACTCCAACCACTATAACCAATTGCATATTATCACTATTCAGTGAAGAATGTCTTGCCGGCCGCGGTGGCCGAGGTGGCTGAGGCGCTCCAGTCACGGTCAGCACGGTCACTACGGTCGGGGGTTCGAATCCCCCCTCGGGCATGGATATTTGTGCCGTCCTAGTTCATAAGTAGTTTGTAAGTTTAGGGACTGATGACCCCGTAGTTAAGTCCCATAAGCTTAACAAACATTTGAACATTTTTTTTAAGAATGTCTTGCAGGTTCGTACGCACCTATCACATAGCGTGCGAAATGTTACATCGTGTATTATCAGTCATTGTTCTGTGGGATAAAACATAAGGGATAGTTAATACTAGCTCTGTAATAAGAAAGGTGACTAAGCACTTCAGATAAAATGCGGAGTACAGATGCGGTTGGCCGGACCTTGTTTATTCAGTTTTCATAGGACACGCCTCGCGAAGGATAGCTGAGAGGCAATCGATGGACTGAAAAGCCAATGTGCCGTTTCGGAACGGGGCATAGTTGTTATCGCCTTCCAAGCAGCGCGGCTACAGTCGATCCAGTCTTGCGTGAAAACAATCTTCACTCTGCTCTTGTCGGAATAACAGCCACAGCTTAGAGGCACACTGCCCAGAATCCTTACTGAAAATATTCCGTTCGTTCTTCAATAGTTCCCGACGAGCACGCTACTTGCATTACATTTTATGACTCCAAACAGTTTACACGTGCTAGGAATAAGTTAATGCACGTGTGAATTGCAGTCACGAAGGTGCCACAGTTCCATTACATCTGCTAAGTGAAATTCGCTTTTTCTATTCAGGAACCTCTTACAGTTTTTCTGCTGTTTATGAGAGAAAATACGAGTCGCTCGTGAGGATAGTTTCGAGCGAGTCACGAAATTCAGTGAAGGTCGTATGAAATCACAGCGAGAAAGGAAAGTATGATTTCGAATACTTGTAAGAAGGTGCAGATAAAAGTAGACTATTGTTCTTCTGGCACGAATACAGTAAGTTTCCAACCATAGCAACTTATATAACGTTCAATTTTATCTGTTGAAGGTTACGCTCTGCACTAATAAAAGTGTTATGACGCCCTTTCTGAAGCAAGGCGTGATGCTAAGGTGCAAAAAAATAAGTGACGCTCATAACGAAATAATGCGCTGTAGCATTGAATCGGAATTCTCATTGTACACCAATAAAAACAATGAAAATGTGCACAGGGGATGAAATCATTAAAGAACACATGATAGCAAAATGATATTTGAGAGAAACTGCTTTAGTGAGGCATCAGTAAATGTTTACCTAGAACAAGGAAGGCGATAAATTGTATTCGTCGTGGTAGCGACTCGTTCTTGACGCGAATCTGTCGCCGTTCGATTGCACACCTAAGGTAATGGTTGGCCGCATAGAGAAATAAAAGTCGTTGCAAGTGATGCTCGTGTCTTGCGTCCTGTAGTGGATGGGAAAATTCGAGTGCGACGGGTATATGAGACGTGATGCAGGTTATCTACCTTGTGTTTGCTGGTAATTAGTTTTGTATTTATAGAACAGAAAATTGTTTACAGACTATCAAATCTAAGCGAAACAACTGAAATGCACTTTGAAGATACGATAAGTACATAATATGTGGTACAAGATGAAAACACGGCGTTTCCGAGATATTTATTTATTTCAATCTTGAGATATTACTTCTTCTCTTACTTCTCTGTTCATATTCTTCTCTCTTTCTCTCTCTCTCTCTCTCTCTCTGTCTATCGGCCCTTCCTCTTACAAGGACCCACTATTTAAATTTGTTACTACGTGTATTAGTTTTATGGACTCAGTAAGTAAGTATACTCCCGTTTTCGTAATCCATTTTAATAGAGATGTAGAGTAGACATTTTCTTACATCTCAGACGTAACTGTTTGCCCTTTTCTCACATGACATCTTGCGAGCCATGGATGAAGGGCAAAGGCAGATTGTGTTTTTCTCGATTTCAAAAAGGTGTTTGACGCGGTGCCACACTGCAGACTGCTAACGAAGATACGAGCGTATGGAATAGGTTCACAGATTTGTGACTTGCTGGAAGACTTCCAAAGTAATAGAACGCAATACGTTGTTTTCGACGGCGAGTGTTCATGAGAAACAAGTGTATCGTTAGGAGTGCACAAGGGGAGTGTGACAGAACCGCTATTATTTTCTATCTATATAAATGATCTGATGGACAGAGTAAGTTGTAATTTGCGGCTGTTTGCTGATGATGCTGTGATGTATGGGACGGTGTCGTCTTTAATTGACTGTAATTGGATACAAGATGACTTAGACAAACTTTCTAGTTAGTGCGAAGAATGGCAGTTAGCTCTACATGTAAGGTGATGCGCATGAGTAGGAGAAACAACCCCATAATGTGCGAATACAGCATTACTAGTGAGCTTCTTGATGCAGTCGCGTCCTTGAAATATCTAGGCGTAACTTTGCAGAGCGATATGAAATGGAACGAACACGAAAGGACAGTTGTGAGTAAGGCAGACAGCCGGCTTCGGTTTATTGGGATAATTTTGGGAAGATGTACTTCATCTGTAAAGGAGACCGCGTATAAAACGCTTGTATGACCACGTCTTGAGTATTGCTCAAGTGTTTGGGACCCGCAGCAGATCAGTTTAAAGGAAGACATAGAGGCAGTTCAGAGGTGAGCAGCTAGATTTGTTACCGGTGGGTTCGAACAATGCGCGAGTGTCACGGAAATGCTCCGGCAACTCAAATGGGGATCGCTGGAAGAAAGACGACGTTCTTTTCGAGAAATTCTGTCGAGGAAATTTAGAGGGCCGGAATTTGAAGCTGAGAGTAGTACGATCTTGTTGCCGTCTACTTATATTTCGCGCAATGATAACAAAGACAAGATAAGAGAAATTAGGGCTCGTACAGAGGCGTATAGATATTATTTTTTCCCTTGTTCTACTTGGGAGTGGAATAGGAAAGGAAAATGCCTAGTAGTTGTACAGTGTACCCTCCGCCAAGCACCTTACGGTGGATTGCAGAGTACGCATGTAGACATGTAGTAGTAGATGGAAATAGCCGCGTCGGAGTAGCTGAGCGGTCTAAAGCGACTCGCTACAGATCGCGCGGTTGGTCGCCGTGGAGGTTCAAGACCTCCCTGGGGCACGGGTGTGTGTGTGTGTGTGTTGTCCTTAGGTTAGTTTACCTAGGTTTAAGTAGTTTGTAAGCTACGGACTGATGACCACGCAGATTGGTCCGATAGATTTACAGACAAATGAACATTTTTCGGAGGCATATAGGAATTCTTTTTTTCCTCGTTCTATTTGGAAGTGGAATAGGAAAGGAAAATGCCTAGTAGTGGTTGAGTGTACCCTCCGCCACGCACCTTAACGGTGGATTGCGGAGTATGCTTGTAAATATGTAATTGTAGATGGTACTCTGCAGATACACATGACGATGAGACATATGGGCCGAAACTCGGGTAGTGCATACTAAAAAGAAAAGAAAAGTTATGGATCCCATTTTTAAAGATGATATGTGAGTGTTAAGTAGATTGGAGTGACTTCCAAGACGACAGACATTGCCGCTGTGCTGGCCTCCAGAGCAGTCCAGTACACTTGCGGCCTACAGGGGTTGAGCCCGTCCAGACGCCGTGTCACTTTCTCCGCAGCTGCCGGCCGTCCGCCGGCGCGCAGGCGGCTATCTGGCGCCGTACGTTAGGCTCGTCACGCGCGCGCATGCGCATTGTGGCGTAATTGAAAGGTCCGCGGCCGATCTAATTGCGGCACGCAGGCCGCGCTGACGTGCGCCGGACTTGACGACCGCGAATGGCGCGTGTCCAGCGCTCGTTACGCCAGGCCAGGCAGCCGAGCCTCGGCACACGGCTTTCTCCGCCACACCGCTCTGAGATAACGCCGCGCTGCCCGACAGGAGAGCCTGCGCCGCTGCCGTGGGCGGCGACGCGATGCGGAAGCGGCGGCGAGGGCAGCGCGCGGTCCACGACGTGGCCGTCTCTTCACTCACCGACACCCAAACCTCCAGTGTCAGACATGCAGACAGGTACCAAACGTCGTATATCGATACAGTATCGGCCGAAACTTCTGTATAAGTCGTGCCATGTTCTGCCGTCCAGGAGAAAGTGCGTAAACTATACTAATCAGTAACACCTAAGCTACGGTATAGACGAAATGCTGAACTGTGAGCTAACGTAGGCTAGTTAGTGGAGAGTGGGTTCATCTACATCTACATACATATTCCACAGTCCACCGTAAGGTGTGTGGCGGAGGGTACACAGTACCACTACTAGGCATTTCCTTTCCTATTCGATTCCCAAATAGAAAGAGGGAAAAAGGAACGCCTATATGTCTCCGTACGAGCCCTAATTTCTCTTATCCGTTCTTTGTGATCTTTACGCAAAATGTAAGTAGGCGGCAGCAAGATCGTGCTACACTCAGCTTCAAATTCCAGCCCTCTAAATTTCCTCAATAGAAATTCACGAAAAGAACGTCGTCTTTCCTCCAGCGATCCCCAATTGAGTTGTCGGAGCATTTCCGTGACACTCGCGCATTGGTCGAACCTACCACTAATAAACCTAGCTGCTCGCCTCTGAACTGCTTCTATGTCTTCCTTTAAACGAATCTCCTGCGGGTCCCAAACACTTGAGCAATACTCAAGATGTGGTCGTACAGGCGTTTTATACGCGGTTTTCTTTACAGGTTAAGTACATCTTCCCAAAATTCTGCCAATAAACCGAAGTCGGCTGTCCGCTTTACTCACAACTGTCCTTACATGTTCGTTCCATTTCATATCGCTCTGTAATGTTACGCCTAGATATTTGAATGACGCGACAGCATCAAGAAGCTCACTACTAATGCTGTTCGGGGGTTCGAATCTCCCCCCCCCCCTCGGGCATGGATATTTGTGTCGTCCTTAGTCTTAGCTAGTTAATAAGTAGTTTGTAAGCTTAGGGACTGATGACCCCGTAGTTAAGTCCCGTAAGTTCTACAAACATTTGAACATTTGATTTGAACTAATGCTGTATTCGAACATTATGGGATTGTTTTTCCTACTCATGCGCATCACCTTACATTTTTCTACATTGGGAGCTAGCTGCCATTTTTCGCAGCAACTAGAAATTTTGTCTAAGTCAACCTGTATGCTATTACAGTCAGTTACAGACGACACCCTCCCATACACCACAGCATCATCAGCAAACAGCCGCAAATTACAACTTACTCTGTCCATCAGATCATTTATATAGATAAAAAATAATAGCGGTCCTATCACCCTCCCCTGGGGCACGCCTGACGATACACTCGTCTCTGATGAACACTCGCCGTCGAGAACAACGTACTGGGTTCTATTACTTGGAAAGTCTTCCAACCAGCCACAAATCTGTGAACTTATTCCATAAGCTCGTATCTTCGTTAGCAGTCTGCAGTGTGGCACCGCGTCGAACGCCTTTCTGAAATCGAGGAAACCACAATCCGCCTGTTGCCTTTCATCCATGGCTCGCAAGATGTCATGTGAGAAAAGGGCAAGCTGAGTTTCACATGAATGATGTTTCCTAAACCCGTGCTAATTCATAGAAAGAAGCTTATCCGTTTCAAGGAAATTTACTTTATCGAACTGAGAATATGCTCCAAAATTCTACATGAAACTGATGTCAACGATATTGGCCTGTATTTGTGTGACTTAGTTCTCTTTCCTTTCTTATAAACGCTTTTATCCAATCACTAGGAACTTTGAGCTGAATTAAAGATTCGCGATAAATGCAAGCTAAGTAGGGGGCCAATGCCGCAGAATACTCTTTGTAAAACTGAACTGGTATTCGATTCGGACCAGCAGACTTTTTCGTATTTAGCTCTCTGAGCTGCTTCATCGAACAGAGGGTCGTGGGTTCAAGCCCAGCCTAGTGTTTTTTTGTTTTTTTTTTACTGCACTACGTTGCAAATTGTTAAAAGAGAATATCTATAAAGTTCCACGGGTTAATTTCGCAAAACAGCACTGTCAGCTGCAGCAGTAACAGTGCGGACGGGACAACGTCAGCCGCACTTGATGGTGTGGGGAAACACACGGCACTCCGACCACAACACGCACATCCGGTGCGGCGGTGCTGCCTATCTAGCAGTCATTTGTTATTATTATTATTATTACATTAATACTTCCGCAGGTATGGTAGAATTGTTTCTTTCTTCTACAAAATATACTCTACAGGTTTGCTACTTTCAAATAAAACGAAGCAGAAGCAACTGCCTATTACACAGTGCTATGAAATCCGAACATTCCTTTTACAAAAAAAAAATGTTCAAATGTTTGTTAAGCTTATGGGACTTAACTACGGGGTCATCAGTCCCTAAACTTACAAACTACTTACGAACTAGGACGGCACAAATATCCATGCCCGAGGGGGGATTTGAACCCCCGACCGTAGTGGCCGTGCTGACCGTGACTGGAGCGCCTCAGTCTCCTCGGCTACCACGGCCGGCAGTCCTTTTACATTTCAGGAACATGTTGTCCTATGTAACACTTGGTGTATGTTTGGCGACGTCCCTTGAACCTTGCTCACGACTTCAAAAAGGGACCTACAAAACTCGGTTCGTCCTTCCCTTCAATAACCACTTGTACAATTAACAGTTACAGTGACGCGGGAGATTCTGTGATGGTTCACTGGTACCAGCGGAAGAAAAAGAAGACACAATGAACTTTGTGGGTGCATCTGTACATAGAATCTAATGAATCTTTCATCGCAGTAGTTCCAATAGTAGCTCCAGCTAATTCAACACTGGAATTCAAAGATTAGGGAGTGTGTGAGTGCTGAAGAAAGAATATTTAAAAGTAAAGGTAACTGTTATAGTAATAATTTCGTGTGGATCATTGGCCTGGTGCAAGTCTTGCAATTGGACGCCACTTAGGCGACTTGTGTGTCCCTAGCCTACCCCAGTTATCCAACCGGGGAAAGGGAAACTACAGCTTAACGTGGAATCTGAACCACGTGTCGATTCTGGCGACTCCTCACATCGTTGAGAGTTGAAGGATGGGTTAAAACGCAGACTGAAAAAAAGTCCGAAGTCAGACCGGGTATAGAACCCGCGACCTTTCGGTTTCCAGTCGAGTGCTTCAACACAAGACCACCGGTCCCCTACAAGGTAACTGTTGAATCGGTATTATTCATAATGGAATCGGACTTACTAGGGAGGAATAGTTGAATTTATTGCTTGTTGATTCTGCCCTGCTACAGACTGCGCGGCCGCTCCCGTGGAAAGTGCCAGTCCTCCCTCGGGCGCGCGTATGTATGTGTATTGCCCTTAGCGTAAGTACTTTGTAATTTTAGGATCAGATTACTCAGAAGTGTAGTTCCTTAGTGTTACAAACATTTGAAAATTTTGGAACATAACGTTTCGTAGAGAGTAATCTAAGGAGACATTGCGCAGGGACGTCGGGCTGCAGGTCTCATTCCGAGACATCTACAAATCAACCTATCCTCTCTTTAGCCCTTCTTCAATCAACTCTTTTCCTTTATACTACACCCCTTTCTCACCTTTTAATTTTCGTCGTGTTTTAGGCTCGCTACCTCCTGCGGAATGGATGGAAAAAAAGCGAGTTCGGATTACGGATGCAGGATACGGATCGGAAGGTCGTTGATAGGAGGAACTATAAAAGTGGATTGTGGACTTCGTCCTCGAAAAGGGGAAAGTAATAAGTTTGGTTTTAAATGATTGAATATATTACAAAAGATATACTTTCAAGAATGAAAGCAATATGAATGCAAGTATAATGAATACAGGCTAGTATATACAAACTTGACTGCCTATGCAGTCAGAGGAAGAAGGAGAGATGTTAACAGGTCTGAGAGAGGCTGCCGAATGAGAGTGAGTATCGCTGCGTCGTTTCCTCACTCGGGCACGTGTGTGTGTGTATTGTCCTTAGAGTAAGTTAGTTTATATATCCAGAATGAAACTTTCACTCTTCAGCGGAGTGTGCGCTGATATGAAACTTCCTGGCAGATTAAAATTGTGTGCCGGAACCGGGACTCGAACCTGGGACCTTTGCCTTTCGCGGGCAAGCGCTCTACCGACTGAGCTCAGTCGGTAGAGCGCTTGCCCGCGAAAGGCAAAGGTCCCAGGTTCGAGTCCCGGTTCCGGCACACAATTTTAATCTGCCAGGAAGTTTCATTTAGTTTATATAGTTTGTAAGTTTAGGATCAGATTACTCAGCAGTGTAGTTCCTTAGGTTATAATCATTTGAAAATTTTGAACATAACGTATCATACTGATTAACCAAAGGAGACATTGAGCCCGCCGCGGTGGCCGAGGGGACTGAGGCGCTTCAGTCACGGTCTGCACGGCCACTACGGTCGGGGGTTAGAATCCCCCCTCGGGCATGGATATTTGTGCCGTCCTAGTTCGTAAGTAGTTCACAAGTATTTTGTAAGTTTGGGGACTGATGACCCCGTAGTTAAGTCCCATAAGCTGTACAAACGTTTGAACATTTTGAGACATTGTGCAGGGACGCAGGTCTCATTCCGAGACATCTACAAACCAACCTATCATCTCTTATCGCCCTTCTTCAATCAGTTTTTTTTTTCATTTCATAATTTCCTATTTCCATGTTCGCGTACAGTAGTATTAAATGTAAAACACAGCTGTCACGTATACACAGATAGAAGACTAAAGGTCTGCTCGAGCCTCCACCTTCACGTGATGCCGCATCGTCTATGGTGCTCGCAGCGCAAGGACTGCGCGGTGAGGTGCCGGGTTCCGGCTACGGGCAGTGAGCGGATCACAGCGGGCCGCGTATAATTTATTAGGCGGCGGGCCGAATGCAGCGTGAATGGGCAGCAGGAACAAGGCGGACAGCCCCGCTGCTGTTCTTCTGGCGCGGCTGGTGCCGCTGCTCGGATTAGCCGAGCGTTAAGCGCCGACTGCCGACTGCCAGAAAACCGACGTCTCAATCCGGCCGGCCGTCTGACGGAACGGGGACAGGTCTTATGAGCAACGGCCGGCCGCCGTAATGAATTTTCTTTGGCCGAGGTGCAGGCTCCTGTGGGAAGCCGGAAGCCGCCGGCCAGTGACTGACAGCTGAGGCCCTGTCCCATCCGCCTGTGCTGGATGGCAGACGGAGCGTGCAGGGAAATACGAAAAACGCCCAAAACCAAGGTCCAGCAAAACCTGACATATATATACTCGACATTCCAAGTTTTGAGGGGCTATGTATACCAACACGAACATAGACGTACAGTTCAAAAAGCCAAGCTCGATATTTATTAATCTGTATGAAAACTGCTTAATTAAATCATCCGTAAGTGAAAAAAATTATTGCCTACGACATTTTTATATCTGATAAAGGGACACCCAAAACGAGTACTATCTACGGATTTGTTAAGTAAGGGATTTAACAACAATTTTGTGGTACTCCTACTGTTATTACAATGGTCGTAATTTTACAGCATGACTATCTCACATAAATTTGCTTTATAGGTAAGGTCCGCCTTGAGCAAACACAAATGTTTTTAGCTTCTCCCATATATGTTTCGCTGGCGTTGCAGCATCATCAGTGGGATGTTTAATTCATACTGTCTGTCAAATTAACAATGAAATGATTGTTAGTTTTTGTATATAAAGTGTAAAAAGTACAGATTATTGTGAAATAATATAAATCGTTTCTTATTTTCATAGGTATACTAGGCCTACCTTAATACCACATGTAGCTGTGATTGTGGTTCTTCAAGTCACTGAGAATTTTTGACAGTTTGTCATCTGCAAACCAAAATGTGTGTTAGTAAATGGGGTGAATGGTTAGCTTGTAAATATCGGGATTTTTACGAAAATATAGGACGTCATTTTTGTGTTTTGGTTTAATTTTACTGTTGCGACTGCTTCTATAACAAAATGTCTGTGTTTTTTGTAGCAAGTTTTTGTCACTTACTTTGGTGAATTTCACATGTTCAGTTCATTGTTTCCTTCATATTCTTTCTCAGGAAAACTACGTTCTCATCATCTGATCTGTAAAGTAATATAGACCGATTTACAAAATTCAGATTTTTTTTAATTATGGGACTTAACTACGGGGTCATCAGCCCCTAAACTTACAAACTACTTATCAACTAGCTTATCCTAAGGACGGCACAAATATCCATGCCCGAGGGGGGATTCGAACCCCCGACCGTAGTGAATTCAGATGTTAGTAAATCTAATCGACTCAACTGCTTCGGTTATCAGTCTGTCTACGCTTGAAGACTATTTAAACTAACCTACGCTAAGGACAACACAAAAACACCCATGCCCGAGGGACGACTCGTACCTCCAACGGCGAGAAACCGCGCGCTCCGTAGAAAGGCGCCTTAGAACGTTGGACCACTATACCGCGACACCGAAGTACAAAATGCTAGAACATAAATAGTGACGCATACAATTTCCCATAGTTGAATATAAACTACATTCCTGATGCCTGTACATGTTAATAAAAATCGATTATCCGTTTAAAATGTAGTGTTAACTCGTAACAATTCAGTCCATGATGATCTGATAAGCTTTCATGGATTGACTTTTAGGAGCTCTTATCAAAAATGACTTGTTACAAGCTAACACTTCATTATATACGGTAGTTCTTTCATTGAGATATAAAGGCGTAAGGTTATTCATTTTCAATTACGGAAAAATGTGTGTATTTCACTTTTTTTGTTCAACCGTTCTGTAATTCGCACTACATTGATTTACAGATCAGACGAATTTTTTCAAACTTGTTTTAAATAGAATAATAAATAGCGATCTTGGACTTTTGATGTGCGCTTCTTTGTTGCAAGAAAATCGTTAAACCGTTAATATTCAAAATAGCTTCAAGTAGTCTCAGTTTTCAAGGGATTCTTATACTACTCTCCCCAAAAAATAGTGGTATCTTCAGGTAACGACAATCCTGATCGATAGCGTTCACGTACATTTCTCTCCAGAAGAGACCACAATAGTCTAACAACATTGAGATCTGGAGACTGCGATGTTCAAGAGACATGTCGACAATATCCTCAAGAAACGAGTCCTCGAGGATACGAGCTGTTTGCACGACGGTCCTCTCGTTTTTGTATACAAACGATCAAAATTCAACTGTTTCTAACCGTAAGGGACCAAGGTGCTGAGTTTATCGGTCCCTAGACTTACAAACTACTTAAAATAACCTACACTAAGGACAACACACACGCCCTTGCCCGAGGGAGGAATAGTTCCTCAGACAGGGAGAAGCCGCGCGATCCGTAACGTGGCGCCCCAGATCGCAAAGCCATTCCCATGCGGTTGTTCGAACACAGCGTCAGCAATGGGGAAGAAATATTGTCCTATGTTGTGAACATTGGGATGGTCTGCACGAATAAACTTGTAATATTTTTGAAGTGTATTTGCAATCTTTATTGGCCCTGTGCGTACCACAGGGTCTCGAAACTCTATAATTCTTTACAGTTTCACGCAAAACTCTTCCAAACCAATTACCTACAGATAAAAATTGCAACAAACAGTGAGGAAACTTGTTTATTATTTTAATCTCATCAAACAAAGAAAACTGTAACTCTGAATGTATTCTGGTTTCACTCTGATTATGAAGTGACTCAAGATTAAAGTTGTTCACAAACATCCTCTATGTATCTATTCTGAACCTTTTCCTCTGTACCGTCGGCGTCCCCCAGAACTCCGAATGGCTACGCAGCCTTCTTCCTCTGTTTGTGTAACGTCATCCCTCATACCCCAGGGCCTGCCGTCGTACTAAGTTCAAAGGAATTCCTCGACAAAGAGAAGTAAAAGAAAAAAAAAAAAAAAAACAGATTGTTTCCGCTTAATACTTCCTCGCAACATACTTTGTTATGCCGGCTTCAGAGTAGCCCCTTTGGGCCGGCAAACCATTTAACCGATATGTGTTCCTGGCAGTCTACACCAAAGGCGTACCTCAAGCTACACACATTCGACCACGAAGCCTAGACATTTCCGCGTACGCCAAGCAGCTCTAGGTGCAGCTAGAGGAAATCAGAGAGCGCTGTAAGACAGCAGTGCTGGAAGAATCACTAATCTTGCCGTGGATCGATTGTAGGTACTTACGGAATGACACACCTCCGAATGAAAACTTTCCTCGCTACGCCTCCGGTATTCTCTGGAACTTCGATCGGCTTCTCTGCCATGCACTTAAATGTGATCCGCAGAGTAAAAAAACGCAATCGACGAAATGATTTTTTCCGTTGCTCCATACGGCTGCATCGTAAAGTTTTCCTGTTACGAGCATTGGTTTCGGAACTCTATCTCGCCATACACTTCGTGGAACTCATTTTATGAGAGTGACTTCCTTGCGAAAATTTGCTACTCGAAGTGCGTGCGCCTTTCGTGACCGCGTGTAAGTCAGCAACCAATCCAGTCGCGAGTGCATCCATGACCTACAGATTGTACCGACTGAGGACTTCTGAATTTACGAGTGCGCAGAAACAAGAAACTGTAGTGGCGTCTGCTAACATCGGAAGTTATCTTATTGTGGCCAAGCACGTTTCCATTACATACTTTCAAACCTTCTTACAACTCTATTCTGTTGTGTGTTCTTTTTTTTCTCCTCTCATCGTATTGAATAAGATTGGAACAGGATACAGTATTTTTTTGTACTAGTGTTCTGCTACAAAAGAGACGAACTCTCTCCTAGGAGACAGGTGTTGACGATTTACAAAGAAAATACATGTGTATAAATACGAACGTAAATACATCGACGTGTTGTAATGAAATATATTTCAACAGTGAAAATGCCACAATTATTAGAAGAGAAAAATCATTTTCGACGTTATTTAGCCCTTGCCAAGGAAACAAGATATGAAAAGTAAGGGCTCTATGCACTGTATTTTTATATAGTTTGATTTGATTGCGAAGTATGTATTTTTCATTTTTCGGTACTGTACAGAATGTACCACATGACACTTGTAAATAACAAAACCAATATATTTTCCTTTCGCCATGATTAAACACTATTACCATTGCTTGCTCCTAGGTTAAATGTGCCCCCATAATTTCACTTCATGGTTCAGACGCCAACGACTAAAGGCAAACGACCACAACAGATGAACGTAGTTTGGGGATAACACTCTAGAGTGCTCCAGTAGACTCACTCGTCTCGTTTAATAAACTGAGCCAAGAAAGGGGGTCGTGTAAAAACATCACTTCGTAGCTTCGGTGATTCACGAATGTGACTTTTGCGACTCTTCACTGGCTATCTGCAAATGCATAATTTTTGATACAGCGCGTTTTGAAAGCGCGTCGCCTACTTTGATTACGGAAACAGCCACCATACGAAGTACCAGCGGTCTGCCCACGTTCAGTTCACTCATCTCCGGCATAATGCACTAAGAAGTACACGGGGCATGCCCTCTCCTAACACCTGTACCTTACAGAGAGCTTTGCACATGCGCTGATGACGTCTAATACGGGAAAACATCTTTATTTTAGCTAATCAAGCGTGAATTTCTCTTTGCGTATTGTCAAATCCTTGTACAATGATGATAGTTACAATTTCACGAGCAACCAGACGGTTTGCAATAAAAGTCAAATTCGCATATGCAAATTGTTAGCATTTTAGCGAAGTCGCGCGGTAAGAGTAGCGTCGCCTACGTTATGTAAATAAGGAGAAACTTTACAGCCCGTCTCTCATTCAGTAATCACATGTGAATGCTGCTTTTTTATGTGAAACTCGTCTCAGCTTTATGATACATGTCTACACGCATGTGTCGGAGTCAAACGACGACTGGAGCTTGGCCTATGGAGACGGCACTTTATCGTTCCGCTTCGCTGCACGTGTAGCTTAGAAAGTGTCGATTTGTCAGCAGGTCTGACTAATACCGGACAGAAATGCAGGGAATGGAACTGTAAACGATTCTGCACTTGACAAGTGCCAGAGTCCCATCGAAAAACATCAGTTCATTAAATTATTTACCTGCGTCCATCTATAATCTAACATGTACCTAGTGATATGGTTAATGCTTAAAAGTAAGTAACTGAAGTAAATAATCTATTAAACACCGAGGTAACGCAGTATGTAATGTATTCGCTGTACAGCCAGTGCGGTGTGTGGACAGCGTGGTTGCATAACAGAACGTGAGTAGGGGCAGCTGAATCATCATGTAGGCCTATGTTTATGAATGACACGTCTCACATTAACTGCTCAAATGAATTGAAGCACATTCATCGAATTTCCCACTTTACGCGAGCGGGATCCTTTACCACTTCGACTATTCGTCCATGCTTCCCACCAAACCAAATTCTCATCCGCCTCGGACTACATCAGAAATGTGTGACAGGTGAGAGGTTAGGTTCGACGGGACGCGTGCAGGAATGGCAAATTGTTTAAGGAAATGCCCGTGTTAAATGGGAAATCCGGGATCGAGTTCCGGTTCGGATCAAATTATGGATTGATGCCGTCGAATGTAATTCTATGCTCACGAGCAGCAAATAACTGACATTTATTTATCATCATCATCTATGGCTTGTTTGGTCGGTTCTTTCACAAGATTAATTACATTTCTAACATGTTTACGACGGTTACTGTGCCCAATCTTCCAGGTCTCCGGCGCTACCTTTCAACATAATAACACCAGATCATTTGATATCCTGACCGAGGGGTTTGACCCCCGAAACCCCCTCACCTCGGGCAACGCTCATGCTAGTAGCATTTATTACCAAGAAATATCAAGGTATCATTTGAAATCGAACGACCGTACCAAATTAATCGCGGTAAGGCAGATGCCAGACTGACATTCGTTGAAAGAACTCGCAGGAAGCGTAGTTCATCAACAAAGGAAGTAGTTACAAAACACTTCTTCGGCTAATACTATTGCTGATCAGTGTGGGTTGCGTACCAGATAGGCTTAATAGAAAAGAGGGAGAAGATCCAATGGAAATCAGCATACGGAAATGATCGGCAAAATCCAATTACAGACGCTGCAACAGAGAGTTTCTGTATTAGTCACTTTTGCACCATGTATGCCGCGAACTCAGTTACGAATTTCATCATGAATACCTTTTTCTAGCCGGCCGCGGTGGCCGAGGGGACTGAGGCGCTCCAGTCAAGGTCTGCACGGCCACTACGGTCGGGGGTTCGAATCCTCCCTCGGGCATGGATATTTGTGCCGTCCTTAGGATTAACTAGTTCATAAGTAGTTTGTAAGTTTAGGGACTGATGACCCCGTAGTTAAGTCCCATAAGCTATACAAACATTTGAACATTTGAACTTTTTTCTATTCTGTTCAAATGTCTATAAACCTATTGGACGAAACTGCTATGGTCATCAGTTCATAGATTTACAAACTACTTAATCTAACTTACACTAAGGACAACACACATACACACACCCATGCCCGAGGGAGGACTCGAACATCTAGCGGGAACGGCCGGGCCGTGGAGGAGTAGCCGAGCGGTCTGCGGAGCGCGCGGTTGCTCGCCGTCGAAGGTTCGAGTCCTGCCTGGGGCATGGGCGTGTGTGTTGTCCTTAGGTTAGTTTACCTTGGTTTAAGTAGTTTGTACGATACGGACTGATGACCACGCAGTTTGGTCCGATAGATTACAAACATTTGAACATTTTGGGAACGGCCGGCTAGTCTGTAGCATTATGCATTAGACCAGACGGCCATGTTACCTAGCCTTCTATTCTGCTTAGGCGCAATAACTAAAATTTGCCTCCCATACTGGTGGCGCAGTTTTAACCGTCAACAGGTTCAGTTAGCGGATGTTACCCGACAAAAAGGGAAACATTTTTATGTAGAAATTTAATCTCACGCGAACAAAGAAATGAAGGTCAATCAACTGAGGGCCGAATGGATCAAGAGCATTACTTACTTACTCCCAACCTAAGAGATGAGCGCTTGCAAAATGGAGGTTCGATGCAGGAGAAAAAAAAGTGACCTATTGCAGGTGAACAGACTGCATGGCTTCCTGCTGTTCCGTGCATCCGGCCATTATATTTCTCGGAGAATGGCGACAACGGATAAAAAAGACAGTGCCTATCGTGTATAACACATCATTTTCTCGATAACTATTGCGGCGCTCTAAGAAAAATACAGGACTCGCCTTCCTTTTGGTAATTTCATACCTGAATGGCGTAGAATTACGGTTAACGGTAGATCCATTTTGTGCGCCACTAGAGCAGCGCATTGTTCTCCGCGGCCCGATCTAACGCGGCAGCAAATGCAACGTGCTGCGCCGCCTATAGAGATGTTACGTGGTAATTTGTAAAACCAGCAGCCGGCGGCGAATTTGTCACGACCGTGTGTCCGGCGCGACAGCAAATACGTGACTGCAGGGTCACAGAACAAGAGCGCAGCCGTCGTTACGGCAATGAGCCCGATCAAAGAAGGAACTGACTCCCCGTCGTGAAAGGGGCTTACCGATTTGTCGCAGCCGTCAGCACCGCCGCCGCTCGCCGCTGGAAACTCCCGCACGCCTGCTACCAATATCGATTTAGTGAAGGCTCGCGACAGGGAATGGGTGCACGGCATTAGGTCGAATTACGCTGACGCACAAGAGAGCCTTAGTGTAGCAAAGGTACCACCCACTTGGTGTCAATAGTCGAACTATTTTCTCCCGTTTACCCATTATATTTCTCGGTGAACGAGGACAATGGATAATTTCCGATCATATTCATCACGTGGCACTGTGTATGAAAAGCACTTTGGCCTATATAAGGGCAATTTTAAAAAAGTGAAGGCAAAATTTCTATTTGCTTCCATACAAATATACATTCCTGGAAAATGAAAAATGAACACCACGAATTCGTCGATCCAGTAGAGGTAAGTTCTTATTGACACTTTCATGAGGATGTATAGAGCACACGATCACACGCTCAGAGCTATACGCACGTGTGGACAGTCTATGGATGGGACTGTGAGGCGCGGCGACTCGAGCGCACCGAGAATTTCTCGAGCTTGCCGGCGGTCAAGCGGTTCTCGAGAAGCTCACTTACTACAAACTGTGTCTTCTCTGACAGGAAAACAGAGCGAGGTGGCGCAGTGGTAACGCACTGCACTCGCATTCGGAAGGATGGTGGTTCAAATCCACCTCCGGCCATCCTGATTTAGGTTTTCCGTCATTTCCCTAAATCACTCCAGGCCAAAGCCAGGATGGTTCCTTTCAAAGGGCACGGCCGATTTCCTTCCCAATCGTTACCCCAAAACTCTGAGCGGTAGGTTCGTCTCTAATGACCAAGCTTCCTTCCTTTTGACAGGAAATCCCCTATCCAGTCGCAAATTTGGGGCGATATACCATAACCACGCAATTTGATTTAAAAGCCGTTTGTGAGGTGCGGTGTCAAAAGTACAAGTACGTGGCAGCCCGATATCTGATGGTTATATCGATCGGAAAGATGCCCAGCACCTCACACGCACACAGTGTCTCCTTGAGGTGGTCCGGAAAGCCCCGAATAGCCAGAATAGGGCGCTCCTCAAATGTTCAAATGTTTGTATAGTCTATGGGACTTAACTATGGGGTCATCAGTCCCTAAACTTAGCAACTACTTATGAACTACTTACGAACTAGGACGACACAAATATCCATGCCCGAGGGGGGATTCGAACCCCCGACCGTAGTGGCCGTGCAGACCGTGACTGGAGAGCCTCAGTCCCCTCGGCCACCGCGGCCTTCGCCTGCCTTACCGCCGTAACGCTTCTGATAGTACTCCTTACTATAAATGCCGTGCGTTTAAATGAATCGCATACCTGCAATACTGTGCATCGCGGCTGGCAGAGATTAAATTTTCGCCGTATAAGGAAGCGAGGGAAACCTCTCTGTCGCGGATTAGCGCCAGCAGCCAGCAGGCAGCCAAGAAGGGCTCTTGGTTTCCGGGAGGCGCGCGACGCCCCGCCCGTATAAAGCCGGCACTTTACGGCACCGGCGATCACAATGGCCGCTGTTTACGGCGCGCGGCCCGCCGACAATTACAAGCCAATACGCGCCGCTACCGCACTACAAACACGCAGTTTTATGCGCGAGAACCACTGTGTCAATATTGACGGCGAATTCCGTGCCTTTCTTCCCGCCCCTTACGATTGCATTGTTTTAGTTTTTACGACGTCGTAAAAACGTTTCTTAGCTGTCGATTCTCGCCGAGTAAAAGGACGATTAGCTCGCATAAGTTCGGTGCAGACTTCTCACACTGTAGGGGGAAAAATAGGAAAAATAAAGTGATTTTACGGAATTTCAGCACTCACTACAACAATTTAAGAGGTCAATGCGAGGTGTGTTCCACCTGAAGTTTGTCGCAGTTTCGTTGCAGCAGCAGGTTTTTACATTACGTACTGTGCAATCCTGCTAAAGCATCTGCTTGAGATTCTTCAAGCCGGGGCTTCATCTAACAGTTTGTACTGGTAATGTACGTACGCTGGCAAGTCAACATAGTTTATTGAAACCGGTTTCGCTGAGTCTATTTTGCAGTCTTCAAGTCTCTTAATCTACAGATATTACGAAAGGTATGCAAGTGTATGTATGAGTGGGCGGGTAAGTTCACGTCTCCTAAATTAATCGACCTATATCAATCCGATTTGCTGTAAATATTTCTCACCATAACTGAACAATAGCTATGTGGGTACAACCCATCTGCCGTGCGCGAGTCGCCGCGTAATCTGAGATGATATGCTACGGACTGGGCTGCTGTCCTTAGTGTAAGTTACTGTAAGTAGTTTCTAAGTCTAGAGCTGCTGCGGAGTAGCCAAGCGCATTGAAGCGCTATGCTCCGATGCGCGAGGACGTTCCCGTCGGGGTTTCGAATGGCTGTTTGTGCTGTCTGTAGTATAAGTTAGTTCATAAGTAGTCTATAAGTTCAGGGACTGATGACCCCGCAGTTAAGTCCCATAGATCTATTTATTTAAATAAAGAAAAATGAGCAATTGTGCAGACTAAATAAGGAACTGAATCAGCTGTTTTCCTGCCGCCATGTTAAGTGAGCTAGGGAATCCGATCAGGGTATGCCATGTAAACACGACAGCGAAAAACGGTTTACGAAAATCGGTTTTCGTCTTCCGGAAGATGTGCTGCATGTAAACGTGGTGATAGCGGGCAGCCACTGAGCTAGCGATCGCGCCGGCTCGGAACTACCTTGCTTACGTGGCGTGATGTGCGCGCTGAGGCCTGTCTTTCCATTTGGCCGAGGGTTCGCACGATGTGACGTCAGAAACTCGCCACGTTGGCCCGACTCGTTCAGATACACGCTCCGCGCGCCGACGGCTTTAATTGCTCTGGCGTGTTTCAGTGGGGTCGCGGTAGGGGTGGTGTTCAGCTTTGGCGAGCAGGCAGCAGTCGGCGAGTTTGTGACACTTGCGGGGAGTGACACTTGCTGGGAAAGGGAATGTGTAGACACTTGCGGGGAGACCTGGACGCTGCAGGTAGTGAACAGGGTGTTCCAGAAGTAGGGATACACCACCTCTACTCCACGCCCTCCAGCCGCTACCTGTGCCGTATTTTCAATGTTTATTTGAAATTTCTACATTAAAGTTTCTTTAATTATTAGTACTTAAATATGGTGATGAAATGAATAAATTACGTGTAGCCGGCCGCGGTGGCCGAGGTGACTGAGGCGCTCCAGTCACGGTCAGCACGGCCACTACGGTCGGGGGTTCGAATCCCCCCTCGGGCATGGATATTTGTGCCGTCCTAGTTCGTAAGTAGTTCATAAGTAGTTTGTAAGTTTAGGGACTGATGACCCCGTAGTTAAGTCCCATAAGCTTAACAAACATTTGAACATTTGATTTGAAATTACGTGTATATGCGTAGTGTTATGCGGCCAAACTACTTAGGTCATCGGTCGCTTATGCCAAGTTCGGAGTAAAAATGGTTCTATATGACGGTGATAATAAATAGAATTTGTCTTTAGCATTTTTCGGTATGTGACATTCCCTTACACATTCCGTATATCATACATTTCTTAGATGTATTTGTAATTCGCATACAGCCAAATCGTGTTCTGGTCTGCGAATAAACGCTTCAAGTATGTAAAATACTCATTGACTTATTATTGACGTTTTTTAATTGAAGGTTGAAGGTTGCGTCTCCTATTAAAAAGCATAGTAGCTATTTTTAAAGAGATGGAAGTTGCGTGATACTGGGGTTAACTACATAGCGGTCAATTACATGAATGTATCTGTGCAGGATGCGTAATATATGTATTGCTTGCGCAGGTGTCTTGATATGCTTAGTGTTCTGAATAATATGCTTTTAGAAGGTATGACTGTGGAAAGTCATCGTCTTGTAGTAGCAGAGAATGTCTTAATAACTCTCCAAACATTATCACTATTAAAATACCTTTTTGTTTTCGAAGGAACACTCAACAAATTAATATGTAGTTAGAACAAGTTACTATATTGTTCTTCATCTTGCAAAGGGTTGTGCAATTTCACTGAGTTTCGTGTTATGTTGACACTGTGGAAACTTGAGAACAGCAGTGCTAGACTTCTTGGTGTGCCTGTACCCAGGAAAAGCCATTAGCCGCCCTAAGGACCCCGGATTCCCCGCAAGTGTCGCTCCCTGCAAGTGTTCCAACCCCGCAGTCGGCACCTCTCCATGTTTGTATTGCCTATGGGACTTAACTACGGGGTTATCAGTCCCTAAACTTACAAACTACTTATGAACTAACTAATACTAAGGACGGCAGAAATATCCATGCCCGAGGGGGGATTCGAACCCCCGACCGTAGTGGCCGTGCGGACCGTGACTGGAGCGCCTCAGTCCCCTCGGCCACCGCGGCCGGCTTTTTAAATGTTCAAATGTTTGCAAATCTATCGGACCAAACTGCGTGGTCATCAGTCCGTAGCTTACAAACTACTTAAACTAAGGTAAACTAACCTAAGGACTAGACACACACACACACACACACACACACACACACACACACACACACCAATGCCCGAGGGAGGACTTGAACCTCCGACGGCGAGCAACCGCGCGCTCCGCAGCGAGGCGCCTTGGACCGCTCGGCTACTCCACCGCGGCTCAGCTTTGGCGAGCAGATAGCAGTCGGCAGCTCCCCGCCGCCTGCTACCATTTCTTCCCACTGCCGCAGCGCGACAGCCGGTCATAACTGTGGGACTTCCTCCGCCCCCTGGACGCTGCATCATCAGGCTTTGCGGTAGTTGCACGACCCGTAAGTGAAGCCACGCGCGAGGACAAAGAACAGGAATGTGCGGGAAGAGATTTTACGAGCCGGCCGATCGCCCACCTCCGTAACGACGCGTCCGTTTTGTGGGTCACGATTGGCGAGCGGTGCACGGCGGGTAAAAAGCCACAGGCCGGCCGCCGCGGCTGCAGGTGTGCGGCCCGGCAGTCTAACGAGCGGCTGCAGCAGACGCCGTCGCCGCCACCACCTGCAAGCGAATGCGTCCTTTTTTCTGCTGGCGGAAACAGCAACCAGATCGTGTCACGCCGCCAGCCGGCCGCTGTCAGGGGCACTTTTTCCCCGCCTCCTTATGGACGAGACCGACACATTTCCTCTCTCACATCCCCGCGGGCCAGACGGCAGTATCCGCAGCTCGACGTCCGCACCACCGTGACCGCAGCTTTCCAACAGGGAAGACTACAGTTTCGCAGCGTGGCTTGTTTTCCGGTTGCTTAAGCACAGAACTGTGCTGTCAACCTATTAAGTAAACTTGTTCAATTAAGTTAGATTCTGGCTCATTGCTGGTATTTGTGTCTGGTATTCGTCCGCGAAAGGCAAAGGTGCCCAGGTTCGAGTCCCGGTTCCGGCACACATTTTTAATCTGCCAGGAAGTTTCATATCAGCGCACACTCCGCTGCAGAGTGTAAGTTTCATTCTGGAAACATCCCTTAGGCTGTGGCAAAGCCATGTCTCCACCATATCCTTTCTTCCAGACTGCTAGTCTTACAAGTTTCGCAGGAGAGCTTCTGTGAAGTTTGGGAAGTAGGAGGCAAGGTACTGATGGAAGTACAGTTGTGTAGCGGCATCGTGAGTCGTGTCGGGATAGCTCGGTCGGTAGAGCTCTTGCCCGGGAAAGGCAAAGGTCCCGGTTCGAGTCCCGGCTCCGGCACACAATTTTAATCTGAGTTGAACTGCTTTACCTGTAAGAGCTACCATCAACCACATACATCGCCAGCCGCGGTGGCCGAGGGGACTGAGGCGCTTCAGTCACGGTCTGCACGGCCACTACGGTCGGGGGTTCGAATCCCTCCTCGGGAATGGATATTTGTACCGTCCTTACTCTTAGTTTGTAAGTTTAGGAACTGATGACCCCGTAGTTAAGTCCCATAAGCTATACAAACAAACAACCACATACATCAAAATTAATTTTTTCCACTACCAGTTTCGGCCTGATATTGAAGCCAGGCACAGGCCCCATGCATAAACGAGATGAAGGTTCCACCAAATACAAAGAGTGCTGATGACCTAACTGTTATCATCAGCAGCATCAGGCAATATAGGGCCATCCAAATAGAATAACACACGTTTTAAAATCCGTATTTAATCAAAGAAATGTGTGGAACTTTAGCTAATTAATCAATTTGAACAGCACTTAAACCTTTTAGTCCTACATAATGATTTCAGCTTTGGAAAAATTAAAAGTCAGCGTTTTCTGTGTTAATACTGTGCACTACATGAAATACGTCTTTTAGAATTTTTGGTCGATCTATGCGAATCATTATTTTACCCGAGAATTGACTGAATTTGTCATCTTTGAACGAAATCTTTGCTATCACTATTTTACGTTTTATATTTCTGGGAAGCCACTGCATTGTACCTAGGAGCAGATGTGACCCAAGATAAACTATCTTCTACGGAAGAGTGAGTAGCAGATTAAGAGACTGGCGACAAATTTGTGGACGCCTAAGCAGCATTTACGTCACACAACTGAATTTACATAATTATATGCTAAATTTACATAATAAGCACTATCAGGGAAGGAATGGAAGTCAGGACTCAACATCGATGTATTGAGACACTTATTCATAAACTCTAGGCCAGAAAACCTGCTTGGAATGTTTATTCACAGTCGTTGTCTCTGTCGATCAACTTAACTTCATCTCTTTATTATAATAACTTGACCTTCTTCAGATAACTTCAACAAGAAAAGAACATAAGGATCTATGATGAAAATAATACGAAAATGAACTATTGCTGTTGGTAAGTAATTTATAATATTATTTCACGATGCCTTCGCAGCTACTTACCAACAACAGCGTTATCTAAAAAAAATTTGGCGATGCTAAAGAAATTAGTTTAGCTTACGAGACAATAACAGTAGTAGATGAGTTTTCTTGTTTCAGTAGCAAAATACATCTACAATTATATAAATGATCCGTTAATCGCATTTATGTGCGTGGCGGAGTATTCATCGAACCGCTTTTATGATATTCCTCTACCGCTCCATTCTCTAATAGCGCGCGGAGAAAAGGAACAAGCAAAAAGGAATAACTTCTGATGGCCAAAATAGAGAAGATAAAATGCACAATGGCTATGAGAATCAAATTGTTTGTGAATGAGAGGAATTTGGTGACGTTATACTAGTTCATTTCCATTAGAAAGAAATAGTAAATATTTAGTATAAAATTTAAAGTCTTTTTGCTCCTATATTAAAAGTTGATTTGAATTTCGTAAATTACTATGACCAGAGGTTTTAGTCTGGTTAGAACTACACTGACAGACCATTGTGTGGGCACGCAGAATGTGTCCCACCAACCTATCCCTTCTCTTAGTCAAGATATGCAACAAACTCCTTTTCTTCCCAATTCTGATGAGCACCTCCTCATTAGTTACGTGATCTACCCGTCTAATCTTCATCATTCGTCTGTAGCACCACATTTCGAAAGCTTCTATCATCTTTTTGTCTGAACTCATTATTGTCCACGTTTCACTCCCATACAATGCTACATTCTAGAAAAATGCATTCAGAAAGGACTTCCTGACATTTAAACTAATATCGGATGTCAATAAATTCCGCTTCTTCAGAAACGCTTTTCTTCCTGTAGCAATTCTGAATTTTTTATCTTCTTTACTTCGTCCATCAGAAGTTATCTTGCTACCTAAATAACAAAACTCATCTGCTACTTTTAGTGTCTCATTACCTAATCTAATTCCTTCAGCATCGCCTGACTTTCGGACTTTTCCATTCCATTTTTTTCTGTTGTTAATGTTATACCTTCCTCTCAAGATAGTATCCATTCCATTTAATTACTCTTCCAGGTCTTTTGCTGTCTCTGACAGAATTACTATGTCGTCAGCAAACCGGAAGGTTTTTATTCTCTCCCCATGGACTTTTAATACGCTCTCCAAATTTCTCCTTGCTTTCCTTCACAGTTGTCTCAAGGTACAGACTGAACGAAATTGGGTAAAGGCTACAACCCTGTTTTACTCCCTTCTCAACCACTGCGACCCTTTCATGACTTAAATAATTGCTGTCTGGTTTTTGTAAAAGTTGAATATAGTTCTTGTTCCCTATATTTCACTCCTTCTACTCCCAGAATCTGAAAAAGCGTATTCCAGTCGACATTGTCAAAGGCTTTCTCCAGATCCACAAATGTTAAAAACGTAGGTTTTCCTTTCGTTAATCTATCTTTGAGAAAATAATGCACAGAATTCGGAAGAAAAGACATTTCTGGCACGTTTTGACTGAAAGAAAGGAGCGATTAGTAATAGACATTCTGAGACATCTAGGAATCGGCAGTTTAGTATTGTATGGATGTGTGTCGGATAAAAATCACAGAGGGAGACCGAGAGACGAATACAGTAAGCAGGTGCACAAGGATTGATTCCATAGTGATACTTGTGCTCAATGACTGTTCATTTGATTTGTAGGAAATTTTTCAGTAATCAGTCGTGAATATTACTTTCTTCAGATCTAAGTTTCGACCACGGTGTGGTCGTTTTCAATTGTTGAAACATGTAAAAAACACGTAAAACCTCTAGCATGGAGGTCGAAATATTTTACGTTTTTACCGCTTAAGCATTGAAAATGATCACACATTGGTCGAAATCTAGATCCGAATCAAGCGATATTTACGTCTAATTGCTTAAAAAATTTTCTACAAAAGTTTCAAAAGAATGTAATTTGCCGTTCTTGTTCAGAAATGAAGAGACTTGCGCAGGATAGGGTAGCGTGGAGAGCTGCATCCAACCAGTCGTTGGACTGATGACCACGAGAAACGTCAACAACGACGCCTTCACAAATGATTTCCGCACACGAACCAGGCACGCACAGTCTGGGCAGTTTCTTCTCTGGCGTCGCGGCGGTGTTCCTGGTTCGGCGGCGGCGGCGGTCTCTGCGGAATGGGGTTAGCCTACGGATAGAAGCGGGAAGCTCTCTAAATGCTTAGTTACGGCCAGTCGCGATCTTTGGGCCTGCGAGCCTGGCCTATAAACTGCGGGGATGACGTTTATGCGCCGCGCCGCGGGTTTCTCTGCCGACCACTGTTAACGACTGCGTTCATCGCTCACACCCGATTCATCAGCGCCGGGTGTTCCCGTTAAACCCGCCAGCCGAAACCAAACCAGCGCTGGTCGGGAGCAAGCAGTGCAGGATGGCTCGATTGCTTTCCAAACGCAATTTGTTGTTTTCCTTTCCTTTTTTCTCTTTTCTTTTTATTTATCTTTCCTCTATATCTTATTCACAAGCGGCTTAAGTGTGTTTCCGTTTGTCGCCGATGTAACTGCGCATGCGCAGAGCTGTTGTCGAGTTCCAGAAGCAACTATGCACTTGCGCACTTTTGCAGCTTACGCATATGTCAAATTGTCGCCGATATCTAATATATAAAGCAGTGTGTCCTTATGTTTGTACGTGTTGCATACAAATCTACAGTTTTTTTTCCAATCTTTATGAAATGAGGAAGGTCGTCGTAAGTGTAAGAATCACATACGATATATAGTTCACGAGCTATGACGTCATAAACAATGAGATGCGCGGAAAACTGCTGCATTTTGCGACGATGCTGCTCATTTTCTCTTAACCATTGGACCGATTTCAACCAAATTTGGCACACAAATTCCTTACCTTGAGGTAACAAATGCTGCATGGTTAAGAATCACATACGGCACATGGTTCAACAGATATTACGTCATAACCAATGGAAATCGCCATATAATGCGGCGAGACTTTCGAAATACACTGTATGAGAATGACAGTACTTAGCGACTTGCAACAAACTTTAAACGTAATTTCAAACCTTTATTAAACTTTTTCTCGCTGGCAACCATAGTAAAATGATGAAAGGAAAAATTTTTTTCGCTTACTACTTTTCCGCTGTTTATGGAGTAAAACTACGGCTCTCGGTATGACGTTACAATTTATAATTTGAACACTACAAATTGTAGCGCCAGGAAATTTTACAGACATTATACGCGTATATAGTTGAATGTAGCTTCTAAATTATATCACATTCCGACACTTAGATCATGAGATATGAGCACGTAAACAGTAACGTTCATGAATAACCGCCCCATCATGCACCAAGTTTTAATCTACAACTTCTTTACTACTAATTGTATTCCCAAGACATTTTACAGAGATACACTTCTTATACAGATGAATATATACCTGAAAAATAGCAGAGTAAATAAGCAAATACCTGGGCAACGCCGGATTTTCAGTTAGTATAATATAAATGTTTTTCCGTGAAGTAACTGCGACACAGTAATGCTCTATTCTAGAGTTGATCGATATTGATCACTGTTAGACAATGGTGTTAGAATCAATTTTTAAAAATATTTTTAGACTGACGTTATTACCTTGAGTGACGGAAATATGATACAACTGGACAAAGACATAGGGTAAAATACAGAATACAGATTTATATATACCTATTTCGTTTGTGGCTTGGTATCTTGGACCATATCAAAATTTTATTAGAGAATCCAGTTGAATCTTCAGCATGGAGATACCGATGGCCGGAAAGATTTACACAAGAGATGTTGTATGCAAAGAAATCTTTGATATCTAAATTAACATTCATTATTTAAATAACCTTTATTTATTGAGCTAGCGGTGGCTCTTTACAAATGCACCGCCACTGGTTTTCTCCATTGCACTCTACTTTGAGCAATTTAGCAAACGCATATATCGAACATCAACAAATGGCAGCAAGGCATCCATCTACAATTCCTTACTGTTTGCCTGTTTGTATACATACATACATTTTCCATGAAGAAACAGGTTCCTAATAATTACGACATTACAACCTTTTTCATAGCTACAATTTCGCCTAATATTGCAATAAAATTGTAATGACGTTAGTACTTAAAGCATCAATACACTACGTTAATTGTTAAATGCATTTGGAAGTATTGGACTTTTTAAGAAGAAAATATTGTAATAAAACCTTTAATTAGCTACGAAAGTCATTTCGTAAATTAAATAAAGTTCCCTATGATATAAACTGTTATCAGTTACATCATTAATTAAAAATAGTTACAGTTTTTAAAACAATGAGAATAATATGCTCAATGAAAGTAGGATAAAACGCAGATCATCTTGATGAAAATCTGCCACGCTACTGCCTTAGCTGTTTCGTCATACTGCTGTTCAGACATCATTGACTAGTATATAAGATATACATGAGTTGCGGTTAAACTTTGGAGCCCCTTCTCCTCGGACCCCTTCCCCCCCAGCGGATTAATGCTTCTACCGTACGTGCGTGGCGAGCACGGAGCCCCGAGCTAATGCAGTCTTTCCTCCTCCTTTCCTCCCTGGACTGCATTTCCTTTCCCTTCCCGTCCTTTCCTATCCTCAATTCTTCCTCTCGCCACCGGTAGTTTGGTCCCCCTATCCCAACCAACCAACTTTTTTTTCGGAATTGCCGCGGTGGAGTGAGCGAACGTTCCAAGGAGCCTAGCTACGGAGCGCACCGCTGCTCGCTGTCGGAGGTTCGAGTCCTCCCTAGGGTATTCTGTATTTGTTGTCCTTAGCGCAAATTAGTTTAAGTAGTTTGTAAGCCTAGGGACTGATGACCAGAGTACTTAAGCCCTATAGATTTACAAACATTTCAACAACTTTACTCGGAATTTTCTGGGTAGTGCGCTTTAAAACTTCTATGACTACGAGTGGATACTCTTGATGTATGCTACTAATACACGAAATCTAATTCCGAAATGTATTCCCGAGCCCGGAAGGACTCCTTATTAGATTATTCCAGCAGAAACGGCATCCCCAGTGACGGCCAGAACAGAAGGGTAAGGTGGTACAAATTCGATATAGGTACAATTCCGATCAATATAAGTTTTCAGTCTCGTAGTGTTGGTAGCACTTGCCTTTGTGTGGCGTTGTATTGTAGCAGGTTTCTACAGCTACTCCTGTCTTTTTCAAGAATACACAATTTTGTACAAAGGAGATATGAATTTCTTCCTGTTACGACGTACGTAGAGCTACTTCGTCGAACGCGCTCTTATAAATTTTCTAGTTTCCACGCGCTTGCAAATTCATTATTGTGCTACGTTTGATACCACGAAGTATGCGCTGCTTCCCGAAGGAAAAAGTGCTTTTTATGTGGAAAAAGTCAGTAATCAAATTTGTGCGAGGAAGTGATCATAATTGTTCCTAGTGTGGTACATTTTCTATCGTTTTTTTTTTTCTCAATGCTGTAACCTTTTTTTGTGTTCATACCACCATTTGTAATTGTCTAATATTTGTGTTACATATTCATTAAACATTCAGGAACAAGTGCCATAGTTAAAATTATTTCTTTTCTCAACATATTTGCAGTTACAATAACATTTGTCCGAAATGATCTAAATTGTACCACCCTACCGTAGTGGAAGACATGTCAGCTGTAGCGTAATGGCTTTCCTTTATTCCGCGAAGGCACTGGAGATGAGAAGCAGGACAGCAGCATGGTGTCAAGTGACTCCGCCTGGTACTGGCAGAGTTACATACGCGGCGGCTATTGTTACAGGAGGGATCCCTCTGTGTCTACAAAGCGACACGACGGCAGGGTGTGCGGCCAGCGCCATCGGGCCATTAGCTGACAATGACACGGGCAGCGGCGTGTCGCATTATAGAGAGATCGCGCCTCCCTCAGCGGGCAGCGCGAGCGTAAACAAGGGCGCGACAAGCCTCGTCACGAGCCCGTATCTCATGTCGGCTCTCTGCAAAAGGGCATTCACGGCCGCGCCGTGTAGCGCGCGTCGACCAAACAGACGCGGCGCGTCGCTTATGTTAATGCCGGTGTTGGCGCGGACAATAACATCTGTCAGGCTACTGTGCGAGGGGCGGGGCCACGGCGGCCGCCCACGGCGCCGAGCTCCTCTGTCACTCAGGGGGCAACAGTCCGGCACAGGTAGTCGCTGAACTCTGTGGCTGCAGAAGCCATGCTAGCGCTCCAAGCGGCCAGTAGGGAGGAACACAAGAATGGCGTTCTGCAAACCGACAAGTTACTAATGGAACGACACATGGCAAGATCATATTTTTTATTTATTCTATTTATTCATGAAATTCGACACTATGTTGTGATCATCTGGTCTCACTGATAAAAACTGCTTACAAGAATGCTCCACATACAATCTGGTAAGTTAATCTAAGTAATGCAAAAATGGCCGGCCGCGGTGGCCGAGGGGACTGAGGCGCTTCAGTCACGGTCTGCACGGCCACTACGGTCGGAGGTTCGAATCCCCCCCTCGGGCGTGGATATTTGTGCCGTCCTAGTTCGTAAGTAGTTCATAAGTAATTTGTAAGTTTATATATATATATATATATATATATATATATATATATATATATATATATATATATATATATTACGTTTATCAGGTTATAATTCATTACTGGTAATCTGTCAGTTTGACATATCCTCCAGCGTTGCTCTATGGTTACAGACATAGCTGGAGGATATGTCAAACTGACAGATTAGCAGTAATGAATTAATACCTGATAAGCGTAATATATATATATACCATCTAAAGAGCATATATACTGCAATTATATGCAGTCATTGTAATAAATTATACCTCCACGATGCCATATGGAAATAGCCTGCTGATGGCCACAGTGCCGAAATAGGCCTATTGCTATATAATAAACAGTTTTTAACATCTATAAAGTGAAGCAGCATTTTGGCATTACTTAGATTAACAATACGTCCTTAAAAGACATACACAATGCTGCAGGCCCAAATGAAATGAAATCTGGTAGGTGTTCTGGTCGATATTTATATATACAATCAGGTGCTGGTTGGTAGTCAGACATAAAATAATTGTTGTTGTTGTGGTCTTCAGTCCGCAGACTGGTTTGATGCTCTCCACGCTATCCTGTCCTGTGCAAATCTCTTCATCTGAGAATACGTCCGGCAACCTACATCCTTTTGAATCTGCTTACTATAATCGTCCCTCGGTCTCCCTCTACGATTTTTACCCAACACGCTTCCTTCTAATGCTAAGTTGACAATTCCTTGATGTCTCAGAATGTGTCAAACCAATCTATACCTTCTCTTAGTCAGGATATGCCAGAAACTCCTTTTCGCCCCGATTCGGTTAAGCACCTCCTCATTAGTTACGTGATCTACCCATCTAATTTTCATCATTCGTCTGTAGCACCACATTTCGAAAGATTATATCATCTTTTTCTCTGAACTCCTTATCGCCCACGTTTCACTCCCATACAGTGCTACATAGATAGCAGGTCAAAGATAAAATAATGAAATCTACATAAAATAATGACCACCATAGTGCACATATCTGGATGAGCACCTACATTTTATTTCTGACTACCCACCAGCACACGATTTTAGACATAAATTTCAACCAGGCTACCTGCAAGATTTTATGGGGAGCATTGTTATAAGCGGTTTTTGTCAATGAGATCAGATGAAGACACCATAGAGTGTCGAAACCGGTCGTCGTGAATAAATGGAATAAATAAATAAATAAATAAATTGCGATCTTGGCATCTGCCATTCCATTTATCAAATACGATCGCTTCCTAAGACGAGTAAATTATGTGACAAGTTACTATTTTTCATGTTGTTATTTTCGTATTTACTAGTCACCAAAAGTGGTGGCGAACTTTCTAATACAAATTGAAAACTTCACTAAACTAATATCACTACTGCTGTTAAAGTCTATTGCTATTATTGTACTCCTCAGTCGAGAGACTAATTTGATGCACATCTCTATCCTGAGCAAGCCTCTTCATCTCTTCATGAGAACAGCAACCCTCATTCCTTTGAAGCTCCTTAGTGCATTCGTCTCTTGGTCTGCCTCTGCGTTTTTTTACCTCCACACTCTTCCCTCCTTTGGTAAATTCACGATTTTTCAATGTGTAAGAATATGTCGTTTAGTCGAGGTATGCCAGAATTCCCTTTTCTCCCAACATCTGGTCACTTCCTCCTCATTAGTTACGCGATCTAGCCATCTAATATCCAGCATTCTTCCGTAGCACCACATTCCAAAAGCCTCTATCCTCTTCCTGAGTGAACAATTTATCGTCCAAGTTTCACTCCAGTACAATGCTACACTCTAGAACAGTGTTTTCCAACTGGTCGGTCGCGACCCCCAGGCGAATTGCAAAGTGTTGTTCCAGTGGTCGTCATTACAGGAGGAAGTAGTTACACTGTAAAACAACCAGCCAGGAGCATGGCTGAAGACTAGAGTTTCCGTAATGCACAAACATAGACCCAAAAAAGGCTAAACGTATTTTATATTAATAATTCCTTGATCAGTTTAATAGAACAAAGATTGTTTTATAATGAATACACCATGTTAACAATGAAAGACCTGAAATCTTTTTGCAGGTACCAAGAAATAGCTAAATTTGCAAGATACAATGAATAATTTTAAGAAATTCGATTGTTTACAAATTGACTATACAGTGGGACCTTACTCAACGACCAAGGCTTCTGGGCTTTACCTGAAATGCGAAACCTTATTGTGCAACATAAATTTTTCTATCGGAATTCATGTTGTATAATAGGATAAGTTCTACTCAGAAAAATGGACTAAAATTTTAATCTATAATATTAATCTATAATATTAACAGTTCGTCAACAGTTTATATATGGGTATATTATTCATTCGGTGCTTCTCGTTCACTTTTTCAGACTATTAGGCAACCGTCAAAGTATCTCGGTACATAAGCTACAATTTTTGTGAAACTGAAGTACGAATGTAAGCAGGTTTGCGCTTCTTTAGGTAGTTTATTTTTTAGACTTATTTTTGAGCACAGAGATTGTCCCACCTTTCGACGATTATTTGTAGTCATTGGTATACATGTGCAAAATGTATGGCAATTAATGACTCATTGTATCAAGATAAAAGAGTTTTCAGTTTTCGAAGTGCCGTCCAGATATATATGCAATTCATAGGCACCAAAGATGGTATTGACGAATGTTTGTGACAAATATGAAAGAATAAAAAATATTTTCTGAGGCCAAGAAACCCATGTCTGATGCACGACATGAACGTTCGTTAACGTTTATTTATAAGATTGGTCCGCATAATATATCATTTTTTCGAAAGTTTGCTCATAGGAATATCTGCAGTTTACTGAAACGAGAGTGATACCGTTCTCGCTTCTATTTCTACAGCTGAGATTCGACAACACATAACGCTTTAGGCATGCCCATTAGGTATCGGGAGAGCAAATATGTCAGTTAAATCAACCGGAAAGCTTAGAATTAGTCACTTATGAGCACTACACGTTATAATGTAAGGGATCTGCAGCATCGTTTTCCCACAGTTGTAAACTACACAGTATACTTTGTAGCATGGACACATCTGCAAAGTAATTGCAACATTGCTTAGAGAGTAAAGTGCTACTCACGTCCAATCGCCAATATCTCGTCTATTCCAGGAGAGAAATGGTAAAGACGGTTAAGTGGAACACCAGTGTGAAGTACGAGATCATTACATTAACAGTCGACAAACCTACCATTAAAATAAAACAGTTCTAAGAGTTTAATATTAAGGTATCTAAAATAGGTTAGAAACGGTTAGGCAGATGTACCGCGAAGAAAACGACGAGTCACTCCGTAGAATTGGCTGCAGCTACTTCCGGCAAACGTGACTGTGAAGAATAAATCCTCCAATAATTGGCTCAGGCACTAACTGACCATTTCGTCTCTGTCAGGAGCATTTGAATGTCAATTTCGCAATTTCGTATGGACTTTTATTTCGAGAAAATAGGTTACACGATTCAGGAACGGTATGGGCATTGTTGAGTCTGGGCGCTAGGCCATATACGTGATCTATTTGTGAATTCCGAAAATTAAAATCAGTCGTCTCCTGTAATTAGTAACGTCTTCAATGAAGCTGGATGAGAGCATCGTTGAATTCCGATCCGTGAAAGAAGTACGATACCGGTTGGAACCAAATAAGATGAGAATTTTTATTTTCAATTTATAGGTCAGAAACAGTCAAAAATATGTGTGACGTCATAAATTTTGAGCTAGTAAACTTCGTTAACATAACAAATTTACAGCTGCGATTTATAAGTTACTCGTAATGTGCTTCAGGCCAGTCGAATTTGACTCAAAGATGTTCCATGAAACAGGTAGACCTCTCCCCCACCCTTTCCGCGTCTTCCTTCCATTTTTGCCTGATGAGTCTCGGTTTATGCAAGGAATTCTCCGATATACTGAAAGCATTACACGTCGTTTATGATAGATATGTACTCAACAGCTGCCCGCTGTTTAAGGAATTTGCTGGGGACTGTGGCTAAGAAGATCACAGCTCGTGAGTGCGCAGAACTAATCATATGAGGTCTACATATGTACTCTGTCTTGTGTAGCGAAGGGCACTCTGACCCAAACCGTTTTTTATTCCAGTCGTGAATTGTGAGCGGGAGAAACGAATTTGGGAAGCTTATTGCTATACTCTTTTAGTAGGATTGACCTAGTGAGAAAGTAAACATTGGTTAGCTTCGTCAGAAATGTACGTTTGTGTTGGTTTTTTTTTAAATAAACCTCACCGTGCCTCATCCATTCTTTTGTTATGCCTGCCGTTGGAATTAGATAAAACTTTCAGAGACGCTTTGGCGTTTGCATACGGAGCTTATGGCAGAACATCCTCTCCGTCCTCACTTCTGTATTTCCTGTACCACTGCTTCCTCTGCTGGAACGGTATTGGAGGGTCGCCAAGTTTCAACATAATGTACGATGGGACCAGAAACTGGAACGGAAATGTAAGAAAAATAGATTGGAGACAGAGCTGTTGTAGACAACCTTGTTTTCCGTGGTTGGGTCATGCTCAGAGGAGGGTAGGGAAGTGGACACAAGCATCTGTAGATCCATGGAGAGTTTCTCGATCGACTCCGTTACTGTAACGTAGCAGTGTGTTGTTGCGTTGTCTTGCCGTTTTGCTGGAGATGCTGGTTGACTTGTAGGTGCGGCAGGCGAACAAATAAACGAACATGACAGGATAGGAGGTTTGTGCTTCATCTCATGCAAGCATCCCGCTCACGAGAATTCAATGACGACTGATATACATCACACGGCAATTTGGTCATAATTTAAGATTTTAAGTACTCACAAGGAAAGGAAATCAGAGGGGAGTGCGGGGAGGGGAATGGAGAGAGAGGGGGACAGGCAACATGTAAAAGAGAATGGGAAACTAAGAAATACTGGCACAACGAATAAAGTAGGAAACTAGTTATTAATAGTTATTATCAATTTTACAAATTAGTAAAAATACACTCTTTTAAATTCTGAAATCAGCAGGGGTAAAATGTAGTGAATGGAAGGTTATTTACAACTTGTGCAAAAACCAGGCAGCTGTTATTAGAGTCCAACGGCATGGAATGGAAGCATTAGTTGGGAAAGGAATATGAAAGAGTTGTAGCCTTTCTCCAATGTTACTCAATTTGTACATTGAGCAAGCTGTGAAGGAAAGCAAGGAGAATTTTAGAGAAGGAATTAAAGTATCAGATCGAAGAAATGAAAACGTTGAGTTTCGAAGATGGCATTGTAATTCTGACACAGCAATTGAACGGAATGGACAGTGTGTTGAAAGGAGCGTATACGATGAACATTAACAAAAGAGAAACAAGAGTAATGGAATTCTGTCTAAGAACATCGGGGGATGCTGGAGGGATTAGTTTGAGTAACGGAACAATAAAGGTGGTAGATGAGTTTTGTTACTTGAGCAGAAAACTAACATACGGTGGTTGCAGTACAGAGGATATGAAATGCAGAATGGGAATGGGACAAAAAACGTTTCTGAAAAAGAGAAATTTATGACATAGAATATTAATTTAAGTAAATGGAAGGATAGATGTCAAGATCGCAATTTTTATTTTATTTATTCAAGGTAACCGGGTTCGACACAGTTTGGTGTCATCATGTGGTCTCGTTGACATGAAACTGCTTATTATAGGGCTCCGCATAAAATCTGGTGGGTATACTGATGATAGTTTATATATAAAATGTTATGCAGGTGGATATTGAGAAATAAAATGGATGGTTGGTCAAAAATACAACAGTAAAATATACATAAAATAATAACCACCAGGGCGCACATGTCTGGTTGAGCACCTACACGGTCTAAAGCGCCTCGCTGCGAAGCGCGCGGTTGCTCGCCGTCGGAGTTCGAGTCCTCCCTGGGGCATGGGTGTTTGTGTTGTCTGTAGGTTAGTTTAACTTAGATTAAGTGGTTTGTAAGCTACGGACTGATGACCACCCAGTTTGAGCCGATAGATTTACAAACATTTTTGAATTTGAGCACCTGCATTTTATTTTTGACTAGCCGCCAGCACATGATTTGATACATAAATATCATCCAGTACACCCTCCATATTTTATGTGGAGCATTATAATAAGCAGTTTAATGTCGATGAGACCTGATGATGACACCACAGAGTGGCGAAACCGGTCATCTTGAATAAATATAATGAAAATTGCGAACTTGGCATATATTTTTACATTTATACAATAAGATCGCTCCGTAAGATGAGTAAATTAAGTAATTAATTTAGGTTTTAGGAAATCTTTTCTGAAGGCATTTGTAGGGAAGTGAAACATGGACGGTGAATAGTGCAAACAGGAAGAGGATAGTTGCTTTTGAAGTGTGGTGCTAAAGAAGAATGCTGATTAGGTGAGTAGGTGACACAAGTAATGAGATGGTACTGAACAGAATTGGGGAAAAAAAAAGGAATTTTGGCTTGACTAAAAGAAGAGATCGTTTGGTAGCACACATTCTTAGACAACAAGGAATAGTGCATTTGGCACTGGAGGGAAGTGTTTGGGGTAAAAATCGCAGAGGAAGACGAAGGGACCAATACAGTAAGGAGATTAAAATATATGTGGGTTGCCGTTCTTATGAGGAGTGAGGAGGTTTCCTCTAGATAGAGTATGGTGGAGAGCTGATTCGCCGCGGTGGAGTAGCCGAGCGGTCTAAGGCGCGTCGCTGTGGACCGCACGGTTGCTCGCCGTCGGAGGTTCGAGTCCTCCCTGGTGCATGGGTGTGTGTGTTGTCCTTATGTTAGTTTACCTTAGATTAAATAGTTTGTAAGCTACGGACTGATGACCACGCAGTTTGGTCCGATAGATTTACAAACAATTGAACATTTTGAAGAGCTGTTTCAAGCCGGACTGAAGAAAACAACAACAGTAAAATTTAAAGAAATTTCTTGGTATTGTTTGTAAAATCTCCCAAAAGTTTATTAATATCTTTGAATATCTCCCCCCTGGCGACGCCCCTGGTCCTGGCAGTGGCTGTGGGACGCACGCGAGCTGTGGAGACTGTGGGAGTGGAGGATAAGCGCGTGGGCAGAGCGGCTGGCGCCGTCAGCGGCGCGCTGATTGGTCGTGAGATGCGGCGGCAGATAGGGCACGAGCGCGGCCTTGCGCTTGCGCAGAACATCCGCGCACGCAGATGCCCGCCCGCCGATACCGCACCGTGCCGTGCCGTGCCGAGCCCGTTGCGTAAACTGACGGGCCGGGCCGCGCCGAATTGAAACACCGGCCGACACCCGAAGGTAAAGACGCTGCCACCGCTGCGAGGTACGGCGCACCTGGGCCAGTGATACGCTAATGTAGGGGAACAGTACCTCTCTGTATTACTGGCTGCAAATATTTCGCACTATCTGTACCCGGGTGCGCGTCGCAGTGGCTTGTTTCACATTAAATGCAAAGGAAAGAAAAGAGAAAGCAAACATTTTTAATATGTCTAATTTAGTGGCTGCGTTTCCTATGTGTTCACTGGTTCAGTGAACCCCAAGAAAAAAGCCCGTCGTGAAAAAAGTAAATAAATACATGAAATAAAAAGTGTTTTTGAACTATCATTCTTTGTTTCGTTCTTTTATCAGATGACTTTATATGCATATTCAAATTATTTTTATTGCACGAGAAACGTTTTACGTCGCTGAGACAGCACGTATACGAGTCGTAGTGTGAACGCTTAATATAGGCGGCAGTGGCCGCAGCGTTGCAATGCGCCTGCGCGGCTGTAGTTCAAATTCTCCTCTGAACCCCCTGGAGGCAGCACATGGTCGCTCCCGCGGCAGGGAAGGGCGAGGAGAAACGCCACTTTTAACATTGTCGTCGGAGATAGTAGAGACGCCAGCTCCTGGCTACTCGAGCTCTGGCGGTTACGCACGAATGCAGCTACTGCGCACCTCGGTTTGGGCAGGCGCAAATCCTACATGAAGGCAACATCCGCCCTTCATATTTGTTTTTGGAACATTGAAGATTCATCAAAAATGCGTCATATTTGGTAAATATTAGTATAAATTAAAGACGCAACAACTGTAAAAGCCTTCAGATGCTACCCTCCACCTAGCAAGAATAACCGTATTGTTAGCGGCATCGCGGTACGCCGTCGAAAGTACTAGGTTCGAGACCGACTGCAAGCAAAATTTTTAAACCCAGTGTTCCTTTCAATAGATAAGAAAACAACAGTGACTTTTCTATTGTTACTTGCCACATATCTTTGGATGTATTAGCAAATCTGTCATGATTTTGAGAGTAAACGAAATTTATACTCTTCATTGTGACAAATACTTATCTATATACCTGTCTAAAACGTCTGACGTTATTGTTTGATTTTTTAACGGTAAATGGTATGAATGTTTCGTAATTTGTAAGATCTCTATTACTTTGAATTTAATTACTTTTCTTCATCGCTTCAAGGTTTACTGTATTGTGGAAATGTTGCCGTTTTTCTGTGTCACCCCGTAATTACGATCTTCACGCGACTACGACTTGTCTCCGTGATGACCAAATGCAGATACTGGAAATTATAGTCGCAATTCAAAGCGACCGCATCCATGTGCAGCGTCTTCGATTCTAAGGACGAGTAAATCATTACTAACTACTGACAAATGAAGTACCGTAGGTCGTTAAACGTTGTAAGACATTTATGTAGAGCGTTTTTCTCGTATTTTGAGGTGTTAGCCGCAGCAGATGTTTAGAGAGAGAAGCAAACCGACGAGTCGCGACCACGGCCAGGTGCTGGCCGTCACGGCGGGGGTGCACGCGCCTCTGAGTCGACGTCCGCAACTATGGGCGCGGGTCAGCGCGCGCCTTAAGCCGGGTCCACACGCAACGATCTGTCTGCGCAAATATCTGTGCAAATGTCTGCGCACACCAATCGTTGCGTGTGGACGGGTGTTTACATCGATGAAAATATTCACGCCCGATATCTTTCGGTGAAAAAAAAAAAAAAAAAAAAAAAGAAAACTAGGTAGTACAGACTGCCAACGAGCTAGATAATCCAGGTCGTTGCAGAGTGCAGTCGGACTGCCAAACGAGTACGATACGCTTTCTTTTTCTTTTCTTTTTTAAGGTTATTTTTGCCAGTGATGGAGGAAATCTTGCTATGGTCACTGTTTGCAACAGGTCAAAAAAAAAAAAAAAAAAAAAAAAAAAAAAAAAAAGACAAACCGCAATAAACAAACAAGACGAACGAAATCGTGTAGGCAATGGCTGCCTAAAGTTTTTAATTTACTTCGTTAGTTGGAGTGCGAACCCGATAACTGGTGTAATTATTTGCGAATGGATGTGGACACTTATCTTTTGACACTTGTAACTCCGCGCATAATACGTAAAGATACTTTTATGACGAGATAAATTTCTCCACGCAAGCGGCTGACAGTTACAAATGTTCAAATTCAAATGTTTGTTAAGCTTATGGGACTTAACTACGGGGTCATCAGTCCCTAAACTTACAAACTACTTATCAACTACCTTATACTAAGGACGGCACAGATATCCATGCCCGAGGGGGGATTCGAACCCCCGACAGTAGTGGCCGTGCAGACCGTGACTGGAGCGCCTCAGTCTCCTCGGCCACCGCGGCCGGCTGACAGTTACATTAAGATTCCTGGCCACAGGAAGGATCTACAAAGACCTCAAATTTTCAACAGCAATTTCTAAACAAGTATCGAGTGAAATAATCCCCAACACTTGTAAAGCTATTTACGCTGACCTGAAGAATGATTTCATGTAGGCAAGTAAAGTAAGCCAACCTTCTAACAAGACACTAACAAAATTGTCAGAGTTTTCGGTGTGTTTGAAACACTGTACACCTACTTAACTTTATATGTGGGGCCAAGGTGACTAACTTCGTTTCCCAGTCGGGAGTTTCAGTTGTCAGCCATTTTCATCCACTGTAAATATAGTAAAAACAGGATAAAAGTATACACTGACACAGATTTGCAGCGATCTCCGGTCCACACGTTCCTACTTGTCTTCGCAGATGGGATTTGAAACCCACAGATTTGAGCAATTTTGTTCAAACCTCCAACTCCAACTTCCAGGTTTGCGCACATCTCATATCTGCGCAAACGTGCTGTCCACACACAACGATTTGCGAGGTGTGCGCAGACAGATCGTAGCGAGTGGACCCGGCTTTACACAGAACGGTCAGACGCGCGGCGGGCAGATGGCGAGATGCGGCCGGCATTTAGTCTCGCGGCCGCTACCTGGCGTATGGAGTCGCGCCCCGCTGATAGATGTACCGGCCGGATAGCAGCTGCTAATGGCACGCAGACCATCACAGCACCTGGTGGAACTGCCGGAGGAGCAGGCGGGTCGCGAGGAGGTGGCGCGCTGTGGCGGCTCAATGCCAGCGCCTCGGCAAGAAGTGCGGCCGCCGTCTGCTTTCACGTTCTGCTCACTGATACACGGGCTGCCACAGGTCCCGACACCTAACACTAATACTTGCCCATATTGTCCTTTTCCCACTGACCATTGCTTGATGTCGTGTATGAAGTGTCACGAGATGCAGTGTCAGTGGTACAGGGTGAAATAATGAGTGGTAGCAAGTGATGCTCCACCTCTTCAGAGAAGCTAGGACGACCTGCCCAATGCATCTCTGCCACAGTTTGCCGATCTTCTTTGAAGGCTTTTACCCAACGTGCCACTGTTCTGTGCGGCAATGCCGATTCTTCGCACGTCTTTTGAAGACCCTTTATGACACAGTCGTGCTGTTCGACCTCTGTCACATTCAATCTTGATCCAACTACGACATTCCTGTTTGCAAACATAGTGAGACGGTTATGTTACACCGCTCGCTCACAAGTGACTGTGTTTCCCTCGATTGTGCGACGAACCAGTCAATTTGCTCCGAAGTAAGCAAGGTATGTGAACAACGTGTGTCTGCCTGTCTGTCTGTCTCTCTTTGGCTCTTTCCCGCACATGCAGGGTCGGCACTGTGTTAAACGCGGATTTGGCATGTGTTAATACTGACAGGGTGGCCGGATGCCCTTGCTGCCGCCACCTCATACCCTCCAGGAGGAAATGTGTACCACAAATGTCTGCGTATAGCGTTAGAGGTGAATGAAAGTGTAAAGTGTTACGAAAGGTTCGCGAATCGTGTAACTGAGGCGGGTTTGGGGACCAGCCAGGTATTCACCTAGGGGATGTAGAAAACCGCCTCAAAACCACATCCAGGGTGGCCGGCCCTTCGTTAATCCGCCGGGCGGATTCGAACCGGGGCCGGTACGCCTTCCCGCCTCGAGAAGCGGTGCGCTACACCACACGACTAAGCGAGCGGGTGTATGTCAACAACGTGTGCTACAGTACAGCATAATGTCGCAACAGCAGTGTTGTCACTATTTAAGTTTCAACCCTCGTACCACATTATGTTCTGAGGCGCCAAGGTTTATTAAGGTTTATTTTTTTTAATTTATTATTTCATTTATTTATTGTGCCACACAGGTAAAAACTAAAAACTATGAAGTACTTTTCTGTTTCGTCACTTATACGTACTGGTCCGTGATGTTCTACTTGTTCCTTCCCTGACTATCTCTACTCAGCAGCAGTGAATAATGAGCGTGTCTGTTGTGTGTCGGTGGTACTGCGGCCGTTACAGCCTGGCAGCGGTGTACGTCGGCAGGTGGCGCGCCGCGGCTGCCGCACGCACCCAGCCGCTAAGTTTCGGTGGCATCGCGTGCTGGCCGCTACTTTAGCAGAGTGCCACGTTTATCACTGCCCGGGCCTGGCCCGGCTCTGCTGAGCGCTACCCCAGCCTGCCCTCCTTAACCAATAGCTTACGTGCTCGCCGAGATGTCAGTGCTGCTGCCTTATTTAATACAGCAGCCGGTTTCGGCCAGCCAAGTTAGTGCCTGTCAAAACACGCACGTGCGCATTATTCACCGGTACCTGCGGTATTAGGCGCGGCCTCTTTACACTGTCTGTGGAATTCTCTGCAGTCTTTTACAGTAACTGCTATAATTATCGTCCCATGTAAATGATTTGGCGGACAGGCTGAGTAGCAATGTACGGCTGTTTGTTGATAATGTTCTTGGTGTGTTGGATGGCATCCGGCTCTAAATATAGAAAACTGGAAGGTGACGCAGTTAGGAAAGACAGTCCCATAACGTTCGAATACAGTATTCGTTGCGTATTGTTTCACACAGTCACCTCGAAATTACTAAAAAATTCTCGGCTATTATGGCGTGGTCTTACGGATCTGCCGCGGTGGTGTAGCTGAGCGGTCTACGGCGCCTCGCTGCGGATCGCGCGGTTGCTCGCCCTGGAAGTTTGAGTCCTCCCTTGGGCGTGGCTGTGTGTGTTGTCCTTAGGTTAGTTTACCTTAGCTTAAGTAGTTTGTAAGCTACGCACTGATGACAACGCAGTTTGGTCCTATAGATTTTTGAACATTTCAAAAGAAGATGGACAGTTAGAGGATGGAAATGGAGAAACGAAATGGAAGTGGGAGATAAATAGAGGAGGAGTAGCAGGAAGCGGAGATGGAGGAGACAGTGAGATGGAGTATATAGGCAGAAGGGAGAAAACGATGGCAGTAAGATGTCAAATGCTCGAGACTCGGTGATCCGTCTCATACTTATGTACATGCTGAAAATTAAAACAAACAAAAGTTTTAGTGAATCCCCTAGCTTTGCCATGAATAATGATTTGTGAGCAAATATCTTTTTCCTAATTTTCCTTTCATTCAACGTAAACACAGCAACACAAATTACTGCACTGATGTGATCGATGTGTTTTCTCGGTAATTCAAACCCAACGTTCGTCCCCAACTGCGGAGGACATTTTCAAGGGGGATCGTGGCACTTTTTATGTCAGATTCACCCCCTGGCTTGCTAATGACTGAAACCAAACTCCTTTTAGGAGGGCTCGCGCGCAGAGGAGTGACGTCAGATATTTTGATATGCTCGTGCGATTCGTCGTTACCGATTGCCGTCGTCCGTTAATATCGTACCATGGTGGAAGACTGTAACATTTCTTCTTCAAGACCGGAATCCAGATTTCATTTAGTGTCACGCCCTCCTCCATCCTATTGAAATTATTGGGGTGTTTTACAAATTCTATTGCCTCCCTGTACAGTCCTTCCCGGTATCCATTTGTGGCTGCTTAAATCTGAGTCTTATCAAATTGAATAAGGTAGTCCCCCACTTGAAAAACATGTTCAGCAACAGCTGATCTGTCAGTCCATAAGACCACGGCATAATAGCCCAGAAAGGTTTAGTAATATTGACCTCTCCGGGCGTGAAAGTTTACATTTTTACATTTTACAATACAGTCGCCTCGGTTAAATATCTTGTCGTAACGTTACAAAGCGATATGAAATGGAATAAACATGTACGAAGAGCTATTCGATTTATTGGGAGAACTCTGATAATATGTGGTTCATCTGTAAAGCAGGCTGGCTCCGTATACAACACTAGTGACTCCCCTTCTTTAGTAATATTTCGGATCTCATTCCCACAAGTTCGGTTTTAAAAATGACACAGAAGAAATTCAGAGGCTAGCTGGTAGGGTCGTTAGATCTACATGTGAACGATGGACAGAGGTGTCGTACTTTACATTCTGAAACTTTAGCGTGAAAATCACAGGAAATATTAATTACCAATTATCTTTGTTTCTCTCCTACTTAGAAGTGAAAGTTTCTTACATGCCGAATTGCCAGGTCCAAAAGCCTGCACAACGACAAACTCTATTATGAGCCAGATATGGAGTCTGTGAATGCTAATTCATCATTATCTCCAAGAGCAATAAACGAGGTGGTGTAGTGGCTACCGCCGTCATCTCGCGACGTCTCGGGTTGGCCATCCAGATAACGGTTTCCCTTTTCACCCATATGACGCCACGCTAACGGTGGGAAGTCCTTCTTGCGAACGATTGTGTGCGACAAACTAGAAACTCGACAGATTATGATAGCATTGTAGCAAAGTACTTTGCGTTTAGCCACTGGCAGCCGGACAAGGCCGTGCGCCAGTGACTATCAACGTTCCGTGAAATCGCACGTTGGTGACATTCAATTTAAAGCGGTTCATTTACAGTAACACGTTCCAGGCAACTAAAACGTAAGTGAAAGGACGCTATGTTGTGATAACAGTAAATGAAAAGAATGTAGTAACGAAGACAACAAATAGTGCTATTCATTGGTGTTGTTATTTGGCTTACTTAACTGTAAAAGTGACTTTGAGGTCATTTTCCACTATTAGAAGAATGTATGATGAACGATCCTAATGTAGAATGCTCCAGAATCCGTGATCCGTCTCATCTTTACGTACACGCAGATAATGGACGAACAAAAGTTGTAGTCAATCGCCTAGCTGTGTCATATATATTGATTTGCTGTGCAGTCATCTTTTTCCTTTAATTTCATTCAACATAATCACAGTGACACAAATTACGGTACAGATTTGACGGATGTGATTTCTCGGGGATTCTATATTGGTAAGAATTCTTTTATTGACTTTCCCATTCATTTTATGTCAGATTGATCCTCACCGAAACGTGCCCAGGTTTCGCTAGTATTTATAATTACGCAGAAATAAGCAGTTCTCTAGAAAGAGTGAGAGAAAGGAAAACAAACAAAATAATACATCTTCATGCCTTGCAGACAAATCAGAGAAATTGTATATAATAAAAGTGAATGGTCCTTTGAAAAAATCTAGAGCCGTAATAGGCTTCAGAACCGATAACACATTGAAATTGCATATTTGGCATCAAATAGCTCCAACATAGTCTCGTAGTGGATACGACAGTTCACGCCAGAGCGCGGAAATTAAGCACCTTCAAGCTTGGATAGTACTTGGATGGTTCACCGAGCACTGGTGGCAAGTGGACAACAATCAGCCCTTGTGACGCCAATTGAGGAGCTGACAGTGAAAGTATCACTGTGTAAATATCCCATAAGCTGTAGCTAATCCATATCTCTACTACATCCTGTCTTCCAGGAGTGCTGTAAGGTTTGCAGGAAAACGTTGAGATGTGTCGAAAGTAGGAGTCGAGGTAATGGCGGAAGTAAAGCTTTAAGGTCGACCCGGGAAGCGTGCCGGGATAGCTCATCCGGTAAAGTGCTTGGCCGCGAAAGGCAAAGGTCTCAGTTTGGAATCCCGGTTTCGTGCACACAGTTTTAATCTGCCAGGAAGTTTCATATCAGCGCATACACAACAGTAAGATATCGTTCTGGAGGAGCTAATTGTCTCAGAAGTGCAGGCTCCTGACGATAAGGCCGGGAGAGTGGCCTCCGAAACGCATCAGTGGCCGCTAAAAAAATTGTTCAAATGTTTGTAGAGCTTATGGGACTTAACTACGGGGTCATCAGTCCCTAAAGTTACAAACTACTTATCAACTAGCTAATCCTAAGGACGGCTCAAATACCCATGCCCGAGGGGGATTCGAACCCCCGACCGCAGTGGCCGTGCAGACCGTGACTGGAGCGCCTCAGTCCCCTCGGCCGCCGCGGTCGGCACAGTGGCCGCCTTCGTTCTAAGGATGACACGGCGGATGGTCGGTGTGGGTGCTCCTTTTAAAGCTCACACGTCGGAATTTATTTGAGCTTTATTAGTGGAGAATTAACGATTCGAATTCACACATGAGTCGCTGTACAAATGAACGCGAGGTGACGCAGCCATCTGGTGACGTCACGTGCGGAGGACAGAGGCGCCGCTGGCTCGTGGTACCCCAGCATTCCCGCCGTAATGAGAGGCCGGCGCCTTTGAGCGGCGCCAGACAATGGCTGATGTTCGCACAAGGCGCCTAATTGATTACAGCCTGTTGGGGGCGGCAGGGGCCCGTACTCTTGTGGTCGCCAGGGCCGTCTCGGCCTCGTAGATCAGCACCGAAATCTCTGAGGCCACGTAACGAGTCGAGCCCAGCTGCGCTGCACGTTGACGAATCACGCGATCGGCCGTTCCTCTCCTATTCTAATGACTCACTTACGGCACACGTAGCGTGTGCCAGTTTTCAGTCGTTCGATCTGTGCCTAGTCATTACTGAGAACGAGCATGTCGTGACACTTCTTAATGGTTTCTCCTCGAAGTTACTCAAATGCATTAGACTCTTATATCTTCACACGGAACTCTGTAACTTGACTTTACGCGGTACATCAAATGTGTAAACGTTTTTATGTAGATACGTCATGTCAGTTTTTCGGACCTGTCCCAATGAACAGATACCACATATATGGGAGGAAGTGAAATTCGCACACTCTGGCTTCGCAGTGCGGTTCCTTCATACCATCAATGGCAGCTGGTGCTTTAGATGGCTCGGATTCACTTCTTTGAGTGCTGGATTTTAAATATTTGTTACAACGAAGAGTATAAATGTCATTTACCCTCAAAATCGCGACACATTTGCTAAAACGTCCAAAGATATGTGGCAAGTATCAATACAAAAGTCATTGTTGTTCCCGTATCTGTTAAAAACAGGATTGGATTAAAATAAATTACTTGCAGTCGGTCTCGAACCCACTACCTTTGTCGGTGCAACGCTATGCCGTTAACCAAACGGCTATTCTAGCTAGATGGAGAGTAGTGACATCATTATTATTCAAGATTTGATCTTTTGAAGGCTTTTACTTTTGATGCGTCTTTAATTGATATTTATAATATATCAAAGACAATAACGATAAATCTGAAGCATAGAATTAAAATTTGTGATGTGGCCGGGTATCGAACCCGGACCCCGATGCTTACTAGGCATACGTCTTCATCGTTAGACCACCACACCACCAACGAGTAAGGTGCCTCGGAATAGTCCAAGTACGATTTCCCTCCACGTCACAAACTTTAATTAAGCTTCTGTGTTCCAAAGATATTCTATATTATATCTTACCAAATATGGCGTTTTTTTAATGAATCTTCAATGCAAAAACAAAATCAAATAAAATAAAATGAAGAGCGGATGTTGCCTTAATGGAGGATTTGTCGATGCGCAAGGCGAGGTGCGCAGTAGTTCCATTCCCTTGCTTCGGGATCATTCGTGCATAACCGCCAGAGCTCTCGTAGCGAGGAGCTGACGTCTCTACCATCTCCAACACCAGTGTTAAAAGCGGCGTTTCCCCTCGCCCCTCGCTGCCGCGGGAGCGCACATAAGCTGCCTCCAGGGGGTTCAGAAGAGAATTTGAAACTTTACCGCGCATGCGCATTGCAACGCTGCGGCCACTGCCGCCTATATCAAGCGGCCGCGCTACAACTCGTATACGTGCCGTCTCCGCGACGTAAAACTTTCTCATGCGTAAAAAAACCTTGAACGTGCATATAAAATGATCTAATAGAAGAACGAAACGAAGAATGATAGTTTAAAACACTTTTTTAATTAATTTATTTACTTCCTTCACGTCGAGCTCTTTTCCGGTGATTCACTGACTCTGAACACATACGTCGCGCCGCCATTGCATACCAGCAATAAAAGAATGCCTCTCACAAAAGTTCGCCCTGCGTATATTTCCGGTAGTAAATGGTCGTCGAGCACTGAGTTGATTGTGGGTTCCATAGGTCAGTGCGCTTCAGACTTACACAATAACACCAACAAACGTCTAGGGAATGTAGAAGGCGTCTTCATGAACAAAATAAGCATGAATACCCACGCCCGGAAACGCCATTCAACGAAGCTACATGTAGCGTCCAAGCTGCTAGAGGGAATGTCTAGGCGGCAGGAGGCGATGCCTGTAACTTGTACTCTCCGTAGCGTTGATGAATGACGTTTCTGGGCATGAGTTTCTATGCTCATTTTGTTCCTCAAGACACCTTCTACAACCCCTAGAAATTTTTTTGTCGCCATTGTGTAATTTTCAAACACACTGACGTACGGAGTACACACCCATTGAGTCCTCGACGTCCATAGTATTGATGGGCACGTGAGGAATCGCGCTGCGAAGCCCAAGTGTGCGATATCGCTTCACTATGAATAAAGGAGGGGATGTAGAACAAGAAAATGGGGACAGGAATCAGTGTCCAACAATGTCAGCCGGTGACGCTAGGAATACTTATTTATCTTAGATAATGTAAAACGTCTCTCTTCTACTTCAAGCTGTCTGGTTTCCATATTTTGGGAGTAGGTCTAGAGAAAGAGGTCTAGTAACTTTGGCTCTAAAATGCATACTACCTTAAGAACTATGAGCAAGTCTTCATCTTCAATACTGTGGTCAAGTGTTCATAGTTCTCTTAAGGTATCCATTTTTATAGTCCACAAATACTTCTCCTGTACTCTGAGCTATGTGAAAGCAAGGGAGTGACTAATGATAACCGTATTTTAGTCTGTTGGTAATAACTTAAACATCATTTAAAAGTGATCAATTTTACCGTAGAATACATTTACGAAGAGTGAGACAAATTCAGCCGTCCTTCATAGTACAAAGCTGTAAAATTTAAGAAGACAGTGATTACCGATAGTAACTTCGCTGTGCGGTTGCCGGTAACCTATAAAGTGAAAGTTCAGAAAATAGCGTCCCCGTTTCTAATCTAGAGCCAACCACGTAAATATCGGAGAACAAAGGACGCCGACTGAGTTTGCAGTTGTTTTAATCTACATACGGAGCGGCGACTTTCTCCAGACTCCCATTTTAATTACCTGCCGCTCCACATTTCATACCTATTAATGACACAATGGCTTCACGTAAGCACGGATTAATAATTGTCAGTATACGGTTCCCGTTTACACACAAGTAAACACGAGAAATTTAAAGGTTATTATGCTGCATACTTTCAAAAGTAGACGCAGAAACGGTTGTAAAATATTTTATTACGAAAGATAACGTACTAACAATTTTACTTTAGAGCAAGTGCGGCAGGAAATTCATCTACATCTACATCTACATAGATACTCTGCACATTAAGTGCCTGGCAGAGGGTTCATTAACCACTTTCATAACTTTTCTCTACCGTTCCATTCTCTAATAGCGCGCAGGAAGAAAGAACACCTAAATCGTTCCGTTTTCGATCTGATTTCTCTTATTTTATTGGGGTGGTCATGTCTCCCTAAGTAGGTGGGTGCTAGCAAAATATTTTCACATTCATAAGTAAAAGTCGGTGATTGAAACTTCGCAAACAGATCACGCCGCAATGAATAACGTCTTTCTTTTAATGATTTCCACCCGAATTCGTGCAACATTTCCGTGACGCTTTCCCCGCTCGTAACGTGATAAAACAAAACGAGCTGCCCTTCTCTGAACCTTCTCAATATCTTCCGTCAGTCCCACCTGGTGAGGGTCCCACAAGGGGCAACAGTACTCCAGGAGAGGACGCACAAGTGTAATGTACGCAGTCTCTTTGGCGGAGCTGGTGCATCTTCGAAGCGTTCTGCCAATGAAACGTAACCTTTGATTCGCCTTCCCCACAATATTTTCTATGTGTTCTCTCCAGTCAAAGTTGTTCGTAATTGTAACTCCTAGGTATTTGGTAGAATTTACGACCTTAATGTTTGACTGATTTATCGCGTAATTGAAGTTCAGTGGATTTCTTTTAGTGGTCATGTGTATTACTTCAAACTTTTCTTTATTTAGTGTCAATTGCCCATTTTCGCACCACGTAGAAATTTTGTCTAAATCGCTTTGCAGTTGCTTTTGATCCTCTGTTGACTTCACTAACCGATAAACGACAGCATCATCCGCGAACAGTCTAAGGGAGCTATTCAGATTGTCTCCTAAATCTTTTATAAACACGAGGAAGAGTAGGGGACCTATAACGCTTCTCTGTGGAACGCCAGAGCGTCAGGCGAAATTGATGAGCTGTAGGTCCCTGAAAGGCAGTAGCGAATGTACGCTTTATGGAGACATCGTATTACCGATGAACAGAAAACAGGGTAACTACATTAGCACGGCTAGCACTTTAGCAGCACGGAAAAAATGTGACAGGAAATATTTTAGGTGCGCTGAGAGCCAAGAGGCCATCCGTACACCTCCGGGTTTACTTTTTTTGTGTCAACAGTGACGATGCAGCTTTACGAGAACCAATTTCTGCGGACGAAAAAGAAGACTGTGTGTCTCTCCCCCACTCCCGCCCCCGCCCGCCTTCTGGATGGAGCATTCAGCCAGGACACGCAGCTCCACTCCGTCTACAATACGCGCCCAGCTAACTGTAGCCGGACCTCCTTTGCGGAGTTCGTACATTCCACGGAAGGACAGAGGAGGAATCAAGCAATTCTATCACTGCCTGTCTCAAACAGGGTTTTGCGGTCGAACCGGTGCGACGACTTAACGGTTGCACATTTCATGAAATGGTGCCTGATTGCGCCATGTAAAGAAAAAGAGAAACAGGAATTATCTGCAGGTGTACAAATGTGCCGTAACCGTGAGAGCGTGAATTCTGGAGACGTTATAAAACTGTCTTGCAAAGCCCTTAATTTAGCCGAAAATTTGTTACTTTATTGGCAATATGAACATTATCATGGAAGTAGGGTGATTCTGGGATAGAAGACAATACGGGAGAGATGGCCAATGCCTGCAATTCGTCCACAATGAGCTGTACAGAGCTGCTGGTCAGTTGCTAGTGAGTACGTAACATCCGAGAACGTTTCCCTTCCACATGGGTCTTTATATTAATTAAAAGTAAGTACTTTTCATTATTTTAGTTTACAAAAAAAAAAAAAAAATTCAAATGTTTAGAAATCTATGGGACCAAGCTACGTTGGTAATCTGTCCGTAGATTTGCAAATTACTTAAACTAAGTTAAACTAACCTAGGGACAACATACACATCCATGCCCGAGAAAGGATTCGAACCTCCGACGGGGGGGTCGCTCGATCCGCAACGTAGCGCCCCACACCGCTCGGCCACTCCCGCGCGGCTTTTGGTTTTCAGTATGCTTTCAAATTAAGTGGTGTGTGATAACCTTTCGATCTGAACGTAACTTAGGTTGTCTGTAGCGACATAACATATAAGGGTTTTTTAAGTGTAACTGTATACTGGTACGTAGGCACTGTTTGAGTTTGCGTCCACCAAGTTTGATTACGTGCTGTGGTCATCTCTCCTGGCCGATCGGGACAGACAGCCATACCATCACTGGGATAATGCACTGTTGCCCAAGCCGCAATCCATATCCAGATTGATCGACTGCAGCAGGCAAATGTTACCAAAAATACCTTGAGAGACGAGCAACTTCACCTCTACCAGGACCTTCTACAAGAGTAGAAAATATTTGGCCTGTGCTTTCAAATGAAACGAACCAAGTCACTTCTACCGAAATTCGGAACAATATTTCAATTTAGACCAATTAGACCCGAAATTAAAATAATAATAATAAAAAAGAAACGTAGAAAAATTGAAGCTACAAACTAAACGTCAAAAGAAATTATTAAAAAGTGAAAACTGAATCTTTACAAAAAGGAAAAAGAACTAGGGTTATTGGAAAAAAGCAAGTGGATAACGTGACTAGAAGATTAAAGAACCTTCTGACCAGACTCGTCAGATGAGGTCCAGTATAAAGGCGACTCAAGTGACGGTCTTCGTAAGGAAGAGGAAGGTGGCGTTGGATGCGGGGAATACTACTCGAAAAGAAATGAAACCCGTGATTGGTTTGAGTGTATCGGGTGTAAGCGTTGGTTACACGAATCCTGTAAAGAGTATGCGGGAGTGTGACATTTGAGTGGCAATGCCATTTTTAAAACAAAATCTAAGCCATTACAATAAAACTTTCTGTTTATAAATTAAGCGTAGCTCTAAAGTAAATTAATAACAGAGGTGATTTCTTGTAATTTTCTACATAAAACTAGAATCTTCCAGTAATTAATATGAATGTAAACACAATCACGAACTGTACATGGCTTTTTAAAAGTGACTTTCAGTGTAAGCTTTAATGTAACTACATTGATTGATTTTAAAGGAATAAAGATAGCCGTCAATCCCTTAAATGTCTGGCCATTTAACTCAGATACTACTATGAAATGTAGTATATCTTCGTAGATAAAGTCGACTTTTGCTTTTTGTGAAACGAATATGAAATTTATGATTTATTTTACTTTGTTCTTATGTATTAGGTTTGAAAATAATACAAAAAAGACCATGGCCATCTATCCCGGATTTACCGTATCCCGTTATCCGAAGTACCAAAGACATACGTGACTCATAAGAATATAGTAAAGTCGTGTGGCATGAATAGCTGGGAGACCGCTGAAGGGCAGGTGATTGCGAAGTGTGACAATAGTGTGCTGAAGTGTCTGTGTTAACTGAAGGTGACAGTGATGGCTACGTGCGTACTATAGTGTTCTACAACTACATGGGATACTCTGCAAATCACATTTAAGTGCCTGGCAGAGGGTTCATCGAACCACCATTATACTATTTATCTCCCATTCCATTCTCGAATAGCGCGCGGGAAGAAAGAACACCTGAATCTCTCCGTTCGAGCTCTGATTTCTCGTATTTTATTCTGATGATCATTTCTACCTATGTAAGTGGGAGTCAACAATATATTTTCGCATTCGGAGCAGAATGTTTATGTTGGAGATGATAGGAGAGGGTGAAACCCGGTGTCGGCACGTGGCCTACTCCTCCCTAAAAGCACCAAGGGGGCCGGCCGCGGTGGCCGAGGTGACTGAGGCGTTCCAGTCACGGTCTGCACGGCCACTACGGTCGGGGGTTCGAATCCCCCCCTCGGGCATTGATATTTGTGCCGTCCTTCTTGTTAGCTAGTTGGTAAGTAGTTTGTAAGTTTAGGGACTGATGACCCCGTAGTTAAGTCCCATAAGCTATACAAACATTTGAACATTTGGGCACCAAGGGGACCGCCGAGCTAAACGTCCCCATCCGACGGACGGATCACCGTCAACAGTGTCCCATGGCCGCAACGGAGCGGCCGAGCGCATTGAGGCGTTATATTACGATGCGCTAGGCCGTTTCCCATCGGGGATTCAAATCCACCGTCGGGCATGGATGTTTGTGCCGTCCTTAGTATAGGATAGTTCATAAGTAATCGAAATATCCAACGGGTGTACACTATAGACTGGCGTACACATGTGGATATTTCGATTATCAAATACGCCGGGAGAAATTCAAGAATCACACTGCATAAGTAGTTTGTAAGTTTAGGGGCTGATGACCCCGCAGTTAAGTCCCTTAAGCTTTACAAACATTTGAACATTTAGTGTCCCATGCTCTCACTCTACGAGACACTGCGGAGAGGTTTTGAAATTAATCCAGGACATTGGTGCAAAGACTTGTAATCAAGGACTTTGCACCACCACAAAATGTTCAAATGTCTGTAAATCTATCGGACCAAACTGCGTGGTCATCAGACCGTAGCTTACAAACTAGCTTAAACGTAGTTAAACTAACCTACGGACAAACACACACATCCATGTCCCAGGGAGGACTCGAACCTCCACAGCGAGCAACCGCGCGCTCCGCAGCGAGACGCTTTAGACCGCTCGGCTACTCCACCGCGGCTGCACCACCACCCGGTCCACTCTGCCGGAAGGCAACGGGGAGCCGGCCGCGGTGGCCGAGGGGACTGAGGCGCTCCAGTCACGGTCAGCACGGCCACTGATGTCGGGGGTTCGAATCCCCCCTCGGGCATGGATATTTGTGCCGTCCTTAGTCTTAGCTAGTTCATAAGTAGTTTGTAAGCTTAGGGATTGAAGACCCCGTAGTTAAGTCCCATAAGTACTACAAAGATTTGAACCCCCCCCCCCCCTTTTTTTTTTTTTTTTTTTTTTTTTTGACAAAGGGAAAATGTCAACAGTTTGTGATGTACCCGGACGGTTACCCATCGAAGTAGTGGCCAGACCAGACGGTCCTGAACTTCGCTGATCTAGCGGGAACTCGTATATCCACCGCGGTACGGCCTTTGACGATATGAGTAAGATAGCACAGATTGGTTCATGTAGCCGTAAAAATAATCGTGGTTATACATTGTATAGTAAGAGGAGCTGGGGTAACACGTTTCAGTCCCTGGGAGAAGAAGTAGTGAAGCCAGTTGAGGCAGTTAACGTCCGCCACCCCAGCGGCAAGTGTGCCAGAGGCCTTCGCCCTGGACGGTGGTCGGGTTGCGCGGCGCCTTTCAATAGCCCGGCGCCTGCCGGCACGCATGACCCTGTTTTGCCGACCGATTACACACGCGCGTTGCGGTTGCAGCGGGACGTATTCTTCGAGCCGTCCTAGCGAGATAGCGCCTCGCTTAGCACAATGGACTCCTACCCGGATCGACCACATCCAGATTTCCTTCCGAGGTATCCCTAATGTGTGTCCAACGACCTCCTTGTTCGTACGGCGCTGAACTTGGCATCTCGATTTCGGATTCTGGTGGTGTCGATCGAGATTTGATTCCCTGATCACTCTGTTTACAGTCATGCACTTGACCCTTTACGTCACCTGTTTTTTCAAGTCTGTTTTTCTGTAATAAACTAAAATGAATCAAAAAGTTTGTAAGAAGGTTTATTACATTAACCATATAATTATTATTTTAAATTAAATAAATGAATATCTAACAAAATTCCGATGTCTATATAAAAATATAGTGTATATAGTGTGTAAAGTCTACAGATATTTATATACAAAGGTTTGAATAGTAACTTCGTGAGTATCGAGAGTGGCTGTATGGATTGATTACGCTGTCCCAGAACCTTAAATTGTACATCTCGAAAGGAATGTTCACTCTAGTAACTAACACCAACTTCAACGTAATCTCTCTACCCGTTCATGAATAAAAAAAAAAGGGGAAAAAGTGTCTTGACACATAGGCAGACAGACAGATAGAAAATAGCAAAAAATATTTTTATGTGATTTTGACGCTTTACTTATACTATGAAATATTGCTACTTGCCAAGTTCCAAGTCCGTGGTAAGTATCCTACATATTTTGACTACTGAGTTTTCGACAGGCAGATAATCAAAATATGTTATGATTATTACCTCACATTGTCGGATAGTGATATGAATCGTGCACTGTGTGCATTACAAGACATTCCACTAATACGTCAGATCCAAAAGTGATATGGAGTAAGTGTGCGGCTGACAAATCAGTACTTCTTATGTGGTCTGCAGATGGCTGTTCAATTTCGCTAAAAATAGCAAAAAATATTTTTATGTGATTTTGACGCTTTACTTATACTATGAAATATTGCTACTTGCCAAGTTCCAGGTCCGTGGTAAGTATCCTACATATTTTGACTACTGAGTTTTCGACAGGCAGATAATCAAAATATGTTATGATTATTACCTCACATTGTCGGATAGTGATATGAATCGTGCACTGTGTGCATTACAAGACATTCCACTAATACGTCAGATCCAAAAGTGATATGGAGTAAGTGTGCGGCTGACAAATCAGTACTTCTTATGTGGTCTGCAGATGGCTGTTCAATTTCGCTAAAACTAGTCACCAGAATATGTTTACAAGCGATGAGGGCAAATAAATTAACTTCCAAAAAGACATGTACATATTTCATCAAAATATGTTGCATAAATTATGGTATATTTTGACTACACCTCTTTGGGACAATAAATACATCTTTATATATTTAAAAATTCGTTGTCACGATGGACTTCGAAACTATGCAAATGATCTTAATGGAGTTTTTCACAGCGTACACGAGTTGGTCCAACTCAGAAGATGGGATAGTTTTTATGTCGATTAATAACTCAACATTAATTTCGATGATAATTAAAGGTTTTTAGCTAGGTTCAGCAAGTATCGAATAGTTGATACTGTTCGTCAACTTGCAAGTCTTAGGTAGCGGCAGAGTTATCGGCTGCAGAGCGAAAGCTGACGGGTTCCAAACTCGCTGCAATCAGTTAGAACATAAACCTATACTCTCAACGATGAGAGGAATCGACACAAACGACACTTGGTTGGGATTCCACGTTACCATGTAGGTCCAAAGCGGCGTCGAATCGAAAGACTGATTCACACGAAGTTATTCTTATTAATAAGCGATTTGGGACATTTTGTTTATGCTACAATTTATATTATACACTTTTTTTTAACCAAAGCCATAACCGTACTTTTTTAATTTTTCGTGTATTTCATTTTAGTCTCGATTTAAGTATTATTGTTTTATTTTGTTTCGTTCACTTTGATATAGGAGTGGTTTAGGAAAAAGAGGGAAAACACAAAGGTACAGCTGAAAAATTGAAAATCGGGATTCCTAAATTTATAAGTGGGGGGGGGAGGACATTGTCACTTTGGGTTACATTCGCTTAATTCGATTGCGACAGGTGGAACAGTACTGTCTTCATAACAATTGTCACGGTGCATGGGGGAGGACACCTACTTCAGACATTGACACCGTCTGAACTATTACCATGAATTTGGCAGGTATTGTAATTTTTCATGTACAGGGGAGGGAGGGGATGAATAGAGAGATGGGACATGAGGAGACTGCAAGAGAGCGGAGCAGTTGATGTCAGAGGTAGAGGGATGGACGGATGAATAGTGGTAGTATAAGGAGAGGATGACGAGGGGATGTAGAGGAGGAAGCAGTACATGAACTAACTGAATTTCGGAATTAATAAATATCCGAGTAATGCCGGGTTTTCAGGTAGCTAAAGCAGTGGAAAGCCTAAGAGGATACAGGAAGGTTGGGGAAGTGATGGGCAGAGTGTAGGATGGATATTTAATTCCGATGCATATCTAGCCTTGTGGAGGATTGCCAGGTTCGCTAGTTTATTACGAATATCTCTAGCTATTTCCGATAAAAGCGGGTCTGAGGCCATTACGGCAGGAACTAAGTAATGTTTTGCTGTTTGCTAGATTTGATTGGTAGTTTGCAGTAGAGCGTGACCAGCTGGTCGGCGATGGTCCCGGTGCCGCCGCCCCGGTGGTCCGCGGCGCTCACTGTGCGGTCCGCCTGGCCACCTGAATCGGCCGTTGTTTACCAGCCTGAGGTCACGAAGCGTCGCCGTGGTCGTTAGCGACCGCCATTGTTCGCGACGGCGTCTGCCTCTATTACTCAGCACTTGTCCACTCCCAGCCGTAGTCCCAATGTTCTCGAGCTGCGCTGGGAATCCTCAATAAAGATCCGTCATATACAGCGGGATTCTCTGATGATGTTTCCAACTTGTAGATGTGCTAACGGGGCATGCATCAGTTTGAGGTAGAGGACCCTAGTCTGGAAACGACCTTAGCTCCGTCCAACAGGCATCGAGAGGCCCAACAGGTACCCGCCGACTCCGCGGCATCCTCCGCCCGACGACGTCCACGGCCGTGGTCACTGCCCTACATTCTCGGCCGTTGTGCCGGTTTCCTTGACCGGAGTCGCTACATCTCAATCAAGTATCTCCAAAATGTTCAAATGTTTGTAAATCTATCAGACCAACCTGGGTGGTCATCAGTCCGTAGCTTACAAACTACTTAAACTAAGGTAAACTAAACTAAGGACAAACACACATGCTCATGCCCCAGAGAGGACTCGATGACGAGCAACCGCGCACTCCGCAGCAAGGCGCCTTAGACCGCTCGGCTACTCCACCGCGGCAAGTATCTCCTCAATTGCCCTCACGACGGCTGAATGGACACTGCTTGCCAGCAGTGTTTGGCAGTCAGACGGTGACCCATCCAATTCCTAGCCAAGTTCGATAGTGCATAACATTTACCCTGAAATGGTGTAGCCACTGCGGCACGGCCGTTGACGTGCAGAAATGTACACAACAAAAGCATTTTGCATCACCCACAAAACAAAATCCCTATTAATTCTATACACTGCTATTATACTGTCTAACTCTTATCAATAACATTTGATTTCTCACGTCTCATTAGAGCTATCAGACGATGGTCCTCGACCGAAACCGGTGGTGAATAAATAAAATCTGTTGAAGCAGTAAATGTGAAATGAGTTTTATAAAGGGAGGAGGAGGAGGAGATAATGAACAGGGACGGGGTGGAGGAGATGATGAACTGGTGCGAGCGGGAACTGAACAGTGCGGAAAAGGGGAAGAGGATGTGGACAGAGAGGGAAGACAGAATACGTAACAGAGAGAGAGGGAGGTCCAGTTAATGGTAGACTGGAACAAAAAGTTGATGCAAGAAATGTTACTGTGAATAGTATGGGCCATTGAGTATATGATAAGGGCAGGGTCGGGTGGGGTGGATGGCGGGAGGAGTAAGATATGGAGGGCTGGGTGGCAGAGGTAGTTTGGGAAGGAGCAGATGGACAGACGAGAATAGAAGGGGAGACAGCTGTAATAGCCGGGCAACGCCGGGGTTTCAGACAATCCAACAATAAATGTTAAATAAAGTATCAAATAAACCAGACTACAATAACGCAAGTGATCAGTTTATAAACGAGCGTGTTTCGAATTTTGTCTCAATCGTTTTAGATTAGACGAGTACTCTTAACATACTGAAAAGCAAAGAAACTAATCTAGAGATAAACATAGATAAATTTAAACAGTCAGAGGACGGCGGTTAAGTCGACAACTGCTACATAAAATAGCAGGTGTCTAGCCCACGCATTAGAGCGGTTACTACTGCTAAAATGGCTGGTTATCGCGGCTCAAGTGAGTTTGAACGCGGTATTACAGTATGCGGCCGCAAGAAGGTCCTGCAAGAACGAGACCATCATTTATATGGACTTTCGGAGCGGAAAGGACAGTGGTGTACCCTAGCACGACACAAAGTTTACGCCTCGCTTGCGCCTTTCAGTATCTACTGTTGATGACTGGAAAATTGTTGCCAGGTCTGGCGTATCGCATTTTTAATTGTGTCGAGTGGATGGACATGTATGGTTATGGAGACAACCTCTCGAATCAACGTACCCTGCATGTGAGCAGCGGACTTTTCACGCTGGTGGAGACACAGCAATGGTGTAGGGCGTAAACAGTTGGCGTGATGTGGGAACCCCGATATGTTAAGACTGAAGAGTGGCATGTACGTATGCATCCTGGCTGACCTGCATCCATTCTTGTCCATTGTGCATTGAGACGGGCAATTTCCAGCAGAACAATGCCACACCCAAAACGTCCAGAGTTGCTACAGGATGGCTCCAGGAACAGAGTTTAAACTCCTCCGCTGCTCACCAAACTCCTCAGATATGAACATTATTGATCATATCTGAAATTGCTTGCCGCGTGCTGTTCAGAAGAGCTCTCCACCCCTAGTACTCTAACAAATTTACGACGGCCCGTAGGATGCATTCAGTTCCCCCCAGCACTACGTTAGAGAGTAGTCGAGTCCATGCCACGTCGTCTTCCGCCCTACACGATATTAGGCAGATGTGCCAGTTATTTTGGCTCTTCGATGCATTACCAACACGCGCGAGGCATGATCGCCTCTGTAAGAACAGTCGTTTGGTTCACTGTTTATTGTAAATATGTGGAAGTGAGGTGCAGTTCCGGTCCACCTCGGACGAGCGCGCGGCCGAGTGTGAGAGAAGCCTGCGCGGCGCGGCGCTACGCTCTGAAAAGCGCCGTCGGCGGCCTTTGATGGCGAGTCTCCATTCCAGCCGGCCCGCGGTTAAACGCCGCTGCCCTACACGCTCCTCCACATCCGTCCCGTCACCGCCGTTCCACAGGCAGGTCAGTCGCCTGCGGAATGCTGCGCCTCCGTCCAGCAGATGGCTCCATTCAGTGCTTGTCACCGCCTCTCGGTCGCTATCATAAAACAGAACGCTCTTATGTTTTGTCTGAAATGAGCCGCCGAGAGAGTCAGCAGACATGTTCGGACAAAAGGCTTCCATTTTAATTACAAGTAACGTGTCGCCTTTCCAATAATCACCCCCCAAATAATCCCCCCCCCCCAAATAAATAAATAAACAAAAAATGCGCGTTTCGGTCGCATGGTCTTTCCTATGCAACGCAACAATTACAATAGTGAATTCCGTTTTCGCCTTTTACTGTGTACGGGAGAAGAGATTTATTGTTTACTAGCTGAAATCCCGGCGTTGGCCGTGGTATTTATTTGCCCATCCTCTCCCTCTCCCCTCGCTCTGTTTATCTCATCCTTCCCCTCTCCTCCCATCTCTTCACCCAGCCGTCTGTCCCTCTCCTCGTCCTGTCTCTGTTCACCTCCACCTCCTTGTTTTATCCCTTCCTCCCCACTTCCTTTCTTATTTTCTCTTGCGCCTTTTCCCGCTTCCACAGGTTCGGCGTGGTTTGACTGTAGAATTGGCATGGTTAATTTTAACGGATGGCTGATGCACTTGCTGTGTCACATCTAACTCAGCCTCTGTACGAAGAATCTTAGCACTAACCCACACACTTTCAAATATAAATTGAAAAGTTACCTCATGGCTCACACCTTTTATTCTGTCGAGGAACTCCTAGAAAAGTTAAACAATTAAGTTAATTCATTTTTTTTTCTTTATTGATTCTTTTCACTTTGTCTTAAGCTTGTCGTGTGTATAGGACTACTTAAAAATTTTCTATTACCATTCTTGTGTAACAATTAATGTATTGACTTGTTCCATGACCATGGAGTCTCACTCCTCAATTGGGTCCTATGGAACAGAAAACCACATTATTATTATATCCGCCTCCGTAACGCAGTGGCGGCATCGCTGACCACGAATGCAAGGGGACCGGGTTCTAATCCCGGCAGGGGACTGCGTGTTGTGTGTTTGTCCTCATCATCATTGACATGCGAGTCGCCGAAATGGCGTCAATAGAAAAATTTGCACTCGACGGCTGAACTTCACTGGGGCCACGATCATTTGATTTCTTCTACGAAGAATCATGTGTCTATGAACTTTCGTGGTGAACAGTGAAAATGTGTAACATTTCCTGTGAAGAACCCTCTGCCGTGCTCCATACGGTACCTTTCTGAAGGCCAAGTAAAAAATATTCATCAGATGGGAATAAAAATGTAGATTTTGACGCAGACCGACAGTAAAGTAGTCTCAGCTCTGATGCACCATACGAATCCGGTGACCTTGCTTTTGCTTTCAAAGTCAAGCGTGAAAATATTTCATGAAGATTTGAGCAAAACTGTAGATCTGTATGCAAGACAAACACACAGCCTTTGTAAATATTAAACAACGAATCAATGTCCAGAGACATATTTTGTCTCGACATATATGAAAGATATAAAGGTAAAGGACAGGCTTTGATATAATTATATGGAAACAAAATATGTATCTGGGCATTGATTTATTGTTTGATCTGTGCCGGAGATACAAAGGCAGAATAGTTCCCATTAAGGTTCAATGCTGGGGTGCTATTCCGCTATTGGAATGCCTCGACAACTCTGATACGTATTTATATAAGGGAATATGAGGCAGAACTGAAATTTGTGTTGTGGAGGGAGACGTACCTGAAGACAGTCCATGCAGTCACTGTGTCCATTAAGTCACGATGGCTTACTGCTATAGCGCTTTCCTAGTAAGCAGGAGGTCTCGGGTTGGAATTCCAGTCGTATTAAAATTTTTAATTCAAAGTCACCCCTTCAGATTTATATCTTTGACACAGACTTTGGTATAAAATGACGCCACATCTCCTGAACTACGTGTCGTACAGCGATATAATTTTACAGTTGCATTCAGTGATGTACAGGGTGTTACAGGAGGAATAGTACGTGTGATAGGAGGTGCTAGTATTGACGAAATGCAATAAAATTAATATCATAGTATGTAAAACAAACAAAATTAAAGCAAACACAAATGACGATATTTTAAGGTATTCTTCCGTAAGTTATTGATAGAACATAATCATATTGAATTAAAAGCACAATTTTGAATGTGTTCTACAAGTTTATTGTTGTTTAGTATTTTAAATTCTGATGATGGCATTATAAGCCGAAAACCAGTTAACTAAATAAAATAAACTTGTCGACCAAAGGTACATAAAAATCTCCTCTTAATTCAATATTATGAAGTTCTACCAAAAACCGACGGAAGAATTCGTAAAAAGTCCTCATTTGCTTTTGATTTAAGATTGTTTGCGTTACACACTATAATATTAATGTACATCTACATAAATACTCTGCAAGCCACCATAATATTAATAGCTGTACTCTCTGTCCAGCAAAAAATAGACGCTTGTTATGCGGCATCTCTTATTGCAATTCGGCAATATTACCACCACCTATCACATTTCCTATTCCTCCTGTAACATCCTGTGTGTAGGTACAGTCTGAAAATTAGGTTCCCAATAGAGTTAACACTCAAGAACTAATAAATGACAGATGCCGAAGTTTGAACGCAAGTTCATCGAAAACGTAGTAAGCGATAAACTTTCTTACAATAATTTCGTGGAGAGTGTCAAACTAAGTTTCGTAATGGTATCAAAATTTCATATGACATCTGGTGAAAATCGCTAAGCGTTATCATTTTCAAGTATGGATAATCAGAAATTGAATATTTGAGTGCCGTCAGTTTCAAGAAAACACGCCGTTTCTTATTTTAATAATTGTCTTACCTTATTACACTTAACGTAGTATTTTACCCCTTGTTGAGCAAGTTTTAAAAACATTCAAACTTTTTAAATTAGGTCGGTAACTACGCGAAATAATGAAATTTAAATTTTTGTTCTCCTGTAAGCCGGTAAACACGCCTCTTGCAAGAACAGGTACATGACGCCGAAAACCGCATTTCATATTGTAGGATGTGACACAGTTACCCAGAGATCTTCGGTAGCGTCATAGTCTTTTTCTTTCGAGGAGAGTTCGTCTTCCCGTCGTATAATCTTTGATAATTAATGTATGTCAAGAGAAAATTACTTTCTTTAATAATATATTTTCTACTCTTTAGGTAGCATGACATGCACAATCTGAAGTAATGGACGCTGAATCCCTTGTGAGAAAATCGATGTCTACGGACCCTCAGTTCTCGTTCATTTCTCATCTTTATTTCGACCAACATCAGACTATCTTTACGCTAGTTTTCTCACAATAACAAACGCATGTTACAGGTCAAATGTGTTCTGCACTCTTTCGTCAGCCCTGAGAACATTCGTTCTTCGCACATGACGGTCTAGCGTCTTAGTTTCATCAAGAATCAAGAGCATCAATAATAATAGCATGAGAAGCAGCAGAAGCAGTAACAGCCATCGCAAGATTGATTCATTTTGAGCAGTTAACTTTCTCGTTACCCGAAGAACATCAGTGCGCACGTGGCAAATTTTACTTGAAGACTATAAAACTTAATTTCCACGGTTAGCGTGGTTGCTTGACAACCTAACGAAATTGTATGCACTCATCTGTTACGACCGCACGATATTCTGTGGTTTCAAGCTCCACCGAAAATGCGTTTTTGGGGTCTCTTGCCTTCTCCAGTATTTTCTACGTTCACCTCTCCAGAAAATAATTTTGCAGCAAATGATGACTGATTTGACTGAAATATCAGACTGCCAAGCACTGATTGATGTAACAGCGGCAATTTCTTCGTCTCAAAGAAATATATGAGAAGATAAAAAAAAGAGTATAATAATTTCTGCGGCATCAGCACTAAATATTCTAGCATGCCACTGCAGAAATTCACTTCAACAGCCGTTATTTATGAAGCGTTGTCTTCCTAGAGTAGACGTGCAACCATCACAAAGCAGAGGCGTGCAGCGGGCCTGCGCTACCCGCCCGGGCTCGTAGCCGCGCCTCCCGGGCGGGCCTGGCCCCGCGCTGCCCGGCCTGCCGGCACGAGCCCCACCGGACGGCGGCGGGCAGCGCGGGTACCCGAACTACCCGCCGAGTGCCGGTCCGCCCGGCCGCCCGTGCCGCTCTGCTGCTAGCCGGGGCACGCGCCCGCCACCCGCTGCGCTCTTAGCGGACAATACACTGTTCCGATTTTCACACTCTAAAAACTGTTCACGTTACAAACGACCATCCTACATCGGCTTATTAACTTAGTTTTTCCTTACAAGCTTTACTTTCCTTGGAAAAAATAACATGTCTGCGTTTCATTCCGCGTGAGATTTTAGTTTCATAATGCTTTTCACTCGATTCTGAAGAAACTATAGGGTTAAAAAAACTGATTTTTGGACATCTAATAGTACAGCAACTTAGCTTTCTAACAAAGCATTAAACTTTTCATTTACAAATCATGTATTGAAAAAGTTATATACTGGGCAGCTTAATGACCGATGCATTTTAGAATACACATTAACGCGAGTGCAATAGAGCTGTCTCAAATCATGAGTAATTGCGAGTTAATGAGCAGCATCAGTGCTGCGATAGCATGTACACGCATTCAGCGCGGGTTCGAATAGCGTTTCTGTGGACATTTCGCTAAATTGCTTGATGTTTCCTTGCTGCTAAGAAAAAATAAGTAGATAAATAAAAATAAACATCGTTAAATTGCAATCGAGGGCATTAGAAAGGATTAACTGGTAGAATGTTAGTAGGTACAGCTTACGCTTAACCACTCCAAGGGAAGTACACTAATTACTGTTTCTCGATACAGGCGTGTGGACCATTGTTGTTGTTTTATTTTATTTTCCCCCCTTTTTCCTTTGGCTGGGAGGTAGCTGAAACCCCGAGGGAGTCACCTATTCGAGAAGTGACATTCAAGGTCGCAGTTATCAGTTTTGTATCGCTGGGCAGTCTTTCATGTATCTTGAAACACTTGGGATTTTTCCTCACTGACTAAATTGTCAGTGTACTATCAGCTGCGAGGGGAAAAAATAGACGTGCGCAGTAATGCACCTGGTAAAAGCAGAACGTCCAATTTTGTGGTGCAGAAGCAAAACGGTAGCCGAATCGACTCGCGCCGGAAATATTAAGCACGTTGAAAGTCGTTGGCTTCGCGTTAGCCGGCTCCAGCAAATTTGTAGGTAATTTTATACTTTGCTCAGTACTTACTTACACGGTGTTTCACTTTCACTTCATATTAAACTAAGTTATGGCTCTAACATAAAGAATAAGATTATTCCTTAAATCGCTTCAGTTCCTTGTTCCTAGTAAACCTACGTATTTCATGTATGTGGCAAAAAATTATATTCCCTACGGTGATGTGATATTTAATTTTGTTCAAAGTTGTCCAACTAATTATCTAGCTAAAATTCTGACAAGGTAAACAGGAAATCTTTAAAAATCCAGTAGTTTGAAAACACGGTATTCGTCTGGTATTCTTTTTACGTTCCTAGAAACTGTTGAAGGATGAGGAAGAACGTCTTTGGCACTTGCATTGGAGTACTGTGCTCCTATCTCCATCAGAGTCTGTGCGAGATCTGGAAATCCTTCTCCCGCAACTGTGCTGAAGGGCCGCAACTCTATTGCACACATTCTTACACATTTCTCCAGCACAAAAGATTTTGCTGACCCTGGAATCTTGCTACAAACGTTCAAATCAGTATTCAGATAAGCTTTGTAGCTATTCAGGTGCCGTAACAGCGTAGTGGTACTGCCATCTCGTAACGACAATAATTTACGGCAGCCATTACACTCTGCAAATCCCACAGGATTATTTTCATTACCTACAATCATCATAAAACGCTCCCATACAATGCTGTCTCCAGATCTCTGTAAACGCTTGTAGATTCTCTCTGCCAGTTTCCTGGAAACGTCGTTTTTTTCTTCCTCAGATCGTCTACTCCTACGTTGGTACGATCTGTCCTGTTCGCTATTTACTTCAGACATAACGATAGATAACTTATAAATTGCTATGTAGGTAACACAAAAGGTGCGTGAAGCCTACGCTTTGATTATTACAACGCCTTGCTCAGAACTGTCTGCATTCCCCCGCTCGCAGCGCCTTGTGTAACGCTGTTGCACGGGCCCGGCGGGTCCCCGCTCGCCCGGCGAGTGTCGGGACTCGACGGCGCATCGCAGCTCGCTCGCTGTGTACAGCGGTACACTGCGGCCCGACTACCCGCGGTGCGGGCAGCAGAGCGCAGCGGCCGGACGCAGGCGAGCTCGGGCGGGTAAATGTGGCGCGCTGCACGGCTCTGTCACAAAGGTATGGGTTGTGGGACTTTGGCTGGTCGAATTACTGCAGAAAACCGAAGGTCTCGAGGCACTTTGAACTGACCCAAATCCCTCTTTGTCAGGAACAGATAAGAAAGGTTAACAAACATAAACAAAATCATTGTTCGCCGAACCCCTGCACCACAGCATAACTGGCTTTGTCAGATGAGCTGTTACCGCCAACTAACTGGCGACAGCAGGGAACACGAACAAGTACGATACACAAGCAAATACCACACGAACCCACACACTGAGAGGCCGATACCAAAATAGACCACTCATTCGTCAATCTTATTTGTTGCAGCCAGCAGCCGCTGATGGTGGCCCAGGACACATCCCAGTGCCATCTGCAGTGGAGCGACTCATCAAACCTGATTGACAAGCTTATGACAAAGAGGCAATGAAAATGGTACCGAACTTGTACGATACTCAGCAACTAACATAACCAAACCGTTGCATGATCTGTCGCTGATAGCAAGAAATCACTACTGCTGTAAGTACCCGCTCCTGACTGTCGCAGTAGTGTTTTCCCTTGGCACTTGGCTTGTAAAGAAGCATATCGGGATTTATTCCCATCTGCTTGCATTACGGAACCTCCCGATACCACTGTTGTATAATCATAGATATGAATGTAATTAGTCTATTATCATTTTCCTTTCCAAAACTTTTGTTATTTTTTATAAAGTTACTAGCTGGAGTCATTTTCTATTATTTGGTGTTGCAGAAGTGTGTTTAATTAGCAAATAATAATTAGTTCACGCCGGAGGTGTATTGTTAGAGTTCAAATAGTATGCTAATTAGTATTTCTGATGAAACTACGTAAATTATTGTCTCATAACATTAAAGTAGGTATTATTATGTTTCGCAAATAATGTTAGGAAAGTTATTCCTTCATTACCGTTAACTACGAAAGTACTGTTACCAACCGCCACGGTGGAGTAGCCGAGCGATCTAAAGCACCTCGATGCGATGCACCTCGATGCTCGCCGTGGAGGTTCGAGTCCTCCCTGGGGCATGGGTGTGTGTGTGTTTATCCGTAGGTTAGTTTATCTAGGTTTAAGTAGTTTGTAAGCTACGGACTGATGACCACGCAGTTTGGTCCGATAGATTTACAGACATTTGAACATTTTTGTTACCAACCCTATTAAATTATGTTTGGATATGAAGTACTATTAATTTAATCTAGATTTGTATATGAATTGACTCAGTATTATTTACGCTACCTTTCACTATAGCTAATTGTATGTAATTGATTATTTTCCATTATAATTAATTAAATGTACGGAATTAACAATACGCAATTTCCAGTATCACTGTTTGGAAGATATAAATAGGATGCGTTCGCATCATGTAACTGAGTATTGTTTCGTCCGTGATCTGAAGCACAGTCGACGCCATTTAGGAGGCACAAGCCACGGCAGTAATGATTATTATGTCATCCTTGATATGAGTCACAATTCACGCCAGTAAGAAGTCTAATTTCAAAAATTAAGTAAAAGTTCTTTAGTGGTAGTCGTGTGGAGAGTGTTTCTATTGGTATTATGAATGGACTATTAATAATTGTGCCACATTAAGATGTAGACTTTAGAATTCCACACACAAGCTGTGTAAATTTGTATTATTGACGTGTGGGATGTACTTGTCGAATTGTAGAGGTTGTAACTAATGAGATTTGTACGCTGACCATAAATGGGAACAACTGGACAGTAACGAATCATTAACAGAGTCAAAAAACTGCAATTCTTTGTGTCGCCTACATTATTTGTAATAGACTAGTTTTGCACCATGAAATTTCAGCCAGCCGCTACCGAGAGGCCGGCCGCGGTGGTCGAGGGGACTGAGGCGCTCCAGTCACGGTCTGCACGGCCACTACGGTCGGGGGTTCGAATCCCCCCCCTCGGGCATGGATATTTGTGCCGTCTTCAGTATTAGCTAGTTCATAAGTACTTTGTCATTTTAGGGACTGATGACCTCGACGCTATGAGTTACAACCTTAGCACTTATTTTCCTCTGTCCTTAAAACCGGTGATATCGAAAAGCTATCGACCACTTTCTATCACTAGAAGGACCATATTAATGTGTAATCCAATCCACAAGAACGGAAAACATCACAAAAAATGTTCAAATGTTTGTAGAGGTTATGGGACTTAACTACGGGGTCATCAGTCAAAATGTTCAAATGTTTGTTAAGCTTAAGGGACTTAACTGCGGGGTCATCAGTCCCTAAACTTACAAACTACTTATGAACTACCTACAACTAAGGACGGCACAAATATCCATGCCCGAGGGAGGACTAGAACCCCCGACCGTAGTGGCCGTGCAGAACGTGACTGCACGCCGCAGACCGCTCGGCCACTGCGGCCGCCTAAAACATCACAGTTTCCGCTCCTGTGACTCATACAGTAGAAATACGAACACGTGCAGAGGTGGCAATATAGCTATTGGGTTGGTCACCATGGTAGTGCGACCGTGGAGGGTTTCAACTCTTCCCAGGCACTTTGTGCGATTGCGGTGAGGGGACCGTCACGAAAGCTCTAGACTGCAGCAGAGGTGCAGCAGTAGTGAGTTCCCCCTTTGGCGCCGTCTGCCCCTGCCTCTGGCTGGCCGCTGGGCTAGGTGTCGGCGGCTGTGTCGGCGGCTGCGGCCGGCGTCCGTCACGACAAACCGCAGGCGCGCGCGGTGCGGTGCGCCGCCTGCCTCGGACGCTACCGGCGTGCGGACACCTGCCGGCCGCAAGCACGCCCCTAACTCCTCATTACCTCGATGAGTTTTGGATTGAAACCTGTAAATGGCCCTTAAGGCCCGAGCTCGAGGCCTCACGTTTCTATCACTCGGCGGCCGATAGGTCGGGATTCCCCTTCCTGCTAACCTCACAGATTTTTACCTTACAAATGCCGATGGACGGCTGCGCTACATTGCTGCCAGGGAAAACTCCTACCGGTAGTTCTTACCTCTCTTCTCTAGTGCTCACCCCCTTAAGTGCAAAGTAGTGTTCTAGAATATGTCGTTCAACAATTTAGATTATTCGACAGATTTGATCAAAAATCTTCAAATGTTTGTATATCTATCGGACCAAACTGCGTGGTCATCAGTACGTAGCTTACAAACTACTTAAACTAAATGTAAACGAAGGCTTCCGCGGCCGTTGTCATTGTTTATAAAACTCTTCTGGGTGTTGGACCGTATCGTCAATATATCAAATACTTCACGGACGTTTCGGCCACTATTGCAAGCGGCCATCTTCTGGGTGTTACGTTTACACCCAGAAGATGGCCGCTTGCAATAGTGGCCGAAACGTCGGTGAAGTATTTGATATATTGACGATGCGGTCCAACACCCAGAAGAGTTTTATAAACAATACTTGCACTAACTTATGCTAAGGACAACACACACACACACACACACACACACACACGCACACACACACACACATGCCCTAGGGAGGACTCGAACCTCCGACGGCGAGCAGCCGCGGGCTCCGCAGCGAGGCGCCTTAGACCGCTCGGCTACTCCACCGCGGCTACAGATTTGATCGTTCCAGTTATGTCGTGCGGCATGCCCGCGTGGTCTTAGGCTACGAACTGGACGGACGTTCCAGCCGGAGGTTCGAGTCTTCCCTCGGGCATGGGCGTGTGTGTCTGTCGTTCTTAGTGTAAAATAGGTTAAGTAGTGTGTAAGTCTGCGAATTGATGACCATAGCTGTTTGGTCCAATACGTATAGAAAGATTTGAACAGTTTTGTTGCAGTTAATCCAAACCGAATAGAACCTCTTGCACAAAAAAGAAAATTAGAGAACGAATACTTACAAAATGAGATCAGATGCGGCAATGTACCTACCACAAGTCCCAAATACAATCACGAGGTATGTGTGGTAATTATTCAGCAATCAGTCGTCATAAATATAAATTCTTTAAATAAAGAATTTATATTTATGACGACTGATTGCTGAATAATTACCACAAATCAAATACAGTCGTGGAGCACCCAGTCCAATACGGAATCAAGCCTGATAAAATCACGAGGTATGCCCACAAACTAAATTCCGCCTGGTTATATAAAACAAACTTCTACAGATACAGGAAAAGTATTTGTTGTACAAAAATCTACAACTGTTAATTTACATTTATTCATAGCTTCCGAAATTTTCTTGACACTTGTCATAGCGTGGCACAAGTTTTTGTATGCCTTCTTCATAGAAGGTTGCCGCCTGTCTATTCAACCATGTGGTAAAATCTTCTTTGACCTCGTCACCATCGTTGAAGTGCTGGCCACCAAGGACAGATTTTAGGTCTAAGAAAAGATTAAAGTCGCTAGGAGCGAGGTCCGGGCTGTACGGAGGATGATCAAACACGCCCCAGTGAAATTTTCGTAAGAGTTGTTTGGTCACATTTGCCACGTGAGGTCTGGCATTATCATAGAAAAACCTTTTCAAATGTTTCAAATGTTTGTATAGCTTATGGGGTCATCAGTCCCTAAACTTACAAACTACTTATGAACTAGCTAATACTAAGGACGGCACAAACATCCATGCCCGAGGGGGGCAATGAGTCGCATGTGAACACAAACACTGAAGTCAACATTTCCTTCCTTCAATTGGGCCAACTGGCGGTGAATCGAGGAAGTACAGTAGATACTAACGAAACAACTGGGTATTTTGACAATTGTCTGCACGAATTATTTCAATTTACATTTAAAGATAAATACTAAAATGAGCTCTAACATGGAAATTAAGCGTTTCTGGACACATCTCCACATAACATATTTTCTTTCTTTGTGTGTGAGGAATGTTTCCTGAAAGTTTAGCCGTACGTTTTTGTAATACCCTGTATATAAACTCCGCAATCCACCGTACGGGGCGTGGCAGAGGGTACACTGTACCATTACTAGGCATTCCCTTCCCTATTTCATTCCCAAAAGAGAATGTCTATATGACTCTGTACGTGCCCTAATTTATCTTGCCTTCGTTATCTTTATGCTGAAATGTCAGTAGGCGGTAGCAAGATCGTTCTACACTCAGCTTCAAATTCTGGTCCTCTAAATTTCCTCAAAAGAATTTCTCGAAAAGAACGTCGTCTTTCCTCCAGCGTTCTCCATTTGCGTTCCGGGAGCATTTCCGTGACACTCGCGCATTTGTCGAATCTACGTAGCTGCTCGCCTCTGAACTGCTTCCATGTCTTCCTTTAAACTGATCTGCTGCGGATCCCAAACACTTGAGCAATACTCAAGATGTGGTGGTACAAGCATTTTATACGAGGTCTCCTTTACAGGTGAAGTACATCTTCCCAAAATTCTCCCAATAAACCGAAGTCGGCTGTCCGCCTTACAACTGTTTTTACATGTTCGTTCCATTTCCTTTTGCTCTGCAGCGTTACGAGTAGATATTTGAACGACGCGACATCATCAAGACGCTCACTACTAATGCTGTATTTCAACATTATGGAATTGCTTTTCCTACTCATACGCCATACCCTGACGTTGTTTAGTCCGTTGGTTCTGAAGTGAGCACAGGACAATAACGAGCAGTCGAGATGTAGGTATTCCCCGAGGGTATGCGAAAACAAGAGGAATTTGAAGCGGCTGCTTGTAGATATAGTTCTGTAACGTCAGTACGGTTCTTAAAGTTTTTGTACAGTTTATGGGACTTAACTAAGGGGTCATCAGTCCCTAAACTTACAAACTACTTATGAACTAGCTAATCCTAAGGAAGGCACAAATATCCATGCCCGAGGGGGGATTCGAAACCCCGACCGTAGTGGCCGTGCAGACCGTGACTGGAGCGCCTCAGTCCTCTCGGCCACTGCGGCCGGCCAGTACGGTTCAGTGACACGTTAACAGGGATGGAAATTTAGCACTTTCTTGCACATAATTTTACCCCTCCCTTGCCTCACTTTACCTTGAAACTGCCAATAATTTGCACGACAAGCGGGATGCTCTGTGTTACACGGCATCTTGTTCTCTGCAAGAACGAAGAGGTTGGAGTACCTCCGTGGGCAGCGCAGTGAAGGAGGCGCGCGCGCACAGTAGAACGGGGTCCATTTGAGAGCACTCCGCGCTGCAAAGTGGGTGACGTCACGGCGGGAATGCCGAGTGTTTCGGGAGCGCGGCGGCAGGATGTGGGCTACGGGAAAGGCGGCCCCGGCTGTGTGCGGCCTGCGTTATTGCGGGCTAAGTGTTGCTAAGGGGCGGCAGCCTTTGAGTGCGGGGGCGCTAATGGCCGCGGCGCCTCGCGCTGGCCGTCCGCGCGGCCACGCCAGCCACACCAGGCATCCGCGGCGCTTTCTTCAGCCGTGAAGGTGCACCTCTGTGCTGCGACGCGCCGCCCGGAGAATAGCTAATTCACGTCGTGTAAATATTCTTCCTTTTTGCCTCGCCGTGCCGTGCTGTAGAAAGCTGCACGGGGAAAGCAAACCTGTGATTTGTGGCCAAGGGCGGCAACCTAACTCCGTATCTTTTCAGTACGTTCCTCTGTACGCACGCGGACTCCGCCATCTTGGAGAGGACAACGTACCTTCCACTTGGCGTGCAAATTCTTGTCGGTTTCGAGATCACACTAGATGTTTGTTGGATGACGCAAAGAACAGACGCTGTTCGATGCTGGGAATTATAGAGAGCACAGTCTTTCTGGCGATTTCACTAACATGTTTCTGAGTGTCATCTCTTCTTTACCTAAATATATATAGGGTGTCCCAGCTATCTTCAAAATGTTTAAATGTCTGTAAATCTATGGGACCAAACTGCGTGGTCATCAGTCCGTAGCATACAAACTACTTAAACCTAGGTAAACTAACCGACGGACAAACACACACACACACACCCATGCCCCAGGGAGAACTCGAACCTCCACGGCGAGCAACCGCGCGCTCCGCAGCGAGACGCTTTAGACCGCTCGGCTACTCCACCGCGGCCCAGCTATCTTGGCCACCCAAAATATCTCTGGAACAATAACAGCTATTGGAAAACGACTTTCACCGGTATCAATGTACGGCTGGGGCCCATGAATGTACATGTTTGGAAACATTCTAAAACGAAAGCAAATATATTTTTTTAACACAAAGATTTTTTTTTCTTTTTTTTTTTTTTTATAGACGCCCTATATTTTTTTCTTCAGCAATTCATAATATGACAAATCACATACTCAATGGCGTTGATTGCATCTCAATATTTCAATTACATCCCGAGATATTGCGACTCGAAGTTGACGCTTACGCGAAACGCGCGGCTAGCGCACGCCCTGTGAGACAGGCGAGAACCCCGTGCTGCTCAGGACGTGCGCTAGCCGTGTCTTTCGCGTATTTCAAGCGTCAACTTCGCGTCGCAATATCTCGGGATGTAATTGGAATATTTAGATGCAATCAACGCCATTGTTTATGTGATTTGTCATATTATGAATTGCTGAAGAAAAAATATAGGGTGTCCATTAAAAAAAAAAAAAAAAAAAAAAAAAAAAAAAAAAAAAAAAAAAAAAACATAAGTGTGGGTAAAATACACATTTGCTTTCGTTTTAGAATGTTTCCAAATATGTACATTCATGGGCCCCAGCCGTACATTGGTATCGGTGAAAGTTGTTTTCCAATAGCTGTTATTGTTCCAGAGATATTTTGGGTGGACAAGATAGCTGGGACTGAACGTGTATCTGCCACAGAGCAATCGGCCTCGTTGACTATTCACCTGCAGATGTGGATTGTAAGGCTGTTATTTGCCATTTATTTCGTAAGTTCTCTGTTGATAAAAGGTTCTTTCCTCTTTTCTTCCAGCTTCTAGTACTGTCGTTTTGACAGTCAGGAAAATATAAACACGACTAGACTGGCATCTACTGACGGAGTGTCAGCGGAAAAGACGGTATAAATTAAAATACTTACGCTCGGTGTCTGAAAATAAAGCTGACACTTCCAATAACTAACGCTGCAGTCGAGATGTAGGTATATGGATTCTAATTTGTATTCGCCTTCGGCTTTTTCCCTCCCTCAGAGTGCTGCTTATCAGTAAACGCAGAAAGCACAAGCCGTGTTAGCTGGAGCCACAATGCTTCGTATGAATAATGAGTACGACTTTACAATTCCAAACACGTACAACGCAAATGTACTCCAGTTTCCCTAAGTAACGCTAGGCAAGCTCGTTCTTCGTAATTGCCAGTTACGTATGTGCAGGATAAAAATCAATATTCTCAAAATGATCTATTAATTTCGCTCTACATATTTCAAAGCACAGAACAGCTCTGGAGCTGTTCCCAGGGACAAACGAACCTGTAATTCCAGTGAGTGAGTTACGCAGGTGCGTTGAGCTCGTGCAAAGTTTTATAACGGTTTCTAGCTTACACAGGTCTTGAACACCACATTTCACGTACTCTGTCGTTTCCATCGGAGCTTTTGGTCTAGGAGTGTATAAACGTCTGTCAGATGTACTTTATGCGCAAATTATTGTTATTTTATTTTTATAGCGGTGCAAGACTGACACATGCGTGAAATATAAGAACTCTCTCTCTCTCTCTGTTTCTCTCTGCCTCTCTCTCTCTCTCTCTCTCTCTCTCTCTCTCTCTCTCTCTCTCTCACACACACACACACACACACACACACACACACATGCATGCATCGCAAGGAAAACTGCTTGTCTGCTTGTGTTTATTAAGTTGATATTCAAAATTAAAACTGATTACACGTCATTAATATGAACGCTATAATTGTAAACTGTTCACAGTTTTTCTAGCTACAAGGAAACCGAACCAGCAGACATAAATTAGCGTGTGTGTGAACAGATGTAGTAGTCAATCACGAGAAAGTCATGAGCAGCGAAACTGGAAAACTTTGATGTAAACGGGTCTCCTTTCCACGCCTGTTGAGTGAGATAAATTATCGTTCAAGAAATCGGTGCGAAACGTCTAAGAGATGGAACGCTTTTCACGCTCCAGTTTCCCTCTTGCCGGGGCAAAACAGTTTAAAAGTTGGGAATTCCACCGTTATACTTTTTAACTACTCCACACCATGCCCTCTCGAGGGAGTTATATTTCATCTAGAGTGTAGTGTAGTAACAAACGAACAGGATATTTTACTGTAATCGTAATGTACGTTATTTTATCGCGATATACTAGGTTCAATTTAAACCTTTTTAACACTTTTACTAAGTATTCGAGCAAAAGTGCAATGATTACTAGAAAGTCTAAAAGTTCTGTGGTTCTGTAGGTTTCTTCGAATGAGTTTTAATGAAACTCACAATTCCAAGAAACTGTACCTCTACCTCTTACACTGCTGATACGACGATGAAAATTGTTCGCGTTAGTGGAGAATATTACTGATTATGTAAATTAAAAATTCGGGGTCAAGGCATATCAATGATAAGATGCTCTGATGTCATTGGTATCGTCGTGAATGGAAAGAACAACTACAGTCTCTTACAAGCTGTTGATGATTTAACTTAATTCGACTAAGTTGCACGTACTATTGAACCTCCATTTTTGAATAACGTAAGATGACTATAGTACTTTATACGAGCAGATGACGTGGCATAGCCCATTGAAGTCGGTCGTCATAAAATAAATAATTATGTTGCGATCTTGGCTTTTTACTTTTGAAGATAATTAATGTATCAGATCACCTTCACAACCTACGAAGTCATGTAATGTCAACTACAGGATTTGTTCAAGGGAATGAACAGTCAAATGAGTAGGCTACAGAATATCAATGAGAAGTATACCGGAAAAAGGCGAAAGTAATGACGAGTAGCAAAAATAAAAATAGCGATAAATCTAAGAGCGAAATCGGTGATCACGACATAGATGAAGTTAAGGAGCTGTACTAACTTTTAAGTAAAATAACACACGACGGACTAAGCGAAGACATCTCGTTCAAGCGAAAAATATTTGAGGACGTAAGGAGCAAGCGCTAGTCTGAAGTGGAGAGGTGAGCGCAGGAGGGCAATTCAAGGTGGTGCGTTAAATCGCTCAGATGATTGATGGCGCAAAAAGATTGTTAAACGTTAAACAGTTTCCTGGCAGTGTACAACCTATACGAATTCCACCATCCGAGCTCATTTTTAGAGCGAATCACGTCTACTACTTATCTTGTGCTCCTACGTTCCTATTCGAAAACTCGTTACCCTCTGCCAACGATGCTCTATTACCACCACCTATGATAGGATACGGAGTATACTGAAAGATTTTTAAAATTTATACAGTCGGGGGTTCGAATCCCCCCTCGGGCATGGATATTTGTGCCGTCCTTAGTCTTAGCTAGTTCTAAGTAGTTTGTAATCTAGGGGACTGATGACCCCGTAGTTAAGTCCCATACGTTCTACAAACATAAATGAAAAGTAAACATTGCGCAGTTTGCGCATCACAAGAAGAGAAGATTCGGAAATGTGGTGATAGATGTTGAAGATCGGATGGAAGGGTCGAAGGAATACTGAAAAGATACTGAACCGATTCAATGGGAAACGCTTTAATGTTCCGACTTGACGAAAATAAGGAGAAAACTGATGGTATAACTATGACCTGAGGACGTGTGACATAATTTATTAGTTACGTAGAGTTGAAATACCCATACCTTAAAGAGTGGTGGAGAGCTTTAAGAATACAAGTTTGTTTAATTTGAGAATTAATAAGCGAACTGAAAATCCCAAGAAGTATAGCATAATTTACATGAAAATCATTATTTGCACACGAAGCATGATTTACAGACTTTACTAAAGATTTATCTCGGAGCAAGGTGCTTCTTTACTCCGAACTAGATTCGCGGAGGCATAAAGGAAACATACATGAACATCCATACTCCACAAGCCACCACACGGTGTGTGCCTTAGGGACACTGTAGCAGGAGTAGTCTATTGAGGGGTTAAACTGCAAAAATATGCTAGTTTTAAATTTTGCTGCTATGAAAATTTTATTAAAAAGCCACTGTGTGGAGAAATTAGCGTTATACGTAATCCGATCAATTTCGATCTCGGCATATTTTCTGCCTATTGCTGGTGAGCCATCTGTAGTCGCCTAGCGGCCAGTAGATATGGTTCCGCCATGATGGAATACTGTCACAGTTAAACCATAGTGGTCACAACTATTTCATATCTGCATTGCTTCCAATACAAGAGACGCAGTGGTCTCCTTGAATCTTCCCCACTCGAATGCTACTATGATTCTCTTGAACAGAACATTTTGGACATTTTTCTGACATTAGAATTGTAAAAGAATAATTGTGTGAAAGTGTGACAGACGACAACTAAACTCAAAGATTTCATTCATTCTTTCTCCTCGAACAAACTGTTTACAACGGAAGAAACCGCTCAAAGAAGAATAAAGCACTAGTAACTACCGAAATCGGGATTTTGATTTAGATTGACTAGTTAGAGCATGCTGCCTCATTAAAAAGCAAATGTAAATACGTTCCTCTACACACACTGCAACTTCAGGGGCTCCTCCGGAACCTCTAGGCAATCCATGCGGGGAAACAGGATGTAACTTTTTTGTTCTCCTTTGCATTCATAATGAGCTTTATAAACAAGAGCAGTGAGCACTTCCGTTACTCCAGGACCCACAACAAAGCGTCTTTTGTAGCTGTCCTCTGCACGCGGAGATAAGGTTAATTAAAAGACGCTCCACAAAGACGAAGCAAGCCGTTATAACGACGTATGAACAGAGGCGGCATGTTCCACTTGTAGCGGACGTGTTTACATGACACAGGCGAATAAGGGAATTGAGATGCCCGCGAGAGGTAAATTATCATCTTGTAATTGAAGCTACGTGTAGCCTTAAGCCGTCAGGCAGTTTCTGTGTCAGCCGGAGCCGAAAACAAAGAAAAACATCCTGGTCTCTATCTGCGTCTGCCATCATAATTCCCAGTACGGCGTGCTGTGGAAGATGCCTAAACCATTCTCTGTCTAATGCCACTTGCGAATGATGTACGAGAAAAACAGAAGAATTTTAGACTTCGTATGTCTATACTTTGTCATCGAATTCATTTAGCTAGCTAGCTATTCGTGGGAAGTAAGTCATATCTTTTTTTGACTCGTTTGTACTTCTCTACGTTTTTACCACCGTCACTGATTAATATAACAGGGAGCAAGTAAGAATGTTCTCAGAACATTAACTCCCAGCATTTTAGGATTAATATGTCGGACATCTTTCTAGTAACGCCTACATCAGGACTTTTTTTTTTTTTTTTTTTTTTTTTTTTTTTTTTTTTTTTTTTTTTTTTTTTTTTTTTTTGAGCACTGATTCAATAAAGTAATAGTCACACAGCCTCTTTTGCAAATTTAATTTATCGAGGATGTCGAAGTTTAACAGAAGACAACAATTTGAAGAAATCTCATATTTGTAAGATTTCACCAACGAGACTCCGAAGTATATATGTTTTGCGGTCTACATGTTTGCAAAATCCCAAATTGTTGTCATCATAATCATTGATAATTGACGACGTATGTTTCAATACCTCAAATGAGCGTTCGCTGCTAGTGACAATAGGAACTTTGATGTTACCAGTGCTTCAGATTGCACAGATGATGCAGCTAGATAATGAAAATTGGGAATATGGTAGATGATAAATGCTGTTTGGATATCTTCAGTCGGAACAGGAGTATTACAGAATCTGTTTTATTAATCAACGAATAAGGAAGAAGAAAAAAAACATTGTCTCTTATGAGAACTCGTTATGATTCTAAAATTAACGCTATTGGATATTGCCGTAGCAGGAATATGGTGTGTTCGGTTTGAAGAATTGACTGTATCAATCATACGATAAGAATTTGAGAAACCAGAAAGAGGTATACCGGGGGATTATGTTGTGATTTGTGACGGGTGTTTTGCAGGGAAAATTCAACGAAACCAAATAATATAAATGACAGGTAAAAGGAAAAAAGTAACAGATAAGATAAACTCTTTATTATTACAAAAGTAATGGGCATAGCTGTTAATTCATTTATTCCACTGTGATAAAAGACGGTCAGTAAACTCGAGAGAAAATGTTTTTGGTTGAGGAGAAAAATAAACGCAGAATTTCAAACATTACAAGGAGATAAAATTGTAGAAATGTTAAAACACAGAGAGTCGTTAAAACACATATTCAGAAATTAAAATAGTGTGGTTAAAACTCACACGTATGCAGCTTGAAGATGAAAACATACTCATGGAGGACAGTAAGCAATGACACTTAAAATCACATGGCAACACAACATTCTGCTTATTCGACGGTTGCGGAAGTTTTAAAACTGGAGACACTGAACGCGAACCCTGGCATCGACACTGTAGCACAGACGATGCACTGCTGAAATCTGGTGGCACAGGCCCCTCGCAGGGGATTATAGACATACCACGTACCAGGATTCTGGCGAACGTCTGTGCTGTGTGTACGTCGAGAACCTCATTTGCAGATGTGAGAATGTTCAAGTGACCACTGAAATCAGCATTGTTGCGCAACTGACGCAGCACGGCCAGCTTGTGTGGGAATTCTCCAAAACGACCTTCCCGCCACTCAGCCCAAAATGACAGATTCTCTCAGTTTGCTACAGGAAGGTGGCGTGCGTCTTCGTGGCATGGCGCCTGTTTGCTTCACAAGATGTCTCACTCTGACGTGATGGCTGTGAACATTCCCTATTAAAGGACACACACAGATGCGGCTCTGGCAGTTACATCACAAGGCTATCTATTGGCGGACAAGATTAACACCAGTACCAGTACATCTACTGCGATTTCCCCAAATCACTTCGGGCAAAATCCGGGATGGTTCCTTTGAAAGGACAGGGCCGATTTCCTTCCCCATCCTTACCCAAACAATCAAAAAAGTCCAAATTTTTGTTAAGCTTAAGGGACTTAACTACGGGGTCATCGTTCCCTAAACTTACAAACTACTTATGAACTACTTACAACTAAGGACGGCACAAATATCCATGCCCGAGGGGAGATTCGAACCCCCGACCGTAGTGGCAAACAATCGGAGCGTAAGCTCCGCCTCTGATGACCACGCTGTCGACGGGGCGTTAAACACTAATCTTCCTTCCATCTAGAACATCTACTGTCCCACAGGTGGCGTGTGCGGTCATCGGATTAAAATCGACGTCGTACTTCTAGGTATACAATTTTTCTTGCTGGAAGTGCATTTCCTTTAGAAGAAGAGATGCATGCATTGATGCAATCACAGTTCGTTAGGCAGCCGAAAATATTTTTCTGCAAAGGCGCTCTCCATATTCTCTCATAGTGGGATAAATGTATTAACAGACATGTAGGCTACATTGCAATGATAAACAATGCATGCCTACCGACGTCTTTCCATCTGTCTCATCGTCGACGATGACGATATAAACAAGTGTTACCTACGCAGCCCACAGTGTCCCCGGTGCTTAGTTAACACAGAGTACCCAAATGCAGTGCCCGGAGTGGAGCCAGGTGTGAGGTTTCGCCGGCCCGTGTGTTTTTCGCCGGACACTGTGCGTCGTGAATGTCAGACACCGCCGCGAGGCGGCGCGGCGTCTAGAAAGCGTGACGGCTGGCGGCTTGTGAGCAGTCGCGCCGGCTCTCAGATAGAGATCCACAAATATTTCAGGCTCGATTTCACTGTCAAATTCGCTCGTCACAGGAAGGGCAGACTCGGAGAGCACAGCTGGTGGCCATTACGTCCCCCTCGCCCGGTTTCTCTTCCTTCCTAGTACATATAACGACTCGTTTTTGGGGCTCGTCAACTCGTTGACATTAATCGCCCAAATGGAATTTGAGCTTTTCAGTTACACGCAATGCGTGATGGCAATTGTGCAACTACCTCGATCACTTATTCTCAGCAAGAATATGGCGGACGTTCTCCTATAGCAAGCCAATCAGATAAGAGTGCGTATGGTTTAGAAAATAATTTTAACAGAAGATCCTCTTGTACTAAGTATGAAGCGAGACATAATACATGATACGCTTTTTGTAGGAAGTTCCACACTCAGTAATTATTTGTCCGGGTTCTTACAGAACCCTGCCTAACTATTTGGTATAGTCTGCCATTGCAAGCATGTCAAGTTTAATGTTTCCACAATATGAGTGAACTGTTGGCAAAATTCATAGCAGTATTTATTAAATCTAAAATTTTTTTTATTGCAGTGGAATAAACAAATTGAAACTATACCGAAGGTATGCGGTCTGCGGCGCGTCAGTCACGTTCTGCACGGGGTTCGAATCCCCCCTCGGGCACGGATGTTTGTGCCGTCCTTAGTATTAGCTAGTTCATAAGTATTTTGTACGTTTAGGGACTGATGACCCCGTAGTTAAGTTCCATAAACATTTTTTGGATGCGTGGAATCGCAGGAAAGCAGAGGGAAAATGACAACACCGGGAACATTAAAGTGGTACGTGCATGTGCAGAGAAATTGGGAAAATTGCGTGAGGATAAGAGTCGAAAAATTGAAAATCGTAGGGGCAAGGAAAATAAAAACACGGAAATTGCACTGAAAAGACAATAAAGGTGAAGACTAAGAAAAAAACAGGAAGAGAGAACAACCACTGCAAACACATTTATGGAATGGAAGAATCGAAAAGCTTTACCAAAAGGTTGAGAAGAAAAGAAAGAAGAAGTTATGCTTCCATGTGTTTTCATTTCTTCTACCCTGACTGATCGTTTTAGATGTCTGAGTACAATATTTTATTGACATAAGAATTTGTAAGTTATAGACAGGCACTTATGAACACTAATAATTGGTGTGGTTTTACTGGAATGACGTAAGCTAGATCTGATGTAAGAGAAGGGTTCTGCTGCCGCCGTCTCTGTCAATGAAATTCTTCTTTCCATAAGGCAGCATTGTCAGATATAAAATTGTCCGGCGTTTTGCAAGTGACCTTGTCTCAGTTGCCCAAATATCAGACTGTATATACTAATAAGGCGATCAAATATCCATATTAGTTTTATTGACAAACTAACATAAATATAAGGTTAGTATTCCATCGGTGTTAACTACATCTGAGTTGAAAGTAGTTCACCTGTTCATGGACTTAACAGTTACAATGAAGTTGAAAAAATGAAGGAAAAATTAAATAAGGGTGGTTAGTAGTGATATGAATGTACCTGTAATTTTTCAGTGACTAATTAATTATAATCACTCACCATCATTGTTCAATGGCATTTATGAAAGTAGGGGACGCTTAGCATTTTGTATTTTGTGCGTCACTTGGTTCGTAAAATAACAACAACGTTTCACTTCATTTGATTATACTGACCGGTTTCAGGCACTTTGCGACCCTCTTGAGACGAATATTGGCACCCGTCCCTGTTCAGTCTCCATTTATATAAGCTCTATTTACGGGTGGGTCACACGGAATCCTAAACCACTGCACTACTATGCATTTGAAATGTATACAAATGATTTTCACGAGGATAGAAAAAAAATGCGTACTTATAGAAAAAAAAAAAAAATCATGTCATCTTCGGGCCCTATGAAGTGGTATGTTCGAGAACAGCATTCCATATTATTCGTGTTTGGGATCTTTTGTCATTGGTGTTTGTCTGAATTTTGTGTGTTATCAGCGCGAACGTACTAGCACAAAATGTGCTGTTTCATGTTGGCACTTATTAGGACTGTTGAGTTTTTTCTACACGAATTCGATCAGCCCAAGTACCATTCTATATATAAGGAGATGGGTTCACATAACAAATATACGAGTCTGACCTATCTCGAAAACATTAATACATGAAATTTGTCAGACGCTACTAAGTCGTTAACTTACGTGAAATTAAACGCAGAATGCAGAAAATCTGAGGTTACTCTTGATAGACGTATTATTTATATACATCCTGTATTTCAGTTACAGTTACTTGTGCCACTGCCTCTTTACCCAGGATGCCGTGCTGCAGCCCCCCTAGCAAGAAACCCTCAATATAGTCACATATTGCCAGTGAGCCGTGAGGCCTACTTGTGTGATGATATCGGAACAGGATTCCCCGCGCCGGCTATCAGCAGTGAGTGTTGTCGCGTGGGCAGCAGAACAGGTTGTAGGCCTCGACCTCAGCCAGAGGCTGCAGTGTGGGTATCAGTGTTACCGTCCTGTCTGCGAGTGCAGTCGCGATCACCGCGAGATACGACTGCGCCGCACGCGACCTTGGCGGCTTCGCAGGGGTGTGTGTGGAAACCGCACCGCGAGCCGCTGTCGCTGCCGGCTGGTTGCACATTCCTCGCAGGGTCGACCACCGCGCCACGGGCTTGCGAAACCAGCGGGGTGCGCCAGCCGCACTCGCCGCAGCTCGCTGCATCAGCTGTGCGCGCCCCAGCCGCGGAACGCACGGTATACACAAACCAAACGCTGCACGGCTGTGCGCAAACCGCAAGGACAATCAACAAGCCAGGACACATTATACCATCACCCCAGTTATCTTGGAGGCGTAGCTCACCTGCTTTGAACTCCACCGACCATCGAAAACTCATTTGTTTCCATCATTGCACGAGCGAGCGAGCAGGCTGTGCGACGAAATTCAGTGCGCATGCGCCAAGTTTGCCACGATGAAACCGAGCAAAGCGCTGTGTTTGAAGCGTGCACATCCTTCCCCTCATTCGCCCCATACCCTTCTTCCCTTGTAAAAAAATGTTCAAATGTTTGTAAATCTTATGGGACTTAACTACGCGGTCGTCAATCCCTAAACGTACAAACTACTTATGAACTACTTACGAACTAGGACGGTACAAATATCCATGCCCGAGGGGGGATTCGAACCCCCGACCGTAGTAGCCGTGCAGACCGTGACTGAAGCGCCTCAGTCCCCTCGGCCACCGCGGCCGGCTCTTCCCTTGTATACAGAGTGTTTCCGCAAATGCATTTCAACATCTAACAGGACACGGAGAATTCTCTACTGATAAATTTAAATTAAGAAACCTGAGATCGGAGAAGCCGTCTTAACGAGTTATGGAACTAACTAGTTTACCGCTTTTGACTCATTATTTCAAAGAGAACACAGAACGGAAAGCATAGGGCCGCTCGTTTGATCTATATGCAGCGTAGCGTTGTGGTCGACGCCACATTGAAACTGAGTAAATATTTAACGACATGCGCTTACCGCTGCAGTTCGAAATGGACTTTTTTTGATAAACGTAGCTAATATGACCGACTTAATAACGACTTGTAGCAAAAAATGTCAATTCAGAACAATAGCAGTAGGCAACAATCATTTGGCGCTTACTCGCTTTCAATATGGCGTCGATCGCAATGTTTGGCCTCGTACAGAGCAAAGGAGCGGCCTTACGCTTTCCTCGTGTATCCTCTCAATTATGAGTCAGGCCCTGACTGTAGTTAGCGTAGATGTCTCGCGCACACTGCAAAAGGCGGCACTTTATTCCTACAAGTTCTCTGTTACGAAGAAAGTCATACAGGGTGTCCAGAAAAGGGCTCCCTCATTTCAAAATTAAATATCTCCAAAACAAAGATCGATAGAGGAATGCAGTAAACGGTATGTTTATTGTGAAAGCTCTAAGAAGTTTATATAAGGAACTCAAAGTTCAATGGGGCGATCTATAATTGCCACTACGGTCGGGGGTTCGAATCCCCCCTCGGGCATGGATATTTGTGCCGTCCTAGTTCGTAAGTAGTTCATAAGTAGTTTGTAAGTTTAGGGACTGATGACCCCGCGGTTAAGTCCCATAGACTATACAAACATTTGAACATTTGATCTATAATTGTTTAATAATGATTTTGCAGCCAAGATCGCATTTTCCATTTATTATGTTACCGCTACGGCGTGCTCGACGCCATCTTCAGACCTGTCGTAATTTACACAACTTCACGACATTTTTATATACTGGATGTACTCTTTTAGTATATAAAAATGTCGTGAAGTTATGTAAATTACGACAGGTCTGAAGATGGCGTCGAGCACGCCGAAACCGGTAACATAATAAATGAAAAATGCGATCTTGGCAGCAAAATCATTATTATCTAAGAAGTTTATACAGCAGTTTGAAATAATAGTTACAAAAGCTGCTAACAGATGGCGCTGTACGCTGTACAGATCGTATCAGCATACATAAGTGAAATGATCGTATGAAAACACTCTTTGCAAACAATCACATCACGATGTTTTCAAAATGTTTACCATTGGCACTACAGAGGTGGCGCAAACGAAGAATGAAATTCGCCATCACATTTCGTAGTGTCTCAACCGAAATGGATTCACATGCCACAGAGATCGTCGATTCAAGCTCGTCCAGCGTGGCGGGATGCTTCGGGTAGATGTTCAAATGTTTGTGGAACTTATGGGACTTAACTGCGGGGTCATCAGTCCCTAAGCTTACAAACTACTTAAGAACTAGCTAAGGCTAAGGACGGAACAAATATCCATGCCCGAGGGGGGATTCGAACCCCCGACCATAGTGGCCGTGCAGACCGTGACTGAAGCGCCTCAGTCCTCTTGGCCACCGCGGCCGGCTGCTTCGGATAAACTATGTCTTTCACTGTGCCCCACGAAAAAAAGTCACAGGGAGTCAAATCCGGCGAATATGGAGGCCAATCCATGCCTGCACCAGTAAATTTGGGATATTCCAAAGCAATGACTCGATTCCCGAATGTAGCTGCTGGTGAGATTCGTAACACCAGGGCTATTTGCGAAGGTATGTCAGAAGTTTGTTCGGTGTTGTCATGCATGAATTGAGGCTACGGCTATTAGTTCCAGCACGTTTGGTAAGATACGGTGCAAATGGTACGTCCATTGTGTAAATGATTGTTTTTGTCGTTAAGTGTAAGAAATGGAAATTTAAAAAAAATACACTGTAACGCATTGTATTCCCATTATATCCGTAAACTGGCTGGTCCGATCCCAGGTTCTAACCTCTAAATGTCCAGTGGAACATCCTCTAAGGCCTCTTAATTACGACACGCTCTTACGGAAACACACGGTATGAAAAATTACATATATTTGTCAACTTTGCCAACTTCGATGAAACGATGTCGAAGTTTATTGCAATGTACCCTCTGTCCTTAATCATTTCTTGTAGTACTCAATAGGGACTGATGACCCCGTAGTTAAGTCCCATAGACTATACAAACATTTGAACATTTCTAGTGCTCAAAGTGAGACATTTTCCACGAGACTGCGCGAGATGTGACCTGTTTATACCTTCCTATGGAGCGTGTAATGGTGCCGTTGTCGAAATCATTGCTACCAGTCGATCACAACCTCCATTTCTGATGAAGCAGAAGTCCGTAATCAGATCGCGCCCGCTTGGGCAACCGCAGGAAGGCATTTCGGATATGGAGGAACAGCTTATTATGGTGGTTGGGCTGCGGTCGCAGTGTCGGAGAAAGCTTAGTCGGTTAAGAAACACTCGTAGAAGTTGGTGGTTATGATTGATTACTAGTAAGGGTATCAATAACAGCACACTGAAAAACATTTCTTGTAAACTTACCGTACACGGTAAATTGTACATCGATTTAAAAAAAGACACGTCACTCTGCAAAGAGGCAGTTCAAGATAGTAATCACGAATGTATGCTGTCGTTTATCGGTTAGTGAAGTCAACGGAGGATCAAAAGCAACTGCAAAGCAATTTAGACAAAATTTCGACATGGAATTGGCAATTAACACTAAATAAAGAAAAGTGTGAAGTAATATACATGACCAATGAAAGAAATCCGCTGAACTTCAATTACGCGATAAATCAGACAAACCTTAAGATCGTAAATTCTACCAAATACCTAGGAGTTACAATTTCTAACAACTTAGACTGGAGAGAACACATAGAAAATATTGTGGGGAAGGCGAACCAAATGTTAAGTTTCATTGGCAGAACGCTTCGAAGATGCAACAGTTCCACCAAAAAGACTGCCTACATCACACTTGTGCGTCCTCTCCTGTTGTCCAGTATGGGATCCTCACCAGGTGCGACTGACGGAAGAATGTTCAAATGTTTGTAGAGTCTATGGAACTTAACTATGGGGTCATCAGTCCCTAGACTTACAAACTACTTATGTACTAGGACGTCACAAATATCCAAGCCCGAGGGGGCATTCGAGCTCCCGACCGTAGGGGCCGTGCAGACCGTGACTGGAGCGCCTCAGTCCCCTCGGCCACGGCGGCCGGCATGACGGAAGACATTGAGAAGGTTCAAAGAAGATCAGCTCGTTTTGTTTTATCACGTTACAGGGGGGAAAGCGTCACGGAAATGTTGCACGATTTGAGGTGGAAATCGTTAAAAGAAAGACGTAATTCGTTGCGGCGAGATCTATTTCGGAAATTTCAATCACCGACTTTTACTTCTGAATGTGAAAATATTTTGCTAGCACCCACTTACATAGGGATACATGACCATCTCTATAAAACAGAACGATTTAGGTGTTCTTTCTTCCCGCGCGCTGTTAGAGAACGGAACGATAGAGAAAGGTTATGAAAGTGGTTAATGAACCCTCTGCCAGGCACTTAAATGTGATTTGCAGAGTATCTATGTAGATGTAGATAGTGATATATACCTGAAACGAAATAAAAGAAATTGTTGTAAATATATTTTTATTCGCATATGCTTCACAAAATGTTTGCTACAGCGCTTATGAGTACCGGTATCGAAACATATGCAAGTACTGAATTACCTTGTGTTTGAAACATTTAATAGTAGTACGCTGTCATTGAGAATGCGTTATATATTGTTGAACAGGCAACGAAATATAAGGACTTTTTCATCTATTTTATATATTTTCGAAGAAGGTAGGAAGGAAGATTGTGTTTAACTTCGAGTTTACTCTGTCATCATTAGGAACGAAACACACGCTCAGATAATATTTTATGTCTCTCTTTGCTTCTCTTGCAACCATTGAGAATTCCGTGCGCAGTCTCTTTCATTTAAATGCAGTCTCTGGTTTGCTTGGTTAAGAATCATGTTGCGCAATCCGGAATTGCAGTTGACTCCGCAGATGAAATACAACAAGATATCTGCTCCGCGATCGCGGCGCGTTGCCACACACCGGTATGTCTATATTTGTAAAGCAAAGGCGGCGGTTACTTAGGTTACGCAAAGTCTCATACCGCGGTCAAGCACGTCTGTATCGTCCAGCCAACGTCTAAACGGATGGCAGTGACTTTAAAACAGTATAAATCCTTAGTACAATGCAAAACGTCCTCCGTGAGAAAATTAAGGAGAAAAACATTTCTGTCGTGAATCGATCAATCACCAGTACCGTAAAGTGGCTGCGGTATCTGGCAGAGTAATTACTTCCAGGACGTGAGATGAATTGGATAACTTGTATACATAAATTTCTTAACGAGATTACAGAATTAAAAAGGGGAGTCTATCCTGCGAAACGACCCTTTAGTACCTCCATAATATACTACGGATCACTTGCTGTAATACACAATGTATCTTATCTATGAATTTTGCTGAAGGTTGTAATGATACTGCTGCCCCCCTCATCTCAATGTTATCGTATGATACCGTCTGCCTGGTCCTCTCATCTCTATGTCATCCTACGATACCGTCTGCGTCGGGTCCGGAATCGTGTGGTTCAGTCGTGATATATTTTGCGTGTGAAGTTAAAAACGAAATAGCCAGCCTAGGAATCAGTGTAGGACAGTGTCTCGGTGATACTGTGGTTAAAACAAGTGATAGATTTCATTAATTAAGAGATTCATATATTTTCTTTCCAGACAGTTCTATAAACAATAGTTGCGTCATTGTATGTTATTTCAAGACTTAAACCGACGAATTGTAAAATCTTTTGTAAAAAAAAACAAAAAGAAATGAAAATTAATAGCATTCTGTATATGTTAGGCTCATAAACAAGTTGGTTGACCATCTAATTGTGTTATTTCGACTATTACATTAATTATCAATATTGAATTCTTTGTATATATTAACTGATGCGAGATTTGGAGTATATTTTGTAAATGGCCATGACATTTGATAGTTCAATTTATGTTAGGAACATGTATGACGTACTCGTTAACTAATTAATTGATATTTAACATTTTGGTTTGTTGTCAAACAAAAAGTAGCGTGATTAAAACTGAAATAGATAGGTGCGATCTAAAACTATTCTGTGTATAGTTTTCATTTTATAACGTGATTATTCTTATGTACATGAAATGTTTTCTTTGTGTGTTTGTTAATTGTAAATTAGTATATTCAATTGTTATGAACAATGGATAATGTAATGCCATTATTGGTGATGTTATATATTTTGCTCACTGCCTTGCGTGGAGGAATTCGAGTTTTGGAGGAGTTCGTGTTTCAGTCGTTTGTCAAGTGCTCTGGAAGCTATGTCAGTCTGTTGTTTTATAATGGAAGTTCTGTCAGCGAAGTTCTGTTATGAATTTGTAATGTTTTGGTGGAGAAGAAGTTAGATTTAAATTACAGAAGAAGTGAAAAATTGTACACATCGTAATCTTAAAAAGCTGAGTATCGGTAGAATGAACTGTAATTACTTAAAATATATTAAAACGTTATAAGGTGGTACTGAAAAGTCATGCTCTACACATTTAATTGTAAATAAATTGGGGCAGTAAAAATTGTTCATAATATTTGGAGAACATATTTTACTTGTGCTTGTATATCAAAATTCTTACACGCTTCTAGAGCTTACTGAGGGAAATATTCTACTGAATTACTTTTACTACATAGTCGAATAGTAAACCGAGGTCTTGCGTTAGCCATGTTATTCTATTCAACTGTCTGTCTGAGACCATATGGACTCCGCATACGGGAAAGTTGGACAGGTCGAGGTGGGCCGCATTCGTCGGTGTCGAGGTCTCCGGATATGACTCCTTCAGGCTATTTCATGAAAGTGTAACCGAGTAGTCTTGTTTGCGAGACCTCTCAGCATTAGAAGATAGACGTTGTTGCACAGTACAGATTCGATGAACTGCGTTTCTAAATATTCTAAGGTCTTCCAGATTTCGGTATTCTGTAGTTTACGTGAATCAGACACGACAAACAGCCGCGGCGGATTAGCCACGCGTACGGGGGTTTCATGTTTCGGTGCGCGCGGCCGTTCGCCGTCGGGGGTTCGAGTCCCACCTAGGGCATGGGTGTTTGTGTAGTCCTTAGATTAGTGTAAGTAGTTTTTAAGCTACCGAATGATAACCTAGAAGTAAGCCCGATAGATTTACAAACATTTTTCACGACAAATAACAAGATCTATCTATTCCCCAATCTTTTCCAAAACCGAGATTATATTTCTTCTGTAATGATCTCATTGTCCACGGTGAGATACGTCCTTATTTTCCTTCTTATAGGCTACGAATTGTGTCGCGACGAAGTCGAGGCATAAAAAATTGTTGGTTACTTTGCTCACCAAATAAAATAGCAAACTTTCGATTGTCGTGTAGGATAGTTTCTTCCTTTTGCATTACTGATCAATAAGGGACCGTTGTGAAACGGTTTTATGCGCAAGAGACGGAATCTCTTTGGTTGCTTAAGTAGCAGCTGTCTGTCATACGCAGAGCCCGGGTTCCATTCCCGACAGGGCTGAACTGGGTTGCAACTGATGAACTAATTGATTGAGAAAGAGCGTCTCCAGGTCACAAAACAAATAGTGGTGACCTCACGCCTGACTACTATTGTATCCAGTGACGCCACTGGTGTAGGATGGTATGGTGGTTGGTCGGTATTAATGACCCCTCCAAGTCCTGATTGCTAAATGTGTCATGATCACAAAGTGGCCAATGGTAAGTTGTGTAGATATCACAACGAAAATGTCAGCAGAGACATCATTGATTTGGAAAGTACGGGTAGCTTTTACAAGTAATCATCCCGTTATGTAAATTCATCAATTCAGGGGAAACCCAAAGTTGGAAAGTCTAGAAATGATAATCTTTATCAAAGTATTATCAACAGAATGTAAGTTCACATCATATCTAGTTGATTATGTATGACTTTTTGTGGCATATTTTACAATTACTGATATGGTGTCTGTTCTTCTCGGGCAATATCAATAAGTAGAAAAAAATGTTCAAATGTTTGTAGAACTTATGGGACTTAACTACGGGGTCATCAGTCCCTAAGCTTACAAACTACTTACGAACTAGCTAAGACTAAGAACGGCACAAATATCCATGCCCGAGGGGGCATTCGAACCCCCGTCCGTAGTGGCCGTGCAGACAGTGACTGGAGCGCCTCAGTCCCCTCGGCCACCGTGGCCGGCAATAAGTAGAAAATTTCTTAGTTTGAGCACTTGAAGAAATGAATAAAGACAGAGGGTAGTTTGCAATAAACGTCGATATCGCTTCATCGAGCACAAAGTTGGCATATATGTATAATGTTTCAACAGAGTGTTTCCGTAAGAGCGTGACAAAATTTAACAGGACATGCAAGATGCTCAACTGAACAGTTTAAGGTACGGAATATGGGGACGCAGGAGACAGCTTAAGGAGATGACAGGAATAAGACCACATTACAGAGTTTTTTTTTTTTTTTTTTACATCACTTACAGTTAACTGCAAATACCACCATTTACACAATGGACTTACCATTTCACTGTATCGGATAAAATGCACTGTAACTGACGGCCATAAACTTTAATGCAAGCGTGACAACAGCGAACAAACTTCTGACATACCATGACAAATATCCCTGGTGTGTTACGAATCACATTAAAAGCACGAGTCTATTTTTCACCTGATGCCATGGAAACGACCTATTTTTACATTTACATTCTTTCTGGAAGTCCAGTTACAATTTCTAGAAGCAATAAAATCATTACATTTTGCCGATGACATTGTAATTCTGTCAGAGACAGCAAAGGACCTGGAAGAGCAGTAGAACGTAATGGTCGGTGTGTTAAACGGTGCGTATAAGATGAACATTAACAAGAGCTAAACAAGGGTAATGAAGTGCAGTTTAAGAAAATAAGGTGATGCTGAAGGAATTAGATTAGGTAACGAAACACTAAAGGTGCTAGATAATTTTTGTTACTTGGGTGGTAAAATAACAAAAAAATGTTTAAATGTTTGTAAAGCTTACGGGACTTAACTGCGGGGTCATCAGTCTCTAAACTTGCAAAGTACTTATGAACTAACTTATACTAAAGACAACACAAACATTCATGCTCTCATGCTCGAGAGAGGATTCGAACCTTCGTCGCGGGTGGCCGCGCGATCAGCAACGTGGCGCTCCAGACCGCTCGGATACTCCCACGCGGCGTAAAATAACATATGTCGGTCGCAGTACAGAGGATATAAAATACAGAATGGCAATAGAAAGAAATGCGTTTTTGAAAAAGATGAATTTGCTAACATTGAATATTAATTAAATGTAAGGAAGTCCCATCTGAAGGCACTTGTGTCGAGTGTAGCTTTGTACGGGAGTGAAACTTGGACGATAAATAGATTAGACAGGAAGTTGATAGAAAGTTTTAATGTGTGATTTCTATGGAAGAATGCTGAAGATTAGGTGGGTAGATCGTGAAACTAACGAGGAGGTACTGAATTGAGGAGAAAAGGAATTTCTGGCATATCTTGACTAAAAGAAGGGATGATCGATTGGTAGGACACATTCTTAGGCATTAAGGAATCTTGAATTTAGCGTTGGAGGGAAGTGTGTAGGTTAAAAGTCGCAAAAGGAGACTAAGAGATGAATACAATAAGTAGATTCAAATGGCTGTTGGTTGCCGTTCTTATTAGAAGATGAAGAGGCTTGCTCAGGAGAGACTGGCATGGAGAGCTGCACCAAACCAGTCCCCGGACTGAAGACCACAACATAACACAAAATGAAGAAATTTCCATGTCGTATCTTGTGTCTTTAAATAATTTATTCCCAACACAAGTAAACATAGCCACAGTACTGTCCGACAAATTTGTGGAGCTACAGGCTTCATTTATTTTTGTTGGAGCTTACAAATATTAATTTTTTTAGTGCAAATCTGCTCACTTCACTCATTAACATTCATTCCCAGAATTACCTGTCAGAAAATAAAGGACGGTAAAAAAGCGATCTTGGCTACATTTCCGTTTGGGGGTTCTTTAATTTTGCATTTTTCATTTTTAAGCTGTATTTGAAAACTTTGTTTTCGCTGTCAGACTAAAGCATATTCCTTGCACCGAGCGAGGTGGCGCAGTGGTAACGCACTGGACTCGTATTCGGGAGGGCGATGGTTCAAATCCACCCGCGGCCATCCAGATTTAGGTTTTCCGTGATTTTCCTAAATCCCTCCAGGCATATGCCGGAATGGTTCCTTTCTAAGGGCACGGCCGATATCCTTTCCCATCCTTACTCAAAACTCCGAGCGTTAGCTCCGTCTCTAATGACCAAATTGTCGACGGGACGTTAAACCCTAAGCTTCCTTCCTTCCATATTCCTTGTAAAGAAAACTTTACTGTAGGTTAACCATATTGAAAAGACCAGTGGTCAAAGAGCTCATTCTGTTCCTGTAGAATCGAACTACCGTGTAAACGGAGCGACTTTAGGAGAAAACTGATCAAGGAAAGTAATATTCACGTAATGAACCTTATAATTAACCTTCTTTTCATGCTTGACTACACCCATAACGTGGGCTAGCACGAGAAAGGAGTGGCGGTGTCAACTTTCTCGTAGGACTGGAATGTCGTGACGTTGAAAAAAAGCCTGTGACGTTCTACAGCAGTTTAACATATATCGATCCCAAATATTTCTAGTACTCTATAGAAAGGAAGAATGTCACTCGTTAACAAATCCGGTTCTGTTTTCGCTTTCAGCATTGAAGTTCACGGAGAGGGATAAGGAAGGTATACTGAAAGCCTGTGAAACCTTAATTGTGCTCTGCTGAAACAATGAAGGCAGGGCGCAAATTTCGGCCAATGGCGGTCTAAGGAGTAAGACGAGTCCAAACCAGAAACGTCGAATCAGATATACTGAAAGAAGTAGTAAAGCGAATCGGCGCTTGATTCAAAGTACTGAAAATTGGTATTGGATGATACCTATCAAACCAACCTTGCTGTATTTAGAAGCGCACGTATGAGAGATTTTAATACACATCAACAGTGTTTGGAAAACAAATTATAGCAGAGACAAATGAATTGAGATTATGGCGTTTGCCTACATTGGTTGACAGTTTCCCCTCTACATTGCGAAACGATATCAGTCTTTGTACGATGCATATCTCGCTCACTTTAAGGTATTTCCAGCGCTATGCTCGACGCTTGTTGTCGCTTCAAGCACATCGGGCCGTTACCTCTGAAGCCACCCACGCGTTGCGCTAGGTTTTGCTTCTTGTGTTGGACATCTGTGGTCTACAGTGATTCCAGAATTTGGCCGTGAAACCACAGACCTCCGGGGATGGCAAAGAAAAGTCTTATTTTTCACCAAATTGAGTGTCTGTCCAACAAGAGTTTTTCCCTGAGTTCTGAAAAGTGGACTGGTGTCTTTAAACCACCGACATCTTGTTAAGATAACTAGATAAATGCATTATCCAAAGACCAGTTATCACAGATGTGTGAAATCAATCACAGTCTTTTCCACGGCGCGACAACAACAGGGTTACGTGTCCATGAGCTATTTTATTGCTCTCTTTCCGGAAAATACTTTTACGGTATTTCCCCGTTTGACAATTTGTCATATAACTCCATCCCTTCTTTAAGTCGATTTATGCCACAAATTACATTTCTGCCCAACTCTGTGCAGTACCTTCAGTTACGCGATCTACCCATCTAATCTTCAGCATTCTAATGTAGCTCTAAATTATAAGATCTCCAATACTCTTCTTGTCTGAAGAAGTTTTCGTTAGTGTTTCACTCCCGTACAAGGTTGAGATCCAGAGAAATACCTTCAGAAAAGACTTCCTGTCAAATTAATATTCAACTGTATAAAAGGTTTTTTTTTCCAGAATTGCGTTTCTTCTCAGTGCCATTCTGCATTTTATGTCTTCACTAACTCGGACGCCACAAGTTATTTAACTGTCAAAGTAACGAAATTCTTCTATATTGGCCCGATTCCTAATCTGCTTCCCTCAGCATCGCCTGATTTAATCCGACTACATTCCATTACCCTTGCTTTTCTCTTGTTTATGATCACTTTGTATCTTCCTTTCAAGACTACGTCCAATCTGTTTATTCAGCAAGACTTTTACTATCTGTGACGCAATTACAATGTCATAAGCAAAGCACAAAGCTTCTATTCCCCTTCAAAAATTCCCCTTACTTTCCTTTACAATCTGCTAAATTGAATAACATTGCGAATATGCTGTCTTGCCCCTTTCCCAATCAACGTACCCTTTCGTGACCTTTGACTCTCTTAACTGCTGACTGGTTTCTAAACAAGTTGCATATAATTTACCGTCCCCTATACTTTACCTAGGATAACTTTACAGTTGGAATTAGTGTTTTCCGATCAACACTGTGAAAAGACGAATGCAAAGTATTTAAACATTTCGGCAATATCAGGACACTGAAATAAATTCAACGACAAAATTGTAAATTTCTTCTGAACCTAGATTCGAACCCGGATTTCCCGCTTCGGATAAGCGGTCTCCTAAACCAAATAGACTATCCAGACACGCTTCCCTTCGTGCCCAAATTCTCAACTTATAGCACACTACAATTGTAGTGTCCCTACTCTCTGGTTCCTCCTGCTAGAAGCCTATACTGGATTTCCGCAAGGGATCGAGCATAGTAAGTACGTCCGCAATGAAATTGTCAATTGCTTGTTGGGGGCATATATACAATTATTGATGCGGATGAAAACCGTTTCTGAAGAATCGAAATTTTGTTGACGTTCAATATTAGTTTAAATGTTCGGAAGTCCTTTCCGAAAGCATTTGTCTGGAGTGTAGCATTGTATGGGAGTAAAATGTGGACGATAAAGAGTGCAGTCAAAAAGATGATAGAACCTTCCGAAATATGCTGCTAGTTTAAGTTATAGCCTATTTTATGACACCACATATGTTTCCTAATGTACAAGGTGTGTTAAAGTCAATATAAACGACACTCACAGAACATATGAAATCATCTGCGAATGGGCAAACCTGAAAATGTATACCTATCCGGGATTCGAACCCGGGTCCTCGATTTCTATGCAGTTGCGCTGACCACTACACCACTAAGGACACAGTGATCACCGCTCCTCCAAGGACTACCTAAGCACGCCTCCCGTCAGATACAAATTCCCAGCTTCACCTTGCCCACAGTACTCAAACTCGTAGTTATGAAACTAATTCCCGTTAGAGTAAGGGCCACAAATTTGCCCATTAATCCCCACTAAAGAAGGATCATTGCCCGTCATCGGATGTATCTATTTTCCAAATGAAATATTATAATATAGATAAGACCAGATGATGGTGACACAGTGCACCGAAACCGCTCGTCAATTAATTGTTAGTTTTGCGATCTTGGCTTATCATTTGGAAACTATAAAACGAATTGATCGCCTCCAGACCAGACGATGTCATATGGCATCTGTTCCGAAAGAACAGACGTCAATTCAGATCCAGCAGTTGCTATTATTTCTTATTCATAGAATATATGACATCAACTGCAAATGGGAAAAGCTGAAAATGTGTATCCAGCCGGGATCGGAACCCGGATGTCCCGCTTTCTTGGCAGTTGTGCTGACCCCTACACCACTGGGGACACAGTGATCACTGCACCTGCAAGGACTACCTAAGAACGCTTCTCATCAGACATGAATTCCCAGCTTCGCCCTGCCCACAGTACTCAAACTCGTAGTTTCTCTGTGTCCCCAGTGGTGTAGCGCTCAGCGTAACTGCCTAGAAAACAGGAGATCCGGGTTCGAATCCCTGCTAGGTACACATTTTCAGCTTTGCCCATTCGCAGTTGAAGTCATGTATTCTGTGTATACGATATAGTAACAACTGCAGAATCAGAAATGACGCCTGTTCTTTCGGAACAGACACCACATGTATACTGTTCGAATCCATTCAATATCGTATTGAGAAATGTAGCTTGCCGGCTGCTTGGAGCGCTGCTGTCGCAGTATATCACAAAAATCTGCTGGAGTGTCGTGACTGTATGTGTCAGACTGTGTTATCACTTATTTCGTACAACCCGTGGCGCTGGCAGCAGGTGTACGCAAGCGACAATCAGTCGAGTGTGTGGAACAAAGGGCGGCGCCGTGACTCAGTGCCAGTGTGGGTACTGCCGGCTGCTGTGTGGACGCGGCGCTGGTGCACAGGCGCGGGCTGCTGCGCCCCGCAGGTGCACGCCGCACACGTCATTCCACCACAAGCGAGAGGTGGCGTAATCGAGGAAATACGTGCGCCTGTCTGCAGCCGTCTGCTGCGACACTGCGCTCGGTGCGGGTAGCTCGCCTAGCGGTTCTATGACGTGAAGTGTCATTCTGAGACACACAACAACGAAATGTCCTGCTCTGAGGGCGTGTGCAGCGGGCATGAAACCTCAACGCCTGAACTAACCAACTACTACTAACCGATCAAAGATGCAGGTGGCACATCTCATACATCCTGTAAACGTACTCAATACATTTACAGTATTTATCTATATCTATAAATGTGAATGTCTGTTCGGTGTACGTTTATCACGACTGAACCACAAGACATAAAGAGCTAAAAATTTGTACAGTTAGTAATGTCTGTCCGGGGAAGACTTTAGGCACGGTTTTATGGCGATCGGATACCTATTTATATCTCTCTCTCTCTCTCTCTCTCTCTCTCTCTCTCTATATATATATATATATATATATATATATATATATATATATATATATATTAATGTGAATATCTGTTCGGTGTACGATTATCACGTCCGAACGACAGGACGCAGAGACTTAAATATTTGTACAGTTAGTAATTTATACCTAGGGAATGTTTTAGGAACGGTTTTATAGCGATCTGATAGATTTTTAGTAATTTGAAGCATACAACGTGAAATGCGGAACAACAATGACTCTTTGAAAATTATATTTACTCTTTGAACATGGTTTTATTGATTGTATTGTCGCTTGAGAATTGATAGCGATAAAAGGGTGGAGTATATTGGGATGTAAAGTTTTCGGTGTATATGAAATTCTACGTGTGTGTGTGTGTGTTAATATTTCGCTCTGCAGCGAAATCTACAGAACGCAAAGGAATGGTCCGTGTGTAATTGTTGTCCGAAGTCTCCCGTTGTACACCATAGCAGTTCCATGCCGATAGCTATAAGAGGGTGCAAGATATGGTGGTTGGAAGGCGTCAAATTATAAAAAAAATTCGGACTGAAGGCCAGCGATGCCGTTTGCGACTCTATAGCAAGGAGGTTACATACAGCGAAACGTGATGCCACAGACCATATCTTTGGTCTATGCGAGCTACAATGTCTTCAGCCCTTTCTCTGTAAGGGTAAGGATACGAATAAGGAAATACAACAATAAATACATAAAACAGTAAAAAAGAAATTTCTTTTAATACATCTCTTTAAAAAATCTATTTGACGTTTCGCGCATTACAGCAAGTGATAAATCTGTGATATTACAATTATTGCTGTCGAATTTCGTGATTGGGTTCATCGAAACGAGTGCATTTTTACGTGTGATTTCTTATTTCTTATATATTCTGATAAATGTAACTTAAAAAAAAAAAAAAAAAAAAAAAAAAAAAAAAAAAAAAAAAAAAAAAAAAAGGAGATGGACAGTGAGAGAATGGATAGTAAAAGTACTAACTGAAGGCTCGAATAAATAAATAAATAACCGGGCAACGCCGGGTTTTCAGCTAGTAATTATATAAATCGCAATTTGCGATTACTTATGGCTTTACTGTACTAGGATTAGATGTAATACCAATGTACGGCGAATGAAAATTTGTGCCCGGCCGGGATTCGAACCCGGGGATCTCCTGCTTTACTAGGCAGACGCGTTGACCACTTCGCCACCGAGGACACAGTGACCAACCCGATTGCAGAGGACTCTTCCCTGCACGTCTCCCGCCACACCCAAATCTCCATTCGCCACACTGTCTCTTTCCTATTACCACTGCCTCTTAATTCTGTGGTAATAGAAAAGAGAGAGTGTGACGATGTGAGGAGTCGCCAGAAACGACACGTGGTTCGGATTCCACGTTAAGCTGTAGGTCCCCTTGATTGATTGATTGATTTTTTTTCGGGGAAGCCAAAACAGTCTTGGTCCAACCCGCCACCGCCCGCACCGAAACTAAGTTTATTGTGCGGTATCGCTCCGTGTATATCTAGTAAAGCCAACCAATGCCCTTGAACATTGCAAGGAGTCCCTTTACCAGTTATTTATTAGACACAATTTCTTCGGGTCTGGTTGTCCCAAATATTCTGTTCCGTTTATTCTCCATTGCAATGCATTCGAAGATTAGATGTGATGCAGTTTCATCATTGTCATCACAGATCCTACATTTAGGGTCCTCTTCTGTTATTCCCATTGTACGTAGGTGTTTTTTGAAATTCCCATGGCCTGTCAGCAATCCAACCATGAGTCTAATCTCTCTCCTGTTCAGACCCAGGATTGCAGAGCTTCTTGTAAAACATGCTTTGGCATCATTACCTTGCCATGTTTTTGTTGATGGACTTTGGTCCAATATTCTACGTGCTGTCTTCTGAGCCAGTTACGTAGCTCCAATTTGATCATTGCCTTGGTGACTGTCAGGACAGGTTCCGGTCCAATAAATGGAGTCTCTGCCCCCATCCTGGCTAATCTGTCGGCATGTTCGTTGCCACTGATCCCCGAGTGGCCAGGGACCCACAATATGTTTACTCTATTGCTTTCCCCTAGCTCCACCAGAACCCTATGACATTCTGCAACAATTTTAGACCTTGTTGCAGGAGCTGCCAGTGATCTCAGGGCTGCCTGGCTGTCTGAATAGATATAGATGCTACGATCTTTGTAGCACCTACGCAAATTCTCCTCCACACACGTCCTGGTGGCAGTGATTTCGGCCTGGAATACTGAGGCCAGTTTTCTAGAGATATGACGCCCTCCAGTCTTGGCTGCACCCCATATACCCCGGCCCCAACACCTTGGTCTGATTTTGACCCGTCAGTGAACCAGACAATATCCCCCGTACGGTGTGTAGGTCCCCTTTCTCCGGTTGGGTAACTGGGGTAGGCTACGGACATGCAAGTCGCCGAAGTGGCGTCCAATGGAAAGTCTTGCACCAGGCCATTGAGCCATACGAAATTATTATTAATATTATTAACAGAATATAACGACCTATTGCATCCAATAGCAGTCCTTTTTTGTGTTGAATATCATCGGTCTTTGTAAATGAACATAGCTTCCACAAAATCGAACCTTCGGTACAAACCTGGGCAATCGGTTAACACTTGCATCAGTTCCAGAACGATGATCACTAAGAAATTCTCGACCTTCATAGTAGATAGGAACGCAGATGGTCAAGAGGAACGATATACCGGTTAGTTGCCTGCTGTAAGCATTCCTGAGAGGTGGAAAGTGGGTATGAGCGAACGCTGGAGTGGGTGTAGCAGCGGGCGGTGGTGTAACACGTTCAACGAGTCGACGCGCCAGGACGTACTGAGGGAAAGTGTTGGAGTCGTGGGACGCCGGGAGTATGCAAAGTAAATGAGACAGGCTTACCGGCTAACAGGCGGCATCGACGCCCGCTCTGTAGATACCCCGGTTTGGCCTCTTTTGCTTCTAACAGGTTCATACGGAGATATCTAGCTACCTGTACGGTCACAGGAAAAATTCCCACGCATTGTGGGGCAGTGTACTAACGGCTAACGAGAAACGCATGACGATTCACGATACTTGAAAGTGGATAAACTGATACTCTTCTACATTCAGACAATTTGTTATTAACATAATAACATTGACTGCGTTACCAGATACTTCCATACAAGTCCGATGAGTTACGCATCCTGCTAGAGCGGAGACAGTTCAGTACCCAAGCTATCATAATGACCAAAATGAAAAAAAAAAAAAAAAAAAAAAAAAAAAAAAAAAAAAAAATAGTTTCAATACTATATGAAATAGTTAATGGGAAAGTTACGACATATTAGAGAAGCCGCTTTAAAAAAAATGATAACTCATGTATAGGAGTACGTATCTAGCAATTGTCAGTACAGACATTCGTGGGTACAAGGAAAAATTCTATTTTACAGTCACGTTAATAACTGTACCTCTGTTTTTTTGTCGTAACTTTCCCATTGATTATTTCATTTTGTATCGAAACTATTTTCTTTTTTTCATTTTGTTCATTGTGATAGCTTATGTATTTAGCTGTCTCCGTGCTAGCGGGATGCGTAACACTTCGGGCATGTATAGAAGTATGTGATACCGCTGTTTAATATTGTGTTAATCCGCTTTACTCCTCAACATGTCTATATGTACAAGAGTATCGGTTTATCCACTTTCAAGTATGTGTGTGTGTATGTGTGTGTGTGTGTGTTTTATTGTGTGTGTGTGTGTGTGTGTGTGTGTGTGTGTGTGTGTGGTGTTTGTTCTTTCGGACATACCCAGGCCGCGCGGAAATAGCCGAGCGGTCTGGAGCGCCAAGTTGCGGATAGCGCGGCCTCCCGCGTCGGAGGTTCGAATCCTCCCTTGGGCATACATGTTTTTGCTGTCTTTACTATAGGGTAGTTCATAAGTAGTTTGTAAGTTTAGGGACTTAACCATAAGCTTAACAAACATTTGACATTTCCGATGCCTGAATTAACAGACACCACTTTCTGATCCTGCAGTTATTATCTGTTCATATTCAAGGAATTCACCCCCATGAACCACAGACATTGCCGAGGTGGGCTTGCGTGCCTCAACGATAGATATAGCGTAGATGCAATCACAGCGAAGGGGTATCTGTGGAGGGGCCACACAAATGTGTAGTCCCTAAAGGGGGCTGCAGCCTTTTCAGTAGTTGCATTGGCTTTAGTGCGGATGAATGACTGAGCTGACCTCTTAACATCAACTAATGTTACTTTGCCATATAGTTACTGCGAACGACTGAAAGCAAGGGGAAACTACAGTCAGTACCTTTCCCGAGGACATGCAGACTACGAGTTTGAATAATAGTGGGCAGGGTAAAGTTGAGAAATTGTTCAAAAATGCTCAAATGTTTGTTAAGCTATTGGAACTTAACTGCGGGGTCATCAGTCCATAAAGTTACAAACTAATATATACTAAAGACAAAAGAAACATCCGTGTCTGAGGGAGGATTAGAATCTCCGACGGGGAACGGCCTCGCGCATCGGAGCATAGCACCTCAGTGTGTCAGGCTGAGAATTTGTATCTGGCGGGTGTGCTTGAGTAATCCGTGGGGGTATGGTATCGCTGTGACGGCAGTGGTGTAGGTGTCAGCCCAACTACCTAGAAAGTTCCCGGCTGGGAACACATTTTCGACTTTACCCTTTCGCAATTAATGTCATACATTCCGTGAATACATATTAAACAGTTTGCTGGTACGCATATTGTTGACTCTCGAAAACAATTTCATTGGTTCCTGCTTCTGTTGCTCCGCCAGATTCTGAATACGGATTGCGTCAAAACGTGCCTACCCTGCCGGCAGCTGTGGAACGCTGGACGAAGCCGCTTTCTGCGGAATGCCGCGCTCCTAAAACGACGGGCTGCGCGCGGCTGTCTCGGCGAGACGTGACGTGACGGATGACCGACATCTGCGGACAAGAAGTCGGTGTCCGGCGCAGCCGTGACATTTGGGGCCCGGCTGTCGCCTGCAGCCAAATTCCTGCGAGCGGCGGTAAAGCGCTGCCCTGCCACCGCGCCGCTCTCCTTGACCACCGACCATCCGGAGCACAGTGGTGCTTCGTCCTTCCTCGAGACGACACACCGCGCTCCTATCAGCTCTAATCACAATGTGTGTAGCTACGTCCACCCCTCCATCATATAAGCTACAAGGACCTAATCTTGACCGTTTTCCACAAGATTGCCGGCCGCGGTGGCCGAGGGACTGAGGCGCTCCAGTCACGGTCTGCACGGCCACTACGGTCGACGGTTCGAATCCCCCCGCAGGCATGAATATTTGTGGCGTCCTTAGTATTAGCTAGTTTGTAAGTTTAGGGACTGATGACCCCGTAGTTAAGTCCCATAAGCTTAACAAATATTTGAACATTTTTGCACTAGCGCTCCTAGCGGTGGGCAAGCCACCGAAAGAGTGACGGTTGTTTATAATTATTTGTGTACGTAAGTAACGAACTAGTTAGTGTAATACTTGCATTAGCAAACTATCAAGAGACATACATAATACGAAAGTTAATGTAAAAAGAACCGAACTTAACTGATTCAGTGAACCAATACTTACGAAAGTGTGTATAGTTGCAGCTTATTCCGCTGAAAGTCAGTAGAATATAAAACAAACATTTGAACATTTTCCGCAAGATTAACCCTTCCTCTATAATTGTCCAGTGTCGTGGACGATTTCGTTTCCATTGACTGCATGCTATCTAACAGCATTGCGAGGCACTGCACCTTATCGTCTACGAGTCCGTATCAGTGTGCCATCTGTTTACTAATCCTCCGTCTTCCAAAGGAAGCAGTGAAGTTTCAATAATCTAGTTAGAATTATAAGTTAGTGGCATTACTTTGACACAGATAAGTTCCAAAAAAATCGTTCAGGAGTGGACAAATTGTCGGTATCCAAATGTCTGTAAATCTATCGAACCAAACTTCGTGGTCATCAGTCCGTAGCTCAGAAACTACTCAAACCTAGGTAAACTAACCTACGCACAAACACACACACCCATGCCCCAGGGAGGACTCCAACCTCCACGGCGAGCAACCGCGCGCTTCGCAGCGAGGTGCTTTAGACCGCTCGGCTACTCCACCGCGGATGTCGATATCCATCCTATCGCTGATATCTTACAACGCTACACATTCTGCTCGTGGTCTGCTTCCAAGTCTTTGCTCTCTCCCTTACGACAAACTGTTTATATTTAAGTGAAGTAATTCCAATGATAAGCAGAAATTACCTAGATAAATTTAGTGGAAAGGATTCTTAGAAATTCTAGAAGACAGTGATGTAACTGATATCAATGAACTCGAAGAGGATGATAGCTTTCGTTCAGTGACTGACAGCATTCATGAACTTACTCCGACTTCATATTAAAGAAGAATATTTAGATGAAGACCATCACGACAGTCAGCCTAATTTTGCTATACTTCCTAATAAACAAATTTTGGAAGAGCATACTTCTGTCTATAGTATAGGGGAAATTTCCTCCGTGGAAGATACATGTATGATAACCGAAAGAAAATATTTTTAGAAACGTAAGAAAGACATTCGTGGCGCTTTGACGACTAAACTGGTTAACTGAATTTAATGAAATTGCGTATGGAGATAGCTTGAACGTTGAAGAAGAACTTACGCTAATTTAGAAAGAGTGTAATTCGTATTATTTCTTGATTTTAATATTGGCAATTGCAGCCTCACAAGTTGCTTTAAAATAATTACAAAATTTATCTAGACTTCGACAACAGTATGGAAGTCATCTTAGAACATAAAATTACCACATGAGACTTTTACAGAAGTAAAGGGATGCTCATGTTGTATAAAAGATTAAAAACAATATGCTACTTACTGGCTAGCAGTCTGAACAAATATATATTTTTTTAAAGTAGTGGCAAGCCGCTAAGTGGCTGTCCAACATTATTTCATATCCAGTTGCTGCATATAAGGCCACGTTTAAAATTAGTGATTTTAAGTATATAACTAGAAATATGGAACCGCTCAGATCAACGCTCCTTTTATTGCTTCTGAGACGCTTGAAGACTCATTGAAAAAACTATTTATTCTTTGTCGTTTGATATTTATCACATTTTTAACAATACTTTCGATTGTTGATAAGCTGTAAGTAATACAATTGAACATAATGAATACAATGCTTACACATTACGTCAACGTCTTCAAACCACCGAACTGATTTGGGTGACATTTTGAATCCTGCATACCTTACATGTTGTATAGCGTTTAGCCCTTTTTTCCCACTGTTTAGATTTCCTTTTCGTATTTTATCTCGATGAAAAAGGGCAGTATTTACCTCGGTTCTGCGCACTGTTTATATTTAAATCTGAAAACTGGAAACTTTCCTTTATGTTGAGTATCCTGGCCATAAATTCAAATTCAAATGTTCAAATGTTTGTTAAGCTTATGGGACTTAACTACGGGGTCATCAGTCCCTAAACTTACAAACTACTTATCAACTACCTTACACTAAGGACGGCACAAATATCCATGCCCGAGGGGGGATTCGAACCCCCGACCGTAGTGGCCGTGCAGACGGTGACTGGAGCGCCTCAGTCCCCTCGGCTGGCCATAAATTAAGAACAAAGTTGCGAAATTACTGTACTTTCGATGGTTATTTCCACGAATGCAAAAACATCATTGCGACCGAAGCCGCGGGTAAAAGGCCAGTATTATGTAAAGATTACGTTTTAATGGTACATGTTTATGTAAATATCAAGTTTAAAAACCATATCATATGTTTTAGCTTGCCTTGACCTCTCTGCAAGCAAACGCGTCCATATGTGGCGTGGAGCAGAAACAAAATGAAAAAAAAGGTGCAGTAGCGCATCATCCGCTTCATGCTCTGATGATGTTATTGTCACTGCCGTACAATATCCCAAGAGAGAAGAGAGACAGAGAAAAGAGATGCAGAGAGAGAGAGAGAGAGAGAGAGAGAGAGAGAGTAGGTGAAATGACCATTGGTGGTGTTTACAATAGCGCAAACAAACATTCCGACTGTCTACCGCTTTGCATTGCGTCATACTTGCATTTTTACTGTGCCGCTTCGAGGGATCTTTATGACTAGGTACATCCGTAATTAGTGTTTCATCACTGTGTATTTTCTCTTTAAAACAGTAAAGTGCCACGTCACCGCTGAAAGGAAGTTCTCTTTATTTGCTCGGTAATTACGGCGTACCCAACGCCCGACTGCAATACATCGCACGGCTCGGCCGCTTAGCGACATTTAAGTCTAGGCCTTCAGCACCTTCTAACGGTCCCGGTGTTGGCTCACATGACGTACTGCCGGCACCACAAAACCACATTAGCGGTCTTGATTTAGCGCCTTGCACATGAAAGCCTAGAGGGGAAAAAAACTTTGAGTACGAGTCGGCCATTAGTAGGGGGAGAAAGCTATCGATAACGAGAGTGGGAACATTCCAGATTTTGTTTTGTTTGCCGTGTTTTACTTGTCAGTAGTTTGTCGACTATTCAGCTGCGTTCTGTAACGATTACATGTCCTTGAGTACCGATTCAGCTTGCTTTGAGTGTTTGTTACAGAAGGCGAGAAGTACTTTGTACGAAAACAAGAGCATTCCGTGGTTATGGTAGATTAAGCAAAGAAACTCGGCCTGAATGTTCTGGGCCCGACAGAGGCTGGTGTAGACAACTAAAAACTAAACTCCGGCCGGACAGGCCTTGGAAGACTCAACGGTACCGAGTAGCCGCCTTGTCGTTTCCGGACGACTGGTGTCCTCGGATGCGACTATGGAGTCAGCTCACCGCTTGGCCAGCCATTGTCAGGTTTCGTGACCAGGAGGAACCACTGCTCGGGAAAGAAGCTCCTCAAATGCCAGCGCACTGCGACCCGGATGGTCAGCCAACAGCCAACTGCCAACCACGTTCAACGGTGGTTTACTTTGGTGATCAGACGAAAACCAGTGAATCCTCCGTAGCACTGCCATTGACTTGCGCAGTTGTATATCTGCTTTACAGTAGGTCTTATTGCCCAGTACGCCGGCCGCTGTGGCCGAGGGGACTGAGGCGCTTCAGTCACGGTCTGCACGGCCACCACGGTCGGGGGTTCGAATCCCCCCTCGGTCATGGATATTTGTGCCGTCCTAGTTTGTAAGTAGTTCATAAGTAGTTTGTAAGTTTAGGGACTGATGACCCCGTAGTTAAGTCCCATAAACTATACAAACATTTTTACATTGCCCAGTACTAACAAAGGGACCACATGGGTATCAGATTATGGATTTTTTTAATATTTATGGTACATGGAGTTCAGAATTTAAATAACATTCAGACAAAGCCCTTCGACGCAACTCTTACAAATTCTCGAGAAAATTGACGTTGAAGTTTTGCAAGTACCACTTATTACAACAGACGCAGTATCTGTCAGTATCTGTCTGGTACCGTTCCGGCGTTACAACCACAGGGTCAGTGGTTCAAATGCCGCCGTGGCGGTTTTTTTATATCAATTTTTTTTGTTCGAATACTTACACAATTTCAATAACTAATGATAATTTTTTCGAAAAATGCACGTATTTTTGTTAACCCGTAATTTTCTTTTATAAAATAATGATTATTTATAACGATAGTTTCAATTAAAAACATAACAAGTTACATTTTTATAGTATTGGCTTCACTATTAGTTGAGGACAGTTGTCTTTGATTGTTCAGCTTGTGAAGAGCTACGATGCTGTTTTAGACAGTCATCTCCATAACAGGTAATGGCTTTAAAAGCAGCTACCCTACTCAGCCATCGTTTACGTGTCGACAAGGTGTTCAGGTCATCTACATACACACAAACAAAAAATTACAGAACGCGTGGAATTAGAGATCCCAAAATGTTTTATGTAACTAAATTTGAAATAGTGTAAATTTGTTCACATCCTTCATGTAGTTACTTCTCGTACACGAGTTCGATTGGTTGGTTGCTTGCATGCTTAAATCAACATTATTGACAGTCTTTTATAAATTATAGAACATTACGAATAACCACAAATACGTCCATTGTTCATAAAAATTACCATTAGGTATTAAAATTAGTCTTTGAAAACAACGGAAAAAACATTTGTTATGGCGGGATTCCAACCACCGACCCTGTGGTTGTAAGGCCAGAACGCTACCACCAGAGCTACACCGAAATATGCAGCGACTGTTTTAATTATTGGTACTTACATATTCTTGCAAAACTTCAAAGTCGAGTTTCTCGAGAATTTGTGAGAGTTGCGTCGAATGGCTTTGTCTGAATGTTATTTGAGTTCTGAACTTCATGTAACATAAATATAAAAAAAATTCTAAAATACGATACCCGTGTGGTCTTCTTTAAGACCTGGTTCGGTACAGGTCGCCATGGTCGTATACAAATAAGCCCATTCATCTTTGCAATGCTACTGTGACACCCACGTATTACAAAAAAGGAAGGAAGCTTGGAGTTTAACGTCCCGTCGACGGCGTGGTCATTAGAGACGGAGGTTACGCTCGGAGTGTTTGGGTAATGATATGGAAGGAAATCGGCCGTGCCCTTTCAAAGGCACCATCCCGGCATTTGCCTGGAGTGAGTGTATGGTCGGAGGTGGATTTGAACCACCGTCCTTACGAATGAGGGTCCAGTGTGTTACCACTGCGCCACCTCGCTCGGTCATCCATTACAAGTTGCTTTCTGTTGTCGAGACTTATCCTTTACACTTAGTAATTAAACCCTGCCCCCTATCGCCGTCCCGTCCCTATCCATCCACACACGTAGTTATGTGGCGGTTCCTTGACTCATAAATTTCATTGCTATCTAATCCGATTCATTATTCCCCTGTATTCTTCTCTGAGCGGTTACTGGCGCGATGTAACTGTGTCATCTATGGGACTGTTTTAATTTACGGCCATTTAAGAATGCAGTGCTGTAAATGTTTCACTCAAATGTCTAAACTAAAATATCTGGCCGCTATAAATTTACTCGTTTTGAACGTTTTTCCAGCATTTGCAATTCGGAAAGTTGTCGAAATAATAGAACGTAGTACGTTGTTCTCTATGGTGAGTGTTCATCAGAGACGAGTGTATCGTCAGGCGTGCCCTAGGGGAGTGTGATAGGACCGCTATTATTTTCTGTCTATATAAATGATCTGATGGAAAGAGTAACTTGTAATTTGCTGCTGTTTGGTGATGATGCTGTGGTGTATGGGAGGGTGTCGTCTTTAATTGACTGTAATAGCATACATGATGACTCAGAAAAAATTTCTAGTTGTTGCGAAGAATGGCAGTTAGCTCTAAATGTAAGGTGATGCGCATGAGTAGGAAAAAGAACCCCATGATGTTCGAATATAGCATTTCTAGTGAGCTTCTTGATGCAGCCGCGTCCTTCAAATATCTAGGCGTAACTTTGCAGAGCGATATGAAATGGAACGAACATGTAAGGACAGTTGTAAGGCGGACAGCCGACTTCGGTTTATTGGGAGAATTTTGGGAAGATGTACTTCATCTGTAAAGGAGACCGCGTATAAAACGCTTGTATGAGCACGTCTTGAGTATTGCTCAAGTGTTCGGGACCGGCAGCAGATCAGTTTAAAGGAAGACTTAGAAGCAGTTCAGAGGCGAGCAGCTAAGTTTGTTACTGGTAGGTTCGACCAATGGGCGAGTGTTACGGAAATGCTCCGGCAACTCAATTGGGGATTGATGGAGGAAAGACGACGTTCTATTTGTGAATTTCTGTTGAGGAAATTTAGAGGGCCGGAATTTGAAGCTGAGTGTAGTACGATCTCGCTGCCGCCTGCTTACATTTCGCGTAATGATCACAAATATGAGAGAAATTAGACTCGTATGGAGGCATTCTTTTTTATCTCGTTCTCTTTGGGAGTGTAATAGGAAGAGTAAGGACTTCATTATTATTCATGATCGGATGTTCTGAAGGCTGCGTCTTTAATTGATAGTTATATGTCTTATTTATGAATCATCAATGCGCGAAAGCGAATATAAAGGGTGGATGTTATTTTCACGGAGGATTTGCCCATGCGCAAAGTGAGATGCGCAGTAGCTCCAATGTCTTCGCTTCGGGAGTATTCGGGCGTAAGCGCCAGAGCTCGACTAGTCAGGAGCTGGTGTCTCTACCAGCTCCAACGCCTATGTTAAAAGCGGCGTTTCCCTTCGCCCCTCCCTGCCAATTTGAACCTCAGTCGCGCATGCGCATTGCAACGCGGCGGCCACTGCCGCTTATATTAGGCGCTGCGACTCGTATTCGTTCTGTTTCCGCGACCTAAAACGTTTCTCATGCGAATGTGCATATAAAATGATCTGATAGAAGAACGAATCTAAGAATGATAGTTTAAAAACGCTGTTATTTACTTTATTTTTTTAACGAGCTCTTTTTCGGGGTGGACACACTGGACGCGCCGCCCCTGGTCCGGAGTGTGGTGGGTGGTCGCGCGGGATACCGGCTACGCCGAAAGCGTGCTGCGTCACAAGTTAATTATTCGGCTATGCCCCGGGCCACGTGAGGCAGGGAGCAGGGAGCGGGCGGAAATCCCGCGGCAGGTGTTTGGGCAGCTCATTAGCGCCCTAGAAAGCGCCACAGACGCCTTTGTGCCGACTCGCCGCCGCGTTACGCAATGCACGCACACACGCGGCCTACCACGCTTTTCTGCTATCCGTCACGGTTAACGCTCCGCGCCGATCGGGCCACTCTACGACAAACACTGGACAAAGAAAAATGGGTGTGCTAAGTGGTCATCAGTTTCGGATTAGCGGTGGAATTTGCCGACAACTACGGGCGGAAGTTTTCAAAGACGAGATCGCTACATTTTTTTTTTTATTTTTTTTTTATTTTTTATTTTTATTTTTTTTTTTTTTTTTTTTATCTGTCACACATTACTAGCTTCGACGGACATGCCGTCGTCATCGGATCCTCATAGCTTTTGGTTCAAATGTTTGTATAGCTTATGGGACATAACTACGGGGTCATCAGTCCCTAAACTTACAAACTACTTATGAACTAGCTAACAATAAGGACGGCACAAATATCCATGCCCGCGAGGGGATTCGAACCCATGACCGTAGTGGCCGTGCAGACCGTGACTGACGCGTCTCAGTCCCCTCGGCCACCGCGGCCGGCAGCTTTTGGTTGTCTTATATGCATTTGTGTATACTGGTGAACTTATTTCCTGTGTCTCAAAAGCGTTACACATTGGTCTGTTAAAACTAAGAAGAAAATTAAGACATAAATTCCTGGTAAGGTAAAGCAGTGAACAATCCGAAGATTGGTTTCAACACCAGAGTGCTTTACTAGGCATGGTCCTGTTTGGAGGTGGTATGCCGTTGCCTTCCTCCGACCTTCGAACTGACTTACCCAGTCAGTTATAGGGGGACCTACAGTTTAATGTGGGTTCCGAACCACGGTGCTACTCGGTATTTTTCACATGAGCAATATTGCCAGAGGTGAAAGAAGTGAAAAGTGACAGATAAAAATCCTAGGACCTAGCGGGGATCGAACCCGCGACGTTTGGATTTGTAGTCTGGCACTCTACCATTGTGCAACTGAGGCGACCATCCAAAATGCAACACCAAGAAAGGCCGGAGATAACACACATTTACTTGGGACATAGGACGTTGTACGAGGATCACGTAACTGAAAAAAAGGGCACCAGTTCACGACTGATGCACTATTCAAAACAAGTACACTAGCGCTCTCATCTGATCATCCGACAAAATCCTTTCCAATTCCATAATTCCCTGAAGTTAACCTTTAGCCCGTACACGGGTCTTTTGGACCGGGACGACCCCCTTCTCCTCCCTCCCCTTCTCTCAGAGTGCGTGTCAGCACTCTGCCCTTCACAGTAGCCTAAAGGCAGTTGAAGAGGAAGTCGAAGTAAGTCTTTCCTTCGTCGTGCATCTGTCCGAAGTTCTGTAATTACCGAATTGCACTCTCCGCTCCCGGTTAAAAAAGGCCGATGTGTACACTGAATGTCTTTATTTCCTCCGGTCGAATGTACCCCACTTACCCTCAAGTTGTGTGTTTTTGCTTTCACAGTCAACTGCGTGTCTATAAAATTGGAAAAAATCTACATATCAAGTGCGTGAGAAAACTATTGGGGGGGGGGGGTGTATGCTGAGGAAGGTGGAAATGTTCAAATGTTTGTAAAGCTTAAGGGACTTAACTGCGGGGTCATCAGTCCTTAAACTTACACACTACTTATGAACTACTTACGAACTAGGACGGCACAAATATCCATGCCCGAGGGGGGATTCGAACCGCCGACCGTAGTGGCCGTGCAGACCGTGACTGGAGCGCCTCAGTCTCCTCGGCCACCGCGGCCGGCGAGGAAGGTGGAGACCTAATGGTGCACTGCATGCATTTTAAGACAATTAGTTGCAAGAAAGGCCGAAAGAAACTGAAAGAAACGGCACCGCGGTCTTAAAGACCAAGTGCAAGCTTTGTGTGCCCTAAGGAGGTGTACGGGCTGAAGGTTAATGTTATTGATCTCTGTATATCCACTAGATTCTGCTTTATTCTACGGAAAACATAAATTCTGAATCTATCTGTCAAGAGAAAATAATTCCCACAGAGTATATGTAAATCATAAATGTTAGTTTGGGGGGAGGGGGTGCTACTTGAAGCTGCAAATTTACAAGTATAATTCAAAAGTTCTGCGTAGAAAAATGCTACATGTTTGAATGAAAAAAGCACAAACGATTTTTAAAAACTTCCGTCTTTGTCTAAGGGATATATTCTCGCGGTTTTAACTTGCGGAATGTCAAATTACATCATTCTCTACAGAAAAGGCGTTTATGAAGAAATGTCCAACAACCTCGAAAGAATTGGAGAATTCCGGCAGTATATTCGGGAGAATATACACACTACTGCCAGTGCCCAACAAGGACTGACAAGATCCTAACTAAAAAGCATTACCCCCAAACTTCCCAGACTTAAATGAGGTACATAAATACACTTTTGTGTAAATACGTGTAAGAGCCATGAATTGTATTTTTGTTCATTTTTGTAAAATTAGAATAGTGTTAAATTACTTTTGTTCCAATAAATTTTCTTTACCTTCATTTTGATAAGGCAATATTCCCTCATTTTTTTTAATTGTCAGATTATTTATAACAAAAAATGATTTGATAGAATATCTGTTTCACAACAATATGGGAAAAAACTGACCTCCCTGATGTTGAAAGTGCTTTGGCAGCACAGTACTTTTTTTTTCATTTATCGGAAGCTAGGGCTTGAAGGCTTACGCCATTTTCAAAACTACTGATTCAACTGAAGTATCAATTCAAATTTACAACCAATCACCGGAGGCCTGAACACAGAAGCCGGCCGCTTTCCTACCCTGTCCTCAAATAAAACTTCTGTTCTGCCAGTGTTCCTTCTTTCATTTTAGGAATTCAACCAACTAACGAATCTAATTAATTCATCACTACTAACAGTTTTAATTATATACGAATTGGTACTTAATTATCACTTACCAATACTTGATCACTTTACTCAGAAGGAGGTCTTTTTTCGAATATACACAGTCGGCTGTTGCAGAAACAGTTTAGTTTCAGTCATCAAAACAGTAATGAGAACAGATAAATCACAAATACACCACGACAAAGCCCTTTCTGCTCAGAGCATTGACGAAGCATTTTATTGCATGTGAAAGTTGAACCAGCATATTAATTAGGTTAGAAGACTTACCGTCTACAGGAGCGAGATGTTAATCCAGGTTTGTGCCGCACAGACGTACGAACACCGAGACGCTCTACAGCAGACTACACTGCACGCTTCGTTAGTGCATGGGCGATTCAGCAGCAGCTATAAAGCGACTGGACTGGCACTCACCTGTAAACGAAAGGAAAAAGAACTGCAGCCATCGGCTTTGAAAGGGTCGACTTTTGTCATTGACAACAGACGCGTGCCTGGCAAAAAACATTCAGACTGCCATGAAATACGATCTCCGCCTGTCCAGCTTTAATAGTTGATGAATGTGAGGCTTTAATGAAACACTAATGCCGTCAGGATAACTGTTCGCGGTAGAAACAAATTTCTTGCTCATTTTCGCCACAACAGTTCTCACTTAACTGGAAAGACGGTACAACAACATAAACTGTCTCGTTTCGCAGCACGATATATCTTCCGAGAAGGAATTAAAACAGCGGGGCAATTTATAGTCTTCAACCGCCGACGTACCTGTGTCATATTAACTCACTACTGTCTGAAATTTGTGGCAATTTTTCGTATTTAAGACTTCCACTACAAATGTACAAAACTAAATATAAAAGTTTCATTGTTGTAAGATGACGATAAAGAGAAACAAAAGGGGCATTTTATACGCGTTTGACTGTATTAGCAAACTGAACACTTAAGCTGCAATATGTGTTAGTTTGTGACTGGAAATGTATTATACGGACTGTTATTGCAAACTGGACTTTTTTTTCTTTTTTAGACGAAGTAAAATTATTTGTCGTCCTTGTTGAACTAAATTGGAGATACATAGGAAACACGCCACTGAATACAACTGTACTATCATACAATATGTTATCAGACGCCGCCAGGGAAAACCCAGGAAGAAAACAAGGGAGCAAATACTTCGGTATTAGAGTAATACGTACGGCAGATTAATTAAAACACTGCGGCCGGCTCCTGGTGTTCGAGAAGATATCATCGTTGAGCGGCTGTTTAGAATGTTGGCGGATACAAAATAACTGTGACAACGTTTCTGGTTGGTGTGATGGATGGTAGCTAGTTTTAAATGTAGGAAGAAAGGAATTTAGTAGGAAAAACAATCCTGTAATGTTAGAGTGCAACATTAACAGTCTACTGCTCGACACAGTTAATTCCACTAAATATCTAGGTGAAACGTTGGAGGGAAATATAAATTAAGCGAGGCCGTACGGGCTTATTGGGAGCATTCTAAGGAAGTGTCGCACATCTGTGAAAAAAGTCGACGTAAGAAGACTAGAGCGAAGATGTTCAAATGTTTTTAAGTCTAATGTGCTTAACTGCTGCAGTTATCAGTCCCTAGACTTACAAACTACTTAAACTAACATGTGTCAAGGACAACACACACACACACACACACACACACACACACACACACACACACACACACACGCCCATGTCTAAGGGAGGACTCGAATCTCCGAAGACGAGCAACTGCGTGATCCACAGCAAGGCGCCTTAGGGCGCTCGGGCACTCCACCGCGGCAAAACAATAGTGCGACCAAGTCTTCAGCATACTGCACTGTTAAGGATCCTCACCAAGACGGATTGCAGGACATGCCAGCAGTTCAGACGCGGACTGCTAGGTTTGTTACTGGTAGATTTCTATCTGTTCGAATCCCCCCCTAAGTCATGGATATTTGTGCCGTCCTCAGTATTAGGTAGTTCCAAAGTAGTTTGTAAGTTTAGGGACTGATGACCCCGTAGTTAAGTCCCATAAGCTATACAAACATTTGATTTTTTTCTATCTGTGGTGTCGCACAAGTCTGAAGTGCGCGCCGCCATGCAAGCACGGCGCGGCGTTCTTACGACGTCAGCCACGAGCGCCCTCTGCTGCAACTCCGCTCGCGGGCACCACTGAACTGCATCGGTCACTTGGGAATCAGACAGGCACTAGGAAAGTCCCTCTTCAGTAAGCAGGCCTCTATCTAGTTAAACTATGTATCTGCATTCCACTAGTTTTCAGTTAACAAATTTAAGTATTGTAATATTTCTTCGAAATATATATATATATTGTACTAATCTAGCTTAGTGTTTCTAGTTTCTGCTGTCCCACTGGCTGGTCACCTCAGACTCTGTACCCGCACACGCGTGCATCCTATTTTCCTGCGTCGGTCTCTCTCTACTCGGCCACCGACACCTAGGACAACCGGCGGCAACGAGACACAAAACTATGAACATGCAAGTATTACTGAGACGCTATGTGAACTTAAATGAAAATCTGTGGAACGAGCAATATCGAGAAAAAAATAGTGAACAATTCTACTGCCGCCAACACAGATTTTGCTTAAGGACCATGAATAAATGAGTAGCAGTTGTACAAAGTATCCTCTGCCACGCCCCACGAGGTAGTTCGTGGAGTATGATATTGATGTAGGTGCAGGCGAGTGTGTTACAGCTGGAAACAGCCTACTCAGCGCCAGGAAACAGCCGCTTAGGATCGCGGACAGTGAGAGAGTGCCTTTTCGTGACTGCGGGCGGTGATTGTATGCGTGGTAGTGGAGCGTCTTATCAGAGGCCGAGGCCGCGGCACTGACGGCTGGCCCGTCCAGGAGGAAACCCAACCGGTCGGTCTCGAGGAGCGGAGCGCGGGGAGGCGAACTGCAAAGCAAGGTTAAACGTAGAGGGCCGTATGACTGAGTGGCTGCGGTCGCCAGCAGTTCGGGGAAGTCTCGTGTTTTGCACACATGCATATTAATGAGCGACAACTGTTTTTAACATCAATTACTGCCGGGGAAATTTCTGGCTCGGCTCAGGATTCCAGGAGACATTCTCGTCTATCGGGTATGAAGATGAGCTTCGCTTCTGAGTACCGTTATATAATAGAGACGAGAAAGTAACCCACATGTTGAGCAAGTCGACTAGTTCACCCTTGCGCACACACACGAGCACATATTCACCCGCTAGGTCTTCGTATTTTTTTGCTGAGAGACGTTATTTTGCTAGAAATAAAATACAATTACCTCCAGCATCCCGGTTCCAAACGAGGTTTTCAGAACTCTGCTCGATTTTCTGGTAACTACCTGAATCATATACAAAATATATCTACACTACCAGCCAGCTTGCAATTTGCCTGGCAAATGACTTGCGATCGACAGCCAGATCTCGAAGAACCGCGCGGCGTTCGTTAAAGTATCAGAAAGAGACATATATTCCCGACTGACACCGTTCTTTATGAAAACTCTAATACATCCCATTCATATTTGCACTGATGCAGCATGTGGAACTGGGAAATAAGTAACTAGTATTCGATATCCTCCGCCACGCACCTTGTCGTGGATTTCGGAGAATGTATATAGATGTATATAGGCTGTGTAATGGTGTGGGGGAATGCAGTTGGAGTGATGAGGGACCTCTGATACGTCTATATACGACTCTAACAGGTGACACGTACTCCCTGAGCACCTGCGTCGATTTATATTCATTACGTGTTTCGTCGGACTTGGGCAATTCCAGCAGGACAATGCGATATTCCACATGTTTAAAATTGTTACAGAGTGGCTTCAGGAACAGACCTTAAAGACATCCACACACATGAACTCCCCATTAGTGAGCATAGGATGCCTTGCGACGTTCTATTCAGTAGGGATCTCCATCCCGTGGTCACTCTTACGTATTTATCGACAGCACTGCAGGGTGCAAGGTGTCAACTTCCGCCAGAACTACGTCAGAGACTAGCCACGTCGTGCTAAGCACTTCTGCGTGCTCGCAGGGTTCCTACACCACGTTAGACAGGTGTAACAGTTCCTCTGGCTCATCTAAATCTACATGTACATGGGATACTCTGCAAATCACATTTAAGTGCCTGGTACAGTGTTCATCGAACCACCTTTATACTATTTATCTCCCATTCCATTCTCGAATAGCGCGCGGGAAGAAACAACACCTGAATCTCTCCGTTCGAGCTCTGATTTCTCGTATTTTATTCTGATCATCATTTCTACCTACCTATGTAAGTGGGAGTCAACGATATATTTTCGCATTCGGAGGAGAATCTTGGCGCCGGCCGCGGTGGCCGAGCGGTCTGCGGCGTGCCAGTCACGGTCTGCACGGTCACTACGGTCGGGGGTTCGAATCCCCCTTCGGGCATGGATATTTGTGCCGTCCTAGTTCGTAAGTAGTTCATAAGTAGTTTGTAAGTTTAGGGACTGATGACCCCGTAGTCAAGTCCCATAGACTATACAAACATTTGAACATTTTTTCACAGTCTGCCCTGCCGCTGCGGTCGGGGGTTCGAATCCCCCCTCGGGCATGGATATCTATGCCGTCCTTAGTGTTAGCTACTTCATAAGTAGTTTGTAAGTTTAGGGACTGATGACCACGTAGTTAAGTCCCATAAGCTATACAAACATTTGAAACATTTTGAGAATCTTGGCGATTGGAATTTCGTAAGTAGCCCACGCCGCAGCGATAAGCGCCGTTGTTGTAATGATTCCCATCCCAGATCGTGTATCATTTCCGTAACGCTGTCTCCCCTGTATCGCGACAATACGAAACGAGCTGGCGTTCTTTGGACTCTTTCGATGTCCTCCGTCAAACTCACCTGATAAGGATCCCACACTGGGCAGCAATACTCCAAAAACTGGACGGACAAGCGTAGTGTATGCAGTCTATTTAGTAGTTCTGTTGTATGTTTTAAGGGTTCTGCCAATAAAACGCAGTTACTGGTTCGCCTTTCCCACGACATTATCTACGTGTTCTTTCCATTTTAAGTCTGAAGAAGTAGTAATTCCCAGGTATTTTGTGGAGATTACGGCCTTCACTTTTGATTGATTTATCTTGTAAACAAAGTTTAACAGATTTCTTTTCGTACTCAAGTGGACGACTTCACACTTCTCATTATTTAGAGTTAACTGCCAATTTTTACACCATAGTGATATCTTATTCAGATCGTTCTGCAGTTGGTTTTGATCTTCAGATGATTTTACTAGACGGTAAGTAACGGTGACATCTGCAAACAATCTAATAGAGCTACTTATATTTTCCCCTAAATCGTTTATGTAAATAAGTAACAGCAGAGGACCAATAACACTACCCTGTGGAAGCCCGATATCACCTCTGTTTTAGTCGATGCTTTACCATCGATTACTACAAACTGTGTTCTCTCTGACAGGAAATCCGCTATCCAGTCGACTGTGCTATCCCGACACTACTCACGATGCCGCCTCACAACTTTACTTCCGCCAGTATCTCGCCTCCTACTTTCCAAACTTCACAGAAGCTCTCCTGCGAACCATGCAAGACTAGCACTCCTGGAAGAAAGGATATGGTGGAGACATGGCTTAGCCACAGCCTCAGGGACGTTTCCAGAATGAAACTTTCACTCTGCAGCGCAGTGTGCGCTGATATGAAACTTCCTGGCAGATTAAAGTGCGCTTGCCCGCGAAAGGCAAAGGTCCCAGGTTCGAGTCCCGGTTTGTTTAAGTAGTTGGTAAGCTAGGAACTAATAACCAAGCAGTTAAGCCCCACAGATTTACAAACATTTGTTTTGACTATAAATGATAAAAACGATGACTGCGAGCTCTTTATGTCTTGTGGTTCAGACGTGATAAACGTACACCGAACAGACATTCACATTTATAGATATAGATGTATGTATGTGTTGTGTGTGTGTGTCGTGAGAATGCGATTCGACCGCCTTGACGAGTGAGCGAGAGCGTGGGAAGCTGCGCCGCCGCCGCCGCTGCCGCCTAGCGGTCGTTCCGATATGCTAGACGTGGCGCAAATGCAGAGAGCGAGGCGTTTCCGTGCCGGCGCGCCGGGGCCACGAGCGTCGCTTCTTGCGGCGTCTTCTTGCCGTACAAGGCCGGCGGCCGGACACTTCCCGCCGACACTTGCCGGCCCCAGGCGCGCGCTCGCGCCTCCTGTTTAGGCCGGGAGAACGGCTGTCGGCCGCGGCGGCGGCGTCTGCGACACCTGCAAACGGCCGACACACGCCATCCCTTCGCGGCTTTCCGCGAAGTCGCATCGCGCGGCCGGCGACAATTAAAAGCTGCCTACCACACTGTTGCCGGCGGAAGAAACGCTCGACACACCCGCTCTACGAGAAAGCTTTTACAGTCCCATCTCGCCGTCAGCCGACGCCTAGACACTCTGCTAATTGCCGAGACGCGGCGGCGGCTGAAGCGAGAAATAGGGCACGCGGTGGTATGCGGAGCTGCCACCTCGCCAGTAAGTCGCAAGAAGTGAACAATCGGGTAATCGAATTACCTACCACAAATTGATGAAACAGAAGAAACTGCTGCCGCGGTGGAGTGGTCGAGCGTTCTAAAGGGCCTCCTGCGCAGCGCGCGGTTGCTCGCCGTCGGAGGTTCGAATCCTCCCTCCGGCATGGGTGTGAGGTTGTGTGTGTCCAAAATTTCCAATGTTTATAATCTATCGGACCAAACTGCATGGTAATCAGTCCGTAGCTTACACACTACTTAATCTAAGGTAAACTAACCTAAGGGCAACAGACACACACCCATGCCCCAGGGACGACTCGAACCTCCGACGGCGAGCAACCGCGCGCTCCGCAGCGAGGCGCCTTAGACCGCTCGGCTACTCCACCACGGCTGTGTGTGTGTTAATCCTTCCGTTACTTTAACCTAGGCGAAGTACTCTGTAAGCCTAGGGACTGATAAGCAGAGTACTTAACTCCCATTGCTTGGATATAATATTAACATTAACAAGAGATAAGCAACAATAATGGAAAATATTCTAAAATATCAAGGTATTCTGAATGAATTATATATATATATATATATATATATATATATATATATATATATATATATATATATATGTGTGTGTGTGTGTGTGTGTGTGTGTCAATGTCTGTTCGGTGTACGCTTATCACGTCCAAACGACAAGACGCAGAGACTTAAATATTTGTACAGTTACTAATTTATACCTGAGGAAGGTTTTAGGTACTGTTTTATAGCGATCTGAAAGATATTTAGTAATTTGAAGAATATAACGCGAAATGCGGAACAATAATTACTCTTTGAAAATGGTTTTACTGGTTGCATTGTTGCTTGAGGGTTGATAATGATAAAAGGGTGCAGTATATTGGGATGGAAAGTTATAGATATATATAAAATTCTACGTGTGTGTGTGTGTGTGTGTGTGTTAATATTTCGCTCTGCAGCGAAAACTAAGAACGCAAATGTATGGTAACGTACGTAATTGTTGTCCCAAGTCTCCCGTTGTACACCATAGAAGTTCTATGTCGATAGTTGTAAGGGGGGTGGAAGATATGGTGGTTGAAAGTTGTCAAATTATGAAAAAAATTCGGAGTGAAGGCCAGCGATGACATTTGCGACTCTATAGCAAGGAGGTTACATGCAGCGAAACGTGATGCCACAGACCATATCTTTGGTTTATGCGTGCTACAATGTCTTCAGCTCTATCTCTGTAAGGATAAGCATACGCATAAGGAAATATAAGAATAAATAAAATAGAACAGTAAAAAAGAAATTTCTTTTAACACATCTCTTTAAAAAATCGATTTGACGTTTCGCTCATTATCTATCATAATCAACCAACACGCGAGCGGAGCCGCGTGTTTAATATATATATATATATATATATATATATATATATATATATATATGGATGTATTTGTGCCTATCAAATGTTCAAATGTTTGTACTACGTGGTCATAAGTCCGTAGCTTACAAACTACTTAAACTAAGGCAAGCCGGCGGCATTGGTCGAGCGGTCAGGGACGCGCCAGTCACGGTCTGCACGGCCGCTACGGTCGGGGGTCCGAATGCCCCCCCCCCCCCCCCTCGGTCATGAATGTTTGTGCCGTCCTTAGTACAAGCGAGTTCATAAGTAGTTTGTAAGTTTAGGGTCTGATGACCCCGCAGTTAAGTCCCTTAAGCTTAACAAACATTTGAACATTATAAACTAAGGTAAACTAACCTAAGGACAACACACACACCCAAGCCCGAGGGAAGACTAGTAGTAGTAAAAATATGAATACGTGAAATCGTACCTCTGCATTTGTATCCATGTACTTCAGTATTGGAAATTGCGTAGAAAAAGTCTCAAGTTCGCGTCCTTCCACTGACAGCTTGCGGTCCGTTCGGACTTGAAGACCGACCTCTACGGCCAGTAAGTCGTCAAGCGCAGTGGTACAGAACGGCTTTGTTTTAGTCCGTTTGCCGCACCGCCAAGGTTATCGTTACTGTGGAGAAGCGGTTTCACAGACAACTGCTCCTAGCGGCTTTTCTTCGCAACGCAGTATTGTTCGGATCGTCTACACTTACCACAGGGCCCGCACGTAGGAATGCCGCGAGCTCTTCATTGAAAATAAAATAAAAACAGAGCTACGCGGAAAGTCGTGCAAACATTCTGTTGCTGTAAGTATAAGGTAGCCACACGTGAGTCTACAATTACGTTTTCGAATATCCCGATGCGGTTTCGCGACCGCAGTAATCGACATTATAACAGCAATTCTTTGTATGTACTAAGTCGAATAATGACCTTTATAGGCGCGGTCTCGTGTTGTAACGCCGATATTGAGCAACTCGCCCTGACCGTATGAAATAGATCCGTCCTTAGAAAATATCTGCCAATAAATTCGCCTAGATAATGATTTCTCTTAATTTCTCAGTAAGTAAATTTAGAAACTTAAAGTACAGTATTTACATATACATTCTTATCTAACTGCACTTCACATTTAAGTTCCTAAAAGAGGGATTATCGTACCGCTCTCAAATTTTTTAGTTAGTTGCACTCTTGAACAGCGCGCGGGAGATCTTCCTACGTAAAATTTCGATTTTTCTCATTTTATTACAATTATCATTACTCTTCACGTAAATAATAAAATATCTGGAGGAGAAAGTTATTGATTGAAATCACTGGGAAATATCTCAGCGCAACGAGAAACGCCTTCGCTTTAATGTTTGCCAGCGCAGTTGACGCATAATATCCGTGACTTTCTCTCCTCTTTTGGTGATAATACTGAACTGTCGGCCCTTAATTCAACTTTTTCGATGTCCTCCATCAATTGTAAGAATTTCATACAGTAGAGCATGCAGCAGAGGATGAACAAACATAGAGCAGGAAGTGTCTTTAGGGTACCTGTTACATGTCATACCTGTTCCATATATAAAAGGAAGTATTTTGTTCCTTTTCTCCACAATAATATGTATGCCAATGAGTCCAATAAAATCTGTTCGAAATATTTATCCCTAGACATTTACTTGACTCGACAGCCCTCGGATTTTGTTATTATTCGTCAAAGCGAAATTTAACAGATTCCTTTTACTACTCATTATTTTCAGCGTACTGGATGTGTGGAGATAAAAATCGCAGAGTGATACCAAAAGATGAATACAGTAAGCATAGAGATGAACGATGCCGTTCTTATTCAGAGAGGAAGAGGTTTGCACAGGACAGGGTAGCGTGGAAGGCTTCATAAAAACAGACTGAAGACATCAACAACACGAAAAGATAGAATCTACGTTAATCTGAAATCAGTATCAAGTAAGACTTCAAGGCAAAATAGCCATCCAGTGGCTGAAATGACACGGATATAAGAGATGTGTGGATGCTAAAAGCAATGTATAATTTAAAACTCAGAGATAAAAGAACAACAAGCAACCTCTTTGCTGCGAGGTCTCATATTCAGTATTTCTTAAGGGTCATTTCAAAGTGTTGTGACAACAATTACGCCAGGAAAAATATTATCTCCTATTGAACTTATAAATTGCATCAGGAAGGCGACAGAAAATAACTATCCTGGAGGTGCAGAGATCTGCGCTCTTTGCGATGTATGTACTACACTTCACAAATAGACATCCAATAACTGTTCAAGAGAAACCATTACTTTGCACAATGAACACCAAAAGAATAATACCTCGCCACAGTGATCAAGACGCACCATTATCTCTTGCCTGAATTATCTTGCATTTGGTTTCGATGTTATTATGACTATTTGATGGTAAATGATAAAATCATCTGCAAACAAGCCAAGCTGACTGCTCAGGTTGCCTCCTAAATCATGTAGGAGTTATATATATTTGGACAGCAGAGGCCCTACAACACTTCCTTGTGGGAAGCGAAGTATACTTCCGTTTCACTCGACGACTTTCCAGCAATTATCACAGACTGCGATCTTCCCGACAGGAATACCTTAATCTTCTTGTTAACCGAGGGTCAATTACCGAGAAATTCAACAGTCAAAATGAAGACTGTTCGCCGAAAGACAAGGCTCTGTTTCGTCAAGAAGAAGAACAGCATTGACTGTTACTGGTTCATTGACTTGTGACAGATAAGTTTATCAAACGTTTCCTTGAGCTTTCACAGTCGGTAAGTATTGGTTTTTGTACAAAATCTGTCTCCTCATTATGATTTCTTACACTACTGGCCATTAAAATTGCTACACCAAGAAGAAATGCAGATGATAAAAAGGTATTCACCTGATAAATACATTATACTAGAACTGACATGTTACATTTTCACGCAGTTTGGGTGCATAGATCCTAATAAATCAGTACCCAGAGCAACCACCTCTGGCCGTAATAATGTCATTGATACGCCTGGGCATTGAGTCAAACAGAGCTTGGATGGCGTGTACAGGTACAGATGCCCATGCAGCTTCAACACGATAGTACAATTCATCAAGAGTAGTTACTGGCGTATTGTGACGAGCCAGTTGTTCGACCACCATTGACCAGGCGTTTTCAATTGGTGAGAGATCTGGAGAATGTGCTGGCCAGGGCAGCAGTCGAACATTTTCCGTATTCAGAAAGGCCCGTACAGGACCTGCAACATGCGGTCGTTCATTTTCCTGCTGAAATGTAGGGTTTCGGAGGGATCGAATGAAGGGTAGAGCCACGGGTCGTAACACATCTGGAATGTAACGGACACTGTTCAAAGTGATGTCGATGCGAACAAGAGGTGACCGAGATGTGTAACCAATGGCACCCCATACCATCACGTCGGGTGATACGCCAGTACGGCGATGACGAATACACGCTTCCAATGTGCGTTCACCGCAGTGTCGCCAAACACGGATGCGACCATCATGATGCTGTAAACAGAATCTGTATTCTTCCGAAAAAATGACGTTTTGCCATTCGTGCACTCAGGTTCGTCGTTGCGTACACCACCGCAGGCGATCCTGTCTGTGATGCAGCGGCAAGGGTAACCGCAGCCATGGTCTCCGAGCTTATAGTCAATGCTGCTGCAAACGTCGTCGAACTGATCGTGCAGATGGTTGTTGTCTTGCACACGTCCCCATCGGCTGACTCAGGGATCGAGACGTGGGTGCACGATCCGCTACAGCCATGCGGGTAAGATGCCTGTCATCTCGACTGCTAGTGATACGAGGCGGTTGGGATCCAGCACGGCGTTTTGTATTGCCGTCCTGAACCCACTGATTCCATATTCTACTAACAGTTATTTGATCGCGACCAACGTGAGCAGCAATGTCGCAATACGATAAACCGCAATAGCGATAGGCTACAATCCAACCTTTAACAAAGTCGGAAACGTGATGGTACGCATTTCTTCCCTTTAGACGAGGCATCACAACAACTTTTGACCAGGCAACGCCGGTCAACTGCTGTTTGTGTGTGAGAAATCGATTGGAAACTTACCTCGTGTCGGCATGTTGTGGGTGACGCCGCCGGCCGCGGTGGAGTAGCCGAGCGGTCTAAAGCGTCTTGCTGCGGAGCGCGCGGTTGCTCGCCGTGGAGGTTCGAGTCCTCCCTGGGGCATGTGTGTGTGTGTGTGTGTGTGTGTGTGTGTGTGTTTGTCCTTAGATTAGTTTACCTAGGTTTAAGTAGTTTGTAAGCTACAGACTGATGACCACGCAGTTTGGTCCGATAGATTTACAAACATTTCAACATTTTTTGTCGCCGCCGGCACCAATCTAGTGTGAATGCTCTGAAAAGCTGGTCATTTGCATATCACAGCATCTTCTTCCTGTCGGTTAAATTTCGCGTTTGGAGCACGTTATCTTCGTTGTGTAACAATTTTGATGGCCAGGAGTGCATTAAATGTTCAAATGTTTGTATAGTTTATGGGACTTAACTACGGGGTCATCAGTTCCTAAACTTACAAACTACTTATAAACTACCTTATACTAAGGACGGCCCAAATATCCATACCCGAGGGGGGGATTCGAACCCCCGACCGTAGTGGCCGTGCAGACCGTGACTGGAGCGCCTCAGTCCCCTCGGCCACCGCGGCCGGCTCACGCATTTATAAGCATTGCTCATGTTTCCCTTTATCATGTTGTCCTCATGTGTATAGCAGATATCCTCAGTATGCCACGTATTTCAACTAAGCTGTTTGCCTACAATATTTCCGCCCCACTTTAAGACAGCACATTTTGCTTTTCACTTTTTCTGGAAGCCGTCTGTACAAGTAAACTGTCGTGTTGGCGTTGGTTGTGCGGCGCCCACGCAGCGCGGCCGCAGCACCTGCCGTGGGCAGGGCGGCTGGCGGAGGCCGCGGTCCAGTGGGCTGGCGGCCAAGCGGCCAGCTCGCGGTGCGCTATGCCGTATGCCGTATGCCGGCGAGCAGGCAACCCGCGCTGCGAGCCCAGAGCCGGCAGGGCGTGGCGCCGTTCCCAGCCACCTGAGCGATAGCGGCCGGCTGACTCACGCCTTGCGAAAGGCCGCGCATCTAGCCGCTGCCTCTACTCTCTAGTCCGCGCACGCTGCGGTCGCAGGTAACAAAGCGCCTTACTGTCCTCCTCAGTGCAAAGTAGTGGCGGGCTAGCATCAGACGAGGAAGACCCACGGCATTCACCTCCTGTGGGAGGCGGGCAGGGCAGTGGGCGGAGGAGGAAACCTCCAAGTCGCGGCGGATAAGCCGTGCGCACTGCGGCGCCGTGCTGCGGTGCCGCCGGGGGTTGAGTCCCCCTGTAACGTCACCGATGCGTCCACCTAATCCTCGATGGGCGAAATTGCAGTTACATTCTATTTACTGCTTAATCATTTAATAATTGTTCCAATGATTTGACGGTATGGGATGCGTATTATTACTAGGTTGATCCACAACAATAAACTTTGTTCACTTCCTTTAATATGGAACGACAAATGTAAAAAACTCTTCCTTTAAATACACTGATTAAATTACCGCGTGCCACTACGATGAATGTCTACAAGTCCACCCTGAAACATTTCGAGGGACTGATGACCAAGCAGTTTAGTCCCCTTTAAACACCCAACACCAAACATTTCGATACGCAGCTGCAACCGAAACTCATATTCGATACGACTGAATGGCAAAAACTTTAGTCACCGCTAAACGCAGGTTACGGACGCACTGTCATCGTGCTACTGCCTCGCTCTGCTGTCGGCGGGAGACTGCCGCACACCGGCCAACAAACAAAAAACATTCCAACATAAGCATTGTTGCCAGCAGCTCTCGCTGCACGCCAACGATAACTATCGTTGGACCAAAACGTACCAAAGAGGTTACTAACCTAAAACCCTGTATCCTCACACCCCCTAGGGCATGGGTGTTTGTCTTGTCCTTAGGTTAGTTTATTTTGTAGGATACGGATTAATAACCAAGTAGTTTACTTCGATAGCTTTACAAACATTTAAAAATTTTGTAGGAATCTCTTAATCTAGAGAACTTTCGGACCTGGACGCTTCGCGCCGCGGATTAGCCGCTCGGGGTGGAGCGCCGTGTTGCGGTGAAAGCGACTGTCCGCCGTCGGGGGTTCGAATCCCCCTCGGGCATGGATGTTTGTGCTGTCTTAAGTAGTCGTCAGCTATATACGCATTTTATTACTGATTCGCAACCAGTTTCAAGGGACCAAGCTATCATCTTCAGGCTTTTAACACATCAAATAGTAGATTACCGTATTATAAGGGACTGAAGATGATAGCTTGGTCCACTGAAACTAGTTGGCAATGAGTAATAAAATGATAATACAGTTGACGTTGTTATTATTCATTACTATATGTACGGCTGAAGCCCCATCGTCCATACACAAGATTGACAAAATCAGCATAATTGTTTACAGCATTTACATTAAAATAATTAAATGTTTGTAAAAATATGGAACCAAATTGCAGTCGTCATAGGTTCCTACACTTACAAACTGCCGGCCAACGTGGCCGACGGGACTGCGGCGCGCCACTCATGGTCTGCACGGCCACTCGGGCATGGATATTTGTGTCGTCCTTAGTGTTAGCTACTTCATAAGTAGTTTGTAAGTTTAGGGACTGATGACCCCGCAGTTAAGTCCCTTAAGCTTTACAAACCTTTGAACTTTTGTTTGTTTTTGGACGTTTCGCACACCTGACCATTTTCAATCGAATTCTAAAGAATGCCAAAATACGCTAATTATATTAGTGGCAGTCTGGAGTTCGAGGTCCCATACGTATACAAACTATAAACAACACAGGTATTTACACACAAAGTTGAGACAGTGCGTGTAAACAATGCCACACGATGGGCCGCACCACAGAAGTGTAGTGCACGGCCTGATCACGTGATCACCGGCGAGTAAACAAACTGAAGGCAAAGTTTCTCGTCACCGAGGTGCTTAGCGAGGTCGACGAGAAAGACAGGCCCCAGCGCAGACGTCATGCAACGTAAGCAAGGTAGTTGCGGGCCGGAGCTATTGCTAGCTCAGTGGCTGCCCGCTATGACGCAGTGGGCTGTGCCCCAGAGGCCGGCCAACCGCCTAGAGATAGCGCCTGCTCAGAAATACCTTCCTTACGTGGCATGACGTCTGCGCTGGGGCCTGTCTTTCTCGTTGGCTTCGGGTCCTTAGCATACGAAAAAGTATCCGAAATCAGGAATACAAATGATGATAAAATCTGTAGCTACGGACAGAATTAGTCACTCCTTATTTCTGGCTCTGTAACACCAGTAGGCCTACTGTAGTTAGATTTGATTAAAACAACGGAATAAATAAATAAAACTACTCAACGGTAACTTTGCCGGAGAAATTCTTTTTTATTTTGGTTTCCAGCAGAGGCAGAAGAAAACAAATGTTTGTAATTCTATGGGACCAAACTACGTTGGTCATCAGTACCTAATCTTACAAACTAAGTTAAACTAACCTAACGACAACACACACATCCATGTTCGAGGGAGGATTCGAACCTCCAACGCGGGAGAGGCAGAAGAACCACCTGTCTCAGATGAGCTGTTGCTATCACTGCTACTGATGGTAATAACTAAACTCTCTTCGTAAGCTCCCACCATTTTTTCGCACTCATTCAAATGTGCGTTACAATTACTAGACTGTAGAGCAAGCATATTTTGTAAAATGTTCAAATGTTTATAAGCTTAAGGGTCTTAAATGCGGGGTCATCAGTCAGTAAATTTACAAACTACTTCTGAACTACCTTATACTAAAGACGACAAAACATCCATGCCCGAGGGGGGATTCGAATCCCCGACCGTAGCGGCCATGCATACTGTGACTGGCGCGCCGCAGACCGCTCGGCTACTGCGGCCGGCGCATACTTAGTAAAAGTTTGTCATGTTGGGGGGCAGGGGGGCGGAAGGCATCCTTTCAATCACTTTATTAAGGACAACAGGTAAGACTGTAACTTTATTATTCAGATTACCGGTTTCGGCTCTTTAATTGCCATTTTCGGATCGGCAAGCACGCATGCAATGTCATATACATACATGCATGTGTGCTTGCAAATCCGAAGATGGTAGTTAAACTGCTGAAACCGGTAATCTGAATTTAAAAATTAGAAGCGGTCTTGCCTGTTCTCCTTAATAAATTATACATATTTTGTCAGGCATTCCATCTACGTAATTAATTATTAGCACAGTGTACGTCAGATATACACCACTTTCCAAACAGACCGGCTGCCCCATTTTATACTGCCGCTGTGCGCCTCCGCAACACACAGTCAGCCATTGACCGAAAACTGATTTTCTCCACACCTTACGAATCTACTCTCATCTCTTCTTCTCCGATAACTAATGCAGTTCACATGCTTTCGATCTTGCTCACTGTACTCGTCTCTTGATCTCCACCAGCAATTCTATCCCCTCCCCCTGTTTCCCACACTTTCTAACAAAACTAAACTGATGTTCCTTTGAAGTCTCGGAATGTGTCGTATCAACCGATACTTTTTAGTCAATTCTTTCCTTTCCAGTATGATTCTGTTCATAACCTTCTCGCTAATTATGCGATCTACCCATCTACTCTTCAACATCTTTCCATAACGCCACATTTAAATATCTTCTGCTATCTTCTTCTCTTACCTGCGTATAGTCCACGTCAAATTTTCAAATGTTTGTACACCTACGGGACCATACTGCTAACTTTATTGGTCCCTAGAATTACAAGCTATTTAATCCAACTTACTCTAAGGACAATAAACGCATCCATGCCTGATGGAAGACTCGAACCTCCGGCGCCGCGGTGTATTGGCTAAACGTTCTAAGGCGCCTTGCTGTGGAGCGCTCGGTTGCTCTCCGTCCGAGGTTCGAGTCCTCCTTCGGGCATAGCTGTGTGTTTCTTTAAGTTATTTGTAAGCCTAGGGACTGATAACTGCAGCAGTTAAGTCCGTTAGATTTACAAACATTTGATTTGAACCTCCAGCGAGAGCGGCCGCGCAATCCGCAATTTGATGTCTCAGACAGCGTGGCCATTCCCGCGCGGTTCGTCCACTTCCTTACGACGACAACCCCCAGACAAATATCTTCACAAAAGACTGCCTCACACTTTACCCACCTGGTACCAGGTGAGCGACGAAAGATCAGGCGGAATCTCACCGACGAGTTACCTTTTACTTAAGTTCTTTCAGCAAATACTCCATTTTGTGTTAATAACGGCTTTTACTGTCAAAATACAACTACAGTTCACAGTACTTTTCCAGAATTCGGACTTGAAAGTATACACTGAGAGCTTATAAGACATACAGTGAAAATATTATATAGTAATGTAAATGCTGCCCGCGCTGGGATAGTATCACGGTCAGAGGCGCCTTCCTGAGGAGTGCGCGGCCATTCCGGGTCGGAGGTTCGAGTCCTCCCTCGGACATGTGTGTGTGTGTGTGTGTGTGTGTGTGTGTGTGTGTGTGTGTTTTATTCTTAGCATAAGATAAACTAGTTTGTAAGTGTAGGGACCTATGGCAAGTGCAAATTTGGTCCCATATTTTTACAAATATTTCATTATTTTAATGTAAATGTTGTAGACAATTATGTTGAATTTGAAATGAATCGCAATTTGCGATCAGTTATGACTTCGCTGTTCCAGGTTTAAATGGAATACCAAATTGCGGCGAATGAAAATTTGTGGCCGGCCGGGATACGAACCCGGCATCTCCTGCTTACTAGGCAGACGCGTTGACCACTCCGCCACCGAGGACACAGTGACCAGCTCCACTGCACGTTTCCCGCCACACACAAATCTGCATTCGCCACACTGTCTCTTTCCTATGCCACAGCGTATGTTGATTTTGTCCATCTTGAGTATGGACGATGGGGCTTCAGCCGTACATATAGTAATGAATAATAACACCGTCAGCTGTATTATCATTTTATTACTTATTGCCAACCAGTTTCAATGGACCAAGCCGTCATCTTGAGGCCCTTATAATACGGTAATCTACGTTTTGCTGTGTTAAAGTCCTGAAGATGATGGCTTGGTCCATTGAAACTGGTTGGCAATAAGTAATAAAATGATAATACAGCTGACGGTGTTATTACTCATTACTACCTTCAGAAATGTGTGTATATATTTCGCAGATGTACAACAAAATCACCGCGAAGGAGTGACCGAGCGCATTGAGGCGCTATGTTCAGATACGCGAGGCCGCTCCGAGTCGGGGGTTCGAATCCTCCCTTGGACATTGTTGTCTTTAGTGTAAGTTAGTTTATAAGTAGTTTGTAAGTTTAAGGACTGATGTCCCCGCATTTAAGTCCTGTAAACTTAACAAACACTTGGACATTTTTGAACAACAGAATTACTGTATGTGTCAGTTAGCAGTGAGTAACTTTGGTGCTGCACCTGAACTACCAGGTAAGGCAACGTGGCCACACTCCCCCACAGAGAGAAGGTTAGGAGAGCGGCCATCTCCGAATGTCGCTGAGCGGACGCCGGACTCTGCAGAGCCCCGATCGCCTTCCGCAACGCCACTTCTTCGCCCCGATCGACCGGGCGAAAGCGTGGCCAACTCGTTAATATCTCCGAGACGAACTGACAATGAGCTATAATGCCTGCCGACTTTCTTCAGTCGCGAAGATGAGTGAAACGGCCTTTTGTGCCGAGTCAGGCGCTACTCTGCCGGACACGGGTGGGCTAATGCGGTTGAGCTGGGAAACTGGCACCGCCGCCGTCGTCCATCATATGCTCTCGCGACAAAAACGAACACTCCTGCTGCGACACTTCAGCATAAGCAGGCTAGCCTCTGCCTTCGTCCTCACCGCGTTATGTGAATAGCCCTATTGCCTGCGATAAGTTCACGAATTCTGAGAACAGTTTTGCTTTACAGGCGAAAACCCAACTCTCCGGTTCTTTTATCACAGTATAAAGTACAAGGAAGACTAGTTGCCGGCCGCGGTGGCCGAGGAGACTGAGGTGCTCCAGTCACGTTCTGCACGGCCTCTACGGTCGGGGGTTCGAATCCCCCCTCGGGCACGGATATTTGTGCCTTAGTACTAGCTAGTTCATAAGTAGTTTGTAAATTTAGGGACTGATGACCCCGTAGTTAAGTCCCATAAGCTCTACAAACATTTGAACATTAACAGAAACATCCCGTGAATTAGTGTGGGAGCTGCTAAGAAAAAAATTCAAATGTGTGTATAGCTTATGGGACTTAACTACGGGGTCATCAGTCCCTACACTTACAAACTACTTATGAACTAGCTAATACTAAGGACGGCACAAATAGCCATGCCCGAGGGGAGATTCAAACCCCGACCGCAGTGGCCGTGCAGACCTCACTGAAGCGCCTCAGTCCCCTCGGCCACCGCGGCCGGCGAGCTGCTAAGATACTGGTATTACATTCTAAAGGGACGAATTGCAAATACTTCAGTGAAAATACTGAGGTTTTCTTTTTATAGATTCTCTAGCTCTTCCAGCGGAATGTTGGGATGATTCGTTTCAAGAGATCGCGACCGAATTATTTCTCATTTCTTATCCAGCGTCAATCTATGTCTCGTATTTGACCTTTTTCTTGTAAAGTGGTTGAGGATTCAAAGAACGTTCTGAAATTACCTGAAAAGGTAAAGTGACGTAGTACGTTGCCATGTAGCTGGTATTCGGCTGAATTCGGAAATCTAGAATGAAACACGTACATATATTTCTTGATAATGACCATATGAGACTACTCTTCTGTTAACAACAAATTTTATTTATAAACAATACTGCGGTTAGTTCTCGGCGTTGCCGGGGGGGGGGAAGGGGAGTGGCGATTTATTCCATTGTTATATAAGTCACTCTCTTTCTTCCCTCTCTTCATCCCTTTCTATCCTCCTTTCTGTCCATTTTAAGTTCCTTTCGTACAGCTCAGTTCTTACGATGTCCACCTTTTGAACGATGTGCCCTACAGTAATATAAGTTCCCAGGTATCTATAGTGGAATATTAGAAAACTGTCTGCGAAATGTGTTGGAAATGGAGTTGGCAGAGAAGACGTAATGAATCGTAACTTCATGCATGATGGAGCAGATATTCATTCATTTCATTGTTTAAAGACGTGATGTGCCATACTAAGATGTAATTTCGAAGGTACATTAAGCGGTAGGCCTATATGTGCATACTATATGCAAAACATGCCGTGAATAGAGTTAGTAGTAAAGTTGTGATAGCCGCGGCGGAGTGGCCGAGCGTTATAAGGCGCCTTAGGTTAGTTTAAGTAATTTGTAAGTCTAAGGACTGATGACCATAGCAGTTTGGTCCAATAGATTTACAAACTTATGAACATTTGAAAGTCGTCATAAATCGGAACCTCATGCGTGATGGAGCGGTTTTTCATGAAGCTCATTTTTTATGACCTTATATCTCAAGAACTACCAGCCGTACTGCGATATGATTGCGAAGGTACATCAAGTGTTACGTGCATGTGGTGTCTGTAAAATATTTCGCAGAGACAAGAACTCATATAGAAGTAATAAATTTAGTTTCACTGCATGAACAGTGGAAAGAAGTAGGCGGTAAATATCTTTCATCATTTTGTTGCGGTATCAGCGATAAACGGTTCATAAAGGTTTGAAATCATACGTAGTATTTGTTGCAACTCACTAAGTGCTCTCATTTTTAAATAGTGGATGCATTAAGTTTTGTTATGCATGCTTTTTTATGTCACTCACGTTCAAAGACATCTCATTCGATGAACTATGTTTCGTTGGTGGTTTCACCCCCCATAGCGATTGTTTCTTGACTAAAAAGAATATTTCTACCAAATTAGGTTGAAATCGGTCCATTGATTTAGGAGGAGAAGTGGAACATTGTCAAATGAAGCGGCAGTATTTCACCGATTCAGTTGTATCTCCAGAAATATGTGTGTGACGTCGTTGTTCCCTATACAGAGGTTGTTTACTGATAGTAATCAATATGTAAACCAAGTCTGGTTGGAGTCGGAGCAGTGATTTAAGAGGAAATGTGGATCATAGGCAAATACATACACTTCTATCACATGTATCAATATCTGTTCCTACACTTCTTGCATAATTGTGTTTCTGGACTGATGATGATGATACTGGAACATGGTTAATAAAGAAGGGTTGAAGTGATTATAAAAATAAAATAAAATTAAACTAGAGCAATGAAATTCGAACAAGCATTTCAATCACTTCAAGACGGAGGTTCCGTTCACGAAAATGTATGTCACCTGAGGTTGTTACGCTAAAGAACAGAGTAATATAAATTGTGGGGATATGTCAGTTTGGCACCAAATGATCTTTCTGTTCACTCCAAAGAGTTTTGTAAAACTGTGAGACGCGCATGATAACTGTTTTTATCCGACAATATGCATCAATGTAGTTTACTTCACTTTGCAGGAATCTAGAAATAATTTGTCATGGTTGTAGGGTCGAGGACTTACCACAAATAGAGGAAAACACATTTCAGGTCCACTGCCTTCCTCCATATACATCGCTATCCCATGAAAGGTATTTTTCCCTCTGGGAAGGCCAGAAAAGTCTGAAAGGCCCCGGGGCGAAGCCACTCCAGTTTCATTATACAGCTCTTCCTAAATGCAGCACTACGTAAACACTGTTCATTAGTCAAACATTGACAGCAGGAAGCATTAACATGCTGAGTGTGGTTGATCGTAGAGCCGACATCGCATTGCTCAGAAAATAATATGCCAGTCGATCCTTACTTCCATGATTAATAGCGGCTCGAACGAGAAACTCTTCGGTAGATCAGCCGTGGAGATACGTACTCATGAATAACTACGGAAATTATCCTGTACTTATCATCGGCAATGCAAAATCAACAGCTGTACGTAGAGACTGTTGAGACTCTCGTGGACAATAATTGTTTTAACCTTTATGTCCTCAGTCTTGATTCCTGCGACTTCCTGTTGTGTACTCGGTTACATTGGCGATTGCTTATCTTTGTGAGATCAAGAAATGTTCCGAAGACGCCACTACTTGCATAATTTTATAGCCTGGGAGTAGTTGTCCATTAAAAGAAGTTTTTACGCAGAAAAAATAGTTCCATAAAAATGCACATAACAATTATTGCCATTAAGACGCGAAACTTTTAAACTTATTTCAATAACTATGTATTTTGGAATTGTAGTATGTGTAAAATGAAAGACGACACATTGCTGTTAAATATAGAAAAATCACCATGGAAGCTTGACGGTTTCAAAGGGCAAAAACACCGAATCTAACGAATTTTTTTTCCAAGCGAGATCATTGTCAGCAGAAACTGACTGGTTCCATGCTAGCAGAATGGTACTTAGCAAAGTGTCTACTTAAACGCCTGTCCTTTGTGTTCCATCGATATAACTAACTGATTGGAGCCAGAATCCATAAAAATGAAATACAGAACGTCACAATGTCTACGGTACGCAAACGTCGCCACAGTCAGGTGTGCTGCCGCAAAATCCACATATTTTCGTCTCAGGAACACATTAGGAACGTTTACATCAACATCTATGTTGGCCAGCCTACCATAAGAGGTTTGCTGCAGGCCAAGTACTACATAAGAAACATTTCGTAGCATCAATCAGAGTGTTCAGCATCATCAACTTAAGGATAACAGACTCGAACAGTTTCCCTAGAGACCGCATCTCTCACATAGCCTTCCGTTCCTTCCAAGAGGCTCTGGAAGGTCGAGGGTTCATCCTGGTCGAGGATCTGCAGTAGGCATTTACGGAGTTCTACATGAAACAGGACGTGGTAGTTTACCAAACAAAACTCCAGTGCGTCAGTGGAATGATTGCCTCTGAGCTCGTGGCGATTTTTCGTGACTGACCAACCGAATCTGGACTATATGGTGAAGTTGCGCCAAACGGACATCCTAAGGCGTTTTTATAATGTAACTATTTAAACTTTCAAATTTTTACTTTATATAACTCACTAGCGAATAGCACAATACACATCTGACACAACTTTTATTTTCAGTGCAGGAATACTGAAATATATGGATGGTGCACAGATGTCCCCAAATATAGGGCAAACGGGCACTTCACGTGAGGCAAACAGACACCTGACACTCTTCACTGGAACAATTCTGGATACCTTTTTGTTCTCGCTTCTACTGCCATGATCGATCAGTGGTGACAGGTTACAGTCTTACCCCTGAAAATGCCGGAACCATAAACTCAATTTGCTGTCAACTCAAGATGCTGCCTTATATCTTCGTAAAGACTTTTAATTGCCTACAGTAGCAACAAGGTCATAGGTCATGTCTTGATCTATAAAATATAGGTTCTAGTTCCACTCATAGCACTTCTCCATTATCTGCCGTAAGGCAAAGATCTTTTCCTGACAGCCTTTAAGAGGCCTAATCCCACACTGATTATTATACAAGCACGTTAGACGTTTTTGTTCCGTTTCGTCTCATCGATCAACCCCTAGAATATGTACACGATTGAAAACAATCACCCTACATAGAGGAGGGAATAAACAGGGTGCTGATTGAGAAGGTCAGAAGCAAAGTGATATAAGTGCACTTCAGGTAGTTTTGAAGTTCATCCGGCTATAAGAAAATCAGTTTCGATAGCACAACATTGTAATTTTACAGAGATACCCTATAGAATGTAGGTGTTCTGCAGACAAAAGATGGCACTAGTTTATACCACCATTCTGGGTGAATAAAGGGCCTAAAATTACTTATATTATTTTGATATAGAAAAGGTTTAGCGGAAAAGTACCAGAAGTGCACGTAAACACATTCATAATTTTATTATGCACTAACTATTACACTTTTGAACATTTTAAATAACATAGGGTAACATTTTAGTCGTAGTCATTGTGCAGAATGCCACTAGTAACATCTGTTAAATCTTGTGTGCCTGTTGCTACTGCCCTAGGCGTGTCAACACAGTCTTCTTTATCATGACGACACTCTGCCTCTCCATATTGTCCTGCCCCCTCCTCGTCGTCCTTGACATCCTGAGCCTCTTTTCCTTGAAGATTGTTCCTCATACTTCAGATTATCAAAAAACGCGTGGTGAATAGGGGGAATGAAGCATTTCAGCTCTTGCAGGTTCTTCCACTTTGAAAACGATATGGTAACTGATCACTGTGCAGAGTATTCAGCGTAATATGTCGAGGTCTCCCACGATGTCGTTTTGAGAAGTCAGCTATATAAAATTCAACATCCTCATTGAAAAAATTCTTAGAATGCATGATGAATGGACATTACTTGTTTACGTAAATACGTCTAATTGACCGCCAGGCAAATACATTCCCTTCAGCATCTTCTCGAACGGATGAGTTTCATATCAGCGATAATCTACAAAATCTGCCTGATTTATTTTGGTCACTGTGAAGTTTTTTTCTAGTCCTTTTAACGACGTCTACCCAATACTGCGGCACGTACACGCGAGTTTCATTCCTCTTTTCTCAATCAGACCAAAATCTCGATCACACTTGTTGAAAGTGTGCCCAGGTTCTTAGAATTTGTGATGGACTGTTTCAATATGTGTGTGAGAAACGATATGCATCCAGTATTTGACAATTCTTACATTGAGATTTTGACCAGAATAACAATCTGAAAAAGCTATGGTGTGCTTAACGCCACAATCCAAATATTTTACAAAATTAAACAAACACGTGCCAACGAACATGGACAAGAAGCAACACAACGAAGGTACACAGCGCACTTATATTATTTTACCTCAGAGCCGAAACCTCATATCCAAAGTAATACATGTACTCTGACACCAGAGTGCAGTTATGAATGGAGCAGCACTTCTAATACTTTTTCGAAAAAAATGTTCAAATGTTTGTATAGCTTGTGGGACTTAACAACGGGGTCATCAGTCCCCAAACTTACAAACTACTTATGGACTAACTAATACTAAGGGCAGCACAAATATCCATGCCCGAAGGGGGTTTCGAACCCCCGACCATAGTGGCCGTCAGACCGTGACTGGAGCGCCTCAGTCCCCTCGGCCACCGTGGCCGGCATACTTTTTCGCACAACAGAATTAGTGTCCTAGGACATATCTGTGCACTTATCTCATTTTCTTTAAAAAAAAAGGGTCACTTATATAACTTTGATTCTGACCCCTTCAATTGTGTAGAATATTGTCACTTATTGTCGTTAGGTTTAATTGGCTCTCAAAGAAGTTAGTGCCTCGCACAATAGTGATCCCTCTCGTATTGATCCGCTATAAGCAGTACGGAAAACGTGAGGGATGGAAATGACGTAAACATCAGGCTAGTACTCTCTCGTAATGGGTGCATTGTTGCAACCGCTGTGCACGATGGCGAGTGAATGTGTGCCTGGCTACAACGGCTGTTGCTGTAGTGGCTCCGCAGCTGCGTCAGTTTGGCGTCTCGCGGGTAATTTGCAGAGAGCCGTAATAAGCGGCCGAGCCTTGTCCGCCTGCAGATACAAGGCGACCGCCGCGGGCCACCAAGGTCGCCAGGCATACCAGTCGGCACTGTAAGTGCTAGTGCGTGTGCGTGTGCGTGCGGTAAGCCGCGGCTGCGCGCCCACTGCCCAGTCCCAAGGGACCGAGCACTACGCCTGACAGGCCGCCACCGCGCAACCACATATACAGAGGAGAAGCCACCCCTAAAACACTGTCCTACGCTCCCCTCTTAGTTCCGTAAGATGCTAGCAGGTGTCAGGCGGTTCGCTGGCTTAGGGTGCCTCTCGCACGTCAGAGGGTAGCGTGGAGGGGAGGCTGAGGGGAGAGCTCGTGCCGCCTGCCACGAGGCCACGGCTGTGTCCGGCTTGCTGGCGTTTGAGGGGAGGTGGTGGTGAGGGCAGCTGCTACCTGCCGCCTGCTCTGGCCAGTTTAAAGGGCTGCTTCTGACCGTAGCGCCATCATGGGACATCTTACGGAACTGCTGGAAACCCTCCCTCCCCGCACCCCTGAGCATAGGACCGGGCCCTTACGGAGGTTTCCCATCTGTATATATTTGTCTGTGGCGCAACACTCGTCTGAACAACCGTTTGTAAATCTATCGGACCAAACTGCGTGGTCATCAGTCCGTAGCTTACAAACTACTTAAACCTAGGTAAACTAACCTACGGACAAACACACACACACCCATGCCCCAGGGAGGGCTCGAACCTCCGACGGCGAGCAACCGCGCGCTCCGCAGCGAGACTCTTCAGCCCGCTCGGCTACTCCACTCGTCTGTCACAAGACGGCCGGCCCTCTTCCCACGGTGCTCTTTTTTATTGGCCTCTTTTTCTCGACGAGTAGATTTCACTTCCGATACAAGATAAAGATCGTCAGTTGCAAGAGATTCCTTCTTATACTGAATCACAGACGGGAAAAGACATGATATCAGTGGACGGATCCGGTTAGGAACTGGAGTATGCGAAAGGCTGGCGGAACGTGGAAATTTACGTCAGCCTTTCGCAGTCGTGACTCATTGGTGCAGGGCTTTTTCTGTTGTATGGGCATTTTGTAACGGAAGCTGTTCCGGAATTGCTTGTAATAGTCAGCGAGGATAACCCACTGATGTGAAAGCTTTAAATTACGGGATACGCGCTCAGACACACACACTCACACCCTGATACTATATTTGTCCACAACTATCTCCGAAACTACTCAGCTGATCTTAATGATTTTGCACATTGTTTGTAATTTGGTCCAACTTAAAAGACATGATAGTTTTTATCTCGATTAATAACCTCAATATTGTTTTATTCCGTATTAAATGTTTTCATCTAGGTTGGGTAAGTGTCCAGTAATGGAGCTGTGCTTCATGTTGAAGACTGGCCTATCGGCCAAGTTGTGTATTGGACACTTAAATCTTTCGCATACAGGGAAGGGAGAACAGAAAGCGGGGACAACAGGAGATTTGTAGAGAGCGGAGATGGATACGTGGACAGAGGGAAAAACGAGGAGGTAGACAAGTCAGAGGTAGGTAAATCAAGATAGAGAGAGGCGTGAGGACGAGATGGACAGAAAGAGGAGGGTGGACTGCATGGACGGAATATTGGAATCAATAAATAACGGAGCAGAGTCGGGTTTTCAGGTACCTAACAACATTATATAGACGACTTTTGTCATTTGAGGGCTTTTATATGTAGCTATTAAAACATTTTTCACGTTAGTAGTACCTCCACGTATTCGTGGCGTCAGGACGCCTATACTCTCGAGGATCGGGGATAAAGACGAATGACGCTAGAAAAAATGTTTGTAGAGCTTATGAGACTTAACTACGGGTCATCAGTCCCTAAACTTACAAACTACTTATGAACTAGTTAACACTAAGGACGGCACAAATATCAATTCCTGAGGGGGAATTCGAACCCCCAACCGTAGTGGCCGTGCAGACCGTGACTGGCGCGCCTCAGTCCCCTCAGCCACCGCGGCCGGCAATGACGCTAGATTACTTGGGCAGCGGTCTGCAGAGGTGAGAACTAGTGAAAACGCAGTGTAAGTCTGTATGGCTAGACGTAATTCCCTTTCAGCCAAGGTACGCAAAACAAATCTTCGGGTTCCAACTTTAGTGATTGTCACGTTGAAAGATTGTTTCAGTAAGGAACCGAACTGCTAGTCTTCGGTTCGTAGAGTTACACACTACTTAAACTAACTTATGCTAAGGACACACACACACACACACACACACACACACACACACACACACAGAGAGAGAGAGAGAGAGATAGAGAGAGAGAGAGAGAGAGAGAGAGAGAGAGAGAGAGAGAGAGAGAGAGAGACTGTCGTCTAATGGATGGCTCGAACCTCCGGCGGGAGCAGCCACGTAATCCGTGACATGGCGGCTCAGACCGCTCGGGCATTCCAGCGCGTGTATTTGCCGTGTGGGACGACTGTTCTACGCAGTAAAAAAGATACTCACTGATATCTGTACGTATTAAGGTACTGCATTTGAAATATTTGCTCTTTACATCTTTCGCCCTGGAAACTGGCCATCTGTCCTATGAGTCGTCAGGTGCAGTTTTTTTGTGTTTCTGCAGGCATTTGCTCTTTTGTAGCGTGTTATCTCAAAAAGACAGTGCCCGTAACATGTTCTCAGTCGACGAAAGGATGACGATAGTACTTGACAGATTTTTCAATGTGCTTCATTTTGCTAAATAGGCATTCGGTATCATCAGTTAAAGAGTGTTCGCTCACCATATATATCGCCTTCCTTTGCACACAAGCACACGAACACACACACACACACACACACACACACACACACACGGTACAAAGGGAGAAATTGGGGGAGGGGGGCAGAGAAAGACAGAGAGAAAGGAAGCGCAGAAGAACGAATGGATGGATGAGAGTATCCGTTCTTCGTGTTAAGGGTCGTCTCGTATTGGGAGGTGATAGCAGAAGCCTACTTTGGTGCCTAGCCATATAGTCGTGACGGCTGGTAAAAAGATTTATTTTCAAGCAGCAATGTGCAGAATCACAGAATACATTTCGTAAGAGCCGCGTTGGAGAGGGGCGAGCGGTCTAAGGTGCCTCGCTGCAGAGCGCACGGTTGCTCGCCGTTTGAGGTTCGAGTCCTCCATCGGGCATGGGTCTGTTTGTTGGTAGGTTAGTTTAACTTAGTTTAAGTAGTTTGTAAGCCTAATAACCTGAGTAGTTAAGTCCCATAGGTTTACAAACAGTTGAGTTTTGAACATTTTCTAAGCAATGGAAGAGGAGAATATAGCCTACCAGTCGTAATGTTGTTTCGTTTTTAGAAATCTGCTTCAAACTTCTGGGCCTCCCGCAACTGTCTGACTGATGGTTAACAGGGCGGGGGAAGTCAGTACGGCCTTGCCACGTCACACCACGGCGCTGTAACCAATCTCTGGACCGAATGAAACCCAAGATGTATGAGGAAAATAAAATACCAGACTACGTAACAACGTCTGTGTTACAAAAACATTGCTCGTCAAATGCAATATCCTGCTCCAGTACGCGTGTGCTTACACTTATTGAAGAGAGTGATTAAAGGGCTGCTTTTTGGTCCTACAGTGAGTCGCGGTTATAATGGTGTCTACAGCTAATGATCCTTTTGGCAGTTCGGTGGGCGTGAACTCTGTCTCTCGGCTTCGCTATAACCAAGGATGTAAGGGGCCAGTCTCGATTCAAATTGTAGACCGCAGCTGCCCAAATTTGCCGTTAGGATTTGCCACTGACGAAGTTGCCTGGTACCGCACGTAATTTTCTGCCGAAATGCAAAGCAGTACCAGCCACACCAACCGCAGATGTGTAATATCATGTTATTAATCATTTTCAAATCTTTTCTTTGCTCTGTTACGTGCTGTACTTGCCGCGGAGAGTGATATTAATCTCCTGTAAATGGAGCAGTGGTTAATCGTGGTACATTCAGGATATTGAGGTCACGTGTAATTGAAACAATTTACTACTGCGACTATCAACGATGAATGGTAAGGCAGAAGGTCAAACGGCACGCACGATGGAGCACATTTATCGACCGTGTTTACTGAGTACGGGCAAATGTTGATCAAAGTTACTTTTCATGTGGGATTTTTAATGAGGTTAGTTTTATCTTATCAAAAATAGGCCTACGTTAAATCTTCTGACTTCCTTCGTGATACATCAACATAGATGAAATCATTTTCAAACGATTCGCTTTCCTTCAAATCTGTTGTTTAGTAAGTGTAATAGTAAACTTTCAGCTTCATATGTCCACTTGCATCAAACATGTTTGTAATTTTTATTATGCCAGCAAAGTTCTTGTTATGGGAATACCTTCTAATGACTTAGTTTCTGTACACTCATACTTTTTACACTTTGAACTCTTCTTTGGCTTCTCATTTAAGTTTGCATTCGTATTTTCTTCGTTTTAGTGACTTTCCAGACTTCCATGCTTTTCTAGGTAACTGTTACATACGAAGACCATCGCCTTTAACAATATAACCAAAAACCACAAACAAACAATCAAAAACTGTTAAGTAGTTTTACTACAGTTTGATTCGTTGTGCTTTCTCTTTTCCTTCTTTTCCATTTAATCAAGTGATAGTAACCCATAGCCAGTTACAGAGAGTGTTAAATAAAATCTTTTTCTTTATGTACACTTAGTTTTCATTTACATCTCTTCATTGTACTTATGTTTTCAATGTCGTTTTGAAAAAAAAAAAAAAAAAAAAAAAAGGCAGCAGATAGAAGCTGTAGAATTCGTATGTTCCGTTTAAGGACTAACTGAGAATGTTGTTGAATTTTAGTTATTTAGTTTTGCATAATCAGGTAGAAGTTTCCGAATTCGGGTGTTCCATTCAAGGACGTCGTAAGACAGTTGCCATATTCGAGTTTTTGGTTTTCCACTAACAGGTAGAAGTTGCTGAATTCGTGTATTCCATTCAGGTACTTGTTAAGAGAGTTTCCGAATCCGAGTATGTGGTTTTCCGCTAACAGGTTGTTGCTTAATTCGTGTGTTCCGTTCAGGAAGTTATTAAGAGTGTTACCGAATTCGAGTATTTGGTTTACCACAATCAGGTAGAGAGTGCCGAATTCGCGTGTTCCGTTCAGGGACTTATTAAGAGCCGGCCGCGGTGGCCGAGGGGACTGAGGCGCTCCAGTCACGGTCTGCACGGCCACTACGGTCGGGGGTTCGAATCCCCCCCTCGGGCATGGATATTTGTGCCGTCCTTAGTTGTATGTAGTTGATAAGTAGTTTGTAAGTTTAGGGACTGATGACCCCGTAGTTAAGTCCCATAGACTCTACAAACATTTGAACATTTTTGAACTTATTAAGAAAGTTGCCAAATTTCAGTATTTTGTTTTTTACTATCACATAGAGAATGCCGAATTCGTGTGTTCCATTCAGGGACATAGTTTATGAATTCCAGTATTTCGGTTTTCACTATTACGTAGAAGTTACCGAATTCGTGTGTTCTGTTCAGGGACTTATTCACTACGTTTACATGTAACACATCTTCCGGAAGACGAAAACCGATTTTCGTAAACCGTTTTCGCTGTCGTGTTTACATGGCACAGACTGAATCGGATTTCCTAATCCACTTAATATGGCGGCTGAAAAACAGCTGATTCAGTCCCCCCTATTTAGTCAACATAATCGCTATTTTTCTTTACTTAAATACACAGATTCATGCTCACTCAAATATTAATTCTTTTATTTCAAATTAGAAAATATCACTCTGTCCGTATGTGCCGAAAATTCTTACCAAAAATAAAAACAATCTGACAAGCCAAGAACGCTTCATAAACGGTTGCATTTACATGGGCACGAAAATCGATTGTGGAACTGGAAAACCGCTTTAGAAAAGTGGATTTGCAGAATCGATTTTGGAGTGTTTACATGACCAACCAAAAGCGGAACTGGGAAATCGGTTTACGAAATCCGGTTTTGGGAGCCCATGTTAACGGGGTGATTAAGAGATTTGGCGAATTCGAGTACTTGCGTTTTCACTATCATACAGAAGCTCCCGAATCCGGGTGAACCGCGGTGAGGTTGTTGGCTGCTGCAGACCGTGGTGGTTGGTTGAAGCAAGTCTATAAATCAATAAGAGAAAGAAAACTCTGGAAGTAGGGAGTTTTTTTCGTACTTGTGTGTGTCTGGATGGTTGCGGTTAGTTCTGCGTCTTCGGTCAGGGATTTCTGCGGCTGGTACGGCGTGGAGTGGACGCGGCGCGCCCGTGGGAGTGACGCCTATAAGCGGGGCTGTCCCTGATCCACTTGTGCCGCCGCTACATGCGCCGGAGTGTGTAGTGCCGCCGTAATTGAAGCCCGCTATCACGTTTCGTCACGTGGCCACCGCCGGCACGGTTTGTCTACTTCTATTTCTCTAGCCGCAACCGCCGCGGGTGGCCGAGTAGAAAATCTGCGCGCGCAGTTATATACGAGTTACGTACGCGTAACTGAAAATTAAACCGGTATAAACATTCAGCGCTAGTATATCGCTTTCGCCATCATCGGAGCCTGAAATGAACACTTCTATGAAATAACCATGTTGGAGTGGTTACTCGGATAGGTTATAAATAGGAAATTCATTACTTCCTAAGTTGATGAATTAGAACTAAATGTTTAAGTTAATTTACAAATACATCAAACAAGATGACGTAATCGCTAAGCCGGCCGCGGTGGCCGAGCCGTCTGCGGCGCTCTAGTCACAGTCTGCACGGTCGGGGGTTCGAACCCCCCCTCGGGCATGGATATTTGTGCCGTCCTTAGTATTAGCTAGTTCATAAGTAGTTTGTAAGTTTAGGGATTGATGACTCCGTAGTTAAGTCCCATAAGCTCTACAAACATTTGAACATTTTTTTGTAATCGCTAAAGCACTGGTACGGTCTTCGTGATTAGTAAACACTGTAGATAGCGGGGTTGTTACGAAATTGGACTTTGGAAGGAACTGATTCAGAGTTCCCGCTCAGTCAGTACCTTAAATCTTTTAAGCTCAATTCCAGCTGTCTACGCAGAAAAAGTCAGGCATTTAATTTGGCGTTACAATTAAATTCGTCTGTAGTCATTGACTGAATATTTTGGAGACAGTTTCTACATATACTACTGAGTCTGCTTTGAAAATTTGAAGATAATGCATCAGATAGGTGCAGGAGCTATCACGTCATAATCAACGGCGCGCTTGGAAAATGTCCGCATCAAGTGTAAAGCTGAAATTTTTTTAGGGGCATAGATAATTTATTCCTGTGGCAGAGGTTCAGGGCCGACCGCAGTGACCGAGGGGACTGAGGCGCTCCAGTCACGGTCTGCACGGCCACTACGGTCGAGGGTTCGAATCCCTCCTCGGGCATGGATATTTGTGCCGTCTTTAGTCTTAGTTAGTTCATAAGTAGTTTGCAAGTTTAGGGACCGATAACCCCGTAGTTGAGTCCCATAGACTATACAAACATTTGAACATTTTTTTTACAGGTTCAGGAAGGAGTGTTCAGTTTTGGTATTATTGTATGACACATTGGTCAGGAGGATTGTTTAGAGTTCCACTATGTCTCCAGATCTCTTGCAGTTTCTGCGAGCCAAACGGTGTCATGGTGTTCATGGGGCATACACCATAGGCATCCGTGTATAAAGACCACATTCGCGGAGGCGATTTCGGACTGTTTGTGTTGATATTGCTCGTCCTTTTGGTGCTGCGTGGAGGGTACGTTGTAGCTGAGTTGCTGTCTCGACGAGCTTTTAACCGGAGATAAATGTCATCTCTTGTGATGTTCCCCGTGGACGATATTGGCCTTGCTTTCTTTCAATGGTTACTTTTGTCCGAAATCGCGTCCAGGTCCTGGAAATTACACTTTGGGTTACACGAATAATTGTAGTCACCTTCACCCGTGTCTGTCCCGCCTTGCTATGGCTCTTCATGCCGTGGCTTCCGGTATGCCACGTTATTGTTACATTCCACTACCAGCGCACTACACTATCCGAACCCAACTACTTGTGTAATTTGTTTGGAATAGTAAACACTAGTCACCACCAATCCCCTCTGCAGCAACTTTATGTTATTACCACTATCACGGTTGCCGTACCATACTGTTGCTCTCTCCGCAGTGATGGGTTTTCTTGAAAGCTGCGACGCCGTTCTTGATATCGGCCTAATGTTTTCCTCCATTCACGTGGTTCGGTGCCGCTACCGTATGCGTACATCCGCTGTGCTCTTTGCCCGGTGCATTAGTACGTATGCTGGCAGCATTGTATTCAAATGGTCCGGTGTGTCACGTCGGAAGAGGTATCTGTGGCGAGATTTTCCCGGAAGCTGCGGTCCCCCCGCGCCGTTTCGCAAGCGGGCAGGGGTCGCGGTCTAGCCTAGCCTGCGCCGGCTATCGCGATGGCCGCGCGGCAGAAACCGAGAGTGTGGGCCACACCCGCGCGTGACTGGGCGCGGGTCGGGGGTCAGCGGAGAACGTGTTGCACGGCGCGCGCCTCGCACGTAACCCTGTCCTTGCGGCGCGGAAATATTGCTCGAAAATTGCCCACTGCCGCAGCCGCCGTATACGGCCGCGTGGGCGCGCTCTCGCCGATAACTGCGCCCTCTCCGATTACCCCACTTGCGCGCCGATTGGTCACTCGAGAGCGATTGCCGGAGATTGCCTCGCACACACGCCAAAGTCGCCGTAAAAAGAGCAGCGAGGAAAGAGGCGGGGCGCTTCCTTTGCAGCACTATAGCAACAGTTGTAACAAAAGTACTGTACTATCATGTTTATAAAGAAGGGTTCACTCGAAGATACTAGCAGCAATTTTGATTAAATCTTCAGATTAGTCCAGCCGGTGATCCTATGAAGTGTGGCAGCGATCGTATCAAGATATTCATTAACGTATACGTAAAGTTATTTATATGGTGTCTTATTTTCGGACATGTCAGTAAGAACAGACACCATATAAATAATTGTGTGGCTGCCCCAACAGGCAATTGACCATTTCAATGCGGACGCACGAATACGCTCGATCCCTTGCGGAAATCCAGTATGGGCTATGAGCAAGTGGAATCAAATTGGCAGGTACACTACAATCGTAGTGTGCTACAAGTCGAGAATTTGGGTTGAATGGCAAAGGGCACCTGGGTAGCCTAATTGCTTAAAATGTTCAAATGTTTGTTAAGCTTATGGGACTTAACTACGGGGTCATCAGTCCCTAAACTTACAAACTACTTATCAACTACCTTATTCTAAGGACGGCACAAATATCCATGCCCGAGGGGGGATTCGAACCCTCGACTTTATTGGCCGTGCAGACGGTGACTGGAGCGCCTCAGTCCCCTCGGCCACCGCGGCCGGCGAGTGTACTCTAACCTACTTCCTTTGTTTCCGGACTGCATTTCTTTAGGATTCTTCCAATGAATCTCAGTCTGGCATCTGCTTGACCGACGATTAATGTTATATGGTTGTTCCATTTTAAATCACTCCGAGATAATTTATGAAAATTAACTGCCTCCAGTTGCTGACCTGCTGCAATCGGGCTGGTCGGCTGGGTGTCGGCGGGAGCCTGGAAACGAGAGAGCGTGACCGGGCGGGTGCAGAGTGTAGCGGAGTGGAGTGGTTGGGAAAAAGCCAGAACGGGTTTGTCCGGCGGAGCATACGGCGGGCGGCGCGGCCGCGCTGAGGCGACAGATGGCCCGGCGGCTCTCCTTGGGCCGCGGCACAGCAAAGCACAGCACACGCCTGTCAAGGACGGGGCGCCACCGGCCGGCCTCAGCACCCATTACTGCTCTCTCGTAAGCAAAGGCGGCCAGTCTGCCACTAGACGTCCGATGGCGTTTCCTAGTAGCCCATTAGAAGGCCTGATAATAACCAGCAATAGCTCAAAAGTGGATTACCTCAAGACTCAGTATTAGTCCCACCGTTATTGAGATGTTACTGACGACAAGACCGTGGCAACAAGACAGACCCATTTATAACCATGGAATAAATGTCTCATCTGTCTGGACCACCTCAGGGCTTAGTATTGGGCCCGATGCTATTAAAATTTTACATTCTCAAAATGTCAGAAACAGCTTCAAAAGAAACTTCGTGGCAGATTAAAATTGTGTGCCGGAACCGGGACTCGAACCTGGGACCTTTGCCTTTCGCGGGCAAGCTGCAGAGTGAAAAGTATCATTCTGGAAACATCAACAAAAAAAAAGTTCAAATGTTTGTATATGGGACTTAACTACGGGGTCATCAGTCCCTAAACTTACAAACTACTTATGAACTACTTACGAACTAGGACGGCACAAATATCCATGCCTGAGGGGGGATTCGTACCCCCGACCGTAGTGGCCGTGCAGACCGTGACTGGAGCGCCTCAGTCTCCTCGGCCACAGCGGCCGGCTGGAAACATCCCTAGGCTGTGGCTTAGCCATGTCTCCACCATATCCTTTCTTCCAGGACTGTAGTCTTGCATGTTTCGCAAGAGAGCTTCTGTGAAGTTTGGAAAGTAGGAGGCGAGGTACTGGCGGAAGTAAAGGTGTGAGGCGGCATCGTGAGTCGTGTCGGGATAGGTCTGTCGGTAGAGCGCTTGCCCGCGAAAGGAAAACGTCCCAGGTTCGAGTCCCGGTTCCGGCACACAATTTTAATTTGCCAGGAAGTTTCATATCAGCGCACTCTCTGCTGCAGAGTAAAAAGGTTCATTCTAGCTTCAAAAGAATTTAGTTATGCTGATGACCGAGACATGGCAATAAGACATAGCCAAAATGTTCATATGTTTGATTTTCTATGGGACCAAACTACGTTGGTCATCACTCCCTAGTTTTAGAAACTACTTAAACTAACCTAATGACAACACACACATCCATGCCCGAGGGAGGATTCGAACCCCCGACGCGGGAGGTCGCGCGATCCGTAACGCAGCGCTCCAGAGCGCTCGTCTACTCCCGCGCGGCAAGACATACATTTTAACCACTGTAGAAATCTCTGATCTGTCTGTGCTAGCAGAAGACTTCAAAAATGGAGACTTACGCCGAACGCTGTTAGGACAGTCTTCCATCTCAAAAACTTGGAACAGAACTCTAGAAGACTGATATAATTACTCGCACCTCAACATCAACAAGCAGCCAAATCACCTTCGTGTCAAGTTGGACAATGCCATGTCCTTCCAGTCACACGTCACTGAAATTCCTGCTAAGCTGAAAATAAGATCTAATCTCATTCTTGCAGTCACCTGGAAATTATCGGCAACAACTCTGCGGACGGGGCCTGCTATTATCTGCAGCAGAGAACTGTGCACCAGCGTTGTTAAACAATGCTCACGTAAACGACATACTCCCGTAAATTGGAGAATGGATTTTTATTGTTTAGTCTTCGTGGTTCAGAAACCACGTTAAACTGCAGGTCCCCCTATAACTGGTTCGGTAAGTTAGTTCGAAGGTCGGAGGAAGGCAACATCATACCACCTCCAAACAGTACCATGCCAAGTAAAGCACTGTTGTGTTCAAACCAATCTTCAGATTGTTGATTGCTTTACCTTTTTCAGCTTATATTATTTTTGATCACTGGTGAGACTAAGCAAGAAAAATCCAGTCCCACATAGGATAAATTTATCGTAAATACATCATCCTATAATACCAATATAGCCGGCCGCGGTGGCCGAGCGGCTGCGGCGCGCTCAAAATGTTCAAATGTTTGTAGAGTTTATCGGACTTAACTACGGGGTCATCAGTCCCTAAACTTACAAACTACTTATGAACTAGCTTATCCTAAGGACGGCACAAATATCCATGCCCGAGGGGGGATTCGAACCCCCGACCGTAGCGGCCGTGCAGACCGTGACTGGAGCGCCTCAGTCCCCTCGGCCACCGCGGCCGGCTGCGGCGCGCCAGTCACGGTCTGCACGGCCGCTGCGGTCGGGGGTTCGTATCCCCCCTCGGGCATGGATATTTGTGCCGTCTTTAGTATAAGCTAGTTTATAAGTAGTTTGTAGGTTTAGGGACTAATGACCCCGTAGTTAAGTCCTATAAAGTCTACCTACTTTTGAACATTTGATTTTATAACCTGATAAGGCAGAGTGATTATGACAAGCAGATGAAGGAAGAACTAAGAAGATTTGGAATGAGATATGAGGACAGCCGAGATAAATATCAATACAAAGAACGAGTCAACAGCATCAAACTTATAGTTTAAGAGAAAGTTAAACATGGGAATAGCATTTGGACGAAGGAGAGACGAAGATAACAATCGGGGACAATGAAGGCCTTCTGGAGGTGGAAGGAAAGTGAATGTGTGGTGAGAATGAGAACTAAGCAATGATTGTGTTCGATTCATTGGAGATGATATGTTTCTCATGTCATTATATTTGTATTAGCTCATTTAATTTGAGGAAAAATAGTGACGTTGGAGAAGATGTATAGTTTGGCATAGTGTTATATATGAGTTTCGAAGATATTGTTGATATTTCAATTTCAACATTTTGGTACAAAAAATGTTCAAATGTTTGTTAAGCTTATGGGACTTAACTACGGGGTCATCAGTCCCTAAAGTTACAAACTACTTATGAACTACTTACGAACTAGGACGGCACAAATATCCATGCCCGAGGGGGGATTCGAACCCCCGCCCGCAGTGGCCATACAGACCGTGACTGGAGCGCCTCAGTCTCCTCGGCCACCGCGGCCGGCTTTTGGTACATTTCTGATGTACACCATGCATTTCTTTCGCAGGTAATGGAAAGGAGAGTGTTATTGACGTTACAGTTAACAACAATAAAATAATTGTAGCAGTCCCACTAACGTATTACGGTTTCCCATAAGCCATTCCTCCATCATAGCCTTTCTTCCAGGAGTGCTAATCCTGCAAGGTTCGTAGGAGAGCTTATCTGAAGTCTGGAATGTAGGAAGCGAAGTACTTGTGGAAGTAAAGTTGTGAGGACGGAGCGTGGAGCGTACCGGGATTGCTCAGTAGGTAGAGCGCTTGCCCGCGAAAGGCAAATGTTCCATGTTCTAATCGCGAGTCCAGAACATAGGGTTTGATCCGCAATGGAGCAATTATAGTTTGAAGCTTTACAGCTTAATTTAAAGTTAACACTGAAATACAGCAGGTTGCATGTCACGAATTCACATTATTTATTGGTACATGCTACATATTTTTCATTTGTTATACCTTTGCAGCTCTCATGTTCCGTCGTTGTTGAAACGTTTAAAACAATAGATAGCATGTTTTACGTTACACAAATCCTACGTTCTTCGCAACATAAGCACGACAGTAGTGACACTGATGAACATGGCGAGCAAAATTCGAGAAAAATGACGATCCCTGAGGAACTGTAATCATTTCCAGAACCGCTTAAAGTCTCTTTTTTCTGGTCCGGTGTCTGCTATTCCTTCAGAGAGGGACAGACCAAAGAATTCTACGTCGCACGGCGGCATAGCGCTGCGGCGTGCAAGGACACCACGAAAACAATGCTCCGTCAGCGCTCGTGAACTTTACCGACAGCCATAAAACTCGGCCTTCGGGGAAAACGCCCGCCAGTATCTGCGGATCAGACGGTCGTGCTCCACACGGGACGGACGACCGGGCCGCACAGCCCACAGCCAGCCCAGAATTTCCAGATACGCCGCCCGCTGTCCGCACGTGTAGACCGTCTCGGAGATGTTCACGTCAGCCACGAAGGGAGATCACCGAATTATTTGCTTTACTGGCCTTTTTATCTGGCAGCCCGAGGGAAAAAATCATCCGAGCATAGCGTCACGGTTTCAAGACTTAATAATACGTCTCTGAGCAACAAACCACCCATGAAAAGTGCGCTTAATCAGTGGAGCACGGAACAGTTAACACGGAACGGAGTTTTTGAGAAGGAGAATAAGGAAGCGCTCGATTCCTAACCACGGAAGTTCGCTTACAAAGTACTTTCCGTTCTTGTTCTTTTTTTCTTTTGATCGATAGATTGTCAACAAGAGTTGCACCTAACTGTTGGTTGCAACGCTTTTGTGTTGTCCTGCCATCTGGCCTTCGCCGTTAACCACGATACAAAATTTCTTTTTATGTTACTTTTTTGTATTTTTGAAGCACAGGAAAAGAAAGATGTCCGGTAATCTGAGAGGTCTGAGCCATAAGACAATAAAATATTTCGTAAACTTATCCGAATGCACTCGAAAGACATGCAAAATGGTAAGAGTTAATAAAATCCCACTTTTAAAATTAGGAACCTGAGAGAAGAATGAAGTGAATGAAGAAATTAAATGTGCGAGTACAGGATTAGTGTTGACGAAGAACAGTTACTCGAAGTAACTACCACGGTGAAGTGGCAGAGCGCCCTAAGGCGCCTTGCTGCGGAGAGCGCGGTTTCTCGCTGTCGGAAGTTCGAGTCCTCCCTGGGATATGAAAAAGATTTATTAACCTTAACTATTTGTCCCAGAAGGACTAGAAGTCAGGAATCTCATTCGCGCACATTACGTATACTGCACTAATTTTAAATGACGTAAATCCTGAAAAGGAGATATTTAGTGCACAGTTTAATAAGATTGTGACTGGCTTTATATCGTTTGGAAACTCATGTATCAGAATATTTTTAACATTTTTATTTTTGTCGTATTACTCAGTTGCTGATACAGTTTGATATGTTACGTCATAACGATACGAAATTCCCTTATTCAAAAAAAAATTCAAATGTTTGTAAATTCTATGGGACTTAACTACGGGGTCATCAGTCCCTAAGCTTACAAACTACTTATGAACTAGCTAAGATTAAAGACGGCACAAACATCCATGCCCGAGGGGGGGATTCGAACCCCCGACCGTAACGGCCGTGCTGACCGTGACTGGAGCGCCTCAGTCACCTCGGCCACCGCGGCCGGCAATTCCCTTATTCAGCAATGTAATTTTTTTTTGTTCTTAAGTACAATGATGATACATTCAGGTCTTTTGCAGCTGAAATTTTATACTGTTTCAGCTCAAAAATCTTTACATTTAAACATAACGAACTGATTTTGCATTTTTGCAGTGTGCGTTATAAGTGCACCTCATAAACTCAGTGTCGGCCGCGGTGGTCTCGGGGTAAAGCGCTAAAGTGAAAACCGAAGGGTCTTGGTAGACGAACTGGCACCAGCTTCTCGATAAGCGCCAATGATGATCCAGTGAGTATTTTGTAAGCTGTCATGTTTTTAACTTAAGTATTTTTTTTATATATAGTGACTAATTGCAATGTTGCACTTCTTATTTTATACCCAATTTTTTAACAAAATGACCAGATTATAATATATATATGACCAGATGATGGTGACACAGTGCACCGAAACCGGTCGTCACTTAATAAATTGTTATTTAGCGATCTTGGCTTATCATTTGGAAAGTAAAAAACGAATTGATCGCCTCCAGACCAGACGATGTCAGGTAATCTTAGGATTTCTTTTCGTACTCAGGTGGACGACTTCACACTTCTCATTATTTCGAGTCAATTGCCAATTTCTACACCATACTCTGATATCTTATTCAGATCGTTCTGCAGTTGGTTTTGACCTTCAGATGATTTTACTAGACGGTAAATGACGGCGTCGTCTGCAAACAAGCTAACAGCTCTGCCGCGCTGTGAATACGAACGACGGCGCGGCGCACAGCGTAGGCTGGCCGGAGCTCGGTATCCGGGGAAACGCAGGGCAGCGGCGGTGGCTGATGGATGGGCGAGCAGCGCGGCAGGAATGCAGCCCCGGCCCGGGTCCCGTTCCCTTGTTTAACGCCGGCCGCGGCTCTTCTTGCGTTTACAGCGAGACACGATCCTCTGCGGCAGGGCGTCCTCGCCCCCGGCACCGTGAGCCGTGTCCGTGCCACCTGCGCGCGCTACCGCCGACATCACTCGCGTCTGTCGCCGCTACCCGCCTGCGCGGCAGAAAAACCGCCCGCCAGCCTCGCGTCGACAGCTGTATTCTCCGAGCCACAGGAAACTGCGAGTTTTGGCGTTTTCCTGCCGTCGTGAGCGGCCCTCGGAGTTTCGGTAGTCACGTCGGATATCTGTTTCGGCTGACAATCATTCAAGTATCGGTTAAATTTTACGACCCTTCTGCGCTTCGGTTGCACAATGGTAGAGTACCAGACTTACAAATCTGCCTACTGTCTGAAAACTGTCGGCAACAGAGGTAGCGGGGAAGACGTAACAAATCGGAAACTGTTGCGTGATGGGGCTGTTTTTCATGCACATAATGGTTTATAACGTCATATCTCACGGACTAAATGTCCTATTGTCATATACTTTCGGAGGTACATTAATTGAAATGTTCAAATGTTTGTTAAGCTTATGGGACTTAACTACGGGGTCATCAGTCCCTAAACTTACAAACTACTTATGAACTACTTACAAACTAGGACGGCACAAATATCCATGCCCGAGGGGGAATTCGAACCCCCGACCGTAGTGACCGTGCAGACTGTGACTGGAGCGCCTCAGTCTCCTCGGCCACCGCGACCGGCTACATTGATTGGAACGTGTCTATACTGTCTGTAAAAAGGCTCCCGAAGACAATTAGTACTGGAGAAATAACAAGTTGTAATATCATACCGAAGTAGTAATTTTCCTCAATGAGCAGTGGAAACGTCGTAACAGATAAACTTCTTTCTTTTCATTAGTTTGCTGGGACTGACGGTAAGAAAACGATTCGTATAGTTTCTAAATTATGTATAAAGTTTCTTTCAAGTTGCTAAGTGCTCTCACAGCCAAATTAAGGATGAATGAATAGTTGTTATTCGCGCCTCACACGAGAAGCATTTTTCATTGTTTCCTCGGTTGCACAATGGTAGAGTGCCAGGTCGCGGGTTCGATCCCCGCTAGGTCCTAGGATTTTTATCTGTCACTTTCCACTTCTTTCACCTCTGGCAGTATTGCTCATGTGAAAAATACCGAGTAGCACCGTGGTTCGGAACCCACGTTAAACTGTAGGTCCCCTTATAACTGGCTGGGCAAGTCGGTTCGAAGGTCGGAGGAAGGCAACGGCATACCACCTCCGAACAGGACCATGCATAGTAAAGCACTGTGGTGTTCAAACCAATCTTCGGATTGTTGAACTGCCTTACCTCTCCTTAAAACATACATAATTATAAACGTACTTGTAATGAAGTAGGCAGGGCAGCTCAAGACATCGTCGGCAAGCAACAGGTGATGAAATGTGTGATGAGCTATAAAAACCCATTACAGATGTAATCTGTGTCTGCTGCTTTGCCATTACTGAGGGCATTCATAGCAGTGTTAAACCCCTCCAGATATCGGTGGTGGAACATTAAATTACAGTGCCAAGTCACGAAATTAGTAAATAAATACCTATAAGTATGAACACCGTGACGTCATCGATAGACGCGGAAGAGAAAGAACGAGCGTTATTTACAGCAAAACATAAAGATGAAGCAGTTTCACAACCTGAGGCCAGCTACATATCCTTCCCATTCTAAAACAAGAAAGCGACGTCCGCGCTGAGAAGGGTGGGTCTCAGTGCGATAGTAAAGCACTGTGGTGTTCAAAGCAATCTTCGGATTGTTGACTGCTTTACCTTTACCTCGCCGGGCTCCAGTGTTTATATTGGCACCAACGGTAATGCGGCAGCTCAGATGACCAATAAATGTTTTGTCCTGACAACTTCAATTTAAACAAACATCATTTTTTTTCTGAACGGACATGGCTACATACAAGAATCTTTCAACCATAGAGCAGGTACAGTAATAATTTTGCTGCGAGTGAAACGACCTGCAGTATTTACTCGTAGCTCGTGAAATATATTAACGCAATTCTACACTTAATTGTTCATCTGTTGCCAGCATAAGCGCTGGAGCCCGGCGAGAAGCGTCGTAAGCTTTTACCCACGTATCTTCAGATGATAGGGCTGAATTGGAGACCCTCAGTTCATCCCTTATTTCAGACAGGCTAGATATTATTTTTTGGGGACACTCCGTTTAATATTCACTAACCTGAGCTCCAATTTCCGTCGAGTTCAGTCACTACCAACTACACTGATCAAAACAATTAGGGGTTCAGTTGAGAATTGAGAGGCATACCTTCTGAAGTACTGTCATCGTCAGAATGAACTAAAATGCTTCGACGTCTTGATGTGCGTCCTACGGAGTGGAGACAACAACATTACGGCAACCGAAATAGTGCTAATAACAGCAAATTACTGCAGAGGACGTTGGGGTTGAGTTGTGTTTACCAAACAAAATATACAAGCAGTTAGGTTCAGATTGTGTAGTGAGCAAGTAGTGCAATGCAAAAGCAATGTGACTTACCCGAAGCTATGGTATGGATAGCCATAGGGCGGTCGAAGCCGGCCGCGGTGGCCGAGGGGACTGAGGCGCTCCAGTCAGGGTCGGGGGCTCGAATCTCCCCTCGGGCATGGATATTTGTGCCGTCCTTAGTATAAGGTAGTTGATAAATAGTTGGTAAGTTTAGGGACTGATGACCCCGCAGTTAAGTCCCATAAGCTTAACAAACATTTGAACATTTTGGAGGTCGAAAGCGGAAGAGACCTCTATGTCGTTCAGAATGGCGCTTTGACTGCTCAGAGGTATAGAGACGAGATCCTTTGACCTTTTGTTGTGCCCTACGCTGATGCCATAGGAGATGGGCTCCTTCTGCTGGACTATAACGCTCGTCGCCACAGAGCTGCTCTGGTAGACAACATACGACGGATAATCCAAAAGTAAGCTCTCGTTAAAACAAAAACATCCTAAATGTTCAAAATGTCTGTAAATCTATCGGACCAAACTGACGGGTCATCAGTCCGTAGCTTACAAACTATTTAAACCTAGGTAAACTAACATAAGGGCAACACACAGACCCATGCCCCAGGGAGGACTCGAACCTCCACGGCGAGCAACCGCGCGCTCCGCAGCGACGCGCTTTAGACCGCTCGGCTACTCCACCGCGGCTCACATCCTAAATCAAACTTGTATCCAACGCAATTGTTTTATTGACATCCTTTCCGTCTTTCTCTATAATCCCCATACTTACTTAGACGTTCTGTCATTCAACATAGAAATCGACCGCCTGCAAAGATTGACTGACGTTGAGAGTCGGGGGTGATGTGAGAAACCCATGACTCGCCCCCCGTGACAATAGGGTCTGAAAGACTGTCACCTTCCTCATGATGTCGCTCCAAAAAATGGAAGAGCAGAAGCCATTATTTTCATTTTATGGGTTCGGTAAGCAGCCTGGGAACCCCACAGGAGCACAATTTTCGGATCTTCAAATGTTCAGACACAATTCTGTACAACGTTGTTCTATTCACATTCTGGAAATGCACTTCTAAACCTGAAGTAGTAAACCGTCGATTGTGTACGAATTTTATCGTCAACCGCATGAACCAACTCGTCTGAAATCACAGGTGGTCGGCCGGAGCGTGGTGCGTCGTGCACATTTCCCAGTCCTTCATTAAAGGCTCGCACCCACTTGCGCACTTTACTGTCACTCATTATGTTACGACCGTACACTTCGGTAATCTGCCGATGGATTGCTGCCGCTGAAATGTTTCTTGCAGACAAAAACCATATCACTGCCCTTACTTCGCAGTTGGCGGTTGATTGCCTTAAACATAGTGAACTGACTCTATCAACAGCACACAGCAACAGTAACAACGATACTGACGGCGTTCAACACGCGAGGTATGCCAGGAGTCGGTGCGCAAGCTTGTTTTGTCCTTGGCGCCGCTTTCAAATATTTGCGGCTAATCGGACCTTACTTGTGGAATAACTCTCGTACTTTAAGCTGGGGGAATTGAACGAATGGAGTGGTCTTGTTCACCGGACTTAAACCCGATTGAGCATGTCTGGGATACACTTGGCAGACGCATTGCAGTCAAACCAGCACCTCCCACAACGCTTGCAGAACTGGATATTGCACTCAGGGGAAGAATGGCCAAAATCCCTCAAGAGCTGATTGATAACCACATATTGTCCACGTAGACGTGAAACTGTACTAGCCGTCCGAGGTGATCACACACCATATTAGAAGGCAACGAAATTCAGTTTTGATATTATGGTAGCCCCATGTTGCCTCGCTCTAAGTAAACACTTTGTAAAACCTAAGTGAGGCGTTGAGACAGCAAATTATCGTACTGTATCACACACAAATTACAATTGCAAATGTTTCAAATGTTTGTATAGTCTATGGGACTTAACTTCGGGGTCATCAGTCCCTAAACTTACAAACTACTTATGAACTACTTACGAACTAGGACGGCACAAATATCGATGCCCGAGGGGGGATTCGAACCCCCGACCGTAGTGGCCGTGCAGACCGTGACTTTAGCGTCTTAGTCCCCCCGGCCACCGCGGCCGGCAATTACAATTGCAAGCAATATCTGAGTAAAATAGTTACCAAATGTATATTGTGTATGATATCTCACCTGATCCTCTTGTTTTGAGCAATGTATGTTAACAACACTGAATCTTCCAACTAACAATTTCGAAAAACAAAATTATATTTACTAATATATTATTTTATCAATTTCTAGTGGCTCGTCCTATTTCCTAGACACGCAGGCCGTTTCTCCTGTGGTGCTTTTTTTAAGCAGATAATGAAAGCGAAAGTATTCGAACATTAGTTACGCTGTCAACGACTTATTATTCAGATGTATGCACATACATTTTCATTTCACCACACATTTATTTATAAGTAAATTGCTGACCAGTTGCGGTACTTATTACATTCCGACGATTTCTAAAAGCAACCGTTTCGAGATATCTTACACGTACTCTAATGAAAAAGTGTAGACACTAAAATTAGATATACTCCGCTGATTCATCGTTCACAGATACCTGACAAGGTAAGCCTTATAGCTCATTTTAATGGAATGACGGGTACAAACTTTACTGAACTCTTCGAAATACCTGTATTGAGCTCCCCGACACCACAAAAATCTTCCTGCCCCTGCATGGAATTAAGAAGTTTCGTAATATACAGCTCAGGTGCATGCGGATAACGTCATTAAAGAGGAACTCATACAGAAAATAATTGTTCCGAACAGCGACTAGCGTATGTCACCACTTTGCAGAATGTTGTACAAGTCACAAAGTTATACTACCTGGAAGCAGGTCAAGAGAAATATGTCGAACATGAAACAATGAGACAAATACATCTTCCTGTCGCGTCTGCTGTTTTTGCCAACATCACGTTCCGTCTGTCAAGGTGTTCATTCGAAAACTCCCCAAGTTCGTGAGAGTTTGAATTCATACCTCCCAAATTTATCGTACACAAGAAAACGCATTGTATAACCACGTTGCTTGTTTAAATATGAGGAATAGCAGTAGTTTCACTGCATTCTGTGACAAGTTGTGTTAAAAGGCTCCATCTTTTACTCTGCATCTTTTGCATTGTTCCTCTGTTACTTAGTCACTCGAATATTATATTATTAAAAGAATTTGTTACTTTTGCTTTTCGAGGCAGACTCTAGGCTTCACGTTCCTCCACGGCTGACTGAGAGGAATTTTCAATTATTCCGAGATTTACCTCCTGCGTGGTTGAACGTTTGCTGCTATTTTTATCCTGCAAGTTTGCAAATGTTCAAATGTTTGTACAGCTTATGGGACTTAACTACGGGGTCATCAGTCCCTAAACTTACAAACTACTTACGAACTAGCTAACACTAAGGACGGCACAAATATCCATTCCCGAGGGGTGATTCGAATCCCCGACCGTGGTGGCCGTGCAGACCGTGACTGACGCGCCGCAGTCCCCTCGGCCATCGCGGCCGCCCGGAAGTTTGAAGTTTGTACCCGTCGGTCGCGTATCTCAATAACGTGGTACTCACTCAGCCACAAGTCTGTCTCTGTGCTGAGCGTTACGTCACAGAGCTCTGATCCCAGTCGTGCATCCAGAAGAGACCACCTGAACGCGCCTCCGTCCCGTTAGTCACCGCAGCCTCCTGGACGCGACTCATAAACCGCCGCCAAGGCCGCCTCTACAGAACCAGTCGCAGCCGGCAGCTCCGCGTCATCGCTGCACCATCACTTACACTCTGCTACATTCCGCGATACCGGAACCCTGATGCAGTTCAGATTGCCTACGAATTTTAAAACTGTTCAACATTAATAAAAGACAAACTTCCAGAAGACAAAATGAAAGATTGAATGGTTTGTCCTCAGTGACGTTCTGGTAGACAGAGGACTACTTTACTTTTGAAAAGACCGTCGAAAGAATCTGTATTTTGGTAAGGGGAAAAATTTAAGATGACTTCAAGACTGCGTGATCTATAAGTAACATAGCTGCGACATAAAGAAGAGGCCGTAATTTCGAGTCCCATCTCATTAGAGCGTGCGGTGTACCTCGACGCTCATGAGTATTAAAAAGTGCTCCCAGACAGGGACGAAGACTGAGCACCAAGAGACACGAAAAGAAAGAGGGCTTATCCGGAGCTATGATCGCCCAACTACTGGCTGTTTCTTAATAGCGATAATCGATGGTGTGTCCAAGCAATCGGTCCCACTCCGGGAGAGTTTTTTTTTTTTTTTCAATTCAATCTGGCTTCGATAACGCAAGTTTTGAGTTGTGACCCTGTGCAGTTCCGAACTCTCGCGTGTTACGTGGCGGTTCTTAAACTGATTTTGTCTGTGTGAGAAAAACAGCGCACTGTAATCGATTTCGTGCAGAACGTATCTTCCACTGAAATCAACAGAGCAGTGTTTTTCGACCTTTCTGAATACACGACCCCCTTTCCTAGTAGAAAAGTTAGGTGTCACCCGTTCCCCCACTCACTTCCTGGTCTCCAGAATCTTCAACGGGGTAAACTAGGGAATATCGTCAATACTAGTGTTAGACATCCTAAGCACCCTAGTTTCGTTTCAGAAATCCCGGAGGAGTTCCATAAACATGGTGTCTCTTTTCACCAGCAGACCTTTGCGTAATGGAAGTGTTCAACATGTTTACTTAATATTCGGAGCTATAGCTGGATGAAGGAAGTCCAATATTTATCATATAGGAATAAAAGAAAGGCATCTGCAGGCACTAGGACAGGACAGGGATAAGTATAAAAGGTTGGTGGATGGTCACAGATGGCCGGACACCAAAATCAAAGTCGTCTTAACAGAAGAAGAAATAAACAGAAAAAGCGAGAGAATGAAGATGTATTGGGAAGAAAGGAGACGCGCAAAACAAGCCACACGTGATCCTGAGTGCTCCTAACGAAGCAGAAAAAGAATAACATTAGCATATTACAGTGTGCTTTCATGAAACTCTGTCAGTTTCGTGTGGCACTTCTGTCATAGTAGATGATCGTCATGAAACTTAGGTATGCTATCGACCATGCTGCTACTGCATTTGCCACGGCTGTTTTGCAAGGTAATACGAGAAAGTACTTTCGAGTACGAAATATGACGTCCAAATAAATGGCATCACGTGTTCCAGGATAATGTAAAGATTCATTGAAGAAATGTGTACATGTTTAGCCACTGTAACAAAATATGCATTTTGGTGTACGCAACATTTGGCCAGTCCAAGGATTGGTTTGCAACAGCAACAATAGCAACTTGTCTTCATTCTGATCTTCTTTCCGCTTTTCTCTTCTTTATGTCTCGATAGAGGGCCTGTAAATTGCACTCTTCTTTTAACAGCGAAACTCCAGAAGCTTCTCTTCTCACCTGCTCTTTGCAGAACTACTTCGTTTGTGACCTTGTCGATCCATTTTGTTTTGACCCTGCGTCCATAACACAACATTTCAAAATAATTTAGCTTCTGCTCTTCCTCTGACCCGGCAGTCCATGTTTCACACCCGTAGCATGCCACACTCCACACATATGATTCCTAAAATCTTTTCCTCATTTCAGGGCTGATGCTCTTAGATGGCCGGCCGCGGTGGCCGAGGTGACTGAGGCGCTCCAGTCACGGTCAGCACGGCCACTACGGTCGGGGGTTCGAATCCCCCCTCGGGCATGGATATTTGTGCCGTCCTAGTTCGTAAGTAGTTCATAAGTAGTTTGTAAGTTTAGGGACTGATGACCCCGTAGTTAAGTCCCATAAGCTTAACAAACATTTTTTTTTAGCTCTTAGATGTTAACATGGTTTTCTTCTTGTTAAAAGCAGCCTTTGCTTGAGCAATTCTACTTCTCACTTCTGCCTTGCTCCTTCCATCCCTGGTAAACTTACTGCCCAGTTAAGTAAATTAACTTGTTCATGCAGTTCTTGCCTACATGAACTTGGACTTTCGCTTGATCTTTTTTTTTTTTTCGAATGCCATTACTTTTGTTTTGCTTTATCAATTCTGATATTATATTCTTCCCCCATAACTTTATCCATTCTATTCAGTAGGGCTACAAGATCTTCTTCACTTTCAGCTAGGAAAGCTATATCATGTACGTATGCAACATTTGAAAATGACAGCGAAGACTGTAGAAATGTGTAATGTTTTTGTAAGAAAGATAGCGACTGTGGCTTTTGCTTCAACGATGGTGTAAATCTTCTATAAATTATTCCAATCGCACGCTCTGATTACAGAATTCTCTAAATAACTCCAAACATATGCCGGGGAGTTTTATCACGTTCAATTTCCTTCACCACTCTTACACAAAAATCCGTGAGCACCGTCTCTAATGATGATGATTTCGTGTGGCATTGTTGGCTGTTAGACCCCGGCCTTACAACACACCTTAGTCACGTCACACCGACAGGCTGCCATCTCAAGCTCACAGGATGGCGCTCCAAGGCAGTGGCTGTGCCCCAGCGGCCAGCCACTCAGCTAGCGATGGCACCTTATCGGTGTGACGTGACACGGACTGGTTGTGAGGCCTAGTACCTAGACGGTGTTGTTTCGGCCTGTCTGGTTCAAGTCTTTAAGTGACGCCACATGGGCGACTTTCGTGTCGAAGATGATGAGGATGAGGACGAGACAACTCCCAGTCCCCGAGTGAAAAAAATTTCCAATTCGACAGGGGATCGAGCCCGGGCCCCCTGCGTGGCAATCTTGCACGGTGTCTCCACTGGACTACGGAGGCGGACGGCGTCTCTAATGACGACGATGTTGACGGGACATATAGTCCTCGCCTGGCTGCCCCGTGGCTTGGCAGGCTGCTACGGTAGCCCGCAGGCATTACCGCAGCCGGGAAACGCGGCAGCCGCAGCCGCGGCGGTGTCGTAAATGCACGCTAATTGGCCCCTGGGAGGAGGTCTGGCCGCAGCTACCCACCCCGCGGTGATGACTCGCCCACCAGAGGACGGCCGGCGGAGAAAAAGCGGCAGTAATTCGCCGCGACAGCCGACAAACTCACTTCCCGGAATCATAATGTGTGCCGCTGCCGCCGACGGCGGGAAAGTGAATTCTTTCGCCACGAGCTGTCTTCATTCTGGCTGTCACGATAAAAAAAAAAAAAAAAAAAAAAAAAAAAAATTTTAAAGGAAAAATCCGTCTAGTTTTAGCTCCTGCTACCGTCGACTACGGCCGTAAATTTCTACTTAGTGGCGCTCGCACGAGTAAACTTACTTGTGGGCACTGATTCACCAGGAAAAATAGGATAATTCCGGGATAGACGGCTATACGGGAGACATGGCCAACATCTATAATTCGTCCACAATCTGCTGTCGTCAATTGGTAGTGAGTACCTAACGTCAGAGATTGTGCTCCTCCGCATGAGTCCTTGTACAGTTATTAATTAAAAGTTAGTCCTGGATAGCGTGATGAGGAGGGTAATGGGAAGAAGAGGGGTGTTCAATGGGGGACGACAGAGTGGCTTGAAGATCTTGATTTTGCAGACGATATTTGCCTTATGAGACAGCGATACCGGGATATAAAAGACAACGTGAACAAGTTGCAGAAGGAAGCGGAATGCGCTGGTCTCGTAATCAACACAAACAAGACCAAAGAGATCAGGATAAATCCTTCTGTCGTGACCTACCTGGCAGGAAATGGGAAGGAAATTGAGAGAGTTGAGTGCTCCCTCTATCTTGGAAGTCGAGTTACATTGGATGGGGGAGAAGAGGAAGACGTTCAAAGTCATATCCGGAAGGCAAACGGCGCATTTGTGGAAAAATAGGAACGTCTCCAGGAAGACTAAGCTCTGACTTCAACAGCGGTGTTAAGCGATTCTTTTATACGGCGTGAGACGTGGAAAGTGGTAAACAGATGAAAAATCAGCTGCAAGAGCTCATAAACAGATATCTGCAATGAATAACACATGTGAGGTAGCCGGACAAAATCTCGAACAAGATCTTTCGACCATGACCAATCAGCAGCCGATTGGTATCCATATCAAGGAGAGGAACTGGGGCTGGATCTCGCACACTCTAAGGAAGCATGATGAAGCTGTCGAGAAGGTGGTGCTAGACTGGATACCTCAAGGCACCAGAAATCGAGGTCCACCAAAGACGACCTGGAGGAGGACGATCGAAAAGGAAATCTCCGAGGCTGATAACACCGGAAGTGGAGTGAAGAGGATGGCCAGGAACCGTACTGCTTGTAAGAATTTCGTCAAGGCCCTATGCTTCAGAAGGAGCAACAGGAAATAAGTAAAGTCAATTAAAAGTAAGTAATATTCGTGATTTTAGTTTTCAGCACAATTTGAAATTATTTGTGGTATCTCATAACCTTTCGATTTAAACATAACTTAGGTTGTGAGGATTGATGGAACTTTTATATAAAACAGTTGTTTAGGTGCACTACATATAGGTACGCAGGTATTGTATGAGGGTGCGTCGGCCTTATTAGCTTACGCGCTATGGCCATCTGTTCCGGCCGATCGGAAGAGGCGGCCGTACCATTATCGGGATATATGGCCGCCCTGAAAGAGCTCTGTTGCCCAAGCCGCATTCACACCTAGATCGATTGACTCCCGCAGACACATGTGACAAAAATATCCCCTGAAAGCCGAGCAACTTCTCCTTCACCAGGACCTTCTACAAGACCAGACAATTTTCGGCCTGTGATTTCAAATGAAACAAACCAAGTTACCCCTACTAAAATTCGGAATAATATTTCACATTTGTCAGTTAGACCCGAAACTCAAGGAAATGTACAAAAATTAAAGCCACAAACTTGGCGTTTATTAAAATTCAAACTTTATGAAAAATAAAAAAGAACTAGGTCTGTTGGGGGAAAAAAGTGCATAATTTCGAATGTTAAGTTATTATTCGCCAGGAGAAATTAAGAACTGACAGTTCAGACTCGTCAGATAGGGACCAGTACAAAGGCGATTAATTAACGTTCTTCGTGACGAAGAGGAGTGCGCTTGGTGAGGGAGGATTACTCCAAAAGAAAATCTGTAATGAAAGATTATACATATTCTTGAAAAATTTGTTTGCTGCAGGGTCGGTGGTCTTTTCTTTCTTGTCCTGTTCTTCGTATGGGTGAAATAACACTAGAGAAAAGTAAGCCAACTATTAAATTGTTTTCAGTAGAATCGTAGTGGCCGTTATGACAACTGAATCAAAGACATCAATGTCTGAAACACTAATGAAACTCTTGAGTTAAGCTTCATATGTAAAATGAGTAGAACTATAGCGTTAAATAGCATGACGCCGTGTAACTGTACTAGATTGCTGTCCTCGGCCGCAAGTATTTCCTTCCAACGTTGTAGGTGAACTTTTCAAGGTCACCGATCCAGGCAATTTGCGGCTTTTGTACGACGCAGAAATACCCAGCAATACAGACTTGCGGTTCTACTGATGACCTTCAGTTTTAATTGCCTATCACTCTTTATTTTTTCCTCTAATTCTCGGAAAATAACGTCCCCCCCCCCTATAGATTTCCATGCTGCCAGCTAGTGTTTCGTAGATTTGAATTAATTTTTCTCCTGTACAATAGCTGGAAATAGTATATACTGTATGGAATTTGAAAGTCCGATTAGGATCCTCCGAGTTCCATAAAACAGCAGTAGTATAAAACAGGGTCAATGAAATTTTCAAGTTCAAGTGTTTCTTAAGCTTATGGGACTTAACTACGGGGTCATCAGTCCCTAAACTTACAAATTACTTATGAACTACTTACGAACTAGGACGGCACAAATATCCATGCCCGTGGGGGGATTCAAACCCCCGACCGTAGTGGCCGTGCTGACCGTGACTGGAGCGCCTCAGTCACCTCGGCCACCGCGGCCGGCAATGAAATTTTCATTCCATGGCGGAGTGTACAATGTAATGCCATTTCCTGACATCGTAAATCATCTCGTTGGGCCAAGATTTGAATCCAAATATGATTGACGCACTGATAAGTTTGGTCTGACAACTAAATTATTCGAGTACTGGTGAAAAAGACTACTGATGTGTTGGGGAAAAGGTTCTTGGCGTATCCAACGTAGATGTATACAACTGATACAGATCAAGAACATTCCATTGTCTGCTGTACTGATGCAATCCAAACTTCAGGAACATTCTCTAACATTCTTTTCTGGACATAAACGACTAGGAAGAAGGATATGGCGAAGGAACATTAGACAGACCTCTCAAATGGAAGCACTACCAACATAAGTCTTGAGTCGGTGTGTAAGGCTTACTTTGATCGTAAGAATAATGACGTCTAGATCTCTGAAGGTTTATCGGTATTCATTGTGTGCACCGCCAACAGCACAATAATATGATATACACAATGATGCACACTATACTGATTCCACAGTCTAATACTGCCGACTGAACGAATGTGCTTTCTCTGTGAAGCCCAATACTTCACAACAGAAGCGATATAATGGAACATTCGATGTTATTGAGATCCCCATTGGTTTCATCGGACTAATTTAACATTCGTGAACTATTTAGAAATGGTATAGGTGACCAACTCTATAATGAAAATAAATTTGATGGTATAATAATAAAAAAATTGGTGGATTGTGTGGATTAAGGCTTCAGGAAAGGGGAAATGTAGTTACAGCTTGAAGATCCATGTTATTTAAAGCCTAACCTCATGGTTTCCAGGATGACAAAAAATATGACTGTAAATCATTCACGTAACTACTGACAGTTTTTAAAAATGTAAAAAGTGTCATAGTCTCCTTACTAAAACAGTACTATTAGAAACTGTATGGAAGCTGGCCGGCCACGGTGGCCGAGGAGACTGATGCTCTCCAGTCACGGTCTGCACGGTCACTACGGTCGGGGCTTCGAATCCCCCTCGGGCATGGATATTTGTGCCGTCCTAGTTAGTAAGTAGTTCGTAAGTAGTTTGTAAGTTTAGGGACTGGTGACCCCGTGGTTAAGTCCCATAAGCTGTACAAACATTTGAATATTTTGTATGGAAGCTGAAGGCGCTCAATTTTCCCACTTTGTAATCTTTGGGTGCTGCAGCGTCATACATGTCATTAACGACATAGTATGAAATATATTTAACCAAATCGCTGCTGCGATATTTATATATTTTTAAACAATGGCCTTTCGGCTACAAAGCCATCTTCAGGTTATCTGCAATTGTATGATGGAAATTTCGTGACACACTATAATATAAAAATGACAGGATACGATAATTTTCTTATCAAATTAGATTTTACATGTGGTGTCGCACAAGTATGAAGTGTGCGCCACGTACTTTTGGCGCGCGCCGCCATGCATGCACGGCGTGGCGTTCTTACGACGTCAGCCACGAGCGCCCTCTGCTGCAACTCCGCTCGTGGCCACCACTGAACTGCATCGGCCACTTGGGAATCAGATAGGCACCAGTTAAGACTTGGCTAACGGATAGGCACTAGGAATCATCAGTAGGCAGGCCTCAATCTAAACTATGTATCAGCATTCTGCAGTCAAGAACTATGTAAAAGTTAAGTTTACCAAGACTCCACGAAATATATATCTTGTTCTAATTTACTCTAGTGTTTCTAGTTTCTGCTGTCCCACTGGCTGGTCACCTCCGTACCTGCACACGCGTGCATCCTTTATTCCTGTGTCGGTCTCTTTCTACTCGGCCACCTACACCTACGACAACCGGCGGAAACGAGACACAAAATTATATATTTCCTCTAACGTGCGTTTTCCATATAATACCGTTATTGCAACGCCATCAGGTCTCGTACAGTTCGAATATAATAAAATTTATTGCTTTGATGACATTTACTGTTTTTTTCAACGATATTTTATAGTGCCGTAATGGTGACGATATTATATGGAAAACGCACATTTCAGGAACTGCATAAATTTTAATTTTATATAAAAATTATCGTATCGTGTCATTTTTATATTATAATATCCCACGCAATTCGTATCACACAATTTCAGATAACCTGAAGAGAGCTTTCAGCCGAAATGACCATTTTTTAAAAACAAATAAATGTTACAGCAGCGATTTTGTTAATTTTATTTTATATTATGATGTTAATTTGCCAATTTGTTTATCCATTTGTCGAAAATGATGGCACTTGAATAGTTCAACAAATTTAAAACCCTTACGAAACTTTTTCTAGCTGACCTCCCCCACAAAATGACAAACGAAAAAGTATTCAGCAACACCTTTATGAAAAATGTTAACGAGTAGGTTATCTCAGGTGGTTAACTGACACCAAAGAAACCGTATAGCCTGAATTTTTTCGACAGATGAATGTTGGTTGGAGGGCTTATGGGGGTCAACAATGTTAAGAAAAGATGTTTTCGAACAGTGTGTACTTCTGGTATTAATATATGGCTGTGAAACGTGGATTTTAAATAATATTTTCAAAAGAAAACTTCGCTGAGAGAGGGCAATGTAAAGGGCTAAGAATGGTCTAGGAGCACAGAAAATTGTGGAAAGTGTAGAGACGTTAAAATGGAAATGGGTAGGACATGTCGCAAGAAGAAATTAGGGTAGAAAGACAAAGGCATTTGTAGAGTGGAGTGTCAGAGGAAGACGAAGACTACAAGGCGGACGAGACGGGAAGTTGCTTGCTCCAACTGGGACAAGACTCAGAGGCTTGGAAAGAGCTACTGGTGTTTATTACTTTAAGATTACGGAGAGCAGGCCACACTCTTTAAAGGGTGAATCAGCATAACAATGCATAGAGAAACTAGTGGTAACGAAGTCTGCACCTGGAACAAGTGCAATCTGATTTTTCACGCACAATGACTATAACGTCGTATCTCTGGTACCATGATACAAGCCTCCAGGTGGCTCCTACGCTGCTGGAAGTGAGTGAGCCAGATGTTGGCTCCGTCAGCCGGCCGTCACTAATTATGCTGCAGGGAGGTTCCGCGTTCGGCGTTCCACACCGGTGCCTGCGGGTAGCTGGCCGCGGCGCGTATCGTGTGGGGTGAACTCGTGGCGGAACACCGGCCGCTCCTTAGTTCCGAAGCATTTCATTTGGCGCTATCTCACCAGTCTTAGCCGTAACGAGGTCCCGAAAGCACCTTCATGCGATGCACAACTCGCGCTGTTCATTCACGAGATCGTAGGTAGGTGCCGTGTTTCTTGACGTTCAATACCTTTCCCCACCGTCGCCCGATGAACAAATCGCGAGCATATTGAAAATTAGACCAACTGACTGGACTGAGACGTTCCTAGATATCAGCATGCTATACTAAACGGAGATAATTCTGCAGACATTAATCCGAAACTTGCCCCCAGGGGACTGTTTTGGGGCCGTTGTTTCTCAAAATACATATGAATGACGTCGTTGGTAATATCGGAAGTTCAGGGTGACCATTCCCCAAGAAACCTTCCTGATTGAACGTATGCCTGCCGAGTGTGGAAGGTATCAAAGTAGAGAGTGGGCAAAGACCGTATTGAAATCCGGTATTATCGGAAGTTCACTGAGGCTTTTCACGGATGACACTAAGAAGTCGCACGCAACATTGCGAAAGGGTAACGAGATGCCGGCTGTGCCAACCTCTTAATTTTAAAGTGGATTACGCCTTACAACCAAGGAAAACCTCCCGAAAACCCGACGGGGGCCCCACGGACTTTTAAGTTATTTTCAAGAATGTATCTGAATACTTTTGATCGCATAGTGCAGTTAATGCGTTGTGACCTACGAATAATCCGCCTTGTCCCACTATCAGCTTGTCTGATAATTGGCTGAATAGAACCGCGACTCTTTATGGGCCGGATCTCAAACAGCCCGCTCCACTCCTCGGAGTGGAGAATGGAAAAACAAGTTCTTTTTTTCCGGTCTCAAGCCCAGATAAATGGGGAGGATTGAAGGCAGGAAGGGCATCTGGCCAAGAAAACACCGCCAAAACCAATATGGAAAGTTATTTTACTTCTATGGTAGCAGAATTCCTCTATCTTTTCCAGGAACATAATGTTTAAAATGTCTATACCCAAACGAAATAAGGAGGACGAGCCAGATTACTGGCACGTCATGGAGCAGGTATTACGTAACCACAGGCGAGCACAGGGCCGCACCGGTTGGGGGAGTCCGGCGCGGCAGTGGAGGGGACCGCCGTCGCCGTCGGCGACCCGTGTCCAGCGTCGCCCGTGACTAACGCGCTGTCGACACGGTCTGCGCCGGGCCGGGCCTTGGACGGACCTCCTGGTCACGTCGTGCCCTCTCCACCAGTCCGCTGGACGCCGGCTAAAGCGCTCGCCACACTATGGGAATGCCTTCTTTCAGTAGGCGTCCTGATTAAGTCAATCCTATCGCGTATTACAAAACCAATTCTGTTTACAAAATAACGAAACTCAATATTTTAATTTAATTGGAATTTATTTGCATGCAGGTTTTGTGTCCCAGCCTCGTCGCCGCTTTTGTGTCTCGTTTCCGTTGTAGGTGTCGGTGGCCGAGTAGAAAAGTACCGACACAGGAATAAAGGATGCACGCTTGTGCAGGTTGGAGGTGACCAGCCAGTGGGACAGCAGAAACTAGAAACAGTAGAGTTAATTAGAACTAGATATATATTTCTTAGAGACTTAGTAATACTTAACTTTTACATAGCTCAGTACTGCAGAATGCTGATACATAGTTGAGCTAGAGGCCTGCCTAGTCTCTATCCTATAGCCAAGTTGTATATTGTTTGTATAGTCTATGGGACTTAACTACGGGGTCATCAGTCTATAGCCAAGTCTTCACTGGTGCTTATCTGATTCCGAAGTGTTAACTGGTTCCTATCTCAGTCCCAAGTGAACGATGTCGTTCAGTGGTGGCCACGAGCGGAGTTGTAGCAGAGGGCGCTCGTGGCTGACGTCGTAAGAACGCCGCGCCGTGCGTGCATGGCGGCGCGCGGCGAAAGTAGGTGGCGCGCACTTTGGACTTGTGCGACACCACAGCAGGTTCCATCTGAGCCCCCGTTTCCATATACAAACAGCGTTCAAAAAGACTTACACAGTCGTCCCCAATTTTTTTATTTTTTGCAGGAGTAAAATGACATTTTTTGTTAACACACCAGAAACATTTACCTATAAGTTGGTGTATAAAAGTATTCTCTTTTATTTGCAGGTGAATCATAATGGATCCTGAAGTAGATATCAGATTGCGACAACGGTCGGTGATGGAGTCCATTTCAAGACCGGCGATGACTCGACCACATCGAATCACAGGAATTAGCTCCCTGTGTATGGGGTGTGTCGTGGATCGCTACAGTATCCAGCGGTGTTTTCAGAAGTTTAAAGAAGGTGATTTCTGTCTGTTGGACAAACCACGGTGCGGTAGGCCATCGACGACAGTGAGTGATGTGAATAAGGAGAACATTGATCAAATTATTCAAAATGACAGATGTCTGAGGACACGACATTTTGCTGAATTGACTCGTTTGTCATTGAGTAGGTTGGCATCACTGGTACAGTCAGTAGGGAATAGAAAATGCTGTGCAAGTTGGGTGTCTAGATTATTGACAAGACAAATGAAAATGAGGACGTTTACTGAAGAGCCGAAACACCCAGGATAAAACACGGTTGATTTTGTCTGAACCTGAGAGCAACACCCAATCGATGGAGTGGCGTCATCCTGGTTCCCCTCCGAAGAAGAAGCCAAGACTTTCACGAACAGCAGGCCGAAAGGTGATATCCTTCTTAATCTGTGATCAGTGTGGTGTCACTTTCGTTGAGTTTTTGGAACCTGTCACCACCATTAACCGGGAACGTTAATGTTTGTCATTGGACAAGCAGCGACTTGCCATCAAGACCCAAAGACCACAGCTTCAGGGTCAGCTCATCAGAGAACACCATCACAATGCCAAACCCCATACAGTCTTTATGATGCAGGAGAAAATCAGAAAAATGGGTTGGAAAATTGTTCCTCATCCTCCATACAGTCCGGACTTGGCTCCGTCTGATTTTTACCTATTTGCTCGTCTCAAGGTCCACCTACGCGGTAAAACATTTGATAGAGAGGAAGACCTTATTTCCAGTGTCAAGCGATGGAGTAAAAGTCAATCTCCAGAATTTTACGAAAGTGCATTAACATCATGGAAAGAACGTGGGTCAGGTGGCTCAATGTATGCTAAATGTTCCAAGTATATTCACAAAAAATGACATTCTCCTCCTGCAAAAAATAAAAAATGACACCCTTTGTAGTAAGAGAATTTGGATGACGTAGCTATTCAAAGTGAAGTCATTAAAATTAGGAACTTATTTCAGTTCGCCGGTAACAGCATCACATGACCACAAAGTTATTCTTTCGCATTTTCCAAGCTAGTAGTTCTACAATCGTCGACTAGACGTATTCGGTAGCCGAGAGATCGGAAGAACAGAGGAAGGCAACACAGCAACGGAATCCGATGGTCAACGAAGGTTTGAACTTCACGTGTCTTGTGTGGTTGTGCATTGTCATGTTGCCATGTGGCCGTCGGCGAATTCCGAACGTATGAGTGGCCAACATACTACAATCCTTCAGGGATGTAACGCTAGCTGGTTAGCGTACTACCAGTATTGCGATGCACAAGGCAACAGTTCAATAGTATCTCACTACAGTGTCGTCAGACTCGAATCAGACGATCGACGTGCTGTAGGTAGCATCAGGATTCGTCGGTAAAAACAATGTGGGATCCAATCCTATTCCGCCACCATGATGGATTATTCATAGGTCACAACGCATTAACAGCACTAGGCGATCAAAAGTATTCAGATACATTGCTGAAGTCCGTGGGGACCTCCGTCGGTAATGCCGGATTTCAATACGGTCTTTGCCCACGCTTAACCTTGATGACAGCTTCCACACTCGGCAGGCATACGTTCAATCAGGAAGATTTATTTGGGGAATGGTCGACTATTCTTCAAGGAGTGCTGCACTGAGTAGAGGTATCGATGTAGATCGGTGAGGCCTGGTACCAAGTCGGCGTTCCAAACATTGCACGGTGTTTCAGGCGATTCAAGACAGGACTCTGTGCAGGCCAGTCCATTACAGGGATGTTATTGTCGTGTAACCACTCCACCATAGGCCGTGCATTAGGAATTGGTGCTCGATATTGTTGAAAGTTGCAGTCGCCATCCCCGAATTGCTCTTCGACAGTGAAAGCAAGAAAGGGCTTCAAACATCAATTTACACCTATGATGCGACATTGCCACGGAAAACAACTAGGGGTGCAAGATCCCACCATGAAAAACACGACCACACCGTAACATCAACGCCTCCGAATTTTACTTTTGGTATTACAGACACTGGCAGATGACGTTCACCGAGCATTCGCCATACCTACACCCTGTCTTTGAATCGCCACATTGTGTACTGTGATTCGTCTCTCCACATAACGTTTTTCCACTCTTCGGTCGTTCATTGCATACGCTCCTTACACCAAGCGAAGCGTCGTTTGGCATTAATGTGCTTGATGGGTGGCTTATGGGCAACCGATCGACCATGAAATCCAATTTTTCTCACCTCCTGCCTGTCGTGGTACTTGGAATAGCTCATGACGCAGTTTGGAATTCCTGTGTGGTGGTCTGGGACTATTACACTGTACAACCATATTCAACTGTCGGCGGTCTCTATCAGTCAACAGACGAGGTTGGCCTGTACGCTTTCGTGCTGTACGTGTCCCTTCACGTTTCCACTTCACTATTACACCAGACGGAGTGGACCTAGGGATGTTTCCAGAATGAATCTTTCACTCTGCAGCGGCAGATTCACTCTGGCAGATTATAGTTGTGTGACGGAACCGGGACTCGAACTTTGGACCTTTGCCTTTCGCGGGCAAGCGCACTACCGACTGTGCTATCCCGACACGACTCACGATGCCGTCTCACAACTTTACTTCAGCCAGTACCTCGCCTCCTACTTTCCAAACTTCACAGAAGATCTCCTGCGAACCATGTAAGACTAGCACTCCTGGAAGAAAGGATATGGTGGAGACATGGCTTAGCCACAGCCTAGTGCGCTTGCCCGCGAAAGGCAAAGGTCCCAGACAGATTCGAGTCCCGGTTCCGGCACACAATTTTAATTTGGATCTAGGGATGTTTAGGAGTGTGCAAATCTCGCGTGCAGACTTCTGACACAAGCGAACCCAATCACTGGACCACGTTCCAAGTCCGTGAGTTCCATGGAGCGCCCTATTTTGCTCTCTCGCGATATGTAATAACTAATGAGATCGCTGATATGGAATATCTGGCAGTAGGTGGCAGCGCAGTGCACCTACGTAAGTTTTGACAACATAGTGTGTATGGAAAATGTTCAGATTAGAAGGATCGCCATAAAATGCACAATTTCTGTATGCGAAGCTGTTACCGAGATAGGGAACAAACGAGATATTCAGATACATACGCTTGATGCCCCAGTTCGTCGTAACAGTATATACTTACAAAAAGTCGTACTGCTACGCGAGGCGTGACGGATACGTTCCCCGCCGAGAACAGTTACTTGACAGCGCCCGGTCTAGATAGCGACTGACCCAACTGAGCGATAATTGTGTTTATCTTGGAACATTTTCGTGTGTTGACGGGTGCTGGCAGCACTTGGGAAGGGCGCGGCTGACCTCCTGAAATGGGTCGATGCACTCGCTGCAGCGTGCTTAGTGTGTTTATAGGCGATCGAGTGAGCAACTTTTTGCCGCATCTCTCATCTGGGTGGCAGAAACCCGGATCTAAAAGAAATACAGAGAGGCGAGGCGAGGCGAGAAACCTGTTGGCCCGCGCCTAACTGTTTTTGCGGCGGGTGCTCTTCTCGTGGGTTGACAAATCTGCTTCCGTTCGCAGGTGTGGGGCGGCAACTAATTCTGATGCACGGCTGACGGCGTCGCGGCTTTAAGTGCTGGATCGCCGGTGTCGGAAGAAAGTTCTCTGGTGCCTCGAGCATATTTTACGGGTACAGCAAACTTTAAAGTTTCTTCTCAGATATTCCGTTTATCTGCCCTGTTTATGCAAATTTCGTGCAGCGGTTATAATGCTGAAGGAAGGAAGAAGATTAAGGTTTAAGATCTCGTCGCTTGTCCTTAACGATGTAAACCTATTGGACCACAATGCTATGTACATCAGTTCCTAGCCGCGGTGGAGTAGCCGAGTGGTCTAAGGCGCCTCGCTATGGAGCGCGTGGTTGCTCGCCGTGGAGGTTGAGTCCTCCCTGGGGCATGGGTGTGTCTGTGTTGTCCGTAGGTTAGTTTACCTAGGTTTAAGTAGTTTTTAAGCTACGGACTGATGACCACGCAGTTTGGTACATTAGATTTACAGACATATAGTTCCTAGACTTACAAGCTGCTTAAATTAACTTATGCTAAGTACAAAACAAACACATATGCCCGAAGGAGGAGTCGAACCTCCGACGGCGAGCAACCGCGCGCTCCGCAGCAAGGCGGATTAGAGCGCTCAGCTACTCTACCGCGGCTCCTTATTTGAGAAACCACTGTAATATGGAGAATATGGTTGTTATGATTGCGCTTTACTCACAAATCACATAACGGAAGATGCTCAGCACTACTTCTACGACGACTTCTATGTACTGGTGAGTCCTGTATGGTATTAGGCAAAAGCTAGGACATTTTACATCTTTTGATGTTTTTATTTTTATTTATAAGGGACGGACCATGAACATTGGGTCTTCCAAGTACATTCAAGTCACAGTGACTTCAAAAATGTTCAAATGTTTGTGTAGCTTATGGGACTTAACTACGGAGTCATCAGTCCCTAAACTTACAAACTACTTATGAACTATCTAACACTAAGGACGGCACAAATATCCATGCCCGATGGGGGATTCAACACCCGACCGTAGTGGCCGTGCAGACCGTGACTGACGCGCCGCAGTCCCCTCAGCCATCGCAGCCGGCCACAATGACTTGATTCGTATTACACCTGAAGATGTTGCTTAAACTGTTGTGAAACAGGTTGTACCGAATCAATAAAGGAAGTTTACTGCTGAAGCAGATTATCTCGTCAACAACTTTTCTGAAGAACAATTAGAGCTACCATCATTCCGAGCACGCTTCGAGAATTTCTCCCAACTTCACAACCCTGTCCGGTATAAACAGTTGATTGAAGTGACCTCATGTCGCCTGGAATATTAGGTAACCAAACAAGAAAACAAGCTGTCGCCAAGAGCTGTCTCCACTTTCATCAAAGATAAAATTGCTCGACACCAGGATTGTGGTGTGAAAGATAAGATGGGACAGCACTATAGAAATACAGGACCAGTGAAACATAGTAACCGATACGGTTTCAATTTAAGCAACGGTAGAGATCTCATTGGTCGTCGCGAGCATCAGAGGGTGCGTGATTTCAGGCTAACAGTGCTGTCTCTAAACAACAAATGAACACTATTTGGTGCAGCAGTTGCAGTCGTGCATGAGGAACATTCCAATTTCCTATTGGAGTTAGCGAATTGGCACAAGTAACAATGCAGCACGAATACAACTGGGTCATCTCTGAAATATTCTGCACAACATGGAAATACCATATCGGCGTAATACTCTAGACAAGAAATTAATTGTAAATGCCTAGAGAACTAGAGAGGTAATATTAGGGGCTCTCGAAGTGAAACTTGATAGCCAGTAGCTTAGCGAAGTCTGGAGCATGGTCCTCTAGAACTTGCAGAAGGTAAACGCCAAACATAATGAACGTAAAACAAGCCGTAGGCTCCGACTAACGGAGACGAGTGTGACCGTCTATAAATAACGGCTGCAGCCTCAGGATACCTCTTCGTCATCCACTGCAGGCGAAGTTGTCTACACTTACCACGCACGTCCGAGCCCGAAGCATTACTTCCTGGAGATTTAATTGCGGCTGCCTCTACCGTATGTGGCATCTCACCTTGCCTGCTACTGAAGCTTGGCATTAGAGTCTACTCGATTTTGATATCAAAAGATAAATTCAAATGCAGTACAACCCAGTGTTTCTTTTCCCTTGTTAGTGGATACCTAAGTGAGCTTCGGGTTAACTTCTTGTTATTAGGCTACTGTGTTGCAACACGTCAGTTTCGGCGAATTACTAGAATACTTTTACAACGTCTGCTAAAGCAGCCGAGAGGTAAAAATACCGAATACGAACGTCACTATGAAAAATGGACCTCTCTGAAGGTGCGTCTATCCCACAGGCTAATGTACAGAGACAAAGTGTCCTAGCGCTTCTCCTGGGTATATAACATGTTAAAAATTTGGGCAATGTTAAAAAATGCTTGTGGGAGTGAGCATTCGAATATAGACACCAATGTACCTGGAATTACGTGTTCCAACACGCCCATCCGAAAACACATACAGAATTCAAGGAAAAAGTGATGTGTGTTGTCCTTAGCATAAGTTAGTTTAAGCAGTTCGTAAGTCTAGGGACCAATGACCACTGCCACTTAGTCAAATAGCCTTACAAACATTTGAAAACTAACAAGTGCCTAATTTTAATAAGAAATAAATGTTATGCCTCTTTTGTTTGTAGTCAACTTACAGATAACGACAATTCTCAACTGAAATTTATGTAAATAGACAACACTGTATTCTCACTATGTTGAATTTCGTTAAAAGATAAACGCGTCTAACGCAAGGACATTAACGACTTTCCGTACTATCTTGTATGCAATAAATGTTTGTAAATACTTTCTGCTTATGAATTACGTTATCCACTGCAGACCAAAATTACACTCAATCAAGCCAAAACTGATTTCATCTTTAACAATAAATACCGTCTAATAATTCATCTCGCAGTTAGAGACTTATTCCTACCCCCACACCTCCTGAACCTCTCCATTGAATTAATTTTTAAAATATATAAAATATACCCCAACGAATGATCATTAATTACAGTGCTCCATTTACATTCGTCCTCATTTTATATATCACTCGAAACCTCTCATTACCACCGACATTCGAGATTATTGTAGTTGCAAATGATCGATAGGTCCTACTGTTGTATATACGTACAACGAAACTAAGAACATCTGTATCTTTATATATTTTTTTTCGGACATGCTATAAACAACGGGTACCATACGCGTAATGTTATATACAGGGTGCATAAAAATATGTGGGGGAAGCTCCGGTGATCGACAGACGACCGGACAAAAGCAGAACATGTTCTGTAAACAAATGGTTTATTTGCTTTCGTTACCGTGTTACAGGCATTTATTGTCACAGACCACTCCATTATCCAGATTAGTCACGGTTTGTTGTAAAACGATCCACTGGATTTAATTCAGCGCATGTGGTTCATGCAGGATGGAGCACCGCCTCATTTTTCTCGTGCTGCTAAAGCAGTTTTACGTCAGCCATTCCCAAACAAACGGATAGGGTGACAGGAACTGCACCGTGGTCTGTTCGTTCTCCCGAAAATGTTTGTAAATCTATCGGACTCAACTGCGATTATTAGTCCGTAGCCTACAAACTACTTAAACTAAGCTAAAATAACCTAAGGACAACACAAACAACCATGCCAGAAAGGGGGGAGAGGGGTACTCGAACCCCCGACAGCGAACGGCCGCGCGCACCGCAGCACAGCGCTCCAATACACACGGCTAAACCGCCGCGGCCGTTCTCCCGACCTCAATCCATTAGACACCTACTTCTGGGGTAATTTGAAGGCTATTGCTTATGCCACACCTATTCTCAACGTGCAATTGCTGCATCGACGCAGAGAGTAATGGTGTCATCTGATACGACAGCTGCAGCGGATTAGCCTTGCTTACTGGAGCGCCGTGCTGCGGCGCGGGTTCGAATACCCCCCCCCCCTCCCCCACGGGCATGGGTGCTTTCCTTAGTTTAAGTAGTTTGTAAACTATGGAGTAATAACCACGCAGATGAGTCCGATAGATTTACAAACAACAAACAGATACGACAGACGCCTCTAGTTTGTAAGCGAGTGAGTCAGTCAATGATGCGGTGCGCCGGCCGCGGTAGCCGACGGGACTGAGGCGCTCCAGTCACGGTCTGCACGGCCACTACGGTCGGGGGTTCGAATCCCTCTTCGGGCATGGATACTTGTGCCATCCTTAGTATTAGTTAGTTCATAAGTAGTTTGTAAGTTTAGGGACTGATGACCCCGTAGTTAAGTCCCATAAGCTATACAAACATTTGAATGATGTGGTGCATTGGCTTCTTCATTATAGCTCGTGGTAGAAATTTTAAGAATGTTCTGTAGAGAACTGTACGTAGTAAATTACACTGTATCGACAAGAATGACCCTCCTGCGTAGTAAAATGTTCTGTGTTATGTACACAACAAATGCTTATAACACGGTAATGAAAGGAAATAAATCATTTTTGTACTGGACATTTTCTATTTACTTGTGAGGTCCTCTGTCGAATCCGCAGAGATTTTCTAAATATTTAGTTAGACAATTAAGGGCAGGTGAAAAAAATTGCCAGAATCCTTGCGGGAAGTTAGGTATAACAGTGAGCAAAACAAACGACTGATAGGGTACCGTATGATAACAGTGTGCGGGAAGTTTAGATAAGGATAAAAAGGAAAGTGTGTACGGATGACCGAGAAGGTTTAAAGCTGACCCGGTAGCTCAAAGCGTTCACCCTCTGCAGGACAATTAAGATTTGATAATGACTCTTTAACGAGTCGAAACTAGTCATCAGTGTAAAATCAATAAGCGATATACGGCAAATAAAGATCTCATACAGGGATTCATAGCTATTACATTAAAGATCACCTCCTATAAAAACAACCTGAATAACATGTCAGGTAATTATAAAATGCTAGCTGAACCCCCGCTGCTTAGCATGCGTAGGGTGGTTGGTCTGCACCAGTTGTTTCTTTTTAATCCTGATGAAGAATCCATATCTTAAGTTTCGTAGTTATAGCTTGAAATTTGAGTTAACAGCAACATATTTTTGAAAATGAAAATTTGCGTCACCTTATTTGTCGAATTTTAAAAAAATGCCGAAATACGTGTCTTTTAAATTCGAACCCTGAATTGAAATCCGAAATTTTGTAGTTCTAGCTTCAAAATTGCCTAAATAGCTACGTATTTTCAAAAAAACATTTATCCCCTATTTCACCCCCTTACGGACGGAATATAAAAAAAATCGCTTCTTAAATGACGCCTACGGATTAAGAGCAACACCCTCCACAAATTTCAAGTTTCTATCTTCAGTGGTTTGGGCTGGGCGATGATGAGTCAGTCAGTCAGTCAATCGGGACACTTCCTTTTATATATAGAGATTTTTACTTGGAAGGGTTCGGATATTCGAAAAGTTTGTAAAACACTGCTGTAGAGTTTTTTAAGCAGAGGTAACAAGTGTGGTAGCTTCGGGATGAAATGTCTTGTCTGCGACGTTAAGTATCTGACCGGCGCCCTTATGACACGGTGTAAGGTAACTGTGGTAAACATAACACTGGCCACAGCTATACAAGCGTACGGCCCTGACCACGGCGCCCCTCACCCTCGAGCGCCGAGCGCGGGCAGCGGCCAGCGTGGGCGTCACCTGCCGGCATCGGCGTCGGCATCGGCAGATCGGCTCAGCGGTGACGCAACGGCCTAGCGGGACCCGGATGTGTGCGACCTTGCCGCGGCCTTCTGCCGCCCGGGCCCATCCGTGACGTCATACGCGCCGACAATGCGCCGCGCTCCACCAGCACGTGCTGCGCTCTTCCCGCCCGTGAGTCAACTGCTTGGAGGGGCTCCAAATGGAGCACGCGACAGGTTGTCCTTCTGGCGGGCTTGACAAACGTCTTAATTACAGACCGCCTCACTGCTCCCAAATGTCACTCGTAAAAATGACACTGCCGATAACATCGGTAAACAAATATTCTCTTGAATGAATCTTTCACTCTGCAGCGGAGTGTGCGCTGATATGAAACTTCCTGGCAGATTAAAATTGTGTGCCGGAACCGGGACTCGAACCTGGGACCTTTGCCTTTCGCGGGCAAGCACTCTACCGACTGAGCTATCCCGACACGACTCACGATGCCGCCTCACAACTTTACTTCCGCCAGTACCTCGCCTCCTACTTTCCAAACTTCACAGAAGCTCTCCTGCGAACCATGCAAGACTAGCACTCCTGGAAGAAAGGATATGGTGGAGACATGGCTTAGCCACAGCCTAAGGGATGTTTCCAGAATGAATCTTTCACTCTGCAGCGGAGTGTGCGCTGATATGAAACTTCCTGGCAGATTAAAATTGTGTGCCGGAACCGGGACTCGAACCTGGGACCTTTGCCTTTCGCGGGCAAGCGCTCTACCGACTGAGCTATCCCGACACGACTCACGATGCCGCCTCACAACTTTACTTCCGCCAGTACCTCGCCTCCTACTTTCCAAACTTCACAGAAGCTCTCCTGCGAACCATGCAAGACTAGCACTCCTGGAAGAAAGGATATGGTGGAGACATGGCTTAGCCACAGCCTAAGGGATGTTTCCAGAATGAATCTTTCACTCTGCAGCGGAGTGTGCGCTGATATGAAACTTCCTGGCAGATTAAAATTGTGTGCCGGAACCGGGACTCGAACCTGGGACCTTTGCCTTTCGCGGGCACACAATTTTAATCTGCCAGGAAGTTTCATATCAGCGCACACTCCGCTGCAGAGTGAAAGATTCATTCTGGAAACATCCTTTAGGCTGTGGCTAAGCCATGTCTCCACCATATCCTTTCTTCCAGGAGTGCTAGTCTTGCATGGTTCGCAGGAGAGCTTCTGTGAAGTTTGGAAAGTAGGAGGCGAGGTACTGGCGGAAGTAAAGTTGTGAGGCGGCATCGTGAGTCGTGTCGGGATAGCTCAGTCGGTAGAGCGCTTGCCCGCGAAAGGCAAAGGTCCCAGGTTCGAGTCCCGGTTCCGGCACACAATTTTAATCTGCCAGGAAGTTTCATATCAGCGCACACTCCGCTGCAGAGTGAAAGATTCATTCTGGAAACATCCCTTAGGCTGTGGCTAAGCCATGTCTCCACCATATCCTTTCTTCCAGGAGTGCTAGTCTTGCATGGTTCGCAGGAGAGCTTCTGTGAAGTTTGGAAAGTAGGAGGCGAGGTACTGGCGGAAGTAAAGTTGTGAGGCGGCATCGTGAGTCGTGTCGGGATAGCTCAGTCGGTAGAGCGCTTGCCCGCGAAAGGGAAAGGTCCCAGGTTCGAGTCCCGGTTCCGGCACACAATTTTAATCTGCCAGGAAGTTTCATATCAGCGCACACTCCGCTGCAGAGTGAAAGATTCATTCTGGAAACATCCCTTAGGCTGTGGCTAAGCCATGTCTCCACCATATCCTTTCTTCCAGGAGTGCTAGTCTTGCATGGTTCGCAGGAGAGCTTCTGTGAAGTTTGGAAAGTAGGAGGCGAGGTACTGGCGGAAGTAAAGTTGTGAGGCGGCATCGTGAGTCGTGTCGGGATAGCTCAGTCGGTAGAGCGCTTGCCCGCGAAAGGCAAAGGTCCCAGGTTCGAGTCCCGGTTCCGGCACACAATTTTAATCTGCCAGGAAGTTTCATATCAGCGCACACTCCGCTGCAGAGTGAAAGATTAATTCTGGAAACATCCCTTAGGCTGTGGCTAAGCCATGTCTCCACCATATCCTTTCTTCCAGGAGTGCTAGTCTTGCATGGTTCGCAGGAGAGCTTCTGTGAAGTTTGGAAAGTAGGAGGCGAGGTACTGGCGGAAGTAAAGTTGTGAGGCGGCATCGTGAGTCGTGTCGGGATAGCTCAGTCGGTAGAGCGCTTGCCCGCGAAAGGCAAGGGTCCCAGGTTCGAGTCCCGGTTCCGGCACACAATTTTAATCTGCCAGGAAGTTTCAAATATTCTCTTCATTATTACGGAGCTGTATTCCGCCTTTTCAGCTAAATACAAGGTGGTTTATTATGCCTTGCACTTTCCGTGTTTTAATTTGGGAAGCATCACCAGTGGTTTTGTACAATCGTTACAAACATTTTACTACACCATAGTTTCTCTTATTTTCGCCTTGTAGGTTAGAAACTATTTTAATTTTCATCATTGTGTATTACTAACGATTTTCTAGTGTTGCTATTCCAGCCTTGTCAATTTCAAGATGTATATGTACATTCCACATGGTCGATTTTTGGTATTCCTCGTTGTTATGATAAAGGAGACTATTTAATTCTGAAGAAGAAGGAAAGCGAGCAACCCCATAGGGGGCTCACGGTTCTTTCGTGAGTACGTGCGTGGCGAGCACGGGCCCCGAACTAACGCAGTCTTCCATCTTTGCGCCGCGGTGGAGTAGCCGAGCGGTCTAAAGCGCATTGCCGCCGAGCGCGCGGTTGCTCGCCGTGGAGGTTCGAGTCTTCCCTGGGGCATGGGTGTGTGTTTGTGTGTTGTCCTTAGATTAGTTTACCTAGGTTTAAGTAGTTTGTAACCCACGGACTGATGACCACGCAGTTTGGTCCGATAGATTTACAGACATTTCATTCCCATCTTTGCCGGCCGCGGTGGCCGAGGGGACTGAGGCGCTCCAGTCACGGTCTGCAGGGCCACTACGGTCGAGGGTTCGAATCCCTCCTCGGGCATGGATATTTGTGCCGTCTTTAGTATAAGGTAGTTCATAAGTAGTTTGTAACACACTGAAGTGGTCGTGTCACTAGGAGGAACATTGGTGGTCCATTGTATCTATGATATACAGGGTCAACATTGCACCGTTAACTTTAAAATACCTCAGATGTTCCAGTGAAAAGTAAAGAAAGCGAGGGAAAAATATGTGAGCACTAAAATAGTAGCAACTTAACATTTATTTCGTCAAAATTAACAATAGAGAGTTTACTTTAGCTAGCGCGTCGGTTGCCTACTCCGTCAATACGTTTCTGTGAGAACTTAAGTGACCAATCTGTCAACACACACCGTATAAAGAGCCGATATAACCTCTAGCGCGCAAGTTATGCGACAATTTGATATGTATTGTATTTTGACCCAAAAAAAAGTTGTTTACAAAAAATCTGTAAGGAAGGAAAAGTAGTGAAAAGTACTCAGTTTCTAAACCGTCTCAACTAACGGCCATAAAAATACGTCTATTTTTGCTCTGAGTCGGTTTATGTAACGGCGAAGTAGTCAACGCGATTTCGTAAGACGTTTTTCAGTGTGCTTAACAAAAGGTCAGTATTCACTGTTAATGTATTACTCATCCATAATTCATGTTTATTTTCCTTAACGCCTGCGAATAAAATGCATAAAAAGCGCATACTTCAAAAATGACTGTTTAGAAGACAAACTTTTCTTGATTTATCGATGTTAGTTTGAAATAATTAGAAAATGATTGCTAGGAAAAGAGTTCCATATCTAATCATCTAGAGGTCTGCAAAGTATACAGGGTGAAGAAAGAAAGCCTCACGTGGATGTCGGCATGTAATTACTTATACCACTTCAAGACAAAAGTGTATCTAGCAGACCCTATTACCTGAAATAGGTTTAAAACAAATTTGGTTTAAAAACTAGCCTCAGGTAAACCTGTAACTGCGTGCTGCGTGGCCAAGAACAGGTAGCTCAACTGTGCCGGAGCTGTCCCATTAGCTGTCGGAGCGGTAGCCGGATAATAAAAAAACTCAGCAGAGATCTTGTCGATAAGCATCCAACACACATGATTCCGCGTCCGGAAAGATCCGACCTACCTGACAGGGGAAAATTGGTTCCGTTAGAAGAGGCAATACGTCGCTCATTTCCGTCGCCACAAACTTCTTTTACCAGTTAAAGTTTTCCAATATGTGTCTTCAAATTCACTCGATCTGATTTCATTTCATCCATCCTTGGATGGATGGATGCTTAGGGTTTAACGTCCCGTCGACAGCTTGGCCATTAGAGACGGAGCTAACGCTCGGAGTTTTTGGGTAAGGATGAGGAAGGAAATCGGCCGTGCCCTTTGAAAGAAACCATCCCGGCATATGCCTGGAGTGATTTAGGGTAATCACGGAAAACCTAAATCTGGATGGCCGGAGGTGGATTGGAACCACCATCCTCCCGAATGCGAGTCCAGTGCGTTACCACTGCGCCACCTCGCTCGGTCATCCATCCTTACTCAGAAAGATGTCACGATGCAGCAAATATGTTTACTGAGTTTTCGCGATCAGACTCAGTGGTCCGCACAATGTTGCAACGTAGGGTCTCCAATTCTTGACAGTCTGCTTACTGTTCTCCCAGACTATGTTGTTGTAGAGCTGATAATAGATATCTTTCTAGGACGGTCCAATGGACCTTTTGCTACTGGTTTCATCTTCATGGCAATTCTAGGCCACCACTCATCGTTAATCCGAACCACACATCCTGTCCATTCTAATCTTCTACTTTATACTAATCCAACAAGGTTTGGTCCGCTATCAAGCTGTTCTAATTACATATTGAGCCTCAATACTTCCGTTATGCTACGTAACGCCTTGAAGGTTGAAACTATGATTTCTCTAATGATCTTTCGAGTGTTACATTCAATAATGTTTGGGAGACTATCCCCTTGCTGAAGGCTACCAGTGGTTCTAATCATCAGTTTAATCTTTGCGCCTCTGTCATCCCGATATGTATAGTTGCGGTATTTTTCTATCAATTGCTGGTAAGTCAAGCAACATGGACATATGAAAATTATTGCGGAGGAGGGGACTCGAACCCGGGTTTCCTGCTTACTCGGCAGTTGTGCTAAATCTTGCTCCACCCAGGGACACGGGCTTCACACGTCTGCACGGATTACTCCTGAACCCACCTCGTCCCATATGTCCTCCTGGTTTGGTCATTGTATACTTCATGGCTAGCAGCTATCCTGCATTCCCACCAGGAGCCTGGACCTCGTGTACATCCATACCTAAATGAGCATCTATCCTCCACAAGGTGGATTACAATTAAGAACTGGAGACATGTCCCAATTCTTAACAGGTATAATCTGACCAACAAGAACGGAACTGGCTGGAGTATTTTTCTTTCGCACACAGGGGCGACCAACTTCACTGTGCCGGCTTCAGTCTCTATATGACACAATGAATGAATAAAATTTCAGTAACTATACTTGAAATGTTCGTAAAGCTAAGGGACCAAACTGCTGACGTCATCGGTCCCTAGATTTGCAAACTACGTAAATTACACTAACAACAATACAATTCATGCCAGATAGAGGATTAGACCCTACGACTGGGAGCGGCCGTGCAATCCGTAGCTAGACGCCTTACATCCAATGGGCATTCCAGCGCGGAGACTATATTCATGAGATAAAATTTGGACGAGTAAGTGGGCTCTTCTTCTGCACCCTGTGTATCAGTCATCCCAAAATTCAGTTATAGGTACGGAGCATAATAACCCCACCCCCACCCCCGTCGGGTTCTTACGATTCTTTCATACGTGCCTGGCGAGCACGGGTTCCCGAGTTAATGTAGCCTTTCTTCCTTCTTTCCTCCCTGGAACGCATTTCCTTTCCCTTCCCCTCCTCACTGGGGGAGTGATGACCTCAACAGTTTGGTCTCCCTGTCCCAGACTAACAAACAACCATAAACAGGCCACAGTGAGGACATTTTAAACCACTTCCTCTGTCTCGTCTCTGAGAGAACGGTACGAAATTCAACGCATTGCTGTCGCATTTAGTAACGGGTTGATACGAGGTACGTCCAGAAAGTAAGTTCCGTTTGGTTATATAAAACAAACGTGTACAGATACAGAAAAAAATATTTATTGTACGAATCTACAACTGTTAAACTACTTTTCTACTTAGCTTCCGAAATTTTGTAGGCACTTGTCATAGCACGGCACTAGTTTTTGCATGCGTTCTTCATAGAAGTTTGCCGCCTGTGTATTGAACCATGTGGTAACATGTTCTTTCAGCTCGTCACCATCGTTTTTTTAAGGTGTAAGAAGAGATAAAAGTCACTAGGAGCGAGGTCCGAGCAGTACGGAAGATGATTAGACACGTCCCAGTGAAATTCCCCTAAGAGCTGCTTGGTCACATTCGCCGTAAGAGGTCGGACACTATCTTGGAAACAAACAGCACTTTTTGACAGTAATCCTCTTCTTACACCTAAAATCTGTCCTTGCTAGTCAACTCTTCAGCCATGATGACGAGCGCGAAGAACACGTTACCACATGGCTAAATACACAGGCGGCAACCTTCTATGAAGACGGCATACAGAAACTTGGGCCACGCTATGACGAGTGCCTACAAAAATTCGGAAGCTAAGTAGAAAAGTACTTTAACAGTTGTAGATTTTTGTACAATAAATATTTTTTTCTGTATAAAAAAAAAGTTCAAATGTTTGTAAATGTTGTGGGACTTAACTGCGGGATCATCAGTCCCTAAACTTACAAACTACTTATGAACTACTTACGAACTAGGGGGGATTCGAACCCCCGACCGTAGTGGCAGTGCAGACCGTGACTGAAGCGCCTTAGTCCCCTCGGCCACCGTGGCCGGCTTTTTCTGTATCCGTACTCGTTTGTTTTATATAACCAAACGGAACTTACTTTCTGGACGTACCTCGTATATTGACACTGTCAACCAAAGAGCTAAAATGCTCTACAAGAAATGAATCGGTTTTGTCGCCTAGACGAGGAGAGTTCTATTCCACGATCCACTTATGCACGATGAGACAGCTTCCGTTGAGAGTTTCTCAATTGTGACTTGCATCAAAATCAACTCGTGCCACTATCAACAGCAGTTTGACGCTGCTGATGAGAATTTATAAGCCGAGAACGTGATTCCGCAGTTTGAAGACGGGCGACAGCGAGCCGCAATTACAAACAGTGACTGCGATTGCGAATAGGATCAGCAGAGCAAAGTAGCACAAAATCTATGCGCCGCAGGTCTTTTGTGCGGCGGCCTGTCGCGTGAATGGCGCCGCGGCTCATGCCACGATCACGACCACGACCAAAGCGGCGCGCCGGCCGCACGACCGCCTGCGCCATAAACATGCGAGCGGCCGCGCCATGCTGCTGCGCTGCGCTGCATGCGCTATGAGGCGCGCACAACACGCATCACTCTCGCGAATGCGACACATCGGATGCACGCGGCCCGCGGGGCACTGAAACTAAACACCGGGTCGCATTAAGCTGCGGTGTGACAAGGACGAAGGGCAGCGATATTCACTGATGCAGATGGCGGTAGTACACCGCAGCCGTGGTGCAGTGGCCTAGCGTTCTAACGCGACTTGCTGCGGGGCGAGCGGTTGCTCGCCGTTGTAGGTTCGAGACTTAAATTGGAAAGAACACGTAGATAATATCGTGGGAAGGGCGAACCAGAGACTGCGTTTTATTCGCAGAACTCTTAAAACATGCAACAGAACCACAAAAGAAACTGCATACACTACGATTGTCCGTCCATTTTTGGAGTATTGCAGCCCAGTGTGGAATCCTTATCAGCTGGGTTTGACGGAGGACATCGAAAGAGTCCAAAGAAGGGCAGCTCGTTTCGTATTGTCACGATATAGGGGAGACAGCGTTACGGAAATAATACAGGATCTGGAATGGGAATCATTACAACAACGGCGCTTATCGCTGCGGCGTGGGCTACTTACGAAACTCCAATCGCCAACATTCACCTCCGAATGCGAAAATATATTGTTGACTCCCACTTACATAGGTAGAAAATCAGAGCTCGAACAGAGCTTTCTTCTGGCGCGCTATTCGAGAATGGAATGGGAGATAAATAGTATAACGGTGGTTCGATGAACCCTCTGCCAGACACTTAAATGTGATATGCAGAGAATCCCATGTAGATGTAGATGTAGAGTCCTCCGCAGTGGCCGAGAGGACTGAGGCGCTTCAGTCACGGTCTGCACGGCCACTAGGGTCGGGATTTCGAATCCCCCCTCGGGCATGGATATTAGCTAGTTCATAAGTAGTTTGTAAGCTTAGGGACTGATGACCCCGTAGTTAAGTCCCATAGACTATACAATCATTTGAACATTTTGATAGTGATATTCACTGATACAGAAGGCGGTAGTACACCGCAGCCGTGGAGCAGTGGCCGAGCGTTCTAAGGCGCCTTGCTGCGGGGCGAGCGGTTGCTCGCCGTTGTAGGTTCAAGTCCTCCCTCAGGCATGTGTGTGTGCGTATATGTGTGTGTGTGTGTGTGTGTGTGTGTGTGTGTGTGTGTGTGTGTGTGTGTTGTCCTTAGTATAAGTTAGTTTAAGGTAGTTTAATTAGTTTGTAAGCCTAAGTACCGAAGTTTGAGCACACCGCACTAAACGATTTAAAGAGCGGAGCCTCGGCCCAGCTGTCATGTGTACTCCATAGATACATGTACAAGTATTCCGACGTTATTGTGATCGTACGAAGGGAGTTAACACACTCTGACGGCTAACATAGGACATTCAGTGTAGGAAATCTTTACGGAATTCTTTATTCCGAGACGACGGCGCCAACCGCGTGCCGAGAATTCATTGCATCCGAACCGCGGACAACTGCACTTACTGGCCTACAGCAGCGCCATAGAAAAGGTGTCACTGCTGAGAGACGAGCAACATTTGGTGAAACATAGAAACCGTGTGACACAATTTGGCGTCACTGGCTACGGCAGCAGGCGATCGAATCGAATGCCTTTGTTGAGACAACGAAATATCCTGCAGCGTCTCTCCAGGGCTCTTGAACCCATCGGTTAGACGAGTGGTTCTCAAACTGTGGGTCGCGGCTCACTACTGGCTCGCGGAATTAATTCAGCCGGGTCGTAAGTAAAAAACTTTATTGAATAAAAAAATGTGAAAGTTTATTTCATATTTGGTGTTGCATATCTGCAACATCGATTTTCATATTGTTTCATGTGAGTTTAGAACGAATTTTGTGAACTAACACGTGTGTAACAGATGTAGCAGAGTTTGTAGAAATTGTCTGTGCTGTTTGTTGTGTCGAGGTTGGCTGCAGTCTGAACTTCTTTGCTTGTGTTTGGAGAAAACGGCGGTGTAATTCTTTTGCACATTTTTTTCCATATAAAGAGCCGGTTTGGAAGGAGAAAAAAATCACACCAACTACGACAGGTATAGAGAATCACAATAGGCACAAAAATTATTATGTAATATCCAACTTTGAATATTATATAACAAGTTTTTGTATGTTGCATTTTATATATATGTTGTTGTTGTTGTGGTCTTCAGTCCAGAGACTGGTTTGATGCAGCTCTCCACCCTACTCTATCCTGAGTAAGCCTTTTCATCTCCTCATAAGAACGACAACCCACATCCACTTGAATCTGTTTACTATACGCGTCTCTTGGTCTCCCTCTGCGATTTTTACCCCACACACTTCCCTCCAACGCTAAATTCACAATTCCTTGATGTCTAAGAATGTGTCCTACCAATCTATCCCTTCTTTATATATATATATATATATATATATATATATATATATATATATATATATATATATATTCTTTTTTTTTTTTTTTTTTTTTTTTTGCAGAACTAGCAACATAGTTTTTTTTAGAATTTTTCCCTTTGTTTGTACAACTTGTTGAACAGGAAAATACTTTTTAAGTAAAACAATAAAATAAAAAAGTCTTTCAGCTAACCGAACAATTGCAAACTGCAAGCTTATAACGGGAGAGCGCATCCCTGTTTACTTTGTGTAACACTGGAATGTACAGATCGTGACGTTATCTCCGAGAAAGACATTCGATTAATCCTACAGTAACATTCGAGTTGTATGTCTACCGTTGTTTCAGTCACGGAAACAGTTGCAATTCCTCCATAGAAAAACTCTTACAGTATAGAGGATAATCGTTAATCGACAATAGAGGACAGGCAGCAACTCACCTTGAAAACGATCTCTGAGCCGCAGACACGGTCGTAGGAGAGTAAATCAAAATCACAAAACTTAAATTTTCGCCCATTTTCGCACACAGCCTTCATCATACTGTCCGGACAGACCAGAGAGCGTGGTCATGTGTGCTTCAGTTATATCTGTGTGAGTGCATGTGTCTGATGAAGGCTGTGACCTAAGATTTGTGTGAATGTGATTGCCTTTCCCAAGCGCCTGGCTGTGGCTCTGCGATCGCTTTGCGGTTCTTTACTACTGACATTCCAAACTAGACTTTCCAGTGTTAATATAGAGGATAAGTTCCATGCAACTACAGGTATCGTTCACGAGCTATGTTGCTCATCCATCTGTATTAGTTCGTCCATTTCAGTGTTGGAAATCGCTTGCTGTGACAGCAGTTGCTTGGCCGAGACTCACCAAGTGGAATGTCAATGCTCTGCAGCAACCATTGGCTGCGGCTGCTGTACTGTGGATCCCAACGTCTTCAAATTGTTGGAACATTGTCTTTAAATTCTTCTCGCGTCACTCTTTAATTTTTCTACTCACAGGGCTAGTTAAGGATAGGACTGATGAGACGTTTCGCAGCGGAGTTCTTGGACACGGAAACGGTGTCGCGGTGTATCGGTGGCAGTACTCGACCGTGAAACGCAGATGGTGCACTCTGGCAAGCAAACACTGCAGGCGGCTCTGGCGCTGGCGCGTTTGTGTTTCCCAGATGGCGTCTCCGTTAAGACACTCGCCACCGCAGCCAGCCGTGTCCTCCGGCCGTTTTAGTGTGCTGCCTTCCACAGCCTCCACGTGTTCTCACGAAGCTTTCGCAAAGTCTCTCCAGTGAGCAACTGAGTACACCCGTACAACAACTAACGGTTGTCGAGCGCTCAGAGTAAGGATCGCAGTTTCAGATTTTTTAGACTTTTTCAATTTTGCAGTGTGTGGAGGCCGATGAATTGGCCACATCCAAATAGTCAACTCATTGTGATGCGACAGTTAAGTTTCCTACTGGCTGGTAATATGCGGAAGTCAAAACGCTGTGTGAAAAAGTAACGGACATCCCTCTAAGTCTATAGCTATAGACCGTCAATACTCTGTAAAGAGTAAGCACACAGCACTTATCGTGCCACATACGGTAGTTACTTTCCTTAACTTTAATGAGCGAAACGTGGAGTAAATGAGTGCTTGAGATTCTTCGTAAATTATGTGATTACTAGTGTGTTTACGGTCACAACCCCAACGACAGGTAGGCGTCTTTAGTCTGATATCACTATGAAACCCGTTATTGAAGTGCCGTATCTATAACTTAGAGATTTCCCTGAGACTCGCCTACTGTCATATTCCAAAGTTTTTCATTTAATTTCTTCGTCCACACAATATTGAGGTCCAAATTCACTGATACACAGAGACTATCGTCCTTTAAAAGTAATCGATACCCGTGTATTTCTTTATTGTAAAAAAAGTACTTCGACAAGAACACTCTTTATATGCTTCCTGGTGAGTAACAATGTTCAGTTGTTTGTAAATGTTTGGGACCAAACTATCTTCAGTCAAACTATTAATCAGTCCGCCACGCGGGAGTGGCCGCGTGGTCTAAGGCATCCTCTACGGACTGGGCGGTCGCTGCCGGCGGAGGCTCGAGTCCAGCCCGGTATTCACCCAGGAGGATGTGGAAAACCTCCTGAAAACCACACCCAGGCTGGCCGGCACACCGACCCCTTCGTTAATCTGCCAGGCGGATTCGAACCGGGAGCGGTACGCCTCCCCGCCTCGGAAAGCGGTGCGTTAGACCATACAGTTAACCGAGAGGGTTATTATTATTATTTACATTCCAAATCTATGTGCGATACTCCGCAAATCACATCTAACAAGGAAAGTACTTGGACTCGAAAAACATATCTGTATGAACGTTTGGTTACAGGATCTCTACGTACACCTCAATGTGCTGGTGGGTGTCTTTCTGCTAAGCTCTGCAACCATGCTCTAGATAGCACTGTAGATGTAATTGTAGATGCCATACGCAATGCAGATATCTTAACTATAACTTATGTAATAATCATCGTACATGTTCTCTAGCGAATTGTCATCAAAAGCCATGATGATAGTTGCAACTTTAACCTCCTTTCCGAAAGACTGTTGGTATTCACTGCCACTGCTTCCATTGCCTCTTCCCGCACTTACCGTAGCACTACCGCTTGCAACGAGTTGTTCGTCGTGATCATCCCTATTATCATTATTATGAGTTTGTAACAACAGTATCTAACTTATGCTCATATTTCTGTACCATAACAGATACGAGAAAGCATGCAAATGATTCATCTTCTACACTAGTACCACCTTCACGAAGAAGGGTTCTTTGTAACTTCATCTCAACTAATCACAATACATTAGCAGGATTTATTACCGATCGCCGCCCCATCTGATGCTTCACCACACAAATAACATCACAAAACACAACTTCGGAGGCACACTGCACCGTCCCTACTGGCGAACCGACAGGTCAAAGTGCAATGCGGCATGGCACAAACAGAGGCCTCTAACGGACGACTGCAGAGTTTTGCAGATGCGGGAGTATCACTAGTGCAATAAGGGATCTTTACATTATCTCTCATACGATTTTGGTGTATATGTGTTTGTTCGAGCCCAAGTACTTTCCTTGTATGTGCCTGTTCATCGAAACGTCTTCGTACTATTCATACAGAACACTCTCCGCTCGAGCTGTGATTTCTCTTACTTTTTTTCTTACTTACTTACATTTGTCTCTTTGTAGGTCGGGGCCAAAAATATATTTTTACATTGAAAGGAGAAATCTGGCGATCAAAATTTCGTATCGCGTCGCAGCAATAAACGCCGTTATTGTAATGATTCTCGCTCCAACCCCTGCATAATTTCCGAAGAGTTCTTTGGGCCGTTTCGATGTTCTTCTTCAATCCCACCCAATAAGATCTCACGATACGCAGAGAGAGAGAGAGAGAGAGAGAGAGAGATTAGCAAGGAGATAGGGGGTAGGAGTAAGGAAGTAGTGAGGAGATGATGGAGGACGAAAGCAGTCGAACGGACAGGGGAGATAAGCGGTTTGCCGGTGGCGGGACGTCAGCAGAAAAGTTTCCGTGTGACTCAGCGAGCTAAACTGGCCTCCGCGCGAGAGAGAAAAAAGTGGAAACCGTAATGCCCAGGTAGGGCTGGCCGACAGGTGATTGGGCCTAAGGCGGAAACCGGTCAGGCGCGGCGCCCAAGGATGCGCCGGCCGGCTCTCGTTTGTACAGCAGGCGCTAGGCGCTAGGCGCTAGGCGTTCTGCGACGCACTCTGCCCAACGCGGCTGCACTCCATACCTGCTCAACTGTCAATTTCCGGAACAACTACGGACCAGGCGGAGCTTTGGGAGGAGGCCTCACCCCGGCCTCCTTCCATTACCCCCCCCCCCCCCCCGCAACGAACGCTCACGACTCCGTGCATCCGTTCCGTTCTAACTGAACGGTTTCGCTACGGCATGTACGGAGAAAGCCAGAATCATTAATGGCTGTTTTTGCCCCCTGTTTGCCTAATTGAGCCGGTGTTTCATCTCTCCTGACCTGAATGGTATTGATCAAACGTTAGATCTACCCCTTCTTCGTCCCGAAATGAACTATATGTAGAAGGTATCAGAGATGTTCTGTGATTGCATGGCACGGTTTCATGCCCCGCTACCGTAGTTGAAACTGACTCCAAGAAAGAAAATGTTCAATTAATTGTAAATCTGCGGAACTTTACTAATATGGTTATCAGTCCCTAAGCTTATAAACTACTTAAACGTGTGGACAACATACAGCCGGGCGGGAGTAGCCGAGCGGTCTGGAGCGCAACATTGCGGATCGCGTGGCCTCTCCCGTCGGAGGTTCGAATCCTTCCTCGGGCATGGATGTTTGTGCTATTTTTAGTGTAAGTTAGTTCATAAGTAGTTTGTAAGTTTAGGGACTGATGAACCAGCGGTTAAGTTCATAAGCTTCAAAAACATTTGATTTTTGACAACATACACACCCATGTCCTAAGAAGTACTCAAACCTCCGCGGGAAGTAACCGAACGCTTCGCAGCAAGGCGCCTTAGAGCGCTCGGCCATTCCACCGCTGTTCCAAGAAAAAAAAGAAAATAGCACTTTTCACAACGCAATGAACTGTAGCAGAGAAAAATTCTCATTAAAAAAAAAAAATAAATGTTGCCTTTTTCGATCTGAATGTTTGGTGTATAATGTAAAAATTTTGAAGTAAATCGATCATGAATTCTTTGCTAACAACCTTTCCTGTTTTTATATTAAATTAAATAGAAGCAAAACTCATAATATTCTTCAGAAATGAAAAACTAAGAACGCGAATTAATCATTTATTTTATGACGACCGGTTTCGGAGGACTGTGCCACCGTCATCTGGTCATATAAATTTCATAAGGTAGTTATCTTATTTAAAAACTGTATATAAAATTATAAGTGCAACATAACTCTTAGTTCATCATATGTTTCTTGTTCTAGCTTATGTATTTTTATATAATGACTATGTTCTGTGTTGCACTTATTACTTTATATCCATTTTTAAAATAAGATGACCAGCTTATAAAATTTATATGACCAGATGATGGTGGCACAGTCCTCCGAAACCAGTCATCATTAAATAAATTATTAATTCGCGATCTTGGCTTTTCATTTTTGAAAAGTATAAAACTATCAGAACGCCTCCTAAAATTGTAATGTTAAAAAGTCATAAATTTTTATAAAGAACTAGCCACCTGCCCCTGCTTACACGGACAGCACTGAATACTGTGGCCAGATAACTTCCGCTGGATGGGCAGAGAATATCGACTGACGAAGTTTTAGCAGATATAATATAGGTTGGCTCTTTCTCCCCTGAGGCAACGCCATCTACATATAAGATCTGTGTGCTGGCTGCCAATAGTAGTGATAACATAAGCAAACTGCGTCGTGCTGAGTTTGGGAATACGCACACGTTGCACGCTGTGTTTCGGAATGTTTATCTTCTTATCTATGTCATTCTCCGTGCAGATATTTTCAGGTATGAGACAAAATTCCTAATATGAATCGTCCGATTCCAATATCGGCAAGAAATCTTACTAATAGTTCAAACAAATTTATCTTGACTCACGTAAATAACATTAAGAACATTCTGACACCAAGTGTGCAACGTGTACGTATTCCCAAACTCTGCACAACGTATTCTTAGACTCATCACAACGTTACATAAGACAAACAGTTTGCTTGTGTTATGGCTACTCTTGGCAAGTAGCGTACAGGAGTACTAATTTCTTTCCACATGTCAGATGTAAAGTATTACGAGGTATTAGTTATAGATATGGATTGAACACGTTTAGGATTGTGTAAGAATGGTATTCATTGCGTTGAATCATATTACGTAGAACATAGTTATCAATAAAAACATTTTGTGAAATATATATATAAGTCTAAGAGTAAACAGCTGTTGCAAAGAGTTATTATTGTTACGTATTTAGCCGGCCGCGGTGGCCAAGGGGAGTAAGGCGCTTCAGTCACGGTCTGCACGGCCACTACGGTCAGGGTTTCGAATCCCCCTCGGGCATGGATATTTGTGCCGTCCTAGTTCATAAGTAGTTCATAAGTAGTTTGTAAGTTTAGGGACTGATGACCCCGTAGTTACGTCGCATAGACTTTACAAACATTTGAACATTTTGTTACGTATTTCTCGTTATATTCTTCAAATCAATAGATATCACGATCCAATGGCTACACAGTTTGACAGGATCACCTATGGGTTGACAAGAGTATTTCCTGCAGATTTCATCAAAACTGATCCAGCCTTCTTGGAGTCTATAGGGAATATACATACAAATGCACATAGATTTTTATAGTCACAGATTTATTTAACTACTAGGCCCTTTCTGTATGTGTGTGTGTGTGGTGTGTGTGTGTGTGTTCAAAAATGTTCAAATGTTTGTAGAGCTTATGGGCCTTAACTACGGGGTCATCAGTCCCTAAACGTAAACTACTTATAAACTAGCTACTACTATGGACGGAGTAAATATCCATGCCCGAGGGGGGATTCGAACCCCTGACCGTAGTGGCCGTGCAGACCGTGACTAGCCGGCCGCGGTTGCCGAGGGGACTGAGGCGCTCCACTCACGGTCTGCACGGCCACTACGGTCGGGGGTTCGAATCCCCCCTCGGGCATTTGTGCCGTCCTTAGTATTAGCTAGTTTGTAAGTTTAGGGACTGATGACCCCGTAATTAAGCCCCATAAGCTGTAAAAACATTTGAGACCGTGACTGCCGCGCCGCAGTCCCCTCGGCCACCGCGGGTGGCTGTGTGTGTGTGTGTGTGTGTGTGTGTGTGTGTGTGGTCGTCGTCATTACAAAGACCGAGGAAGTAGGGGCAATGGTGAGCACAATGGATCCGTACTCTGGAGGACGGTAGTTGAAAACCACCTACGGTCATCCGGATATAAGTTTTCCGTGATTCCCGTAAATCACTGCAGGCCAAAGCCGAGATGGTTCTGTTGAAAGGGAACGGCCAATTTCCTTCCCCATCTACCTCTAATGACGGCGCTGCCTAGAGGACGCTAAGTCATGATGTTGCTGGCTGCTAGTAGTCGGCAGTGAGACAGAGCTGGGGAGGGGTGGCAGAGGTGAGGTCTTAGGTCGGCCGGCCGGCCTTGGCGCGGCTCCAAGGCTGGGGCAGAGGTCGCCGCCGGCACGACCGCCGCCCAGCGCCCCGCGCTGCCGCCACAGACACAGACAGGGCCCCACACCAGCAACGCACGCTGCCGGCTTCTCCTTACCGGGAAGGACACACCGCCGCAAAAGGTGATCATCTGCTGTAGCTGCAACACACTCTGCTCTCTTCTTGAAGGCTTTCCCGACCAAGTGTCTGCTTCAATGGTTCGCGGGACCTACGTCGGACGGTATTGTGCTAACCGCACCATATATCAGCTAGGCAGCTGCTCCCCATCGTCAGCTGCTACTCTACTCGCCAATATATATAGGGTGAACAATTTCAGTTATTTACTGCACAAGAACCAAACTATGTGCAGATATCATACATATGTCATTTTGAAGAGAAATCGTGATTATTTTTTAATTTTTTTCCATGTAAGCCACGACAGCGTAGTTTGTTAATTTACCGATAGCGCTAGAAGCGCTTGCCTCAAACATGACGAGTTCAGGTGCTATACCAGCCATGGAGCGGCCCCTGTCGATAGGCAACACTCATGGCACAGAGGTGTACCGGGAAACACAATCAACAGGCTGCACCATGTCCAAGTAGGAATATCCAGTGCCAGTGGTCTCGGCAAAGACGAATATAATCCGTACAGTTTTAAACGAGACAAGGCACGAAAAAGATTCACCTTTCGGGAATCACACTAAAATTCAATGCATTCGTATGGATGCTTTGTACCCCAGATTAGACAATTATGCATTTCTTTTTTTCACTTTCCCAATGACATAAGTCAACAACATTGTTTCCAGAAGTAACATCTTTCAGAAACTTTGATTATTGTTTTATTTATAAATGTCATTTTATTTTAATGTCCCCCTTTTATTATACTATTCATTGGGCCTCATTATATGGTTTCAATACTGATTGTTGGGTCATTTGTACTTATTGTTCTTTATGTTTTATATGAAATATGTACAACATGATGTTACAGGTACAACATTGATTTCATATTTGTATAGAGCCTGAAGATGGCATTAATGTAATACCGAAACAGGTCGTTAAATGAAACAACATAAACTTTAAGGCCGTTGGTGGATACGTTAGTTACTTGCAATTAAAAGGGTGGAGAGTGGTTTCCTCGCTTAGAACCAATTTCAGTAATAAGCTACCAACAAGAAAGGTTATTTACCACTGGCACAACACATTCCTTACGACGGGTTGCTTGTGGCCGGCAAAGTGAAGCGAACGTCCCACTGCGATACTCCCATCCAAATCAAAATGTTAGTGTGACGATGCATAATGCCGCGGACAGACAGTCTCTCGCCATGACACCTGCAGACTCTAACCCGACCAGCAGCGTAATGCACGCTGATTCGGGATTCGTCAGGAAAAACCATTTCGGAAAACCAGCTGAACGCGACGTAAAGTGGTATGCACAACATACCGTCTTTGTGGATGTGGTTCGTGACGTGACAGAGCGATCCATCACTGCCGTACGTGCTATCGGTCCCATCGGACCGTCGTTCCCTCCTGCATCCAGTGACGACATCACAACTGCTTTGTTTCGTCCGACACGATCGCCGATTTATCCGCAATTCCTACAGGCAACTGTTTTTCCACAGAAGGCACTCGAAGGACGCAAGATGTCTCCTTACTCGAAATACTCGCCGCGACCGCATGTGGCAAATTTCATCATATTTGGCTGCTTCTTTCAGGGATTGTATTGTGGGTGGCAAGCAACGTAGTTCCGGCTTAGTTTGTAGTGATAAATGTTTTGTGTGATCAGCGTTTTCGCCATGGTTGATTTTAGCGAACAGTGTGCTTTCGTAAAATTATTATTTCTGCTCAGGAAAAGTAGAACAGAAACTCTTCTGACGCTAAAAACGGAGTGCTATGGGGAAGTGTTTCAGTGGTTTCCTCGCTCCGATCGTCCTTTTACGTCCCAAATAAATGAAAATGTAGTTCAGCGCAGTCAAATTTGTTTCAAGAATGCGGAATGAGAAGTGTGGCCAACAAATTCGTGCGACGACTGATGACTGTTAACAAAAACAACGTCCCGTCGAAGTGTAGCGTGCTTCGAAACAAGAGTCCTGAAATTATCCCAACTTTTTATCAAAAATTATCACAGGCGACAGTACTTGTTGATATGGCTACGATACTGAATCATAATAACAATCAAACCAGTGGAACACTTCAACTTTGCATCGCTTCATGAAAATTCGTCTGTTGAATTCAAACATTTTTGCGGCGTGAGAGTATTCGTTGATTCAGAATTTGTTCTGTAGAGGTAGACAGTCAACCAGGATTTCTACTTAGAGGTTTTGAAAGATTGCACGACAGTACGCAACAGAAGCGGCTCGGTTTGTGGAGTTGAGTGACTGATCTTTTTATCATGACAGTGTCATACTGTTCAAGCAAACCTAACTGTATGACAGTTGTTAACCGAACATTTTATGACCATTGTTGTTCACCTCTCTTCTCTTTTTCCCATGCCAGTCATTGCCTCGTGTGACATTTTCTTTATTTCCCAGAATGAAAACAGAGATGAAAGAAAGCGTTTTGCTATTGTTGCTGATGTGAGGAAAGAACAAATCAGGCAACGTCAGACACCACAAATGAGGTTCTCAAACAATTTTTTACGAAATGGAGTAAAAGATTAATCAAGTCTATTACTTTGAATGAGATTGAAGGTTAGCACTTAAATTCCGAATGAGGTTCAGAAAATAACATGGCCGGTTTCATTTAGGTAACCTACGGTAAATAATAAATAAACAAATAAAAATTAATTCTTGCAAATTTAAATATTCCGAAAATCATTCCAAAACAAAAACTGCTATGGATAAACCACAGTTCCTAACCAATGTATTGTTGCTACAAAGCAATCACTGCATGCTGCTTACACTGGTACCAATAGCCAGGTAGAGAAGGGACGATAAGTATGTCAAAGCAAACCTGTAATACCCAACATTCGTAAAACTATCATTAAACACAAATGTGTGGGTGGTGTGAAGACCTGCAAAGAACAAATATATCACTGCCACACAGGTAAGGGTTAAATCACGCCGGCCGCGGTGGCCGAGGGGACTGAGGCGCTTCAGTCACGGTCTGCACGGCCACTACGGTCGGGGGTTCGAATCCCCCCTCGGGCATGGATATTTGTGCCGACCTTAGGGTAAGCTAGTTGATAAGTAGTTTGTAAGTTTAGGGACTGATAACCCTGTAGTTAAGTCCCATAAGCTTAACAAACATTTGAACATTTTTTTTGGTTAAATCACTATGATCATGTATGTGGCTGTGAGTCGTAACGAAATAAGGGAGAGTACATATACAGCCAATTCCATTATCAGCAAATTAAATCATCATAAATGTGGTGTCACACTGAATATGAAAAGATATGACTACTCTCTGTTTACCAAAAATAAAGAAGAACTCAGTTATTACTCCAGAACGATTGCCACCCATTTAAATCGGTTCAATGATGTAATTTAATTAACACAGCTTTAAAGTAGTGTATTTGTGGTCGCTATGGATAGATACAACTATTTGTGGAAAGATATATCGTCTATTTACACCCACATTTTTTCAAGTAAATTGGATTGATCAAGTTTTGAGGTCAGTATTTTAACAGTTAATTAGGAAAATACCTATTTTTCTTTTCTGTAAATGAACACACTTGTTTTCCAAACAGGATTCCTCTGGTCTGTGCTGTTCAGTTAACTTGCACAATTATTCATCGAAATTATTCGTCGAACATCTCTCTCTTCCTACTCCAGCATTTCTCTAATACAATTAGCAAGAAAGTGTATCTTCCGGCACACGGCACACTTCATTAAACCATAGCTGGATGTGCATCATCAGCTCTGATTCGAGGAACTTTCTCGGTATGTGGGTCGTAATTAACCGGGCTCTCCTCATTAGCGGCGTGGGGCATGCGTGTTGGGACGGAGCGGGCAGTTTCTCTGGCCGACGGGAGCGGTCATCGCGCTCGACATTCCCTGCAAAGAGGAGACCCAGTGGAGTGTGGCAGGACCTGCGCAAGAAGTGCATGCAGGTGGCGGTGACGGAACGCCGTTCCCGTTTTCTGCCTCCACTGGCTCTGCAAGCCATCCCCGACTTATTCTGCACTACAAAGCCATGCGTTTTTCCAACGGCGCGATTCCGATTTCCCGTGAATATAGTACACACTTCAGAAAGCAGCAATTGCGAGCGATAAAATAATATCTAGACACATTTCTGTTTATATTCGCGTATTATTTTATCCAGACTCTGCCAAGTCTTCATGCTTACAAAGTTCAAAAATGTTCAAAATGGGACTTACCTACGGGGTCATCAGTCCCTAAACTTACAAACTACTTATGAACTAGCGATGAAAATTCTCCTCAGAGATGATAAATATTGTTGAAACGAGATAGAATGTCTGCCCAGTACTTACCCCTGTGCTGTACCGCCGATATTGACACAAATGAAGAAACAGAAAAAAAGGGGGTACAAAAAGAACAAGCTTTCGGAACACAGTTCCTTCTCTCCCACCTGATGAAGGAACTGTGTTGCGAAAGCTTGTCCTTTTTGTCCCCCCCCCCCTTTTTTTTCCTCTGTTTCTTCATTTGTGTCACTATCGGTGGTACAGCACAGGGGTAAGTACTGGCCAGCCATTCTATCTCGTTTCAACAAACTACTTATCAACTACCTTATACTAAAGACGGCAGAGCCGAGGGGACTGAGGCGCTCCAGTCACGGTCTGCACGGCCACTACGGTCGGGGGGTTCGAATCCCCCCTCGGGCATGGATATTTGTGCCGTCCTTAGTATTAGCTAGTTCATAAGTAGTTTGTAAGTTTAGGGACTGATGGTCCCGTAGTCAAGTCCCATAAGCTCTACAAACATTTGAACATTTGAAAGACGTCACAAACATCCATGCCCGAGGGGGGATTCGAAGCCCCGACCGCAACGGCCGTGCAGACCGTGACTTGCACGTCGCAGACCGCTCGGCCACTTCGGCCGGCGCTTACAAAGTGATACAGTCTATATCACATAAGTCCGTTGCATTGAAAGACGTTTATTTCATGAAAGCACATAAGAGGAGCAGTATGCTGTGCAAAATTGTATGAATACTATGCGATAGTAAGTTATTCCATTGTGTCTGCTTCGACAGTAGCCTAATCTACATCTACATCTACATAGATACTCTGCAAATCACATTCAAGTGCCTGGCAGAGGGTTCATTAACCACTTTCATAACTTTTCTCTACCGTTCCATTCTCTAATAGCGCGCGGGAAGAAAGAACACCTAAATCGTTCCGTTTTTCGATCTGATTTCTCTTATTTTATTGGGATGGTCATGTCTCCCTAAGTAGGTGGGTGCTAGCAAAATATTTTCACATTCAGAACTAAAAGTCGGTGATTGAAACTTCGCAAACAGATCACGCCGCAATGAATAACGTGATATAGAACAAAACGAGCTGCCCTTCTCTGAACCTTCCCAATGTCTTCCGTCAGTCCCACCTGGTGAGGGTCCCACAACCAGGAGAGGACGCACAAGTGTGATGTAGGCAGTTTCTTTGGTGGAGCTGGTGCATCTTCGAAGCACTAATATGCAATGTGTGCTACTGTGGCTCCTAGTTTATTTAACGTTATTTTATTAAAAAATTTAATATTGAATCATACGAAATAACCGTTTAAAAGCATGTCAGGCCTCCTCTGGAAGTATGGAACTGATGAACATACGTAGCATGAAGTCAGTAATCGCGACGTGAAAGCTTCATCTACATGGGATACTCTGCAAATCACATTTAAGTGCCTGTCAGAGAGTTAATCGAACCACCTTTATACTATTTATCTCCCATGGCATTCTCGAATAGCGTGAGGGAAGAAAGAACACCTGATCTCTCCGTTCGAGCTCTGATTTCCCGTATTTTATTCTGATGATCATTTCTGCCTATGTAAGTGGGGGTTAACAATATATTTTCGCATTCGGAGGAGAATGTTGGCGACTGGAGTTTCATAAGCATCGCACGCCACAGGGATAAGCGCCGTTGTTGTAATGATTCCCATCGCAGATCCTGTATCATTTCCGTAACGCTGTCTCCCCTGTATCGTGACAATAAGAAACGAGCTGCCCTTCTTTGGACTCTTTTGATGTCCTCCGTCAAACCCACCTGATAAGGATCCCACACTGGGCTGCAATACTCCAACTACGGACAAGCGTAGTGTATGCAGTTTCTTTTGTTTCTTTTTCTCAGTTGCAATGGAATGCTATTGTCTTACTCAAATCGTTAAGCTCGTGGCTTTTGCACTAATACCAAATAAAAAGAAAAAAAGAAAGAACAGTAAGACGCGTTGATTTTACTAACCACCCTGGGGCTGTGATGAAGGCTGTGGTTACATAACCGCTATTACGGAAATGACAATCAGGAAAATTGCGACTCGTATTTTACGAGCTCGACTGTCCTGACGTCAGTTTTCCTTTGTGAATACTGTAACGGTTTTTTCAACAAAGCTATGGTCTATTGTTTCCAACAGAGTTCGGCAATTCAGAGTCAGTCTTCTATCAGTTCGATGCTAACGTTGAGCTCAGTGTTTCCTTTTCTTCTACTTTCAGAACTTTGTGCGAGAATGTTCAGTATTTCAATAACGTACTTTCTATCAGGCAATAAATATACGACTGTGGCATTCTGCAGACTACTGATCGATACATGAATGGTGTTCCGTTGGTTTATGGGAAGAATTCTACTTAGGACAGGAAATTAGTTTTGATTTCCCAACTGTCTAGAAATCTAGACAGCTGTTTGTGAAGCTTTAATTCTTGATATTATTCGAGAATTGAAGAGGAAATGTAGCTAGTAAGTTATAAAAAGTGTATGTACTGTGTGTTTGAAAATCAACTAATTACCAAATTCTTTAATTCCGAATGCAAATGAAGTAGTGAGCAAAGGAAGAGAAAATAGTAATAAATGCTGGGAATCTAAAGTAACAAAAAGATTAAGGATGGAAGCCTTGAATTTAGATGTTACGGAAGGTGGAATTCATTAAATGTCTGACTAACAGATCAAAATCGTACTTTCATAGACAGTTCTTTAAAACTGTTTTGGTATCAATCAGCAGGTTAAGTGGAGAAATTATCTGTGGTTATATTTTTAGAATTTAGAAAATTGTACGAAATCCGTATATAAGTAACGCTTTGGCAATAGGGCCACACGCGTGTATACTTTAGAAGTATATTAAAAGCAAAGTACAAAGATAGAGAACAACACTAGTAATTGGTAAAATCTAGCCGCGGTAGAGTGGCAGAGCGCTCTAACGTGCCTTGCAGCGGAGCGCGCGTTGCTCGCCTCGCCGTTGGAAGTTCGAGTCCTCCCTCTGGCATGGGTGTGAGTGTTGCATTAGCATAAGTTAGTTTAAGTAGTAGTAAGCCTAAGTACTGATAAACACAGCAGTTAAGTCCCTTACATTTACAAAGATTTGAAATTGTTTTGGTAAAATATAGAACAGGAACAGGTGAGTGAGACGTACTGTAGTCGATAATTTTACAATGGCACAGTAAGAAAGATAAATTTATTTATCGTATGTTTACGTAATTATGTGAGTGGCTTGAAGACTTCTGAGTAACAGAACCCAGTAATTTGTCTTCGACGGTGAGTATTCATCACAGTCAAAGATAACGTTGGCAGTGCCCCAGGGAAGTACAACCGTCATTATTTTATTTATACATAAATGATCTGACGTACAGAGCGAGTAACAATATGCGACTGTTTGCTTACAATGCTGTGGTGTATGCGAAGTTGACTTCACTGAATCAGTGTAGGATGACTGACGAAAGGATGCAGGCTGACTTAGACAAAATTTATTTTTGGGTTAAAAAATGGCACTAGCTTTAAATGTACAAAAATGTAAGGTGGTGCAAATGAGTTGGAGAAACAATTAATAATGTTTGAATTGAGTATGAGTAATGTGCTGCTTTAAAAAGCCGAATCGATTAAATATCAAATGTGACGTCGCAGAGCGTTAAAAATTGAACGAGCGTGTAAGGACAGTCATGGGAAGTCGTTCTTCGACTAGGTTTATTGGGAGAATTTTGGAAATATGTGGTTAATGCGTAGAGACTGCGAATAGAACATTGTGTGACCCTTCTGGAGTACTGTTCAAGTGTTTGTGATCTCCGTCAGGTAGACTGTTGAGGAAATATAGATGGCCCGCTCTCGAAATTGACTACAGAACAATTCTACTGCCACGGTTTTACATTTCGCTTAAGGACCATAAAGGTAAGAGAAATTAGGAATCTTCGGGAGACATACAAGCATTTGTTTTTCCTTCTGTCTGGAAGGGGAACAGAAAAGGAAATGACTGGAAGTTGTATGAGGTAACCTCCGACAATTGCCGTATACTGGATAGCGGAAGTATATGCCGAAGTAGATTAAATAGAACACCAGAGGGTGTACGACGCCTTTCGGCCATATGGCAAAAGGTCATAACGTCGACGATCCCGACGGGGAACAGAATTGCGCATCGGAGCATAGCGCCTCAATGCGCTTGGCTACTCCGCCGCGGTAAGACGGAAGGAAGTGTTTAGTAGAGGTACAATGTATCCTGCGCCACGCGCCGTGTAGTGCCTTTCGGAATATATGGGCTATGTAGAGGTAGATAAAAGATGTTCAAGATACAGGTATTACGGCACCGTGCTTAAAGGCTCAATTAAAAATGTTCAATTAAGGGGGGAAAATGACTTTGTTGTAATACTGTTGGTGGCACCAAGAAGGAATTTTTTGCCTTGTCGGTGAAGATAAAGATGCACAAAATATAGGAATTAAGCAAGTCAATTAAAATTTCAACTAAGATAGTACACATCAGGGGGGAAAATGCATCTGCAGTGTAAGAATGACGATGTCACTTGCATAAAAAAAAAAATAAAATAAAATAAAAAAATTATGTCGTGTCATCAAAAAATTTTTTAATAATAATAATAAGAAATAAAAATAAATGTAAGCCGCGTGGTCTAAGGCGTCACTCTGGGCCGGGGTATATGGGGTGCAGCAAAGACTGGAGGGCGTCATCTCTCTAGGAAAACTGGCCTCAGTATTCCAGGCCGAAATCACTGCCATCAGGGCGTGTGTGGAGGAGAATTTGCGTAGGTGCTACAAAGATCGTAGCATCTATATCTATCAGACAGCCAGGCAGCCCTGATATCACTGGCAGCTCCTGCAACAAGGTCTAAAATTGTTGCAGAACGTCACAGGGTTCTGGTGGAGCTAGGGGAAAGCAATAGAGTAAACCTATTGTGGGTCCCTGGCCACTCGGGGATCAGTGGCAACGAACATGCCGACAGATTAGCAAGGGTGGGGGCAGAGACTCCATTTATTGGACCGGAACCTGTCCTGACAATCACCAAGGCAATGATCAAATTGGAGCTACTACGTAACTGCCTCAGAAGACAGCACGTAGAATATTGGACCAAAGCCCATCAACAAAAACATGGCAAGGTAATGATGACAAAGCCATGTTTGAAAAGAAGCTCTGCAATCCTGGGTCTGAACAGGAGAGAAATTAGACTCATGGTTGGATTGCTGACTGGCCATGGGAATTTCAAAAAACACCTACGTACAATGGGAATAACAGAAGAGGACCCTAAATGTAGGATCTGTGATGACGGTGATGAAACTGCATCACATCTAATCTTCGAATGCATTGCATTGGAGAATAAAAGGCACAGAATATTTGGGACAACCAGACCCGAAGAAATTGTGTCTAATAAAGAACTGGTAAAGGGACTCCTTGCACTGTTCAAGTGCATTGGTTGGCTTTACTAGATATATAGGAAGCGATACCGCACAATTAGTTTCGGTGCGGGCAGTGGCGGGTTGGGCCAAGACTGTTTTGGCTTCCCTGGAAAAATCAATCAATCAAGGCGTCACTCTACGAACTGATCGACCTTTCCCGTCGGAGATTCGAGTCCTCCCTTGGGAAAGGATGTGTATGCTGTCCTCGGTGTAATTTAGTTTAAGTAGTTTGTAAATGTAGGGACTGAAGACCATAGTAATTTGGTCCAATAGGTATACAAACATTTGAACATTTGGAAAAAAGTAATTTGGAGCTTTGAAAATAAGTTTTCACAGAGAAGACTTTCTACTATTTTGTGTTAGGAGAAACATTATCACTCCTTCATTCTCCATTTGTTAACAATTACTGAATTACAGCGTTGAGTATGTGTCTGAGGCGACATAGTTCTTCAGCAGCCAGTAAATTATGCAGAGAAGACGAGGCAAGTGACGTTATCGGCGTCGTCCTCGTCCAGCTACCTGCGATGACGTTATCCCGCCGACTATTATTGTGTGGACCGAGCGACCAGTTTTTCAAGTTCGGTGACTTAAGAGCACCAGCTGGTCGAAGGCCGGCCCGATCTGCTGGCTTCAATTATAACCCTGCACGTGGGCGTGTCGCGACAATGCACAGTGAGTCGGCGCCTTCGTTCTCAGTGCCATCCGATAGCGTGGCGGGTGCGGCTCGCCCGCCACTAGTTTCACCTTTTAGGAACGACAGCCGGTCCCAATGCGTAGGCGCCTAGGCTCGACTTGACGTCCCGTATCGGGTGTCACAATACGCGGTGTCATTAACAACCGCTAGCTGGCAACGTGCGCGCTCGGCTATTCTCTTTAAGCCGACGGAGAACTTCAAAGAGACGACGCTAATTTAAGACGGTGTTTAACTGTCTTCGTACAGGAGCTTACGTAAGTCCGCAGACGCCGCGCTAAGCACAAGCGACATAACTTTTCATGCTTTATTAAAGATGACGGAAGATCATCCTGTGGATGGCAGGGACTCTGGGGCAGGCATTCGTTAGTAGGGGGAGTCTGGAGAGAAGGCTTGCGTCATTCCTTAGTTTAAGTAGTTTGTAAGCTACGGACTGATGACCACGCAGTTTGGTCCGATAGATTTACAAACATTTGATTTTTTGCGTCATTCACTAATCCGTCGAAAGGGGGAACGTTCGATTTCTTTAGGCTCAGTGATCCTATGACGTCAGACTTTTTCAGTACCTTTTTGGAAAGACCAGAAAGTAAGCAATGAAAGTCTTTGTATTCTGCTCTTCAGGCTAATTAGTCGAAAGGCGAGACCAGAGTTTTACTTGCCTAACGGGGTTTCACTTCGTAACCCTCCTGAGTGTAGCAGACAAATTGTTGGTCCTCTGTGTTGGTATTTCTACGTATAGTCTTCCTGAAATCGGAAGTTAGTGATCCCTGATGATTAATAAAATATCTTTTTTAACTGTGAAGTATAGAGAATTGGAAAGCGCTTGCCTGTATGCATTTTTTGTGGAGGTAGTCGCGCGGAAATGCTAGGAATCATCGGGAATCTGTGAATTAGTTGTCATGTTTTCCACAGCACTGCCGGATCTTGCTGTCATTCTCAATGTAGTTAGACTCTGGGAATTGCTTTGAGTAAGTTTAAACCTTGCACGAATTATAATAAAATGCTAACAGGTCGCTAATGGCATTGAGAATATGTCATCTGAATTTCTTTAGTAGATTATGCTATTTCATCAATACAAAGTTCATGAAAAAGTTTGATCTCTTACACTTTCACAATTAATAGTACGCAATGGTAATATTGACAATTGACAAACTAGCACGCCAACGGGCAGAACACTGGATTACATTGCACAAATATTTTGTCATTGTTGGATTTTATCTGTGACACTACTTACATCCTTTTGCCGCGTTGGAGAAGCCGAGCGGTCTAAAGCGTCTCGCTGCGGAGCGCGCGGTTGCTCGCCGTGGAGGTTCGAGTCCTCCCTGGGGCATGGGTGTGTGTGTTGTCCTTAGGTTAGTTTACCTAGGTTTAAGTAGTTTGTAAGCTACGGACTGATGACCACGCAGTTTGGTGCGATAGATTTACAAACATTTGAACGTACACCATTTTCTTTTCCAACTTCGTATTGCGATCGTTTTCTGATGGTCTATTCTTGAAAGCCATATTCTTATCAAGAAGTTCAACTGTAATCTTGTAACTGTTATTAGCGATATATATGAGCAATGGCGAAGTTGTATGAAATATCAATATGATAGCAGGAAATTTCACCTCTTGTAAAATAGATCTACCACATTACGTGAATGGAACAGCCATGAAAGAGGAGTGCGCAGTTGGGATGTGGAAGAATCATGACATACGACGTTATTTCGACACACACCGTTATGTGGTTTTCAGAGTGGAATATAAATGACGTTCGTCATAACATATACTGCACGGTACTCACCGCCATGCACCGTATAAAATCTTACGTAGTTGTTTACGTTCTTCTATTTTGAAGGTTAAGTGTACAAAATTTCGTCAAGATCTGAATAAAACCGTATATATTGTCGAAGTTCATAGGTAACACCATAGAAAATTTTACGTAGATAGTTTCTTTTCTCTTGATTTGAAGAATAATTGTGCCATATTTTATCGCAATCAGATTAACTACCATTACGGCAGCGCATAAAATACGAACTAAAAGACAAACATTAATTTACATATACATTACATGACTTTTTTCTGCCTGAATAATGGATTTAACTACTGTTTTAATAAACATGATTCTATATACATTCTACTTGTAAAACAGTTTATCTATTTATATGTTTCTTTTGGAAACTTTAGGTTGCGAAGTTATCGTCGGCTAGTATTGAAAAACTGTAATCTGAAAAACAACTAATAAAAATTAAAAAAAACCACTACAGGTTTATTTCACGACTAGCGTCAGTTCTCGGCGTTGTCCGGCTGTGTAATTATCCTTTCTTATAAAACTCCATTTCCTTCCCCCCCCCCCTCTACATCCATCGCTTTCTGCCCTACTCTGTGTCTGTTTAGGTTTCGTTTTTCATGCAGCTCAATCCTTGCGACCTCATGTATCGTGAACTGTGTGATCTACAATAAAGTAGTTATACAGGTTTGTAGAGTGCAATATTAGGAAAATATTTGGGAAAAGTGTTTCATTGTTTTTGACGTCATATCTCGTGAACTGTATCGTACTTTGAAATAATTCGTAAGAAACATTCAGTAGAATATCTGCCTACTGTCTGAAAACTGTCGGCAACAGAGGTAATAGGGAAGACGTAACAAATCGGAAATTGTTGCGTGATGGGGCTGTTTTTCATGCGCATAATGCTTTATAACGGCATATCTCACGGACTAAATGTCATATTGTCGTATACTTTCGGAGGTACATTAATTGGAACGTGTGTTTACTGTCTGTAAAAAGTCTCCGGAAGAGAGAGAATGGTCGTAGTTTTCCTCAATGAACAGTAGAAAAGTAGTAACAGATAAACTTCTTTCTTTTCATTAGTTTGTTGGGACTGACGGTAAGAAAACGATTCGCATAGTTTTTAAATTATGTATAAAGTTTGTTTCAAGTTGCGAAGTGCTCTCACAGTCAAATTAAGGATGAATGAATCGTCGCTATTCGCGCGTCACACGAGGAGGAATTTTTCATTGTTTATGACGTAGTATCTCGTGAACTATGTGTCATAGATGGTTTCTACAGTCATGGTGATTGGTTTCTAACGGTAAACAGTGTTTGTACCAAATTTGGTTGAAACATGTGTATTAGTTTAGGAGATGTGAAATATTTTCACTTGATGTGGCAGTTTTTCGTGAATTTCATTATTTATGATTTCATGTGTCCTGAAATATGTGTCGTAGGCGGATTGTTCCTCCACAGCTGTTCTGGTGTGGCAGTAAGGAATATGTGTACCACGTTTGGTTGACATCGGTCCTGTAGTGCAGAAGGAGGTGGGAAACACACAGAGACATACAGTTTTATAATATGGAAAGATTAGGTAGAAATCCTCACTTTCCAAAGTATTAATACGCCGTGGAGAGGTCATTAGCCGATGAGGGAAAAATAATTAAGAAAGGAAAACACGTGTATTGCTTCTCGCCGCGGTGGAATGGCTGAGCGCTCTCAAATGTTCAAATGTTTGTATAGCTTATGAGACTTAACTACGGGCTCATCAGTCCCTAAGCTTACAAACTACTTATGTACTAGCTAATCCTAAGGACGGCACAAATATCCATGCCCGAGGGGGGATTCGAACCCCCGACCTTAGTGACCGTGCAGCACGTGACTGACGCGCCTCAGTTCCCTCGGCGACCGCGGCCGGCGCTGAGCGCTCTAAGGCGTCTTGCTGCGGAGCACGCGGTTGCTCCCCGTTGGATGTTCCAGTCCTCCATCGGGCATGGTTTTTTTGTGTGTGTGTGTTGTCCTTATGTTAGTTTAAGTAGTTTGTATGCTTAGGGACTGATAACCTCAGTAGTTAAAATTTGTCGTTAAATCCGCCTTATGCAATTCACCTTGTTTTGTTTTAACGCCCAAACATGTTTGGCACTCATTGTGCCATATTCCGTTGATTTTTGTGTCTCATTTTCTAGGATAACAGGTTACACATTTTCGTTGACGTCTTTGTTAGATACATGAGGTGTAATTTATTTACGATACTTAAATAAGTCATTCGCAGGATTTACATCTGCCTTAAGTTTTCACAGTTTGTCATCTGCAAACAACAACACGTTTTTATTTGCGAAAACTACTTAATTTATTCTACATTCCCATGGAATAAATTAATTAGTTTTCATAAATAAAAAGCCTTATTGTCTGTAGATAACAAGCTATTGAAACCTGTTATTCCTCAATTAAGACAGATGCAAATCGTGACCGCGGCGAATTATCCGTACGCATTGTGGCGCAGTGTTGCGGTGCGCACGGCCTTTCGCTGTCGAGGGGTCGAGTCCCCCCACGGGCATGGGTGTTCGTGTTGTCTATAGCTTAGTTTAACTTACGTTAAATAATTTGTAACCCAGCAGTTGAGTCCGATAGATTCATAAACATATGAACATAAATCGTAAATAAATTATCCACAATATGTCTAACAAAATTGTCAAATCAAAGAATTCGTCCAGATGACTGTATAACCAAAGTCTGTAACATTTTATTCTAGAAAATAAAACACAAAAACCCACGGACGATGCCACAATAAGTGTCGAAACATGTTTTGGTGTTAAAACAAAACAAGGTATCTTGCATAAGGCGGATTTAACCACAAATCTAATACACCATCACAAATTGAACATCAGTATAATACAAATAAACAATCCCTGAGAAGGATTTTCGCCCTGAATATGTCAAAGACATTATTGATAAATCCGAAGCATTAAAAAAAAAAAAAAAAAAAAAAAAAAAAAAAAAAAAAAAAAAAAAAAAAAAAAAAAAAAAAAGGTTAAGACTCTGCCTACTAACCATGGAGGTCCGGGTTCGATGCCCGGCCGCACCACAAATTTTAATTCAATGCTTCAGATTTATGAATAATAATCATCAGTAGTTACGTCACACATATTTACAAACATTTGAACGTTTTGATTGAATGAATGGTTTGACGAGAAATTGACTCTCTCTTAATAATTTTTAGAATTTAACTTTTAAGTTAAAAGGCTTAAATATTACTTGAGGACGAGAAGACCCTATAGAGCTTTACATTTATAGATTAATTTCTATTATATAGTTTAATTTTTATTGTTTTGCTGGAGTGACATGAAGAATAATTAAACTGTTCATTATAAAATCATTAATTTATGTTTATTTGATCCATAATTTGTGATTATAAGATTATGTTACCTTAGGGATGAAGAGCGTAATCATTTTTTAGAGTTCTTATCGATAAAATGGATTGTTTGTGAACTATTTGACCTCAGGAAGCAACGAATAATTTTTTGTGACGTAGGAGGTTTTTCACCTGTAGCCAGTGCTATGCTACGTATCAAACAATAAACGAGCCCGTAGGTACTTTATTACGGGTGTTGGATCTAGGAGATGAGACGAGACTCTGTTGTGCAGAAGAGACCTAGTCGGCGCTGTGGTCCCGTCCCTAAAGGCTAGTTTACACGACGACACTCGTTTCGTGAAACTGCGTTACTGGCCAGTGCGCATGCGCGGCAGGCGTTCGCGCAACTCGTTGGCGAAACTAAACAGCTTCGGCACCTTCCAACTTTGGCGAAACTGATTGCGCTTGTTTTTAGGTTAGGTGATAACCAATACAGAACAAAACACAACATAAAGGGAGGAAATGAAGAAATAATTCGGTTTTTGAACATATATGCTATGTTTTAGGTGTTTTGCCATTTTAACGATGAAAATTTCAGGAATAAGCAGCGGCGTGTTAGTGCTCTTGAAGCAATTATTCGTGAATGAAATATTGATGGGTTGACGATTAGTGAATTGCAGACTAAAGTACATTCAATTCCAAATACCTATACAAACGAACTATGGCAATTGTGATTTGGGAACACGGTACAAGGTACTGTAGAGACGAATATCTATTTGACAAGAAAAGTAATGCAATTTGTAATTTCAGTTCTGGTTACACTGCTTCAAGCATAACAGTATCTTGTTTGTTTATCGCGTTACTAACTCTGTTTAAAAGGAACGTAAACTGCTCTGGTGACATTCTGAGTTGATTAAAATAACTTATAGGGTCTTCGATCACAATTTCTTTCAGAAAGGTCGCTAAGCAACCGAGTTGACGTCTTTTTTTAATCCAGTCACAAATCCAAACACGTTCCTTATTCTTTTTTTATGTTTAGTCACAGTCTGACATATACAGTCACGACACTCACTGCTGTAAAAGTTGTTACCAACTGACAATTGCTGCGACACTAGCGCTCCTAGCGGTGGGCAAGCTGCCGAAGTAGTGATGTCTGTTTATAATCGCTTTTGTACGTAGTTAACGAAATACTTACTACAATTTTTGCGTTACAAACATTATTAAAATATCGAGAGACAAAGATAATACGGAAATTAATATAAAAACAGCCTCATTTAAATTATTCAATGGTATAAAGAACAACTCTGTCATGAACAAATACTTACGAATATGTATATATTTGCAGTTTATTCCGCTGAAAGTAAGTTGCATATAAACATAATGGTATAATAAATTTCTATTATGGTCTGTTCTTACTATAACAGCCACTTTTTGACGTGTATCAATTCGGTACGGAGTCTAATGATTCTCACATGTTTACACGTCACTAGTGCATATTCTTTTAAGTGTATTTATTTTAGTTTTAAAAACCAATGTTTCTATGATTCTTGCCGTTTGTGGTTCAGATGTAGCTACAATTGTAGAATTGGGTTGTTCTTTGTTGGAAAACAGTTTGGTTGCTTTTATCGTTATATTGCCATGTTTGTGACGTTTTTCCTTCTGCTAAAGCTGTGATGGTTGATTTGGTACGTAAAAATGCCGTATTTATTGCATTCTATATACGTTTCCTATGTTCCACCCTCGCTGGTTTTACTAGAATTGTAATGAAGAATACTTAACGTTCCTGTGTAGAAACTGACGTCTCTCTGCTAAAGGGCATGTCTCCTGCTGTTTCCTAGGCATTTTTATTTTTAATAGAGAATGAAATTACTCGTTTAAAGCCTGTATGTTACAGGATGATTGTAAATTAACTGTCCTGTAATGTACCGTTTCGTACCTTATCAGGGATCTTATGAAACCTAAGAAAGACAAATGGGGAGCAATTTTTAAATTATTACCTATTTATAAGGCACTACACACGTTCTCTAATGTAAAAAGTATGCTGACGTCAATCTAAACGATACTATTCGCACTCATCAACTATCGTATTCAGAAACGTAGCTTGCCGGCCGCTTGGAGCGCTGCTATCGCAGCGTATAACAAAAATCTGTGGGAGTGTCGTGACTGTATATGTTAGACTGTGGTTCAGTCTTATGCAGCGAGTTCACACAGAGAAACAATAGCTCCGCCACAACTTTTACAGCTACCAAAACTTTCATTCTACGGCGACTACGTCACTTACAAAACACGAGACTGAAGTGTATAGTACTGGCGCCGTGTCTACAGACATACACGAAACCAGTTGCGCGCAATAATTCATTTCATGAAACAAGTGTCGCAACCTGGTGTCGTCGTGTAGACTAGCCTTAACGACGGCGCCTTGGGCGGGCCGTTAGAGCGCAGTGCGTGGCAGCCGCAGGGCGGCTGTGGCAGCCGTGCCGCCGCTAGCCGTACGGCTGGTCACGGCGCGGCTGCGGCTACGGCTGCGAGCGGCCACCCGCGGCGACATTGGCGGCCGCCCGAGGCTGAGCCGAGCCACAAGTTCTCTGCCACAGCACCGCTCTGCTTGCACCGTCTCTGAGGTAACAGCTGGCCCCAGACAGCGCCACTGCTGACTCCGAAACGGACGAACGAACCGACACGCTAAAGGTGGGTTGTCCAAGGCGCGATTCCTGCGTGCGGCTGCGATGGATCGACTCGTGACGTCAGAGGCTGTCTGCTCGCGCATGCGCACTTAGAGTTTGGAGTGCGGCGCGCGGCTGATGCGGCGACAATCGCAGGACTGCACCAGTGAGCAGTGTTGCGATGGGAGTCGGACGACTCAAGGCAGCGGCAGAAAGATATCGAGACAAGCGGACCGAAGAAAAACGGATAGGAACCACTCATGAGTTCGTCTCGCCATTAAGCTATTGCCTTAAGATTCACGGGATATCTACGCAATGGGACCTCAGCAACAACACGTACATCTACATCTACATACATACTCCGCAATTCACCGTAAGGTGCGTGGCGGAGGGTACACTGTACCACTACTAGGCATTTCCTTTCCTATTCCACTCCCAAATTGAACGAGGAGAAAAAAGAATGCCTATATGCCTCCGTACGAGCCCTAATTTCTCTTATCTTGTCTTTGTGATCTTTACGCGAAATATAAGTAGGCGGCAACAAGATCGTACTACACTCAGCTTCAAATTCCGGCCCTCTAAATTTCCTCAACAGAAATTCATGAAAAGAACGTCGTCTTTCTTCCAGCGATCCCCAATTGAGTTGCCGGAGCATTTCCGTGACATTCGCGCATTGGTCGAACCTACCGGTAACAAACCTAGCTGCTCGCCTCTGAACCGCCTCTATGTCTTCCTTTAAACTGATCTGCTGCGAGTCCCAAACACTTGAGCAACACTCAAGATGTGGTCGTACAAGCTTTTTATACGCGGTCTCCTTTACAGGTGAAGTACATCTTCCCAAAATTCTCCCAATAAACCGTAGTCGGCTGTCCGCCTTAGTCACAACTGTCCTTACTTGTTCGTTCCATTTCATATCGCTCTGCAATGTTACGCCTAGATATTTGAACGACGCGACAGCATCAAGAAGCTCACTACTAATGCTGTATTCGAACATTATGGGATTGTTTTTCCTACTCATGCGCATCACCTTACATTTTTCTACATTGAGAGCTAGCTGCCATTCTTCGCACCAACTAGAAATTTTCTCTACGTCATCCTGTATGCTATTACAGTCAGTTACAGACGACACCCTCCCATACACCACAGCATCATCAGCAAACACCCGCAAATTACAACTTACTCTGTCCATCAGATCATTTATATAGATAGAAAATAATAGCGGTCCTATCACTCTCCCCTGGGACACGCCTGACAAGACACCCATCTCTGCACACCAAAATTCAGCCACGAAAAACACTGAAATTTCCCTATCTTATCCTGAGGGGTAAAAATTGGCACCAAATGTTGCATATTTCGTGGGGCCACCACGACGAGCGCCACTGGTGCACGACGTTTGTAGTTGTAGCGTTAAATGTCAGTAGCATTCGGTAGATGGTTGGTAGTTGTCTCTGCAGCGTTCTTCCATCCACAGTAATCATATGAAAATGGCGGTGCGCGGAAAACGGAAGACGCGTTTCTTGCATCTAGGTAAATGAAAAATTTACTAATTTAAATATTTAGTTATTTTTAAAAGTAAATATGCTTACTATAAATTAAAACTATGAAAAATATTTTGCCATAAGAACAAATTTTCTACGGTTTTGTGTTTAGACGGTACACTGATGTGAAATAGCTGCTGTCAATTTTATTACATTGGGTCTTAATAACTACTAACACGAAATTTGATCATGGGTATTATATGTTGACTTATTTAATAATTTTGCTTTTGGGTACCTTTTATATAGTATTCAAAGGTTCGTAGCTTTTCATATCTAAATTTCAGAATAATCAGAAAGTGACACTTCCATATTTTTACTTGTCAGTTCACTACTCGAGGAGAGTGGGGCTACCGTAGCGCTCATGGCGTCTTATTACCGTACAAAGCCTTGTCGGTCTCGACTAGTCACTTATACGCAAGCCGCGAAAGTGGGGATATCCCGGCCAATAAATGCCATACAATCATCATAATATTTTAGACGTTAGCTCAAAAGTCGTGGAGCTGTCTGCTGCGTAGTTTCGCATGTCAACAATGAAGTGAGGTTAAGAAGACATTTTTTAACTACGAACTGGCAATGATAGTGAAATTATTAATGATGAATGGAACATATATAGTTGATGTTCTTTTCAAATATCTTATGGTAAATTCTATACAGTATTGAGAAATAAAAAATAGTTAATCTGTCGTCCAAAGACTTTGACATTTACATTTTCCAGTTGGAGAAAATTTATACTTGCAAACACACACTTTAGTTTTCTTATCTTCCTTTCGCACTAACGGCTAAGTAGCATCGAGAATAATTTTTCTCATCTAATACTGTAGTATCGACTCCTTTCGCTCTTCAAATATTTATTTAGGTTCGTATTATGCTTTTCCCGTAAGTATCTTTTTGCTTGAATATATTAAGTTTCTTTTGTGGAAGAACGCCAGTAGAAACAATACTAGACGCTGGTGCCATCTTTTCAGAGTCATAAAATACTACAAACGACAGAATAAAGTTTACGGACATGCGAAAGGATTTCTCTAACATGAATAGCTTGACCTGCATGGGTTAACTTACGGTGTTATGAGACACCATTATAGTGCGTTGTTCCTGCGTATGCGCATTGTGCAGCACACTCGGAAATTTATAAATCCATTCTCGGCGCAATTTATAGATCACTGACGTCGGAGTCCCACTCGCGATGGGGGTTGGCTGCTAATTTACACGCAGGCACGAAAGGTGGCATACATTCACATCGAGGTCAACGCTTTTACGGCCTAACCGACATCAAGCCGATGTGACGTGAGAGTTGAGCATCATCACAAATAAAGAACTTTTCGCCAGGTTCATCTGGTGGTATGAACGAACCTGTACTTTGTAATCAAGTATACTACGACTACAGCATAAAAAGAACTCTCTTAACTCTTCTGCATTTATAAAATGAAAAAAAGTTATCTCATTTCAAAGTAGATACAGTAGGAGAACAGGTGTAAAGTGATCTGAAGAAAAAAAGAGATATTTAAAAAAAATGGGAAAATGCAGTAAGAGTAATATTAAGAAGAAAGTACAAGCTCGCCTAAAGGATAAGGAAATCGAGCGCAGCCTCTCAAAGGAGTCACCCCAGCATTAGATTTCAACAAATTAAAGAAATAGCGAAAAAAATAAACCAGAACGGTCAGATGGGGTACTCCCGAATGCAAATACGATAAAAGTTTTAGAGGTAAAGCAAAGAAATTATGAGAAAGAAGAAAAATTAACATTTGGTCTTTAGTTGGTCAAATTGTAGCGAAGAAAAGAAACGTCCACAAAAATGGTGGAGTTTTAGAATTAATTTAATTCTGAAAGTTAAAACGATGGAAATATAACTCTCTTAAATACACGAGAAACAGCATTGACAGCTCAAAACATTTCAAATGTACTCTGCCAGACGTAGAAATTCTCCTAGAGTTTGTTTATCTGAAACATTTATCGTTAAGGCCTCACTCATCTTCTAAGCCAAATTACGCTATTTTCATAGGAATAAATTCTGTTGTGATAGAATAAAAATTTCGATTGCTGCTATCGATATATTCACGTCGTTTTCAAAGGACAAAAAGAGTAGTTCTAAAAGAGTATAAGTAATGTAGTTTCGTAACAGACCCTGAAGGATTTTCAGAAAAGAAAGCGTTTATAAATCAGAAGGACTAGTTTCAGGCAATGGTGGCAGTAAAATCAGAATCTATAAAAATCTCTTCTGTATGAAAACATCACTGCTACCAGATTTTTATAGCCCGGATTATGTAGATAACTGTTACAAACATTATGTATATAAGAAATGACTGCCAACTGTCGAAACTTCAGTATTCTACAGAATATTGCATTAATTTAGCAGTACAGATAACCTAAGATTTTGCGTCAGTGGATGACTGAGAACATCTAACGAACAATATGGTTACTGATAACAAAGTAGAGGAATAATGTGGTTTGAAAATGAACTAAAAGAGTTAAAAATATGGAAACACTTATTAAACCTTAATGAGTACCAACGTTAATGGTAGAATAACATTTTAAAACAGGGGAAATAAATTAGCAACAACCATTAAAATATCCTGCATCCTTCTTTCGCACACACTATAGAAAAAAAAATATTGCGCTACGAGCATAATTATAGTATTTTAACGAACGGACGTCTGCCAGAATGGAATGGTTGCCAAATCATTTAGCCGTGCCATAGTGTGTTTAAATACAATACTTAGATCTAATAGTATATACGAAATATTACAATATCAGACGTGGCTGAAGAAATAAAGAACATGAATTAAGAGATTTCCTTGAAATTTTACGTGTTGGAACAAACAGATAATAAATCAATTTCTATTTCCTGTGTTAGTTTCAACTAATTAATTGTACGGTCGGGATAAATTTGAACTTCACACATGCACGTAATAAGTTGGTCTTATGCGCATCAAACGATTGGTTGGTCTTTAATTTTGACATTTCATTATCAGAGAGGTGTCACAACACTGTAAAGAACGAATTATGTTAAGTATTTTCGTTAGTTTCCGAGGGAAAATCTGACGAAATCTATACACATTCTCGAATAACTGATGCAGTTTTATATAAAAAAGTACAGTGTTGTAACTTTCTTTTGTATGTCATAGAGAGAAAAAGGTAAGAACATTTAGAATTTAGCAATGCTTAACACTTCTAAAATAACCATACTCTAAGTATGATTTATGAACAATGTTCCTCAGCTCCTGTTGAATTTAATACTTACAAAACTTAAGCTCTGAGAACGGAAGTGCACCGAACAGAGAGCTAATTTAACTGGAATAGGAAAAACAGCACTTAAAAGTCTGGAACGGATACAATTCTGTGAAACTATAGTAGTTGTAAGACCGAAGGCTATGTCGATGGCGATAAACTAGATGGAAAACAATCTCGCAATAAAATGCGGGAGGTTGCAAAATATTGCCTTGAATGCGGCGCCTTGGATGCTATGACATCAGAAACGATGAATGTGAGTAAGCCCATACCGTGACGGATACTGGACAAGGTTGATTTGAAAGTCGCCTTACACTTCTCATAAAGAGAGGTCCCCAGCTGTGGGGTTTATTTATATGAAACCATGCAGACTTAGTGGTGTGTGTTGGGTTCGTCGATGTCACACCCTGCAACCATTCATCGTGATGGATCTTCGGTCCCTCGTTTGGGAATAAGCCGTAATTCGGAATTTCGAGTGATGCTCTAGATTTTTAAAACTCATAGCTACAATTAGCAGAGAAGCTAGTGGGGTATTTGTTGAAGCACTTTACTCGTGAGCAGAAAATTCGACACTCATCATGTATTTAAATTTCTTATTTTTCAATCTTTATAAAAATAACTGTTCCGTATTTTTTGTTCTTTATTCATTTAAATGTAATCTCTTTTTAATCTATAATCCTTTGTCACATCATTTTAATTATTTAATTCGGTATTATTTATCTTTCTAGTAATTATTTTTAATAAAAATCTATATGTATATTATTTTTATTATATTTATTGCTCAGTGATGATATTTGAACATTAGAAAAAGTTGTCCTGTCGGTTAAAACACAAAAATCGTATTAAACGGTTTTTAAAATATATTCTTTTGTAAGAAGACGTACTTTGATGTTGTCATAAAATATTTAAAACAAAAGTTCCTGTTGCATTGTGGACAAGATACTGTAGTTGAAGAATGAAACTTGGGAAGGGACGATAAATAAAACCAAATTCAAGGAAATGGTGAATATAAATAATGAACGCAATAATATGCTTTAAAATAAGATGATGCAACGGAAGAAATTTAAACGAGGTTAATACATAAACATGATGTAATTCACGTGCGTGAAGATTCCAAACGAAAGGAAGATTGAAATGAAAAATGAAATAAATATAGTGCATAAAATTACAATGGATTAGAAAGTTTCGCGGTGGAACGGCCGAGCGCTTAAGGCGCCTTGCTGCGGAGCGCGCATTTCTCACCGCCGGAGGTTCGAGTACCTCCACGGGCGTGTGTGTGTGTGTGTGTGTGTGTGTGTGTGTGTGTGTGTGTGTGTGTGTGTGTGTGTGTGTGCTGTTCTTGGGTTAGTTTATTTTAGGTGATTTGTATTCCTAGGGACTACTAACCTCAGTGGTTAAGTCCCGTGAATTTACAAACATTTTTGATTGAAAGTAAATATTACATTTAATAGAATTAATTGAATAAAAATGACCAACGTCTTTTGGAAAGAAATTAAAAAAATTAAGGATCTTACAAGATTTGAAGCCAAAAATATCTGTTATGTTTAAAGTACTTTAAACACTACCTCGCAGCGCCTCACTGCGAAAGATCATATCACCACGCAAATCTCGGAATGTTTTATTCATTGGTTACTTACTTACGAATGCGTGGTTGCAGGAAGTGACTATTGGGACCTTAACCTTCATCACTTCTGGGTTCTGTCCTCATCAATCAGGATTTCATTTACACTATGTAAAATATCACTATAATCGGAATTCCAGCTGACATAACTGTTTAATTATTGGTCTCTACGGTTGAATCTGAAGTATAGTTAGAAAGATTTCGAACTTTCTTATGATTTCTGTCGAACAGTCTATTGCTTTCATAAGGTTGCGTGCACAGAAGTAATCACAAACTTCGATACTCGGTCAATATGCTAAAACACGTTGCCCTAGCCACAGAATTTTGCCCTTAAAGATTCACGTGCCCACGCGGCACCTTTAAAATAAAGGTACTAGTTTTGCAAATAACTGACAATTATCTTATCGTCTTTGAGTCACTGCAGCTAAAAAATTAAAAACTTTCAGCAGCTTGCATGTGGCTATATGATGCCACACCATTGATAACTGAAAAAAAACTGTTTTACCAACTGATGCTATGTATATCGAAACCGATAATGGCAAAAGATTAATAAAAAATAGTCTGCATAAAAGGCGACTGGTTGCTGTTTTTTCAAGATACTACCAATGTTAAGTGGCATGGCAGAAATCATCTGATTCATATATCTGTTACAAAAATTGTCAACAGCAATTTCATATATTGTAGTGTGCTTAAAAATCCAACAAAGTGATAACGACTTTTGAAATGCAAGACTACCTACAAATCGTAGCATTCTATGACGAAAAGTTTGCACCTTTGGACAGAACAACCGGATTCGCTCTCGCAGAAGAATTTTTCATAATAATCTTGCAACAGAAATTACTTTTCTCAGTAGTATGCATTTGTGTAACGGTATGCTAATTAAATCAAAATCTTAGGGAAGGAACTTTAGAATGATGGATTACTACCAATGTACGATAAGAATTACAGGACAACATAACGGAAATTTTCCTATGGAAAGTTATCAAATGACTACACCCAACATTAACAATTTTAATGACAACTGGTAGGAAATCAGTGTTAACGGATTTTTAGTTGTACAAACTGAAAGCGGGGAACGTGAGAAAGCAAACATGAGTTGCCGTACCGTACTTACAGTGTCACGAATAATGTAGCAGTTGCGTGCGGGATTTAAATTAGGTCACTTGTTATGACTTGTGGTTATAAAATATATTTTCGAAATCCCACTATAAAAAAATCAAATTTAAACTTTCATACCTCTGTTGGGCATAGCTGTCGATGTGAAATTACGACCTACGTTGTCACCGTATTTCACCAACTGGACCGTTAATGGATTCAGTTGGAGAGACTCCAATTACATCTGTTCTGAGAGCTAGTTAATCTGCTTGAGGACAAACGGCCGTAACAAAGGGCCAATTAGAGCGACGCGGTGTGACGAATACAAAATATTTTCGAGACACAGTTCGGTTTATGAATGATCTACTGAAGCGACTGAATATTTTATTACTACCCAAAGTATAATCTACGACTTTAAGCTGAAGCTTTTCCCATGTGCGTAGCAGATGCTGGACGAAAGAGAGCAAGCAGACGTATACTGGGTGTTTCACTAAGTGTGTTTGCCCAACGCCACCTAGATGTAAGGCCTGTGCGCTGCCTGCCAAGAGTAGTCATAGCACAAGCAAATTTTTGTCTTATTTGTCTTATGTAGCGTTCTGTTGAGTTTGGGTTACGTGCACGTTCCACAGTGTGTTTCAAAATGTTTTAAATGTTACTTATGTGATTCTCCGTGCAGATTGTTGCTGGTATCACATAAAATGCCTAACTTGATTCATGATGTATGATATCTTACTAATAGTTCATAAATATATTTTACCAACACCAAGTTGTCTGTGAATCACATAACTAACATTAAGAACATTCTGAAACCAACTGTGCAGCGTGCACGTATTCCCAAACTCAGTACAACGCTACATGAGACAAATAGTTTGCTTGTGTTATGACTACTCTTGGCGGACAGCGCACAGGCCTTGTATCTAGGTGGCGTTGGTTTGCCTCTGTAACTTATAATAGGTGACGGGAAATTTTAATGCGGTAGGTCAACACAAGAAATGTTACACTTTCTGCGGAGCTATGAACATAGTTTATTGTATAATTTTCCAAAGAGTTACAGCACAAAGATATATATTTTTTTAATGGAACAATAGTTTTTTTCTATCGTGCATTGGATTCGTTGAAACCAGCTGCGTCTAAATCAATTTAAACTACATTCCTATCACTGTTAATTTGGGAGCTACAACTCTTCAAAGTTTAGGGGGCGGAGGCTACGACAGCGTAGCTGACTGGCTGGTGGTCATGAGACAGTGGGCCGTGCCCCAGGGGATAGCCACTCGGCCAGTCAGCTACGCTATCGCAGCCTCCGCCCCCGGAACTTTGAAGGGTTGTAGCTCCCATACTAACAGTGATAGGGATGTAGTATAAATTGATTTGGCCGCAGCTGGTTTAAACGAATCCAATACACGATAGAAAAAAACTATTGTTCCATTTAACAAATTATATCTTTACGGTGTAACTCTTTGGAAAATGATACAATAAACTATGTTCATAGCTCCGCAGAAAGTGTAACATTTCTTGTGTTGACCTACCGCATTAAAATTTCTTGTCACGTATTATCTTATAAGTTACAGAGGCAAACTGACTTAGTGAAACACCCTGTATATATATATTGCAACCTCAACGGATACAGTACCTCTAATCGTTTCTCTGAAAAAGGAAATGCAAACTAGAATTCCGACGTTAGTAAACTCCTGCAGATGTATTAACAGTCAATATTACCACGATAAAGCAGGAATTATATTAAATTCGCTTTCTCTCCTGATTTTTCTGGTTCATATGAAACAGAGCATGTCATCACCAGCCCCAATTTGAACGACGCCAAACTCGTTCCTTCACACGTCCAGTCACGAGTCTAACTCGACGTTGCGCCAAATTTCACGCTTTCTACCGCTATGCAGATTCTTTATGTTTCGGCGAGGAAGGGAAATCGAGCGATTCGTGACATCTCGACGGCAGCGCGCGTTGCATGTGGCGTCCGGAGCTCTTTCTGGATGAGCGATTTCCAGAGCGACCGCTGGACGGCCTTCCTTGGTCCGCAGCACGTAACCACTCTGACATTGGCACAAAGCCTGAGGTTAACAATTGTGCGGTTATCCTTGTTCCAGAGCAAAACCCATTTACAATCGGGACGGCAAGCGGTGTGACAAATCACTCGACTCGAAGCGTTACCATGGAGTTTCACTTGGCAACAGACGGAACTAAGATACCACCGTTGGCCTTCTGGGAAGGACGTCAGATTCTAATGGTCGTATTTTTTCCCCCTAAGCGCGGCATAATGGTTCTCATTATTGGTAGTAGTGTGTTGTACAGTTAAGCAGTTAGCATAAAATGCTGTGATCGTAATTTTTATGGAACTGTGATCGTAAATTTTATGGGACAAGGAGTAAAATCGCTTCATTGAAAGCGAAAAAGCACAAATGAGGTTTTATGGTTTATTAGCGAGCAAATTAATCGGAAAGTGTGAAAATTGCTTCCATGATATTTCAGATGATCGTATAAATGAGCCTCAACGAAATGATGTACATTTTCGGCAGGTTAACTTCTAATGATACTGTGGAAAATTCGAAAGAAATTATTTTTACACTTGTTCATCTGAGAAAGTCAAGGTGAGTAATTATGTAGCTGAAAAACTGCAAGTAAAACGTAACTGTATAATGCAAAACTGCTTCACATCGATTATTCCGTTTCCGTTAATCTTCCACAATGATTAACGAACGGTGATACTCATTCTACAATGTTCATTCTTACGTATGATTCATAGCGAATAATATTTTACAACTGATTTCAACGAAAAGTGAACATTTAAAAATATTTCAATTGTTAAAGACCTTAAGTACTTATGGAGTATTATAATTTTCAAGTTAAAATACGAGAAAGTACATGTACTTAAAAAAAATTATAACCTTCTTTTATCAAACGTAGGCTACTCAAATGCAGTGTTTTAGTCGCAAGTCGCAAAGTATATTTTGAGCCGTAGCTCAATAGAATTCAATTATTCATTAACCTTTATTTTGAATTGAAATATGGAAGACAGGTTTAATGGATTCAGGCGGAGAAATACAGTGACAAGGTGACTGGAAATTTGTCAGGGAGTCTTACGCATAACAGAGGCGCAAATGTTGAAATTTCAGTGTTTTGAACAGAGTTTTTAAAATTTATTTCAAATGTAAGTAACATTAGTGCCCCAGTTTAATATTTCCACACTATCATTATAGTACCGCGACTGGATAAAATCAGCCAAAATTTAAAGTAATAGTTTCTTCATTACTGGCTACGCTTTTACTACAAACTCAGGTTTGCATCTACTGTTTCTCTATTACAGATTGTAGATCCAGCATGCCCATTTATATATTTGAGCATTTATAGTCAAGCTTAGGTGTATTTATTTTAATAATTTTCTGTAGGTAATTTTATCAAACAATAATTGTAAATATAGTGTAGAACTAACAGAAATCTTCTTTCTGCTTTTTTATCTTTCTCGAAATATGTATTTCATATATATACCGCTATTCTAATGCATATGCCAATTTTTCTACAAGTTTTGCGACAAAAGATTAACTGTGTCACTAACTTACGAAACGACTTTTGTAGGTGAATATCATAATCATAAATCTATAAAATAGTCAAGATACAGCAGCCGATTGTGTAGTTAAGCGAAGCGTTATAAGGGATAATAACATAAGACTTTTCATTAGCAAATATTTTCAGGTTGCATCTGTAATACTGGAGACTTCAACGAAAGAACAGAAGACGAACATTGTGAATCATTTTTGGTTCATTGCGGCTATTTTCAACGTATGTACTGAATAAAACTGATGTCGCCACCAAAATCAAGCTTTACGATTCCGAATGGCAGTAGCATTTTTTGTGATTACGATGCCTTTGAATTCGTGCATGAAATGCGTACGTGACTATTCGGTAGTTGCTTTATATGTTACTACACCTTTATTTAATACTTAAAGCTATATTAATTGTTGGTAATTACAGTTAATATAAATGACTTTAAATCTATTTAGGTTAGGTAACTACTCCATATGCATTTTTAAATATTTGCGATATCAATCGAATCTGAAACGTTAATACTGCTATACTGTAGAATTTTGTGTAGAAAATCTTAGCGTTGTGACGAGGATTAGTAAAATGTCCGTTTTGCTTCTTATAAACGTTCAATCGAAAATACGCTTCAATGTGAATGTGGTTTCGAACCAAATGGACCAAAACAGATCTAATATAATGTAGTAGTCACACGGATTCTACTAGACCAAGGAAACGAATTTTATCCCTTGCGACTGAAGTTGATTCCATTCGATGCTGACATTAAAACTGAGTTAATTGGAAATCTAGACACATCTGTTATTTGTTCTTCCAGTGTACATTGGATTATTTTCCATGCCACATATTTAACATACTGGTTTAGGGCAGTCTTTGAAAATCTGTAATCCGCTAGAAAATTATGTATTCCTTACATTTATGTAACTTACATGGATGAGGATAGTAGGCTACGTGTATTAAACAGTATGAATCGCATTATAAAAATTGTATAATTTCTAAACTTCAAAATATCTTGCGACATTTGCATACTTAATGGATAAATTCTAGTCTTCATCTAGAAGGATTTACAAATGCATCATCTTTGCACTGGTGCTACTGCTATAGTTGAAGAGAACAGTGGCGGGATTGGCAGGAATGGGCTGGTGCAGCGAGTGGTCACGTGACTTAGACGGCAGAGCTACCTGCGGCAGACGCTGGAACTACTGAGCTAGGTCCCGTTATCCAACAGCTGATACCCCACGTGCGAGCTCCCACGGCGTATAGTTAGGGTAGCCCACTACAAACTGCACAATGTCCGGAATTTCAACTCGTCATCAGTCTGTTGTGTTATTTTTACTCGAAAAATGGTACAAGACGATGAGTCACAGTAAATTTAAAATTTATTAAATGCTCAAGGAATCATTATATAAATGGAAAAATTCGTACTTACTTCAGACTTTTGAAAGCATTCTAGGGAGACAGAAGAGACTTGATCACCAACAAATTATTAACAGCACCACCACTTCATGGATAATATGTCCATCTACCTGACGCTATTTTTGCCTCATTGTTTTCCAATTACCCCCTATCAAACATTTTAGTCATCCATATTTACAAACTACCGGACAGATAAAGATAAAATCAATAACATGGGGTAGCTACAGTATGTCCAAAAATTTTTATCACAACAAGCAATTTGCAAAAATTAGATCTTATATTCATTGCAGTGTAATACTGTGTCACTCGCCTTCAAACGTTACCATACATGTAAAAAGGGCATGTCTTGTGTTGTAATGTGTTTCTTTGCTGCTAAAAAACTTGGGTCGACGTTTGGACATTTTCAAACGCCAGCGAATTTGTGAATCAGGTAGTATTCCGTTTTCTATATTCACTCAAAAGTTTTTACGAGGGAGTGATAATTTGACGATAGCCTGCCATGCAGAAGTTCTTTAATGATTCAAAATTTCGTGGGCCGGACACCATTCCAAGCTTTATTGCGTGTAATCCATCTCAGAATAAAGTAACTTTCATAGACGTAGGAGAGTATGTAGTATATAGAACAGTACCGGTAAGGGAAGTGTGGTAGAAGAGTTAAGAGTCTATCATGTTATAGATCGTAGTTGGAGGAAAAAAGTCATTAGCGCTAGTCAGGAGTAAATTGTGGCGCTCTGTCTGACTCAAAGGTACCTTATCTGAAGTTTATATTCTAATCTAAATTAGGACTTATTAACCTCAGGGCGTATCTTAACGGATATTTAAAGCTGGATTATATAACCGTCGCAAGGTGTAAAATTAGAGAAAAAAATTTAATTTGAATATTTGACTTGATATTCAGACAGCATATACCTTCAGGACTGTAGAGCGCTTGGTATGTTTTGACTACAGCGATCCCTTGTTTTCATTGTAGATACCAGGAGTAAACGGCACTAAGTTTACGTGTTAAGTTCATTTAAATTGTTTGTTCACGGATTCTGAGTTTCACTTGTTCATTAAAAAGTTAATAAATAAATGAAATTGTTGCCTATGAGCCTCCGAAGTCGTAAACAACTAGACATTTTAAGCAATGACAATCTTGCCGAACGTATTGTTACTATTCACAGCAAATTTTAAAAAACTACACTGGAGAAGAAACGTTTCTGAGCACGTTTGCAATAAACTCTAACGAGCTGTTCATTTCCTGTTCGCTTGTCGGAGTCTACTTCCGCGAAAAAGTCTTGAGCAGAATTCAACAGAGAATCACAGCTTTCCTAAGAAGCACACAGATGCGTAGACAGCAATGTAGTAGATCTAGTCGAGAATCTTTTAGTTTACCGGTTCTCGGCATACAATCCATAAATGACGTATGGACTAACTTATCTACTAAACTCAGTAGCATAATATATTAGTCATTCTTAATATTCACACGTAAATTATCAGAGAGAAAACAGCTACGTATGTGTATCTGTCAAATAATAGTCCCGATAGAGCTTTCGCATATTGAACGACTGTGAAGTATATTCGTCAACAGAGTAGTTAGTTCAATTTCGGGAGCGCATTGAACTGATAAACCAGAGTTATGTTGTAAAGAAGAGAGATGAAGTTGTAGTGGTCAGTTTGGAATGTCAGAGAAGCGATGAGATGCGGTCAGTCCGGTATGTGGCTATGCATCCCGCGATGCACCCGCCCGCGCCCGAGCAGTTTTTCTATCGCCAGGTGTAACGGTGAGAATAACGGAACACTGCACCACACCGACGTCATATACATCGGCATCGACGTGCAAGATCAAAGAAATTTTTAGATGTATTTGTTAAGGTGTAATGGCTAGAATTCTAGACTCAATAATACTTTTTTGTGTATAAATATTTTTGCTTGAACTGTTCACACGCAATTTCTAAATTGTTCAATAAAATACAGCTATATTTTATATATGACGAAATAAATACCACTTTGTTTTGGCGTTGCCCGTCGATATAGTTCTGCGCAGAATGTAATACCAATGTAATACTCACTGCAATTATATCACCTAATGCAGAGATGAGCGAAAACCCAACAACGCAGCACTCCTGCTTGAAATAATCAACGTAATTCTGCTAGATTTATCAAAATAAAACGAAACAGTAGCTTGAAACAATTGCCGAAAACGTGAGCTTCTTGTAAGGCAAACCGCAGCTGTCGTATCTGTACTATGTATTGTGAACGATTGGCATATTAATTGAAGCAACAAAACTGTGTGGCTTTTTGTTCATCTGAATTAATAATAGGATAATACGTTCATTACATACGAACCCAAGTCTATTTTCGTCAGAGAGAGGTCGGTCTTTCAATTACCAACACGTGTGTTTATTTAGAAAGCCATCTCTAACGCAAGGTAAACGACGCTCTGCAATAGCGCAGAAGAGCTGGTCCTGTTGCGATTCTGCATTTAAATGATTCCTGACTGCGAGTGTTTTATGGAGGGAACTCCGGTGATATGAATGCACGAACAGAACAGAAACCTTCATGATTTGGGTCTATAGTGACCATACCTAATTTAGTTACTAATGCGGCAGAAGAATTCATATACAGCGATTTCATGGAGACGATTTCAGGGATAAATTGAATTTAATTGGTAGGTGACTGCGAGTGTTTACTCGAGGGGGAACCTCCGGTGACGTGAATGCACGGGTAGAACAGAAACACTTTCGCCATGCGGGACTGCAGCAGTTATATTTAATTCAGAGATAATTGAAAGTTATTCCTGCATCGCGTGGAGGAATTTGTTCTGTAGGAACCCTGTGGAGACGATGTCACGATAAACTGAATTTAAATGACGACTGCGGGTGGTCGATCGGGGGTATACGTCCAGTGATACGAATGCACGGTTAGAACAGAAACACTTTCGTGGAATAGTATTGCGTTAATGATACTGAAATCAGTTATTAATTCAGTGACAGACGAAGTATTCCTGGTGTCTGTTAGGTGCTTACCTGTTCTTCACTTCCGGTAAAGCTGCTAGGGAACACTCGTTATGGTCGTGGAGCCGTCGGAGAAGCTGTTCACTTCACAGCGCGGGCACTGCACTCGACAAACACACACGCCTAGTGGAGAACTGTCGCCAGAGTAACAGTATCGTCCTTTTTTCTTTCCTGTCCCCCCAACTAGTACGGTTCTCCACCGTTTTCACTAGTTCAGTCACACGAAGTATTTTTGTTAAAAGTCAATCGACGACCTCAACGAGTCGACGAAACCTGTCACATTACGTGTTTCTCCGAAGCTGCCATCACATGGAAAGGGGAGTGATACGAAAGGAACTGTTCTTCGCGGGTGGGGATAAGCAATCCGAGTCGGAGAGGAGGATAGTTTAGTGCGTGAGCGCGGTTACTTCCGGTGCACTGGCCCGCCGTCGGTGCACTGGCGGCGAGGTTCCGGCGGCGGCGCTCTGACGCACGCGCGGCTGGGGCGTCTTCCAGCCGGGCCTCTCGTGTTCGCCGGTGGCCGAGGTCGCTGGCTGACAACGCTCCCGAGCCGGTCCGGTCCAGTCGTGTTGGGCGCGCCGGTTCACTGTGGCAACAACCTCTGGGCGAGAACCGCTGCAGCAGCGGCGGCGGCGGCGGCGGCGGCGTGCGCCGGCCACAACACGCCCCCCACCCGCAATCGGCACCCAATCAGACCCAGAGACCTACATTCGCGGCGGCCCCCTCCCCCTGCCTGGGTGGGGGGAGCGCGCGCGGCCCTGCCTGTGCTGCTGCCGCTGCGGCCGCGGCCGGCGTTGTGGCCGCTGCTCCTGCCAGCGCCCGGACGCGCAGCCTGCAGCCGCCGCGCCGCGCCGCACCGCGCTACTACCTGTTCCTCTCCTACACCTCCTTTTTTTGGCCCATTTTAGTTTACGGTAGTAACACTAAGTGCGCCTCGGTTGCACAGTGGTAGAGTGCCAGACTACAAATCCGAAGGTGGCGGGTTCGATCCCCAGCAGGTCCTAGGATTTTTATCTGTCACTTTCCACTTCTTTCACCTCTGGCAGTATTGCTCATGTGAAAAATACCGAGTAGCACCGTGGTTCGGAACCCACGTTAAACTGTAGGTCCCCCTATAACTGGCTGGGTAAGTCAGTTCGAAGGTCGGAGGAAGGCAACGGCATACCACCTCCAAACAGGACCATGCCAAGTAAAGCACTGTGGTGTTCAAAACAGTCTTCGGATTGTTGACTGCTTTACCTTTTAGTAACACTAAAAGTCGGCCTTTGCGATCGTCTTTTGACAGCTCGAAATTAAAATTAAAATAATGACTTAGCCATACATCTGACACGAAAATTGAATAACCGAATTTCTAGAGAAAATTCAAAAAAAAAAAAAAAAAAAAAAAAAAAAAAAAAAAAAAAGTTTGTTAAGCTTATGGGACTTAACTACGAGGTCATCAGTCCCTAAACTTACAAACCACTTATCTACTACCTGATACTAAGGACGGGACAAATATCCATGCCCGAGGAGGGATTCGAACCCCCGACCGTAGTGACCGTGCAGACCGTGACTGGAGCGCCTCAATCCCAAAAGGCCTACGCTACTCGTTTTCCAAAAAAGTAAATATTCAACATACAGAAACTATTGCACCACGCTACTACCTGTTCCACTCCTACAACTTTTTTTTTTTCGCATCCACCAAGAACCCTAAATACAATAATCGTACAGGAATAATCCGATTCAGATGCACACGTTTTATTATGCTACATAAGAACGGGTTTTGACAGAGCTAGGCACAAGTCCGTTAATCGTTAACTAACGAAGTTTTCTTTAATTTGAATAAAAAAATTATTTTATTTTAATTTATTATTTTTATTTGTTATTCGCATCCACCGAGGACCCTAAATACAATAATCGTACAGGAATAATCCGATTCAGTTGCACACGCTTTATTATACAACATAAGACTGGGTTCTGGCAGGAGCTAGGCACAAGTCCATTAATCGTTAATTAACGGAGTTATTTTTTTAATTTCAATAAAAAATAATATTTCCTTGTTTTATAAGTTGTACAAATAACGGGGAAAGTAGTAACAAAAGGCCTACGCTACTCGTTTTCCAAAAAAGTAAATATTCAACATACAGAAACTATTGCACCACGCTACTACCTGTTCCTCTCCTACAACTTTTTTTTTTCGCATCCACCAAGAACCCTAAATACAATAATCGTACAGGAATAATCCGATTCAGATGCACACGTTTTATTATGCTACATAGGACCGGGTTGTAGCAGGAACTAGGCACAAGTCCGTTAATAGTTAATTAACGGAGTTTTTTTTAATTTCAATAAAAAAATTATTTTATTTTAATTTATAATTTTTATTTATTATTCGCATCCACCGAGGACCCTAAATACAATCATCATACATATTTTTATTTGTTATTCGCATCCACCGAGGACCCTAAATACAATCATTGTACAGGAATAATTCGATTCAGATGCACACGTTTTATTATGCTACATAAGACTGGATCTGGCAGAGCTAGGCACAAGTCCGTTAATCGTTAATTAACGAAGGTTTTTTTAATGTCAGTAAAAAAATTATTTTATTTTAATTTATTATTTTTATTTATTATTCGCATCCACCGAGGACCCTAAATACAATGCCGGCCGCGGTGGTCGAGGGGACTAAGGCGCTCCAGTCGTGGTCTGCACGGCCACTACGGTCGGGGGTTCGAATCCCTCCTCGGGCATGGATGTTTGTGTCGTCTTTAGTATAAGGTAGTTGATAAGTAGTTTGTAAGTTTAGGGACTGATGACCCCGCAGTTAAGTCCCATAGACTATACAAACATTTAAACATTTGAACCTAAATACAATCATCGTACAGGAATAATCCGATTCAGATGCACACGTTTTATTATGCTATGAAAGACCGGATTCTGGCAGAGCTGGGCACAAGTCCGTTAATCGTTAATTAACGAAGTTTTTTCATTTCAATAAAAATAATTATTTTCTTGTTTTATAACTCCTACAAATAAAGGGAAAAATAGTAAAAAAAAAATCCTACGCTACTAGTTTTCCAAAAAAAGTAAATATTGAACATACAGAAACTTATTATATAATTATCAACGTTGGATAGTATAAACAGATTTTTCTGCTTATTATGGTGTTCCATACATGTTTTTTGGGTGTGATTTTTTCCTCCTTCCAAAACTGGCTCTTTATATGGAAAACAAAACGTCAAAATCTGCAAAACCTACCCTTTTCTCTTCAAACTAGTGATCTCAATACAAACGTGATGTATAACTCTGGTGTCTGAGCATAGAACTGAAGCGTGCCGGCACATTCATATGTTTTGCACACGATTTCGCATTGTCCGCCATGTTTAAATTTGGCAAACGAGTTTCTATCAGTTATTACGTGACAAAAAATTGCTTTCCTATCTCTTAACTTAGAATTTAATTCAATATTGGATGTAGTAGGCTGATATGGGAGTGGAATCGAAGCATATTTTCTTCTCTTTTTCTTGTAGTGCTTCATAGCAGCCATGTTTGAATTTGGCAAGAAACGAAATATGAGTATCTATGGCTGGCACGCTAGACAGCTGAAGTTCAACATCCAGATAGTATAGAGATCAATGCTTCAAACACGAGCAAAGATGTTACTAGAAGTTAACACTGCAGCCAACACTGACACAAAAAACACCACCGATAATATCTACAAACTTTGCTGAATCTGTTAAACACGTGTTAGTTAATAACATTCTCACTAGACGCGGATAAAAGAATATTACAATCGATGTTGCAGATATGCAACACCATCCATTTAACTTTTTCAGTAACGGATTAACTTTTAAGTTAATAATTTTTTTTTCGGACTACTTAACTTCCGTTAAGTTGTACTAACTCCGTTAATCTGTTATTTGTGTACCCACTTCTTGGTTCCATCAGTGATAACAATGGCGAACGAGAACGTTTCAACGAAACTAAATGTTTGTTTTATGTCCCTGTTGATTAATCGTACAGTCAGTGACGATGTACTAAAGTAAGTATCATTTATATTATTTCTCACCAGAGTCTTTTGTGGGTACGCCTTATCTCCCGTATTACTTATCCAAAATTAATAATTTTGTTATTATCACGGTTTCGTTCTCCACTAATTACGAGAAATACACAGATACCATAGGCCTATATATTATTTCTCATATGTGTTTTTATGTGGGTACGCCACACCACCCTTCTTATTTTACCCAAAATTAATGATTGAGGTGTCATTTTCAAGGTTTAGTTCTCCACTAATGGCGAAAAATACACAGATATGATATATATTATTTCTCGTCGGTCTTTTTATGCGGGTACGCCATATCTCCCGTATTATTTACCCTAAATTAATGGTTGAAGTGTCATTTTTAAGGTTTAGTTCTCCACCATTGACGAAAAATACACAGATATCATAGGCCTATATATTATTTCTCATCGGTATTTTATGTGGGTACGCCATTACTCATCCAAAACTAATAATCGAGGTGTCATTTTCAAGGTTTCGTTCTCCACAAATGACGAAAAATACATATATAATTTAACGTTATTGTTTTCACAAAAAAACTTTATTTTGAAAAAAATTGCACTGTTCGTACCATGTAAGTTGATACCCAGCGAACGACAGTAAATGGGGCATGTATTTCCGGTTGCTCCCATCAGACATAGCTCCGTGGATAATTCTGTTAATTAGAAATCCTAATGCTAATCAGAGATTAATTAATGATGACTCACTTAGGCGAGTACATCATCACTACTAAATTCACTGACTGCGATAAAACTCACACATTCTGACCCAACCATGCCTTTTCTTATGATAAGAAGACAACTCCCAATAAAAGTAGCCTGCGATATGACCATAAATAAATCACAAGGTCAGACGATTCAAGGGCAAGATTATATGTTTTTCGCATGGACACTTATACGTGGCTTCTTCACGAGTTCGCTCATTCACTGATGTTTATATTTGCGCTAAAGACACACTATAACTACTAACAATTTTTTGAAAGTAGTTTTGTACAGTAAACAAGTTTTCAAAAACTAAAATAAACATGAAAAAGTCAATACCTGATTTTGTATATGTTTCACAAATAATCATATTGTATTTAATTGTATGAATTTTCTTACAATAAGACTAATCTTTGTTATTACTATATAAAGTTCATTATATTTTTACATATGTACTTGCATATATGTTTTCGCCATTACTATCTTACCTATTTGTGACTGATCAGGATAGAGTACGATTTATTCGCACAAGTCAACTAGTTTTTAATGTTCTAACTTGTATAGTATCTGCTCGCCGTAGGTATTAGTGGTGAATGGGGATAGAAAGGCAGGAAAAGTTAATTTTCATTACAATTTTCTCATTGAAAATTGTTATAGCTGACACGAACAAATTTAAATTCCATACCGTGAAACAATCGATAATGGAGGCTGCAAGAATCGAGATATGGCTGACACACCTAATCAGGAAAGTAACATATAATTTTAATTACATTAGTTTCCCCGTCTTATGCTGACTGCAATTAAATGAATATTTTACACCAGATGCGTTTCGCTTTTTATTTGTGACGTACCTTCTGGTGCAAGGTGTGTGTGTGGATCCTTTTTTTTTTTTTTTTTTTTTTTTTTTTTTTTTTTTTTTTTTTTTTTTTCTCATTCAATCTGAGCAGGCCACAGGCCAAATATGTTTAGCAAGTAAAGCATAGAGTAATGAAAATGTGGATGGACAAGAAATCAAAATATTCTTTTAACGACATGGTATTTATTGGGAAAAATATTTTAGCCGCGGCAGAGTGCATTGAGGCGCTATGCTGCGATGAGCGAGACCGTTCCCAGTTGGGGGTTCGAATCACCCCTCGGACATGGATGTTTGTGCCGTCTTTAGTGAAAGGTAGTTTATAAGTTTAGGGACTGATGACCCCGCAGTTAAGTCCTATAAGCTTTACAAACATTTGAATCTTTTGGAAATATTTTAATAGATCCTTTTATAAAATATATAACCGCTACACCTTCAAGTGCTGCAGTGGAACATCTTTTTTCTACGGGGAAAATAAATTTTGACTCCCAGTCATGCCTAACAGTGAGACGAGAATTTTAATACGTTAATGTTTCTTAAAGGCAATATGTACCTTATGTCAAATGATATTCAGTGAAGTTACATATTTTGAGTCTCCTGTAAATTTTATTTTATTGTTCAATAATAATTATTATTATTACAAACTAAGCTTTATGTATTATTAGAAGTGTCCTGGCGGCCGGCTGCGAGCATAAACAAATGACAAAAAATCTTCATTATGTACAAGGAGACTAATCATCTCACAGAACATAACACTTTTCCGACAATGCGAACTACTCTAGCGAAGGCGGTTTTGCAACTTTACAACGTGGTATATGATTAGTCCTCATTTTTTTACGCTCGCAGTCGAGTGCCAGGATAGTGTGTCCATGTAACACTAGTTTTTATTTACACTCCAAGTCCTACTTAAAGCCGCCCAACCAAAACATTTTTTATATCGTAGTACGTTATATTTAATTGCTCACTTAATTAACACAACAAACTCAAATATATGAATTTGGAAACTGAAGGCGAGTTTTCGCGGATTCACAGTGCTTTTGCGAGTTAACAATTAAAGTTAACTTCCGTTAAGTAACGCTTTAACTCGGTACAGTGGTACTTGAATGCTCTACAAATTGAATTTTACATTAATATGTGCAAGATGCCTTCGAACATGGTTCTTCTACTTATTGACGACCAACATGGATGTGCATATGTAATCTGTTACTCTCAAGAATGACGATTTTGATTCCTACATGTACCAATCAACTGACATGATGTAAGTAATCTAATTTCATACTTTTCTGTACCATTACTTAATACGTTGAAATTTTTACAGTGTACACCTGAAAATGGCTATACAGCCGAAATCCGGATTCTGACGAAACATAATAAAACAATACAGTCAAATGGCGGTTAAATTATTTAACATCCATTTCATTGCCTTTGGCGACTGTCCCATCTGTAATGTCCTGGATACTAGGGAACACCGCTTCCAATGGCCCGTGGTACAGTTGCCCTCAAAACTGCAACAAATCCGCGCATTGTCCCGGTGGAGTGGTTAATCATGCCAAGCATAATGTCCAGCCCACGAACAAGACGTAACTCCGCCATCTTGTTGGCCGGCCATGCAGCGTACGCCATTACTGAACTGCAGCTGGTCGACGGCGTGGAGTTTATAGCTTATCTCTGGGACGCTCGTGAACGGGTCCAGTCCCACAAGAAATATAAGGAACTGTTTGCGAAATTCCTGTACGCGGCTCTCGTTGACGGGTATTAAAAGGCTCTGAACAGATAAATGGCACCTATTTCAGTCACTCGCCAACTTAAATTGTGCGTGTGTTGCCTTACGGCGTCACCCAAATTGCTTTTCGTACTTCCAATACTTTACGGAAAATTAATCTTTGCTTATAGATTCAGAGTCGTACTTTAGTTCCAACTTCACTTCCTCCTTGCAGAAGTTAATTTATCTCTCCACTTAAGTTTGAGAGTTTATAATTTCGTTTCCCACTACTCTGCTCCAGGTGGATGGCGTCTCCCATTCGTTTAGTTCAATAATTTCTGTCATAAAGTGCAGGCGGCATTTTTTTTTTCTTTTTTTTTTTTTTTTTTTTTTTTTGTTCTTTCTCTCAATCAAATGACAGGAGATAGGCGCCTGAGGATTGTTATTTTTTTTTCTTTCGTTTCTTTGCAGGAAGTGTGAATCTTCGGAGAGAGAGAGAGAGAACAAAAAAGAAAGATAATCCTTATTTTGTTTCACTTTTAATGCACAGCAGACTGCACTTTATTTTCGTTGTATGAAAAAAATGTTCACATATTGGTTGGGCTTATGGGACTTAACTACGGGGTCATCAGTCCCTAAACTTACCAACTACTTATGGACTAGCTTACACTAAAGACGGCACGCCGGCCGCGGTGGCCGAGGGGACTGAGGCGCTTCAATCACGGTCTGCACGGCCACTACGGTCGGGGGTTCGAATCCCCCCTCGGGCATGGATATTTGTGCCGTCCTTAGGTGTAAGTAGTTCATAAGTAGTTTGTAAGTTTAGGGACTGATGACCCCGTAGTTAAGTCCCTTAAGCTTAACAACCATTTGAACATTTTGAAAGACGGCACAAACATCCATGCCCGAGAGGAGATTCGAACCCCCGACAGCAGCGGTCGTGCAGACCGTGACTGGCACGCCGCACACCGCTCGGCCACTGAGGCCGGCTTTCGTTCTGGAGTTATTATGTTACAAAGTTTTATTTAATTTTCTAATGGTGTGTGTTAGGAAGTGTTGAAGAGGAGGAAGTGATTTGTTTATATAACTGATGATGGGATTTAATATGCCCGAAATCAGTCTTCCACAACGTAATACAACAAGTGCGCAACTGAAATAGATTCTTCTTTTACCGTCCTCGGTGAGATGTGTACGTTCACACAGCGAATCCTTTGCTAAACACAAGATTTTATTTTATAATTATTATTATTATTTTATTTTATTTTATTTTTTAGAGTTGAGTGAAGTCAGTCCAAAGGTAGAGCCAGTGGGGCCGGACCCACGGGGAATTCCGTATTCTAACTTTAATAAGAATTTTTTGTTAGGGTTATATCAAAAAATCTGAGGAGGACGAAAATTTTGTGTAGGAGTGGTAAACTTGAGTCATTCAGGCCCAGTTGCCATTGTTCAGTTGTTCTGTCGGCAGACAGTGCTCGCGACCGGATCTTTGGGCAAGGACGAGGGCCGCGCGGGAGTAGGCGAGCGGTCTGGAGCGCCACGTTGCGGACTGCGCGGTCTCCCCCGTCGGAGGTTCGAATCCTCCCTCGGGCATGGGTGTTTGTGCCGTCTTTATATAAGTTAGTTCATAAGTAGTTTGTAAGCTTCGGGACTGATGACCCTGTAGTTAAGTCCCATAAGCTTTACGATAATTTGAAAATTTTCAAGGACGAGGAAAGCAATCTGTTGTGCACTTTCGAAGGAATTATCACGGCGTTTGCCTGGAGCGATATAGGAAAACAACGGAAACTGAATGGCCAGAGGTGGATTTCAACCATTGTCCTTCCGAATTCAAGTCCATTGTGTTGCCACTGCGCCACGTCGCTCCGTTCTTTCAGAGCACTATTGCGTTATACTGAGCTGCAACTATCTGGGTGCAGTCGTTTAGCGATTCCCCAACAACCCTTCCTGTAGCGAATCCTGCCAGAGACCAACCTGTCTTCCTACACTTCTTCCCCTACCTCATCACCGGCGGAAACTGCAGTCATTTTCTCTTGTTCGAGTTAGCCCCCCCCCCCCCTTGAAAAAGAAGGTTGGGGCCACATTGGACGGGCCCAGCTAAAGCATTTTCCCGTATCACAATACACCAGCCTCTAGTCCCTCCCCGCCAACTTGTCCTTTGATTGTGAAACGTAAGTTCCTTAATGCGCTGGACTGATGACCTTGTAGTTTAGTCCCCTATAAAACCTAACAACAAAATCAACAACCTTATGGCGCATTAGTTCCAGGTCACTCATTCATTTGTCGTTGTTATTTTCTCTGTGTTGGTAACTTTCGAAATCAAAGTGTAAAAATTTCCACACCCACTTTGGCACGATATTTAAACTATCTCCATTGTAATGTTTCCGCTACAAACATATACGGTTGCTTGTATGTATCTGTGCCCATTCCTCAGGAAAAAGTAGCCTACGGTATGGCTAAAGAAGACAAAACAAGAATTTTATCCAGGAATTAAAGCCGAAGCAGTTAGAGCTATTGGAAACATTTTTGCTTCTTTAGGGCAGCAACGGTTTATATATATATATATATATATATATATATATATATATATATATATATATATATATATATATATATATATTCTAGGGAGTAAATTAGTTTCGATCCACGGTGGCTCATTTTCAGGACATGTGGCTTCAGAAATGATACGGAGCTTAAATAGTGACACTGTCTGGAGGAACCCACGGCTTCTGCTCCACTCCGCACCATCTCTGGAGCCACATGTATCGAAACTAGTAGAAAAAATTAAAAAGTTTCCGTTGTAGACTGTTTTTAGTTAAAAAATAAATAAATAAAACGACCACAATAGAGGAAAGCATATACGAGGGTTGGAATTTAATTAGTGGTAAATATTTATTCACAACCGATACAAAAGCGTTACATGTTTTCACCTGTTACTGCCCTTCAAAGTAGTCGCCAGCGTTGTATAGAACCCGTTGCCAGCGATGTGGAAGGCGTAGTATACCGTTAGTCGAGCCCGTTCTGTTAATGGTGCGAATGGAACGGTCTACTGCCTGTCGAATCTCTGGGACAGTTCTGAAGCGAATGTCACGGAGAGATTCCTTCATCTTCGGAATCACATCAAAATAACAAGGACTTCGGGGTGTATGGTGGATGGTACAGTACTTCCCAGTCCCATCGACCTAATAGAGCAGCCACAGCTTGCGCATTGTCGTGCAAAATAATGGGTGGGTTGCTCTGGTCGCAGGTGATGCTCCAAAAACGATAAGTGGAACTGTTTAATCACGGTCTGCTGTGGAGGAACTATTGCGTTAGTATAACACCATCACAGTAGAACACGAGAATCACCTTAAATTTCACCATGCTGGGGCTCTGCCGGCCGCAGTGGCCGAGTGGACTGCGACGTGCCAATCACGGTATGCACGGCCGCTGCGGTCGGGGGTTCGAATACCCCCTAGGACATGGATGTTTGTGCCGTCTTTAGTATAAGCTATTTCATAAGTAGATTGTAAGTTTGGGGACTGATGACTTCGTAGTTAAGTCCCATAAGCTCTACAAAGATTTGAACTGGGGCTCTGATGCACTTTCGACAGCTTTGCGGTCGATGGGACTGGGAAGTACTGTACCATCCTCAGTTCCCAGAGTCCATGTTTCTCAGCCTTACGATGCCACACTCCAAACATAAGACTTCAGAAACCTTTTTCTGACTTCAAGACTGATGCTCTTAGAAGTTAAGAGCTTTTTCTTTTTCTTAAAAGCAGCTTTTGCTTGTGCAATTCTGCTTCTTACTTCTACCTTGCTCCTTCCATCCCTGGTGATCCTACAGCCTCGATAAGTAAATGTATCAACTTGTTCAAGTGGTACATTGCCTACATGAACTTTGATTTTAGCTAACCCTTTTTTGTTACATGTTGTAACTTTTGTGTTTGCTTTATTTATTTTCAAGTTATATTCTTCCCCCATAACCTTATCCATTCTTTGTTGTCTGTTTTCAAGGTCTTATTCGCTCTCACCTAGGACAACAATGTCATCAGCATCTCAAACATATATATTTTTTGATCATGAATTAAAATACATATCTGTAAATTTTCCCTGACTTTATTAAGCGCCTCATTTATGATAAAGCACAGGCTTGTCAGACATATATTCGTATCTTCACCCCATCATTGTCTGTTCGTCCATAAATAACCGCTCTCATTTTTGTAGAGGTGCCATATTATTTTTCTGTCTTTTTAGTATATTACAGCTTTTTTTAGTACCTAAAACGTTTTGTCCCATTTGACATTATCGAAGGCTTTCTCTACATCTACGAAAGCTATGTATGTTATCAGGTTCTTTTACAGTCGTTTTTCAAGAACTAGTTTTATGCCAAATATTGCTTCCCTGGTTCCTCTGTCTTCACGGAATATGAACTGTTCTTCTGAGAGTGTGGCTTCAACTGTTTGCTCGATGAACTTTAGGATAATTGAGGTTAATATTTTAGAAGCATGAAACACTAGGATGAGCGTCCTATAATTTTCACATTTTGTCGCACTTGCCTTTTTGGGTATTGGGATCATAAACGTTTTCTCAAAATCTGTAGGAAGTTTTCCCTGCTCGTAAATGTTGTGGACAAGATTATATAACCCCTGATTCATTTTTGCACCTCCAGCTTTCAGAAATTCAGCTGGAATGTTGACTATACCATGAGACGTGTTCTTCAGTTTGTTCAAGGCTACATCAAACTCTCCCTTTAATATAGGTTGAGCCATTTTGTGTGTGTCGACTTCTTCCATGGTATTCTCAGGCAGATCTGACCCACTGTACAGTTTTTCCTATGTATTGTTTCCGTCTTCTTGCAAATTCATCAACATCATCTAACATATTACCATTTTCATCCATCATGCCCCTACATCTACTTCGTCTGCCTCCAAAGTAATGTGTCACGCATTTATAAGCATTGCTCGTGTTTCCCTTTATCATGTTGTCCTCATCTGTATAGCAGATATCCTCAAGGTATTTTCCCTTGCTTGGTTTGCCTCTCCCCTCTTTTTTCAGACTCTGTTTCTCTTTGTCTTCCCCCTTCCTCGAATTTTTTTAATTTTCTTCTTTCTTCCATAAAATTTAGCAAGTCAGTAGTAATCCACTGCTTCCTTTTCTCTGGCCTTTTCTTTTCCATTACTTCTCCTGCAGCTTCTAAAATGCCAGTTTTATTTCTGCCCAGCTTCGTTGAATGTCGTTGCAGCCTTCTGTATTTGTTTTCTTGTCTGTTGCTTGCTGACAGAGCTTCAGCATAATCTCATTTTTGAGCTTGGTTAAATCCCATTTACATTTGCTTTTCTTTCTACTGCTCTTGAATTGTAGTTCGCTCGCCATCTTAAGCAATACATGGTCTCTTTTTACATCACAGCCTGGGTATGATCTGCTGTCCTTAACTTGGCTTTAAATCTTTGCTTCACTAATATGAAGTCCATTTGGTATCTGATAATATCACCAGGAATTGACCACGTGTATCGTCTCATTTTATGACGATTAACAAAGGTATTAGTGATGCAAAGTTTATTTATTTGGCAGAATTCTACATCCCCCTTTCATTTATTAATCCTAATCCAAATTTCCTTAACGCACCCTCTTCTTTTCCTTCTCCAACAACAGCATTAATATCTCCCATGATGACAAGATTTTCATCTCCATTGATTCTGCCAGTGAGCTCTTCATGGTGATCATATATCACGTCAATTTCGTCGTCTTCACGACTTGTAGTTAGCATGTTTACTTGGATTATGATTGTGTCTCTTGGTTTAGTTTTTAATCTCACTATATTGAATGTATCCTTTTACTCTTAATCCCATCTGTTTGTTCATGATAATTCCAACTCCTGCAATACCATGATTGCCTTTTGTTTTTCGATGTGTATGACTCTGTGATCGCCTGACCAAAAGTCACCAGACTTTCGCCACCTCATTTCTGAGACTCCCAGTACAGCAATATCCTTCCGTTTCATTCCAATTGTAACACTTTTCAGTTTACCGCATTTAATAAGAGTGTTAACGATTCATGTTTATATTCTACTTACATGAATATTTTTGGGTTTCTATATCTCTTTAGTTTACCCCGCGCGGAAATCCGAATGGGGGACTATTTTACCTCCTGAGAATTTAACCAAAGAGCTTTCCATCGTAGACTGTTGATACTTGGGATGCCCGTTCGGGCCTTTAATGGAATGGTATCCCGTTGCCTTCTCCATTCTATGCCGTTGGCCGTATTATGTCTCGTCCGCTTTTAGGAGCAGTTTCACACACTCGCACACCCAGGGCTAGAGAGTGACTTCCTTCTATCCGCTCATCCGCCATTCTGGAAGGCCGTTGGCACTTGATAGAAGGTAATCTCCTTATCCCGAGAGATACTCGGTCTTTAATAAGATTAAGAAAAAGAAAGACACCCTCGGGCCTCGGAACTTAATACCGTCTAAAAATCAGGAGTTGGTCAAGGGAGGCAAAAAAAAAAAAAAAAAAAAAAAAAAAAAAAAAAAGCCTGATATAAATAAGGGGAAGAAATGTCAGACTCCGCTAAGAGTTCATGTGGTTGCAGCCTACATCCAAGATGGGTGCCCCCTGGGGGAACTACTCTTTGTCTGTACTTTCACCAAATGACAAGTCTGGCATGGGTGACCCTACCAGGAGCATTGCTACCGCCAGATCAGCACTGTGGATCACTGACACACACAAACCTCCCCACCAACGTTAAGATGGTGTTCCAAGGGGACTGTTTATAACCATGTAATTACATGCAAACATTTTTGGCTTTTCTAGAGGTTACATAAGAAACAATTATAAACGATTACGTTATAAAGTTTGACCTTTTGTCTGGGCCCCAATAGCGGCAAAAAGCATGACCCGCATTCTTCCCCAACGCAAAAAAGCGACTCAACGTAAATTACAGCAAGCCGGGGCATGGTCCATTTCTTAACCGACATGGAACTTTCCAAACTCATTTCTAGGTTTAACTCTCGGTCAGGAGGCTGTGATTGAGCATGCGAAGAAAGGGGAACACCAGACCACGTACTTCAACACAGTGAGCGCCGGTGGCAGAATTACGACTAGCGCGCGCGCGCGCGCGCGCGCACACACACACACACACACACACACACACACACACACACACAAACACAAACACAAACAAACACAACGACATAACATATATCATAAATCATACCCTGTGGGCCGATCTGAACGACTGTGCAGACAGAATACGTAGAGCGCCGTGTAAAGAGTGGTTGCGACGACGAAAGTACAGGCGCCAATGAGCACGGACAATGAACGGCTGCACAGACAATACCCGCCAAACCGATGACTACTCTAGTGGTAACAGACAACGACACACGCGAAGACAAACATAAAATAACGACTAATTGTGTAAAGCGTCATGAAAAACTGGTGGATAAGACATTAATAGCAGATATTAAGAGAAATACGTAATCTAGATGTAAAATTACTCCATCTGAGGGCAAGAAGCTCAAAATACTGCTGAGACTTTCGCCCTCGTTTTGCGAGATGTGGAAGATGGGGCGCTGACTGACAGGGAGCGAATACATCAGTGTCCCTCTAAGGTACACACTCCTGTACAATGTGTAGCGGTATTCCATAAATTTATATCCTGCCATGTAATACTTTTTTAATACACAAGTTGTTATTTTTAGCATTCCTTTTTCCAGATTAAGTTTGGGACATTATATACATATATGAAGTGAAGTTCACATTCTGTGCATTTACAAACACGGCCTGCATTAGTAGTGAGAAGGCAGACCATTTGTGAAAGTCAGCAAATGAAATGACAAATATAACAAGCAGTGTCATAGTCGCGAATTCGAAGCAGTGATACTGGAGTGCAGAAAAAATATGATTTATTTTCATCTGCGGTCAAAAATTTAGGCCCGCAAACTGCAGGTTTCGGTGAGTGATGACGAAGCCAAATATGGCTTTATTGTATTGGGCGACATTCAACAGAAAGTAGATCTCGGTTATCACTGACAGTAGCGGAATATTGTGAACCTGAATTTGTGACCCAATACCTAAATAAATCAAATTCATCCTAAAAAATGACTAACCCACTGTATTCGAGAATCGATGTTTTAGTAATTAGCTGTCCATCGTTGATGAAGGTGGCAGCCAGGAAAACGTTGCCGTAATTTGATTATGCGAAATACATTTTCTCTGCAGTTGAAATTTATCTATGTTCGTTATTCACACAAAATATTTGAACTATTACAGAATAAATATTCTTTCTATGAATCCATCGGATAGTGCCATTATTGACGGTGAAGGAGGCTCTTTGGAAATATTTTTTGTTGAAGTTTTGTTACGTACACCTTACTTTGTTGCCAAATCACTATATGCTGTATAAGTCATTACTAGTTTCTGCAAAATAAATTACCATCCACACTTCGATACTCTCTGGTAGTGGTGACTACACTTTGCAAATAATACATCTCATGTTTAGACAATCAGTTAGTTCATGAAAAATGAAATAGTCGTGTACATACTGCAGATATATGGCCATTTCTTCCATATGCCCAACATCTGGTACACAACAATCATTAATAGCAACTGCCGCACTGTTTGGGAGCCTAAAAACTTGCTGATCTATTGCCAGGAATAGTGTAACTCTACCGAAGTTAACCGGTCGGCAGACTATATTGTGGCAATTACTGCTGTTTATGCTTGTGTCGTACCAATGGTTAGCCATATGGACAATATTACCATAGGCTGTATATGGAGAATGTATACGACTTACTGAATATTGATTGTACTTGTATCGATCGTCAGAAAGATGATGTGGGTAATTGGCAAAATTCAATCACTATTACACGAGTGTATGAATGTAAGCGTGGCAGGTTATATTGCTGAAACTACATCACCACAACGTAAAATGTTCCCAAGAAGACTTGAGCAAAAAAAGGTATATCTGAGACACTAATAACATTTGTATCAATTGACGTATATCCATGCTGGAATGGTCCTTACCGATGATCTCAAGAAGTAGCAACACTGGAAAATTGTTAAAAAAAACCAACCCAGACGATCCTGACGTCCTTCCAGAAGGATTGTTTAGTTTTCTTTAAAACATTTAAAGTAAATTGTTTCCTTTTCGCTCAAAACACTTTGTCCAACAACAGACTGTCACTTAAATGTTGATCGTTGACATGCATATACTAGCAGTCAGGGTTTAAGTACGTCATTCTATGTTAGTCACGTATGAAGCTACAACTTCAGAACCAACGCATGGGTTAACTCATGATTGCGTGTTTAAGTATTATGCACTAATTTTATTTTGTAATTCAGAAACATGTGGATGGCTTTACAACTAAAATGTCATATCTAATATGTAATATTAGTTTTCATTTTTATTTCGTTCGAGAAGAACGACTTATTATACAGAGCGTCACGGAAATGTTGCACGAATTGGGGTGAAAATCATTAAAAGAAAGAAAGACGTGATCTGTTTGCGAAGTTTCAATCACCGACTTTTACATCTGAATGTGAAAATATTTTGCTAGCACCCACTTACTTAGGGAGACATGACCATCCCAATAAAATAAGAGAAATCAGATCGAAAACGGAACGATTTAGGTGTTCTTTCTTCCCGCGCGCTGTTAGAGAATGGAACAGTAGAGAAAAGTTATGAAAGTGGTTAATGAACCCTCTGCCAGGCACTTAAATGTGATTTGCAGAGTATCTATGTAGATGTAGAGACTATGGGTGCAAATCATGTAAAATAAGTGTTACAGCATTTGGATGACTTATTAGTGATGTAATAAATTAGATCTGGTTTAAGAAGAATTTTAAGCATGTCGACGAATGGTGTAAGGTATGACAATTGACTCTCAAAATGTGCAAGCAAAATTTCGCAATAGCAAGACGAAGACTGGAAACAGTTACTTACATAAAATATCTGGGGTAGGAATAAGGAGTAATCTGAAATGCAACGACGACATAAAGTCAAGCGTGACTGAGGCAGATGTCACAGTGCGGTTCACTGGAAGAATCTTTATGAAGTGCGTCAACAAAGCAAGTAGATTACTATATACTCTTTCGGCCGATGCTTCTGTATGCACATCACTGTGGAATCAGTACCAAGTCGGATTTATAGAAGGGATACAGGAAAACCAACCGACAGCAGCACGATTCATTACAGATTCATTCAGTAAGCGTGAAAGTGTCACGGATTGGGTCGGCAAACCCCAGCGGCAGACGCTGCAAGAGGGACGATCTGTATTGCGGTACGGGCTTTTGTCAAAGTTCTGAGAGTGTGCGTTTCTTCAATAGTCAGCTAATATATTGTTTGTTTATACGTCTATCTCCCATGATGGGCTCGAAAATGAAATTAAAGAGACTGGAGGCCACATCAACAGTTGATCTTCCCGCGAACTGTACGCGTCTGGAACAGGATCAGGAAGTGATGATGGTACACACGGTATTCTCCACCACACTCTGTCAAGTGGCTTGCGGTATACGGATGTAGATTAAGACCAGTATCCATAGGAAAAAGAAGAATAACTCTACTTGATTATCGAGGGTCGTCCAAAAAAAGGAAGTTCCGTTTCTTTTCTAGCCGCGGCAGCGCTACGATCTCAGTTCCAAGATGCGCCGCAGGTAAAAAAAAAAGGGCCAAATGTTTGTAAAGGTTATGGGACTCAACTGCGGGGTCATCAGTCCCTAAATTTACAAACTACTTATGAACTACATTATACTAAAGACAACACAATCATCCATGCCCGAGGGAGGATTAGAACCCCGACGCGGGAGGCCGCGCGATCCCTAACGTGGCGCTCCAGACCGCTCGGTAATTCCCGCGCGGCTGCGCGGCAGTTGCTCTGGCTTAAGGAGAAGACATGTACGACGTTTTCAGATCACTGCTGCCGACGTGTGCTTTATAGTGCATCTTTATCATTGCCACCGCGTGTGAAATCAGACCTGTGATTCGTTTTCTAAATGCAAAGAAAGTTAAACGAAAGGAAATTCATCGGCAAACCTGCAACGTTTCAAATTAAAATGTTCAAATGTTTGCTTACAAACTACTTACACTATCTTAAAGTAACTTATTCTAAGGACAACACAAACGCCCATGTCCGACGGAGGATTCGAACCCCCGACGGCGGATGGCCGCGCTTACCGAAGCAAGGCGCCTTAGTGCTCACGGCCATTCTGCCGCGGTCGCGAGGCTTACGAACAAACTTCTATCATAATTCAATGATTAGAAACCGTTCAATGAAGGACGTAATCAAGTGCACGCTGAAAACCGAAGTGTACGCCCGTCTGTGGTTACTGATGAACTGGTTCACACAATCGAAGAGAAGAATAAGCACAACCGTAACTTTACACCGAGTGCCCTTGCTATGGCAGTTCTGCAAATCTCAGGATCACTAATTCATGAAATTGTTACTGAAAAACTGAAATTAGCACATGGTTAAATAAACAGGTGGCTACCTTGAATGAAAAGGCGTTCAATAACCTGTGCCACGCTATGACAAGTACCTACAAAATTTCGGAAGCCATGTAGAAAAGTACTTTTACAGGTGTAGATTTCTTTACAATAAATATTTTTCTATATTTGTACACGGTGGTTTTATATAACCAAACGGAACTTACTTTGTGGACATACCTCTTACCTACGCGGCAAATTGCTACGGCAGGTTGCTAGCGGCTATTGCTATCCACGCACTGAAATATTTCATAGGGTCGATGTAAATGTGATAGGTTTCAAATGAAGAATTTGATGATGGAATCTGTCTCCCGAAATGTATTCTGCATATCTTATGACGAACCAAATTCAGTGATGTGTACATGCAAGAAGTATGGAATCTTTCATAAAATAGAATAAAACATTAGGTTAGTTCCTAACATCAAAAACAACCAGCAGTAATATCATTTGTTGTTGAGGATGAGATTTCTTGGGAACAAAGTGTTCCAACACCGCAATACAGATATTGTAAACAAGCTAAATAGCAGTATCGATTGTAAAAGTTATAAAATCATTTAGTGAAGCAAATGAATAAAAGTTACTTCAGTTTGAATATTTAATTTAAATGAGTATTCAACACGTTAATATCTGTCCTGAACACCTAGAATGAAATCGATTTGGCACAGCACAGGATTTCGAAACTTTCACGGCCGGTTTGTTTACAGTACTACCAAATGTTGCTTTGTGCAACTGAAGCATCGTATCAAATAGTGAAGTTCGATATGTAAGTTATGCATTGTAGAAAATCTATAGCTGCTAAATAAAGATTTAGTTTTTACAGTTCTTGCAAATATTATAGCTATATCTGACACTTTCATTACATAGAACTTTTATGTTTCGACACTTTCAATACTCAGAAATAGAATATCATTATTGTGTCTAGAAACAAGATTTCAAATACATGATCCACAACCAAGCAACAAATACATTCAGGATTTTGTTCGTTTGCGGGATGATGTTATATGTATAATTAATACGGTATATGCAATAAGTGACAGTCCGACAGGAAAATTAGTTTGTCTTGCGTATTTTCATTCCCTTACGACATACGGCATTTTTTCTGGGACAATTGCTCTCATTCGTAACGGGTACTATTGCCACAGAAACAGACAGGTCGAGTAATACGTACAGTAAATTTATAAAAGTCTTTTCAACCCCTGTTTAGGATGCAGGGAATTAAAACATAGTGATATATATATTCCTTTAAATCGTCTTGATTGCAAATTTTTTATTAGTTAATGACGCATTTCGCCCTTTAGCAGGGCATGATTGCTGTTGCACACCATGGATTGGAAATCATTTCATCTTGATATACGTAGCTTTAGTATGGACCAAATATTTGAACTCAAATCCGTTTTACCGTCACAGTTTTTACGAAACGTTTCACAAAATGTGTCTTCATTTCAACTTGTAATTTGTCCCTCGTATTTTCATTTTGGAAATCTGCTCCCCCAGTTATGTATGTCCTTATAAATTTGACATTACCAGTACTTCTTGGTGTTGCATTTTTGAAGTTCGGCTGTGTAGACTGATAACCTACATTTTTTCTCTCAACACTTGTTGCCTTTCGTAGGTTCAGTGACACTCCTTCAACGGTGAATCTGTCAATTATAGAAATACCTCCAGCAGATCCAGCGTTGATTAACGTATTGGCTGCGCAGTTTCACGATTGACTATTGACTGACGCATACATACAGTATAGCAAACCACTCCGTTTTGTGGTGCTGAGACTGCTATCAGACAGCAATAACAAGAAAAATTTAGTGTCAACAATGTCTCGCCAGAGAGCTGTGACGTCAGCTATCTAATACTTTCAGTGAAAATTTTAATTTAATCTTATTCAGAGTTACAACTTGGCGTGTGTGATTGTCTACAGAGAAGTAGCAAGACTACGTTTACCAGACTTCCACGTTAATCCTGTTATTCTAGGTTAAGTATAGCTAGTTCCGTGAAAACTATGTTCCAAGAAACGTATTAAGTGGCACAGGAATGAATATTTATCGGCAGTTACTTCTTAGAAGTATAAGATAGTTCTTGGAAGTCTGGCGTATTGCCCAAAGTGTCACGTCACACCAGGTGTGATACAGTCATAACCTGAGTCAAAATGAACCCTCGCTATGTGGAGACAGCAGGCGTGGAATTTCAAGGACGCAATGAATCACAAGGAAATCCGTTGACCTAGTGAATAAGTATTACTGATTTAACTTGGGGCTTTTGCAGTATTAGCTCACGCAGTTACTGTTTTCTATCAGTTATGACTTTGCTATAGTTTTTACTTTTTGTTTCTCCAGAGTTGGAATTCAACAATCATATTGAAAGGGTATTTCTCTTTTGAATTCAAAGATATTCAATCTTCATTTCATTCAGATAATTTTTCATTTATTGCAGCATTTTATCAGCACGATGGTTCAAGGTAAATATTTTAACTAGAAGAAACACTGGCTACACAGGGTCACTTTCGAACAAGTAACCAGAAAAAATCTTCCTTCGCAAAGAGCTGCAAGAAATGAAGATCGAAGATCTTTAAATTCTAATGATTGTAGAATTACAGCTCTTGAGAAACAAAAAATAAAAACTATAGCAAAGTCGTAAATGACAGAAAACACTGTTATGATGACAGAACGTTGCTCGTTTCTTATGAATCTCTTAATAATTTTTCTTTCTGATTCACTACATGATTTGCTTTTCTTATAAACATCGCTCCACCTTTTAATTATATTTTCTATTTCTCCTGTATTAGTCAAATCCTTCTTTGCTTGCGGGAAACTGAAGGTCTTGTTACAGGTTCTTCGGGGAACTAACAATCCACCTTCCTTGCCCAGACTGTAGCTATATCTCATGGTTGCTTACTTTATTGCATCAATGTCAAATTATAGAATTTTTAATATTTTGTCATGTATGTGTTCCAGAAACTGGAAGATTTTTTTCTTTTCTTATTTTTGTATTTATGTCACATATTTACTTTTTGCAATTCTCTGGTGAACATTAGTACTTCCTGTTTCCCTTTCTCTGTCTCTTGATAACACGGCGAAATCGTCAACAAAAGCTAAAGACTAAATTTAAATTTTCTACACCTACATCATTGTGAAGTACATGGCACCACTTATTACAGTTCCTTGTCAGTAGGCGAAGTCCGAAGTGGCGGACTCCGTAAGTAAAGTATCCTCCACCATGCACCACAACGAATTTTAAATAGACAGTAACCTTCGTCTTGCTTCGAAAGTGTGCAAAATTTCATCAATATCGAAATATAAATGTAGATCTGTCGTCGTTCGTAGATGAAGTACCCTCCGTCACACATAATATGTGACATATCTTCTGAACAATGTGTTGCAGGTGGTTCTTACCACTACAGCAACTAGAACGTCGCGGCAAGGAATATGTGCACCAAATTTGGTTGAAATCTGAGTACTGTTTTAGGTGACGATGTCGTACGTTGTCGCGTAATACAGCAATTTTCCGCATATTTCATTGTTGTCTTTTCTCGTGAACCGAGGCCAACGAAAAATACAGGCCGTGGCACGAGATCGTATTGAGTCTTTCTATTCAAGATAGTCGTCTTCGTTGCAAACAGTATTTTGAGCTTCATAACTTATTTACTTGCATGTAGAATGTACGCTTATATTTGTGTCGAGTGATTACGTAAGTTTTGTCGCAATTTTTGTCTATTGAAGTTCTAAAAATTGGCGTTTGTTTACATTCAAGGTATGCAAACCTCAAAGTTCTATATATTTGAAAATCTCTAAGGCATTAATTGTATCCGTTCACGTGTGTGTGTTTTCTGAAATTTCAGAATGCCCCGATGCTGTATCGTGTTTGGATGTCGGTCGAATTACGTTTCAGAAACCGGAAATGTCACTAAATTCTCTCTACCAGCGGACGAGAATCGGCTTGAACTATAACTTCGTCGCAAACCAACAGATGTGTCACAATTAAAGCATCCAGTAATCTGTATTAAGCATTTCGACGAGGCACGTATAATTCGTGTGGACAGCAATATGGCCAAGAGAGTGACGAAAGTGTTTGCCAGAATAATTCCGAAACTTGCCGTAAATGCTGTTCCAACTACTTTTTCAAACTCTTCTATGTATTGTAGAAAACCAACTCAAAGGGTGCGACGTTTTGCTGCTGTGAAAAATTATTATCTGCAGCTAGAACTTCAAGACAACATAGAATCCAATGCAAATACATCCAACAGGGACTCAATAAAGTGTTTGAATGAGATCTATCTACACATATTCTACATCTGCTCCTAAACTAATGGTCCAAATTCAACCAAATTTGGTACAAATATTGTTTAACGTCAGTAATCATTTGTTATGGTAGCAAAAACCACCTACGATACATAGTTCATGAGATATCAAGTCATAAACAATTAAAAGTGCCAGTTCCTGCGGCTTGTGATAGCGTGATTTTATTCATCAACTATATGAGAGGACTTAGTAACTTTCAATAAACTTTAAACATAATGTCAAATCTTTATGAAACGTTTTCTCGCTGACAACCCCAACAAAACAATGAAAGGAAAAAAGTTTACTACTTATCCGATGATCATGAAGTATTTATAGGGCATTTGGCATGACGTTACAAGTTATTACTCCTACGCTGTAAATTGTATTTGCGAGACATTTCACACTCAGTACACATACATACCCCTGGATATTCCTTCGATATTATATTACATTTCGAAATATATAGTCCATGAAGTCATAAACAATTTGTCTCACGAAAAACCGCATCATCAGGCATAAGGTTTCGATTTATTACTTTTTTTAATACTAACACCACGCACGACGTATGTTGCAGACCTTAGGCAGATATACCACAGAATACACCTTTAAATTAACATCATAATATGACACATATTTCAGGAGATATAACATTGAAATTTCCGATTAACGTATATCATGCGCTATTTTTCCACATCTTCTGAAATTCAAATGTTCAAATGTTTGTAATCCTATGGGACCAAACTACGTTTGTCATCAGTCCCTAGTCTTACAAACTACTTAAACTAAGTTAAACTAACCTAAGGACAACACACACATCCATGCCCAAGGGAGGATTCGAACCTCCGAAGAGGGAGGCCGCACGATCCGTAACGTGGCACTCCAGACCGCTCGGCTACACCCGCGCGGCCACATCTTCTCCTAAAATAATGGACCGATTTCAATTAAACTTGGTACACATATTGCTTACTACCAGACAAGAAACTACCTACGACACATAGTTTCGGAGATATGACGTCGTAAACAACAAATCAGAAAAACTTTCCCATCACGTGACGCGTGATTTACGAGACTTCATTCATCCATTATTTATTTATTGCAGACAGTTTCCTAATATTACACACTACAAATCTGGAAAACTATATTATTGTAAGACATATGTTCAAGGATATATGATGTTTGAATTAAATTAATGTTGTACATAATTTTTATTACTATTGTCCTTTCTTTGGATACTGCACTTAAAATTTTGTACATTATGCATATTTCTTTGTTTTTTCTGTTTGAGAAATGGATTTATACCCGGGCAAGCTAGTACGTTTATATTTATAAGTTAAGGGCATCTGAAGCAGTAAGTGGTCTTTGATGAAAGAAGCAGATAAACTACATCCGCCATCCGAGGCTAGGGCTGGTTATGGGGCTGTGCGATAGCTCCTTCATTATTGTAAACAGGGATTTAACATTTAGATAAATGTAAATATTGGAAGTAACATTTTCCTTCCAGCTGCCAGTGACTCATTAAAAAAGGAAAATTATTGATTTTGAAGAACATTTTACAAAGTGTAAAGTCCCATGTGGAAAAAGCAGAAACAGTGTTCTCCATTAGAAACCACTTAGGCTTGCAGTACAGCATCTACAGACTATACATAATTACGAGGAAACGGAACATTTAAAATTCATTGTAGAGTATATTAAAGTATAACATGTGTCAAAATAAATAAATAAAAGACGATATGGGAACAAGACTATGATAGCAGCTTATAGTTTATATGTACATTCTGCCACATCTTAAAATGATCTGAAGAAATGTGATTTACTCTTTTACTTCGGACTCAAAATGTGACATTCTACTGTGAGTGTTTCTTTATGAGAGAGAAGGAGAGAGAGAGAAGAGAGAGAAAGAGAGAGGGGGGGGAGTGCTAGATGGGAAGTCATGATGCCTTATTTCATCCCAGTAGTTCCACTTTATTTTATATGGAGTTGTGGATGAACAATGCAAAGGGTTAAATTTTACTTACGGTCTCGGCGACTTCGCGTGATAATGCTGGCAAAGGGTGCTGAATGCCAGTAATCTCGTAACGTTGGCTTTAGCCTATCGCGTGACAACGCTAATGTTTTGTCATGAAATCTTCGCTTACGAGGGCAATTACTTTTCTTGCATTCCTTACTTACTTCGCTGAATGTACGTAACACTATTCAAGTCATTCTATGTAGGTCGGGTTTGTAATATTGACATTTTGGCAAAGAATTTCAACCATGTTGACTTTGCCAACAGAAATGCGCAAGAGCACCGGAATGGGAAGTAAAATTTTACCTCTGATGAGAGACGTAGTCAATTTTTACTTCACCAAGATAATCGAAAATATGAAACAGACAAATAAAAAAGTTCTCTGTCACTATTTATTTAAACTATTTGAAAGGTGTTAGTTTCGCCTGCTTTTCTACACTAAAACAACAGAAGGCCAAAATGATTTTCGGTTGAATGAGGTACTGTATCTTGTATAAAATATGTTTAGCAAAAGAGACTCAAAGCTATAAAGATGCAATAGTTAATACAAGTCAAGTCGAACGCTGAACATAAATTACAGTATACTGTAAATACAAGTTTCATTTTAGCAATAGTAATAATAAAATTTCGGAAGCCAGTACAAGACGCAATACTTATGTTTGTGTTTTTCATATATTAACACTCAATTACGGCTTTTAAGGCTTAGGAAAACCGAGTGTCTGCTGAACTAAATAAGCGAGCGAGCTACGGAATGATTTGATCACATGAACGCTTGTGAAGTACGCTCCGGAGCCTGTTTTCTCGTTGGCCACATCCTGAACTAAGTGTTGTACGTAGTCTTTACACCACAGCGACCTTTCTCTTGGTTTTAAGGTCATGTGTGCAAAATTTCATCACGATTATAAGAATACTGTAGATTGGCATGGAACACAAACACAAGGACACTGTATTTTATCATATAAAGATTTAAGCAAAAAAAGATATGTCCATCAGTTTCCGATGCATTACATTTGTAACATTGTGCACTGAATTTTATAAAGTGAAGGCCATTGACAATGTTATTTCGCCTTGCAGGCTTTTGCGGTATTCCAGATTCTTTTGCTCTTAGAGAATCGATGAATATTTGAGAAGAGTCAATAAAAATGAAACGTTTGATAAAGTTTAGACCTTACCGTTTTGCTCACACACTCAAAATCATGAAATGCATACACAGCTATTTATATGGGTATTCGAATGCCGAAATAAATGAAACGGCTAATAATATCGAACACTCTGTGGAAAACTGGATAAAAGAAATTACAAAAAATAACAGCTTTTTTAAAATCCGAAAACAGCGTAGCACTGCGTGCAATTACAAGATGAAAGATTTGCACGAAATCGAAGTACTATAAACTCATACATCGTCGTTTGAAACATTATTTTGAAACATGAAAAAATTGTTTTGTCCCCTCAGGTTCTTAATAAACGTTCCCCCTGAATAATAATTAAAGAGTGGAAATGGAAATCGTTCTAATGTGCATTTTTCCAAAAACGCCTTTTTAGTGCTGTTGTGCTTTCGGTACTTCCATTCATATGTCTAGGCTTCTTCCAACTCTCAGATCAGGTAGGAAGTGTTTCACACATTTGCTTCTAGCAGGTGAATAGTGTTTGTGCAACGTAGTGCTTCCCGTATGTCTGCCATTCAGACGTTTTCCATTTACACTCTTCAATTGTGGACATTCTCCGTAGCTTTGGTCACGTCATTTTCACTTCGGTTAAATACAAATATTTTGTATCGATATGCCTTACCTTCATATAACAACAGCCGGTGAAAAGAGAGGGAACGATGTATAACGTGTAACAGCGATTGCTTCACCAACGCAGTCACGATACAAATTCTGCATATGTGACGTATTTACTTGCATTCTCACATTTTCAGTCTTCATATAAATGTTTGCCTGTTGAATACATAGTTCCTTTATATTGCAAATTACAGTTACTTTAGAAATAAATCGTATTGTTCTATATGAAAAATCATCTCCGTGATTCAGAGATAGTAACTTTGTAGCAGCCGCGTACACATACCTTCAATCGAGTACGTTGTTTTAAAGTATATAAAGTTGCTTTAGTTTAAAGTAATCATACGATTTTCGGTAAAGTTGTCACGAAGTTCAGCGACACTAGTTACTCAGACAAGTGAATAACAGTAAATAACTAATGTCTATCACACACCAAAGATAACACAGATAGCCCGTGAAGTCATTCTACAGAAACAAACGTGTAAGTTTCGTGACTGTCATTACGAGCAATGTGAAGTGGAGGTGACGTAGATACTCCCATTAGAATCAAAATCGAGCGTAGATTTTAAAAATAATACGATAATTTGGAAAAATCCGTGTACATCGAAGGAAACGGCATTGTGATCGATATATATCCAACAATCGAAGCTTGGTCCACATTCGATATGACAAACGCGAAGCAGTTAACTGAAATTGTACTTTTGATTGAGTTGAATTTGTGACACTTTCTTGTACTTTAACGACTGAATATGTGGTTGAAATTTGAAATACCGAAAGAAATAATTGTAATTTCCAACTGCAACTGTAAACGATTTAGTGTTTCTGAACCGGAGATTCGGGCGATAGGCGCCCTCACGTACTAAAAAAAAACTTATTGTTTGACCTATACCTAACCTTCTTAAGGCTACGCTACAGATCACTTTTCTAAGTGAATATTAGGTTAGGTATACGTTAAACAAGAAGTTTTATTTTTAGCACGTGAGGACGCGTAGCGCCCAAATCTCCGATTAAGAAACACTCAATCGATTATAGTTGTACGTTACATGTATATCATTTCAGGTCGAGGTTCTTCGATTCCAATCATTCTTGGAAATTACCGAAATATCGGCATAACTGAAGACAGGGATACCATTCGTCAGCCTTAACCCATGATGTAGTTACAATCTCGGAAAACACCCCACGGGATAACGTCTAAATACTTACGTATAGATAATAAATAATCTATGGTTATCCTCGTAAATTACATATTACAACAAAGTGCACCATCAATGACATACCATCGTCTACACCTCAACCACAACATAATTACTCACGCCATCTAAAAATACGCACGTACACGACAACATGCCAATGCCACGGGTCAAATATAACGGATGATATCCCAGTCTTCAGATAAGCCAAAATTTCATAAAATCATCACATCAAAAACAACATCGTAATTACAACAACAACAAAATTGCTATATAAATCAGCTGTTCCGCCATGACCGGTTTCCGTCATTGAAAAAATGTTCAAATGTTTGTATAGCTTATGGGACTTAACTACGGGGTCATCAGTCCCTAAACTTACAAACTACTTATGAACTAGCTAATCCTAAGGGCGGCACAAATATCCATGCCCGAGGGGGGATTCGAACCCCCGACCGTAGTGGCTGTGCAGACCGTGACTGGAGCGCCTCAGTCCCCTCGGCCACCGCGGCCGACTCCGTCAGTGACAGCGAAGCGAGAGTCGAACGTTTGATATATATCGATCGCAATGTCGTTTCCTTCGATGTACACGGATTCTTCCAAATTACCAATAATATGTCTTATCACATCATTATTACACGTCACAGTTAACGTTATTCATCCGTAATTTTTAGCAGTAATGCGACGGTTATAGTTTGTATATGTGTTTAGGTCAAATGTATTGAGAGTTCTTTTTTAAAGTAAGACAACTGCAGTTCTTACGTTCTTGTTGCACTGTGTGTCCTTTAGTTTGTAGCTTCCACAAGAGTGAATACGAAATATCAATTAGACAGGCACTATCATTTGTATTACGATTCCTCGAGAATTGAATTAAAATGTTTTATTGTGGCTTTATACGAACTGAAATCGGTCAGTATCTGTAATGGTCGATTTTCTACACAGTTGTGGATAAAGCTAGAAGCCTGTATTTTCGGTTGCCAAGAGAATCTACTATAACTATGTATATTTGCAAATTATACTATTCTACACTTTACAGTATACGAAATATTAGCAGTCGCAAAACGCTAATTCTGTCACTCACTGACTCAACGATTATCAAAATTCTTAGGTACTTCTAGAAGACACAAACGTCAAATTTTGTATTTAGATAGTGTTTAGCCCATAAATGGAAAGAAAAATTCAAACATCTGTAAAAATTAAATCCGTTCGAGAAAACATGTTCGCTTGATAGACTAGTATCTGCAAACTTGACATTTCGAGCAATGTGGTGCTGGCGATCTTGTCGTAGCGTGTTAGGTTCACGTGTGGAAGATCGCGTGTTCGATTCCTAGAACCGTAACCCTTTTTTTTCCATGTTAATATAGCCGTCGCCTTTCTACTAAGTGAAAAGTCGTCAGAAATGACATCAGGTACTTAATTAGAGAATTTAAATTGTAAAGAGTAACTGGTAAGATATTGCTTAAACTGCTGCATATGAAAAGAGTACCAATGACACCTACATTCTAGCTTGATTTCAGTTATAAGTGAGAACGGTTGCTCGTACTGTCGAAAATTCCGTCACATGACGCGGGGCAAAAACTTCAGACAGGGAGTAAAAACTTTAGATGGTTTCAAACCACAACGTGGCAGAGATAGGAAGACGCCATTGTTCTGGGAGACACACAGTCTATGCATAGCCTCCAAATAATACAAAACCTGCTCACTAGGAGCGTACCTCCTATGAGCAGGGTCGCCGCTGTAGTTCAAACGTCTTCCGCTGTAGGCGCCACAAGCCAACTTTATTTTGTGTAGATTCTTATGGGAGCCGAATAGGAAATAAGACGTAAAATATGTTCGTATATCACAACGCTTCATTTTGATCACTGATGTCGAAAACAATTATTATAACATCGATATTTTTTGTTATTATCATGTACACTGTTTATTAGGCCTAATTGATTGAAATTGTTTTGCGGGTTTTTCATTTCTTTTCGCAGAATATTCCCTTACGTACCTGGTCTGTCATATTGTTCGTGATATTAGTTAAGCAGGGCCGCAGAAATTTTTGTAATGTTAATGTGCTCAGAAGCTATGCATGCGAATCATTAGCGCACTGTAACTCGGGGTTAGGACTAACTTGGGGAGTAATATATTTTACAGTATGAACAGTACATTTGGCTTTTTTATGACTAATTCCAGTGGCTCGTTAGTTACACTCTCTCTAGTCTTGCCCGGAACATGACAAATATAGGTTTCGCGTATCGAAGACCACCTCTGTCTTTTCCTTTAATTAAGGCCATCGTTGGTGTCGGAGACTGTACACTGCTATCTTGTTCACACAGTCCTCACAATGTATATTTTATTCGACGACACATATCTTTATTATGAGTTTCTGAAATAAGGCTTTCTTGGCAGACTTCTTTGCTTACATTTCCCTTGTCTGTAGCTATTTTATCGTCCTTCCGTTTCACAGATTTTTCAATTTCTCTTCTCGGTTCTTTCAGCTTAATTAGTTTACTTGGCGGATACGTTTAGAAAACAGTAGGAACTGTATCAGGATTCAATTTATTTATGTTCAGGCTGGACTTATAGTCTGAGGTAAGAAAATGATTACTGGATACCACAGAATGCTCACTGGGCTGCCATAACTTATCAAAAAGAAAAATTGTTCAGGCAACAATAAAATATACAACCACTGATCTCTAAGAAATACTCATACGTCTTTTTATATATTTTTCCCAAAATTGTCTCATGGAGTCATTGCTCAGAAATTCGTGACAACTAACTCAAGTAGCTTTATTTCGGGAGCCCTGATTTCAAAATGGCACACAAGAATATGCCATTTTCCGCAACACACTCAAAAAGTTGTACATTCTCACGTAGAAAACAATACGTCACACTCTTTTAGGATGCACAATGAGCATTACAATGCTTTGTACCAGAAGGCACTTCAGTCACGTTTCGCGGGCGTGATGTTGTTATGTGGCGCCTCTAGCGACCATTGTTTCAACAAGAGCAGCGCCTGTTGTTACTGCTAGTGAGAAGGCTTTTATATTATCGGAGGCTAAGGTCTATGTTATCTACGCTCTGTGCCATAGAGTGGAAACGCCATAGAGTGAGTATTGCGTTCTGTCTTCTCTAGGAGGTGCTGCTCACGTTATCATTATATAAATACGCGAACTTGAAAACTGAAGTGCCGATTTTCAATGACAATTTCATCAGGAGGCCAATGACACTTATATAATTTGAAAGATGGTTCGCTGTAGAAGTGAACAATACAATAATCATTAGTGTGCATAGCCGTTGAAAGTGGTAAAACGAAGCAGATGTTTTCAAATCTATAGTTCTGATCACGATTTAAAATCTCCAACTCTAAAAGAAAAGTGAACGTCAAAAACTGAAGTACTACCAACTCTTAGGGGTGATCGATATTAGAAAAATATCAATGGTAACATCAATGTTCAATTCAAAGAAATCGACGTACTATGAGCATCGAAAGGAAAAAGTCGGCCGGCCGCGGTGGCCGAGGGGACTGAGGCGCTCCAGTCACGGTCTGCACGGCCACTACGGTCGGGGGTTCGAATCCCCCCTCGGGCATGGATATTTGTGCCGGCCTTAGTGTTATCTAGTTCATAAGTAGTTTGTAAGTTTAGGGACTGATGACCCCGTGGTTAAGTCCCATAAGCTATACAAACATTTGAAACATTTTTGAAAAAGTCCGTGAATATCAGTGTTTTGGGTGCCGAAACAAACACTTCTCGGCAGAACACAGACGTACATTACTAGACTGGCACTATCGAATACAGTATTATTGCTCTTCCTGTCACGTTAATCAATGAATCAACAGTTATTTGTGTACGGATATAACAGTCGTAAGAAATATGGATAAACTGATAAAATTTCGCCATATTTAGAGTTTTGACGATAAGACTAAATTTTACTTACGGTGGTGGCGTAGTTTGGAGATGTTGGCAACGAAAGGTTTGCTTTATGAGACATACGTACAAAAACCTGTCAACTACAGAGCGGGAAAAGAATTGATCATTTTCTTCACGGTCAACACGAAATATTATGCCCCTAATTCTACGTGACTGGTATCCGAAGTGTCTCATTGGTCAGTCGCTGTCAACTTCATCACACTACGCCACGCCGCTGTGGAGTAGCCGAGCGGTCTAAAGCGCCTCGCTGCGGAGCGCTAGGTTGCTCGCCGTCGGAGGTTCCAGTCCTCCCTGGGGCATGGGTGTGTGTGTTTGTCCTTGTTGCTGTTATGGTCTTCAGTCCGGAGACTGGTTTGATGCAGCTCTCCACCCTACCCTATCCTGAGCAAGCCTCTTCATCTCCTCATAAGAACGGCAACCCACATCCATTTGAATCTGCTTACTATACGCGTCTCGTGGTCAGTCTGCGTCAGGCAGTGCAGCGGTGCGGACGGACTGTTTACGTCCCGCCGCCGAGTCTGCTGCTCGCGTGTGTTTACGTGACACAGTCGTCTCCGCTTGCGTTATTTACTTAGAACAATAATGGCCCACTCCTGGCGAAAATCAACATTGAAAATCAGTTTTTCGAATGAATATGCACGACCGAAGGCACTTGAAGTCGAACAATTTATTAGAGATGAAGTGAAGATTGACTGTAACGATCTTATCGGCATCCACTTCTCTATAGTGAGCAGTGTAGTGTATGTGAAGCTTACCAGCGACGCCGTCTGTGAGAAGATTCTAAACAGATCTAGGAATGGACTCAAATTCCGTCACTCAGATGGACATATCGGTGAAGTGACTATCGAACAAGCAGGTCTTGGACTACGAACAATTAGAGTGTTTGAACTTCCGTTTGAAGTACCTTCAGACGTGGTTGTTTCAGCGCTGCGCCCTTATGGGAACGTTATTGACCATATGGCCGAGAAATGGGCTCAATTTACAACATATCCGGTATTCAATGGGGTGCGGCAGGTCCGCATTGAATTGACCAAACACGTGCCATCTTATCTATATATTGGAGGGTGCCGTGCCATCATAATTTATGATGGCCAGCCGAAGACGTGCTCCGGTTGTGGCCAAGAAGGTCACGTTCGTTCTAGCTGTATGCAGCGCAGAATAACGCAGTTACCACCTGGTGATGAGCAGATCCCAACGGCATCGACGACGCTCCCATTGACTTATGTACAGGTTCTTCAAAATGAACCCAGCCAGCAGCCTGTGACGACACCACTTGATGAAACCGTGCCAAACACGGTAGAACTTCGGGGCAACGAGGACAGGATGGAGGCTACACCTGTGCCGGCTCCTGAACGTCACGTGAGGAAGGATAACGAAGTGTCTCCGAAGGAGGAAACAGATGCCGCCTCTATGGTCGTGCCTACCGCCGCCTTCGTGCCAGACAGTCAGAGTAACCAGACTTCGTCTGATACTGACGTACACGTGCGAAAACAACGGTCACCACAGAGAAGGAAGAAACGTCGGCTTGCACCGTCTGATATCTGCCGATCACAATCTAATGATGAATCCCAAGACCTTCTACAATCAGAAGACCCTAAAGTGGAACTTCCTGCCCCACTCCAGTCGGAAGCGGAATCGACACGGCGTCTGTCTATAACTCCTACTACAAATGATGACCAGCAGTCAGCCATTCGTCAGTCGTACACCGACGACACATCAACGCATGTTGACTCACCAGGGGCTTCAACTGACGACCAGCGTCCAAGCAACGCAGCATGGCACGAAGATGTTGAAGATAATTCATCCACATCTGACGTAGCAACAGATGTTGCTACTAAACTAAATGTATGCTAATCGATGAGGGTTTGGGGGAGAATGTGCTACCTGATCTTCGTGTTACAATGACCATCCCTGTAAATATGGCACAAGGGCAGGCTTACAGAATTGGATCTATCAACATTAACACAATCCAGACGCAGATAAAGTTTCAGTTAATCCGTGACATGATGCGGGCGTCGGATCTAGATATTGCCCTTCTACAAGAAGTTCGCCTGGAGTCATTTCCAGATATTTATGGTTATGATACATATCAAACGCCATCTTCTTCCAACGGTAGTGGGACGGCCGTACTTCTGAGAAAAGGTATTGTGGTTGATGACGTCGCTTACTTACCATCGGGCAGGGGCCTTGCTGTGACATTCCATGGTGTCCGGATCATCAACGTTTATGCTCCCTCCGGCACGGACAAACGAAGGGAACGCTCGCACTTCTACTCAGAAGAGATAGCTCCACTGTTTGCAGGTCAATACGATCACATTATTCTTGGAGGAGACTTCAACTGTGTGCTCGCCATAAAGGACCAAATTCCTCATTTTACCACGTGCCAAAAACTAAAATTGCTTATTCAAGAACTGGACCTGATAGACACATGGGAGCATACGCATGGTGATCGACCTGGATACACTTTTTTCACCAGCCATTCTGCGATTCTGTTGAGCACCTCCTCATTAGTTACGTGATCTACCCACCTAATCTTCAGCATTCTTCTGTAGCACCACATTTCAAAAGCCTCTATTCTCTTCCTGTCCGCACAGCTTATCGTCCATGTCTCACTCCCATACAAGGCAACACTCCAGACAAATGCCTTCAGAAAAGACTTCCTTACACTTAAATTAATATTCGATGTTAGCAAATTTCTCTTTTTCAAAAATGCTTTTCTTCCCATTGCCATTCTGCATTTTATATCCTCTGTACTGCGACCGTCATATGTTATTTTGCTACCCAAGTAACAAAACTCATCTACCACCTTCATTGTTTCGTTACCTAATCTAATTCCTTCAGCATCGCCTGATTTTCTAAGACCGCATTCCATTATTTTTGTTTTGCTTTTGTTAATGTTCATTTTATACGCTATCTTCAACACACTGTCCATTCCATTCAACTGCTCTTCCAGGTCCTTTGCTGTCTCTGACAGAATTACAATGTCATCAGCAAAACGCAATGTTTTTATTTCTTACCCCTGAACTTTAATCCCTATTCCATATTTTTCCTTGCTTTCCTTTACCGCCTGCTCGATGTACAAATTGAATAACATCGGAGAAAGGCTACAACCCTGTCTTACGCCCTTCCCAACTAATGCTTCCCTTTCATGCCCTTCAAGTCTAATAACTGCGGTCTGGCTTTTGTACAAGTTGTAAATAATTCTCCTTTCCCTGTATTTTACCCCCGCTGACTTCAGAATTTGAAAGAGTGTATTCCAGTCAACATTGTCAAAAGCTTTCTCTAAATCTACAAAAGCTAGAAACGTAGGTTTGCCTTTCCTTAATCTATCTTCTAAGATAAGCCGTAAAGTGAGTATTGCCTCCCGGGTTCCTACGTTCCTCCTGAATCCAAACTGATCGTCCCCGAGGTCAGCTTCGACTAGCTTTTCCATCCTCCTGTAGATAATTCGTGTTAAAATTTTGCAACCATGACTTATCAAACTGATAGTTCTGTAATTTTCAAAATCTATCTGCGCCTGATTTCTTTGGAATGGGGATTATTACATTTTTCTTAAAGTCTGAGGATATTTCGCCTGCCTCATACATCTTACACACCAGTTCAAATAGTTTGGTCATGGCTGGCTCCCGCAGAGACTTTAGTAGCTCTGAGGGAATATCATCTACTCCCGGGGCCTTGTTGCGACCTAGGTCTTTCAGGGCTCTATCAAATTCATCTCTCAGTATCGTATCTCCTATGTCATCTTGATCTACTTCCTCTTCCCTTCCTACAACATTGACTCTAAGTTCATTTCCTTTGTAGAGCTCCTCTATGTACTCTTTCCACCTTTCTGCTTTCCCTTCTTTGCTGAGAACAGGTTTTCCATCTGAGTTCTTGATATTTGTAGAACTGCTTTTCTTGTCCCCAAATGTTTCTTTTATTTTCCTGTAGGCAGTATCTACTTTTCCCCTTCTTATACATTTTTTCTACAGATTTGCATTTGGCTTCTAGCCACTCCTACTTAGCCATTTTGCACTTCTGTCAATCTCATTTCTTAGTCGTCTGTACTCCATTTTGCCTGTTTCATTTACTGCATTTTTATATTTTCTCCTTTCATCAATTAACTGTAGTATTTCCTGTGATATCCAAAGATTTTTTGTAGGTCTTGCTTTTCTACCTATTTTGTCCTCTGCTACCTTCACTATCTCATCTCTCAATGCTACCCATTTCTCTTCTACTGTTTTATTTCCCCCCGTTTCTGTCAATTGTTGCCTAAAGCTCCCTCTGAAATTCTTAAGAATTTCAGGGTCCTTCAATTTATCGAAGTCCCATCTCCTTATTTTCCTACCTTTCTGCAGTTTTTTCAGTTTCAGCCTACAGTTCATGACCAATAAGTTATGGTCAGAGTCTATATCTGCCCCCGGGTTTGCCTTACAGTTTAAAACCTGGTTCCGGAATCTATGTTTTACCATTATAAAATCTATCTGATACCTTCCGGTGTCTCCTGGTCTCTTCCACGTATACAACCTTCTTTTGTGATTCTTAAACCAGGTGTTTGTTATGATTAAATCATGTTCCGTGCAAAATTCTACCAGGCGACTTCCTCTTTCATTTCTTCTGCCCAGTCCATATTCACCTACTATTTTTCCTTCTCTTCCTTTTCCTACTACCGAATTCCAGTCTCCAATCACAATTAAGTTTTCCTCTTCCTTAATTGTCTGAATAATTTCCTTTAACTCCTCATACATTTCTTCAATCTTCTCATCATCGGCAGAGCTAGTTGGCATATAAACCTGTACTACTGTTGTCGGTGTTGGCTTCGTATCTATTTTGACAATGATAATGCGATCACTGTGCTGCTTATAGTAGTTTACTCGCATTCCTATTTTCTTATTCATTATCAGTCCTACTCCTGTGATACCCCCAACTGATTTTGTATTTATAATCCTGTACTCACCTGACCAGAAATCATGTTCATCCTGTCACCGAACTTCACTAATCCCCACTATATCTAACTTCAACCTATCCATTTCCCTTTTTACATTTTCTAATTTTCCTACGCGATTAAGGGATCTAACATTCCACTCTCCGATCCGTAGAATGTCTTTCCTGATGACAACATCCTCCTGAGTAGTCCCCGCCCGAAGATCCGAATGGGGGACTATTTTACCTCCGGAATATTTTACCCGAGAGGATTCCATCATCATATTTTCAAACAGTAGAGCTGCATGTCCTCGGTAAAAGTAACGGCTGTAGTTTCCCCTTGCTTTCAGCCGTTTGCAGTAACTGTGTGGCAGAGCCACATTAGCTGATGTTACAGGGCCAGCTCAGTCAATCATCCAGACTGTTGCCCCTGTAACTACTAAAAAGGCTGCTGCCCCTCTTCAGGAACCACACGTTTGTCTGGCCTCTCCACAGATACCCCTCCGCTGTGGTTGCACCTACGGTACGGCTATCTGTATCGTTGAGGCACGCAAGCCACCCCACCTCGGCAATGTCTGTGGTTCATAGGGTCCTTAGGTTAGTTTAACTTAGTTTAAGTAGTTTGTATGCTACGGACTGATGACCACGCAGTTTGATCCGATAGATTTACAAAACATACTACGCCACCACTGCCGTAAGTAAAATTCTATCGCCGGCCGCGCTGGCCGAGGGGACTGAGGCGCTCCAGTCACGGTCTGCACGGCCACTAAGGTCGGGGGTTCAAATCCCCCCCTCGGGCATGGATATTTGTGCCGTCCTAGTTCGTAAGTAGTTCATAAGTAGTTTGTAAGTTTAGGGACTGATGACCCCATAGTTAAGTCCCATAGACTATACAAACATTTGAACTTTTTTTTTTTTTTTTAATTCTATAGTGTACTAGACAAACTGGATGATATTTGTGTAATACTAATTCACTAATCCGCAACATCCTTTTATTATGAAGTTGACAAAATTATGCGAAATATAACACTAACTTGCTGATAATTGTATATTCATCCACCAAAGGTGGCAGTAATATACACGAAGAAAGGATTGAACATTAACAAGGCAATCGACTTTCCGGACTTTCCAAATACTGTTGCATCTTACCAAACGAAACAAAACCAGACAAAAGAGACAGGTAATGGATTTTAAGAGAATCCGTGGCTGATGTACAAAAAAATTCACAGAAAAGGACTCCCTCAAAAAGAAATGATATCCCATCAAAAACATAAAACATACAAAAATGCAAGTCTCGCGACGAATTCCTTCCGCCACAAAATGTCGTGAGATCTCATGGGAAACCAAGTCAGTTATTTTAATTAGTGTTCATGGAACCACCTAATCAAAACCGTGTCATGAATTTTTATCTAATTATTTATTTACCAACATCTGTAGTGATTATATCAAAATTATACATCTTTATTTCTATTGACTTGGCAATCGAAGCATAAAAAATGACATAAGAATAAATATAATTATCTCGCAATTGCACATCGTCATAATGACGTAACAATAATTTATATTCTATTACATAACCGAACATAATCACATAAGAACGAAGTACACTCATGTACATAAAACGTTTTTTAAGTATTAGTGTATGCTGCCATGGTAAACCAAGTAGTTGTTTTAGTTAGTGCTCATAGAACAACATATTTGTTATCTACCACTTATTTGTCATCTACCAACATTTATAGCGACTATATTAGTATCATACATCTTTAGTTCTATAATACATATAATAACTTCGCAATCTCGCCACAATATAATCACATCAGAATACACATAATGATTGGGCAATTATACATCGATATATAAAAATAATTTATATTCCACTTTGTATCGAAACGTAATTACGTGGGAATGAAATACTTCACATCTGCGTAAGGTATTTTAAATATTAGTTTACATTGCCAAGCGATTACCAAGTCTTTATATTTATTACAGAAATAGAGATGTATAATTTTGACAGAGTCACTGCAGATGTTAGTAGACAACTAATTAGATAAAAAATTATGACAAGGTGTTGAATAGGTGGTTTCATGAACACTAACGAAAATAACCGAATTGGTTTCCCATAAGATCTCAAGACTTTTTATGGTGGAAGGAATTCGTCGCGAGACTTGCATTTTTGTACATTTTATGTTTTTGATGGGATATGACTTTCGCCACATACAGCAATGTCAACATAGGCAAAATATGGGTTGTTTACATTACATGATGTTTTGGGAAAACATTTACAATGCACTCGACAATCAAAAACCGTTTAGAGGTATAGTTTCGACTCATCTTAACTAAGTTATTTATCTTAAGAGCAGATCTGCACCGAAATTATTGGCAGCCCTGTAAATTCAGTTAATGCCACCCATAACAGACTTTCAGTTGATTATCATATTCACCAGTAAAAATGCTGTTCATCTGTAATTCTGTTTCTTGTTAAAATAAGTGACAATACTTTCACCTCGTGACATTACAAACGATATCATCGCATTTATAATAGTAATAATGAGAAAATTGCGTCACCTTTATTACTACGTATGTTATAAGAATACAAGAAGCTAGTTACTGTTAAAAACAGTGCTTGATGTCAGTTGTAAATGAGAAAAACGACTGCGCGTACTGAAGGGAACTCAGTTACACCAGAAATGTTCAAATGTTTGTTAAGCTTAAGGGACTTAACTACGGGGTCATCAGTCCCTAAACTTACAAACTACTTATGAACTACCTACAACTAAGGACGGCACAAATATCCATGCCCGAGGGGGGATTCGAACACCCGACCGTAGTGGCCCTGCAGACCGTGACTGAAGCGCCTCAGTCCCCTCGGCCACCGCGGCCGGCCAGTTCCACTAGACGCGGCAAAAACGTTATATGTTGGCTACAAACTAATACACGCCAGACATGGGGATACGTACTGTGAATGTTATCTATCGTCTGTGATGTTGGCTGGAATACATTTTTTCAGAATCTGAAGGTAGTAGGGGTAAAATATAGGGAGCGAAGAGTTATATTCAACTTGTAAAAAAAAACAGACAGCAATTATTAGAGTCGAAGGGCATGAAGGGGTCGCAGTGATTGGGAATGGAGTAAGACAGCGTTGTAGCCTTTCCACAATGTTGTTCAATCTATACATTGAGCAAGCTGTGAAGGAATGCTAGGGGAAATTTGGAGAGGGAATTAAAGTCCAGGTTTGCTGACGACATTGTAATTCTGTCAGAGACAGCAAAAATCTGAAAGAGCAATTAAACGGCATGGACAGTGTCGTGAAAGGGGAATAATATAAACATTTACAAGAGTAAAACAAACATAATGGGGTGTAGTGTCAGATGCTGAAGGAATTAGATTAGATAATGAGACATTAAAAGTAGTCGATGAGTTTTGTTTTTTAGGTAGCAGGATAACTTCTGACGGGCGAAGTAAAGAAGATATAAACAGCAGAATGGTTATGGGAAGGGAAGCGTTTTGAAGAAGTGAAATTTGTTGACATCCAATATTAATTTAAATATTAGGAAGTCCTTTCTAAAAGCATTTGTCTGGACTGTAGCACGGTATGGAAGTGAAACGTGGACTATAATGAGCTGAGACAAAAAGATGATAGAAGCTTTCGAAACGTGGTGTTACAGAAGAATGATGAAGATTAGATGGGTAGATCACGTAACTAATGAGGAGGTGCTCAACAGAATCGGGGAGAGAAGGAGTTTGTGGCATATCCTGACTACGAGAAGGGATAGGTTGGTGGGACACATTCTGAGACATCAAGTAACTGTCATCTTAGCATTAGAAGAAAGTGTGTGGGGTAAAAATCGTAGAGGGAGACTGAGGGACAAATACAGAAAGCAGATTCAAGAGGATGTAGGTTGCCGTACGTATTCTCAGATGATGACGGTTGCACAGGACAGGGTAGCATGGAGAATTGCATCAAACCAGTCTGCGGACTGAAAACCACAACAACAACAAGGGGTACAGTAAAATACTAGAAAAATGAATTACAACTACACCTACTTGAATGCATTATACAGTTCCTCTGCAACCGAAGAAGCCAAGCGTTCGCAACGTAAAAGAATCAGCGCTGTGATTGTGTGAACCTAAGGATACAGTTAATTGGGTAATGACACAAATACGATATTTTTAGTCCCAAATATATAAAGATATTCACTAGTTGTTTAGTGTACACTGAGAGTGGTCAGGTTATGGTAGCATGCATCGTAAACGTCATTGGGAAAAGTGAGCAAATTACGTTTATGTTTGTGAATATTGCAAAAATTCACTAGTTCCAAGCAGATTGATAGTACACATAAAAACAAGAATAAAAAAAATAAAAATAAAAAATATAATAAACTAAAATTAAAAAAAATTAAAAAGAAGAATAAAAAAATTAAATAGTCAACTAAATCAAACAAAAAATAAGCAATTCAGTAAAACAACTACCACGTCGGGTATTTCCAGCGAATCATGTGAGTCAAGTTTGCTACTTCATGGCTCTCGATTAATAAACTTCAAGGGCCCCGCTTGCGAACGTTAAATAGCTGGCGATATGACCAGCCATATCGCCTGCAATCCATCGCTCGCTTCGACCTCATCACATACGAACGATTTACTAAATTATTTCAACCTGTATTCCGTATTTAACTACGTCATGTACTTTTTTTTACATCCAGTACACCTGCTATGTTTAGCAGCAATTGCAATTGATCTTCACCGATAGGCAAGAGCTTGTAAAGCTAAAAATAATGGTTAAAAAGAATATTGCACTGTATTAAATTTGTCTTTGAACGTTTATATTTATTGTTATGTGGTTATAGGAAACATTTCAGTTTTTACTGACGCCAAGCGCTATAGCCACATTTTAAGCCTTTATTTCGAATACACGTTTTCATGTTCTCTTCTTCTTTAACATTTCTACGTTTCTTTTAGTGCTTAGTAGTTTAGCTACAAAACATTTATAAAATGGCACAGCATAGTTCAATGTGTCTGTAAAGATGTTACGAATGGCAACTTGTAATTTCAAACAATAAATTCAGTACCGAAAGATTTTATGTATTCTCAAAATATCATCGACACTGAATATGTGTCGAGGAATTGAATTAAAATTTGTACCAAGGCCGAGATTCGACTCCGGACTGTAATACAAATTTTAATTCAGTGCCTCTAGATAACGAATTTATTGTTTCATATTAATACGCCTAGGTACAAAGCAGAAATATTCCCATTTACGTCCAATGCTCTTCCAAAGTTCTGGAGCCTCGCCAATGTTGGTACGAATTACATGGGAGAATATCGAAGCAAAATCAAGGTTAGAATTGTCGAGGGAGACGTCATTCAGTTATTGTGCGTATTCGCGTTAAACATGAGGCCTTGTTGCCTGAGTGAGTAAAACGATTGCCAAGTAAACGGGAGATCCTAGGTTCGACTACGTCACACTAAATTTAATTCAATACCACGCCCTATAAGCAAGTATAAGCTTCGAAAAGTGATCTGTGCTGTATTTAATTGCAAGAGCTTACTGATTCTGCCATGTAAGTAATTTTCATAAATATTAAGTGTAAAAGAAATTGTTACAAATACAAAACCTAAAAAGAAAGTTTTTTTTTTAACAGATGCAAGTTGACATTAGTATAGACCAACGATAACATAGATCGGGTATGAAGTATACTGAAACATCAGTGTAACATGTCTCAATCTCTGTCTAGTTTTTCTTACCTACAGCAGTCAGAAAGCTACACTTCTGATACTATATCAGATAAGTGTGAATGTTGGTATCGTAGTCCACAATCCAGAGACTAGTTTGATGTAGTTCTTGACGCTACTCTGTCATGTGCAAGCCTCTGCATTTCTGAAGAACAACGGCAACCTGCTTACTGTATTCGTCTCTCGGTCTTTCCATGCGAATTTTACCGCACAAACTTCCCTCCAATGCTAAACTGACGATTTATTGATGTGTCAGAATGTGTCTCATCAATCGATCTCCTTCTTTATACAAGATATGGCAGAAATTTGTTTTCTATCAAATTCTGTTCAGTAGCTACTCATAGGTTACGCGATCTTCCCATCTACTCTCCAGCAATCGTCTGTAGCACCACATTTCAAAGGTTAACTATCATCTCTTTGTCTTTTAACTCCGTATCGTCCACGTTTTACTCCCGTAAAATGCTACACTCCAGACATATGCTTTCAGAAAGGACTTCTCAACATTTAAATTTATTTTGATAGTCAGCACATTTCTGAGTGCGAATAGTATCGTGTATGAATTTCTAAAATAGTTTTTACAGTAAGGAGCGTGAGCGTCTGCAGTGCCATCAAAACCGAGAATGACTAAAACAACTTTTACCTTTCCTTAGTTTCCTATGATACGGGGAAGGTATAAACTGATACGTCGCATGATCGTTTATTGATGATTGTCTCGTAATGTACAGATAATACCTAAGAATCTCATTTCCTTTAAAGAACTAAAAATTCCTGGTAAACAGTAGAAGGAGCATATTGCAGAAGGACTTTACATGTCTAGCCAACAACGCGAGATATAAGTCGCTATACTTCCAATCAAATCAGTTCAAGCGAAAGATATGAACATTGTAAGAGTTGCAATACCTATATTAATTAATGTGATAAAGAACTCACCTCACTTGTAGCCAAAGGGGAAAACCATGCAGGCGCATTGATAAATTCAAAGGTAATAAACTGTTTCTCTACACAGAAGAAGCCAGGAAGCCAGTTTCGTAATTGTTGCTACATCTGATCAACAAAAGGCAAATATCTTCAACACTGTCGCTTCTGAAAGAATAGTGATTAGATTTACAAAAATATTCGTTTATTGGAAAGCAACGTTAAGTGTAAAAATGGACAGACCATTAAACTCCATGAAAAACTTACTTATAAATGAAAATTCTGTTCATAACATCAGACAAAAAGAAAACTTTATGATTCTCATGCATGCAAACGTGTTTATATTCTATTGCTTGCAGCAGAATAAGTTGCATTTGTACATACGTTTGATAACAGTTATTAGTGAATAATTTGTCTCTTATGTCGCTAAATATCTGAGATTTGGCTGTTTTCAAGATAATTCATGTGTTTTAGTAGCTTGGTTAAGTAAGGAACGTAAAAGTAAAAAAAAAAAAACATTTCGTTAATTAAGTCGAAAAATAAGTAAACACGAAAATTATCTTTGCAGCAACTTTGTGTGTCTACTTCCTCGCCGCTTGGAACACTAGTGTCGCTCCAGTTGTCAAAAGGTAACAACTTTCTCAGCAGAGTGTACCGCTGAAACTAACATCCGAATCAAGAATTATAGAAGGTTGTTGGCAAGTTTAGAAGGCGATGACCTCAGCAGTTTAGATTTACAAATAATTGGACATATTTTAATTATTGTTCTTTTTAATTTAATAATAACTGAATTCCGTTTGTATCCATACGTTCCATTTTTACACGTTTCCATTTTATATTTTATATCATTTACGACATGCAGTCTGCCAATACGTAAAAAAAATTGGTTATTATTTAAAATATTAGCACTGCATTCGACAAATACTAACGGTTTTACAGATTAAATGAGTAAATTTATCTTTATCTGTGCATAACGCTATCACAAGCAGATCTGTACCTGACAAGACTTAACTCGCTGACATATAAATCCAGTTATTACCAGACCTAGAAGTGGTTTTTAGTGCCGTGAGAAGTCGTGGAGGGTGGGAATAACAATCCCACAGCCTCGCAGTTCGAAACTGCTTTCGAAAGCTACGTTTTGGTTGCAAACCAAATGTTAATTTTAACTGCAATCCTAATTGGCCCACTTAAGAGCTCCTTGATTTCATTCACGTTCAGACAAGTACATCCATTAGTGCTGATTGCAGTGCTATTGTAAGAAATCGTGACAGTAAATGCATAACTCACCCATTTAGTTTGACTTTGCTTTTGGCTAAGAAACTGAACGAAAACGAATAGCCACTTTTCACAGGTTGCACTAAGTTCCGATGTTTCAAATTACGGTATCTTGAAAAGTTTCTAATGATGGTATACAAACATCGATATTTAATATGTACATTTCTCTGTAGAAACTCGTTACCTCTACTTGTCAGGAGCCGCTCGAGAGTGACTGTGTGCTCTAAGGCGCCTTGCTGCGGAGTGTACGTCTGCTCCCATTCGAAGCCGCGGCGGGTTAGCCGTGCGCATTGGAGCGCTGTGTTGCCGTGCGCGCGGCCGTCCGCCGTCGAGGGTTCGAATCCCCCCTCGGGCATGGATGTATGTGTTGTCCTTAGGTTAGTTTACCTTAGTTTAAGTAGTTTGTAAGCTACGGACTGATGACGACGCAGTTAAGTCCGATAGATTTACAAACATTTGAACATTTGATTTTGGTGTGTGTATGTTGTCCTTAGAATAAGTTACTTTAAGTAGTTTGTAAGTAAGTCTAGGGACTGAGGACCACTTCAGTTTGGTCCCACAGATTTACAAACATGAGCGTGTGATCAGCATTGCAGGACATAAGGAACGACGTTTAGCTTAGGATGAATTAACATGTTCCAGATAGTTCTCATGTCGACTGTCACATTTATGATTTACGTGCAACACGAACAGTGTTCATCTATGTTTCTATTGCTTATGAAAATAACTGTCAATACATTTCACCTGATTACATGTAAAAACGAGAACCATCCTATTATTATTAACCTCCATGAGTCACGGTGATTATAACCTCTTTGCCTATGTGACTTAACCACAGGGAAGAATGCAGTGCAACACCAAAGATGACATTATCCATGTCGCAGGGCAGGCAATAAGCGGCCTTAATAGTGGTGGTGATTAAATGTCTAACGTTGGAGACCTACATGAAAGGACACGAACATGTCTCTCGTAGGGAATGCGGATGCTAAACTTCGTTTTATTGGTAGAATAGCGGGAAGATGTTATTCATTTGTAAAGAAGACCGCGAACAGAAAGCTTCTTGAATGTTTGGAACTTAGAAGCAGTTCAGAGGCGGGTTACTAGATCTTTTATAGGTAGGCAATACTCACGAGTTATCTTACAAGATCGGCTAAAGAAAGGAAACACCACAATTCTAACTTCGGTAGATTTTAAGAAAGCTTTTGACAATATTGATTGGAATACAGTCGTTCAAATTCTGAAGTCATCAGGGGTAAAATATAGGGAACGGAAGGTTATTTACAACTTGTACAAAAGCCAGGCATGAAATGCACGGCCTGGTTGGGAAGGTAGTGCGAGCTGTATGTTTTCCTCAATGTTATTTGTACATTGAGCAAGCCGTGAAGGAAAACAAAAAGGAATTTGGAGAAGGCATTGATATTCAAGGCTAAGAAATAAAAACTTTGCGGTTTTGTTGATGACATTGCAATTCTATCAGAGACGGCAAAGGACCTAGAAGAGCAATTGAACGGAATGAACAATGTCTTGAAAGAAGCGTATAAAATCAACATTAAGAAGAGCAAAACGAGGGTAATGGAATGTAGTGTAAGGAAATCAGGCGATGCTAAAGCAATTAGATTATATAATGATGCAATATAGATGGCAGATGAGTTTTGTTACTTGGGCATTAAAATAAGATACGATGGTCCCAATGCGGTACAAAATGCCGACTGTCAATGGGAAGAAAAGCGTTTCTTAAAATAAAATTGTTAACAATGAATATTAATTTAAGTGTACGCATGTCTATCTTATATGAAGGCATTTGTGTGGAGTGTTGCTTTCTACGGCAGTGAAACATGGAGGATAAATAATTCAGACAGGAAGAGGACAGAAGCTTTTGAAACGTGGTGCTACAGAATAATGCTGAAGCTTTGGTGGGTAGATCGAGTAACTAATGAGAAGATACTGAACTGGGGAGAAAAGGAATTTCTGGCTTACCTTGAGTAAAAGAAGAGATCGGTTGGTAGGACACATTATTAGATATCAAGGAATCGAGAATTTAGCATTGGAGGCAAGTGTGTGGTGTAAAAATCGCAGAGGGAGACCAAGAGACGAATATAGTACGCAGATTCAAATAGATACGCTTTGCCGTTCTTATAGGGAGATGAAGTGGCTTGTCCAGGATAGAGTAGGGTGGAGCTATGCATTAAACCAGTCTCCGGACTGAAGACCACAACAACAATAAAAGTTTCGATCAATGCTTGAGTATAACAGAGATGCTTCGGCCAATCAAATGGGAATGGCTGCAGGAAAGGCGAAGTTCCTTTCGAGAAATTCTACTGTCGAAGAGGGCCAGAATTTGAAACTGAGTGTAGAATGACTTTACTGTCGCCAGCTTACATTACACTAAAGACACAGAGGTGAGAGAAATTATGGGCCTTGCAGTAATATAAAATCGTCCCTCTCTCATTCACTCCACCTGTGTGGGGAACAGAAATACCTAGTTAGAATCGTTTGTATTGGATACTCTCCGCCATGCGCCTTATGGCGGATTTTGAAGTACGTAGTCATATGTAGAGGTAGATTTAGATGTAATAGATGCGCAGACGAACATTTGGTAAAAGGTTACAAATGACAAGGAGGGGGAGGGAGGAGGGCGATTGTGTTGAAGGGTTGTTACTATAAGTACCCCTTTCAGTAAAGTCATTTCACAAAAAAATAATAGTTGTCATCACCTTTTAATAGACTATATGTTTAATCGACTTGTACATGTCAGTTACATCTATAATATGGCACTTGCTACAGCCAATCACAGCTGGAAATTTGTGTCTGACGGGGGGCGTGCTTAGGTAGTCCTTGCAGGTGCGGTGATCACTAGCGCAACTGCCTATAAAGCGGGAGACCCGGTTCGAATCCCGGCGAGCTACACATTTTCAGCTTTGTCCATGCGCAGTTGATGTGAATAAATCACACATCATTTTGCTGTGACTCAGCCCCATATGAAATTAATGAGAAGTAAATGAAAGAAATCTTGCAAGCGTAGATATACTGAGAAAATATATTAGTTAATGAAACGCTGCCTATGTGGAAAGAACGGAAAGATAGGTAAAACGTGTTTTCTATCAAAATAAGTTATTGTAGAGCCAGTGTACACGTTAAATTTTTTGTTTGGCTTTTTTTCTGTATAAAAAATATGTTCTAGCGATTACAGATCCTATAACGTATTATCAAGCAATCATTTTCGATTATCTGTCCCACTCCTCTGTCCATCTCTTTCCCTCTGTTTTTCCTTTCCTCGAACGACCTATTAACCCATAGTCAATAACGATTCAGAAAATATCGTTCATGTGAAACACAGCTAGCTCTTTACTCACATGATGTGATGAGTACTGTCAATAAGGGATGTCAAATAAATTCTGTATTTATAGAATTACGGAAGGCTTTGAAACTGTATCTCTCACGCGTCTTCTAATCAAATTGCGTGCCTATGGAATATCGCCACAATTGTGCCCATGGATTCGTTATTTCCTGTCAGAAAGGACACAGTACGTTGTAACTGACGGATAGTCATCGGGTAGAACAGAAGTGATATCTGGCGTTCACCAGGGAAGTGTTATAGGGTCCCAACTGTTCGTTATTTTTATAAACGATTCAGAAGACAATCTGAGTAGCTCTCTTAGACTGTTCGCAGATGATGCTCTCATTTGTTTGTTAGTAAAGTCACCAGCAGATCAAAAGCAACAGTAAAATGATTTAGATAAGATATCAGCATGGTGCAAAAGTTGGCAATTGGCCGTTTAGTGTGACGTCATCCATAAGACCACTAAAAGAATTTCGTTAAACTTCAGTTACACGATAAATCAATGAAATCTACAGGCCGTCAACTCAACTAAATACCTATAAATAAGAATAACGAACAGTTTAAATTGGAAAGAACACGTAGAAAATATTGTAGGGAAGGAGAACTAAAGGCTACGTTCCATTAGCAGAAGACTCAGAAGATACAATAGTTATTCTAAAGAAACTGCTTACACTTGGCATGTGCGTCCTACTTTGAAGTATTGCTACGCATTGTCGGATCCACACCAGGTGGGACTGACGGACGATTTAGAGAATGTTCGGAGAAGAGTGATGATGCACGAGTTGGAGTCGAAATCGTGAAAAGAAAGACGTTATTATTTCCGGCAAGATCAATTTGCGAAATTTCTTTCACCAACTTTTTTCCGAATGCGAACATGTTTTCTTAGCACCTACCTGCATGGGGAGACATTATCATCATCATCATAAAATAAAATAAATCAGATCGAAGACATATTTAGGTGTTCCTTTTTTCCCACAAGCTATTAGAGAATGGGACTGTAGAGAAATATCATAAAATCGTTTTGATGAACCCTCTGCCTTGCACTTCAATGTGACTTTCAGTGTATTTATGTAGATGTAGTGACTTTTGAACCATGTAAGCCACCAATTCAGTTAGAAATTTCATCATGAATACCCTCTTCTATTCTGTTCAAATGTTTGTAAACATATTGGATCAAACTGCTAATGTCATCAGTCCCTAGACTTACAAACTACGTAAACGAACTTACGCTAAGGACAAAACACACACACACACACACAAACACACACACACACACACACACACACATACACACTCACACTCACACGCACTACCACATGCCCGAGGGACGACTAGAAACTCCGGCGGAAACGGCTGCTCAGTCCGTAGCATGACACCTTAGACCACAAGGCCTCCTCATTTCCCATCCACCATCTCTAACCTCCTCCCTGTTGTCTCCCATCTCCCCATCTAACCAAATCCTTTTTCTCTCCCACTCTCTCTCCATTTCATCTTTTTTTGTCGTAGCTATTCGAAATTAATAAATGAAAAATAGAAACATCAGATTTTGTGGCAACTGATATCGAAGTTACTCTTACAGGAAACTAAGCGAAATAACAGCGTCGCGACGTTATTTACAGACTTCGTTACTACGATATTTTGATTTCCACTGCTGACCTTCACCTAACAGTTGTTCCATTGAAGGTGAACGTCATGTATGTGTTTCTGAAAATGAACCATTTAAACATGTAAGTCCGTACAATGGGATTTTACAAAAAGTTATTTTCGTCTGGCATTTCTGTCATTGCACCTAATAGGTATGCAGGTCAAAAGTTTCTGATGTTGGAAGATTTTAATGCGCGATAGATATCAACTAATTGACTTCTTTTTATTACGCTTAGCGGCTACCTACAAATAAGATACTTACTTTGTGCACATACCAAGTTACAGTGACCTCCTATTAAAATTCATTATAATGAGGACAGTTTGCAACTCACCGCAAAGTCATTCGTCGAGCCGCGACAGACACATTACGGTCTAACCACAGAAATTACCCTCTCTGGATCTCTCTTACCTGGATCCCACTCTTTCTTTCACAGTGACCCACACAATTTCCGTTTCCGCCAGTTCTTGTCCTTAACAAACCTGGTGCTACAAAAATACAGCTCCATGGCACGTAAATCCCTGAACCACCTCCGCTCCGTCCGCAAGATAATGCCATAGGCTAACATATTCAGTCGTGTCACTCACTGATGTGAAAGTTGCTATCGACTCCTATAATTGTGAATAATGCGTAGTAAGGAAACTACATCTACATGGGATACTCTGCAAATCACATTTCAGTGCCTGGCAGAGGGTTCATCGAACCACTTTTATGCTACTCATCTCTTGTTCCATTCTCGAGTAGCGTGCGTGAAGAAAGAACACCTAAATCTCTCCGTTCGAGCTCTGATTTCTCGTACTTTATTGTGATGATCATTTCTACCTGTGTAAGTGGGAGTCAACAATATATTTTTGCATTTGGAGGAGAATGTTGACGATTGAGTCTCGTAAGTAGCCCACGCCTCAGCGATAGACGCTGTTGTTGTAATGATTCCCAACCCAGATCCTGTATCATTTACGTAACGCTGTCTCCCCTGTATCGCTACAATACGAAACGAGCTGCCCTTCTTTGGACTCTTTCGATGTCCTCCGTCAAACCGACCTGATAAGGATCCCACACTGGGCAGCAATACTCCAAAAATGGACGGACAAACATAGTGTACGCAGTTTGTATAGTAGTTCTGTTGCATGGTTTAAGAGTTCTGCCAATAAAACGCAGTCTCTGGTTCGCCTTTCCCACGACATTATCTACGTGTTCTTTCCAATTTAAGTCTGAAGTAATAGTAATTCCTAGGTATTTAGTGGGGTTTACGGCCTTCACATTCGATTAATTTATCTTGCAAACAAATTTTAAGGGATTTCTTTTCGTACTCATGTGGACGACTTCACACTTCTCATTGTTTAGAATCAATTGCTAATTTTTGCACCATAGTGATATCTTATTCAGATCATTCTGCAGTTGGTTTTGATCTTCAGATGACTTGACTAGACGGTAAATGACGACGTCATCTGCAAACAACCTAAGAGAGCTACTCAGATTTTCTCCTAAATCGTTTATGTAGATAAGGAACAGCAGAGGACCAATAACACTACCCTGTGGAACGCCGGATATCACTTCTGTTTTAGTCGATGCCTTACCATCGATTACAACAAACTGTGTCCTCTAATGTTTTTCGTATGTAATTAACGATTTAATTACTATAATGATTGAGTTCCAAGCATTATTGAAATATCAAATAATGAAATCGTTAAATAAATGTAAAAGCATCCGAAATTCACCGATTCATCGATATAAGCCACAACTTAATCATGAATAAATGCTTATGAATATGTATATATTTACATCTTACTCCGCTGAAAGTAAAATAATATAAGCATAGGAAAACATACTTTTTTGTTGCACTCTGTTCTTACTATAATTGACACTTTCTTTGTCGCTTTATAGTTCGGCATGGAATTTGATGATGCGCACATTTTTACACTTCTCTCGTTTTTGTTATCTAAATATATACTCTTGAGTGTTACTACTTTTGAATAAAAGGCGAATGTCTTGAAGATCTTTCTTGTTTGAGGGTCACATGTTCCAACAGTCGTGAAATTGGTTTGTATTTAGTTGGGAACAGTTGCTTGCTTTCGACGTTTTAGTGCCACGTCTTTGAGGGTTTTCCCTGAGTTACAACTGCAGTCTATGATTGCATTCCAAACAGGTTTATTACGTTTTTCACTTACTGTTTTGATTGTAATTGTAGTTGAGAAACCTTAAGGTTCCCGACTTGAAAAGCGGCATCTTTCTGCATTAGGTCAGATCATTTTCTGTTTATTACCAAATTTTGTTCTGAAAAGAAACACAGTCTACACTAAATATCTATGTTTTACAAGAAAATCGTAAATAAAATCTCCTGTAATAAACCGTTTCATACCATCCGAAAATATTCTCAAGAGGTTTAAGAAAGACAAATGAGGAGTTTTCTTTGTTATTACCGATTTTTGTGGCACTACATACATTTCATATTGTAAAAATGTATTATAAACAATATAAATGGCTCTATTCGCACTTATCCAATATCTTATTCATAAATAGAGCTAACGGTCGCTTGGAGCGGTCTTGTCGCGTTCTTGTCTTGTCTTGTTCTGTATATTGTAATAATACTAATGTGTAATCCATGTTCTAAAACAAACAAACAAAAATTATGTGCCTGCTTCGGCTAGACGAACGTCTTTCCAGTGCGTTGCGAACTATCATAATATAGTTGAATTTCAAAGTGGACTTTCTATTGTTAAAATCTTTTAAACTCGCTGTTTCAGATTTGATGTTTGCTTGTTAATATTATGATTCTAACGTTAGTGGATCGTTTTCCTTATTAATCTATATTAATGTATTCTCCTATATTTGCGGCAAAGTGTAATATGCCCTGCACCAAATACTAATTTTGCTCGAATCATCGTGCACCTACAGTCACTTAACGGCACTTTCCCGTACACTGCAACTTCATCACTAAGAAGTCGCAAATAGCTTCTCAACATGTCCGTCAGGTCTTTTATGTGTAGGTTACGAGGATTTCTCAAGGGAACTTGCTTCTTCAGTGACCGATTCCTGTTAGGCTAAGACGTTAGAAATCGAATACAAGAAGCGGCGTTTAGTATTTTTTCCCAAGCAGGCAGTCAACATTACTTAATGAATTATCCAGTCCATCCGTAGCTAATCTCAGCACTAATACGTCCCTCTGACGTGCGCATGCATATGTATGTACCGTAAACGTGCCTTAACTACCGCTGGTAATTTCAACTTGTATTTTTTTTTTTTTTTTTTTTTTTAACCCGAAGAGCAAGCTTTTCTATTTATGACAACTGAGTAGACTGCTACGTCCTATCGTGTCCCGTCAAGAAGCTAGATGATTACCAGCATGTTATAAGAAAGTACACTTATTAAATTGTTTGTTGTACGTATTTTATCGCATAAGCTCCCCCCTCGCATATTCCCCTCCCCTAAGATTCTTCATAATTAAAAAATATTTTATTAATATCGCGCATAATTCCCTCTCCTGGTTCTTTCTAACAGGAGCGGCCTTCAAATAACTTGACAATGGACAACAATGGACGCAGCGGTACTGCCACGAACGAATATTTCCATTGTCACAACATACCGTAAATTTGAAACGTTAAGCCGCAGACATATATCTAGGTCAGTTTGCTACAAGTCGTCATAATGGCGAAATATTCAAACTACACGGCAAAATTTAAACTAAATGTGTTATCTTACGCCGATAGAAACGGAGTAAAAGCTGTAGGAAGGCATTCCTCCATCGATCCTAATTCAATACGTTCAATTGCGTTCTCTGTCCTGCATTGTTGTGTCCTACCGACAAAGAATGTTTCCAGGCGCCAGCTTGGCGTTAGATGTTGCCGGCGCGCTCATCATACGATGGAAACTATGCGAACCCTCCACTCGCTCCGCACCGACATGTCAAAAGTCGCAACTAATTTTAAACGCACTGTAGGTACCATTTTCTCACAAATTGCCGTATACTGGTATCTTTTACCTGCCTAATACATAGTTTTTCTTCCTTTCTGAATAAATACTCGCATAATTCCCTCCCTAGTGTTTTTAAGAAAATTTTCGAGAAAAAAAGGGGTGAATTACGCGATAAAATACTGTAATTTCGTACTAATTTCGTAGTATTCCCTGGTGAATCGCTGTCATATCGTAGAACCGGGTCCACTGGCGGTGGCCCGCGTCTTACGAACACAATATTTCGACTTTGTAAATCGTTGTCTTCATCACGTTTTCCCCGAGATGCTAATAAACATCTGATGAAGACCTCGAGTTACGACGTCGAAATATCGTGTTGGGAAGACGCGAGCCACTGCCAGTACACCAGATTCTAGGAGATTAGAGATGATAAAATTTTCGTTACTATACAGTGGTAGCGGTAGTAGATGTCTGCACTTTGTAGTAAGGCTTACAACTTAATGTCACTGAGAGAACTTGATATGTTCCAAATACTACTGAGTCATCCGTGAAGATAACTGATGCTGAATATTCACTGTATCATTATATTAGTACAATACCTATCTATGCTACCGGTTTTGGATGTGACACATCTTCAGATGATCCGTTAGAATATAGAAACATGAGGGCATGAGTTTTTCACAATCAAGCATAAAAAATAACATTAAAATAAAACCATTCAAACCATTGTACATAAACCATAAGGTACGTACAATGGATTTTTAATATTACACCATTTTTCGTCTCAGTGATTTTAGTTTCGTCTGCTGTTCACTTGTATTGCTTTCATCACGCCTCCATGGCTATTTTAATATGAAATGACTTCTTATGACTTTTGCGGTCCTCACCCTAGACCGTTTTGATAAAATATAATCAACTGAATTTTTAATTCTTTGATTTTTAACTTTGCCTGCACATAACACGTATTCTGGTTTTGTCTATTTTTTTGTAAATAAGCAGAAGAACTGCGACTCCACTGCCTAGAGCGTAGCGCGCTCTTCTGCAGCAGCTTTGTCATACCACTATTTTTCGAAACAGACTTTACAGGAGGTTAGCTTGCGTCACGTAAAACTCTACATTACTTGGAGAATTTCTGTCCAGGTAAACTTATAATCGTTTACTCCTGTGATTTGCAAACCGCACTGTACCTAACTCATGTGTGTATCCAACGTAATTTAAAACATAAGCATTTTAGTTGTGAATTAAACCTTGTAACGATAGTTTTTATTGTACCGCATGGACGATGTTGCCGTAATTTTGGAAAAACTTATTTTTATTTTAAAGACAAGCGCCACTTTGACTATGTAACAGAGTCTAACATAGGAGTCGCGAAGCTTCAAGTGATTTTCGGCAACTTGAGATCTGCAGCGCTGTTAAGTGACTGCGTAGTAAAAACATACCACGAAACGAGTTTGTACTGAATGTGTATTTGCAGCAGCACATTAAAAACAACCTCGTATATAGCACCTTTAGAGGCCCTATAAATTGTAGCAGGTGTAATATATAATCGGGAAATCCTTCATTTGCGTAGGAGTGTTACCAATAACAAGTGTTCATTTACGATGGTTGGTTATTTTTTAGGAGTAGAAGGAAAATATTAACAATTCGTTCACTTCCAAACTTCGGGTGTTAATGAGAATCGCAAATGTTTAACCACTACTTCATAATGTTATTGCCTTATAAAAGTGTTTGAACCCTTCCGATTGTAGTTAGTCAGCTATTATAGTAGAGCTGCTTAGTTTCCCACAGCAGTTTCACAAAAATTATAGGCATATATACCGACATACTTTGGATGTTGCCTACTATTTGAAGACGAAGAAGGGGGGGAAAAAAAAAAGAAAAAAAAAAAAACAAAACAGAAGCAAGGACAAGGTGAAAAGAACGTTTAAAGAGAGATCAAGCGTCTAATAATGAAAAATTCGTTTCTAGCTTTCAAAAAATTACAGAGTCCAAAATCTACTAAAACAAAACTCATGCAACGTGAAAGTACGTTCCGAGCACGCGAATATAACCATAATCAGTTGCTTTTGAACTTCAGCACATCATTTCTGCTCTTAAAACGTTTATGAATCATACTGTACTGACATTTTGTTATTATTGACTGTCATTAACAAAAGCACTGATATTACTTTAATAACATTTTCATATTTGTATTAGAAAATTCACAGCCACTTTTGGTGACCTGGAAATATCAATTTTATAGCATTAGAAAACAGCAACATCTCAGTTGCAATGGAATCTACTATTGTCGCTGGTAGCACACTTTGTTGACATACATACCTTACCTCTGAGAAAATGGACTCGCCCGTCCCAGGTCACCGGCGAGCGCACAGTAGAGGGAAACACAGTCAGTTGTGAGCGAGCGGTCTAACGTAACGGTGTCACTATGTTTTCGAAACAGGAAAGACGGGGTTGGATCCAGATTGAATGTGCGTGAGGTCGTACGGCACTACAGTGTCATCAAGGTCTTCAAGAGGCGTCCGGAGAATCGGCATTTCTGTTCAGAACAGTGGCACGTTGCGAAAAAGCCTTCAACGAAGATCGGCAAACTGTGGCAGACATGCTTCGGGCAGGTCGTCCTAGAGTCTCTGAAGAAGAAATGCATATATTTCCCAGCTGTGTGAAAGAAGCGCCAACACTTTCTGCACAACCCACGACAATGCGCGGGCGTATACAGCAGCAAGCTATGGTTTTAATTTCTTTGATTCCGAAGATGAAGGATCCACTTCGTGGCATTCGCTTTAGAACTGTTCCAGAGATTCGACAAGCTGTAGACCGCTCCATTCGCACCATCAACAGAACTGGCTCTGTAAACGGTATACTACGCCTTCCACAAAGCTTGCAACGGGTTTTATACAACGCAGGAGACGACTTTGAAGGATCGTAACAGGTGCAAACGTAACGCTTTTGTATCGGTTGTGAATAAATAGATGCCACTATTTAAGTTCCTGACCCTCGTATTATCCCATTTCTCTGTTACTCCCTAATGACCTGTTGTAGCACTAGCATCGATACAGAAGCCCTTTTGCCCGTATAGACTTTGGTGACTGTCTGTGTTAGACTCTGCCACAGTTTACCATTCTCTCACAACAGTGTGCTCAGCCTCTAAACCGACCTCGTGCTGGGGCAGAAGATTCGTCGTTGAAACCAATGTCGTCCCAACCGCGATTTTGCGCGCACTTCCATGATGGCCAGATTAGAAAGTCTGGAGACACCCTGGTGAGAGACTGCTGTTCTTTTGTGTTAGGCATCGCCATACTCGTCATACACCGTGTGTTACGGTTTGTGATGATATTGCATTTTACTGTCGCACCCCTGCTGGTACTCATATCGGGTAAACTAACCAGCCAGTTTTACATTTCTGATCGGTTGGAGTCTCTTATCATCTCGTACCATTGGTTCTTGCCGACTGCAACATTGGTACAGATAATTCTCCACCACACGCGACACGCAGTGCTCAAGACTGCTTCTTTTCATTCTGAAGTTCTGGTAAACTGGGACCTGTCCTGGATCGTTCTTGGGAAAGCTGGTCTGAGTCTCTGGAACTGCATATCTGTGACGTTCTCTGGGGACTATGTCCTCGGAAAACCTAATGAAGTGTCCTCACCCTGTTGGGCTTTCTCTGTTCTCATGTAATTCCTACTATTCTTTCCACTCTCTTGTTCTCTTGATCTCTCCGGAGACAACTAACTACCTGGCTGTATGCCGCGATTAGTTCCAGTCTATTTTGACTTCTTGTATACTAATTTCCTCAAGGAAATCCAGTTCTTGCGATACCCAGACTGACGGCCACGCGAAGTACGTTACCTCGCACACTCCGAAGGTTATGTACGCTATAATTTAGGAGTCTGCAGAAGGGACGAATCAGAGGTACGTCTTCTGTACTAGATGTTGCGACTTTTTTGTAGGGACCTTGTGTATCATCTAGAACGGTATTTAACAAGGATTGATCTTCCGACCGAAAGACAAGGGGACCAACGAACTCTTTCATCACATAATTAGATGAGTGTTATATACGTTGTGGAGCAGGTCTGCCCAAAGTACGGACCACGAGCCACAATGTCCGACGAAGTTGCTGTTTTTCTCATATAGAGTAACACCGGACGGCAAGGTTTTAAAATTAACCTGCTTTGTCGACAACGCATATACCATAACCGAATTCACTGGCTAAGCAGAACAGCAATATTCAGACGGTGTCCTTCTCTGGTGGGAGACATAAAAAACTATTTCAGTAGCAAATAAAAAAATGACAACTTTTTGTAATATCGAGAAACATTGAATGATCTGAATATTTTAGATTTCATAGCTACTAAATATATCGCAGACTTAAATGTAAAAACTCCACTTTCAATATCAACTACATTGGTCAAAACAATTAGTGTATCTGTTGAGATATCTAGGTCCTGAAGTGGTGGCATAAGCAGAATGAACTAAAATGGTTCGACGTCTCTCTGTCTGTTCTACGGAGTAGATTCAACCGAGATAGTGGAAATAACAGAAAGTCGCTGCACAGGAGGGTGTTGACCTGTGTTTACTCTACCAGACGAATTACACATTCAGCTGGGTTCAGATAATGTAGTGAGCAGGTATTGCAATGGAAGAACAATGTGAGTTATCCAAAGCCATGGCATGGAGAACCAGAGGAAGGTTGGAAGAGGGACAGACACAGAAGGAAGTGGCTGCAGCTATTGGAGTATGTGAAAGTGTAATTTCTAGGACCTCGACGCGATTTCACACAGCTACATAGCACCATTAAAGAAAAGGCATGACCAATGTCTTGCACGGGTAACAGCCCGTTGAGACAGGAGGGTGAATGCTACTCACCGTCCAGGCAGCAATAGGACGCTCAATATCAATACAAACAGTCGAAGTCGTCTTCGGAAATGTGCCCTATACGCACGGAGGCTTATGGTGTGTCCCATTAAAACCACGATACCTTTCAGCTCCCAGAAACTGGGCCTAGGAACATCAGAATTGGAGTCGTAACGAATGACGCCGGTTCGGTTCACAGATTAGTCAAAATTTTATGTTTAGCCGGCCAATCGTCTTTCCCTCACCTCGACAGAACGCGGAATTCGGAACAATCCTCCTTACATGCAGGAAACATCACAAAGGTGTGGGCGGGAGTCAGTATCGGCGGTCGTACGGACTTCTATGTCTTTCAGAGATATAGACACGAGATCCTTCGGCCTTTTGTTGTGCAGTACGCTAGTGCCATAGAAAATGGTTGAAACTGGGGGAATTGGACGCAAGGAGTAGCCAACTTGTTTACCGGACTTAACCCTCTCATGCGTCAAATCCTCAAATGAGGACTCTTAAATTTCGTCTCATTTCTGTCTCTTTTTTTTTTTTTTTTTTTTTTTTTTTTCCTTTTTTCATCTGAGGTGACCCTAAAAGCACAAGTACCACATCTGAGGACTAATAATGAAAGCTAGAACGTCTCCTAGACGGCAGCGTTAGTCGTTGGGCTAACACAGAAATGGAAAGTGGAGATTACAAGATATAGAAGAGGCAGGCCTTTAGATGAAAGTAATAGAAAGAAAAAAGCCTGTCATTCATATCCAACGAATTACGCTTCGATGGGGTATAAACCTTGGCCCACCAAGTCAGATGATCCCAAGAGGTGTCATAATCGGGAATGCCCACGAAAAACGTTACATTTGAGAAGAGTGTAAAGTTCTGTGTGCTCTAAGTGCCTGAAACAATTTCATTGTAAGAAAAATACAAAATAGTGTATACTCTTCATGTATTCTTTGATCATATTAATAGAGGTTCCATGTTAAATGTAGCAGTTTTCGTATTCACTGTCCTCATTTGAGGTCACCTCCCTATTGATCTATGAAACAATTTTTAAGATAAATTATGATGAATTCTGCACAAGATATGTCTTAAATTACCTAATAATGTATCAGAAATATGGTTTATTGTGCATGAGAGGGTTAAATCTGGGATGTACTTGGCATCAGCAATGCAGCCTGACCAGCACTTCCCATAACGGTTGCAGAGCTGGATGTAAGAATGGCCAAATATGCCTCAAGAGCTGATTAATAACCTGATACTGTCCATGCCACGCAGGGCGCAACTGTATTTGCCGTCGGAGGTGATCACACACCATATTAGAGGGCAATGAGAATGATTTCTTTGCTATTATGATAGACCCACGTTGCTTCGCTCTAAGCAAATGCCATATAAACCTCAAGTAAAGAGTTGAGAGAAAAATGTATCCTACTGCATCACACACAAATTAAAAGTGTGACCAATACCTGAATAAAATACATTACTATAGGTATACTGCGTATGATATCTTATCAGATCCCCTAATTGCTTTGAGCAGTGTATGCTTAGACAGGTATGGACATATTCAAGCGTTAGTTATAAAGCTTATCTTGTTCGCATAATAGGTAGAGAAAACTTGGTTCGATCATTTGGACATCCTGTCAAAGCGGAATGAACTGACACGCCCCGGCGGAGTATGCGGGCCCATTGAGGAGCTGTGCTCCGATGCGCGAGGCCGTTCCCCGCCGGGGGTTCGACTCCTTCCTCGGCATGGCTGTTTATGTTGTCTTTAGTATAAGTTAGTTCATAAGTTGTAAGTTCTGGGACTCATGACCCCGCAGTTAAGTCCCATAAGCTTAACTAACATTTGAACATTTTTTGAACTGACACTAAGTGCGCATATGTGCTGCAAAAATAGGGAATGAATTTGAGGTAGATTTACCAGTTTTAAAAATAAAGAGCCCTGTATGAAATTATTCCAAAGTTATATATAGTTTAAAGTAGAAGACATCAAGTTACACCTAGAGATGAAGTCGATAAAACTTTAAAGTTCAGAAAGCTTCGAAATAGTCCTCTAAAGCTGTCTTCAGAGTGGACTGATACCTAATATATAAAGCAGAGTGCCCGTATGTTTGTACGTGTTGCATACAAATCTACAGTTTTGTTCCAATCTTTATGAAATTTTGTACACTTAAGCTTCAATCCATGAGGACGGTCGCCGTAAGTGTAAGAATCACATACGATGTATAGTTCACGAGATATGACGTCATAAACAATGATATGCGCGAAAAACTGCTGCATTTTTCGACAATGCTGCTCATTTTCTCCTAAACCATTGGACCGATTTCAACCAAATTTGCTACACACATTCCTTGCCGTGAGGTAACAATTGCTGCATGGTTAAGAATCACATACGACAGTTGATTCAAAAGATATTACATCATAACCAATAGAAATCGCAAAAAATGCCATATAATGTGGCGAGACTTTTGAAATACACCGTATGAGGATGACAGTACTTAGCAACTTGCAACAAACTTTAAACATAATTTCAAACTTTTATTAAACTTTTTCTCGCTGGAAACCATAGTAAAATGATGAAAGGAAAAAACTTTATCGCTTACTACTTTTCCGCTGTTTATAGAGTAAAAGTACGGCTCTCGGTATGACGTTACAATTTATAATTTGAACACTACAAATTGTAGCAACAGGAAATTTTACAGACAGTATACACAAATATAGTTGAATGTAGCTTTTAAATTGTATGATATTCCGACACGTGGTTCATGAGGTATGGGCACATAAACAGTAACGTTCCACTGTTGATAGACTAAAACAACGGCTTTCGGTATGAAGTTAGAATTTATAATTTCAACACTAAAAATTATAACCGCAGTAAATTTCACAGACTGTGTTCACGCACATAGTTGGGTGTGCCTTCTAAATTGCATCACAGTACGACACGTAGTTCATAAGATATGAGCATATAAACAGTAATGTTCATGGAAAACCGCCCCATCACGCACCAAGTTTTAATCTATTACTTCTTTACTACAAACTGTATTCCTAAGATATTTTACAGACATACAGCCCGTATAAAAATGAATATGTACCTGAAAAATGGCAGGAATAAATAAATAAATACCCGGGCAAAGCCGGGTTTTCAGCTAGTCTAATATATAAAGCAGAGTGTCCGTATATTTGTACGTTTTGCATACAAATCTACAGTTTTCTTCCAATCTTTATGAAATTTTGTACACGTAAGCTTCAGTCCATGAGAACGGTCGCCGTAGGTGTAAGAATCACATACGATATATAGTTCACGAGAGATGACGGCATAAACAAGGAGATGCGCGAAAAACTGCTGCATTTTCCGACAATGCTGCTCATTTTCTCATAAACCACTTGATCGATTTCAACCAAATTTGGTACACACATTCCTTACCGTGAGGTAACAATTGCAGCATGGTTAAGAATCACATACGACACATGGTTCGAAAGATATTACGTCATAATCAATAGAAATCGCAAAAAATGCCCTATAATACGACGAGACTTTCTAAATACACTGTATGAGAATGACAGTACTTAGCGACTTACAACAAACTTTAAACATAATTTCAAACATTTATTAAACTTTTTCTCGCTGGCAACCATAGTAAAATGATGAAAGGCAAAAAGTTTCTCGCTTACTGCTTTTCCGCTGTTTATGGAGTAAAACTACAGCTCTCGGAATGACGTTACAATTTATAATTTGAACATTACAAATATATAGTTGAATGTAGGTTCTAAATTCTATCACATTCCGATACGTGGTCCATGAGATACGAGCACATAAAGGGTAACGTTCCGCTGTTTATGGACTAAAACTACAGCTTTCGGTATGACGATACAATTTATAATTCCTACACTACAAATTGTAGCCGCAGAAAATTTTACAGACAGTATACATGCATATAGTTGAATGTACCTTCTACATTGTATCACACTACAACACGTAGTTCATGAGATATGAGCACATAAACAGTAACGTTCATGGAAAACCGCCTCATCACGCACCAAGTTGTAATATATAACTTCTTTACTACTAACTGTATCCCAAAGAGATTTTACAGACATAGAGGCCTTATACAAATGACTATTTAACCTGAAAAATGGCAGAAATAAATAAATAAATACCCGGGCAACGCCGGGTTTTCAGCTGGAAATTTTATAAAAACCCCGATCAGTATACCAAACTGCTGAAGTTACCACTTCAAGAAGTGTCTTCACTTGGAGGCACATATCCTTGCGGACGGTTTTCTGACGACCGAGAAATGTAGACCCTAAAACTATGTCTTCAGTAACAGGAACCCATCTGAGTGGATTTGTCAGAATTTAGCCAGCGAATACGTATATCTGCAAATATATATGAACTGCACGAGGAAAAAAGGAAAAAGGTAATGCATTATTATGTTATCAATTTCATCGTTTTGTTTTTCATTAATTTTACATTTCACTTTAAGTTTTCAGTATGGTAATAAGAATACACATTGCTTGCTTACTGAAAAAGAAAAAAAAGGAAGTATTTCCAATGGCTTGGTTCCTCAAGAAAAAAAAATCTGTTTTATTTTTTTATTTTTTTTTATTTTTTTTTTTTATTTTATTTTATTTTTTTTTTGTCCGCCACAATCGCAAATGTTAATATTGTCGCTAACTTCGAAATTCAGTTGGATGCCTGTGTTGTGGAAGTATCTTTCTAGAGTACCCGTCAGTAGCTTTCCTTGCGACGAACACTAGTTTAGAAGAAAAATCGATATTTGAAGTTTTCTGTATACCTCCTCCACCCACAACGTTAGTCATGTTTATGATAAACGAGCATAGCGGATCAGCGGAAGTTCACAGTTGTACAGTTTCAAATCCAGCCGCGTACCTCTATTTCATCAAACAGAACACCACTAAACAATATTACTACATTGTCGACTAGTAAAAACTCCATAAAAATGAATTCAGATGAAAAGAATTGCTAAAAAAAATATGATTACATATGAGTTAATATGGTAAATAGTTGACATTAAGTATGTAAGGGGGAAATTTATAAATGGTTTAAATTTGTGTTGGAAGCATGTTGAAAGTCTCTAAGTCTCTCATTACACTAATTAACAAATTTACAGTTTTTTATATTTATTTATTTATTTATTTTGCATCTGGTTTGTAAATGGGTGGATTTACCTATTTTTGGGTGCTGAATACAATGGTAAGATCAGTTTTATCTATGACGTCACATTTCCTGGATACACAGCAGAATAAAAGAATGGTTAATTCACATATTAATTCGAACAATACACATTCAGAATGTTTGAATTCAATAATATTTTGTATTATATATGGGCATGATTCCAATAAAAGCTCCAAATTAGTTCAGAAGATATTTTCACCTTTAATCGTCTTTGGTCTTTGAACAATGTGACGACGAAGAAGTCACCTATCATCGAAGGATTCCTATGGCCTTCGTGACAGTGCTCCATGGTAAGAATTTCTTTTGTGAAAGCGTTCACCTTGCTAATCGTTTACAGCTCCGAAGTTTTTCAAGAAGAAATCAAAGTGAATTTTAAGCGACATTCTACACCCCATGTATTTATAATTATCCAATAAATGATTCACAATGGTAACATAGTTTTTGTCTTTTCTGTCACCCAAAAAGCTTTTCACAACTGTTTTAAAAGAAGACCAAGCAGCTATTTGGATACCTGTGAGTTACGTATCAAAGGTTCGATCTTTCAGAAATTTTCTTATTTGTGCCCCAACAAATATACCCTCTTTCAGCTTTGCCTCACTTAATTAGGGAAACTTTTCTTTTAAGTGATTGAAGGCCTCACATTCTTTACCCAGAACTCTTACAAAGTTCTTGATAAGGCCCAACTTGATATGAAGGGGAGGAAAAATGATTTTATTGAGCTCAACCAATGGGGCAGTGTTCACATTTACGTTTCCAATAATATATGACTTCCTTGTAGGCCATTCCTTGAGTGTATAGTGATTCTTGGGGTCATGGCTGCCCCAAAGGCACAAAAGCAGTCGTATTTCGTGATTCCAGCCTGTAAACCTGAAAGAAGTTCAACAACTTTTAAATCACAGCAAAGCTGCCATTCATGATCCTTATATTTGACTGCCTGTAGCAGCAAAGCCATGCTTTCACAAGTTACTTTCATGTCTACTGCATAAGCCAAATGAAAAGGAAATGCATTGCCATTATGCAGTAATACTGTTTTCAAGCTGGTTTTACTGGAGTCAGTAAATAGTCGCCACTCCAGTTGATTATGTTGTACATCTAGTTGCATCAGGTCATTGATATCCCTACATACGCAGAATGAATTCTACACATCGAAACATTCAACGAAGGAAGCACCTCTTGATCTTAAACCCCCAAGTTGAATATTTACTTTGACCCTGGAGCTATAAGGTTCTGTTTTTGCAGTCTCGACTCCAAGAGTTCAACTTGCTGTTTCTAGAGTTTTAGATCGCGAACCGAATCATTCAGTCCTTTTGATTAAAGAGCTGAGGCGAAGTGTCATGATATTGAGGGCAGAACTCTTCTATGTGTTCACTACTTTCTGAGTCACTTGAGATGGTGTGTGATTCCATGGCTTTCAGGTTACAGACAGGAATAGACAACCAAATGTCCAAGTGTTTGTAAATCTATCGGACCAAACTGCGTGGTCATCAGTCGTAGCTTACAAACTACTTAAACCTAGGTAAACTAACCTAAGGACAAACACACACACCCATGCCCCAGGGAGGACTCGAACCACCACGGCGAGCAACCGCGCGCTCCGCAGCGAGACGCTTTAGACCGCTCGGCTACTCCACCGCGGCGAACAGACAACCCATCATTATGGGGCACACATTTGGATGATTTATTTTGTGACTAGTTTTGGTTGAATGTCCCGAAATATTTGTAAGTCAGAAGTAACAGTCTGAATAATGGTCCTTAGCTTCACACAACACCTTCGGAACAGCGAATGGCATAGCTCGGCGTTTTCCTTTCAACCACTCGGTCAAGGTTGTAGTAGAGGTTATACAGGCAATATAAGTTACAAAATACAAAATTTTTGTCTTTATCAGCAAGAGGACACTCAAAATACAATTTATATGCTTTCTTAACCTAATCAGTGATTGGTTTTCTTTGGGTTTTTGGAGTAAATTTCCCACTCACATAACAAAAGTTGTCGGGATGGTTTAGAAAGCAACGAGAGTTACTGTTTGCCGTCTTCCTTAGTGTAAGTTTTAAACACCTAAAGTTTGCACTATCTTTCATAGGAAACCCTCGCTAAGGATCTCTTTCGCACCACTGGACTATCACGCCAACCATTTACTGACGATATATAGATCTTCTAGCTCACCTCTGCAAATCGAAAACAAACAAGCAGAAGAACAGGAAAAAGGGAAATAATTGATACGAAAAATAAAAAACCTTTAAAAATGCAAAAATGGTACGCGCTAGAACCTTTTTAAAGGTATATTCGGATCCTATATACCAAAATGCATACTAGTTAACAATACCTGACATCGCAGGTTGTGGAGAGATCTGATAGATTAATAATCTACAAAAGTTAAAAAGCCAAGAGCCAAGATCGCGAAATACTTATTTATTTAATGACGATCAGTTTCAGCTTGAGTCTCTTACAAGATGTTGATATTTCAACTTAGGTATTTGTATACTTATACTAAGTGCTTTGTTGCACGTACTATTTAATCTCCATTTTTTAAATGAGATGACCAACTTGCAAAATTTGATAGGACCCGATGAAACCGGACGTCATAAAATAAATAAGTATTTTGCGATCTTGGCTTTTCACTCTTGAAGTCTATTAACATACTAGCTGACGTATTACATCCCAGATACAAAATGGCTGTTGACTAGCGTTATCAAATACTGCAGGAATATAGGGTAATGTCTGCTCTGTTTAAGGCAAAAGCTAGTTTTTTAACGCATCTAAAAGTGTATGACGTATCTCCGTAACTATGATTCCTACCGTGATATAATTTTGCAGTTAGATGTAGTGATAATACAGCGGGTGGACATGAACACCATGCAGTATACTATATTTATTTGCAATTTGGACCAAAAGCGTCTGTGTTAACACTTAGACGCGACCGCAGTCACAATTCACGTCGAGACGTCACCGCAATGAACAAGTAACCTACCAAATCTTGGACATTACCTTGGAAGATGGTGAGCACTTTGTGGTAGCATTGTGACGAAACCGGCTACACTGTTCAACGTTTCACTAGCAGCAGTATCCTTGATAATGTCAGAGTACACACAATCAAAGTAAAACATCATTGGAGAAAAGGAGTAGTGGACGAAACCCGAAGTTAACTGACAAAGACGGAGGAGTACTAAAAATACTGTGGACAGATAATGTAAAACTACCACGTCAGAAGCGACTGCAAAAGTCAACAATCCCTATAGTAATAGTGTTTCGATATAAATAGTAAGGTTCGAGCCTAACAACCATGGAAGGGCTGCAGTTGATAAATTCTCAATAACGGAAGCCAACGGAAAACGAAGAAAGTATTGCCCCGATCATAAAACCTCGGTATTTGATATCTAGAAGTCTGTGGTATGCTCCGATGAATCATCGTTTACACTGCTTGCTACACACCAAGGTTTATGCATCGAGGATCCGAAGAGAAACTTACGATACGGCAAGTCTGCTTCACACATTATAACGCGGGGGAGATTCTTTCATGTTTGGGGTAACTGTACTGTTATATTCAACTTTGTGTAACACTACCCTCATTCGTCGGATAATTTTGAATGAATATGTCTTCATCCCTCAACAAAAAATTGCTTTCTACGATTAACGTATTACTAACAAACACTATCATATTCCAAAACGATACTGCTCCCACACACACACACACACACACACACACACACACACACACACATACACACAGGCAGAAAGATTCATAAAATTATCAAACGTCTTCCAAGGACGACAATATCGCCATAGCATAAAATAAGTGGCATAACTGTAGACTGGGATACGACCCGTCTGCTTTGACCCATGACGTCATCAAGATGTTGGAAAACTAGTATACGGGATATCCTAATACTTCTTTTTGTAGATACAAATAATCTATACTTGTTATAGATAACAGAATGTACCATCGATCACAGGTCTTAGCCCAAAAAACCGCGCCTCCGGAGCTCACATACGAAAAAAAAATCTCTCGGTTAACCTACACCTACCATCAGAGAGAAGCTACAGATCACTTTTTAAACACAAAACATTAATCTGTTTTGTTTGTAAGACTATCGTCTTTAACTCAACCACCACATAATCACTCACGCCTTCTACAAACACGCACACACTTAAAAACTACCACGATGCGATGACGTCACCGGTCAAAGCTGACGGGTGGTATCCCCGTCTACAGGTGAGCCAAATAAGTTTTAGTAAACAAAATGGCCGGCCGCAGTGGCCGAGTGGTCTGCGGCGCGCCAGTCATAGTCTGCACGGCCGCTACGGTCGGGGGTTCGCATCCCCTCCTCGGGCATGGATGTTTGTGTCGTCTTTAGTATAAGCTAGTTCATAAGTAGTTTGTAAGTTTAGGGACTGATGATTCCCCAGTTAAGTGCCTTAAGCTTGACAAACATTTGAACATTTGATTTTAAAGAAAATGAGATCCAGCAGTGTAGAAGTAATTGGCGGATAAATGGTGAGGATTTTCCGCCGTATGCAAAACAAACATGTTTCAGCACATTCTGTGCTATCATCAGTGGAATGGTTTACTTTTGTTCTGAAAAATTATAGTTACTGTACAATAGTCTTTTCATGTACTTATGAAACTTTTTTTTAGGTTCATTCGTTTTCAATTTCGCTTAGGTTATAACTATTTCAGTTTAGTGAAAATTAGGCCTAGATATACGAGTATCACATTTTTTACATACCTTTTACATTAGGCTACATAAAACGCGTTAAGTAGCCAACTTATTTGTTGTTTTGGTAATACTATTTACAAACTTGTCATCTGCAAACATAACAAAAAGTTTAAAGTTTCTTACTTTCTAATCTCGGTTCGAGAAAAACGCGTCATTTCTGTTTAGTACTTACGATTCTTTTCTTTCTCTTTAGACTCTGGTTTTTCCTGTTAATTTTTTAATGTGGATATCACTTGTTTTACATGTTTTATTCCTGGTATGCCTTACGCCATTGGTAATATTCGGCGTATGAATACAGTTGAAAGCTGTTCATTTCTTCTCTGGGTGTTTTATTCTGAAGAGTTGCGCGCGAAATACGAGTGTTTATTGTTAGTGTCGTGTTACATTCGTCTGTTGATGGGGCATGTTGGAGTGAACCAGTATTATGGAAGTGTTTTCTTCTTGTTTACATTTCGTATATACATATATATCTGCCTGTGTGTGTGTGTGTGTGTGTGTGTTTGTGTGTGTTGGGTTTTTCTGTGTGTGTATGTTGCGAAAATATTAGTTGTAGTATGTATTATAAATATTAGGTTTTACTTATGTTTCTGAGGTAGTTGTGGTGTGTTATTGGAGGATTTATGTGGGCATTCTGTGTGTGTGTCTGACAGGGAGAGAGAGTTAGGGATAGGAGTGAGTGATCAGGATGCTAGTATGAAGACTATTTGTACATCTCCTCTATTGTGGTAAATAGTGTTTTGTTGCAGAGTGAAGTGTATTCATTGAGTATAGTTTTTCCCTGTGCTATTGCGTTTTGTATGTGATAGTTCTCTTCAATTGTCAATCTGTGGTAGCAGCTATTGCTGGTCTTAAGAACTTTTAGGACTTTCTCTATGTTTGTGGGGTGGTGATTTTCAGATATTAGATGGTCTGCAAAGTTTTAGTGGGAACTGTTACTTTTCAGTGCTCTTAAATGCTCAGTGTATCTGGTCCTGAAGTTCCTGCATGTTTGTCCCACATATACAGCCTGGCAGCAGTTCCATGTTAACTGGCAGATGCCAGATTGGTTATATTTGTCAATGTTGCCTGGTTTTTGGGTCATTTTGTTTTGTATTGTGTTGTTTGTTCTGTATCCTATATTGAGTCCTTGTATTTTTAATACGTTTCCTATTCTGTATGTGGTTTTGTTGTTGTATGTTATTATGTGCCATTTGTTGTTCTCTGTCTGTTGATTTGGTGTGCACTGTGTTTGGTTTGCCTGTGTTTGGATGTTATGGTTTTGTGTTGTCTGCTTCTGAATTTTTATTTAAAAATTGACTATACATTGGGACTTACCAAACATAATTCGCTTTCGAATCTTATCTGCAACGCGAAACATTCGTCATTCCATATATATATAGTTTTCTATCGAATTTAATGTAAAAATAGCATAATGTGCTCCTTTCCGAAGAGTAGACTAAAAACTTCATCCAATAATGTAGAATACTATATCCTTTTTGAACAAGAACGTTTTATCGGTAGAAGAAAATATAAAATTCGCTGTCTTTGAATTCACATTCATAGTTGTGATACAGAACGGTGTAGGCGGATTCGGGGAGCGGGGACACCAGAATATTTTTACTTGGAATGGGGATCGCAAACTCAAAGCTTGACGATACACAGAACACTGCCTCAAGGCTTATCTGTGTATAATACTGCGGAGAGCATAAGAAATTTGATGTCTTATGAAACGATGATGGACTTTATCCATTACACTATCCTTATAAAACACCACGCTGAGTATTATTTATTTGCAATACATTTGACGTGTGTCGCTTAGCTGTGGCATCTTTCCGTTAAAGTGTACCTAGACAAGCCTACCAAATAACACCGTCACAACAGAGATAAAGTGATATGAATTTACCAGTACATACTGAAAACATAAAACAAATTATTTAAAAAGCTCTGGCCAAGAAAATATAAAAATCACATTCATTCATGCACTGAAAACAGAGTATGACAAGCCACTGGAATTGATATGAGACTAAGTAAACAATTAGACCGAGTAAAGAAAAGCTTTTGTAAGCTTTCTGTTGGCGGTTTACTTCAAAGATGACATCAACCCAGATGTAGGCTCAAGAAAAACGGGTTTTTAAATAACCGATTTTCGGTTGTATTGCTATTATTTCCAGTAATAAATGTAGAAATCAAAAGTAGAAATATTTTAAGACTTACTCAGACTTTAGCATTATACTTATCTTCAAGATATGTAGAATATAAATATATGATAAAATGGGGAACTAAACCTAACTTAGTCCGTTCACCGTTCCCTGCTTTTATCTACGAGTAACGCAGGGTTGAATACATCGTCACTTTTAGTTGCTATCAGTTTTGCACCCTGAAGCAACCACAAAATTAAGGGCTCGGTTATTATTCCAAGCTTATAGTACGTTAGTATCATCATAGGAATATGAATCAAGTTTACCTTCTCTTAAAACGAACATTATGGATTCTTTCTCCTTGAATGACATCGAAAGTTCGTAGCGCCGCCGCCTGTCTTAAGGCTTTTAAGTCAAATGGAGCATTATTTAAACTACTTTCAGACTCGAGATAGTGCCATTTAATGCACAAATGATGTACGGTGACGAAAGCGAGGAACTGCCATATGACTGAGGCAAATCTTGCACACTGCAGGACGCAGGTTCATACTGCATAAGCGTCGTCTAATACGCCACGCCACAAGGCAACAGGTGCACTGATGTCATGGCAACAGCTGTTGCAATTCTTATGCCATTATTCTGTTGCTCGTTTCTGAGTCGGAAATGTTCTTAAATTACCACTGATCGCATTTCCTAGTTTTTGTGGTGACCTAATATATCACAGCAGAAGTAATGTTCGGATTTATTATTGATTATTGAAAAACAAGAAACATTTAGAACTGCTACTACAAAAAGTACCTATACCGGTGTTTTTACTGGGTTATTGGCAATAATTAAAACCGGTTACAACCGGTACCAAATAAAAACCGAAAAACACCTGTTATTCAGTAGTAAAATACTGGTGTCAGTTTTAACCGGTCCGTTTTTCCCGTTCCTACCCATAAGTAGAAATTCGATCATTCGTCTGCCCTACGACCGTCCTTAATGGTCCGTTGCACACGCTATGCAGTATCATGCGCGTGGTTGCTCGCCGTCGAAGGTTCGAATCGTCCCTCGGGCATGTGTGTGTGTGTGTGTGTGTGTGTGTGTGTGTGTATGTGTGTGTGTGTGTTGTCCTTAGTGAGAATTAGTATAAATAGTTTGTAAGTCTATGGAATGATGACCACAGTAGTTTGGTCTAATAGTTTTACAAACATTTGAATTTTGCAATGTTATGCCCAGCGGCACGCTACTGAACCTACGATGGAACATTACTAGATATTCGCTCCCCCACTCATCTGTATTAACCTACATTTCTCTTTTTTTAGTTGGCGAGCTGTCATTCATGATACCACACGGAGGTTCTGTAACTTTCCACTCACTAAGCGACGACACTTTCGCTTCAGTACAACTTCATAAAAATACTGTCGGAGATCACACTATCCATGTATACACAGTAATCCAGGAGGAATGTTCAGTATTCAGGAATTGAGAGGAAAGCTCATTTTAAGGAACGAAAGACTGGTAAACGTTGATTTTTGACATACCATGAGAACTATGAACCTCTATGATTTGAGAGCAATCTCTCCTACTACAAGCTCCTTGCTTTACCATAATTTTGGAGGAGGAACTCTGTATAAAAACAAGGAAATATAGTAAACATCGGTTCTAAGAGGTATACCTTCAGAGATACGAGTATTTATTCAGAAAACGTGTATGACAGTAGCCAATATCAATAATTTTTTATAGCTATTAATGTAAGCACTTTAGAATCCATGTTTACCAATTTCCTTGTTTTGGTTCATATAGAGACCTCTCAAAATATTCAAACCAAAAAGATTTAAGGAGAACAAATGTCTGACAAAACCAAAGATGAACAAGAACTCTGAGTACTCGTATAGCCCACCCCTACAGTTAGCTGTAATTATGGTGATTACGTGACTCATGTTCCTGATGACCATAGTTGGTCGGGGAAGGCATCTGCTCCGGAGAACTAAACCCGATAATTTAATGGTCGTTATAACGATAACCGTTCTTGCGCTGTTATTCAGTGCAACAATGTGCGATAAAACTTGGTTGTGCAACAACTTGAAAATTGCTGGTTATGAAAATGTCTACTGAAGAGTGGGAAACGTATAAATTTTGAAAGTTAATTAATAATACGGTCGCCAGCGCAATATATGTGCAAGATTTTGTGGCTGCTTCGGGGTGCAAAATTAATAATAACTGAAAGTTACGATGTAGTATTCAACCCTGCATTACGTTTAGATAAAATCAGCGAATAGCTCCCTATTTTACCAGATATTATGATTCTACGTATCTTAAAGAAAAGTATAATAAAAAGCCTAAGCAAGTCTTAAAATATTTCAACTTTTGATTTTTACATTTATTACTGGAAATAATAGCAGTAAAACCGAAAACCTGTTGTTTAAAAACCAGGTTATCATAAGCGGTTTTGACAATTCTCCTGTATTACCCAGTATACATGATAATGTTAACCAATTACAAATTTCAATTACTAGTTCTTCACTGAAAATTAATTGGCGAACTGGACAAAAACTACATACACAGTCATTACAGTGTGTTAGTGGCAAAAAATACGTTTACGTGCAATAAAATCAGAACAACATAAAGCAATTAGATGCGCCACGATACCTGTGACTGCTGCAAATTACAGTACATGTGTCATTGTGCTCTTCGGTCTGAAGGCTACTCTAATGCTACTTTCCACGCTCTTCCCGTGCTAATTATTTTAACTTTAAACTAAATTTTGTTTTTGGTGTTAGTAAAATACTATTATTTACCAGTATTTAAGAGAATAAATTTCATAACTACTTGCTATTTCTTGTGTGAGTCTCTTCATCCCGCAGTGGCCGAATGGTCTGCGGTGCGCCAGTTACAGTATGCACGGCCGCTACGGTCGGGGGTTCGAATCCCCCCTCGGGCAAGGATGTTTGTGTCGTCTATAGTATAAGGTAGTTCATAAGTAGTTTGTAAGCTTAGGGACTGATGACCCCGCAGTTAAGTCCCTTAATTTTTATTTGAACTTCATTTTAACCTGCTTCCATTATTCGTCTCTAGGCCTCCCTCTGCAATTTTTAGTCTCCTAACTTCCCTCCAATGCTAAATTGACGACTGCCTGATGTCTCAAAGTGTGGCCTACCAACCGGTCCCGACTTTTAGTAAAGATATGCCACAAATGTTTTCCCCAATTCTGTTCAGGATCTCCTCGTGGTTACTCGATGTACCTATATAATCTGTAGAATTCTTCTGCAGCACCACATTTTAAAAGTTTGTATCCTCTTCCTATTTGAAATGTTTATCGTCCACGTTTAACTTTCGTGCAAGGGCACACTCTAGAGAAACTCCTTCATCAAAGACTTCCCAACACTTTATTTAACACTAGATGATAAAAAATTTCTCTTTTTAAAAATTCTTTTATTCCCATAGGCATCTACTAATTTTATTGTATCGTTTTCTAATCCAATTTCGTCAATATCGCGTGATTTAATTTGACTGGATTCTATTATCCTTGTTTTGCTCTTGCTAATTTTATCTTATACCCTCTTTTCAAAATACTGTCCATTCCATGCAATTGCTCTATGCGATTGCTTTAAGAGAAATGTTTAAATTGTGGTATCTTACTTTTTCTGATCAAATTTTGTGAATTAAAGCGTTTCTGTAACCGCAAGATACCCTCACGTTTCCTGTGAAAAACGCCTGAATATTCCTCTATTAGTTTTGGAGATGAAAGAGAAAGATAGACATGACAACTGTAAATGAAAAACGTTAAATTGTTATGTTCTTCTTTCAGTGAACCGATTTTTATGAAACTAGGTACGCTGAAGTTACCTGTGAAAATCCTATGCGAATTCGTGAAGTAGTGTTGGAGAAGTGGTTTCTAATAGATGAACAGACAGACACGACGGTCTATGGAAACACTTCGTGATTCTATTTTGATGAAATCATGTCTAGATCCTGAACCAATCTTCGCTCATGTTTCCTGTGAAAACCGCATGCAATAATCGTCCAGTAGTTTTGAAGATTGAAGCGAACAGCGACAGGCCTACATTTACAGATTTATTATTAGTATAGATATATTGTACAATTGTAAAATTTTGCAGGAGTATATTGATTTGTGTAAATGCTGTATGTCGGTAAAATCTGTTGCGAATATGGTTAGTAGTAAAGAAGTAACAGATTAAAAAGTGATGCTTGAAGGGGCGGTTTTCCATTAACGTTACTCTTTACGCCCTCATATCTCATAGGCTATATGTGAGTAGGTACGTTCGTTTGCTACGTGACCGTCCTCAGATACTTGATTTATTGTCACACTCAGCACTGTGCGCTCTGCGTTATTTTTAGTGGGATATTCATTCTGTCACCATATGCAGAGTTATTCCTCCTAAAATTAGGATGTTGTCTCCTTTGTGTCTTTAGGAGATTTAGTGTTGGGTTCTAGGTGGAACTAAGTTGATAACCCGTGTTTAGGTTGATAAGATCCTAAGTGACTTTTCTTTCAACTGATTCCTTAATAACACTATCCTAGAGTCTGTGTGTTTGTGTCAGAATCTTCGGAGCATCGTGATTCATAAAATGTTTTAATTCCAAACAATATTTCGTAATAGACGACTTAGTAGTGGTTTGCGTCCAGCCGGCCGCGGTGGCCGAGGGGACTGAGGGGCGCTCCAGTCACGGTCTGCACGGCCACTACGGTCGGGGGTTCGAATCCTCCCTCGGGCATGGATATTTGTGCCGTCCTTAGCATTAGCTAGTTCATAAGTACTTTGTAAGTTTAGGGACTGATGACCCCGTAGTTAAGTCCCATAAGCTCTACAAACATTTGAATATTTTGGTTTGCGTCCGTCTTCTGATTCCGACCGCGGAACACAACACACTGTTAAACTGTGTCCACTGCGAGCGTTTGTTATTTGGTAGATAAGCATCAAGCAGGGTTACCATATGATCATCATAAAAAAGAGGACAGTTCATATAAAAAAGAGTACACTTTATTGTCAACATAATGTAATTTATAAATTTATTAATGAACCACGTAAAACTACTACATACTAAAACAGTAACCTTGTGTGGTTATTGTAAAACAAAATATTATGAAGCTTGACAGTTTATTCATCATCACTATACTAAATTGTCTCATTCTTGTCTTTTTTACTTTTGAACCAACTATTTCTGGACGACGACGAAATCTCTCTCAAGAGCTTTTTGTTTTTCAACAAGTACTGATAAAAGCTAAGACATTTCAAATTTTTGAAATTATACGGTACATATACAATAACATTTATATTTTCTATTTTTAATCTATTCCTGTCTCTTGTCCACTGTGTGCTCACAAGAGAAATCACACGTTCAGTGGTGGCATTAAGACTAGGTATAGAAAAAAAGAATTCTACGATTTTCAGCAGTTCAGAATAACTAACAACACTAGATAACTGAAATATGCACACCACACTTCAGCTGCTTGTACGTTCTGTCTCCTTTGATAATCTTCCAAAATTTTATAAATTTACAAAACTGATCAAAGCACTATGAATCATTAATGTTTACATTTGTTTGATCATTGAGATACAAGATATAGTTTGCAACATCCACCCAGATAGGAATTTCTGAGAGCTGCATCCACATGAATGGTCTGAACTGTTGATACTGAGCCATCCACTTCTGTAGATATTCAACAGCAGAAAAAACTGTCAGACCCATGCGGTGAGCGAAATTGCGAACGGCAATTTCGTTCGCTCTTTGTATGCACGTGATAGCTGCGAACAGTTTGGAACTCCAGTGCGAACGATTCCATTGTTGCCAATGACACAAAAAAAATAACTTTTCTTTCTCGGAACCCATAAAAGATGAAATTTTGTAGAATTTTATAAATTCCGGCCGGACACATTTTCTTGCCTCAAAAAGAGGACGTGTCCGGGAAAAAGAGGACGTATGGTAACCCTAGCATCAAGTGACTCCATGTGCTCCTAACTGGTTGTCAAGTTCGGATATTTCCATTCAACTCTGTTTTTTTTTTTTTTTTTTTTTTCCAAGTTAGGTAGCAGCACATTTTTTGTTAGTGGTATTTTAATAAAACAGTCTTTTGACTGTTTAGCAACTAGTTTCAATCTATGAATCGACTATCTTCTGGCTGCTCCAGAGTTGGCGTGACGTGGAGCAGAGCAGGTGCTATGGACTACTGCAGGTGCTGCCACTCCTTGAGTAACTTTGGAGTAACTTGAAAATGGTCTCCCTATGTCTCGAAACTAGTTACTAACGGTACATCAGATTCAAAGAGCACACACCCCTTGTACGGTCCTAACGCGGTTCAACCTCGAACAAGTTTCGAATGATAGATGGAATCCATCGACCTTCTTTGTTGGATCTTGAACCAGATAAGCGTTTTGTATGGATGTGCTTTCCAGCGCTTTTGCTACTTGGAAGTCACGCCGAAACAACTGACACTGTGTTACAGCAGGGTGGTTTGCGTGATTTGAGACGAGATGCTGGGGGATCTTTTAGAGCACTGTTCAAGGGAGAGTTTTCGATGTTCTAGATTAACTCTACCTTATTTCCTTTCCTCCTGTTTTACGGAGCAGTTTTAGTCAGAACAGGTTTCTGCTGAATGGGCGTAGATATCACAGTGCCAGCGATCCCTCCCAGAGATTCCTTAAGCTGAACATGAGTCTTTGTACTGTGGGTGCTGTTTTCCCGCAGTGTTCCCCTGCACAATACACGAGGCCGCCTCCAGCTGAGCGTACCGTATTGGAATTCACGAGCCAACTGCTTCAGGCAATCTTGAGATGTTCTCTCTTCAACCAACTTTCTTTGAAAGCTTAATGCACGTTTGAATGTCAAGGACCGATCAAGTGTGATGCCTAGGTGTAGGGTAAGGTGGTACAATTTCAATCATTTCGGACAAATGTTATTATAACTGGAAATAAATTGAGAAAAGGAATAATTTTAACTATGGCACTTGTTCTTGGATGTTTAATGAATATGTAACACAAATATTATACAGTTACCAATGTTGGTATAAACACAAAAAAAGGTTACGGAATTGAGAAAAATCGATCGAAAATGTACCACACTAGGTACAATTGTGATCACTTCCTCGTACAATTTTGATTACGGGCATCTTCCACATAAAAAGCACTTTTTCTGTCACGCACCAACGCATACTTCGTGGTACCAAACATTGCATTTTTGGCAGCGAATCCAGTCACCCTTAACTAGATGATTTATAAGAGCGCGTTAGACTAAGTAGCTTCACTTACCTCTTTAAAGGAAAAAAAAATTATATCTCCTTACCGCAAAACGGTGTATTCTTGAAAAAGACAGGAGGAGCTGTAGAAACCTGCTACTCTACAACGCGACACAACGAGACACTACGAGACAGAAAAATGGCGCGAAAACTTACGTTGATCGGAATTGTACCTATATCGGAATTGTACCACCTTACCCTACTCGGTTGTAGTTATGTGATAGATTTTGTCGAAAGCCACATGTAGCTTCTCATTATCATTCAGATACACTTACAAGCTTACTAGACTTACTAGTTTTACAAACTACTTAAACTAACGATTGCAAAAGAAAACACATATCCTTGCCCGACGAACTATTCTGACCTCCGACGGGAACGACCACGCAATCCGCTGCCTTTTACGCACTACACGGAATACAGTAATCTCTGTTTTCATGTATGCAAGTAATCACGTAATTTAATCATGTCATTTGTCACCAACTTCTCGCTGTGCTTTAAGTATTTATTTTGAATAACTAATGCTAGGTCGTCTGGAAAAATTTTCATGGAGTGTATGTCACGCATGATACAGTTATTCAGGTTAAACAGTTTTGGGACCAGAACTGAACCCAAAGATGTACCGTTATGTAGAGCCTTGTCCGTTCAGAGAGCAAGTTGTTCACTAGAAACGCTAGCTTTCGACATGGGATGATGTAAATAAATTACATCAGTCGTTCCTTCCAAACAGTGTCACGTTTACCAGTACCCATGCTAAGGCATGAAAATACAAAAACGTTAATTCCTCGAATATCATTAACTTTTGACCCCAAATATATTAGTAAAATGCCTATCTTTCGAATATATTACGATGTACGAGGTTCGTCCAGAAAGTAGGTTCCGTTTCTGTTTCTATCCGCGACAGCGCTATGATCGCAGTTGCCGGCCGCGGTGGCGGAGGGGACTGATGCGCTCCAGTCAAGGTCTGCACAGCCACTACGGTCGGGAGTTCGAATCCCCCCTAGGGCATAAATACTTGTGCCGTCCTTAGTCTCAGCTAGTTCATAAGTAGTTTGTAAGCTTAGGGACTGATGACTCCGTAGTTAAGTCCCATAAGTTCTACAAACATTTGAACATTTTTTTTTTATGATCACAGTTCCGAGCATTCGTGGCAGTTACTCTGACTGAAGCAGAAGACATGTACGCAATTTTCAGATCGCTGCTGCCGACGTGTGCTTTGTAGTGCTTCTTTATAATGTCAGCCGTAATTGAAAATGCCGCCGCGTGTGTAATCAGGTCTGTGGTTCGTTTTCTAAATGCAAAGAAAGTTAAACCAAAGGAAGCAAATCTCACGATCACTAATTCATAAAATTGTACTGAAAAGCTAAAATTTCAATAACTTTGCTCACGTTGGGTACGCAAAATTCTTATTAACACCTCAAAAAACAAAGCATGGGCAGTGAACTTCAGTTTTTGACACGCTACAATCGAGAAGGCGATGGTTTTCTTTCTCGGATAGTCAAGGGGGATGAAACTTGGGTATCGTACGGCACCTCTGATACAAAACGGCAATCAATGTAGTGGATGCACACTTCATCCCCAACGAAGGTAAAGCCTAAACACATCCTGACACCTCGAAAAATCATGTGCACCGTTTTTTTGGGATAGAAAATGCATTTTGCTGATTGATTTCTTACCACGAGGCCGAACAATCAATGCACATGTTTACTGCGAGACCATCAAGAAATTGCGCCGCGCAATACAGAACAACCACCGAGGATTACTGTCAAAAAGTGTGTGTGTGTGTGCTTTTTTTTTTTTTTTTTTTTTCTTTTTTCACGATAATGCCCGATCTCACACGGCAAATGTGACCAAACACCTCTTACGGGAATTACAGTGAGACGTGTTTGATCATCCTCCGTACAGTCCGGACCTCGCTCCTAGCGACTTTCATCTCTTCTTAGACCTAAAATCCGCCCTTGTTGGTCAACACTTCAACGATGATGACGAGCTGAAAGACATGTTACGACATTGTTCAATACACAGGCGATAACCTTTTATGAAGAAGGCATACAAAAACTTGTGCCACGCTATGACAAGTGCCTACAAAATTTCGGAATTCATGTAAAAAAGTAGTTTAACAGTTATAGATTTTTTGTGGTGTCGCACAAGTACAAAGTGCGCGCCACCTACTTTCGCCGCGCGCCGCCATGCATGCACGGCGCGGCGTTCTTCCGACGACAGCCACGAGCGCCCTCTGGTACAACGCCGCTCGTGGCCACCACTGAAGCACATCGGGGACTTCGCACTTCGCACTTCGGACTGAGATAGCAACGAGTTAGGACCTTCGTAATCCGATAGGCACGAGTGAAGACTTTGCTATTGTACAGGCCCTAGGCAGGCCTCTAACAACTATGTATCGACATTCTGCACTACTATGTAAAAGTTAAGTATTGTTACGTTCTGTGCAATATATACCTTTCTAATTTACTCTAGTGTTTATAGTTTCTGGCTGCTCCCCTCCGTACCTGCACCAGCGTGCTGTCATTGTTCCTGTGTCGGTATCGTTCCACTCGGCCACCGACACCTACGACGAGGCTGGGACACAAAAAGCGGCGACGCAGTTGGGACACAAAAGTGACGACGAGGAGTGATAGAACCTTGGACCAGCCCGCTTGCAGCAGCCAGACAGCAGCAGTCGGAGCACGCAAAAATTGCTCCCGCCCACCCACCCTTATTATAAGATTTTTGGGGGAACATATTCTGTTACGTATTTTGTGGACTTTTTTGTTGCAGAGCGTCCTCATTTATCTTGCATTTGTGTTTTGTACTAATTTACTTGTATACGCGGCGCCTAATCGGTCAGCATGGCCACTACCCCGAACCCAAACTTAATGGAAATTATTCAGTTACAGACGGCGCAAATAACTCAACTACTGCAGGCCGTGTCGCAGTTGACGACACAGGCTGCTCACCAACAACAACAGTCGTCACATCAGCAGCCCACACCTGCCGCCGCACCGCTTCCGACGTTCCGCCAGTACAACGAACGTGAGGAAGAATGGAGCGACTATTTCGCACAGTTTCAAGAACTCGTCGCGGCTCATCAAATTACAGGTCAGAGAGTGAAGAACCTTTTCTTATCGATTGTGGGCCCCCAGACTTTCGTACTATTGCAAAAACTTTTCCCTCTCGCATCTCCTCGTGATGTAGACTTTGAACAAATTGTAGATGCACTGAATGCTCATTATGAGAGAAAAGTTCTTGTAGCCGCTGCACGATACCGATTTTTCAGACTTAAAAAGTTACCGCAGCAATCACACCAAGAGTGGATTACGGAATTGAAGGGCTTAACCCGCCAATGTAAATTTACTTGCTCTTGTGGACTTTCGTATAGTGACGTGATGTTGAGGGATGCAATTACGCAGAATATTCAGGACCCCAGAATTAGAGCAGCAATTCTGAAACAGTCTGACCCCTCATTAGACAGTGTACTGCAGCTTATAGAAGCGCATGATACTTTTGACTTAGCTGATGTAGAAATGCAAAGCCATAGTGTCAATTCAGTGCGCCGCAACGGACGCTTTCCTAGCCGTAGTTCTCAGTATAGCACTTGTGATTCTTTAAATTCTACAGGCCGTGCTGAACAGACAGTGAACAGTAGCCAGTGTAAAAGTGCGACGCAAAGGTCGCCCCGTAGTGTTAGAAACAGTAATTTGAATAACGGGCGCCAACGCTCATTTCAGAAAAATGTACGTAAATCTTGCCCCCAGTGTGTGTCTCGCCACAAGCGTGCTCATTGCCCTAGTCGCAACGCAACCTGTTATCAATGTGGCAAATTGGGACATGTGCAGTCTGTGTGTATGCAAATTAAAAACTCGAACAGTAACGTTAGAAACGGTGCTTCGCACAGTGCGAGAGCAGTGCATACAGTCAATGTTATACACGCTGAGGAATTGAACAGTGCTTTCCTTGGATCTCAATTGCAAGAAAGTAGTTCTGCGCCTATGGCAAAACTATATAGTGCACCACGTAGCAAGCGCCGACGAGCGCGTAAAACAGTGCAACGGAAAAGGGTTCGGGACAAGCAAAATGACTATGAACAGTGCATTCCTGTAGTGAAAATAGGGCCTTCTGCAACTGCTCCTTGTAATAGTGCCCAGTACTGTGTAGCTAGTGACAGTAGAATTGGTGTAGCTACTCAAAGTAATTTTAGTGCAGTAGCCTCGCATTGCGCGGACGCCGATCCGGCGGTAGTGTCATCTAGTGACAGTGTGGTTAATCCGCTGTGTGCCGAGTATGCGCCGCTTCCTACCGCACGCAACCCGCGCAAGCGCAGAAAACAATATGTATTAGACGTTGCCCACATTCGCGCACCGGTCGTGCGCCAGAAGCACAAGCTGTTTGTTACTCTCTCTATAGAAAATAAGACTGTGCAATTTCAGCTCGACACTGGTTCCGCTGTTACCTTAATTAATAAAGATACTTATGAACTTCTGGGTTCGCCAAAATTATCGCTGTGTCAACAAGTGTTGACAGCTTATACAGGTCAAAATATTCCCGTGCTAGGAACGTGTAGCCTGCCTGCCTCTTTTCAAGGTGTTACGAAAACAGTTGCTTTTGTTGTTCTTCAGGCCAAATCTACGCAGAACATTTTTGGACTAGATGCTTTTGACTTGTTTGGTTTATCAATTCAAAGAGATGTGCTTCAAATTTCGTCAATAGTGCCTCAGGATAAAATCAATGCATTGTGTGACAAATATAGTAACTTGTTTTCGCCGGAACTAGGTTGTGCAAAGGACTTCGTGGCACATGTAACTTTAAAAGAATCTGCAGTTCCAAAGTTTCGTAAAGCTAGACCAGTGCCTATCGCCTTGCGTGATACAGTTGCCGAAGAACTTAAACGTTGGCAAGATAGTGGGGTGATTTCTCCTGTTTCTGCGAGTCAGTGGGCCTCGCCTATAGTAATTATACCCAAGCCGTCAGGAAAACTTCGTCTCTGTGCGGACTTCAAATCTACAGTGAACAGTCAAACAATTGTAGACACTTATCCCCTGCCCAGACCTGAGGAACTGATGGACAAATTAGGACAGTCTCGCTTCTTTTCCAAGATTGATTTAGCAGAGGCATACTTACAGATTCCACTTGATGACGAGTCAAAAAAGTTTTTCGTCATTAATACTCACATGGGCCTTTTTCAATTTCAACGCCTACCCTTTGGCAGTTCTTCCGCTCCCGCTATTTTTCAGCGTTTTTTGGAACAGCTGACAGTTTCTGTACCGTGTTGCTCGAACTATTTAGATGACATTGTGGTATCCGGACGTACAGTTGAAGAACATTTAGTAAACCTGGAGTGCCTTTTCAAAGTTTTGACTGCAGCAGGTCTACGTTGTAATAAAGCAAAGTGTTCGTTTTTTCAAACTGAAATAGAGTACCTAGGCCATGTGATTAATGCCCAAGGAATTCATCCCTTACAGTCACATCTTCGTGCAATCAAAGACTTGCCTCCTCCTAAGAATGTGCATGAATTGCAAGCAGTAATGGGAAAGCTTAACTATTATTTCAGGTTTATTCCCAATGCCTCTCAGATTGCAGCTCCACTGCAACACTTACGTAGGAAGAATGTTCCTTTTGTATGGTCCAAAGATTGCCAGGTTGCCTTTGACAACTTAAAGTCTGCACTACTCAGTGATGCATGTTTGATTCCCTTTGACCCACAGAAGCCTGTAGTGCTAGCAGTTGACGCCTCATCGTACGGTGTGGGTGTTGTTCTGTCACATCGTATTGGTTCTCACGATCGTCCTATTGCCTTTGCATCCAAGCTACTGACGCCGACGCAACAGAATTACAGTCAGATAGAAAAGGAGGCCTTAGCAATCATTTACGGCGTCACAAAGTTTCATCATTATCTCTATGGCAGAAAATTCTATTTGTTGACGGACCACAAGCCTCTCACGTCGTTGTTCTCACCCACAAAGCCGATTCCGCCACGTACGGCACAAAAGCTTCAGAGATGGTCCTTGATATTGTCTAATTATCAGTATGAGATTTTGTACCGACCTACCACTAAACATGCTAACGCGGACACACTTTCCCGACTTCCGGTTGGCCAAGATGTATCATTTGATTCTTCGGAAATGGCATGTTGTCAGATAGACTCCAGAGATGCTTCCGCTGTCGCAGATTTTCCTTTGAACTCTCGTCGGGTTGCACAGGAAACAGCTGCGGATGCAGACCTAAGTGTGGTAGCACGTTTTGTTCGCTCTGGGTGGCCTGCCAGAGCCAAAGACATTGATCGGCCTCTGGTTCGACGTTATTTTGCACAACGTCATGCATTATCTTTAAGTCAGGGTGTTCTGTTGTTCCATACGGACAACGACCAAACACGAGTGATTGTTCCTCGTTCCCTGCAACGAGAAGTGTTACGCCTCCTGCATCAAGGACATTGGGGCATTGTTAGGACAAAGCAATTGGCCAGACGTCATTGTACCTGGGTTGGTATGGACGCTCAGATAGAGAGCATGACGTCACAGTGTACGGTTTGTGCGGAGCATCAGGCGGCTCCTCCGCAACGTTTCTCAGACTGGCCACGCCCCAAGGGACCATGGCAACGTTTACATATTGACTTTGCCGGACCTTTCTGGAATACGCGCTGGTTAATCGTTGTAGACGCTTTCAGCAAGTTTCCTTTTGTGATTGCCATGAACTCAACGACGGCGTCTAGTACAATCAGTGCCTTAACATCAGTGTTTTGCATCGAAGGCTTGCCTGAAACTATCGTCAGTGACAATGGACCTCAGTTTGTTAGTGCGGAATTTCAACAGTTTTGTCGTGTGAATGGCATTCAGCATATCACCACCGCACCTTTTCACCCTCAGTCCAATGGTGAAGCAGAACGTTTCGTTCGAACATTCAAGTCTCACATGGAGAAGATGAAAGGTCAGCACTCCAGGCAGCAAGCTCTTCAAATTTTCCTGTCTACGTATCGGTGCATGCCACGTGACGGCCCGTCTCCTGCCGAGCTGCTACACGGCCGCCGTCACCGCACTCTCCTTCACCTGCTGCAGCCTCCCACGCACCGAGTCGGTTCGTATGGCGCTACGCGTTTTCAGGTTTCCACGCCGGTGCTGTACAGGGTGTTTGCTGGAAACAAGAAGACATGGTTGCCGGGCACCATTCAACGCGTGCTTGGGCGCAATATGTTTGCTGTACGTTCTTCCACAGGGTCGGAGCTGCGGCGCCACGCAAACCAATTGCGCCTGCACAGACCGCGCGATCCTGTCTCCGGTTTCTTGATTCCAGACCCAGTTCACCGCCAGGGAGCACAACCACATCGTTCGTCCCCGGACTACGAGATCCCTATGGACGTCGACGTACATCCGACGCAGTCGTCGCCGCCGCTGTCGCCGCCGCAGATGACAGCGTCACCGAGAGGGACTCCGGGACCGTGCGGGCCCCCCCAGCTTGGGCCACGCACCTCAGAAGAAGATGACCTGCTCCCTCTGGGCGGGGGCGGGCGCCCTTCCCCAGGTTTCGGCGGGTTCCCTGGAGGATCGCAAGGCGGATGCCGGGGCGCGGACGGCGTCTCGATCCCGGCCTCCGCTACGACGCCCGTCCCACCAGTAACGCCCCCGCCCAGGCCCTCCTCCCAGTGCCGTCGCCGTGGCCCTCAGCCCTACGCCACGACGGCGCGGCGGTTTGGGGGGGAGGGGTGTGGTGTCGCACAAGTACAAAGTGCGCGCCACCTACTTTCGCCGCGCGCCGCCATGCATGCACGGCGCGGCGTTCTTCCGACGACAGCCACGAGCGCCCTCTGGTACAACGCCGCTCGTGGCCACCACTGAAGCACATCGGGGACTTCGCACTTCGCACTTCGGACTGAGATAGCAACGAGTTAGGACCTTCGTAATCCGATAGGCACGAGTGAAGACTTTGCTATTGTACAGGCCCTAGGCAGGCCTCTAACAACTATGTATCGACATTCTGCACTACTATGTAAAAGTTAAGTATTGTTACGTTCTGTGCAATATATACCTTTCTAATTTACTCTAGTGTTTATAGTTTCTGGCTGCTCCCCTCCGTACCTGCACCAGCGTGCTGTCATTGTTCCTGTGTCGGTATCGTTCCACTCGGCCACCGACACCTACGACGAGGCTGGGACACAAAAAGCGGCGACGCAGTTGGGACACAAAATTTTTTACAATAAATATTTTTTACTGTATCTGTGCACGTTTCTTTAATATAACCAAACAGAACTTACTTTGTGGACCTGACTTCGTATACCATCGAAACCGCGATTTTCAGTCATCAAATTTAACCTTTTTATTTTATTTTATTTAAAAAAAGCTACTGTCTGGCAAAAAGCAAAAACATTTGTCAGTTTATATTCATTTTAGAACGTCCATAAAAAATTTGTTCGGAGTTGGTGACCCACGTGTCAGACCCTCTCCTTGTAAGATAAGCGGTCGTTTGGTGGGACACATTCCGAGACATCGGGGAATTGTCAATTTAGCAGTTATGGGACGTGTATGGGGTAAAAAACGCAGAAAGGAGACCGAGAGACGTATGCAGTAAGAAGATTCAAAGGGATGTAGGTTCGTTGCCATCCTCAATTGAGAGATGAAGAGGCTTCCACAGTACAGGGTAGCGTGGAGAGCTCCATTAAACCAGTCTTAGGACTGAATATCACAACAACAATGTCGAAAGTCATTGCTGACATTAAACGTATATGCTTTCACAAAAAATACACTTTGTATATGTTATTAAAGTATGTTTATTGGCTAACAATACAAAATCCTGACAACCAATCCATCCTGCGAAAACAACATATCATTAGCACTCTCAATTTCGGCATTGTTTGCGGTGCAACTTTAAGGTGATAGCAGTGTGTCATAGCCACGGGGGGAGGGGAGGCTAATGGGTCTGAAGCCCTCCCCCAGCAGCTCCCAAAGATTTTTTAATTTTATCGGTAGATGTGTATCAGCATTCCAAAAAACATGAGAAACCTTCACATGGAAAAAAAATTTACATTTCATAACATGATTTCTGGTGTTTATAATAAAAAGAATGTGGTTCACAATAGGCTTTTTTTTATTCCATATTTTATGATAGAAAAAGATTACATATATGTTATACACAATACACTTTCAAGTGGTAATCCTGAAAGCACTGAGGTACGCAGAGTCCTACGTTGCAGTCTTTGCACCACCATCTGCTTTCCTTTCTTACCCACAAGCCAGTCTCTTTATTGCATTTGTCGGAGCAAACTTTGCAGTACCGTGTAGTATTTACTTTCTTGGCAGTGTGAGGTACTTTTTCTGGAAAGTTACGACCAAAATTTCTGTCCAGACTAGTGCTTGGTGTTGGCTCTACAGATCTAAAGCTTCCACCTTTTTCTACCAACGTCAAGCTAAAGTTTTTCATGAAGTCCACAAGAAGGATTTTCTGTTTACTGACGTCTTTGTACAAAATAAAACTGCTCACGACAGACATTAGGAAAACATGAAAGAACAGTTTCTTCCACCACTTCATTGTTTTTCGTGCGAATGGGTAGTAACTGTACAGCTGAGCCACACGATATACACCAGTCTTGTTCTTATTGTAGTCAATTACAACGTCTGGTTTCATTACTGTTGTAATCCCATCTTTTGAACGTACTGGAACGTCTTTTGTGTAAGCCTGATTTTTGTAGAAAGGCAGTATACATCACGCTTATTTTTCCACTTCAGCGCTAGAATGGGCCCATTCCTCATAAATATCGTTTCATTTTGCTTCAGTTTCTTTGTTTTGATGCTTGTTAGTAAGGCTTTCCTGTTTTTTACATCAGTTCAAAAATGTTCAAATGTTTGTAGAACTTATGGGACTTAACTACGGGGTCATCAGTCGCTAAGCTTACAAACTACTTACGAACTAGCTAAGACTAAGGACGGCAAAAATATCCATGCCCGAGGGGGGATTCGAACCCCCGACCGTAGTGGCCGTGCAGACCGTGACTGGAGCGTCCCCTCGGCCACCGCGGCCGGCAACAACAGTTGCGACAGCTAATGTATTTTATACAACTGATACACAGAACACATCGACTGCTGCTTCATTTAGTGAACAAAATATGAACTACAGCAGTTATCTTACAGTCGCCAGCCATGTGGTGCGGTGAAAAACTCCTTTCAGCGACCGTAAAAGCGGCGCGCGTACGGGATACGGGGGCCGTCCTCACGGCAGAACCTTGCGCGCCCGTATGGCGTACGGGCATAGTGTTGAATGTGTTAGAACAGCCGTAAAATCTATCGTAGTAGCTCGGGTGATAGTGTTCTGGCCCCACAAGCATACAGCCGATGGTTCAACTCCAGCTATGGTAAATATTTTATTCGTTGTTGTCTAAACAACGTTATGTAAAACATTTTGGAATCTAATTCCATGTAATGTGTCAGTTTTTGTGTTTGTAGACGAGCTGAACACCTAGTCACCTAAAACGATGTTTGATTAGGTTAGCTGCTTGGAAAGCCATTAGTAGATATGGAGATGACTTTCCAAAAATAGGGTCGTAGCTCTTCACGAACTGAATAATCGAAATATCGTCGTCAACTAATAGTGAAGCCATTACAGTAAAAATGTAACATGTTTTTTGATTGAAATTATCATTACTAACAACCTTTTATGAAATATAGAAAATTACGAATATACAAAAATTCGTTTTTTTTTTTTTCAAATTACCATTAGATATTAAAATTGTGTAAGTATTCGAACAGAACGAAAAAGAATAAAAAAATTGTCACTACAGGATTCTAACCACCGGCCCTAAGGTTATAAGGATAAAACGCTACCTCCTGAGATATACTGACACATGTGGCAACTGATTAAATTATTTAATTATATATTTTTGACGACATACAGCGCTCAAATTAATGAAATAAAACGCAATTTGCGATCAGTTATCGCTTTACTGTACTCGGTTTAGATGAAATACCGAAGTGCGGCGTGTGAAAGTTTGTGCCCGGCCGGGATTCGAACCCGGGATCGCCTGCTTACTAAGCACACGCGTTGACCACTCCGCCAGCGAGGACACAGTGCCCAACCGGACTGCAGAGGACTCTTCCCTGCGCGTCTCCCGCCACACCCAAATCTCCATTCGCTACACTGTCTCTTTCCTATAAACACAGCCTGTTATGTTCTGTGACGCTCGCAGCCACAATACTGTATTCCCGCATCAGGGAGAACAGACCATGAGGTATCGAGACAAGAGATCAGAAGATCCCGGGTTCGAATCCCGGCCGGGCACAAATTTTCATTATGGTATTTCATCTAAACCTAGTACAGTGAAGCCATAACTGATCGGAAATTGCGATTTATTTCATTAATTTGAGCGCTGTAATGTCGCAAAAATATATAATTGTATAGAAGCCGAGGCTGGGCTCCTGACGGCAAGTAATTGTGTCTCGATACTTCATGGTCTGTTCCCCCTGATGCGAGAATACACTATTGTGGCTGCGAACATCACAGAACATAATAGGCTGTGGTTATAGGAAAGAGACAGTGTAGCGAATGGAGATTTTGGCCAGCCGCGGTGGCCGAGGGGACTGAGGCGCTCCAGTCACGGTCGGGGGTTCGAATCCCTCCTCGGGCATAAATATTTGTGCCGTCCTTAGTGTTAGTTAGTTCATAAGTAGTTTGTAAGTTTAGGGACTGATGACCCCATAGTCAAGTCCCACAAGCTCTACAAACATTTATTTTGGAGATTTGGGTGTGGCGGAAGACGTGGAGAGAAGAGTCCTCTGCAGTTGGGTTGGTCACTGTGTCCTCGGTGGCGGAGTAGTCAACGAGCAGGGAGCCGTGGCTCAGCGCGCCCGGTCAGGGTGCTAAACGTCATCTGTAATAAAAAAAGCTTAGCCAACCATTCAACGAACAATCAAGAACACACTGAACCAACCATCGCAAAGCATAGATCTACAGGAGGTGGTTAAAGCGTCTGCCTAGTAAGCAGGAGATCCCGGGTTCGAATCCCGGCCACGCACAATTTTTCATTCGCCGCACTTTGTTATTCCATCTAAACCTAGTACAGTGAAGGCATAACTGATCGCAAATAGCGATTTATTTCATTGCTTAAATCATTGATACTTACGTGTACCTTGCGCCTCGGTTGCACAGTGGTAGAGTGCCAGACTACAAATCCAAAGGTCGCGGGTTCGATCCCCACCACGTCCTAGGAATTTTATCTGTCACTTTCCACTTCTTTCACCTCTGGCAGTGTTGCTCATGTGAAAAATACCGAGTAGCACCGTGGTTCGGAACCCACGTTAAACTGTAGGTCCCCCTATAACTGCCTGGGTAAGTCAGTTCGAAGGTCGGAGGAAGGCAACGGCATACCACCTCCAAACAGGACCATACCTAGTAAAGAACTGTGGTGTTCAAACCAATCTTCGGATTGTTGACTGCTTTACCTTTTTTACGTGTACTTACACACCTTCAAAGTCGATTTTCTCGAGGTATTTTGTGTTATGAACTTCACGTAACATAAATATCAAAAAACTGTAAAATCCGATACCCATGTGGTCTCCCTGTGAGACTGGGATTCGATTACCTGCCCGGCACTTTGGTCTCGCTTCTCACAGACGGTCGGTCGCTTTTATTCAGAATGTATCGCCGTTTTACCTCTCGCGGACAGTTAAGGACGGAGGAGTCGTGCGATCGGACGAAAGATGGGGGAATAAACCTGTCTAGTGCGGGTGTCACACGTCAGGAAGCGGCCTCGTGTGGGTGCAGTGAAACCGGCGGCGCGCGGCGTTATACAACGGCCGGTGGCAGTGGCAGCTAGACTAGCGTGTAGCGGCCGCACGCCACGCCACACGTCGCGTCGCTCAGCCGTTTCTTTTTGGCGCGATGCACGGGCCATTACGGCCAGGGCACCGCACGGCGCTGATCTCTTCCGCATCTGCCACTTATTAACAGCCCTTTCACTGCCAGCCTTAATGGCACTGCACTCTTTCCTCGCCGAGCACCTAGTGCAACAAAACGCAATCTAGCCGGAGAAAACACACTAGCGCAAATAGCGATACCTATTAGAAATATGTGGGCATGTAACAGAAGATTGTTCCTCTGACCTGAAAAACACTTAATAATTAATCTCACTGTCGAGTCCCTTACAGAACGAGCAATAAGACACCTACCCAGTGATAATGTTACGAGTTATAACGAGCCAGGTGACGCGGTAATTAGCACACTGGACTCGCATGCGAGAGGATGGCGGTTCAATCGCCCCTCAGGGCATTCAAATTTAGTGATATAACTGAATCGCTTCAGGGAGATGCCGGGATGGTTTCCTTCAAACGGCGTGGACGCTTTCCTCCCTCATCCTTAACAAAAACAATTTTAGCCTGTGCTTTATTTCTGACAACTTTGTCGAAGTTCCATCAAACGGTTTCCTTCCGTTATTACCAAGTATGAAATACTCTATAGTTTTACGAGGGTTGGAATTTACATAGTGGTAACTATTTATTCACAATCGATGCCAAAGCATTACATGTCTACACCTTGTAAAATAACAAAACCAGCCTCTTTCATGAGACAAACCCAATACCAAAGTAAACTGAAATATTCGATTCCCAATGCAGTAGATAATTTAAATCACTTTATTTTCTAACGTTGCTAAGTTGGAATTTTGACAAGTGCTGTTTCGTATTTTTCTCATTAACAAAAAATATTTCGATTTAGTGTGGCATGTATTTCTAAAATGTTCAAATGTTTGTAAATCTATCGGACCAAACTACGTAGCTTACAAACTACTTAAACCTAGGTAAACTAACCTAAGAACAAACACACACACACCCATTTCGCGAGCAAACGCGTGCTCCGCAGCGAGACGCTTTACACCACTCGACTACTCCACCGTGGCATGTACTTCTAATTTACTGGTAGTATACACTCTGAATTTATGTTAGCATCAATTATTTCAGTCATGAGGCAATATAATTAACACTGATAATGAAAGCATTGTTTTAAAATATGTTTAAAGCTATTTTGTTACAAAAAAGTTAATTGTTTTGTTAAGAATTATTATTATAAACAAATGTCGTAAAACTTAGAGTCCACTTTATAACTTGAAATGCTGTAAATTAAAATTTAGTGATTGTAAGTCTGATAAAATTAATTTGAACAATGAATTAGTCGAACTTCTGATTGTTGAAATATATATACACTTTAGGGGAGGGGAGAAGGATTACGAGGTCAGTTTTCGATGAATTTTTCGGAAGTAAAGTCTGTAACATCTTCTGCAATAAAGCTGATTATAACGCAAAAGTTGTGTGTGGAGTTTAATTATGAGCGAGTTGAACCCTTTTCCACATTAATTTTACCATAGCAGTTAAAGTTTGGATCCGGTATGACTGAAATGCACCACGGCATCAGCGAGCAGAACCAGCGAAATTTAAATTAAGTACTGAGTCAAACCCCAACCTTTACAAACAAGGAACATTTCTTTACTGTCCTTCAAAGTAGTAACCAGAATTCTGTAGAACCTATTGCCAGCGATCTGGAAGGCGTAGTATACTGTTAGCAGAGCCTCTTCTGTTGATGGTGCGAATGCAGTGTTCTTCTGCCTGTCGAATCTCTGGAACAGTTCTGAAGCGAATGCTACGAAGTGGTTCTTACATCTTCGGAATCAAATCAAAGGCGGAAGGACTTCAGTCCGGGGAGTACGGTGGATGGTACTGTTCTTCCCAGTTCTCGCCCGCGCATTGTCGTACGAAATGAGGGTTGAGTTGCGCAGAAAGTGTGACTGCTTCTTTCACAAGCTAGTAGCAGGTGATGCTTCAAAAACGAACAGTAATACTGTGCAGCAACTGTCTGGCATGGAGGAACGTAATGCGTTATGATAACACCATCACGGATGCACACGAGAATCACAATAACTTGCGGCATACTAGGACTCTGACGCACATTCGACTTTCACGGCGACCTATAATGACGCTATTCTTTGGATTCGCGTTTCAGTTTTGGCTCGTATGATGTGGCACATGTCTCATCCAATGTTACCATACGGCGTAAGAAAGCCTCTCTTTCTCGCTCATAGCGCTCCAAGTGCGGCTCAGCAGTGTCGTAACGCACCAATTTCTGCTTCTCCGACAATTCATTCCACACCCATCGTGATGCAATTTTTCGCATGCCCAGGCGTTCCTTCAGGATGCGAAGCACAGTCGTATGCGCTAATCCGGTTTCGTGGCCAAGTTAACGAATCGCCTGGCGTCGAACACTTTCTACCAAGGCGGCAAAAGTATTCACATCTTCAGAGACGCTAGGACGACCTGCCCGATGCATGTCTGCTACATTTTGCTTACCTTCGCGGAAGTCTTTTACCCAACATGCCACTGTTCTCTACGCCAATGCCGATTCCCCGCATGCCTCTTGAAGACGTTGTTCACACTCTCGTGCTGTACGACTGCTGGCATATTCAATCTTGATCCCACTCCATTGTTCCTGTTTCGAAAACATGATGACACTATGACGTTAAACCGCTCGGTCACAAGTGACTGTTTCCCTCGCCTGTGCGTAAGCTGGTGAAGTAGGACGGACGAGTCCATTTGCTTGGAGATAAGATAGGTGTCAACAACGTGTGCTATCAGCGATAGTAGTAGAAACCATTGTATAGTGTCTCCACACCGGTGTTTCCACTATTAAAAGTTGCGATCTTCGTATTTACATCAGATGAAGAGGCTTGCTGAGGATAGAGTAGGGTGGAGAGCTGCATCAAACCAGTCTCTGGACTGAGGACCGCAACAAAATTTGCCAGCCGAGTGATATCGCAAGCAGAAAGATCGTATTTCACAACAGAATTGGAAGCACTTGCAGTGGTTTGGCCGTTTACGAAATGACACGATTATATTTATGGAAATCCTATTAAGGCATTGTCTGATCACAAGACATTGAGTTTTCTGATCACAAGTAAGTTAATGCGTTGGTGCATGATATTGCAACAATAAAATTTTGAAATAATATACATGAAAGGATGATGTTGTTGCAGACGCATTATCGATGATGACCCAAGGAATAACTGAATTTTATGATCTCACTAAGTAACAAATTATCTGATTCTTCTCATCAAAAATCGGGCTGTTTGGAGATGTGCTAAAACATGAGCCGATAGGAAGACGAAGATCCTATATGGGAAAGCATAAAGCAACTCTTGATCCAGAACAAGATAGCAAATTATAAAAATTTTCAAGGTGAGTTAAAATGTTCGTAAAGCTTATGGGACTTAACTCCAGGGTCATCAGCCCCTGAACTTACAAACTACTTATAAGCTACCTTATACTAAAGACGGCATAAACATCCATGCCCGAGGGGGGATTTGAACCCCCGACGGGGAACGGTCTAACGCATCGCAGCATAGCGCCTCTATGCGCTCGACCACTCCGCCGCGGCAAAGGTGAGTTATTTCATTGGAATTATGACTGCACTAAACAGTGGTTATAATATATTCCAAGTAATTGTGCGAATCAATTCGTGTAGCATACTCATATGGTTTGAGGTCACTTTGGTGTGCAAAAGTGTACGTTGAAGATAGCAAATTTCTTAGGTCGTCGCGTTTACGAATTGTTCAGAACTTGCGTCACCTGTCAGAAGACGAAGCCTAACAAGTTTAAATTTCCCATGCGCAACATTATAATTCGCAGACCAAGGGAAATCGTATCGATATAGCAGGTCCATATCCACAAGGCAGAGGAGATGCAAAATACATGGTTGCTGTACACGATTTGATTACAAAACATGTTGTAATGTATGTAATCTTCGAACATAGATAGCCTACTGGTAGACTGGGCTTGGCATCGTTTTCATGGCACCAACATGTCTACAGCTAAACTTATACAGTCACGTGGTAGGGTACAGCTTTGCCTAGGATTATACATAGCTTTTTTTGAAGGGAAGTAATATTAAGTTTCTAGTGGATGTATTATTAGTTGGCATTTCTTGAAAACTGTGAAGTTGTTTATTATATTTGGGTAATGTTTGCCAACAATCACGTGGTCCTTTGTTTGAACCACGCCATGTGTATAGCCGCTCTGCTGTTTGTCCGCTATGGTCGAAGTATATAACTAAATGTAAGCGAGCTGGTCCTATCACAAAACGTTAGATGGGCGAATATTATCCGCAGCATGGAAAGCCTACTGTAATACAATCAGATAATGCAACTAAATTTACAGGAAGAGCATAGAAAACATGTTTGCGAGGCAATGGAATGAAACAAATTCTCATCAATCGATTTCACCCAGAAAGTAATCCGACAGAAAGAATCTTTCGTGATTTGATAGGTTTATCCGCGCACTTACAACGGACAATCTAATTTGTGCAAATTATAAACAATTGACCACGTTTGTCGACAGGATTTAGTCCGAATGAGTTGAACTGCCGGCTGCGGTGGCCGAGGAGACTAAGGCGGTCCAGTCGCGGTCTGCACGGCCACTACGGTCGGGGGTTCGAATCCCCCCTCGGGCATGGATATTTGTGCCGTCCTAGTTCGTAAGTAGTTCATAAGTAGTTTGTAAGTTTAGGGACTGATGACCCCGTAGTTAAGTCCCATAGACTATACAAACATTTGAATTTGAGTTGAACTTCGATAATCTCGAAGCTAATGAATGGACAAAGCCACTCCCACAACAACTGGAAGTATTCCATGTGAAGAGATCAGACAAGCGATTATTGCTCTGCATACGATTGCAGACAACAACAAAATGTTCAAATGTTTGTAAATCTATCGGACCAAACTGCGTTGTCATCAGTCCGTAGCTTACAAACTACTTAAACCTAGGTAAGGACACCACACACACCCATGCCCCAGGGAGGACTCAAACCTCCACGGTGAGCAACCGCGCGCTCCGCAGCGAGGCGCTTTAGACCGATCGGCTACTCCACCGCGGCTGCACACAACAGGAAGAATTATTGGGTTAAGAAGTTAAAGAATGTGCAAAATATTCAGTAGCTGAAAACATTTTACTATGAACAAAACTTCACTTCGCAAGAAATTAAATAAGAAAAGGCAATTGCTATTGTCACGACCGTTTGAGATTAGGTCTATTAAAATTCCTCATTAAAATGCTTCTTATACCATCTCTGGTAAAATGAAAGACTTATAAAATCACATAGATTTAAAAAAAGTATATACACAGAAATTTCATTGGCGTCAGGCACTTTCTGTCTCCTGTCATGTGATTCATTTTTCGAGAATCAGCGTACAAATAATAAACGAACTTTAATGATAGTTTATTTTATGAGAGAACGTTTGTTACTTATCAGCCACGGGCTGGTCATTTTTGTATTTACTCATTCATTGACCTACAAAGGATTTAGCCTTAAGATGCCAGCAATAATATGACGACTACAACGGTATGGAAATTAGGTGACAAATATAATTGTTACTAACTTTTCTGGCCGTACATATGTGTGAGATACAGGACAGGAGTCAACGTAAGAAGTTTTTATCAGATAGCATTCAGAAACAAGCTTAATCCTGAAATTTTACTCAGTTTCATAAAAAAAAAAAAAAAAAAAAAAAAAAAAAAAAAAAAAAAAAAGACAGACACATCCACCTAGCTAGAGAAAACCGAATACACAGAAAATTGAAATTCATACCCGCAACATACTTCGGTAAAATATCCAACAAATTAACGAACTTTTCAAAAACACCAGATCTAATTCGCCTTTCGCAGTAATAACAATCTAAGAACAAAATTACACTTCGCATCCATCAGAAATTCCCCATACTTAGAAACAGCATCTATAAAATCATATGTGACAACTGTAACAACTTTTACATTGGTCAGACAGAACGTAATTTCCTCACTAGATTTCGTTAACACGTACGAATAAGTGAAAACAAGCAGTCAAGTTTCCATTTACATCTCAGAAACGAAAACCACTCAGCACTTAACATCGAAAATGCACTTACGATGTTACATAAAATGCCAAAGGGATAGAAGAGATGATGTGTTCAAGAAGAATCTGAGTGCAAAGGTATGTAACAGAATTAGAAGAAATGACTGTGGGAGGATACATTAGTAGGAGGAAATGCCATGCATGTTAGAAAATAAGTGATGAGAGAAATGTAACTAGGGTAGGTAATGACTATTTTCCTTTAATGTCATTCTGTAAGAATATTTTCAAATTTGTGTGCTGACAAGCACTGTAATTTTAAGAGAAGTACACGAGATACAGCAATTAACCAGAATAAGTCACGGAAGTACTTATGGAGCTTAGTGCTCACAAACATAGTAATTTGGAGCCACAATGTCAGTATGGAGGAATGTTCTGTACTGTAGCGCCTAGCATCACAATATTCTTTCAAATTATTTACATGTTCTGCTTTAGCTGTAAGGTAATAAATTTGATATATTTTGTGTTAAGAAGATGTGTAATTGCATCTCACTACATTACTCTTGATTACACTTTCGTTGGATTTCGAAAAACTGTCTTTCGCGAAATTTTCTTTACCTGTATTACAACACGGCAGTTTTATACCAAGTCGAGCGCACGGGCGTACCATCCTTTTCTCGAAGCAGTAGACGGCACTTTCGACCCCCTCTATGACAGTTGTGGATAAAGCTAGAAGCCTGAATTTTTAGTTACCAAGCGTATCTACTATAACTAGCTATATTTTCAAATTATACTACACTAAAGCTTACAGTTTTCGAAATATTAGCTGTAGAAAATAGCAATTATGTCACTCTCTGACTCACCGATCATCAAAATTCTAAGGTACTCCTAGCGGACCCACAAACGTCAAATTTTTTATTTAGATAGTGTTTAGCCTGTAATGGAAGGAAATATTGAAACATCTATAAATATGAATGCCGTTCACGGACACATTTTCGCTTGACGGACGAGTATCTGCTATTTTGGGATTGTGAGGATTGGATTTGTAATGGTATTGTGGTAAAGCGTTCGGTTCACGTACGGGAATCACGGGTTCGATTCCTAGAGGCGTATCTTCATCCATTTTTTTTTCTCACTTGAACATAACCGTCACCTTTCTACTAACTGTAAGTGAAGAGTCGTCAGAAATTACATGTGGCAGCTGATTAGAGAATGAAGAATAACTGCACGATATAGCTTTAATTGCTGCAAAGAGAAATAGTACCAATGACACCTACATTCTAGCTTGATTTCAGCTATAAATGAGAAAACTGTTGCTCGTAATGTCGAAAAATTCCATCACATGGCGCGGGGCAAAAAACGTTAGCTCGGGAGCAAAAACGTTAGACGCTGGTTTCACACCACAACACGGCAGATGTGGGAACGCCGTTGTTCGCGAACTTGAAAATTGAAGTACCTATTTTCTACGATAATTTTATCCGGAGGCCAATGAAACAGAATTCGAAAGATGGTTTGCTGTGGATGTGCACAATACAATAATCATGAATGTACATATCCAATGAGTGATAAAACGAAATAGATGTTTTGATGATTTAAATTCTCCATATCTAATAAAAAGTGAACGTCCAACACTGAAGTTCTACCAACTACTGCCCTACGGATGATCGATATTAGAAAAACATCGATGGTAACATCAGTGGTAACATAAATTCAAAGATATCGACGTACGATGAACATAGAAAGGAAAACATCGACGTCAAGATCAATGTTTTGGATGTCAAAACAATCCTCGGCAGAACCAATGACACCCGTTACTAAACTGTCACTACTGAATACAGTATTATTAGTCTCCCTGTCACTTTAAACAACGTATCAACAATTATTTGTGAACGGATATAACAGTCATAAGAAATAGTGATAAATTGATACATTTACACCACATTTGAAGTTTTTGACGTAAGAGGCAAAATTTTACTTACGGCGTTGGCGTGGTGTGCATATGTTGGCAACGAAATGTTTGCTTTATGAGGGGTACATAGAAGAAACTATCAACTGAAGAGAAGGAACAAAATAATTTATTTACTTCATGGTCAACACGAAAGATTATGCCTCTTATTCTACGTAACTGATTTACCGAAGTGTCTCATTCATCGTCGCTGCCAACTTCAGCACACTACGCCACCACTGCCGTAAGTAAAATTCTATCGTGTACTAGATAAAGAACATACATTTATATTTACCTAATTCGTTTTGTGGATTCGCATCTTAGTCTATATACTTTTTTTTTCTTCTATATACTTTTTTTTTTTTTTTTTTTTTTTTTTTTTTTTTTTTTTTTTTTTTTTTAGGTAATCGAGTTGAATCTTCAGTAGGGAAATATCGATAGTCCGATGTTTTCATACTATCGATGTGCCACAGATGTATATCAACTGTAAGTATATGATGGTCTACGAGTTGTATGTCTGTGGATCGGCCTCGGCGCCACGTTAAAGTTTCTTTATCAAAGAATCTTGGACGAATGTGTGGAAGAGATTAGTGCAATATTGGTGTTAGTGCGAGCGCTAGCGTACAGAAGAGTTTTTATCAAAGAAGAAAATTAGTGTAGTATCGGTGTTACTGCGAGCTCTAACATGCTGTCAATATGTATGCTGGAAACAGGTGCATCAAAGCCTCCGAGAAAAATTTAAAAAAAAAAGAATAGGTAGTGACCTTTAATAAAATCCGTTGCTGATGTGCAACAAATAACAGCAGAGAAGAAAAGGAGGATTATCTTAAAACAAAATAAATAGACCTTCGTGAAATAAAGGTTATTCAGTTATATCTCAGAAAAATGCGGGGAATGAAATACGGAACTAATGCAGCGTGCATTATACTGCAAGTTCACTAAATAATTATGCCAAAACTCGCTTGTTTTCCAAAAGCGTCCGCCTCACCAATCCAGTGAACATCGTAGTAGATTGCCATGTAGGGTCCCCAGGTTCGATTTCCGATCTGGTCGCAGATTTTCTCCACTCCGGGACTTGGTGTCGTGTCGTCCTCATCATCATTTCCTCATCATCGACGCTCAAGTCGCCTAAGTGGCGTCATCAAAAGACTTCCACCAAGCACGCCAACACAATCCCAGATGGGGTCTTAAGTCCAGATATGTCACACGAAATTATCATTATCATGTCCAAAAGCACTTCCAGCTGGAGCCCGCAATGATGAAAATTATTTCCTCTTTTATGTCATAGTTATTATTAACGCTCTCAGGCTTGATTTTTTTTCATAAGAAAGAAAGTACTTTTATTCTGTAACTCTCATAAGTTTTAACTGTACTGATTTTAGGAGAAAGATTTATGCAATCATATGTAATCATGTTCATACCGTACAATCGTGTGCGCTATAAAGCAAGGCTTCTTTTTATGCACTAAAATAACTAATATTGAATTACTGTTGTATGAAACTGATCATTCAATAAATACGAGGCAAAATAATAACTACTACTGTCATTTATAATGTACCTTATGGGCAATTTTCGTATATTATGAAGTTCACAAACTGATGCGAAATACAACACTAACTTGTTGATATTTCTATAGTTGTCTACCACAGGTTGCAGTATTGTACATGATTAAAGGATTGAACAATAACAATATAATCGACTTTCCAGACTTCCCAAATACTGTTAATCAAACCAAATGAAGCCAATCCAAACCAAAGATGTACAAAAATTTTACTGGAAAGAACTACCTACAGAAACAAGTGATATCTCATCAAGAACATAAAATGTACAAAAATGCAAGTCTCGCGACGAATTCCTTCCACCATTAAAAGTCGTGAGATCTTATGGGAAACCAAGTCGGTTATTTAGTTAGTGTTCATGGATCCACCTATTTAACAAATTCTAATAATTTTTATCTAATTATTTATCAAGCAACATCTGTAGTGGCTACATCAAAATTATACTTCTTTATTTCTATAATAAATATAACGACTTGTCAATCGCATGGCAACGTAAACTAATATTTAGAATACTTTATGCAAACGTGGTTACGTTTGGTTACTTAGTGGAATATAAGCTATATATAGATATGTAATTGGCCGATCATTATATGTATTCTGAAGTCATTCTATTATGGTGCGATTGCGAAGTCATTATATGTTTAAAGAAATAAAGTTGTATAATACTAATATACTCGCTATAAATGTTGGAAGATTGTTAATTAGATAACAAATAATTGGTTCTGTGAACACTAAGAAAATAAACTACTTGGTTTCCTATGGCAGCATAAACTAATATTTAAAATTTCCAAATTATAAGCCAAGATCGCAAACTAACAATTTATTAAGTGACGACCGGTTTCTGTGCACTGTGTCACCATCATCTGGTCATATATATATTATAATCTGCTCATCTTGTTAAAAAATTGGGTATAAAATAAGAAGTGCAACATTGCACTTAGTCACTATATAAAAAATACTTAAGTTAAAAACATGACAGCTTACAAAATACAAATTTGAGTATTTTGTAAGCTGTCATGTTTTTAACTTAAGTATTTTTTATATAGTGACTAAGTGCAATGTTGCACTTCTTATTTTATACCCATTTTTTAACAAGATGACCAAATTATAAATATATATATATGACCAGATGATGGTGACACAGTGCACCGAAACCGGTCGTCACTTAATAAATTGTTAGTTTGCGATCTCGGCTTATCATTTGGAAACTATAAAACAAATTGATCGCCTCCACACCAGACGATGTCATGTAATCATAATATTTAAAACACATTAGGCACATGACGATGTACAAGTGCCAGATCATAAAACTTATTCTGATGTCATATTAAGGTGCGATTGCCAAGTGAGTACGTTCATTACATGAATAAACATGTATAAATTTGATACAGTCACTACAGATGTTGGTACATAAATAAGTAGATAAAAAATTATGAGAAAGTGTTGAATAGGTGGATCCGTGAAGACTAACTAAATTAACCGACTTGGTTTCCCATGAGATGTCACGACTTTTTATGGCGGAAGGAATTCATAGCGAGTATTGCATTTTTGTACATTTTGTTTTTGAAGGGATACATTTTATAAAAGAAATTTTACGTTAGGCTCACCTCACGCGTTCCATGATCTTCAACATTACCATCCTAGGAACGTAAATAGGGTGCTACTTACTTCTTGTCTCTATATTTATCACTAGCGACCAGTTTGTCTTCACACGTGTGGAATTTCTATTCTATAGCTATAGAAAACGATGTGTGTGAATTTTATTCGTCAGTGTGTTATGCGTAACATGATAACACATGCATAATATGCTTCTACAATTCTCAGTGTGTTTAAACCATGTTTACATTCAAATATCCCAGTGTAAATGGAGATAAAATGTAACGTTAGTTCAGCAATTAAATACAATACAGGGGAGCCTTGAACAGAGTATAAAGTTAAACCTAGATCCACTGAAGCTGGTTCAACATTGAACTGAGTCAGCACGGAAGATGCTCGGCAACACGGGTGATTCTATTTATACTTCGGTAAAATCAGACGTGAAGTCATTATGACGTATCCACACTATCGACGTCCAGAAGAGCGGCGCATCGACTTTTGCATCGTTCGAGACGCTGGTTTCGGGTGGAACAACACGCTTAATTCGACATTCTTTCTGAACCGCATACTTTTTTCCTTCGTAGTTTAGTGACAAAACTAGGCCTTACTTAATATTGGTATCATGTTTTGGAAAGCACTGACGGAAATTTCAGTAAATGTATATTGAAAATTATGTCAGAAATAACGCAGACCGAGCCTTAGAGAACGACAACTTCACACATTTTCAAAGAAAAGAACTAGCATGTTGCAGCAACTTGGCGGTAGATGAGTACCCAGTTTTACGAAATGTTTTACCTGATGTTCGCAGAGCCTCTGTAACAAATGACTATTAATATCCTGCTCATTTGATTTATAGTTTCGGCGAAAACATACATATACCTACGGCGACTATATGTTGTTTTTGTATGTCGCATATTTTGACATGTCATAGTACACATTGTCGCTTCATAGCCTGGTAACCGTATTTTGTCCTCTTAGTTTAACGTAGACTCCGTACTACAATGCAACTCTGTAGCATTTTTCGCTTAAAGAAAAAGTTTCCATTAGTTTTAAACACAACCTTCACAAAGTTTCCATTAGATTTAAACACAACCTTCACAAATGGGTCACGATGACGATTTGGCTGACTAACGTTTCAGAGCTCACAGTGTAGGTTCTTTTTCGGAAAGTTTATAGCTTCTTACTTTTTTTAAAAAAAAAGAAAAAAAAGCAAAGTTATAGCTTCCGAAACTGTAATGAATATACCATTACCAACTGAAGATATTATTTATCAGCTACTCCTTTAATTCGTCTGCTACAATTGCAACCGCAGTTTTGCGTCTAGAACGACCACACAAGTCGATCATGGCTCCAGTCGTCTTCGATATTGTGGATACTTCATAATGACGTCACGTCTTATTTTACCGAAGTGTAAAAAGAATCACCCCGGCAACATCGCTAAAATCAGAATCGATATGATTATTGCGCCTCGACCGCAGATATTAATCGGTACTCAGTATTTGTTATCGAAGCTTTCGTGTTGTGAACACGAGTGAAGTAAACAGGAAAAGAGCTATATTGAAACTTCTCCCAACACGAAAAAGATTTACTTGTTTATAGATATAGATTTCATACATACATGTATACATACAAAACAGTTGTATAAAAATAATAGTAAAAATGTTTAATCTGCAAAATTCTAACTACCATTCCCACAAATAAAATATTCCTGAATTCAAAACCTACGTCAGTACAGTCAGAGAATTACCCACACGCAGTTAACTTTTCAATTAATATTGCATAGTCGTAAATAATTCTGTTCTGAAACAAATAATCATTGCAGCACAGTCTAACTAACCAACGCGCCAGTCAGTAATGAGTGTACACCAGACGTATAGATACTAACTGTATTCAAGCTGCAATGAAATATAGTGATAAGTTCACATGAACTAAGTCTAACAGTCAGAACGTTAACACTTACCTTCACGCTGGACCCAATGATGAAAATGTGTGAAACAATGAATTCTTCTTTGTGTGTGTAAACGAACGTTTTAAAAGTGATCTTCCGTGTGATAAGTTCAGAATAACAGAATCTTTACATACACGAACGTTTCCAGGTTCCACCGAACTAATAACGTGTCGTAACTGCATGACACAATACGAGTGACAATTATAGACTAGAAAAGACATTTTTTTAAAATATGCACCATAGCTGCTTTATTTGAAATGCTGACGACTAGTTTCGGGCTTTGCCCATTTTCTAAGTCACCTATTACAGAGAACAAAGTGTGTTTTACATGAAAATACATTAATATCGCAATGTTATATTGACTTAACAAGTTGTAATTACTTACATTCATATATATATATTTATATTTATATTTGGTTACTGTTTAGGTCACGCTGTTTGTTGTATTTACTTTTGTGTAATTTACAGAGCTGTTGATTCAAAATGTTTTTATTAAATATTCTTTGCTTAATTTTGTTTGTAACAATATCGTTGGTTATATGCAGTGTGACATAAACAGTACCATGACAAATATCGTACAATAAATTTTAGATTTCATTCCAAACTATTTTAAGTGTAATAAATTGATTTGTGTCCTATATTGTAATACAGGGAAAATATTGCGGTGCTACTATAATTTATCGCGTTTTGTTGCATATTTGGAAGTATATTACGATAGGATGGATTGTACTTTGTATGCTGGCCAAGGTGTTATGGAAATTTTCGATGAATTTTTTATTGCGCATTTCTGTTTGTTCATTTAACATTTGTTCTGGGTACTTAGTCATATGTGTATAGATTTGTAATTCTTCTAAAATGTCCATTAGTTGCCCTTTGCATATATATATATATATATATATATATATATATATATATATATATATATATATATATATATATATATATAATGTAAGTAATTACAACTTGTAAAGTCAATATAACATTGCCATATTCATGTATTTTCATGTAAAACACACTTTGTTCTCTGTAATAGGTGACTTAGAAAATGGGCAAAGCCCGAAACTAGTCGTCAGCATTTCAAATAAAGCAGCTTTGGTGCATATTTAAAAAATGTCTTTTCTACAATATTTAAGAGCTGCAAAACGCGACATATCAAAAACATTTGACAATAATAGACGGCACATTGACTCTTGGTTTATAAAACAGTGTTTCATGATAGAACTAAATAAAACTCTACATACGCCAAAAAATTAAATCTCGAGACACGACAATAGGAAGCTTTACAGTGCGTGTAGTGAAGATGGATATATGCAATCGGTCACTTCAGACTTTACTGTGTATAAAGCATGTTATTTCTGAAGTTTGCTGCTAACTTTGAAAACTGAACACACACACACACACACACACACGCACACGCACACGTTACAAATCCGTGAAAGGGTTGTACGACGCTTCTCGCCGGGCTCGAGTGGTTATGTTGGCACTAGTGGTTAATGGCGGCAAACTCAGATGACGATAAATGTTTTGTTTTGACAACTTCAATTAAAACGATTTTTTTTTTTTCTGAGTGGACAAGGTTACACACAAGAACCTGTCAACCATAGATCAGGTACAGTATTACTAACACTTACTCTGTAGCTCGTGATAAATATTAACGCACTTATACACCATAGAGTAGAAATATCTCTGGAGTCAGCATTGCATTCTGCGCGTGTTCTCAACATTAAACTGGAATTATCACGTGATCTGGGGACGATGCTGTTCGTTAATTCACACTACGTATCATGTCATGTCGTGTTAGGGTTTCTCGGTAGCAAAGTTTTAACAACATCGTATTTATTTATTTATTTCTGCCGCGCTCTGTAGTGGATTTTGTGCTTTTGTTGTCTCTTCATTTTCAATTTTTGACTGTGATTTGCAAATGTAACATGACGAATTGCATTTTTTTTCATTGAGTTTTTATTCCAGAAGCAATGTCGGCATCTCAGATATCTCAAAATGAAAACTCACTGAGGTGAAGAAAGCTGAGTTTTGGTTTATGTGTTTGAATACTGGTCAATGGTTTCGCTAGAAAATTCATGTCGATAATCTGAAATTATGTTTTCATTCTCAGTACTTTCCCACATACAACTGATCAAGACCACGACCTTTACTATGGTCATTAAATAATTTCATCTTTGTTATTTTCTCAGATCTGACACTATAATCAAAATATTTTATCATGGATAGTAGTTATAGCTTCACTTAAATTGGTCGGTACAGAGCTAAACAAGTTGACGTGACGTAGCGTACAACTTAACGTGACGGCCATTGTGAATTAGCCTTTTTCTTAAGTTCAAAAGTTATGTTGCGGGTGATCCATTTGTTTATTCATAATAACAGAGTTGAATTACATATGTTGTTATATGTGTTAACAGAAATATTTTTGTAGCCCGTTTGTTTGATTTTCTCTTACTTGAGATTTCATCTGTTAATTACTGAGGGACTGCACATAGAATGCAAAATGTAAATAGTGTCACCAGTAAGCGAATTTGCGTGCCAGCTTCCAAAAGAAAGAAAAAAATCCACAAAAAACCGAAAAAAGTAATGAAGAATCAATTCCATCCGTAATTTTTCCAGACCTATTGAAGGTACAAGGTTTACTATCAAGTCATTTTGAAACACCCTGTAATTTTGGTTGTGTTGCATTATATGACGTTGAAACGGTATAACTCATTTGAGAATTTCTGAAGACAACGAATCTGAATGTCGATCAAGTTTTTAGCAAGAGACAGTTTACCTGAACAGAGATACTGATAAATTTTACTTGTGGCCTCGGCCACTTAGCGTGGTATAGTTGGCAACAAAATGTTAACTTCACGAGGATAATAAATTTACTGGCCACGCATGAGTACATACAAGAATCTGTTGATCATAGTGCAGGAACATCATTAATTATTTATTTCTACATAGTTGTTGCCAACATCTGCACACTACGCCGCCAAGGTTGTAAATAAAATTTTACCCAGAATTAACAGTTAGCATATATTTTCGCCAGTGACTGCCAGTTGCTACGTGAGAATGTGTGTCACCTTGAAGTAGCATAGAATGTGAATCATCGTAGAATACGCAGAAATGGGGGAAATCGTAACTGGTAAAGTTTTGAATGAATAAGCTGCGAATTCGCAAACTTCTTATTTACACAGTGACAAATCACAACTAAATGTCACAGCTACCGAAAAGTAGCATTCACATAAATCACTGTTATCGAGCCGTCACTCTTTAGGTCATTCCCATTACAGACAAACATACGTCGTTCCGAGATCACGTGACCATAACGGCAATAGATGTTGACTACACAAAATGTGTTCTGCACTTCTGAATGCTCATTCCAGAGATATTTCTACTCTATGTTCTACACTTCATTGTTCATCTGTTTCCGACGTAAGCACTGGAGCCCGGCGAGGAGCGTCGTAAAGTTTAACCCCGTGATAGTGTAAATCATACAGTGCAAATAGACTCTACGACAAAAATACACAAAGAGCCAACAATGCAAATTATTATTAATATTATTTAAGAATTGATGCTGCTGTTTGTTTGTGATATTTTTTTCATGGCGTAAAAGGAGAGAAGGACGACTGGATTAGTACGAGATACGCCACGCGGAAAGGTACGCGGAGAAGATACAACAACCAATCGCAGGCAAATGGCATGTTGTGTTCCGAGTCTCAATTGATGCTGACGCCAAAGGGGCGGGACACACGTGTTCTGAACAATTGGTCCATAACTGTCACACCGACTGCAATTGTGAGGCGTTAGTGCGCACTTATAATACTGGTGTAGCACTTACGTACGAAAAGTTGTTTTATTGTGAGCTTATTAGTCAAGCAAAAGATTTAGGAAAGAACTAGAAAGCTATTAAAAAAGGAATACAGATAAAAAAGGTAACATACATTTTTAATGTAATATCCATCTATGTGATTTAACTTTTCAATTTATTTATTCTTATGCATGATATAATATACGTGTGTTGGATAATTAGTGATGCTACTTTGAGATGACCTGGTGAAGCTCAAAACAATTGCTTGTCGCTAATATGATCCAATTGTACGTTTTTCAAAAAAATTCAATCATGCCTTCAATTTCACGTTTTCTAACTAATATTGTAACTTATACCTAAGTGAGCGTTCACATTAATTCAAAGAACTGATATATTCATAAATAGCCAACACAAAAATTTTAAAAAAGTAGTTAGGCCTTGACGAAGATTGGAAGTGTGCTCGTGGCAACTTCCACTTTACGTGGGGGCGGTATAATATTACGGAAGTATAAAAGGAATAATTTTAAAAAATTGTGTTGAAGATTCTATCATTTAATGAAGCCACATTTTTAAAATTTATAACTTGCATTCGTTTACCTTATTTACTTTAATCAAGCCTTTACCTACATCAGATTTCATAAATATGTCTTTTACAGAGTTGTTTTCAGGAAATGATGCTGGCAGGCTCATGTAAGCAAGGCTTCATTATTGGAGGTCAGTTTCAATAAACTTTTGTGTTTTATTTCAATTCATGTCTTTAGCACAATAACGGCCCTGAGATTTTGTGTCTGTTTATTGTTTCCTATAATTACGCTCCTGCGCTTGCATGACTGACATCGATTTTGGTAATGCAGAATATAGGTAAGACTTATAATTTCATAAATGATTTTTTTGACTCAGGTAAAAATATCTCATGCTGCTTCACCTCACTGAGATATTACCTCTGGTTTCGTGGAATAATTTACTGTCTAAACATTTATTAGAAATTCTTTGCACAACATCTATCTTCCGCGATTCTAAATCATTTGAATTACTTCTCCTTTTTCATTTCTACTGAAAATTCGACTTTCATAAGAAGTAATATTCAAATTTTATAATAAATTCAGTTTGGAGGAACACACTACAGAACTGCAGAAACGCCCTAACAAATCTGTATTTGTATTTCGAGTGTTAGCAAAAGTAGGCGACATGAAAATAAAAATAAAATAAAATAAAACTTGCATATTTTGCTTACTTTCATCCCACAATTTCATAATATTTTTGAGCCAAGCAGAAAATTCCTGAGTCCAAAAGCGTGTAATACATGTTATTTGTGGACTAAACTTACGGACATCCTGTAGAAGCCTCATTAAAGAACTGGATGTACTAACTACTGCCGCTCAGTATATTCACTCCTTAATGACATTTGTCAAAATATATATAAATCCACTTTTCCAACAAACAGCTCAGTTCATACAGACAATAGTAAGAACAAAAACGATCTACGCAAGCACTTAGAAGCACTTCCCTGTAGTTCAGAAAGGGGTCCACTACTCAGGAACACAAATAAATATCAGCCTGAAAGACTTACTAGTGGGAACCTCCTTCTACTCCACTGACGAAATTTAGAATAGAACCAAACGATGTATTGTACTTATTCATATTATTAGTATTATAATTTCAGCCTGTAAATACATATACCGTTCAACATCTACGAGGATCTTCTCAATACGTATTTATGGAACGAACATCTAATCCAACCAACCTACTAAAACCTGTAGATTTTGTCGACGTTTGTACTGTACAAAGAGAACCATCCGCCATGCACCATACGAAATTTAATGGACACAGTGCTCATTCTCTTTTTATCGAAATCTGAGGGTTGTATAGCAGCGCAAGAATTACGAATTCTGTCTGAAATGACAATTCCATATAAAATCAATAATTACAACTTTTTTCGCGTACCTACTGGGCTCGAATGTGTATCTAAAACATCCAGGGATCCACTCAAAAACACCCACAAAATTTCATCAAAATCCGTCCAGCGGTTTACTACAGTAACACACATACGCACCGAAGTTAGAAGATGAAGCAATTTTATTTTATTTATTTAGGCAGACTTTTTCCATTTCTTCTCTAGGTTAGTACCTTCCTCGGACTTCTTGGAATATTTGGAAAACAAAAACATGCCCCATTAGTCTAGCTGTTCTCGAGTTTTGCGCTAATGAACACATTCAGCGACTCATTGTTATTCAAGAGATTATATAAGGAAGTGAATTAAATATATAATTCGAACATTGCTTCGCCACAGATGTGTACTAAATAAAAATCGTGTGTTTAGTTTACCATTAACAACTGTAAAAGGAAGGAGATGTTTCAGTATGTTTAACTCTGACGTTAACGTTACTATTACGCATTAAAATTATAAGTCAACATCTAAAATTGACGTCCTACCTACTTTTTCCCAGCGTAGCGAATAGGAGCTATGATAAAAATACAACACGAAAGTAGCATTCTTGGGACGTCCATGTTCAAATGGTTCACTTGCAGTAACAGGGAGACACTGGGCAGCTGCAGTGTCGCAACTGCTAGGCTGTTAGCAGAGGAAATCAAAACACCATAGTAACGAAGTCTATAAATAATGCTATTTTCTGGGAGTTTTATTTCGTTCGTATTTTCTGTAACCGCAACTTTGTTGTTATCTTCTGCCTTTACCTCAAAATTTTATGTACGTTACTAATTTTTAATTTCCTGACTTTGAATAGCTATGACTTGGGAAACAGGCAATGAACTGAGAGATGACGGAAAGGGCAAAGAGGGGAGGAAGGAGCAAATGGAACACACAAGGACGAAGATGCAGGGAAAAGAGGAGGTAGACCGGGAGGAGGAGATGGCAAAGAGTGGAGATGGGGAGTATATGGACATAACTTTATAATACTTAATTATTTCATGAGAAAAGAGTTTTCTCCTAACTTTCGTTCTTCGCGCAATAAACATGTGTAGTAGTAGCACTAGTAGTAGTAGTTGTCGTTGTTGTAGTAACATAACATTGACGACAGTGAAAAATTCATGTTACCGGCAGTTTCAATACTGATTACAAGAGGCCAGATTATCTGAATTTCTCGTTGTGTTGAACAGAAAGTCCATTATCTGCTTCATTTGTTGTCACTAAGTTTAGCAACTTCTAGGTGATTTCGAAGAGTTCGTATTTACCACATCCTTACGTTGGTCACCGTCAATATTACCTTAGATCCGCGTGATTCTGGACGGTTAAAATGTTATCCGCGGCTGGAGATGAGTTATCGTACTTTTAGACTGTCCCGTGTGTTTCATCCGTACTTGAATTAGGCAGTAATGGTTTCATTGTTATTTTAGACAGCGGATGTTTGTTATCTGGCGTAGACAGTTTCCAATCATTGCCACATATTGGGTCTGTAATCAGAAATGACAAACCGCAGTTTTTGTTGTTCTGAATAAGCACCGAACATTATGTAGGCCTATTAACTTTAAAAAGATAATTGTATGCCATTGAACCTAAAAGATAATCTTTCGCGGGAAAGAGAGAGAGTAACTGCCACAACTTGCTTTTGTTCATACATCCTGATATCGGGATTTGCAATTATTGGAATGAAGTACGACAACAATTAGTCCGGTTAAAAGTGTACTGCTTCATTCTGTCACTGATGCAAACTTCTGAAAATACTGCTGCCACTAATTGTGTAATAAATAAGATAGCGCTATCTATTACTTGGTTGGGTTAATTTGTATTATTTCTTTGGTGCGCCACGCGACATGGCTAATCGTGCAAACTCTCAGATCGGTACCAAACGTTGTATATCGATAGCAGCCAAGATTACAATATAATTCGTGGTATCCGCTGGCGTCCTAAACTATAATAATTAGTAACACCTGGACTACTGGAAAACATAACTTTGAGAGCGTCTCAAGTTGAACTCTTCTGGGCAAGTTGGTAGAGTGTTAGTTTGCCATACCGAGGGTCCTTGGTTCAAACCCTGTACTTTTTTATTGCAGTACACTGGTAATTGTTATGTGGGGCAACGTGTTCCAGCCATATGAAAGGACTGTTCGGATTTTATAGCTGTGTTTTATAGACGGTTTGCTTTTGCTTAGTTTGTATGGAAATAGAAAACCTGTAGAGTATTAAACAGAAGCAACTGGAACACAAGAATAAAGAAACTACTGTACCACACGTGCAAAAGCATTAATAATAATAATAATTGTAACATTAATAATGATGATAATAATAAATAACTAATAGACCGGTAGCACATTTACCTCAGGAACACGTTGTCCCATATAACACTCCGTGCATGTAGAACACGTTTCAACATAATATAAAAAAAGTTCGTATCACCAGAGGTTGAACCCGGGACTCTTAAAACGAAAAGGTACGCTCTGTCGTCTTCCCGACAGGAGCTCAAAACGACACACTCTCATTGTTATACTTTTCCTGTACTCTGCAGAACAGGTGTTAATTAGTACTTCCAGTTTACGCACGTTCTCCTGGACGGCAGCACATAGCACAAATTATGTTGAAATTTTGGTTCATATTCTCTCGCTATACAGTGTTTGTTACCAACCTAACTCCTAAGAGCTGAAGGTTTGGGTGTAAGCACAGCAGACTCCTAAAATATTAATACGACATATTGTATTTCCCTTACACTATTTCTATTAAATGAAGCCTATAATTATGTCGCCCAGACTGAGAAAATACCTAGGATGTTAGAAAAACACTGTGGTTTTAGATTAAAAATATTTAAATGACTGTATATTGTTTACCTACGATTCCAATTTAATTAAATAAATTCCAAATGCTCTCCTAGACTATGATCATGTTATCTATGAAAACACCATGCAAATTTGTGTTCGTACAAACGGAAAGAGTAGTCGGTTTTGGATGAAACCTTTACATTATATTTTCACCAGTAATCCAATTTTAATTAAATAGAGCCTATACGTTGTCCCACGTAACATCGATTTTACTGTAAAGTTCCTCTGCAAACTCGTCTAGTCATTTTGGAGATCAGCGTATTGAAACAAGCCTACACGACATTTACAGATAAAAATTTAAATTATGATATCTTGTTTCTCCACAATCCTATATGTCGTTCCAAGAGCGCTTAAGTTGTTCGTGGCATTGGTTGAGTAGTTTTGGAAAGTACAATTTGACAAGAGGCTGGGCCAGGAACGCCGACTCCGTGGCGCACCCCGCAGAAAATTTTTGCTGGTGCTCAGCACCCACACGAATTGGGGGGTAAAAATTCAATAATGAGCATGCTCCATAATTATTGATGCTGCGATTGCTTGACGCCTGATTATCCCATTTTTGTTCGGAAAAGTTACATTTCAGAAGCCTAATAAAAATTACTCAGATTTTTTAAAACAGTAGTTTTGTATTTATTTCCTGAATTGCGTGTTTCCCCGGATATAGCATGACGCTACATCGAAGCGGCTTGGAATATGAGGTAGCCGATCATGTAAAGCACAGCTGGCAAATCGCAATGATCTGCCGCGCGCTGGTCCATTTGACTGTTGTCAGCGTGAGCGAGCGACAATGCTCGGCGAAGACAGCACACCTGCTGCAGCAGCCTGCTAACGATTCTCAGTCCTCCGGAAACAAATTTATCAGTGCTCGGCGCTACTCTCTCGGAACCGTCACGAATGGTTTTGAACGGAAGCCGCCTGTCTTGCGTCCTTAGATATTCTTTCATTCAGCCGTTATTAACACGGTATTATTTACAAAGAGAATTACAATTTTATAAATTTATTTTTATAGTTGGTTTCTGTAATGCATAAATTCGTTGTTCGCTCGTCGATGAAGAAAAGTGATTCGGCTACGACACATCCAGAAGTTACTTCAGGTGGTTCTGATTCAGCCGGTGTATCGGATGAAAAGAAGATAACTGGTTGTGTTGGTGATGGCCGTTCTTTTAAAAAATAGTGGAAAGACAAATATAAGCGGGTTTTATACGACGAAAAGTGCGATAAAGTGTTCTGTATGTAACGAAATGAGTTTCGGGAGTGAGTCTTCTGCGAAGAAAACCAAACCAATGCGATAAAAGCATTCGTTGAAGTAGGGTTTTCTTCTTGGAACAAAGCGTTAGAAATATTTGCTACTCATCAAAAGTCGAATTATCACATGTCTTGCAGTGGTAGGAAAATTGCAGTTGATGAAGCTGTGAACGTGCAATGTTTAATGTCAAAAGTAAAGGAGGGAGAAATTAAGTCTGCAAGAGTAGCTCTGTTGAGAATGTTATCGTCATTACGGTATCTCATGGTGCAGGGGTTAGCAGTCCGTGGTCACACAGACGAAAATTCCCATTACAATGGATTGTTACAGTTAATTGCCAAAGATAACTCTGATTTGTCCTCTTGGCTGCGTCGTACAAAGTATAGATGGCAAATGAACTAGGTTCAGTTATGGCGAACGAAGTCTACAATTTGATAAAGATAGTGAAACATTGCCAATACTATTCCATAATTGAGGATGAAACTAGGGATGTACGTCAACATGAGCAAGTTTCGATTTGCGAAACTTCAGCAAGATAGAAAATCGAAATAAAACTGTAGTTTGGTTATGACTTTGTTCTAAAGTAGCCTCTGCCACATACCGTATGAATCAGTGGCGTAACTATAGGGGGGGGGGGATGAGGGGGATATGACTCCCCCCAGAACCCGAAAAAAAAGAAAAAGAAAACAGAAATCGTATAACAGTAATCTGGTAAAGGTAAAAATTGGAAACTTGGGGTGTTTTACCACAAGCTTTCAATGGATGGGAGTGAATTGGTTTCTTCAACGGCAGTGGTAGATGGTAGTCTGTCTGGAAACTGAGTAAAATTTTGCTCGTCAAGCAGATATATCCCCCCCTCCCCCCACCAACGCCAAGTCCTAGTTATGCCACTGGTATGAATTATTATGCAGACAGCGTCTATCCTTTTATTATGGAGGCCAACCAACAAAATTTTATCGCATTCGGATGAACGGTTTGACTGATCACCCTGAAATTTGGCAGATAATTTTTCACACACAGGGGAGAGATGGGATGAACAGACACAGGGGACAGGAGGGAACTGCCAGAGAGCGGGGGAGTAACGGTAGAGGCAGTGGGATGGGGAGGGGAGGTAACTAGGTGGAGAGAGGGGAGGAGGTGATGGACCGAGGGAGCAGGGAGTACACGGGGTAACTGAATACTGGAATAAATAAATACACATAATAAATTATACCTAATATTACAGGAATCTCTTTTCTAATATTTAAGAGAATTCTAAATCGCAAACGTACTAATGTCAATTTATTTTTGATTATAAAAGTGTCTCTTTGCCTTATTTAGACACCTTTAAATAAGAATGAAAGACCATGATATGTCAACTCTTGGAAGAAAGGATGCTAGGGGGCATACTGTAGTTTTCAACATTTGTGAACTGTGATATAGAGTACCCACATTGCAATATACGAGATATACGACTGCGGAACAATCGCTGGAAGCAAAAACTTCCCTAAAATACCAATGCGTACAGAGTGATTTGAAGGGAAACGATAACGTAAGAGCGGATGAAGCCGATGTCCGAGATTCATTGCAGTAAGCCTCATCGTAAAAAAAATCATTTGTTCAAGAAATAAACGGGTATTGCCTCAGTCTGAGATCCGTACTAGACAGGATTAATTGAGAAAACACGTAATATCTAAACAAGAACACCACGTTTCCTTACAGGATCATTATTAATGTAATTGGGCCTGTATGGACAAACTACACGAAGGCTAAAGCTCAACATTATGGTACTAGATCGATACTCTCGAACGGTACAATTTCTGCGAGTCTCAGTAATCGTTTCTATCGTGAAATAAGAACGATGGCAATAGTTCATTATCATATTATAATCGTCAGAGGAAGGAAAGATTTAGATGCTGTGTTGGCATGCGCAGAATTAATGAGGAAGTCTACATTTGTTATGGCCCGCAATTAGTCCATTTTACATAGCGTTAAGGTAATAGAAAGAGAGGCAAATCGGAAACTTGACCATTAAGACAAACCAGTTCGAGCAAGCAGCTATAGCGGAACTGAGCAGTAAATGCTCTCGCGAAAGAGTGCCGCTCTCCATCTCGCGGAGCATAAAAAATCAGCAAATGGAAGTAGCGACAGCAAATGCCCCGACTAATCTAACGAGACACGCACGCCCGCGAACGTAGCGTACGTCGCCGGGGGCGTTTGAATGGCGCTGCTCTCGCCTGGCAGAAAAACGGACTATGAATATTTTAAAGGCGCAGAGCGAGCCTGGTTACACAACGGTGCCTTCGCGGGAAGCGGAGCGCGCGGAAAAAATACGGCCAGCTATTGGAGCAAGGCCGCGGCGGGGCCTTTTTGCTTATTGTTCCGCGCAGGCGCGGGCGCGGGCGCACGATCCAGGATCATGACAAAGGGTTGCCGGCGTGAGGTAATCCGCGGGCCCTGCGTCACTCCAGCCGATCCCACCGGCCGCCAGCCGTTGATTGAAAACTCGACGAGATCCGCGGTGCGCACGACTAGTTCGGTAGCGACCGGGTAATTAATTGCCGCTGCGTATATAGCGGAGAGGTGGCAGCACTGAGTAATGGCGCGGCCTCGGTCGCCTAAGTTGCTATCCCGTCGAGTGAGTGGCGACAGACGTCCGCCTAGCGCCACTCATAGCTTCAGGAAAAAGTATCCGGTTTCAGGTCCTCGGCTTGTCTTAGATTGATTCCGTGGTGTTTCTCGGGTGAGATTTGCTATTTTACATCTACATCTACATACATCTGGAACAGTTCTGAAGCGAATGCTACGAAGTGGTTCTTACATCTTCGGAATCAAATCAAAGACGGAAGGACTTCAGTCCGGGGAGTACGGTGGATGGTACTGTTCTTCCCAGTTCTCGCCCGCGCATTGTCGTACGAAATGAGGGTTGAGTTGCGCAGAAAGTGTGACTGCTTCTTTCACAAGCTAGTAGCAGGTGATGCTTCAAAAACGAACAGTAATACTGTGCAACGGCGGTCTGGCGTGGGGGAACGCAATGCGTTAGGATAACACCATCACAGATGTACACGAGAATCACAGTAACTTTCTACATACATACTCCGCAATTCACCGTAAGGTGCGTGGCGGAGGGTACACTGTACCACTACTAGGCATATCCTTTCCTATTCCACTCCCGAATAGAACGAGGAAAAAAAAAAAAAAAAAAAAAAAAGAATGCCTATATGCCTCCGTACGAGCCCTAATTTCTCTTATCTCGTCTTTGTGATCTTTACGCGAAATGTAAGTAGGCGGCAGCAAGATCGCACTACACTTAGCTTCAAATTCCGGCCCTCTAAATTTACTTAACAAAAATTCACGAAAAGAACGTCGTCTATCTTCCAGCGATCCCCAATTGAGTTGCCGGAGCATTTCCGTGACACTCGCGCATTGGTCAAACCTACCGGTAACAAATCTAGCTGCTCGCCTCTGAACCGTCTCTATGTCTTCCTTCAAACCGATCTGCTGTGGGTCCCAAACACTGGAGCAATACTCAAGACGTGGTCGTACAAGCGTTTTATACGCGGTCTCCTTTACAGGTGAAGTACATCTTCCCAAAATTCTCCCAATAAACCGAAGTCGGCTGTCCGCCTTACTCACAACTGTCCTTACATGTTCGTTCCATTTCATATCGCTCTGCAATGTTACGCCTAGATATTTGAACGACGCGACAGTATCAAGAAGCTCACTAATGCTGTATTCGAACATTATAGGATTGTTTTTTCTACTCATGCGCATCACCTTACATTTTTCTACATTGAGAGCTACCTGCCATTCTTCGCACCAACTAGAAATTTTGTCTAAGTCATCCTGTTTTCTGGGATACTGACACATGCCACTAAAATTATACACGAAAATCGGACATTCTGGTGTCCAAAGTCAAAGCAACAAACCGCTATTTCCGCCCTCTGTGTCGAGTTCATGATATAATCACACATACTGTCGCGATATGTATACTCGGGCCGCTGAAACTTTGCACTTGACGTTTACAAATAACAAGTGAAGATCGAGAAGCGCGAGGCGCTAGTCGCAAGGAACGATCAAATCACAGCGCGGTAAACACTTCCGTTGGGTTGGTCACGTGCTGCCGGCCGCGGTGGCCGAGGGGACTGAGGCGCTCCAGTCACGGTCTGTACGGTCACTACGGTCGGGGGTTCGAATCCCCCCTCGGGCATGGATATTTGTGCCGTCCTTAGTATAAGGTAGTTCATAAGTAGTTTGTAAGTCTGGGCTCAACGCCCTCTGTAATAAAAAAGCTGAGCCAAGAACACTTCGAACATCAACGTACAAATACGATCAGCGTCCGCAATGAACAGAACTACCCAAAAAAAAAAAAAAAAAAAAAAAAAGGGGACTAAGGCGCTCCAGTCACGGTCAGCACGGCCACTACGGTCGGGGGTTCGAATCCCCCCTCGGGCATGGATATTTGTGCCGTTCTAGTTCGTAAGTAGTTCATAAGTAGTTTGTAAGTTTAGGGACTGATGACCCCGTAGTTAAGTCCCATAAGCTGTTCAAACATTTGAACATTTTTTTTGGTCACGTGCCGTGACGTCAAAGTTCCCGCGTTGCCGGCTTTGTTCAATACTACCGTAAATAACGTTGTGTATCGTGTCTACCGAGTCTTTACGTCGTGTGTTTTTTTCGCTGCGATTTGTTTTTCTGTGAGTGGTTTTAGTTGACTTTCCGAGTTCAATTAATTGAATAATGTGACCGAAAAGACGTTTGTCTAGTGACGTTCTCCGAGTAAGTTCTCAATTTAGTATGAATAAAAACTTCGAAGCATATGCTCTGAGCAGGACGTTCATTCTCGCTTCAAACGATGGGAAAGAAGTTATGATGCAGTGGCTACAAGAAATAAATATTGCTGCAGATATGTCAGTGTCAAAACTTCTTTTATATTCACTTGTAAAACAAAATAAGCCTGTTACATCCACTTATGTACTAGACGAAATCACAAACAAGCAGGGTCACAATGTAGTAAGGCTGTCCCATGTCATTTCCATTTGAACCCTATGCAATTAGTATGGAGTGACGTGAAGACTTAAATAAGGAACAATAATAAGTCTTTCACAATAAAAGAGGTGGAAAGGCTGTTGCGTGAAGCTGTTTCTAATGTGGATGCTGCTTCTTGAGAGAAAAAAAAAGTCGAGCACGTTGAAAAACTGACTTCGGCAGCGCAGAAATGGAAGGGATCATCAGTTATCGTGAACAGTTAATGATTTCTCTTGGTGATGACGACGATGAAGGCGATTTTGGCAGTGACAACAGTGAAGATGGGGAGCTGGATGGAATTGCACCATTGTCGCCGTAAATTCGTGAATGAAAAGCATTGTGATTATAAAACGTAGAGAGAGAAGTTACTATCCTGATTGTTGTTTATTTTGTAGCTGTCACGATCGAATTCTTTGCTCCGTTATTAAAAGCGTGTATGTTGTTGTGCTCTTGTCTACATTAGAATGCCGTTAGTTAATTGCAGCTTTGTGGTAGCAACCCAAGAAAGAATTATTATATGCACTTTTATTGCTCAATAGCCTACACTGACATGCAACTAAAAACCGTTTCGTCTGCTGTGTGTTTAGAGGCTAGTGTTGCAACGTCGCTATAGCAGTGTAGCTAACTTAACTCGCCGTAACGCGAAACGTCAAGTGCAATGTTTCAGCGGCCCGGGTATACGTACAATCGCGTTCCGCACGAAAGATGGCATTACAGCCAGCGTACAATCATACCAACGATTACGTCTGAAACAGAAGAGTTATGAAGTGTTCTCGGACTTCCACCTGGTTAACAGTGTATTCTAACCGCGACGTTTTGACGAGTGGCATACTCATCATCCTTCTTTGCCTAAACAGTGGCGGACTAAGACTGTCGGAGGCCCGGGGCGGCGGTCAAAACAAGATGAATCCCCCAGTCCACTTGGTAATACATGTAATTATCTCGTGAGATTTGGGGCACCTCCAGAACGAGAGGCAAGGAGAAGTAAAATAAATAAATAAAGAGAGAGAGAGAGAAATATCTTTCTAAATTTGGAGACCCCAGAGCGAGAGGCTAGGGCGCTAAAATAAAATTAAAAAAAAAAAAAAGAAAGAAAAAGAAAAGCTTTCGAGGTATTTTGAGGCCTCCCCTCGCCCTCTCTTTAGTTCGCCTAGGAGATGATATGTATGTCACTGGTCGAAACGTCGCAGTTAGAAGCCACTGAAACCCGGCTGAAATAACGAGACCTCTTTATCAGTTATACAGGGTGTTACAAAAAGGTACGGCCAAACTTTCAGGAAACATTCCTCACACACAATTTAAATAGAAATACTAAAATGAGCTCTAACTTGGAAATTAAGCGTTTCCGGACACATGTTCATATAACATATTTTCTTTCTTTGTGTGTGAGGAATGTTTCCTGAAAGTTTGGCCGTACCGTTTTGTAATACTCTGTTTACGCCGGAAAGCACACATTCATAAACAGAAAAGTGTTTGCCGCGTAATCCCACATGTACGAGCGCTATATGAAAATCACTAAACGGTGATTCAAACGATTTTAATTCGTCACCTTTTGCAGCTCTCAGACATTCCAGAAAAGACACACACATATATATACGTGGCACCGAATCTGCTTCTTTATTGATATGCTAACTATTTTAGGGTATTGGCCACCGATTAAATAGATCAACGCTCATTTTTAGAGAAGGATACATGGATATAATAGTTTTACATGGTATGTTTATGTCGTAAATCTAGAAGATAAGTTACCCTTAACAATTAAGACAGCACAGTAACATAAAAACTTCATTGGCAACAGGTACAGTAATGTTTGGCCTGTATTTCGACATAGCCACCAAACGAAATGAGACACTTATCATGTTTCTCCATCACTGGATGCTTGCTGTTGCCGCAACTGTGGTTCAAATTTTAATGAAAGTCCAGCTCCAGTTGCATTTATTGGTGCTTTATTTAAGCCCACACTACCGGTTTCGGCCTCTATGTTAGGCCATTTTCAAGTGTGACAGACGAAATTTCTCTATGGCATAACGTCTGTCACACTTGAAAATGGCCTAACATAGAGGCCGAAACCGGTAGTGTGGGCTTAAATAAAGCACCAATAAATGCAACTGGAGCTGGAGTTTCATTAAAATAACTCTTATCATGTCCTGCGATCATTTTTTGTATACCTCTCTCGTAGAAGCCTACTACCTGTGAATGGAGCAAGTGTGTAACAGCCGCCTTAACTCTTACTGTGAAACAAAACTGACACTGCGACGTACCATTCAGAACAAGAAGTGTGTAGTAACGCTTAGTCCACTGAAGCCGTTCTGCTCCATATCATACGGCTAGGCGCACAGCAAACGTTTTGCAGAAATTAGGCTAGAAGCTGCGGTTTATTCAGCATACAGGGTCCTGATCTTACTCTGAGCGATTTACATCTCTTATGGCACCTCAAGAAAAAGTTTTTACCATTCGTCTGTCTATTTATTGAAATAACATGCAATGAAAAAACTATTGTTTATAGAACTGTCTGGAAACGTCTTATACAAATCTCTTGGATTTCATTAATTATCACTTGTTTTAATCACAGTATCACTGAGACACTGTCCTACATTGATTCCTAGGCTGGCTATTTCGTTTGTAACTTCACACGCAAAATGTATCACTATTGAATCACACGATTCCGGATCCGACGCAGACGGTATCGTACATTAACATTGAGATGAGAGGGCCGGCAGTATCGTCACACTGTCGACAAATAGTTAAAACATTGTTGTAATTGTAGCCAATAATTTTGTGTGTGTAATTATGTTATATTTGTTTTATCAAAATAAATAAATAAATAAATAATAAATAAAATAAAATAAATAAAAATAAATGGAAACTTAATTTCTGGATGCCTAGTATATCACAGACAAGACGCCTACCAATCCCTCTGCGGTAGAGGGTCATAGGAACAATGGAACTTAAAAACCTTCGTTATGTAAAGTTGTTGTTATCGCGATTGCCTATTGACGTCACCCGCGTTCAGCTCTGTTTGATCATGCCGCCGATGAGCATCGGCCGATCAACAACATTAAAGCCAGCGCTATGCCTCGTTGACGTGTTTATTATCGTCTACAACCATTAGTTATTAGTGAATTAGTATTACATAAATATCGTCAAGTTTGTCTAGTACACGATAGAATTTTATTTACGGCAGTGGTGGCGTAGTATACTGACGTTGGCAGCAGCTGACGAATGAGACACTTTGGATACCAGTCACGTAGAAGTGGGAGAATAATCTATCGTGTTGACCATGAAGTAAATAATTAATTGTTTTCCTGCTCTGTATTTGAAAGGTTTTTATACGTATCCGTCATAAAGCGAACATTGCGTTGCCAACATCTGCACACTACGCCACCGCTGTAAGTAAAATTTAGCCTTTACGTCAAAATTCTAAATGTGGCGAAATTTTATCACTTTATCCCTGTTTCTTACGACTGTTAAATCCGTACACAAATAATTGTTGATACTTTGATTAAAGTGACAGGAAGACTAATAACACTGTATTCGGAGTGGTAATGCACTGGACTCGCATTCGGGAGTATGGTGGTTCAAATCCACCTCCGGCCATCCAGATTTAGGTTTTCCGTGATTTCCCTAAATCACTCCAGGCATATGCCGGGATGGTTCCTTTCGAAGGGCACTGCCGATTTCCTTCCTCATCCTAACCCAAAAACTCCGAGCGTTAGCTCCGTCTCTAATGGCCAAGCTGTCGACGAGACGTTAAACCCTAAGCATCCATCCATACATCCACTGTATTCGGTAGTGCCAGTCTAGTAGTGTGGGTCTGTACTTCTTCCGAGGAGTGCTTGCTTTGGCACCCAAAACACTGATATTCTCGGACGTTTTCCTTTCGATGCTCATCGTACATCGATTTCTTTGAATTGAACACTGATGTTACCATTGATGTTTTTCTAATATCGATCATCCCTAGGGCAGTTTTTGATAGAACTTCAATTTCTGACATTCACTTTTTATTAGAGTTGGAGATTTTAAGTCGTGATCCGAGCTATAGCTTTGAAAACATCTACTACGTTTTACCTTGTTTAATTGCTACGTACACTCATGATTATTGTATTGTGCACATCTGCAGCAAACCATCTTTCGAATTAGGTAAGTGTCATTGGCCTCCTGATAAAATTATCGTAGAAAATCGGTAATTCAGTTTTCAAGTTCGCTTATTTATATAATGAAATCACGAGACAATGGTAGCTTAAAATGTTGATAACATGAGCAGAACCAGCACCTCGTAGAGAAGACAGAACGCAGTACTCACTCCAGAGAGTTTCCACCCTATAGTACAGACAATAGATAACACAGACTAAGTGTCACCCACATCAATGGCGTCTCCCTATCTCTACCGTGTTGTGTTTTGAAACCATAATCTAACGTTTTTGCTCCCGGTCTAAATTTTTTGACCCGCGTCTTTTGACGGAATTTTCAACATTACGAGCAACAGTTTCCTCATTTATAACTGAAATCAAGCTATAATGCGTGTGTCATTCGTACTGTTTCCATTTGCAGCAATTTAAGCTATATCTTATTAGTTACTTTTCATTCTCTAATCTGGTACCTGCTGTCATTTCTGACGACTCTTCACTTAGTAGAAAGGTGACGGCTACATTAAAATGAAAAAAAAGTAGCAGCACTAGGAATTGATCATTCGATCTTCTGCACGATAACCTAAAGCCATAGGCACACGGAGCGTGTATCTGAACGAGTGTGGCCAACGTGGCTAGTTTCTGACGTCACAACGTACGCACCGCACGTTGGCGAGGCTTTCCCAACGTGTGGAGAAGTATCAAGCATGTCAGATATTCTCAACGAGCCTCTGAACGATCACCAAAAAGGTGGGAAAACTCCCCCGACGCCACACCACGTGGCTCTCCAGGGGGGGTGGGGGGCAGCTCTTTTCGGTAGAGAGACGAAGACATCATGTTGGCCGTCGTATTTCGTGGTTTTTATGTATACAACTTAGGGCTTACGAATGTATGACATTTCAAAGCAAGTAAAACTAACTGAGTAAATTGAGAATTTCTCGGAAACCGGCAATTAAGGTACTATTTGTTGGAATAAATGACTGGAAACGTCTTATACGTGGTTAAAAAATTTCCGTATTACAGTAATCTGCCGTTTTAATGAAAGGCGGACTGAAGATCTATCAACACGAATACTTCTTTGTATCATTTGTTGTAATTACATGCCAACAACCGACATATCACCCAGTAGCATGTACGACACGTCTAATACAGTAGGTATGGACACATCGGTAACGTAACTGGTCGTAGCGTAGGTGTTAAGTCGTGGACTACGTAGGTTGAACAGGGTGCGGCGTTGGCTCAAGGCTCCGCATAAGCAAATACTTTTTCCTCTTTTATTCGTTTTTTTTTTTTTATAGACTCAAAAGACTTTACTATAAATTTCTCAGAAGTATACTGCAGAATATTCGATGGTATGTAAAAATAAGTGCGCACCCTCTGAGGAGCGAGTTTGTTGGATTCGTTTTATGAACAAGACAGTTTACACCTCTCTTAGAGTAAAATATGCACTTATTGTTTCACGTATTGCATTTTACACGTTCTTAACATTCTTCTACTGAATAGTAACATTGACCGTGGAAGCATGATCTTTTAAGATTTCCTAAAAAGCGAGACTCTTGCAATAATCTTTGTGTTGTGAACGCCTATTCTAATTTTATATCGCACAGTTTGTCATGAAACTTTTATTTGCTGCACTTATTGACATAAAATACAACTTTTATAAGAGTCTTATGTTCATAGGTATTTTGTTGTTATTTATTTAGGACTATCACAGAGCATAACGAACATAAGCACAAGCGCAGAAAAAAGCGGTTCAAATAGAGGTAAAGCCGGCCGCGGTGACCGAGCGGTGTGCGGCGCGCCAGTCACGCTCTGGATGGCCACTACGGTCGGGGGCTCGAATCCCCCCTCGAGCATGGATATTTGTGCTGTCTTTAGTATAAGGTAGTTCATAAGTAGTTTGTAAGTTTAGGGACTGATGACCCCGTAGTTAAGTCCCTTAAGCTTAACAAACATTTGAACGTTTGAATAGAGGTAAAGCAGGAATTCCACTCTTTTGATTCGCTAAACAGTGTGATTCCAGCAACTGATACCGCCGACAACTGTCGCTGGAGCGCGCTGTGGTCGCGTGTAGCTCGTTGAGGCACACGTCTCGTATGCTCAAGTCGCGCCGAGCGTTTAGCCGCTCGGTGGACTCAGCACGTTGAGCACACACGTTCAGACAAACGCTCCATGTGCCGACGGCTTTAACGCGCGACGACAAGACCACCAGCAACACAGTGCTCGAAACAGCAAGTTTCAGATACTATTCTGCCAAGCGTAAACGTTTTCTATAACGGAATTAATTTTTAGAGATATTTGAATTTTTCCTTCAATTCCAGGCTAAACACTATCTAAATACAAAATTTGATGTTTGTGTGTCTGCTAGAAGTACCTTAGAATTTTGATGATCGGTGAGTCAGTGACAGAATTAGCGATTTTCGACTGCTAATATTTCGTAAACTATAAGGTTTAGAATAGTATAATTTGAAAATAAAACTAGTTTTAGTAGATACTCTTGGCAACCGAAAACTCAGGCTTCTAGTTTTATCCACAACTGATATAAATGGGGGTCGAAAGTACCTTTTACTGCTTCCAAAAAAGGTGGTACGACCGTGCGCTCCACTTGGCAGGAGTACTGAAGGGCCCCCTGATTTTATCAGCGATCTTGGTGTAACAATCTAAAGCAGCTGTATCTTTATTAACATTTAAACAGATCGCTTCCATTGGCGTAACATGCCAGGTAAGCATTTATAAGAGGTTTGACAGTCCGAACGGGTCTACCTTCGTTTACCTTTGAGTCAATGCCATATACGTTTGTGTCAGCAGTGCTGCTATGTATTACGGGCATGGACACTCGAATAGAACAACATCGTTTTACGAATCCCGATTCTGCCAACACAACCACGACGGTTGGATCAGAGCCTGGGGTCATGGCGGAGAGAGACTGGTGAAATGCAGCCTTGTGCGTTCGGGGTGGTACAGGATTCTAGTTCTTTTTTATAACAAATTCCCAGTATACGAGGTTTGGAACTTACATAGTGGCAACTATTTACTCACAACCCATACAAAAGCGTTACATGTTTACACCTGTTACTGTCCTTCAAAGTAGTCATCAGCGTTATGTCAAACCCGTTGCAAGTTATGTGGAATGCGTAGTATACCGTTAGCAGAGCCTCTAGTATTGATGGTACGATCGGAGCTGTCTATTGCCTATCGAATCTCTCGAACAGTTCTGAAGCGAATAGCACGAAGTCGTTCCTTAATAGGGGTCCGGTGGTCTTGGGGTTTAGCACTCGACTGGAAATCGAAGGGACGGGCGTTAGTAACCCCGTCAGACCTCGGAATTTTTCAGCCTACGCTTTAACCCACCCTTCACCTCTCAACGATTTGAGGAATTGCCAGAAACGTGGTTCGGATTCCACGTTTAGCTGTAGGTCCCCTTTCCCCGGTTGGATAACTGGGGTAGGATAGGGACACCCAAGTCACAGAAGTGGCGTCCGATTGAAGGACTTGCACCAGGCCACTGAGCCACACGAAATTATTATTTTTGGAATCAAATCAAAGTCAAAAGGACTTAAGTCCGGGGAGTATGATGGATGGTATAGTACTTCCCAGTCCCATCGACCATCGCATGCCCAAGCGTTCCTTCAGGATGCGAAGCACAGTCGTATGTGCTAATCCGAAATCGTGGGCTAACTCACGAATCGTCGATCACTGTCCACTAACGCGCCATCAGTATGTTCTTCTTCAGAGACGCTAGGACGACCTGCCCCGTGCAAATCTGCCATAGTTTTCCATCCTTAGTTGAAGGCCTTTACCCAACGCGCCACTTTTCTGCACAGCAATGCCGATTCACCACACGTCGTGGTCGTGTTGTACGACCTCTGGCACATGCAATTTTGCTCCATCTCCGTTGTTCCCGTTTCGAAAACATAGTGACATCATTACGTTAGACCGCTCGCTCCCAAACGACTGTGACCGAGCGAGGTGGCGCAGTGGTAACGCACTGGACTCGTATTCGGAAGGATGGTGGTTCAAACCCACCTCCGGCCATTCAGATTTAGGTTTTCCGTGATTTCCCTAAATCACTCCAGGCAAATGCCGGGAAGGTTCCTTTCAAAGGGCACTGCCGGTTTCCTCCTACATCCTTCCCCGGAAATCCGAGCGTAAGCTCCGTCTCTAATGACCACGCTGTCGACGGGACTTTAAACCCTAAGCTTCCTTCTGACTGTTTTCCCTCGACTGTGCCAACACCGCCTCACTACAAGGCCTCACAACAAGTCCGTGTCACGTCACACCGATAGGCTGCCCTCACAAGCTCACTGGTGGAAGCTACGAGGCAGTGGGCTGTGCCCCAGCGGCCAGCCAGTCAGCTTGCGAGGGCAGCCTATCGGTGTGAATGTTTATAAAGCTTATGGGACTTAACTACGGGGTCATCAGTCCATAAACTTACAAACTACTTATCAACTAGCTTATCCTAACGACTGCACAAATATCCATGCCCGAGGGGGGGGGATTCGAACCTCCGACCGTAGTGGCCGTGCAGACCGTGACTGGAGCGCCTCAGTCCCCTCGGCCACCGCGGCCGGCCTATCGGTGTGAAGTTGGGGAGAAAGGAACAGTTCATAGTTGATTCCTTTGATCTAATCGCGGACGGCCCCGGACCTTCTCGGCGTGAAGTGACACGGACTTGTTGTGAGGCCTTGTAGTGAGGCGGTGTTGACTGTGCCCGCCGGTGACATGGGACGGGAGAGTGCATTTGCTGGGAGGTAAGATATGTATGTCAACAACGTGAGCTATCAGCGACAATAGTAGATTCCACTGCATAGTGTCTCCACAGCAGTGTTGCCACAATTGAAGTTCAAACCCTCGTACATTGTCGGTTCACTAAGCAGGCAGTGTTAACATTATTTAAGTGTTGAGCCCCTTGTCGTCCCATACATTTTCAACTTGGTGATGGCCACATTGCAGCAGGTAACGCGCGACCTCTCGTGGCGCTCAATGCACTTCATCCACCGGACTGCATTTCCCTTCTCCAGATCTCTTGCCTATCGAAAATGTCTGGTCGATGATTGCTGATCGACTGACCCGGGAAACACAATCAAATGTTCAAATGCTTTTAGAGCTTACGGGACTTAGCTACTGAACAAGATGTAACTCCGCCATCATGTTGGCCGGGCATGCAGCGTACGCCATCGCTGAAGTGTAGCTGGTCGACGGCGTGGAGTTTATGGCTTATCTTTGGGACGATCATGAAAGGGTCCAGTCCCACAAGAAATATAAGGAGCTGTTTGCGAAATTCCTGTCCGCTGCTCTCGTTGACGGGTATTAAAAGGCTCGAAACAGATAAATTGCTCCTATATCAGACACTCGCCAACTTAAATTGTGTGTGTTGCCTTACGGCGTCACCCAAATTCCTTTTCGTATTTACGGAAAATTAATCTTTGCTTATAGATTCAGAGTCGTACTTTAGTTCCACTTCACTTCCTCCTTGTAGAAGTTAATTTGTCTCTCCAGTTAAGTTTGGGAGTTTATAATTTCGTTCCCCACTACTCTGCTCCAGGTGGATGGCGTTCCTTTCTTTTCTTTCGTTTCTTTGCAGGAAGTATGCATCTTCAGAGAGAGAGAAAAAAATAAAGAAAAAAATATATTCCTTATTTTGAGTCACTTTTAATGCATAACAGGGTGCACGTTCGTTGTATGAAAAAAATGTTCAAATGTTGGTTGGGCTTATTGGTCTTAACTAAGGGGTCATCAGTCCCTAAACTTACAAACTACTTATGAACTAGCTTAATACTAAAGACGGCACAAACATCCATGCCCGAGGAGGGATTCGAACCGCCGACCGCAGCGGCCGTGCAGACTGGCACGCCGCAGACCGCTTGGCCACTGCGTCCGGCGAAACACAATCCGCTGCTACACCAAGAGCCACTGTGCAACTATTTTGGAAGTACTAACCTCTGCTATACCCCAGTGATGCGGTTTGCAGCAACGGTTATAGCAGCGATGGCGACAACACTTAATACTGATGTCAACATTCACACTTACAGCGTGTTATGACTTAAATTCAGTTGTAATCGGTTTTCCTTGGTGTTGCACTTTGCATGGCCAGTAAAGTAGGCGCATGCGCACTCACCTTGGCGATAGTTTCTTCTTGTGCACCGCAGTTCATGACTGCCCCGTTAGAAGCGAATAATGTTCCCCGGCTAGGGAAAGCTGTAGCGGAAACTAGGCGCAGTGCACATACCTAAAGGTTGCAGCACGACGTTTTTCAAGTAAAAGCGTTTTCTCGCTATGAAGTAAGAAGTAGTCTTTGCGTGAATCAACTGCATTGTTACGACCTCACAACAGAATCACTTCGACGTCCGTGCTAAACCGATGTTACAGTTTTGCCAGTCATACGCAATCACAGTGACTTGAAGCGCAAGCTTACGTCTACACAAATACTCTGCAAGTCACAACAAAGTGCATTGCAGAGGGTTCATCGAACCGCCTTTATTATATTTCTCTGGAGTTCCATTTTCTAATAGCTCGCGGAAAAAAGGAGCACCAAAAGCTTTCCGGTTTCGATCTGATTTCTCTTATTTTATTTTGACGATAATGTCTTCCTATGTAAGTGGGTGCTAACAAAATATGTTTGCATTCGGAAGAGAAAGTTGGCGAAATAAATTTAGCAAATAGATCTCGTCGCAACGAGTAACGCCTTTCTTTTAATGATTTCCACCCCAATTCGTTCATCATTTCTCCTTCCACCCCTTCCCCCGTCCCCCCTGTATATCGCGATAATACAAAACGTGCTACCCTTCTCTGAACATTCTCTAAATCGTCTGTCACTGCCACTTGGTGTGGATCTCATAACACGTAGCAATACACGAAAATAGGACGCACAGGTGTAGTGTAGGCAGTTTATTTAATAGAAATATTGCATCTTCTAAGTCTTCTACCAGCGAAACGTAGCATTTGGTTCGATTTCCATACAATATTTTCTTTCCAATTTAAGTTGTTTCTAATTGTCACTCCTAGATAATTAGTTTAATTGACGGCGTGTGGATTTGACTCATTATCATGTAAATAAAGTTTAACGGATTTCTTTTAGTGTCATGTGGATGACTTTACACTTCTAACCATTAAGGGTCAATTTCCAATTGTTGCATTATGCTGATACTTGTGTAAATCATTTTGCAGTCGCTTTTGATCTTCTGGTGGCTTTACTAACCGATAAATTACAGCATCATTGGCGAACAGTCTAAGAGACCTGCTCAGATTGTCTCTTGAATCGTTTATAAAAGTAATTAACAGTAGGTGCCCTATAACACTTCCCTGGGGAACGCCAGATACCACTTTTGTATTACTCGATGACTTTCCGTCAATTGTACCCTACTGTGTTCTTTATGACAGGAAGTCACGAATCCAGTCACACAACTGGGGCGATATTCCATGAGCGTGCAGTTTGATTAGAAGACCTAATCCGTTGCCGCAGTAGTCTACGATCGGATGTTCTGTGCTTATGAATGCCCACTCTACTATCACGAAAATGATAAGTAGCAGGGAACAATGTGGTTTGCGGTCCAGAAAGTGATACTAAGAAATATGAGGATCTGAAGATTCAACACGCAGTTCCCTTGAGGTGAATTGAGCCCTAAAATTAACAAATTTCTAACTGCTGCAACTGCTCCGTACTTAGCTATAATTTACATCCGATAACTCAGCGAAAGATCCGTACCCAAAGACTGGAAAGTTGCCCAAGTTACTCCAATACTCAAGAATGGCAATAAGAGTGATCCCCAAAATTACAGGCCAGTCTCATTGACGTCGATTTGCAATAGGATTTTGGAACATATACTTTGTTCGAATATTATGAACTACCTCTAAGAGAACGACCTATTAACCAATAGTCAACACGGATTCCGAAAGTATCGCTCTTGCGAAACACAGCTTGCCCTTTATTCACATGAAGTGTTAAGTGCCATCGACAAGGGATCTCAAATCGATTTCATATTTCTGGATTTCCGGAAGACTTTTGACATTGTAGCCCACAAACGGCTTCTAATGAAATTGTGTGCTTATGGAATATCTCCCCAATTGTGCGATTGGATTCACAATTTCCTATCAGAAAGGACACAGTTCGTTGTAATTGACGGCAAGTCATCGAATAAAACAGACGTGATATCTGGCGTTCCACAGGAAATCGTTATAGGTACCCTACTTTTCCTCGTGTTTATAAACGATTTAGGAGACAATCTGAATAGCTCCCTTAGACTGTTCGCGGATGATGCTGTCGTTTATCGGTTAGTGAAGTCAACAGAGGATAAAAAGCAACTGTAAAGCGATTTAGACAAAATTTCTACATGGTGCAAAAATTGGCAATTGATACTAAATAAAGAAAAGTGTGAAGTAATACACATGACCACTAAAAGAAATCCGCTGAACTTCAATTACGCGATAAATCAGTCAAACCTTAAGGTCGTAAATTCTACCAAATACCTAGGAGTTATAATGACGAACAACTTAGACTGGAGAGAAGCACATAGAAAATATTGTGGGGGAAGGCGAACCAAATATTACGTTTCATTGGCAGAACACTTCGAAGATGCACCAGCTCTACCAAAGAGACAGCCTACATCACACTTGTACGTCGTCTCCTGGAGTACTGTTCCTCCTTGTGGGATCGTCACCAGGTAGGACTGACGGAAGACATTGAGAAGGTTCAGAGAAGGGCAGCTCGTTTTGTTTTATCACGTTACAGGGGGGAAAGCGTCACGGAAATGTTGCACGAATTGGGGTGGAAATCATTAAAAGAAAGACGTTATTCATTGCAGCGTGATCTGTTTGCGAAGTTTCAATCGCCGACTTTTAGTTCTGAATGTGAAAATATTTTGCTAGCACCCACCTACTTAGGGAGACATGACCATCCCAATAAAATAAGAGAAATCAGATCGAAAACGGAACGATTTAGGTGTTCTTTCTTCCCGCGCGCTATTAGAGAATGGAACGGTAGAGAAAAGTTATGAAAGTGGTTAATGAACCCTCTGACAGACACTTAAATGTTATTTGCAGAGTATCTATGTAGATGTAGATGTAGAATAGATACAGAGCTAATGTTCGTTCGTCATTGAAGTACAGCGCTATCTATGAATGCTTACTTACCTCTTCATATAAACCGTATTAATTTAAATCATGTGTATTTTAGACCCAGTAGCTTTATAAGGGCATCATCAGATAGTCTAACAAGGAAATGGTCAGACTTGTCATGTCGAAACCTGTATTGCTATTTGTACCACTGTGAGTTAATATTGAAGGAAGTCTGTATGCAGACTGTTAGCTGCTGACATGACCTGGAAGTATGTAAAAACTTTTATGAATTATGACATTATTGTCGGACGGTTTCCGCGCTTATAACTGCCTGTTGTACAACCCTGACCTCTGTCGCTACGTTATACCAACGCCATCTAGGGACAAGGTGGCGTTAGCTACGCGCTGCTCTCCTTCCACAGCAGTGAGAGAGCTGATTCGCCCAGTGAAAGCGATCGTAAGATAATTAATAAATACGTTAATAATACATTCCTTGACAAATGTAGCTGATACGTTATCTACAACATTCTTTCCAAATAGCTATGAAATATACATAAATACATATACGGTTTTATTTCTTGTAATTACCGCAAAAATGCGAAATATTGATAAAATGTTCAAGACATAGGTTTTTTGTGCACTAAGATCATGCAAGCAAAGACGACATATGACAGCCCTGCGAATCACAGACATTGTTAGACGTCCGTAGACAAAACTCGGGCGGTGTTAGGAAGGAATCAGGCCTAATATCAGTATATTTCGAGGCGTGCCACTCATATTTAATCACATTTTGAAACCGTGGGGAGGAAAACTGATAATGTACGATTGATTGCAACTTGAGAATATTGTCACGGTGATAGACAGGAAGCTGCAGTAATTTGCACACAATAATTTTCTCTGTTAGTTTTCTATAAAATGCCTTCCACTGGCGGAAAAATTCTCTATCTAACGGTTGAATTACGTTCGTCGTGCCGGGTGGAATCTGGTATCTCTACTTCTTTGTCAGGGTGAGTTAGAAATATAGCTTTTAATTAATCAAACTTTTATGACCTGACCAGGAATCTAGTGGGAGAAGAGATTTGTTCCCGCAGAACGGAAGAAAAGCATGACGCATGAAAAGTGTAACGTTATCATTTACCATTTTTCCAGACTTTGATGCGCCTACCACAAAACTGTCTGCGTAGAACATAGTTTGTTTGACACGTGGTCCGAAACGTTCTTGAAGACACACATTCAGTTTAAGCAGCAATGAACCATCCAGACTAATTATGGGCGTTATAGTATATGAATGGGTGAGTGCAGTCGTGGACTGCGCAATTGCCTCAATATGTTTTTCCCCTTTGAATGACAGTGTTCTTTTCGCAAGCATTTCTTTTTGAAAACCTGACTGATTTGCATTGTAAACGTACGATTCGCTAAAACTGGCTATCTTATTTTTTGTAGTCGTAAGAAAACTTTTTGTCATTTCCATTTCAGTCACTTCATTTTCCGACCTATTTCTCGATACAAATTGTATTATTTTTCGTGCCACAATATTATGTGATCTTTTGAAACGACTAACCCAACTTCGAGAGCTGTAAATTTTTTTAGCGCCTATCGCGTTGGCAATCTCTAACGCCCAATCACACAACGTTGTGTCGCTGACACTCAATGACTGTCGTCTGGCATCGGTAAATTGCTCAAAAAACGCACATTTATCTCCGTCGCAATTTCAGTCGTCTCTTACGTCGTCCAGCGACTTCCTTTTTCCATCTATACAATTCACGTTCAGAACGGACAAAGCGATACCTATTTTGAACAGTACTGACACGTAGGCGTTTCGTTTCTTTGTCTGATAATGTAATTGTAGTTACTGGTGTTGCTTTCGGAGATAATTGATGATGGTACGTGGCACTATCGCTCGAAGAGTCTTCATGTGTGCTACTTTCTTCCGTTTCTTTGCTGTCTCCATTAGACGTTTGTGAGACGTGGCCATTTTGATGCACTTGAAATAAACATTAAAGTCTTGACCACAAATTTCAATTTATTGAGGCCTTACACGTTTCGACGTTTCGTCATTATCGAAGGCATATCTTTTAAAAAACTTATTAAAAAGTAAAACTAAAACATTCCTTTTACAATAATCTCTGTCAGAAACATATGTCAAACATATGCACTTGACCATCCTATAGGGATGTTCTGGGGGGACTTTAAATTTATTTTATATTTACGTATATCTCTGACAGAGATTATTTTAAAAGGAATGTTTTAGTTTTACTTTTTAATAAGTTTTTTAAACGATATGTCTTCGATAATGACGAAACGTCGAAACTCGTAAGGCCTCAATAAACTGAAATTGAAATTTGTAGTCAAGACTTCAAAGTTTATTTCAAGTGTCTTCCGTTTCTTCGCCGTCTGTAGATTCACAGTCTGCAATGTCGAGTGTTTCAGTCGTTTCTAGCCACATGTCTGCGCTATTTACATGCTCGTCTAGAAGTTTAACTACCATGTCGCACATCACACAGTCTTCACGCGTGTTTTCTGTTGATTGCTTCATTTGGTGTCTGTGGTATATCTCCATGGCAAGCAGCAAAACATTTACAGGGTTTGCCATCACCTGTAAGGGGAGATTCAATGTTCAACGTAAAGTGGCTTGCGGAGTACAGAATAGCTTTCACATCTATAACCAGTTTCAGGACAGTATGTTTCGAAATACGTACCAGAAATGGAAAGGAAGTGCATGCTATAGAAACGAATATTCGTTTCCCCTTTCCAGCAAAACCGTGCAACGATATTTCTCTTTAGTGAACGCCGCTATAAGACGGCCGCACCTCCCGACCATGCGCACAACGCTCACCATAACAGCAGCTCGCGACTCGCCTTTTCCAGGTGTGGCCAGCCGTCACCGCAAGCAGGATACAGACTTCCTTCAATGTCAACTAACAGTGCTAAAAAATCAATACATGTTTCGGTATGACAAGTCTGACCATTCCCTTGTAAGTATCAGCTTGATAGTAGGCGGAAAGAGTGAGCAAATCACTCACACATGTCCAGGATAATATTCATGTCATATTCGTGGACGTTCAGGGAAGGCTTAAACGGTGATAAAATATTCTCGCTAAAACTCGAAAACGGTTGAACCAATTTCGCTATATATAATTACATAAACCACTCAATCTATTGTGATGAAATCTGGTGTGGAGATAGCTTGAAGGCTGAAGCACTTTCTAAAGTTACTTTAGGAAGTGTGTAATTCAAGATTTTTTTTTTTTTTCATTTGAAGTACATAAAGCGAAATATCGAACATTAAATACTCTCTGGAAAAGCTATTTACTCTTTGATTTCTTAACTAATTAACTTTTAAAAAGGCATTGCCCCTTTTGTAAAATGTGTATAGAACGGCAGACCAACAGAAGTACCTGTCAGTTTTCTACAAATTTTTCTATTTTCTGGCCAACTATTCCAAACTTTTACTTCACTCAAACCTTGCTACCGCGCTGAACGTCGAATATGCAAAATTGTATTGCAATCAGATGAATGGTATTAATATTTCATAGAAAAATCTCTTTCTATTTTTTCTGAATTTTCCGGGAAACTTTTCCAAATTTTTATTGCATAAGAATCGTACTCTTGCTTTGAACGGCAAATTTGCAAAATTTTATCGCAATCAGACGAATGATATTGATATCCCATTAAAAAAGCTCTTTCAGTTTCTCGCGAATTTTTAGATTTTCCATTTAATTTTCCCATATTTTTAGTTCGTAAGTATGTTTACGTTTCGTTGAACGTCAGATGATCAAAATTTAGAAACACATTGAAAAGGGAACTTGGTTAGAATTTTGCGACTTTCCTTTTTAACGAACCCCCTCCCCCCTTTTTTTGTACAGAAAACTTTTCCAAGACCATAATGGACAATACAAAAAAAAAAGAATTACCACTAATAATCTAAATAATAAAAAATTAATTAATAATAGTGTCTGAAACCCTTTCAGGAAAAAAAATTACCTAGTGGCGGCTTCCGAAACACTGACCTTCAGCGTCACAGTCCAACGTATTGCCCACTACGCTACAGCTATCAATCAGAAGATGAGTCTTTTAATCTCATACTATTGATGGCCGTTGTTAACTGATGCTAATATGGCATTTGTAGTCACTAGATTATCATTCATCGTACGAAGAACGACGTGTTTTTGTTAATTATTCAGTGCGTCATTGCTTTGAAACGACAACGTGTAAGTTACAATAAGAAAATCATCAAATACGCAACGCAAGATGGCGTATGCTAGAGTTCTGGGCGAGGAATGTCACGTGACATCTGCGGACGGCTGGTTTTATTTCATTGAATGAAGGCTGTCAAAACTCCGTTATTTTTGCAAATATTTCTCAGACTAAACGAGATATGAAAAAAAAAAAAAAAACATAAGGGAACAAAGTTGTAGAGAATTTTCTCCTCTACGAATTCGTTTATTCAATTTTCGGTTCAGATGAACGGTTTATTTGCAATTAAAATTACATTACAAACGGCTTTTTTGGTATTACTAACGTATTTCTTGTCCGAAATATTTCAAAAAGCGAGGCTCTGGTCTCTAGTAGCCAACAATTATGTCTGTAAAATTTGGTGCCTATCGGTTGAACGGTTCGACCTAAAAAGTGTGAACACGTTACAGCCAGACAGACATCGTCAAATCCCCGTTATTTTTCCAAAAATGTCTGCAACAATGCAAGATATGAAATAAAAAACATAATAGAGCGTTGTTATAGAGAATTTTCCCCTCTACCACCTAGGTTATTCAATTTTCCTGTCAGATGAACGGTTCGTTTGCAATTACAATTACAAACGGCTTTTTTTGGTATTACTGCCGTATTTTTGTCCGAAAAATTTGAAAAAGGGAGGTTCTGGTCTCTGGCGGCCTACAATTACGTCTGTAAAATTTGGTGCTGATTGGTTGAACAGTTCGTCTTAAAACAGGGAACACGTTATGGACAGACAGACAAACATCCCAAAATCGCCGTTATTTTTGGAAGTATCTCTGAAACGATACGAGATATGAAAAAAAAAAAAAAAAAAAAACATAAGAGAAGAAAGTTGTAGAGAATTCTCTCCTCTACAAATTCGGTTATTCAATTTTCGTGTCAGATGAATGGTTAAGCCGTTATTTTCATTTAAATTTCGAGCTGTCAAAAGACGATCGCAAAGACCCACTTTTACTGTTACTACCGTAACGCCGGCCGCGGTGGCCGAGGGGACTGAGGCGCTCCAGTCACGGTCTGCACGGCCACTACGGTCGGGGGTTCGAATCCCCCCTCGGGCATGGATATTTGTGCCGTCCTTAGTTGTAAGTAGTTCATAAGTAGTTTGTAAGTTTAGGGACTAATGACCCCCGTAGTTAAGTCCCATAGACTCTACAAACAATTGAATACTACCGTAACCTAAAGTGAGCCACCAAAATAGTAAGTTTCTGGGCAACATCAGGTGCGTTTCTGATTGGTCCTTACACGACACGTTGTACCTGGAAAGTTCCCTCTGTTCTTAAACGTGAGTCTGTACGTCCCAAAATATTCACATAATGTATTCATCGTGTTGGAAACCGCTGTGAATAAAGCCTTCGGTCCGCAGCTGAATTGCGGTGTGTGTGTCGCCATGAATCAGGATCAAATCTGTGTAGTCTTCGCTGGAGTTCATTGCGGTCGTAACCTCTCTGACAGTAAGACCTGACTCGCACTTCAAACAGACGGTCACGCGACATTGCAGGGAAACCAGGAGGAAAACGCATGCAGGTAGCGGAATAGCTCAGGTGGAGTTTCGCTTATACAGCACGCGCACTTCCCCTATAGACAGCAGTGACGAGGCAATCCTACTATAACATTTTAATAGATTTTAAGTAATTACAGTTCATTATACCACTTTCAAACATAATACTCACCTTTTCAACATTACGTTGTATGGGGGTTCTCCTGGGGCGTCGTGATAGAAATAAATACTCGTAGGTACAATTTTTCACTTATTCTTTAATTTGAATCAAACTTCTTCTCGACCAAAATATAACAACTTCAAAACATATACAAATTACAAAGCATCAGCAAGGTAGTACTTCCATTTCAAAACAAAGAGTGACATAGATTCCAATACACTTTAGAAAAGCCAAAACTCGAACTCTCCCACGCTAGGCGGTGAGGCAAATATATACCATCGGCAATAATGACGTTACATTATCAATTGTTCATAACAATTGAATATAGTAATTTACAATTAACGAACACAACAGTAAAACATTTCATGTATACAAAAACAATCACAATATAAAATGAAAACTATACATATAATAATTTTAGATGGCACATCTTTTTAAGACGAAATCGCGGTACTATTTGTTTCACAACAAAGAATAATGATAAATGTCAATTAATTTGTTAATGAGTACATCATACATGTTCCTAACATATATTGAACTATCAAATCTAATGGCCATTCCCAAAATATACTCAAAATCTCACGTCAGTCAATATATACAAAGAATTCAATATAGATAATTAATGTAATAGTCGAAATAACACAATTAGCTGGTCAACACAACTTGTTTATGAGCCTAACATACATACAATGCCATTAATTTTCATTTCTTTTTGTTTTTTACAAAAGATTTTACAATTCGCCTGTTTAAGTCTTGAAATAACAAACAATGACGCAACTATTGTTTATAGAACTGTCTGGAAAGAAAATGTATGAATCTCTTAATTAATGAAATCTATCACTTGTTTTAATCACAGTATCACTGAGACACTGTCCTATACTAATTCCTAAACTGGCTATTTCGTTTGTATCTTCACACGCAAAATATATCACTATTACACCACGCGATTCCGGGTCCGCCGCAGATGGTATCGTACAATAACATAGAGATGAGAGGGCCAGTAGTATCGTCACACTACTCGCACTCACGTATTTGGGGAACGTAGAATTACAGAGGGTGGTGAGCGTGAGCCACCTGGTGTATGGAGAACGTTCTAGAACTGAATGCAGAATAGCAGACATTTAGTAATTGCTGGATAGACCCAGGGCAGGTTATAAAGTAACCGCTAACCGCAACTTCACACTGAACGCAGTTCAGCTCCCGGCAATACCCTTGGCGTCAGCTCTCTAATTCACCTTTAATCGCCAATGATTCATTATCATGTAGCGTACTTTCTTGTGGTTTAGCACGTCCTTCAAATGGGTTGTCCTGAAGGCAACTACTGCTACTCTTGAATTCATTTCGTGACTGTTCGATATACGGTAGCCGAGTTCTTATAAACCTTCGAACCAATCTGGCTAAATTTACATAGCGGTAATTACTTCTAAATACATAATTTTATGACGGTATAGCGTTCCAGTTGGTATATTTGAAACAAGATTCGCTTAACTTGAATCCTTTAAAGATATTCGAAAATTAAAATCTTTGTTAGACCAAGTCGGCCTGTTTATATATAATGCATTTTATAGGAATTTCTTGTGGCCCCCAAAAATAAAAGAATCAAGTTTTTCCAAGGACTCAGCAGATTTCTTCCCAAAGAATGCGTCCCGTTTAATGACGTCAGTGGTCAGTGGTGTAGCATAAAAAAAATGTTCAAATGTTTGTAAAGCTTATGGGACTTAACTATGGGGTCATCAGTCCCTAAACTTACAAACTACTTATGAACTAGCTAATCCTAATGACGGCACAAATATCCATGCCCGAGGGGGGATTCGAACCCCCGACCGTAGTGGCCGTGCAGACCGTGACTGAAGCGCCTCTGTCTCCTCGGCCACCGCGGCCGGTGGTGTAGCATAAGAAACGTTTTTGTGGGGGGAGGGGCATCAGATTTTACAATTGATTTCACGCGGTCACACATGAATCCCTATCTTGTGCCAACCTCTTAGTTTCATAATAGCGCTTGCACGCTTCGTCCTCAATTATTTGCTCGATTATTTCTTTCCCTCTGCAGTTTTCATCCTCTCCAGTATAACGTTCCCCTCGTATGATGCCATAAGTTGTTAAATTGATTCCGCGATTGTAATTTGGACAAAGGATTGGTTGTATCGAAATTTTGAATTTGGAATAATTTAGTTACAACATAGCACAATTTAACATTTATAAACATTAAGCCAAATACACCGCGGGTTGAATGTTAAAGTAGGGCACCACACAAAGCAACGGCACGTTATAAGACTTACGGAAAGCATCTAGCTGGATCCTATGCTTCGTACTGCAGAAGCTGAAAATGTGAATCTTTTCTTATTTAATATGAGAATGTTCCAGATACTTTCCGTACTAGACTAATGCTGAGACAGTTCACTTCGCTTTTCATTGTTGTATGACCGTGGATGAAACATGAAGTTAATGGTAATGATAGACAGATATTAAAATAAATAAATAAAAATGATCGGACTTCGTAAAATTACAAAAGAAATGATTGCAGGTTCTGAGATCAAGCAAGGTATCATATAAGAATTACTAATAGTGAGTGAAATTTTAAAGACATGCGAAGGGATCGTAATGGCGTCTGAACATTAAACTATTACGAACGTCGAGCAGCTGAAAATATTAGAAAATAAATATTTGACTTGGAGGGTTTCATTTAAATAAAAGCTAAAGAGAGGGGATGATTTTAAATTTAAGTAATATATTTCTAGCAACAACTTGCATCACAATTACTTACATGGAATGGGTACATGAATGGAAGACGTCTGAACATATCGGACACAAACAAGAGAGTGATACAAAACTACGATCGCGGTTCCGTCTTCTCGCTTGTCCAGAAGTAAAAAATGACGAACGAAATTTAGTTATATTGCGAACCAGAGGGAACCGGAGGCGATAAGCAATTAAGAGAAAAAAAAGTAAAAATTCTAGTGTATCGTTACACCAGCACACTCTAGCAACATGAAGTTTTAACTCATGTCCTGTCATCCTAGTCCTTTTTGAAAGTGTTTTCCATGTGTTACTTTCATCGCCATTTGTACGGAGAACCTCCTCAGTACCACCTAATTTTCAACATTCATTCAAAACGTTTGTACACCTAAGAGACCAAACTAAATGGGTCATCGGTCGCTGACTTACAAACTACTTAAAGTAATTTCTTAGCCAGGCTCGAGGGGAAACACTAACCTTCGACGGGAGCGGCCGTGAAGTCTGTGACTTGACGCCTCAGAGCCATTCCTCTCGCGGCTCTGTAGCACCACATCACAAATGCTTCGAGTCTCTTCTCTTCCGATTTTTCCCAAACACCGTGTTTCACTTCCAGTACAAAGCTGTGCTGCAAAGTACATTGTCAGAAATTCTTCCTGATATTATGACCAATGTTTCATACCAACAGACAATTCCTGAACAAGAATGGCCTTTTAGCCTGTGGCAGTCTACATTTTATGTCCTCTTTGCTTTGTTAGTCTCGGTTTTCTTATTTCGAAGTTGACATATTAACTTACTTTACTTCTTGATCACCCATTTAGATGTTAAGTTTCTCGCTACTTTAATTTTTACTGTTTCTCATTTGTCTTTGTATGCAGTACAGTCCTATCTTCACATCCTGTAATTCTTCTTCACTTTTACTAAGAAGACACTGCAGTCTTAGAAACTAAACCCAGACGAGAAAGCGGACATAGTCTGTCGTGAGATTTCGGGCAGATGTTCGACCTGACAGGATTATTTTTTGTGTTTTCATGAGACAAGCCTCCCGAGGTATTTACGAGCTTGTTTGGCGTCTGACGATTAGGGTCCATTCACTAAGCAGGCAAGTAATTCAAACGTATCGTAAACAAGCGTAGCACAGAAGATGATCTTGGGAAATTAATGGCTCTTCCTTTTTCCACTCTAATGTTTAAACTTTCGTCGACAGCTATCATTATGCCAGCCAACTAACAAGGTACTTTCTCTGATGGTAAAACAATAAAACACGTGGACCACGTTTCAGTCCTGTAATATACTGTTCCGTGCGGAGCACCTGAGTAATCACATTTCAGGTTAAAAATCTGATTACAGGAGGAAACAAGAGGAAAACCCACAACACCGGATAAAGGTCGTAGAAATATTACTGAAAAAAAAAAATGACGCAAAGTAATAGCTCATTTTGCCAATATGACGGATAGCTGGCTCAAACCAGATGCCAGTAGTACTGTAATGAATTTCTACAATCATATTGGAACGTTTACCGCAGAGACAGGTTGAATACTGAAGGGGGATCGTGTTTATGGTTATAAAGAATACGATTGTGTCGAGTGAATTTAATACAGATTCGGAATGCGAAATAATTTGGGCGAAAGCCTGCTTGAAAAGTGGTTCCAACAGTGTCAATAGAAGATTTGGTAGACCACCTAGTTCAGAAGCAGTATGGCGTAAAAACTTCGAGGTGGAGATTTTAACTTGCTGGATATAGACACTGGTGGTGCGGTGGCAGGGACAGAGAAACGAGCAATATTGTTCTAATTATGTCAAGCAGTTAAATAGAGAGCAGACTGGAGGAGATAACGTGTTAGATCTGCCGATGACAAATAGACCCTAACTGTTCGATTCATTAAGCGCAGATCAGGAAATCAGCGACCATGAAGCCATTGCAACGTCGCTCAATACAGATGGAAATAGATATATCAGGAAAGGTAGGAGGATCAGTAATTGATAACTCAACACGGTAGTTTCGTCTCGAACACTGACAGTGTTGACCAACTGCTGACGAAGTTAGGAAACTGCTACGAAAGCAAAGAGAACTTCACTGCAAAATTTAAACGTAGACAGTTTTTGAGTTGGTTTAAGTTCTAGGAGGCGATCCAATTATGATATTGTGGAAAGAATAAAAAAAGCCAAGATCGCTGATCATCAATTTTTATTTAGGACTACCGGTTTCGCTGAAATATGTCAGCATAGACCAGATGATGCTGACATAGTTCAGCGAAACCGGTCGTCCTAAATAAAAATTGATGATCAGCGATCTTGGCTTTTTTGTATCTTTCTACACTAGACAGTTTTGTAGACAATCTAAAATTAAATGATGCCAAAATTAGCGTTCGGGCTGCCATAAGAGGCATTCAACTACTTTGAGGACAAAACTTTGTGAACCGACTTCACAGAAAATTCTAAGAAATTTTGGTCCTAAGTCAAATCGGTAAACGGGTCGAAACCAGATATCCAAACACTATGACCATAATGATATTGAAACAGGGTATGACACACCAAAGACCGAAATATTTAATTTCTTATTTCAAAGTTGTTCCTCAGAGGAAGATTACACGGTAGTTACTCCTCTAATCCATCGCACGAACCACAAAATGGCAGATATTGAAAAAGTGTCAGTGAGATAGAAAAGCAATGGAATCATTCAACTGAGGAAAGGTCGCTGGAACAGATGGGATACGAGTTATATTTTACACGGAGTATACGAAGGAACTTGCAGTCATTTACCAGTGTACCGAAAGTCTCAAGTACAGGTCATTTCCGCGTGTGTGTGTGTGTTGTCATTAGCATAAGTTAGTTTAGCTAGTTTGTAAGCCTAGGGACATAACCGCAGCAGTTAAGTCCCTTAGATTTACAAACATTGGAACATTTCAATATTCGCTATATCAATAGTAGGACGTTGAATGGGTAGAGCGACTACCTAGTTAGGGGGAGACACCGGTTCAAATCCGAATTTTGATTCAGTTTCCATTCTTACAATCATTTACAGGTTTATAATGTGTTAGCACACGTCTGCCCATCATGTAAACAGATGTTAGTCTTGGCATATATTGGTAGTTTCATGTCCTCCTGAGTTACACCGAAGGCTCTGCATACTTTCTCGTTGACTTTTCAAGCCAAATTACGGTTTGGCACAAAGATAACCAGTTGAAAGTCTCGCCGCATATTGGCGGGCGTTATCTTGCAGAAATGTAAGCCCAGAATGACTCTCCTTGAGTGACAACAAAAGAGGGTCGTAGAATATCGTCGCCTTACCGGTGTGCTGTGAAGATGCAGTGAATCACAAAGGGGTTGTCGAGCCATATGGGCGTTGATCGTGGAATAGAACTGGAAGAGACTTTATGCCCTGGTATCGATATTTCTACTGTTTAGGATCCTGGTCACCTGCTTGGGGAAATTGCGCTGCACATTCATTCATCGGGCATAAAAGTCTAAAATTTTGCATTTTCTGTCGATTCTTATATGAATATCATTTTTCGACACGTTTCCTCAAATCCTTTGTGCACTTTTTAATAATTAATTTATTATTTATTCACTTTTTGGGGATGTAAATCATATCTAATATATAAAAAAATATTTGTTTGTTTGTCTTCTTGTTAGTAATTTATGCACGGACATATCGTTCATCTGACATATTATTTGCACTTTCGTGAATGTTATGGGTATCATTATGTCACTGTACGACGTGTAGTTCAGGAGATATGTCGTCATGAACAGTGAGATGCGCGAAAAACTGCCGCTTCATGAATGACGTTTAAGTTTATTACTTCTTTGCTACGCAATGCATTCGAAACGTATTTTGCAGATAGTATCCTTTTATGCCAATGAATGTAGATACAAAATTATTCTTTGTAGTCATTATAGTTTATGAGATATGACGTCATAAACACTGAGATGCGTGGGAAACTGCCGCACAATGTTTGTTAGTATTTTATGCGCTGCCGTACCGTTAATGTGATTGCGATTAAACTTTGCACACTTAATCTTCAAAACAAGAGTAAAGACGCTAACTACGTATTTTTGTATGGTGCATAGTAGAAGCTACTTTACCTATGAACTTCGACAATATCTACGGTTTTGTTCATATCTTGACGAAATTTTGCACACTTAACCTTCAAAATGCGTGTATAGGGACGTAAACATCTACCTAAGGATTCATACAGTGCATGGTGGAGGGTACCGTGCAGTGTACTTAAAACCACTTCACTGATCACCGTGAAAGTTAACAGAGTTGTATAATGTTTAACAGATGGAGGAGGCGATGGACTGAGGAGGTTGAGGAGGAATTGGACAGAGAAGAGGAGGGGATTCGTAGAGAAAGGGGAGGTTGAGGTGGGCAGAGAAGGGGTAGCAGGATATGAACAGAGAGAGGTGAGGTGAGGAGATGAACAGAGGGAGAAGGGAGATGAGAGAACGGAAGAGAAGGGGGACAGAGAGAAAAAAGGGAAGGAGAGATGGACTCACTTAAGACCCGAATAAATAATTACCGGGAAGACACCGGTTTTTCTGCTAGTGACAAAAACAAGTAACACAACAGTCCACACGTATTCAATTTTTATTACTAATCATACCTAGGCAACGCTGCTAGCAAACTAACGAAGACTCTATACCTTAAGTACTATCTTAATGAAATGGCGTGTCATTTTCTTGAAGCTGACTTGTCAGTTCTATTTCACGGACACAGGTTGTAGAATAAAAAGAAACGACGGAGTGCAAGTTTCTACAACGGACAAATAGATAGAAGTTTCGAAACAAGGTTCAAAGAACTTATGGATACAGTTTTGCCGCATTGCTCAGCAAAAACATTCTGCTAATGCCAAAGATCACAACCTTCAGGTACTCCTACTCCACAAAGGAATGACTTGACCTTGCAAAAATAGAAATCTTTATCAATATTCATACAGCTCCATATAACCTTCTCAGTGACTGAAATGAAAAATAAATTCTTGCTTCAAAATTTCCAAGATATATTAGCTCTAAAGAAATAACCAAATTATCTCCTGCAGCCCAGACCCCCTTCCCCCACACCATTCTCACAGTCTCATAGCCTGCATAAGAAGTAAGCTTCCTATTTCTAAAGAGGACTAAAATGTTAACACCTGCGTATTGTTAAAATTAACTACAATTCACAATAATTTATACCATAAGCAATCTATCCCAGATCATGTTAATGTAAGGAGAAAAGAAAAATTAATAATATTTATTTATTCTGTATCAGGTATTTAATGTACATTTGTAAATAGTTACAACGTCTATAACTCTTGTAAATCAGTTTTGAACATACGTAGAGCTAATTATATACACATAAATACAGAAATAGATGCACTTCCATTTATATACTTTAGCTTTCCTTTTGCATTCATGTTAACAATAGCTTAGTTTTTAAATTATTCGTTTACAATCGATTGTGTTATTTAGTCTCAAAACCAATAATATTATCTGAGTAAAGAGGCATATCTTTGAGTGAAGAACTTTGCAGCAAGTAATAGTTGTACAGCACTCGCTGGATGCTGAGTATTTACGGTGACAAAAACAATTGAAATATATATTCTTGAGTGAAATGTTTATGTTCAGTACTCCAATGGAAGCTGCCTGGTGGTTAACAACTACGAGTATAAAGCCACCCATGCGATCGCAGTAAGTAACAGACACAAATTTTCGTCACAAATCGTCACGTAAACAACACCCATGGTGATACAATTTACCTGTTTTGTCACAGAGCCAGCACCCAGCATGGTGCTAACTACATGCATATGTAATTCTACTTGTGTCTCACCATCAGATGATGAACCATAAAGTTTGGAAAACTAGTTTATGGAATAAAAGAAATTCAATACAGAGACTGGTTGCGGATTTGTCATTTCAATTCAATTTTTATATTGTTAATAGGTCATACGGCAGTGTTTCGCAATTGACTTTTATCTTTCAGTCTGTATGTATTCATTTTATCTGCGTTATCGCCAGTAACGGGTAACTTAGATAAACGGTATAAAAGTTTTAAAACTAATGAATTTGATGTCAGTACTACACGACGTCGTGTCTTGAATTTTATTACAACCTGAATGACGAAATCACGCAAGCATCGTGTTATGGGAAAATAAACGGAGTTTAAGATGTTCGGTAACTTTCGTAAATCACAGGTTATGTTTCAGTCAATTTGGGTTTTTATCTTTCTCCCTCTCTTGATCATCAGTAAGGTGATTAAGGATAACGCACAAGTGATTGGAAACTGATCTATTTGCTGTCAGTATCACGCGACTTAGTGTCTTTATCGTTATTAAAATCTGAACAACGAAAGCGTGAATGTGTCGTATTGTTAAATAATAAACGCATGTTCACTACAGTTCGTTAAATTACAAAATATATTGTTTTTCCTAAGAGTATTTACAGCCTTATTTAGCGGGTTTTTTCTCGCTGTTCTCACCTACAACCATGCACTTCAACACGTTGACTGCCGCGATGACGTCAGTCTCTAGGTGGTGATGGCCAGAGCCGCTTGCTGTGGCCGCCAACGTTTTTCTGTATTACACAGCTTTACCTTCCTCATGAATCACACACTTCTGTGGTGAAAACTGTATCACAATGAGTTCAGTAGTTTATGAGTTTATTGAGGTCAGACAGACCGACGAGGCGAGAGGAATTTGTTTTATATTATTTACAGATAATGGTAAAGTTTGATGGTGAACAAGGTATGGAATAGGCAACTCTATTTTATAATTTTGTGTGACAATATGTGATTAGTGTATATATGATCTGTTGTATATAGCTGGTTGACTCAATCATTTAAAGCTTAAAAGTGGGTATATTTATCGAAATTGTTGGCTACATGAAGCACTTCAGAGTGAACTAGGAATCCACATCTTTCCTTCAGCACGTGGTCGCCATTATTTTTAACAACCGAATTACCGTAAATTTATTAGCGTTTACCTTTATAATAACATAAAAAATGGAAATTATCTGACTGTTTCAGATTTTCTGGTGTTTAGTGAATGTTATGACACTCTTCCTATGAAGCAACGAAAATGTCAAGCTAGGAAAAAAAAACTGTTAAATTTTTACAGAACTAATGGAAGACAATTTTCGTTGCTTAAAAACAATTACTATCATACATACTTCACAACGATTTATTTCACCTGCTTGTCATTTAGACTGTTAAATCACAGTCATCGGTGCAAGGTACCTTTATATTAGTGTATTATGACATAGAAATGACTTCCTTCTTGCGTTTGCGAGACACAGTGTAACAAAATGACTTCATAGATCACATATCATTTTTAAATTAAACTGACACCTACTTATGAAATGTTTAAATGTTAGTAAACTTATGGGACCTAACTGCAGTGGTCATCGGTCCCTAAACTTACAAAATACTTAAACTAACTTATCCTAAGGACCACACACCCATGCCCGAGTGAGGACTCGAACCTCCGATGGCGAAAGGCCGCACACGCCGCAGTAAGGCGCCTTAGCGCGCACGGCCATTCCGCCTTGGCCATTCATGTGAAAAACTTTGATAACCTATGGTGTGGTTGTAATAATTATTTACATTAATATTGGTGTAAGTGATGAGAGACCAGTATTAAGAGATGACCTGGAAGCGGTTTCTTCAACGGAGGAAAACCAGTGTAATCAGGTTGTAATGCTGCGCCTACGCTTCTATCCGTAGCCGGCCGACCCGTAATTCGCCCTCCTGCCTTCCAGGAGTGGCACGGGCTGCGTTAGCTCACCCCAAGTAGGCCTACCTGCAGTAGGCGGAAGCAGAGATAATCCTCCGAGCGTCCACAACCGGCCTGTTCGAGACACATATATAAAGAGATTAGCCAAACGGTAATGTAGGTTGACACGTCCCACATACCAGTAGCCACGTTATTTCTAATCAGTGAAATTCAAAGGAGAAACTTACGGTAATAAACTCGTACTGAAGTGTCAACGCCGTCATATAGATGCGTTTTTACGGAATAATTGCACGCTGCCTTGGGGATTCTCACGTTTTCAGTTGGAGTACCCCGATGCGCTACTTGCAAATATCTAAAACTAGTGCTTTGTGTGTGTGTGTGTGTGTGTGTGTGTGTGTGTGTGTGTGTGTGTTTGGCCGGGCAAACATTATAAAATTCTATTTCTCAAGGATATGATGATTCTATTCAATCACCAACATCATGTGTATATGAATCCACACTATAGGTTTATCGATAGAAATAGCAGGTGTTTTCGTGTAACTAAAGCGTTTTCCCTGGGAACTCGTTAAAGGAGAAATAATATACTCGTAGTTCCACAAGAAATTTACGGGTATGCGGCCAGGTATGAAATTCGACGTCGGCCGATATTTCGGCAGAGGCCGGCCGCGGTGGCCGAGGGGACTAAGGCGCTCCAGTCACGGTCTGCACGGCCACTACGGTCGGGGGTTCGAATCCCCCCTCGGGCATGGATATTTGTGCCGTCCTAGTTCGTAAGTAGTTCATAAGTAGTTTGTAAGTTTAGGGACTGATGACCTCGTAGTTAAGTCCCATAGACTATACAAACATTTTTTATTTCGGCAGAAGACTACCCTGCCATTTTCAAGGCGAAACTGCAGTGAGGAAGCAATGTGCAATGATCTTTAAAACCTCGGTTTTCAATTAGTGCCGTGGCGAAGTGGCCGAGCACATTGAGGCGCTATGGTCCGATGCGCGAGGCCGTTCCCCGTCGGGGGATTCGAATCCACCCTCGGACATGGGTGTTTGTGCTGTCTTTAGTATAAGTTAGTTCATAAGTAGTTTGTAAGTTTAGAGACTGATGACCCCATAGTTAAGTCCCATAAGCTTTACAAACATTTGATTTTTGAATTTCAATTAGTATACAGGAAAGACAACACACACCGAGCAAAGAAGCACACATCGTCGACACGACCAAAGATGAAAATGGTCCGAATTCGATAATAACTGAGGTTGAATTAGTCTTGTACCTCTGTTTTTTGACAAGTGTGAGAGCAAGATACCATGCTGAATTTAAGCAAAATCCTCCATCCCTATTCATAAGGTTGTCAGCTAGTTTTATTTCAATGGCTTCCTTAATAATACAGTCCCATTAGCTGGAAGAACATGCTAAAATTTCCATTTTTGTATTCCATAGGTTGACCTGAGTCAACACAGTGTTCGGCCACAGCAGATTTGTTTGACTGTTGTAAACGTGTGTGACGTTTATGCTCAATAACGGTCCTCAACAGTCCAAATAGTTTGACCAACATATGACATGCCACAGCTACATCGGATACGGTAGATACCCGCCTTGCGCAATTCGAGATCATCCTTAACGGATCCCATCAGTGCCTCAATTTTAGATGGTGGACGAAACACTCATTGCACATTGTTTTTACGCAAAATGCGGCCAATCTTGTTGGAAGTGCTGCCAACGTATGGCAGAAAGGCCAAACTGATTGTGGTAACAACCCTCTGGTGCTACCTTAAAAATAGTTCGATCTTTTTCTGTAAGCCCACGGTCGAGCATGTTACTGTTTGGAGTTGATGGAGCATTACTGACAAGAGGGTGGTCTAAGTCACGGCTAACGTGTAGCACTCATTTTTGGAAAGTCACTTGCGTACCACGTAAAATGTAGGACGCAATTTATTTGGGCGCACTACCACCTCAATATATGACAATCTGTTTTTGTCCATCGTTACTCGATTTCCTATGGTTTGTTGGTTGTACCTGTGGATGTACTAACTATAGCCGGCCGCGGTGGCCGAGGGGACTGGGGCGCTCCAGTCACGGTCTGCATGGCCGCTACGGTCGGGGGTTCGAATCCCCCCTCGGGCATGGATATTTGTGCCGTCCTAGTTCGTAAGTAGTTCATAAGTAGTTTGTAAGTTTAGGGACTGATGACCCCGTAGTTAAGTCCCATAAGCTATACAAACATTTGAACATTTACTAACTATACTGTAGCAGCACGGTCAGCCAGAGAAAGCCCACCTCATCTTTTCCTGGCTAGAATGTTGCCTATTAGATTGTAAGTAAATATATGTGGGCAGATTTTGATAGAAGGAACTAAATTGTATCCTTTGTTAAATACAGCATGCAAGCATGTTGTGAGAAACGAGTTGAGTACAGAAGATTACGTGGTGGAAAATGAAAGAAAATTGAAGTAGAAACCCAGTGATATGCAGGTACAATGTACAAGTTTCAATCATAAGAGGGTACTTGCAAATAGAATTGAACTTGATAAAATCATTAAACCATTTATTTGTTACTCATCGCACTAAAGTGATCGAGCATTAAAATGTATAGGTAGCCCTTGTTACGACATCTCGTCAGAACTATTTACAGGTGTAATTACTTCTATTAGGCTTTGCGAGACATTTTAATTGAAGAAATAACCAAAATGAGACACTAACAGCATGACTGTTACTTCAAACACAAGTACTATTTATATTTTAGGATTGCTCAGTTTAATTTTACATTTCTTTCGTCTTATAATTTTTATAGGTTTGTCCAGATGCATAAATGCTGGTAACAGGAATTAAAATAGGAGCAAAAAAACTATTAAATCCATATAGAATTTATAATTGTACCAAAAATATTAAGGGTACAACGGGAATTTACAAATCTTTCCCTTCCAGTAATAAATTTGAAATTTATTTGTGAGAAAACTATACGTCCTAGAATTTGCTGTCAGATATACTTCTAAAGTTCAGTTATAGTGCGCAACAAATATACAAGAAGTTACATGTGCGAATTTTTGAACACTTGAAGTGATAAGGTGATATCAGCTGGCGTGCTTTAGATGGTGGTGGGGGGAAGCAAAGATTTGTAGAAGAGAGACGGATTTCTCGTGGGATTGACTGTGTAAGGGCGGACACCAGAGAGGCATCTCTGGTGCGATTTCAAATGTGGAGGTGTAGAAAGAAGTTATTGGCAGAAGTATGAACAGTTATAGTGCCGTAGCAGATAGCTAAGAGTTTGAAATATTTCGCATCTAGTGGGGCCTAGAAATATTCTTGTGTGGTTTGTTCGAATATATTATATAATGTTGAATGTAGTCTCTGGTACAGTAAATGGGACCCTGTTATATTTTTATCTGTTATACAGTATAGTACATTGTATAAACTGTATTAGCAGCTCAAACTAATATCCATCGGACACAGGTATTTGGTCATCAGCCTAATGCAGTTGGATACATGATTTATACATCACCCACATTCAGCCTAGCAATCATTACAGTACTGACAAGTCGTTATTATTATGTCTATTTATCACATTTATAGATACAGTAATCACTAGACGAACAAAGAGAGCTGTCTGTAGAGTAGTAAATTGTGTTTATATTCAGAGTGAAACTTTCACTCTGCAGCGGAGTGTGCACTGTTATGAAACTTCCTGGCAGTTTAAAATTGTGTGCCGAAACCAGGTCTCGAACCTGGGACCTTTCCCTTTCGCGGGCAAGCACTCTACCATAGAGCTTTGGGAAGTAGGAGGCGAGGTACTGGCAGAAGTAAAGTTGTGAGGACGGGCCGTGAGTCGTGTCGAGATAGCTCAGTGGTAGAGCGCTTGCCCGCCAAAGGCAAAGGTTCCAGGTTCGAGTTCCGGTTCCAGACACAATTTTAATCTGCCAGGAAGTTTTATCTTTATATTGTATACTAGTCAGCAAGTGGTGATGACCCCTGTCGTTTAACAAGTTGTCACCCCTGCAGCTGATCTGAGTACTGACGATGAAACTGTTTCTGTGGCATGCAGAAATTCCAGTGCTTGCACGACCCTCCTCACCGTCCGTTACGTTAAACACGCTGTAACAGCACCTCTTATGTAATTTCTACCAGTTGTCAGATTGACAACATCAACAAATTTACATGACATCCAAAACTATTCCACTGCCCGTGGCAATGTACAATATTTTCCCAAGACAGCAGCTATCTCCAATTCAGCTGCTCATAAATATTTACATGACTTAGCGTTCATAGTGGGGGACTCGAACCTCCGACGGGAGCGATCGTCCAGTCCGTAGCATGTTGCCTTAGACCACGCGGTCATTCCTGTGTGGCTGACAGCTTACTCCGCAAGCGTATATGCACATCAGAAATAAAAATGCAGCACCTTAACGTTTTGTGATTGGTGGCACCATTGTATAATAACTGAAACCTGAGGATTGGTGGTGGTAGTGATTCATGTGTCATCTATGATCATATGGCGCTCGGGAGGCCTGTTTGTCCACCCTTTGTTTTGACTCTGCTGGCAGTTACCGTGCTCAGTTTTGAGGTGAAAAGTGTTTGGGACATTCATTATAGAGTACAACGATGCAACAGTGTGGAGTAAGAGCTCATACTGAACAGCTTTAGCCATTAGAATAGAGTCGCGTTGTCGACCTGCGGGAAACTCGACTTTGGCAAATTTACAGACCGGTACCATTAACGTCAGTTAGGTCCAGAATTCTTGAAAATATTTTCAGTTTGAATATAACAAATTTCCTTCAGATGACATGGTTTCTGTCCGTGCTTCAGCACGCTCTTATGAATCTCTGCTTGCCCTTTTCTCACCTCTTGCGAGACATGGATGAAGAGCAGCAAGAAAACACCATATTCCTTGATTGTCGAAAGGCGTTTGACACGGTGCCGTACTGCAGACTGCTAAAGAAGGTCCTAAGGTCAGTTATCTGAATGGGTGGAAGACTTCTTATATAATAGCACCAGTACGTTGTCATCGTTGGCTTTCATCAGAGGCAAGGAAATCTTAAGGAGTGCGTCAAGGAAGTGGGATAGGTCAGTTACTAAGTACTATTTAAATATATGATCTGATTTACAGAATGAGTAGCACTCCAGGGCTGTTTGCTGACGATGCTGTGAAATACGGGAAGGTGTCTTCGCGGAGTGTAGTAGCATGCAAAATTAGACAAAATTTCTGGATTTTAGGTTGACCACTTTCGGCCATTTAAATGGCCATCTTCATAACACTACAGTTATAATGATGCAGATAATATAATATTAGATGGATAAATAAATGCGTGAAGCGAGCATTTAAATGTAAGAAATAAAATATAAACATAATGTGACCACCGGTTGTGCTGAGTAGAAGCCACTAACCCAGACGTTGGCCAATCGAGTATAACTTCTAAAGCTAAATATTCGAAGAAAGCATTTTAATGTGCACAAAAGCCAAATCATTATGTACAATGGTTGAAATAATAAGATATAATATATGTAATACTCTAAAATGAACATTTAAAAAATCTAATATATGCATATCTTGGCCTCCGTGTTACAGCGATGCGAAACTCATATGCATCAAAATTGACACTGAGTGTCTAATATTAATGACAACTTGCAGATATTGTCTGTCACTGAAGGAGATAAAAAATGGATCTTTTAGAAGAATTGGAAATACATATATTCAGAGTCACAATTCACCCCACTGCATCCTAAATGAACAGCTAGAGCATTCCAATAAACGTTTTATACAAGATTTCCTTGGGTTTTTCGCAAACAGAACACAATTCAACACACATAAATTAAAATAATCAAAAGTGAGAGATCTATAAGCAAACAATCAGATAATAGACAAGAAAATCATTACAGTCAGAGTAACATATTAGAAAACTTTTTATTTAGCATTAACTAAAACATGCTACTATCTATCTAGAAAAGTATGTACTATCTGTTTATGGGATGAAACACATATTAATATAATGTCAGTATAGGCTACTAAAATATATTGTAGCTCCATGAACTTTTCTATAAAAAAAAAAAAAAAAAAAAAAAAAAAAAAACCCACTACTGATTGTGTAATTTCCAAAGAGTAATGTATTTTATTATTTAAACTTTATTGTAACACATTCCAAAATCACTGTACATAGTGTATATATTATTAATAAAAGACGGAATATTTGTATATCTCTATAAATGATAATCTTTGATATATAAAGTACATGTTTGCTGCTCCAGCATTTATATTGAGTATTCTAAGTTGTGAGAATATATTTACAGTATATGTGCTTAATGCAATGCAGTAGTGTTTATAACATGAAAAAAATGCCAGATAAATACCAAAGATAAAGTTCGCTATCCATCAGAACTTCAGTCAACACGACTGTTTCATTTTATACTTCAATAAATACAAGCACCTGAATATATATTTTTATCTGTGAAACAAGTTATATGTAGCACTAAACTTCTAAATATTCTTGTGCAGTAAATAAGCAGACGGCATTCTAGTGACAGAAGTAGATATATAAAGAAAATTTAGCCATCTGAAGATGGGCAAGGTAGCACGAGATCGGCAATGGCTTTGAACTAAAACAATTTTTAAAAGATAAAGGTGGAGCAATGAATTTAAATTTATGATGCGGCCGGGAATCGAACCGGGACCTCCATGTTTACTAGGCACACGTCTTACCTCTTTTTTTTTTCTACTGGTAGATCTATGCTTTGCGGTCTTCGGTAGACCACCGCACCACTAGTGAATAATGCGTCTCGGAATAGTCTAAGTACAACTTCCCTTAAAAGCACATGTGACTGGTTGCGTTATTTATCAACAATTATTAACGGCCGCAGAGTTCACAAGATCAAATATGGATAACATAACCTCAAATATTCAAATGTTTGATTATCTGTTGGACCAAACTGCTATAGTCATCAGTCCCCAGACTTACAAAACCAATTAAATAAAAGTCCAAAACGCAGCTTTTTTTTATTGTCTGACCTATTTCGGCTATTTACGTGGCTATCTTCAGCTCGCAACAACCATAGTATTAGCTACCAGTTGTTCTCAGTCTAGAAGGTTGAATGTCGACTGCGCTTACACACACACACACACACACACACACACACACACACACACACACACAGACGCACACACATGCCCGAGGGACGACTCGAATCTCCGGCGGGAATGGCCCCTCTGTTCCTAGCATGACGGCCGTTCATTACAATGTTCTCGCAGTGATTTTACTGTCTGGATTCATTGTGTAATTTACGATTAAAATGCGCTCAAGATGCCGTTATTAATTCGGAAAACACTATGTTTTGAAATCCACTGATCTGTTTTACGACCCACTTTTAGTTACGAAGCTACTATCGTGGTAATATCTATGCATTTAATACGTAATATTCACGGTGACCTATTTAAATACACAGACACACTTATTTGATATTTCACATTTAACATTGACAGTCACACTGTTTTTAACTTAAACTTCTGTAAACGTTATTTTAACATCTTTTCCATATTTTAATTATATTTTTTCGTTAAATACTATCGCCTGTTTTGCTGTGACAGTTTGTAGTCTTTTCCAATTTTATTATCTTTTTCCGTACTGGTTTACGTGAAACCAAGTAACACAGTTAAATCTCCGTCACTTTTGCAAATATCTCTGAAACGGTGCGAGATATGGGAAAAGGTAAGAGAGCAAAGTTGTAGAGAATTTTCTCCTCTGTAAATTACTTTATTCAATTTTCGTTTCAGAGGGACGGTTAAGCCGTTATTTTTATTTAAATTTCGAGCTGTCAAAAGGCGAACACAAAGGCACCCTTTTAGTGTTACTAAAAGACGATGTATCACACAGAATCTTTCCTCTAATTGAACTAGATCCTCCAAAAAGAAAAAAAAAATGGCGTGGGGTATTAGAGAGCTGGTCTCTACATTTTATAATTATCTTATTCATTGTTTGGCACTTCTCTTTCTTTATATACTGGTATAAAGTAAAGTGTTCGTGTGTACGTATTGCATACCAACCTTTATGAATGTGCACACGTAAGCTTCAATTCATGATGACGGTCACCGTAAGTGGAAGTTTCACGTACAAGACTTAGTTCACGAGATATGGCGTCATAAACAATGAGATGCGAGGAAAAACTGCTACATTACACGGACCGATTTCAATCAAATTTGATAAACATATTCGTTACCTTGAAGTAACTGTTGCTGCAGGGTTAATAATCACATATGACACAAGGTTCAGGAGATAGACGTCATAAACAATAGGAATCGCGAATAACTGCCACATAATGCGACAAGACTTTATTCTTACACTATATGAGAAAGAGCACTTAGCGACTTGCAACAAACTTTAAAGATATTTTTAAACATTTTTTTTTCTAACTGAAAACTACAATAAAATGATGAAAGGAAAAAGTTTCTCTCTTACTACTTTTCCGCTGTTCATGCACTGGGACTACGGCATTCAGTATGATGTTACAATTTATAATTTTGACACTACAAATTGTAGCCGCAGGAAATTTTACAGACAGTATACACACGTATATAGCTGAATGTACCTTCGAAATTGTATGACAGTACGACACGTACGTCATGAGATATGAGCACATAAACAGTAACGTTCATGGAAAACCGCCTCATCAGCACCAAGTTTTAATCTACTACTTATTTACTACTAATTGTTTTCGCAACAGATTTTACAGACATACAGCACTTCTACAAATGACTATATACCTGAGAAATTATACAATTGTACAACATATAAATATGATATCGTACGAATTTTATGTGTCATTTGTATTGTGATTACTATCTTTCTTTGTTTTGATACTGCACTTGTAATTTTGTACATAATGTAAGAGAGCCTTATTTCTAAAAATATTCTCCCGTAAACATAAGACGTTAAAAATGGAGATTGACAGAAAGGAGAGAGATAGAGAGAAGGAATAGGAGACGCAATAAATCAAGGCTGCAAAAAATAAATACCCGGGCAACGCCGGGTTTTCAATTAGTACATTAATAAATTACAATCAAAATTTTGTACATTATACATTTTTGTCATTATACAAGTAGTTGCATTCATCGAGTATTACAAAATAATCTCTGCAGCATGGCATTGACATTAGTATTATAACAATACCTGCTATTTAAGTAATTACATTTCATTCTACCACTTCCAAACGAGATACTCATCTTTTCAACATACCGATGTATGGGAGTTCTGCTCGCTACAACATTATTCTCCTGGGGCGTCGTGGTAGAAATAAATGCTCGTTATGTACAACTTTTCACTTCTTCTTTAATTTGCAATGAAACTTCTTCTCCACCAAAACATAACAACTTCAAAACATATACAAAGCATCAGAACGGTAGTACTTCCATTTCCAAACAACTGACATAGCTTCCAGTGCACTTTAGAAAAGCCAAAATTCGAACTCCCCCACGCAAGGCGGTGAGGCAAATATATAACATCGACAATAATTGCATTACATCATGCGTTGTTCATAACAATTGAATATACTAATTTACAATTAAGGAACACAACGGTAAAACATTTCACGTACACAAAAATAATCACAATATAAAATGAAAACTAGGCATACAATAATTTTAGATGGCGCATGTATTTTTAAGACGAATTTTCCGATCTTTCTGTTGACAACAAAGTGCGATGTTAAATGATAATTAATTTGTTAATGAGTACATCATACATGTTCCTAACATAAATTGAACTATCAAAAAATCTTGTCCATTCTGAAAATATACTTCAAATCTTACGTCAGTCAATATATACAAAGAATAACAATATTCAAATCTCGACTATTTCATTAATTACACAACTATCTGGTCTACACAACTTGTTTATGAGCCTAACATATATACAATGCTATTTACTTTAATGTCTTTATGTAGATACAAAAGTTTTTACCATTCGTTTGTCTGTTTATTGAAATAACATACAATGACAAAACTATTGTTTATAGAACTGTCTGGAAACGTCTTATACAAATCTCTTAGATTTCATTAATTATCACTTGTTTTAATCACACTATCACCGAGATACTGTCCTACACTGATTCCTAGGCTGGCTATTTCGTTTTTAACTAAATTCACACGTAACTTTTATCACTATTGAACCACACGATTCCGGATCCGACGCAGATCGGTATCGTATGATGACATTGAGATGAGAGGACCAGGCAGACGGTATCGTACGACAACATTGAGATGAGAGGGCCAGCAGTATCGTCACAGTATACGTTATTTACACAGGAAAAAATATTCATAACACAGAAAATCGCAAAGAAACACCGTCAATTCTTCAGGGGGATTTACGTTCTGTTGGCGCGCAACGCTCCGATATTCGGAACGCGGCAGCCGGAGATAACGATTATATACCACGGAGCTGTACGACTGTGATTATATGAATGAGAGCGTACCTTTCTTCTGATGAAGGCTGTAGTCGAAAGCTAAGTTCCGAGTGGATGAGCTGCGCATGTACCATCGCGGGAAATTACAGTTACCGGTTTTACGACACAATGTCTGCCCAAAATGGCATAGAATCGACGGCAAGTATACTTAAAAAACTACAAAAATAAATATAGTTTCTAGACTCGAATTCCTTCATTCATTACGAGAAATAGTATAATTGATTTCGAAGAAGGCGAATAAAATTTGTTGTTGGCTCATCTTAATCAATATTTCCGATTTTACCATTTCGCCAGGGCAACTTTACACAGAGTACGTCTACATTTCATTGCTTTGTTATGACATAATCCAGAGGAATAAGAAACGTTGTCCTACGCATGACTAACTGATGTTAACGTCAAAATAACGTGTTTTCGATTGCAACAGCTTCAGAATGCCCTGTCGGTAGCGCTGTTAGTTTCTTCAAGGTTGCATAGAACAAGTTTCTCTTGTCTTTCGACAACAGTTAATCACTAACTGTCACCATCAACTGAGATAGTCCTGGGAAACTATTTTTTCCCTTCTTTTACCAGACAATGGAGCATACAGCTCGCTGTATTACGCACCTGTAATAAACTGCACTGTGTGTGCGTCTGTGGGTGTTAGTGTGCAACTATGGTTTGCGATGTCGCAAACAGTCGCATATATAATTTATATTCGATTTAAATTGTAGTCCCTAAATAGTTCTGACTAATTCTGGAGACCATTTTCGAGCAGGATAACGTTTGGAAGTTTTGTTACTGAACTGTTGTTGCTCCTTTAGCTGTTTCAAGAACGAGTTTCATCGTCCGAGCGGAAACAAATCCTATCGGCCACTTCAAAAAACTGAGGAGAAGCTTAAGAAGACAAATTTGCTGAGCCTTTACGGTATCTTTCCAGATGTGCTGGCTACATGTCCCTCCAAAACACTTTAGGCCTTCATATTGGACGATAAAAATGGTTGTTATTACTTGGCCGAGAAGTTGTCATCGGAATGATTTTCTTCAGTGTCTCGTTTTCTACTTGTCAAAATCGGGAAACCATTCAAACCACACCTTCTACAGTTTAAGTGAAGAGTTACCACACGAATATAAAAAGTTGTAATTATCGTACAAAACAGAAAAATCAATTATGTATCGGTTTCAAAAATTGTCAACACTGATGTTTCGTCGGCCGCAGTGGCCGCGCGGTCTGCGGCGTGCCAGTTACGGTCTGCACGGCCGCCCTCGGGCATGGATGTTTGTGTCGTCTTTAGTATTAGGTAGCTCATAAGTAGTTTATAAGTTTACGGACTGTTGACCTCACAGTTAAGTCCCTTAAGCTTAACAAACATTTGAACATTTTTGAACAATGATTTTTCAAATTTCGAAACAAAGAATTAAATCGGTTGTTATCATTGCAAAGAAATCTGGGAATATTCAGGGCCGTTATTATATAGGTTGAAATTAAACTTGAATATTTTTCTTTAAATGGCATATTCTGGCAACATAATGCATATTAACCGACCTATTTTTATAGTGCGTAGATTACGACATTTATAATGATCAGTCCAAGCTTTACACAGAGAAAGTTAAAACGAGAAGCCATTTGAGTAACGAAAACAGCTGTAGTTACTTTCTTTTAATGCTCAGCATGGTCTTCAGGTGTGTTTCGTTACAGAAATATTTATTGTGACATCTCCATGTGCGTTGTTCTGTGTCTTGTACTATGGTTGTCGTTCACATTTGACGCTAATCGGAAAATCAGCCGTAGTATATGTTGGGATCTCAAACTTGATAGCTGGCAGCAATTAGTCGTCCTTGGTTTTAAAACGTTATTTTAAAAAAATCAGGTTTCGGTTAGTGGCTAGCCACTATCAGCGCAAGCCTTTTGAAAATGTCATGTGTGTACGAACATGTCCATGGCCTACAGCGAAATACGTAACATCTCGTTGTGAAATGCTTCCACTGATAATGCGTTGTCACTAACCGAAATCTGGATCTGTCTAAATAAAGATTTAAAATCAACGACGACTGATTGCCGCCAACTACGTAGTTTGAAATTCGTACAGCAGTCGTGGGACGCACATTCCTCCGCAAAAAAAAAAAAAAAAAAAAAAAAAAAAAAAAAAAAAAAAAAAAAAAAAAAAAAAAAAAAAATCGAAACTTCGTACACTTATGGGACCAAACTATTGTTATGATCAGTCCCTAGGCTTATAAACTTATAAACTCCAAGATCAACCGCGGTCTCTGAAATGGCGCCTATAACTGCATGTCTCCTTCATTATGCAAGGTAATCTATTGTCTAAGATTGTACATAGAATATTTGATAATCTACTTGTTGTGTACTGTGCTTCCTCCAATGTACAGCATACCATGCACACAGAACCATCGTATACCCTGTTCTTGTAAACAAAACACGTTATTATCCTCACACTTTTATCTCAGCCTTGGACGAACGGCGGAGGTCGGCTGCGTTCGTGCAGCTCCGGAATGTTTATGTTGTCTACCAACCGTACCGACGTAAACAGCAGTATGCGCCGTGGCAATTTTGTCTTTATTGTTGATTCGTGAGTGTTGTTCGTCATTGTGTTCTTATAAAATGTATCAATTTTATACAAATAAGTTTCTATTTTCGATTGCTCGAACAGAATGGTGAGATACAGCTCTGATAACTGTGGACGATAAGGTGAGGAATGAGCTCGTAATTTCGGTAAGATTTTACTTATAGTGTTTATAATTAGTAGCGTAAGTTTGTTTTCGATTAGTCGTACATTAAAGTGATGCTCAATTTCGAGTCCCTTCTGCGACACATTAAAACATTACACTTTCACTTAAAAGCTCTAACGTATATGGTATGAGATGGCTGCACTGGGAGAAGACGCGGCGGATTAGCCGCGCGTACTGGAGCGCCGAGTTCCGTTGCGCGTGGCCGTTCGCCGTCGGTGGTTCGAATCCCCCTTCGGGTATGGATGTTTGTGTCGTCTTTAGTATAAGGTAGTTAATAAATAGTTTGTAAGTTTAGGGACTGATGACTCCGCAGTTATGTTCCTTAAGCTTAACAAACATTTGAACTGGGAGAAGGAGGCGGGGTCTAATCTAACAGCCAATGCGCTAAGAGCCGAATGTAAACACCCGCTCCCAGCCGTCTCCGCTGAGGGCTCAGGTAAAAGTGCGAGGACAATACACATATGTTATTGTAAGATGGGTTCACAAAGAAATTGTATACAGTTTAAATTTTACTTTTTCGTGACATACTATTTTGATGAAATTGTTAGTTACAAATGAGGATACAAAGGCAGTGTGAGTCACTGTTGCCACCAAGAATAAATGCGAAATTATGATGGGAACTGAAACTTTTGTGGGGCAGACGTTGCGTGGGACAACGGAGACCAGACTATGACAGATACCGTAGCTGTTTTAATTGTAGGTACTTACGTGTACTTGCAAAACTTCAAAGTCGATTTTCTCGATAGCTTTTGTGAGTTGCGTCGAATGGCTTTGGCCGACGGTTTTTTGAATTCTGAACTTCACGTACCATAAGTACAGGTTGGCGCAGGGAAACGGGAAATTTTGACCATTACAGTTGGCAGCACTGTAGCGCCGGCGGATGTTCTAAACTTTTCACAATCGATGTGAACGCATTGCCATTTAGTTATCATGGAGAATTGGACTGGTGCGGAACGTGCAGTAGCTGTGAGAGCGTTTTACAAAAATGGTGATAGTGCGACTGCTGCGCAGAGAACATTTCGACAGCATTACCTGTGTGGTCTCCTTGTAAGGATATACAACTTCATTTGGGGGTGTGTTTAAGTGAAGGCTTTAAAAGCTGTGTGTGTGTTGTGGATGTTGAACCTATCGTTAAATCAGACAACAAATTGTTCATTAACACAGCAATTTGGTTTAATTATGGCCCTGATATTGATGCATATACTATTAAATAAGAAACAGTGCATTAAACTGATTATGTGCGCAACGGATATTTTAAACACAACAGAACTGTAGCAAGTCACCATTTGAAACAGACACTGACTATACTCAAAAATTTTGACTGCGAGAAAGATATTAAAAAAAACAAAAATTTTATGCAGATCAGTTTCTGATTATTGAAATTTAGTATCATAGTCAATTAACTATCATTTGCTATGGCACCAATAACGAAATCTGTTCAACAATGTTATCAAAATCAATACTGCACTTTAAATCCAGTAATAACTAATTATCAAATGAAGGAAGTAGGTTAATCTTCTAACTACGTAAATGAAACAGGAAAGAAAGGTCAACTTTGTTACTTATTACTAATAATAATCAGCGTTACATTACCTACATAATACAACTTCTTCCTAATGACATCAAATGCAATTACCTTCATTCCAGCGGTGTTACAATACAATATATATTCCAAATACGATCAAATCGACTTGCTGGCACAGCAGCCTCTGCTCTATATCGGGGCCATACACACAACTCAACCGCTCTCTAAAGGCTAGTCTACACGACGACACTAGGTTGCGAAACTCGTTGCATGAAATAAATTGCGCGCAACTAGTTTCGTGTATGTCTGTAGACACGGCGCCAAAACCTATACACTTCAGTTTCGTTGTTTTGCGAGTGCCGTAGTCGCTGTAAAATGAAAGTTTTGGTAGCTGTACGAGTTGTGGCGAATCTATTGCTTGTCTGTGTGAAGTCGCTGCATAAGACGAAACATAAAAAGAACAAGAAACGTGTTTGAGTTCGTGAATGGATTAAAAAAAGTCGTCAGCTCTGTTGCTCAGCGACCTTGCTGAAAGAAATTGTAATTGAAGACCCTAGAAGTTATTTAATCAACTTAGAATGTCACCAGAGCAGTTAACGTCCCTTTTAAACAGAGTTAGTAATTCAATAAAGATACAAGATACTGTTATGCGTGAAGCATTGTTACCAGAACCGAAATTACAAACTGCATTACTTTTCTTGTCAAGTAGATATTCGTCTCTGCAGTACTTGTACCGTGTTCCGAAATCCACAATTGCCATACTTCGTTTGTATAGGTATTTCGAATTGGATGTATTTTAGTCTGCAATTCACTAATCGTCAGCCCATCAACATTTAATTTCACAAATAATTGCCAGAAGAGCACTAACACGTCGTTAAAATCGCACAAACACCTACGCAACGCATATATGTTCAAAAACCGAATTATTTATCCCGTTCCCCCCCCTTTATGTCGTATTTTGTTCTGTATTGGTCATAACCTAACCTAAAAACACGCGCAATCAGTTTCGCCAAAGTTGGAACGTGCCGAAACTATTTAGTTTCGTCAACGAGTTGCGCGAACGCCTGCCGCGCATGGGCATTGGCCAGCAGCGCAATTTCATGAAACCTAGTGTCGTCGTGTAAACTAGTGTTAAGCGAGCTGAACCACAAGAGCTTCTCTCTCTGTGCGCGAGTTACAATGCTATGCAATACATGATCTTTGCCAAAGATGAAACTTCACAGAGTTAAGAACACATATCGATACACACCATAGAAGTGATATTATACATTTTCTTGCAAAAATATTTTTTTTTTATGGACACGTTTCAGCTTGAACGGCATTTCAGTTAAATGTACAGACCAAAAGGCTGTAAAGTTTCCACTGGTGCGCGGTGTAGGCAGCAGGTGTGAGGAGGGAGAGGCGGTAGTGGCCGTGCGCCGTTGCTGGCGTGACAGCGCTGGGAGTGGACGGCCGCGACCTTGGCAGAGCTGTTGTGAGCTGAGCTGAGGTAAGGTGCGTGCCGGCTTCCGGCTACCTGCCGGCCTGGCCTGTCCGTGTGTGGACGGCGGCTTAGTCGCTCACCGCCGCGCCCCCTGGCCACGGTGGGCTGCGTCCGGCTCGAGAGCCCACTCACCAAGGTGTGAAGCGCTTCTGAACAGTGCTCTACTCAGGTGATAACCGTCAGCGGGCACCTGCTAATTCTGGGATCCGACCGACGTTTTCCCGACAAACTGCAGCAACCGGACTTGGCACAGACTCAACAAGTGCTCGGAAGTCCCCCATGTACGTTAGAGCCACGATGCCTCTACTGCCGTCCATTGTCAAAGTGCTGCTGGCACAGGGTTTTTTACGCGACGGTTCGATGGCGCTCGTGTCGGGCGACCTGGCTGCTCTAATAATTGGCCGGACCTGTCCAGAATATTTATATATGTATTTTTGACGAATTACAGCGTTCAAATGAATGAAGTAAATCGCAATTTGGCCGCGGTGGAGTAGCCGAGCGGTCTAAAGCGTCTCGCTGCGGAGCGCGCGGTTGCTCGCCGTGGAGGTTCGAGTCCTCCCTTGGGCATGGGTGTGTGTGTGTTTGTACTTAGGTTAGTTTACCTAGGTGTAAGTAGTTTGTAAGCTACGGACTGATGACCACGTAGTTTGGTCCGATTGATTTACAGACATTTGAACATTTTGAAATCGCAATTTGCAATGTTATGGCTTCACTGTATACAAGCCGAGGCTGGGCTCCTGACGACAATTAATTGTGTCTCGATACCTCATGGTCTGTTCTCCCTGATGCGGGAATACAGTATTGTGGCTGCGAGCATTATAAAATAAATAGGCTGTGGTATAGGAAAGAGACAGCGTGGCGAATGGAGATTTGGGTGTGGCGGGAGACGTGCAGGGAAGAGTCCTCCGCAGGGGGGGGGGGGGGGGGGGCTGGTCACTGAGTCCTCGGAGCCGGAGTGGTCAACGCATCTGCCTAGTAAGCAGGAGATTTCGTGTTCGAATCCCGGCCGGGCACAAATTTTCATTCGCCACAGTTTGGTGTTCCATCTAAACCGAACACAGTGAAGCCATAACATAGCAAATTGCGATTTATTTTATGTCCAGAATATGCTTCAGATCAATAGCGTACAATTGTGGCACGGTGAAGCGGCGTATTGTCATCCATAAAAATTACATCGCTGCTTTCGAACATGAAGTCCATGGATGGATGCAAATAAATTTTAGGTAGCCGAACATAAACAATTGAAGCAGTGACCTGTTCAGCCGGTCCTACTGCATTCACAGTAACATGTCCAACGGACCATAGTTACCGCCAGCAAGCGAGTACGTGACAACTGTAACTGACGATGCCGGATTATGACTGCACAGTGAAGTCCATCAGGTTTCCTCCATTGCCACAGCACACTGATATGGTGACCAGTATGGGGGGTTTTCCAAAATGATATCGTCTTAAAGGACGGAAATACGTATTCAGAAATATTGCACTTCTGAATCTATTAAATATTATCTGTGCACCAGAATACCTTTCATGGTTTTTAATGACGATAGTAATTTTATGTCCAAACGCGCACCTAATGGTTCTTAAAAATTTTATTACTTCTGACATATCGTAACGCAAATATAGCAAAACAATTGTCAAGGAAAGGAAGGAAGGAAGCTTGGAGTTTAACTTCCCGTGAACAGCGTGGTCATTAGAGACGGAGCTTACGCTCGGAAGGTTTGGGTAAGCATGTGGAAGGATATCGGCCCTTTCAAAGGAACCATCCCGGCATTTGCCTCGAGTGATTTAGGGAACTCATGGAAAACCTAAATCTGGATGGCCGGAGATGGATTTGAACCACCATCCTCCCGAATGCGAGTCCAGTGTGTTACCACTGCGCCACCTCGATCGGGATATGACGCTAACCAATTGGTACAATCCATTTTACTTTAGATTCAGGGGAGATAGAACACGCTCCCAACATTCAATTTAATAAAACTTTTTAAGCAGTAAACTTGGTTTAACCAACTGTTGACTCCAACCATACAGACGTTTACTTAATGGTGTCCCATATAAACCTATGTAAGAACTTCGAGAAAAGCCCTCATAAAACCCGGCATCCAACCTGAATATTGGGACGTCGCAATAAGTCATAACACCTCATGTAAATTAAGATATCTGAAGATGCACCTTTAATGGTGCGACACCGGTTGTAACCTAATCAAGGCATATAAGACAGCTAAGGCGGATTACGATAATTAATGGAAAGGAATCCTGTCTTAATCGTCTGTATTACTTTTTAGAACTTTTTAACTACTGCATTCTATTGTGGAGCGACCACCGACCATGATTTTTGGTGATGGCTTTGTAGGGTCTGCGTTACCAACTGAAACCGGGACTCATCTCACAAAGCCAGGAAATCCCAGTCCAACTGGTCCAACTGACATGGCCACGAACCCATGATACTCGCTGCGGGCGACGTACTTGTAGTATAGGCAATAGAAACTGTCTCGTGTTTCCATAGCCTATTTACAGCAGATCGTAACCGAGACGTTAATTGTATGTCCTACATACATGGAAGCTTCTTTCTAGATGTTGCCACCTTTCCAGTTCCGGCGATCATAGCGAACAGTTATGCCTTAACAAGGACTAAATCAAACGCGATTTTCCTCACTATTAACATGCGTGTTGCATGTTATTACTATTTGATAACGCATCAACAATGCGCAGTATCTCATTACTTACTGCAGCGGCCAGCGGTCCTTCTCCTTGCGGCGCCCCTCTCCGGTGCCCAAGAAACAACGAAATGCCGACGACAATACAGTTATTACCCGCGTTCCATCCATGCTAGTTAACTGTGTGTTCAAAGTGCTGAATCACGTATTTTCATTCGGACCACGCGGCGTCGAACGAGTACTACATTTTTGATTTTCAGCAACTAATATATATATATATATAGTGTGTGAGTGTGTGTGTGTCCGAAAGAACAGACGCCGCTTCTAGTGGGCAGGGTAAAGTTAAGACTTTGTATCTGGCGGAAGGCGTACTTGGGTAATTCCGTGCAGGTGTAATGATCGCTGTGTGCCCAGTGGTGTAGGGGTCAGCACAACTGCCTAGAAAGTAGGAGTCCAGGGTTCGAATCCCGGCTGGGAACACAACTTTACCGACGCGCAGTTAGTGTGATACATTCTGTGAATATGAAGAGATTTATTTGACAAGCTGAGGTAGCGAGCAATCGGTACTGCGCGCGAAGCTGCAGGCACCCCACCCCAGTCTCTCAAATAGTGCCTTCTTCTGGGGTTGGAAAACTACTGAGAAGGCAGATTTGTGAGGAATCACACTTGTGAAAAGACCAGGGTGAGCAGGTAGCAGGCGGTCTACAGGAACACCACTAGTCTCTCACCCTTCCCAGCATTTGGTTGGTATACCTGTGACGCCTTTCTGGTGATCCACTATCCTTCAGTAATGAGTCGGCGAATACGAGTCCACAGACTAGACCACCGCAGTTCAGTTCTGCCGTTCAACTCTCGCTGAGAAGTTACATTTCTTGTTCGTAAGTGTTGCTAAACTGTTCAATTTGATGTAAACCTGCTGGACCAAACTGCTATGATCATCAGTCCCTATACCTACAAACTACTTAACCTAACTCATACTAAGGACAACACATAGACCCACACACCCATGTCCAATGGAGAAATCGAACCTCTGGCAGAATGTCCCCCCCCCCCCTATTCCGTAGCATGACGCCTTAGACCCCGCGGCCATGTATTGCTATGGAGCTGTTCACCACAACTAAAAGGAAGCCTCTTGTGATTTTACACATTTACCAGTATATAGTGGAAATATCAACAAAGAAGGTACAACTTATTGACGTAAAAAGAGTGCGATGAAATGCTATCCCCCAGAAATAACTTGGTTTCAGGCGAAGGTAGCCATACATGCATTCCGGATGTGGCAGTGAATTAAGTGTAAAAATACTTGAAAAATGTCAAAAGGCGTACAGAAGAGGATACTCCAATCTCTACTATTTACACTGATGAAGTAGCCGCTGTATAAAACAAGGCTACGACATAGTCACACCATTGACGTCATACAGGAGTACAAAACAATCGATGCACCACATCAGAAGAAAATAAATGAGAACTACGCAAGATCCGACCGATACTGCGCGATTATTTCTTCACTATCATCATTTGCTAATACATGATGGTAACAGGCTTTTACTTCCAGATGACGACAGGGGAATTAGGTTACTGTTGTTTCCAGCGAAAGGGGAAATAATTCTTTCTTTGTCGATGGAACGTTCAAAAGTTCTCACAAACAATTTGGACATTTATTTATTGTCAGCACTTATTTTAAAAGTTCTTCAGAGGAAACATGCACTGTTCTTGTCGTGTACGCTTTGTTACCCGATAAAAAGTGAGAAACATACGTTCACTTCTTTATAGCTTTTAAGAGCAACGTGCCTAGATGAAATCTTACATCTCTCATGATAGATTTAGAAATTGCAGTAGTCCAATCAGCAACAAATTTGTTTCCTGAAGCAAAACTTAATAGAACTATCACTTTAACCAGGGTTTGTGGAGGCATTTGCAGAACTGCGGCCTTGTTCCTGCGTATAAGGAATACGAAGAAATTCCTTTACACATAAGAATGTGGTCAGCCTTACCTCACATTCCCCTGGAAATGCTGGATGACGTTGGGCGATGTACTCAAGAGAGCACGACTGATAACGAAAAACTTCAGGATTTTACGACTATTTCGTGGAACAATGGCTCTATAATGAACACATGTCAAGGGATGTGTAGCACTACTCAGGAATACGCCATCGAACAAAGAATGTTTCTGAAGAATGGATTTGAAGAATGAACACATTAATTTCAAAGGTTCAGCTACATTTTAATTCGTTAGTGAAAATTCTAAAAGAAGTCGCAGAATTTTGCCACCACTGTGACCGATTAATTTTAAATCCAGATGGAAAGGAGAAAGAAGTCAGCAATTAAGACTGGTGAGACAATTTCAAAGGCTCTTAGAAGACTTCAAGTTGACAGCTATATAATATCATTTCTACTTGTGTGGCTTATACACAAAAAATTCAATAAAAAAGAAATGTTTGGAGCTACTGGAAAAATATAGATATTGAAAAGACTTAATACAAGTCGATCTCGTAAAACTCAAAACTCAAACAATCAAACTCAAACAATCAATCATGTAAATGTTTTCAATAAATATATGGGGGACGAAGAGAGACTACCTCCTCCTGGTGTGCCCTGGAAACGACAGTAGTGGCTAATCGTTAATGAAGTAGGAAAATTCATAGCTTCTGCCAAGAATCACCCGAGCCTATCTCTGCAGAGAATTTCAGAGATAATACATGTTGGCGAGGACAGTGAATACACCTCTTATCAAGATAGGCGGGTCCAGGGAGGGGGGTGGCGAAGAGTCCCGCCCCCCCTCCACCAGCATTATATATATATATTACCGAGTGCGCAGCTATCAAGCGTGCTATCACTGCACTGAGTCTTTCTAAACTATGAGACTTTTGTTTGATTGGGCGTGGGGTAAAAGGGGTGGCCGGTACTAGAGACTTTCTATTGAGCCAGAGTCTAGCTGACGATGAAAAGTTCTTCCACCACCCCCCTCCCCTCCCCAAGCGGGCCGTCCTAGGTCCGCCCCTGTTTATCAACAAGTAAGCTAGAAACTATAAACGTTTTCTACTCAGCACCAAACTGCTTATTGCCCTTATATTAGTACATGGTAAATATACTTACTTCCGAAAGAACAGACGTCACATCTGATCCTGCAGTTGTTATTATGTAATATTCACAGAATATATGACATCAACTGCGATTGGGCAAAGCTGAAAATGTGTACCCAGCTTTCTAGGCAGTTGCGCTGACCCCTACACCACTGGGGACACAGTGATCACCGCACCTGCAAGGACTACCCATGCACGCCTCCCGTCAGATACAAATTCCCGGGTTCGAATCCCGGCTGGGTACACATTTTCATCTTTGCCCAATCGCAGTTGATGTCATATATTCTGTGAATATTAAATATACTGATGCTAGCTTATCAGATTTTCGGTGTTTTTTTATTTTTTCAAATATCTCATTAAGCACGATATATATTGAAAATTGTGCCCTACGTAGGAGTAACCTAAGTAAAATGACAAGAGTGTCTTATGCATTTTAGCACTTAACTAACGGTTAAAATGATGACGTGGTAAAAAGTATGAGGTTTTTATCAGTTTGGCCAAAGGGCAAAATTAATGTCTAAGAACTCAAAATATTACTTTTTTCTCCTAAGAGCTGTCAAATGCGTGTAGAGAACGAACGGACTTGCAGCAAAAACTTTAATAACTTATATATAACGACAGATGTAAATATTTCCCATGTACGTGGTACAGAAAAATGTTAGTTGTGTTTTATAATTTGGTGAAGACCACTTGACGTTAGCCTTAGCCGGCACCATGCAGAGCGGTCGTTTAAACCAAGCGGTAGCAGGTACGGCGGAAGGCCCAGTGTAGCAGCTTACGAAGCTGCCTGTGCCTTTACCTGAAAGTCCCGGATTTTTCACAACTGTCTACTCAGTCCATCTTCTCGAAAATGTGTCCCCTCAAAAGTGTCACAAATTCCTTTCGTCTTCAGAATGAAACTTTCACTCTGCAACGGAGTGTGCGCTGATATGAAACTTCCTGGCAGATTAAAATTGTGTCGAGTCGTGTCGGGACAGCACAGTCGGTAGTGCGCTTGCCCGCGATAGGCAAATGTCCCAGGTTCGAGTCCCGGTTCCCGCACACAATTTTAATCTGCCAGGAAGTTTCATATCAGAGAACACTCCGCTGCAGAATGAAAGTTTCATTCTGGAAACATCCCTTAGGCTGTGGCTAAGCCATGTCTCTACCATATCCTTTCTTCCAGGAGTGCTAGTCTTGCATGGTTCGCAGGAGAGCTTCTGTGAAGTTTGGAAAGTAGGAGGCGAAGTACTGGCGGCAGTAAAGTTATGAGGCGCCATCGCGAGTCGTGTCGGGATAGCACAGTCGGTAGTGCGCTTGCCCGCGAAAGGCAAATGTCCCAGGTTCGAGTCCCGGTTCCCGCACACAATTTTAATCTGCCAGGAAGTTTCATATCAGAGAACACTCCGCTGCAGAATGAAAGTTTCATTCTGGAAACATCCCTTAGGCTGTGGCTAAGCCATGTCTCTACCATATCCTTTCTTCCAGGAGTGCTAGTCTTGCATGGTTCGCAGGAGAGCTTCTGTGAAGTTTGGAAAGTAGGAGGCGAAGTACTGGCGGCAGTAAAATTATGAGGCGCCATCGCGAGTCGTGTCGGGATAGCACAGTCGGTAGTGCGCTTGCCCGCGAAAGGCAAATGTCCCAGGTTCGAGTCCTTTCGTCTTGTTCCACGATGAACTAAATGTCGTAGTGGACAAGCTAGATGCCTTGTTCACATTTAGCTGTAACTGTGGCTGTAATGAGCTGGATTCTCGTAGGTTTTTAGGAAAACAGTTACGATACGTACTGGAATCTGAGCACAATGAAACCGTAATAATAAAAGAGAAGTCTCGTTTCCCCAAGAATTTACAGTGCAAATGGAAAAAAATAGGTTCTTGAGACTTGATCTTTCCACTCTCCAGTTACTGCCAACTTGTGGGGGTACCAGAGCCATTAGACTAATTGTAGCTGTTACCACTTTGCTTGGTATTAAATTACAAATTTCTGTTATTCCGTGATGCCCTCTTTTCGCCTCTTTTTGTCCGGAGTTCGCAGTAATCTTCTGATTTTCCTCGGTAACAAAGTTTTGCGTGTCCAACAGTCATTCGCTCTTGACGACGCTCTTCGCCTGCATCCATTCACTTCCTCTGTTCTCTACCAGCAGCATTCTTGTTGTGAGTGGTTTCGAAAATGAGTGTTTGTGTTCTGAACAACTTTGTCTCATTCGACCGCTGAGTTTTCCAGTTTATGGGATAACAGGTACACGCCCCATACTGCACTGACATTCGATAAATCTCTGTTTCCGAGTGCAATCATACTTTTACCAACAAGTCTTTCATTTAATTTGTGACTGTTCATAGGTAAAATAATCATGTCATTTTCTTATTGCCCTCCTAACGGTTAACCATGGGGGAGGATTAGGAATATTTAAAATTGGTGGTATTGTTGTTAATTGTCAACTTCTATCCTTTCCAAACATCAGCTCTATTTTTCTCAAATTGACTGACTGGAAAATGAATCTAAAAAGTTCTTTGTAAATAAATTAATAACAGACAGTGTAGAGGTTTAAAAAGGTTTTCACCTACAGTATCAAAGTATAGACCACGACTTATGACAAAATGCATTTAGTTAAATAATTAAAAACCCATCGTCATGAATGAGCGAATAAAAAAAGGGGTGGGGGGGGGGGGGCAGACACTTCGCCAGTAAATTACAAGATGGCTATGTCGTAGGCTCACAGAAGTTAGTGCATTTTAACATATTTGCAAGTACGAGCCATATGAGCCACAATAATTAGAAAAATAGTATGCATCGTTTAAAAGTAATTATTGTTGTTAAATTATCTGTATGTAAATATTGTTTGGAGGGAAGACTCGAGCCCACGAGAGACCGCGCAGTCCCCGATATAGCGCCTAAAACCCCACGGCCATTTACGAGTGGCGATATTAATATTGTCTGGGACGTAATAAAGAAGATTTAGAAACGACTACAACTGGCACATTCCTGGAGAAGTAGTATCCTGGTTCCCATATACAAAGGGAAAGGGGATATCCAAATCTTAGAGCGAAAAAACCCATGAACCCTGAGAAAACATTGCATCTGGAAGCTGAAGTATGCAAATAACAGTTCGGAATTTTTCTGTGAAAAGAAGAATCGACGTAATATAGTCACTAAGGCAGTGATGCAGGCAGGAGTATAGGCTGATCTGTATGTCATCTTTATTGTTCTTGAGATGTCATATCACATACTGCCAAGGTAAGAAATGTGGAGATATATGAGAAGGAAACACCTGTCAGTAAGAAACACGAGGGTGATTAAAGAGATGTATGAAGATGCGATAGCACAACTCAGGACCAGTGCAGGTACAACTTGGCAATTCCATTGAGAGTGGAACTACACAAGGAATCTGTTGTTAGCCCGTATCTCTAAGTGCCGTGTGTGCTATTCAAATATGTGAAAAAAGAAGCAGAATGGGTCATGATGTTTGCCGACGACGTTGCAATCTGAACACACCCTAGTGGACAAGCTTGAAAACTAGAGGAAAGTCCTAGAATTAAGAAGAATGAGGATCAGCAGGGTGAAAGCAGAATACATGTGTACAAAGGATGCAGTAGTCCTATACATTAACCTCCAAGAACAACTAATACTAACCAACAAGTTTAAATATTTGGTGTTGCACATTAAAGGTGAGGGAGGGCTGTAGGCTGAAATACAGCGCAGAATAAATAGTGGATGGATGGACTGCAGGAAACTGAATGTAGTACTCTGTGAAGCTGCAGATTGAAAGATATATAATTCTGTGGTGATGCCTGCGATGTAGTGTTGAAACGTGGCCAATCACAAAAGCCCAGGGGAGAAAAATGTAAGTGGCAGAAATGAGATTATTAAGTTGGATGAGAGGAGTTACAACAAAGGATAAAATAAGGAATGAGTACGTCAGCGGAACAGAAGTGAGCTCCATATGAATGAAGACCGAAGAAAGTAGACTTAAAAGGTGTGCACATTGGTAGAGAAAAATGGAGCGCTAGGTGAGAAGAAGAGAAGCGTAAAATGTAATGTCTAGAAGAACAGGAAGACCAAAACACAGAAGATAGCAATGAGTAAGAGAATGTTGGAACTTTTTTTTTCTTTTTTTTCCCCTCTTTGTTTGTGTGATTGGAAATATAGCCTTATCGTCTTTGACGATTTTGCTACTTGTGTGGAAAGTTGGCTACAAAACTTCCACTTTTATTTCGATTTATTACGTAGGGCTTGGACACTCAGAGGATCTTTTCGCCTACAAGGAGTGTGGGCGTCCTTTCTTTTATTTATCTGGGCAGGGTGATTAAGTTTTGTTAATGAGTGTGATACCTTCTAATGTTGTACTATTGTTTGTGGTACTTTGTATCGGCGCCATCTTGTGGGTTCAACAAGGTCAACTCTTTGTAAGTGTCCCGTTGTTGTCCAAAGATTGTCTATCTTCTTTAGCATTTTTTTCTACTCGTTCACTTATCTTCCGTCATAGGTATTTCCCCTGTACTGTGTTATGTAGTTCTGTGGTTCTTACCCACCACCAGGCTGCCAGAGACGGTCTCAAACCTCTATGTTGGATGACCTGAAGTTTTTTGTAGTTTGTTTCGCAGGTGGTAACATGATGATTCTATAATCACGAAGATGCTAAGCTATTTCTTTCTGCTGATGATACAAGTATAGCTATCACTCCTGACAAACAGGAATTAACTGATGACATTGTAAATGATAACTTTCAGAAAATTATTAAGTGGTTCTCTACAAATGGATTCTCATTAAACTTTGATAAAACCCAGTATACACAGTTTCATACAGTGAACGGCATGACAGCATTAATAAATGTAGACTTTTAACATAAATTTGTAACAAAGTAGAATATTCAAAATTTTAGGTGTTAGCACTGATGAGGGATTGAATTGGAACACATTAAAGATCTACTGAAGTGTTTGAGTTTAGCTATTTATGCTATCTGGGTCATTGCAAAATTTAGTGACTTACGTCTCAGTAAAGTAGCTTACTATGACTATTTTCATTAATTATTTTTGTAGGGGATCATTTATGGGGCAATTCAAATTAAGAAAGTATTCATTACACGAACTCGTGAATTCAGAATAATTGCTGGAGCCCACCCAAGATCATCCTGCAGACATTTATTTAAGGATGTTGGGCTTTTCATTGTAATTTCACAATGCAATTATTCACTTATGATATTTGTCATTAACAAACCGACCTAATAAAAAAGTAATAGCAGTGTGTATAGCTACAACACTTGGAGAAAGGCTGATATTCACTATTCAAGATTACTTACCAAGTAGCATCAAAATTCTGACAGATCGCCAAGCAGTATTTAAAAAGAAATTAAAAGAATTTCTGAATGGCAATTCCCTCTACATTCTAGATGAATTTTTAGATAAAACTCAGAAATTTCGCTATAAAATACATTTAAAAAAAATCTTAAAATATCGAGTGTCATGTATGGACACTATTAAACTGAAACGTTCGACATCATTGCGAAATGTCTTTTTTATGATCTATTGAACAAAATGAATATAATCTAATCTAATGACAATCTGTGTAGTGGTGTTTGTTCAATTGTCTACGTACGTAGTTGTAATTTGGTCTGAACCTTAAGACAGTTACTTTTTAAAAAAGCGAATCAGGTGATTCAACAAACTCATTGCAGCCAATTTTTTGTCATTGATGTGCTGTGAAAATAACAATTTCTCGTCCAAATAGACACTGAGGTATTTTACCCCCGGTGACCATGGAAGAGTCTGATTTGCTATAGTGAATCGTCTGTTAAATATTGGCCGTCGACTGGAACTGCCACCCTGTTTACGGGGTTGATGGTAATTTTGTTCCTAGTCGCCCAGTGCACCACGAGCTCTACTTATTGCACACGCTTGATCGTTTGGTATAGAACCCATCCAGTTGCCAGGAAGCGCGTATCGACAACCCTTGGAGTGTTCCTACATAGCGTGTCTTCTGTCCTGAATTTTGATCGTCGATGCGAACGTATATTCTTCTAGTTACCTGCCATGTTACGCCTGTGGAGTAGGATCTGTTTATAACATCAATAAAGAAACACCTTCTTCAGGTTGTTAATCCAAGATAGGCAATGAAAAATTTTTATTTCACTTAACCGGTTTCACTGATTTATTTCATCATCTCCAGAATAGTTAAAAACATCTTTACTTAGGCGAAGGTGTACAATAAAGCGTTCCTTGTCGAATTGTAAAATGTCAGACCATCTTATACTTACGTGAGAAACAGTCATATTTTATCTATTAATATGATGTGACGATTCATTTCGGTGACATATTTTAATTTGTTGACCACGCATTCTTAATAATTTTACAGTTCGACGAGAAACCCATTATTTTACATGTTCTACTAAGTGAAGGTGTTATAACCCTTCTGAAGATATGTACATAATTGAAACCAATCAAGTGAAGTAATTATTTTTATTAGCTATTTTGGCTTAACAACCTGAAGAAGTTAGTACGAGGCGCATTTTTCAAAAGTAAGTTCCGTTTCGTTGTAGGCACTACCTGTTCGCACACATACCGCAACGAGCTCGTGCGTTGTGTACCGGCATGCCTCGGGAACAACTGTGCTCAGTTTGAGCTCTGTAGCTAACCTGTACGGTTCTGTTCTGTGCTTTCGAAATCTTTAAGACTATCAACTCGCCCGCCGCGTGTGAGGTTCGCTCAGTGATATGGTTTTTATCACCAAGGAACCTGTCTGCTGCAGAAATTAATCGACAGATTTACGAAGTGTACGGTGATACTCTTATGAGTAAGGGAAAGTGCGATAGTGGGTACGAGAAGTCAAAGATGACTGTGACAACGTCCGTGATGAGCACCACTCCAGTCGCCCATCTTCGATTACAGACGATTTGGGGGTTTCAGCTGAAGCGAGGATTCGTGAGAACAGGACCCTCACAATAACAGGTCTCTCAAACGAATTTCCTGACGTGTCGAGATCAGTGCTTTACAAAACGTCAGTGAACTATTGGTTATCGGAACAGCCGTCGAGATTGTATGAAGAGGGTATTTTAAAAATGGTTGAGAGGCATGATAAGTGTTTGAACAAACTTGGCAACTATGTCGAAAAATAGAGTCGAAATAACCATTCGTTATGTACTTCTGTTCAAACGAAACTTATTTAAACCCCTTGAGTCCTGAATTATTTAAAAAATAAAATCAAACATATTCTTGCACTTTTTCACGTCTATAAGACCCTGTCTATTGTACATTTGAGCAAAATAAAAAAATTTCATTATTGGTTTCCAAAATAATACATTTTAAATAAATTGGTCAACGGGTCTGGATGGCAGTTAAGGATGTGCAATAAGAAGTCAACAATTATATATGTCACTCCATATTTACTGGGGAATGTATATCGCACATTAAAATTTCTGCTAAATTAAAAAATTACTATGTAAAATAATTTCAATTACTGATATCGTGTCCGACGCACTCTGCAATGAGTCCGCCATGTTCACTGTTTTTCATTGTAGCACGACATTCTGGTCACAGATCGCAGCAGGAAGCACGAAACTAAAAGCGACAGATGTCCAGTAAACAAGCCACTGGGTGTCAAAGTAAAGCGAAATCGTATAGCGTTCTAAAATTAGTAAAACGTCGGCGTTCAAATGTTTGTATAGTTTATGAGACTTAACTACGGGGTCATCAGTCCCTAAACTTACAAACTACTTACGAACTAGCTAATCCTAAGGACGGTACAAACATCCATGCCCGAGGCGGGATTCGAACCCCCGACCGTAGTGGCCGTGCAGACCGTGAATGGAGCGCCTCAGTCCCCTCGGCCACCGCGGCCGGCAAAAAGTCGGTGTCCAATATATTGGACGTCAGGTCTGAAAGGGTTTGAAAAGTCGCCTCGTATATTTTTATATCTTGGTGTAAGTCAGGTTTCGCTGTGTCTTGGAGTACAGGTTGCAAGAGAGATGATTCATAGGATAGATCTTTATGGAAAAGAAGAAATCAACAAAGCAACGCGTACCCCACGTTCTGTGGGAAAAAGGTAAGATGATGACGATGATGATGCTGATGCTGATTGAATATGGCAAGCAGGGGGAGTGGCAGTAACCTTAGGGTACGGCCATAGTGAACGGCTCCCCGCTAGCTGCTCGGCCGCTTAACTCGCAGCGGTACACAGAGAGACAGATCCGTCATGCCATGCAGATTGGGCCGTCGCCAGAACCAGAAGAGGACCAATGCACATCAGTTGCCTTCCTTCCGTACGCTGGAAATGTGTCATCAAAAATTGGAAGGATTTAAAAAAAGTTTAATATAAAAAGTGTGTTTCGACCACCTGCCAAGACTAGGGCTCTTCTTGGCTCAGTTAAAGACGATTTGGGGCTGAGAAAACCTGGTGTTTATAAGATTCCTTGCCACTGTGGGAAAGCATATATAGGACAAACGATTCGCACCGTCAATGATCGATGCACCGAGCACCACAGACATACACGTTTGTTACAACCTGACAGGTCTGCAGTAGCGGAGCATTGTTTAACCGAAGGACACAGAATGAAGTATGACGAAACACGTGTACTTGCTTCTGCGTCTCGCTACTGGGAATGCGTTTTAAAGGAATCTGTTGACATTAGGATGGCGGACGATTTAATAAATAGAGATAAGGGGTTCCCTCTTAGCAACATGTGGAATCCAGTTTTGTCTAATTTTAAAAAACAGCGTGCTCTTTTCTCCACCTGTGACAACTAGCGCATGTAAGCGATACATCGTTCCTGCCAGTTTTCTCCACTGAGGCGCTGCACCGGCTGCTTGCGGCAGAGGACGCAGCCACGATTCTCTGGCGCACGCGCCGTTAGTACTTCGCGGCGTATATAAGGCCGCCGGGCACGGCAAGACTTCAGTTTCCTACGAGACTCAGCACCTGAAGATGGCGGCCAGGTGGTCCGCTGAAATATTGTGTCAAGATGACTCGATGATCCGGCTGGAAACCCGACATGAATATCAACAATTTATACGCCGGGAAACTCTACGTAATATAAATTCTTTCTTGCACGCGCCCGTGAAAGCGATGTGAGCGAGCTGAGGCGGCCGCGCGGGTGCACTATGGCCACCCCAATTGAATCACCCACTGGGTTTTCCAACCGCCTCCCTGCCGGCGAGAAGCAGGAAGCGTGGAGTGGCTCACTATGGCCGTACCCTTAGGATAGGGAGCGATTAGCGAGGACTCTCGAATGGCACAGGTAGCAGAAGAGAGTGACACTGTGGGAGGACCTGAAGAGGAATATGAGGCTGCGGACAGTTGGCCAGACAGGAGCAGACGGGCTGCGACACGACCGCAAACAGAGCAGCCGCCCACCGGCTCGCGCGACCTGTGAAAGCCCGGCCGAGCGCTGCCCACGGAGACACCGCCGTACCGTGTCCAGCAAGAGCGCTGTTTGCCATCCTGGAGGCGGAGGCGGCGGGCGGCGGGGGCGCCTGTTTGACTTGTGTTAACCGCCACGAGTGTCTGCGACGCTCTGCTACGCCTCCGGTCTACTACTTGCTGCGCTTCGTCCGAGGGTCGCCAACTTTCCCGTATTACACACGAACTCCCTTATTCGTCTGAATATTTAGCTGTTCGCCGGCCGCAGTGGCCGAGCGGTCTGCTGCGCGCCAGTCACAGTCTGCACGGCCGCTACGGTCGGGGGTTCGAATCCCCCCTCGGGCATGGATATTTGTGTCGTCATTAGTGTAAGGTAGTTCATAAGTATGAAACGTGTCCATAAAAAATATTTTTGTAAGAAAATGTCTAATATTCTGCCTCCTGTTTTGTGTCGAGTAACTTGCTTGCAAGAAAATGTATAATATTGCTCCTACTGTGTGTAACGATATGTGTACTTAACTCTGTGAAGTTTCATCTTTGGCAAAGATCATGTATTGCATAGCATTGTAGCTCGCACTGAGAGAGAGAGAGTGGGGACTTGTGGTTTAGCTCGCTGAGAGAGCGGTTGAGTTGTGTGCATGGCTCCGATGTAGAGCAGAGGCTGCTGTGCCAGCAAGTCGATTTGATTGTGTTTGGAATATATATTGTATTTTTTTTATTACTATCACCGCTGGAATGAAGGTAATTGCATTTGATGTCATTAGGAAAAGGTTGTATTATGTAGGTAATGTAATGGTGATTATTAATAATAAGTAACAAAGTTGACCTTTCTTTCCTGTTTCATTTTACGTAGTTAGAAGATTAACCTACTTCCTTCATTTGGTAATTAGTTATTAGTGGATTTAAAGTACAGCATTGATTTTGGTAATCTTGTTAAACAGATTTCGTTATTTGCGCTGTAGTAAATGATTGTCACGCAACACTACAGTTAATTGATTATGATACTAAATTTCAATTATCGGGTACTGATCTGTATAAAATTCTAGCAGTCAAACATTAAGAAAGTGGTTTGTGTTTTTTTTTTTAATATCTTTCTCGCAGTCAAATATTTTGAGTATAGTCAGTGTCTGTTTTATAAGGTGATTTGCCACAGCTGTTTTGTTAAAAGATCCGTTGCGCACATAATCAGTTTAATGCACTGTTTCTTATTTAATAGTATATACATCAATATAAGGGCCATAATTAAACCAAATTGCTGTGTTAATGAACAATTTGTTGTCTGATTTAACGATAGGTTCAACTTCAAACTACGCACACACACAGCTTTTAAGTAGTTTGTAAGTTTAGGGACTGGTGATCCCGCAGTTAAGTCCCTTAAACTTAACAAACATTTGAAAAAAAAGTTGTTTATATTTTATCTGAATTCACTCTGCGACTGTTATAGGCATACTAAAATTAACTTCTTATGGTGCGTGGCGGAGGGTGCTTTACATTTAATTCGTTTCTTGCGCCTTCACGCTGAAGTGGTTTGACAGGTATGAACGAAATTTGGAACAGGGGAACCTTATACACAGATAAATACGTGAGCTATCTTTCGTGAGCCTACGTAGGTGCATGGCGGAGGGTACATTACGATAAATGTCTAAATTGCTTCACTGGGCCCCGTTAAAGTTAGCACATAAACGTATTTTTCCATGAAGGAGATAATGTGCAGGCCATTGAATTCAGCATGGTGGAGGGTACATTGCGACTTTGATACCGTTTGACCAGTCACCATGCAACTTGGCCCATATATGTAGATTTTCATTTGTAGGTGGGAGAGGAGTAGGTCGAGAGTAGGCGGACGGACAGAAATGGAAGGTACGAGACGGACAGACGTAGGGTACAGAGGGGTGATGGTGACAGAGAGATGAAAGGAGATGGACAGAGGGAGGGGGAGGAAGAAATGGACTGAGAAAGGGACAGCAGGTGATTGGGAGGGTTGGGGGGTGGAGCAGGTGAACAGAGAGAAGGGAAAGGAGGAGATGGAGTAATTGAGGATTAGAAACCTCATATGTATTTACTGGTATTTTAAGTGCCGCCATAACGTTCATGTGATTGCGATCAAACTTTATCAACTCAAAAAATGTTCAAATGTTTGTTAAGCTTATGGGACTTAATTGCGGGGTCATCAGTCTCTAAACACACAAACTACTTATGAACTAGCTTAGACTAAGACGACACAAACATCCATACCCGAGGGGGGAATTTGAACCCCCGACGGGGTACGGCCTCGCGCATCGGAGCATAGTGCCTCACTGCGCTCGGCCGCTCCTCTGCGGCTCATCGACGTACTTCTTATTCTTACGCTAAGGTTATGGACATAGTACACTTACCTTACATTAGGTGGCACGCTTGTCCGACAGTCAAATGTACATGAAATGCTACTGAAGTAGTGAGATATTTGGATGTAACACAAACAGATCGGCGTTTTATTGTGTACTATTGATTTCAATGACTATAAATGTGAGTTACATCTGAATGTAATTTTCCAGTGGAAATAGTAAATTTTTATTTTTTTCGGTGCTGAAGACGGAAAACAATGCAAAAATTGTCTTCTCTAACGCACTTGAATAACGAAGTCAAAAAAAAAAAAAAAAAAAAAAAAAAAAAAAAAAAAAAAAAAAAAAAATGAAATAAATATCATTTGTACTTCTCCTTTATGTATCATTAAATTTCAATAATTGTATTTATTATCGACTATAAAATGGATATTTACATCCATCATTCGCAATTAAACAACCTAACACTTTCAAATTTCAATCGTTATTTGCACAATTATTTCCTCTGCGGCAGCAATGCGCCGGGTACCAACTAATAGTCAATAAAATTTGTGTCCTCTGAGTCTTTCTGGACGGCATTCTTCCATAAGTATTTATGGAATAAAATTTGTGTTTAACCGATCTCTAGTTCAAATGTTGTACCTCTGCTTGGAAAGCTGGGGTCCACTAGGTTAGTCGAATAGGTCCAATCAAAACGAAATTCAAAAGGGTAACTCATTTAACTATCGCTTCACCACAAAAATAAGTAAATAAATAAATAGAAAAAAATAAAATAAAAGTAAAAATAAATAGTAATAAATAAAAAAAAAACACGAAATCAAATTAAATTATGCTAGGGGACTACAGTGACACATAAATTTTCTACTTACCTCATAAGTTGTCTCACTACTGAAACTGTTGTTCTCGGTTTCAACTACACTGCTCAAAACGATTATCATACACAACATAGGTCATCATATTTCATTCATATAGTGCTTAAAAACTGTGATTTCTGTGTGTGATGAAGTACGATATTACGCTGTCTCAACTCTGTAACTGAGGTTTAAATGGCATTTACTTAGAGCGAGGCACCAGGGGCTACCATAATAGTGAAAGAGTCGTTTTCGTTGTCCTCTAATATGGGGGTGTGATCACCTCGGACAGCGAGTTGCACACCTGCATGGGGGGGGGTCTTGAGAGATATTTGGCCATTCTTCCATGAGTTCAATATCCAGCTCTGAAACCGTTGTTGGAGGTGCTGCTGATCTGTCGGCATCTGCCAAGTGTACAGCATACATGCTCAATCGGGTTTAAGTCTGGTGATAAAGCTGGCCACTTAAGTCGTTCAATTCCCTCAACTCCAAGCATGTTGTACACAAGTACACCTCTGTGGGGACGAGCGTCATTCTTCACCAGAAGGAACCCACCCCCTATGGCACCAGCGTAGGGCACAACAAATTTTCGAAGGATCTAGTCTCCATACCTCTGAGCGGTCAAAGCGCCATTCTGGACGACACGGAGGTCTGTACCTCCGCCAATACTGACTCCTACCCACACAATTCGCCCACCCTCATCATAATGAAGTGGTCTCGGGTAGATTGGGACAGTTTAGAGATAGTCCGGGCAAGGGTTAAATGGTTTTATTGCTTCTCAATATACGAGGCGCGTCCAGAAAGTAAGTTCCGTTTGGTAATAAAATGAAATTGTACACAGATACAGATGAAATTTTTATTGCGCAAAATTCTACAACTCTTAAACTACTTTTCCACATAACTGCCGAAATTTTGCAGGCATTTGTCATAGCGTGGCACCAGGTTTTGTACACCTTCTTCATAGAAATCTGCGCCTGTGTCTTCAACCAGTTGGAAACAGTTTCTTTTAGGTCGTCGTCATTGGTGATGTGATGACCGCCAAGGAAAGACTTGAGATGTCCTGGATCTTGTCATCAATCGCGTAAACCAGTTCTTCTGTAACCAAAGGTGGACGCCCACTTCGTTCTTCACCGTGCACATCACTACGCCCGCCATTGAACTGTCGGACCCATCTTCCCACCTTCGAATCACTCATCGCATTTGGTCCGTAAACATCGCAAAGTTGCCGATAAATTTCACTCGATTTCACTTTCCTCGCATTCAGAAACCGAATCACCGACCTGATTTCACAGGCGGCGGGATTTTCAATCAACGCCGACATTTCAAACAAGCACAACAAAGCGTACGTAACTGAAAGTGATCTCCAAATGGCGCACGTTCTTCTCCTTGATACACATCGTCTACAGCGCATGTGCGGAACTGCAGTCGCAGAGGTGCAGTGGAGATAAATTAAAACGGAACTTACTTTCTGGACGCGCCTCGTACATTTTGTCGAGGTTAGTTCTGGTCACGCTTCTGCTGCATCACTGCGGACGGCGGTGTGCTGTTTTGCTTCGGCGGCATAACACTTCTCGCTGACACTGTCGTCTCTTGCTGTTAGACCAGCCGCCTTCGAAAGTCGATGGCGCAGCCACGACGCCTGCCCACTCGTTGATCGAAAGCCGCCGCGATATCTCGCTGCCGGATGAGCGGTGACGAGGCCCTTTCGATGCTGCTGCTGTGTCCAGGGAGAATGGTTCGAACCTTGGTGCTGTTCTCCGATCAGGAACTTGTCCCCATCTCTTCGCGTCGATATTGGTGCCGGTGGCTGGCAAGATGGTTATCTCCTCACTGAGACGATTTTCTATCAGAATGAACACAGTTCGTTGTAATTGACGTTAAATCATCGAGTAAAACAGAAGTGATATCTGGCGTTCCACAGGGAAGCGTTATAGGTCCCCTACTCTTCCTCGTGTTTATAAACGATTTAGGAGACAAACTGAATAGCTCCCTTAGACTGTTCGCGGATGATGCTGTCGTTTATCGGTTAGTGACGTCAACAGAGGATCAAAAGCAACTGCAAAGCGATTTAGACAAAATTTCTACTTGGTGCGAAAATTGGCAATTGACACTAAATAAAGAAAATTGTTAAGTAATACACCTGACCACTAAAAGAAATCTGCTGAACTTTAATTACGCGAGCGATAAGTCAAACCTTAATGTCGTAGATTCTACCAAATACCTAGGAGTTACAATTACGAACAACTTTGACTGGAGAGAACACACAGAAAATATTATGGGGAAGGCGAACCAAAGATTAAGTTTTATTGGCAGAACGCTTCGAAGATGCACCAGCTTCCCCAAAGAGACTGCCTACATCACACTTGTGCGTCCTCTAGTGAAGTACTGTTGCCCAGCGTGGGACCCTCACCAGGTGGGACTGACGGAAGACATTGAGAAGGTTCAGAGAAGGGCAGCTCGTTTTGTTTTATCACGTTAGGGGGGGGGGGGGAAGCGTCACGGAAATGTTGCACGAATTGGGGTGGAAATCATTAAAAGAAAGACGTTATCCATTCCGGCGTGATCTGTTTGCGAAGTTTCAATCACCGACTTTTAGTTCTGAATGTGAAAATATTTTGCTAGCACCCACCTACTTAGGGAGACATGAACATCCCAATAAAATAAGAGAAATCAGATCGAAAACGGAACGATTTAGGTGTTCTTTCTTCCCGCGCGCTATTAGAGAATGGAACGATAGAGAAAAGTTATGAAAGTGGTTAATGAACCCTCTGCCAGGCACTTGAATGTGATTTGCAGAGTATCTATGTAGGTGTAGATGAGACATGACGTCACGCCAACCTCTCGAGTAGCCTGTCATCCGGACTCAGTAGATGAACCGCAAATCGCTGACGGTGACCACCGAGCTGCAGCTACTAGTTGCTTGGTCGCTGCCGCACTGGTGTCCTCCGAGCCGAGCTGCGGATTGCGAACTCCGAACTCCACTCGAACTCCAACTGACGACTGCTCTGGAATACATGCTTGGCCGTGTTTCCCAAAAAGCCTCGTTTCAAGTCATATACAAGTCAACAACTCCGGCACACGCCTGGTCTATTGACCTGGTCGCTACACACCTGCGGCTGTTGCTGTGTTTTCAGTCCTGGCCGCCTGCGCCCCATGAGACACGTACTTCATACACAGCTGTTACGGTATCGGAATGCGAGTCTTGCCTCAACCACACGCTCTGAACTGGCGCCTCGCTGCCTGTTTCACACCGCAACTTTTCCGTTCATTTACCTAAAATTTCTACGAAATACTCTAGCGGCGCTACACTGGCTTCCCCTCTAAGAAACCTAGTCATCCAGGTTTTCACCTGTAGGCCTCCTTTTCTAGACCACACACAGTGTGGCAGTTCACTTACGTCACGTATCCTTGCATCAGTTATATCACATGTGTCCTATAACAGCTAACTCTCACATCCAAACACCACTCCACTTGAACACTACCTCAGAAGTTTATTCTGTCCACTACGTCTCACAGTTCATGATGGTGGGATCCAGTCTATGGGGATTTGTACTTCAAGAAGCTTTTATCGCCTACTTGTCGTTCTCTTTAAGTACACAAAGTTGGAGCATAACAAAACAAGGACTATGGTAGTACCTTGTAATGCTACACTGATCATTATGGTAGTTCTTCGTTGTGTTATTCACCCATGTTAGATTCTGCACTGGCAGTATCTCCACACTCGCATGTGGCCAATAAACCTGTGGTTGCGTAATGTTTAATATCGTTGTCCCCGTGATAGCTGCTGACAAACGAAACGTTGCTCCCACCAAGTTTCAAAAGGTCCCGTTACTTAATAATCCATTGCCACCTAATTCTGTGTTTTGCCTCAACAAGCCTTCCTTGCTCGTAACAGTTTACCACTTAGGTGTCTCGTTTCCGCCGGTTGTCCTGGGTGTCGGTGGCCGAGTAGAAAGAGACCGACTCAGGAATAAAGGATGCACGCTTGTGCAGGTACGGATGTGACCAGCCAGTGGGACAGCAGAAAGTAGAAATACTAGACTAAATTAGAACAAGTTGTATATTTCGTAGAAATAAGATAATACTTATCTTTTACAAAGTTCAAGACTGCAGAATGCTGATACATAGTTTAGATAGAGGCCTGCCTACTGATGATTCCTAGTGCCTATCCGATAGCCAAGTCTTAACTGGTGCCTATCTGATTTCCAAGTGGCCGATGCAGCTGTCGTGGCCACGAGCGGAGTTGCAGCAGAGGGCGCTCGTGACTGACGTCGTAAGAACGCCGCGCCGTGCGTGCATGGCGGCGCGCGGCGAAAGTACGTGGCGCGCACTTCATAATTGTGCGACACGACGACCATTATTACTATTTTGTCTGTTACTGCATAAATCCAGTGATTCCATCTTTTCTGAAAATACGGGCTAGGCTGCGACACCTCCCTAGTGCACTCACTTCCTCCTGGTTTTCCTTTGAATAACTGTATTTCGCATGTACCGTCCCCTGCCTGAACTGGTCTTGCAGGTCACACCGTGATTCTTCCCCTCCTGCAGTGATGCAGCTCTTCTTCCGACATTACCACTTGCTGACGTCCATCACCGGTTACTAGTAGTATATTATCTGTCCTAAACTTCACATTCTTGCTTAGGGCACCCCAATGGACTGGATAGGTATGCACTGTAAAACTCTGGAACCACACCTGTATTCCTACTACCGGAAACTGCACGGACACAAACAATTTCACCTTCACTTTGACTGTCACCATGAGGTAGTAGAATGGCACATTTCTTTCCTCGGCCTTCATGATTAACTTCAACCCTACCGGTAACTCTTTCTCCACTTTTCTTATTCCTCCACAAACCGTTCGGGTGTCAATAACGAATAACTTAACTGCCCTTGTAATGCATGATGCATTGCAGCCGGGCGCCGTAGCTCAGCGCGCCCGGTCAGAGGGCTCAACTGCCTCTGTAATAAAAAAGCTGAGCCAACAACACACCAAACAAGAACGAACATAAATGATCAGCGTCCGCAACGAAGAGAACTACCCATAGAAAAAAAAATGCCTCCTCCAACTCTCCAACGTCACCATAGCCTCCCATACCTCATCTGCCAAAGACTGCCACAGCCTTGCCACTACTACCCAGGCATATAGTAAATCCATTCGAGTCTGCAACGCCCCCAGGTCGTAGTTCAATGTATTCACCGATGATTTGGCATACTCCATGACTTCACCCGCTAATTTCCTCAAATTCCGCGTATCATCCAGAACACTTTGCTCCAGGTTACCTACTGCGTAGTGTGAAATTCTGTCAAAGACCTACTAGCCCCAACTTCTTCTTGGATTACCCCAACTGTCCTATTAAATTCCCGTATGTCGTCATCATTCGCTGCTCCAAATATTGTTTTTAACAACTTCCCCCTGCAACCAGCCACCCTCTCTTGCTACGTACCAATGTCCTAGGCACCACTTCTATCGCGCGCTGCATGCGATCCTGCAATTGCACGCACGCTTCATGGAGCTGCTTCCAGTCTCCTAAAACGTCCTCAGTACACCGTTACCTTCAGATACGCGTCGCAAATCCGTGAATGACTCTTCTAACCTATTCATCTCATTCCTTAAATTCCATATGTTCAACACTATCTGTAGCGACCACTGATGACTCGTAATAACGACTCCTCTTGCTTCTAAAATAAGACGCCTCCTTCCAGACGCTGCGTCCTCAGTGCTGCAGCGTTACTGACACTGACGAGGAGAAGGCAGGCCACGATCCATCCGACCCCCATTTTCCTGATGCACAGGGACTGCAATCACTCTCCCTCCCCCTTAAAAAAAACACAAAACAGAAAGTGTACAATCCCCTATATCTCCATAAACCCCCAATAGGTCAAGGAAAATAATATGACTGCTGTACATTCTAGATCTTAAACTATAAGGTACATCCCGTACTATTTCTTTATCTACCCCTCGATTCTTGTTCGCCTTTCTTTTTTTGTCTGTTTTATGTTTTACTAGTCCAGCCACATTCACAATTAAATCCGGCTCCCCCTTGAAGGGTTTCGGGTTACTGACGTGAACAACAGTCGATCTAGTTTGCAATTGCAGCTTAACGTTGACTGGTGAATTAGTTTTCACTACTTGATAAGGTTGACAGTTTGTAACAAACTTTTTCGTTTTTCCTTTCGGCGTGTAAGGACAAGATAACATCACGCATTGCACAATACTATATTTCGGTAAAGTTCCCTTGCAGTTGCGTAACTATGGGGGGGGGGGGGGATGAGGGGGATAGAACCCCCCCCCCCCCCCAGAACACGAAAAATTAATAAAATAAATATTATAACAGCAATCTGGTAAAGGTAAAGATTGTAAACTTGGGGTGTTTTACCATAAGCTTTCATTGGATGGGAGTGAATTAGTTTCTTAATCGGTAGTGGTAGATGGTAGTCTGTCTGGAAACTGACTAAAATTTTGCTCGCCAAGCAGATCTATCCACCCCCCCCCCCCCCTAGTTACGCCACTGTTCCCTTACTGCTTTCTACTGCCAAGGCCTTTGTATTCGCTCTTCGCACACGCTGCCATATTTCACTTACCTTCTTGCCAAATTCCTTTATTTTCTTTTACCATTTTCACTCCTCTCTCTCGCTTTGATCAAATCGAAAGGAGACGCCATCTTTCTCCCATATACGACCTCATAAGGAGACAACCCCATGTTGGTATGAACTTTCGAGTTGCAACTGGCTGTTAATTGCAGATACATGTCCCAGTCATTGTGGTGAGCGTTCACATAGTGGCTCAACATTTTGCCTATCGTTCGATGCACACCTTCTGTTCTCCCATTCGATTGAGGATATAGCGGGCTCGTTCGTAATTTCACTTTTAATAACCGGTGAAATTCCTTCATGAGATCAGCCATGAAGCACATACCTTGTTCCGTAATTGTAGCTTCTGGAACCCCTAATTTCAATAACCAGTTTTCATCATTGCCTGTAAAAACTGTGTACGTGTAGTTTGATGTTGAACCTATCGTTCAATCAGACAACAAATTGTTCATTAACACAGTAATTTGGTTTAATTATGGCCCTGATATTGATGTATGTACTGTTAAATAAGAAACACTACATTAAACTGATTATGTGCGCAACGGATCTTTTAACAAAACAACAGTGACAAATAACCTGCATGAAACACACATTGACGATACTCAAAAAATTTGATTGCGAGAAAGATATTAAAAACACAAACCACTTTCGTATTGTTTGTCTGCGAGAATTTTATGCAGATCAGTACCTGATTATCAAAATTCATTTTCATAATCAATTAACTGCAGTGTTGCATAACAATCATTTACTACGGCACCAATAACGAAATCTGTTTAACAAGATTATCAAAATCAATACTGCACTTTAATTCCACAAATAACTATTTATCAAATAAAGGAAGTAGGTTATCTTCTAACTACGTAAATGAAACAGGAAAGAAAGGTCAACTTTGTTACTTATTATTAATAATCACCATTACATTACCTACATAATGCAACCTTTTCATAATGACATGAAAAGCAATTACCTTCATTCCAGCGGTGGTACAACGTTTTCATACTAATAAAAAAATACAATAAATTGCAAATACAATCAAATCAACTTGCTGGCACAGCAGCCTCTGCTCTACATCCGAGCCATAAACACAACTCAACTGCTCTCTAAGCGAGCTAAACCACAAGTCCCACTCTCTCTCTGCGCGAGCTACAATGCTATGCGATACATATTCTTTGCCAAAGATGAAACTTCACAGACTTAAGTACACATATCGATACACACAGTAGAAGCAATATTATACATTTTCTTGCAAGCAAGTTACTCGACACAAAACAGGAGGCACAATATTAGACATTTTCTTACAAATTCAGAAATGAACATTTTCTGTAGACACGTTTCACCTGTGCTACTGTTACTGCCCGTTGGTCTGGTATGGCAATCATTTTCACGTACCTAGAAAAATTATCTATGTTTGTCAACACAAAACGGTTACCCGCTGGCCGCAGTGGAGTAGCCGAGCGGTCTAAAGCGTCTCGCTGCGGAGCGCGCGGTTGCTCGCCTTGGAGGTTCGACTCCTCCGTGGGACATCGGTGTGTGTGTTTGTCCGTAGATTAGTTTACCTAGGTTTAAGTAGTTTGTAAGCTACGGACTGATGACCACGCAGTTTGGTCCTATAGATTTGCAGACATTTAATTTTTTGGTTACCCGCTGGCGTTTTATTAAACTGCCCCATTACGTCCACCCCAATAACGAAGAATGGAACTGAAGCCTCCGGTAACCTCTATAGTAACATTTTCCCACTATTAAAAACTGCCCTTTGTGTGCATGGTACACCATTTCGAAAATAGCGATCCACATCTTGTTTCCTTCCGCGCTATCAAGAACGTTCCGCAACCTTCTGCAACCACCACGAGCCGAAAGTACGTCGTCATGTGCTTCCCATAAAACATTCTCCTTTAATTTTGCTGGCACTGCCACGCGAGGACGTGACCTTGTCATCTTGCATGACAATCCATCACACACGCTGAATTGCGGTTGAGCACGATATTGCTTACACTCCTCGTCGGCATTTTGCGCTGCTCGCCATTCCTAAAACTTCAATCGCTACTTGGCGACTCAAGGCATCCGCGTTTCCATGACTTTTCCCAAGTTTGTGTTGCACTTCGAAATCAAATTCACTCAGTCGCAAGGCCCACCTCGTCAACCTACTAGATGGCTCCTTTAATCCCAAAAGCCACTAAAGCGCTGCATGGCCAGTCACTACCCTGAACCTTTTTCCATACAGGTGACAACGAAAGTAAGTGATCCCGTAAATCAAGCTCAACATTTCCTTTTCTATTGTTGAATAGTTCTGCTCCGCTCGATTAATCTGCCTAGAGGCACAAGCTACCGGATGTTCAACTGTGACAATTAGTTGCCCCAAAACAACCCCCACGCATAGTTAGACGCGTCACACGATAAAATAAACTCCCTCTCAAAATCCGGAAAGACCAACATAGGACTATTTACTAATGCTTCCTTTAACTTCTCGAAAGCATTCTGGCACTCGTCAGTCCAAACAAATTTCACTTCTTTCTTCAGCACTTTAGTTAAGAGTCTCGCTATCTCAGCGTACCCCTTCACGAATTTCCTATAATTTCTGTATATAAAAGGAAGTGTCCCTATTGACTGACTGACTGACTGAATGACTCATCATCGCCCAACCCAAACCACTGAAGATAGAAACTTGGAGGGTGTAGGCGTCATTTAAGAAGCGATTTTTCGATATTCCGTCCGTAAGGCGGTGAAATAGGGGATGACACGTTTTTTTTTTAAATACGTTGCTATTTAGGCAATTTTGAAGCTAGAATTACACAATTTCGGATTTTAATTCAGGGTTCCAATTTAAAAGACACGTGTTTCGGTATTTTTGGAAATTCGACCAATAAGGGGGTGAAATACGAGATAGAAAAATTGATTTTCAAAAATATGGTGCTGTTAACTCAAATTTCAAGCTATAACTACGAAACTTAAGATATGTATTCTTCATCAGGATTAAAAAGAAACAACTGGTGCAGACCAACCAGCCTACGCATGCGAAGCAGTGGGGGGTTCAGCTAGTAATTAGATAATCCCAACCATGATTGCAATTCTTTCACCCACTGTGGTACAGGAAAATCCTTCACAGCGCTAATTAACCTAGGATCTGTGCTCACACCCTCCTTACTCACTACATGTCCTAAATACTTCACTTCTTCCATGGCAAAATGACATTTCTCAACACGTAAAGTTAGTTGTGCAGCTCGCTACCTCGTGAAAATCTCCCGTAACTGACTCACATGATCCTCCATATATTTAGGAAAAAAAAAAAAAAAAAAAAAAAAATTTATCGCACAAATAAGACACTGGCGCGGTTTCAGGCCCCTCAGTACTCCATTCAATAGTCTTTGAAACATAGGAGGCGCGTTCTTCAAGCCGAATGGGATCCTCTTATACTGAAAATGTTCTCAAGGAACCGAAAATGCAGTTTTTGGTCAATCTTCATGCTCTACTTCTATTTGATAGTACCCACTCCTAAGATCTAGAGTGGAGAAAAATTTACACTTGCCAAGATGATCTAACGTATTGTAAGAAGATTGCCTGTTGGAGGTCGTCAAAAAATCTCAAAATTCAGAATGCGTAATGATATGCTCTAGTAATAATAATTTTGTTATTGAATGTTGTAGCAAATCACAACTAATGGGTCGCAACAACACTTTCGCATTGTAAGTTAGAATTTTGAATAAATAAAAAAATTGATATTAATTAACTTAAAACAGTCACTGTAGTAATTAATTAAGCTTGGCCCTATCTGACTTAGCATTGACTACAGCCTCCACCTAGCACCTCTTACGATTCACGGGCAGCACAACTTCACTAACAAATGTGTCAGAATTCATGTAGTGGTGATGGCGTGTTCGTGTTATAATCATAATTGTAATTGCAGATAGACTCTAATTACAATGATAATAGCTCAGTACAGTGAAACTCCGTGGTGCAATGAGCTTCACAAATACTACAGTTAAACTTCTCAATAATTTTTGTAATATTCTTTAAAGCATTCAAGTTTCTTATAAAACTTTACGTGAACTATTTTTTTTTTTTTTTTTTTTTTTTTTTTTTTTTTTTTTTTTTTTTTTTTTTTTTTTTTAATTGGTTCCAGGGCCTGGGTAGCGTACGCGTGTAACTAGCTGAGCAAAGTTTGGCATTTAACGTATTTCATAAAAAAATTATTTCAGTCAAGTCTGGTTACTTTCTACATAAATGAAATCAACTTTACTTTACTTGCAAACTCTCTCGCACTTTAATTACTAGTCTCTGTGGTTGTAACACGTTTAGCAATTCTTTAACTCATCTAGCAATTTCTTTAAAACTGATCGTAATTACTTTGAAAAATGATTGATCTTGTTGGTCAATGTACAGGCTTGCATAATCAACATAATCTAATAATGGGGTGACTACAACTACTTACAAAATTAAGACTGGTTTCAAAATAAGTCATGTATAATTGAACCAAAGTTCTGATTGGGTTGACACTACATTTACATGCATACAAAATAAAATGTTACAAAAGTACTCATCTGCTTTCGTCGTCTTCGTCGTGAAGTCCATACAAGACAGATATGATTACAATAGGTACTCTTACTACAACAACGATCACACTCGGTGACAATAGACTTGATACCAAACAATTACTTTTCTTGCACACATGAAAAAAGATTACACTGATCGAGTATAAATAAACTTATTTCGCACTTTCTTCAATACATTAAACAGTACGCCTCTCAGGCTTATTGCAATTGCATTAAACTCGCGCCACACTGCGCCTACCGTGCCTCTGCACTATCAACAAAACATTTATGTGTTTACTATAGCGAGTCCGCTCCGCGACTGCTTTTATGTCTTTACTTTGGCGAGTCCGCACCGCGACTGCTTCAGCAGCGCGACACTCAAGCTACTACTTCTGTAGCAAAGACATTCTTTACTACAGGTTCAACATTGTCTCTGGCGCATTGCTAACTTACAAAGAATGTCCGTGCATTCATGTGGGTTTACACATACAGTACATGTTTACACTAGATGATTCAATATTGAAAGTGACGTTACATAAGAAATATCTCTAGCATACAAGAAATGAAAAATACATGAACTAAACAAATTTAAGACAAATATACATTACTTTAAATCAAACTGTAAGGTACAGCGATAGATGTACTCTTACAGTATCAGTTATATTCGGAATTGGGAAGCATCAGTAATTGTTTTGCTATTTAGATGCCGATAGTCACCAAAACATCTAAATTTCTTTGAGCCATCTGCTGATTTTTTTGGAACGATCACAGCCCCAGCGTTGTAAGGGCTCAAACTTTCTTCGATAAAGCCATCTGCTAATTGCTGACCTATAAATTGCTCCGCTGTGACCTGCAAATGTTGCAGGAATCTGTACGGCTTGTGGTATACTGGTGCTGCATCTTTCGTTGGAATTCGGTGCTGAGTAATATGTGTCGCGGATAACCGCCCTTTCGGAAATAATAAATCCTCACACTCTAATAACAATGACACCATCTGATTTCTATCTTTTCCTCTCAGAAGCTCTAACGTACTACGTAATGCAGTCCTATCAGGGACATTGTGCATTGTCTAACCATTTTGCTCCAAAGGTTCCACTAAACACAACATCCCTACCGAAAACTCAGGCTGTACACTCATCCAAAGTGACTTTTCTGCTCCGGCTGGAATATTAATACGCGAATCGATCCTGAACGCACTTGTCTGCGGTTTAGGTGGGTTGTCCCGGACCGTGGACGCCCCTCGCGACAGTTCAGCGCTGACGACAGTTTCCCCTAGCTGCAATGATTTCCCGCTAGGTAGTTCAACAACGTGTGCTATCAGCGACAATAGTAGATTCCATTGCACAGTGTCTTCACGGCAGTGTTGTCACTATTTAAGTTCCAACCTTCGTATTTAGGTAAAACAATATTATGAAAAAGATTAGCATGGACTAACAAAATAGTTGCCGGCCGCGGTGGCCGAGGTGACTGAGGCACTCCAGTCACGGTCAGCACGGCCACTACGGTCGGGGGTTCGAATCCCCCCTCGGGCATGGATATTTGTGCCGTCCTAGTTTGTAAGTAGTTCATAAGTAGTTTGTAAGTTTAGGGACTGATGACCCCGTAGTTAAGTCCCATAAGCTTAACAAACATTTGAACATTTGAACAAAATAGTTAATGTAAGTGTCCTGTATTTTCTGCTTAAATTACATTCTAAACACAATATGGGTAACAAATAAACGTGAATATGTGTGGCCGCGGTGGAGTAGCCGAGCGGTCCAAGGCGCCTCGCTGCGTAGCGCGCGGTTGCTCGTCGTCGGAGGTTCGAGTCCTCCCTGGGGCATGGGTGTGTGTGTTTATCCTTAGCTTAGTTTACCTAGGTTTAAGTAGTTTGTAAGCTACGGACTGATGACCACGCAGTTTGGTCCGATAGATTTACAAACATTTGACCATTTTTTTAAGTTCCACATGATGTCGCCGAAGGTCAATTTTTGCATAGTGTTTATGCAGAACGTTTAACTCTAGAATCATGCAAAAGCCGACTGTCACATGTGGAATAACTTCTACCCACAGTTTAAACTCTGTTCTCCCAATATAAAAACACAACTCCACTGATCCTAAGGGCTCCACATCATTATCCCCTACTGCACGTGACTTGTACCGTGGTGACTGGAACCTCCTTTGACCCACTAGGTTCAAAAATGTGCAAATGTCTGTAAATCTATCGGACCAAACGGCGTGGTCATTAGTCCGTAGCTTACAAACTACTTAAACCTAGGTAAACTAACTAAGTACAACACACACACACCCATGCCCCAGGGAGGACTCGAACCTCCACGGCGAGCAACCGCGCGCTCCGCAGCGAGACGCTTTAGACCCACTAGGCCTCTACTAGCGAGTGACGCATGTGTCCCTGTGTCCAGTAAAAATTATTGCGATAAACTATCCCGACTAGAGGACATTCCGCCTCTGCATTCGTAGTTGAAGCATCTGCCTTTAATGGGATCGCCGCAAGGTGGACTGGGAGTTGCCTTTGGCATTTAAACTTTTCTGTGGTACTCCCTGTTTTCTCCTGAAATTCCCAAAACCCGTTTGACGCAGATGATCCCCGTTACCCCGCGGCTGGCAGAAAAAATTCCGCACATGACCGATACGGCAACATGAAAAACACCTCACATCTGTGGAAAAAACATGACGCCTACTTTGCACCCCAGTAGCTAGTTCAATTCTCCTCGTATTCTGTTGCTAACGTTAATGCCGCGTGGAGAACGGCTGGTGCATCTGATCGAACTCGTCTTGACATCTCGGAAGATATACCCCTCTGCATCCTGTAATAAAACTCTGTTCGCTTCATCGATATCTCCTAACTCATAAGTATTTACAAAGTGCGCCTCGGTTGCACAGTGGTAGAGTGCGAGACTACAAATCCAAAGGTCGCGGGTTCGATCCCCGCCAGCTCCCCTAGGATTTTTATCTGTCACTTTCCACTTCTTTCACCTCTAGTAGTATTTTTCACATGGAGGTGGTATGCCGTTGCCTTCCTCCGACCTTCGAACTGACTTACCCAACCAGTTATAGGGGGACCTACAGTTTAACGTAGGTTCCGAACCACGGTTCTACTCGGTATATTTTCACATGAGCTCATGTAAAAAATACCGAGTAGAACCGTGGTTCGGAACCCACGTTAAACTGTAGGTCCCCCTATAACTGGTTGGGTAAGTCAGTTCGAAGGTCGGACGAAGGCAACGGCACACCACCTCCAAACAGGACCGTGCCTAGTAAAGCACTGTGGTGTTCAAACCAATCTTCGGATTGATGACTGCTTTACCTTTTTAAGTATTTACATTTACTCGTGTAATCCTATCTGCAAAGTCCTCCATACTTTCATTAGCCCTTTTTACCCTAGATGTTAATTTTTCCCGAAAAAACCTAGTGCTATTCTGCTTCTTATATCGTTGCAACAAACCCTGTTCCAACACTTTGAAGGTTTTCGCGTTCCTTAACGCCTCTGTGCAACGTACAAAAGTTTTAGCTTACCCTGATAACCTAAATTTTGCTACCTGCAATAATTGCGAATCTGACCAACCACCCATTTCAACAGCTGTGGACAAATCTTCTAAAAGGATACAACATCTTCCGAAACTTTACCTGAAGAAGGAACAATCAACCCTTCTGCCGCTGGATCTACCCTATGGCTGGGCAATTTGACCTGATTTCCCAAACCATCCTTTTCGCTTAATATATTACGTAAATCATTGTTATCAGCGGTCAACTGCGCTACATTCTGCAATAATAATAATAATACCGCCTCAGGTTCAGCTACCTCTCGTCTCTCGTTCAGCCGTTGCACCATATTTGCTACCCATTATCGAAAAATTAATGAACTAGACATTCCTATGATACTTCCTACTGAAATAAATGGCACACGTACCCCGCATAACAGACTGCCTACATGCTTCTAACACTAGCTCCCTCTACCACTTTACACATACAACCGCAAACAATAACGCTGCTGTCTAACCATCATGAAGAAAAACATGAATGTTCGACTCACCAAACAACTAACGACGAGACTTGGGTGTGGTTTCGACCCTTCTACCACCAATTGTAGTGGTTGCGGGTAGATTGTGACAGTTTAGAGAGAATCCGGGCAAGTGTTAAATGGGTTTATTGCTTCTCAATATACATGGTGTCAGGATTTGTTGAGATTGTTGCGCATCTGCTGCGTCACTGCTGACGGCGGTGTGCTGTTGTGCTTTGGTGGCAAAACACTTCTCGCTGACACTGCCGTCTTGGTCTGTTAGGCCAGCCTCCATCGCTTAAAAGCTTATCAGGCCTTGTGTAAAAGACATTGTTGAATGCATGTTGAACGAAGAGGCCGCTAAAATCTTAGAAGCAGATAACAGTTTCACGTCGAATCTGGCACTTATCAGAAGATTTGAAAGGTACTTTAATTTCACAAATGAAATCCACTGCATTTTCACTTCAGATGGATGAATCAACTGATGTGGCTGGTTTGGCAATATTAATGGTATTTGTGTGCTACCCATACATGGACTCTTTTCAAGAGGATCTTCTTCTGTTGCAAACCATTGAAGACTACGACAATCGGCTCTGAAATTTTTAAGTTATTTGACGAATTTTTCACAGAGAATAACATAACATGGAACAACTGTGTCGACATGTGCAGAGATGGAGCAAAAGCGATGACTAGTAAGACGTCTGGTGCCGTCGCAAAAATAAAAGAAAAATGCAAGGGGTGCAGCAGTAGACTTCACTGTCACGTTCTTGCAACGAAGATAATATCATCATCTATGAAAAAGTCTTGGACGAAACAGTTACAATAATAAATTTAATAAAATCACGATCTACAAATAGCAGACTGTTCAAAACCTTGTGTGATAACATGAGTGGTCTGTATACGACTTTACTTCACACAAAAGTAAGGTGGCTCTCCCATGGTAAACGTTTAATGCGCCTCTTTTAACCGAGAAATGAAGTGAGTCATCTTGACTGAAAATGACTTCACTTTGGGAGAGAAGTTGTGTGACGATCTTTAGCTAATGAAGTTCGCGTATTTAGCCGATATTTTTACAAAACTTAATTATTTATTTCTGTTCATCCAAGAAAGAGCAGTGACTATTTTTTATATTAATGTTACTGTCGAAGGATTTAAAAAGAAGCTAGAGTTTTCGACAGAATAACTCAAAAAAGGAAACCTGGATAGTTTTACAATGACAAAATCTTCAGAGATGAAGTCCGATCAGACATTCCTGAGGATATCGTAAATGAGTTCCAAGTTCACCTGTTATGTTTCCCGCACTTACCGTAGCACTACCGCTTGCAATAAGTTATTCGTCATTATCATCCCTATTATCATAATTATGTGTTACAACAGTATCTAACTTATGCTCATATTTCTGTGCCATAACAGATACGAGAAAACATGCAAATGATTCATCTTCGACACTAATACCATCTTCACGAAGAAATGTTCTTCCTAACTTCAAGTCAACCAATCGCAATACATTAGCAGGATTGATTAGCAATCGCCGCTCCATCTGACGCTTCAGCACACAAATAACGTCACAAAACGCAACTTCGGAGGCACACTGCTCCGTCCATACTGGCGAACCGGCAGGTCAACGTGCAATGTGGCATGGCACACGCAGAGGCTTCTAACGGACGACTAAAGAATTCTGCAGATGCGGGAGTGTCACTAGTGCAATAAGGGAGCTATATATTATCTCTTTTATGATTTTGGTGTATATGTGTTTGTTCGAGTCCAAGTACTTTCCTTGTAAGTCGAAAAACTACATTCCTCTGAGCAGGAGACAAATACACATTCTCAAACAAATTTCCGTCTTGGCTTCGTTTGTCAGCTGGGGGTCTCCGTTCAGTCGTCTGCGCATGCCTGAAGCACTTCCATATGCGTAGGAATAGGATCCATACTATTCCGTCTACTAGCGATCGTATGCGTATATCTTGTGCAAGTGGACGCGTCTACACTGTACGCGGACGGCGTGACCGGAGCATAAGGGTAATGTCGTAAGCTCTCACTTCCCGTATAGAAGGGCTTAAGGTAGCCGCGGCGGATTAGCCGCGCGTGCTGGAGCGCCATATTTCCGTGCGCGCGGCCGTCCGCCGTCGGGGATTCGAACTCCCCTCGGACGTAGACGTTTGTGTCGTCTTTAGTATAAGGTACAGGGTGTCCAGAAAAGGACTCCCTGATTTCAAAATTAAATATCTCGAAAACAAAGATCGATAGAGAAATGCAGTAAACGGTATGTTTATTGTGAAAGCTGTAAGAAGTTTATACAGCAGTTTGAAATAATAGTTACAAAAGCTGCTAAAAGCTGGCGCTGTAATCGCCATACGTAATGCCTAGTATAAATAGTTACCCGAAGTCCAGAGCGATCAGTTCCACTATTGAAACGTGAAAGGAGGTTAGCGTACCGAAGAAACAGATTAAACCCATGTACTCCATTGAACAAAAATATTCAAATGTTTGTTAAGCTTATGGGACTTAACTACGGGGTCATCAGTCCCTAAACTTATGAACTACTTACGAACTAGGACGGCACAAATATCCATGCCCGAGGGGGGATTCGAACCCTCGACCGTAGTGGCCGTGCTGACCGTGACTGGAGCGCCTCAGTCATCTCGGCCACCGCGGCCGGCTCCATTGAACAACGCGTTTTTCTGGTGCTAGAGTACCACTGCATAGAAGAGTGTCCTAAGGCAACAAGGCGAAGTTTCCAAGCACAATTTAATGTTCCAAAAGGACCGATGCGAAAACATTCGTACGCTCTTCGCAAAATTTCAACAAACAGGCAGCGTAACTGATGATCTAGTGGGGTATGTTGGCCGCAAGCAAACCGCAGTTACGCCTGAAAATATCGCCACAGTTTCTGGAATTATTCAGCGAAATCCAATGTCATCCGTCCGTAGAATTGCATCTGAGACTGGTTTGAAGCGTTACAGCACGCAGAAAATACTGAGAAAGAGCCTACACATGTTTCCATTCAAAATTCAAACGCACCAGGCCATACCCGACGGAGCTGTGCAACAAAGGGTTGCCTTTGCTAATCAGATGCTCACAATGATTGATAGAGAAGGATTTGATGTTGGCTGCATCTGGTTTACAGATGAAGCACACTTTCACCTGAATGGATACGTGAAGAAGCAAAACTGGCGCTTTTGTGGTTCCGAAAAGCCATATTGGTGTGAAGCGAAACCCTTGTATTCTCCTAAAATTACTGTGTGGGCTGCAGTATGATGCAGCGGCATTATTGACCCTTTTTTCATTCGAGAAACGGTCACTGGTGCACGTTACGTTGCAATTTTGGAACAATTTGTCGCCACACAGCAAGCGTTAGAGGATCGACCAGGTACTGAATGGTTTATGCAAGATGGAGCCCGACCACAACAGAGCTAACAACTATTTCGCTTTCTTGAGGAATACTTCGGGAATCGAGTCATTGCTTTGGAATATCCCAAATTTACTGGTGCAGGCATGGATTGGCCTCCATATTCGCCGGATTTGACTCCCTGTGACTTTTTTTTGTGGGGCACAGTGAAAGACATGGTCTACCCGAAGCATCCCGCCACGCTGGACGAGCTTGAATCGGCGATCTCTGTGGCATGTGAATCCATTTGAAATGTGATGGCGAATTTCATTCTTCGTTTGCGCCACCTCAGTAGTGCCAATGGTGAACATTTTGAAAACATTGTGATGTGATTGTTTGCAAAGAGTGTTTTCATACGATTATTTACTTATGTATGCTGATATGAGCTGTACAGCGTACAGCGCCATCTGTTAGCAGCTTTTGTAACTATTATTTCAAACTGCTGTATAAACGTCTTACAGCTTTCACAATAAACATACAGTTTGCTGCATTCCTCTATCGATCTTTGTTTTCCAGATATTTAATTTTGAAATCAGGGAGTCCTTTTCTGGACACTCTGTAGATCATAAGTGGTTTGCAAGTGTAGGCACTGATGATCCCGCAGTTAACCCTTAAATGCATGATTTTTTTTAATTCCAATAAAAAATATTTTTGTATTTTATAAGTTGTACAAATTAAGTGAAAAATAGTAAAAAAATCCTATGTTGGTAGTTTTCCAAAAATGTAAATATGCAACATACAGAAACTTTTAATATAATTATCAAAGTCTGCTAGTATAAACAAATTTTTGTGCTTGTTATGGTTATCCATATCTTTCTTAATAGGTGTGACTTTTTCCTCCTTCCAAAACTGGCTCTTTATATGAAATACTAAACGTCAAAATCTGCAATATATGCCACTTTCTTCAAAGACAAGCAAAGATGTTAACAGAAGTGCAGGACACTGCTAAAATATTTCACAAAACTTGAACGAAACAAAAGTTTGCATAAGCTACGTGTTTACCATTGGTTGGGAAACAAAATAGCGGATATGCCAGCCTGTATTTTTAGGAGATCTAGTGCGACCAATGACGTCACATGGTGCAAAGGGTCGACGCCGCATTTGAAACTGTCACAATCTGTAAACTCTCGACCGAGCAGAACTCTATGTGAGGAAGTGGCCTTTGCCTGTAAAACCCTGTCATATAGACCAAGCATATAAGTTGTACAGATAAAGTGAAAAATAGTAAAAAAATTCCTATGTTGCTAGTTTTCCAAAAATGTAAATATGCAACATACAGAACTTGTTATATAATAATCAAAGTTTGAGAGTATAAACAATTTTTTGTGCTTGTTATGGTTCTCCATATCTTTCTTAATAGGTGTGACTTTTTTTCCTCCTTCCCAAACTCGCTCTTTATATGAAATACTAAACTTCAAATCTGCAATATCTGCCGCTTTCTGCAAACACAAGAAAAGATGTTAACAGAAGTTCACACTGCAGCCAACAATGACACAAAAAATACCACAGACATTTTCTACAAAATCTGCTGCATCTGTTAAACACGTGTTAGTTCACAAAATTCCGACTAGACGCCTGTACCAATACTAGACATTTCCTTTCCTATTCCACTCCCAAATAGAACGAGGAAAAAAGAATACCTGTATGCCTCCGTACGAGCCCCAATTTCTCTTATCTTGTCTTTGTGATCTTTACGCGAAATGTAAGTAGGCGGCAGCAAGATCGTACTACATTCAGCTTCAAATTCCGGCCCTGTAAATTTACTTAACAGAAATTCACGAAAAGAACTTCGTCTTTCTTCCAGCGATCCCCATTTGAGTTGCCGGAACATTTCCGTCAGACTCGCGTATTGGTGGAACCTACCGGTAACAGATCTAGCTGCTCGTCTCTGAACCGCCTCTATGTCTTCCTTTAAACTGATCTGCTGCGGGTCCCAAACACTTGAGCAATACTGAAGTCGTGGTCGTACAAGCGTTTCATACGCGTTCTTCTTTACAGGTGAAGTAAATCTTCCCAAAATTCTCCCAATAAGCCGAAGTCGGCTGTTCGCTTTACTCACAACTGTCCTTACATGTTCGTTTCATTTCATATCGCTCTGCAATGTTACGCCTAGATATTTGAACGACGCGACAGCATCAAGAAGCTCACTACTAATGCTGTATTCGAACATTATAGGATTGTTTTTTCTTCTCATGCGCATCACCTTACATTTTTCTACATTGAGAGCTAGCTGCCATTCTTCGCACCAACTAGAAATTTTGTCTAAGTCATCCTGTTATGCTATTACAGTCAGTTACATACGACATCCTCCCATACACCACAGCATCATCAGCAAACAGCCACAAATTACAACTTACTCTGTCCATCAGATCATTTATATAGATAGAAAATAATAGCGGTCCTATCACACTCCCCTGGGGCACGCCTGACGATACACTCGTCTCTGATGAACACTCGCCGTCGAGAACAACGTACTGCGTTCTATTACTTCTACATCTACATCTACATAGATACTCTGCAAATCACATTTAAGTGCCTGGCAGAGGGTTCATTAACCACTTTCATAACTTTTCTCTACCATTCCATTCCGTAACAGCGCGCGGGAAGAAAGAACACCTGAATCGTTCCGTTCTCGATCTGATTTCTCTTATTTTATTGGGATGGTCATGTCTCCCTAAGTAGGTGGGTGCTAACAAAATATTTTCACATTCAGAACTAAAAATCGGTGATTGAAACTTCGCAAACATATCACGCCGCAATGAATAACGTCTTTCTTTTAATGATTTCCACCCCAATTCGTGCAACATTTCCGTGACGCTTTCACCCCCGTAACGTGATAAAACAAAACGAGCTGCCCTTCTCTGAACCTTCTCAATATCTTCCGTCAGTCCCACCTGGTGAGGGTCCCACAAGGGGCAACAGTACTCCAAGGGAGGACGCACAAGTGTGATGTAGGCAGTCTCTTTGGTGGAGCTGGTGCATCTTCGAAGCGTTCTGCCAATGAAACGTAAACTTTGGTTCGCCTTCCCCACAATATTTTCTATGTGTTCTCTCCAGTCAAAGTTGTTCGTAATTGTACCTCCTAGGTATTTGGTAGAATTTACGACCTTAAGGCTTGACTGATTTATAGCGTAATTGAAGTTCAGCGGATTTCTTTTAGTGGTCATGTGTATTACTTCACACTTTTCTTTATTTAGTGTCAATTGCCAATTTTCGCACCAAGTAGAAATTTTGTCTAAATCGTTTTGCAGTTGCTTTTGATCCTCTGTTGACTTCATTGACCGATAAACGACAGCATCATCCGCGAACAGTCTAAGGGAGCTATTTAGATTATCTCCTAAATCGTTTATAAACACGAGGAAGAGTAGGGGACCTATAACGCTTCCCTGTATGTAGATGTAACCGAAGGCAGCTGAGCGTACTCGGTCGGCACCAGGATTTGCTGGCGGTAGGCACAAGTGTCTGGGCGGCGGGTCTCGTGGGGGCTGGGCACTGCAGTGGCATGGTCTGGCCTGGGCTGGGCCGGGCCGCGCTGGGCACCGCCTTTCACGGGGACGTCGCCGAATGGCCGGCAACCGTGTCAAGGGCGGCCTACCTGCAACCGCCAGGTGGGGACCGCCGTATCCGCCTGGCCCCACACCCACCCTATCTTCACCCGCGATCGATAACTACTCCACTCCATTTTACTCCACTCTGCCGTATTTTTTTTTTTTTTTTGTTTTATGCGCGAGGCTTTTAGTAACAGTAACCGCAGGAAATCACGTTAACGATGCCAATCTCACGAAACGGCAGTTTTTTTCTCCCCCCTCCGCCATTCCGAGATGCATATAAATGTTATTACGTTTTACAACTTATACCGATCTAGAGCCGAGTTTTGCTGGATTACTGCCAGGCGTTTGTCCGCGGTCGTGGAGCGATATAGCGTCTGGAAACAATAACAGTAAAATTAAAGTGGTTTTTGATTTAAGAAAGGTCAGACGCCTGTCCTTACAGATAGGGAGTGGCTTAGGCAATCGAGCAGTCTGTGATTTGCTTGAAATGTCCCGGATACGATGTGGTATGTATTTCCAGCCATGGATGGTCGGTACGAGTGCAGCCTGAATGGATTAATGTTTCGCGTCGCGTTCTGTCGGCAATCTTAAGCGACGCGAGTCTGCATATCGAGCCGCTTGACTTACAGATTCGCACTGCGGAGCCGCATCCGGGTCGACGAAGGTTCAAATCCGCCCCTATCATCCAAATCTGTTTGTTCAGTGATTTCCCCAAATCGATCCAGGCAAATGCCGGAATGGCTCCTTTCAAAGAGTAGGCTTGCTGCCGATTTCGTTCCCCCATTGTTATTAATCTTAGATTGTGCTCCTTCTCTAATTACGTTGCTTTGGGACGTTAAACCTTAATCTTCCTAGCTTTCTCTTAAGTATACATATCGACAGGAAATAGGCTGCAAACATAGTGCAGTATTACGTCTGGAAACATGAAACTTACTTAAAGATATGGTAGCCGAGATACCAAAGAAGGACCTTGCTTATGAATGTGATGATTGGTCTGACGAGTAATTCTTGTAAACTGCGGACTGGATTAATGTGAAAGTATACTTTTATACTGTCAGGGCCATTTGAACACTAGCCGGTCCTTAGCCTAACGTACAACAGCGCTCCATTCATCTCTGACTTCTTCAATGCTTCCCATCTTCAGCAGATCCTTCCTAACGTCATCCATCTATCTCATTCTTGGCCTTGCTAGAGGTCTCCTTCCCTCCGGACTGTTTACCATCACATCTCGTTCAGTACTGGCATTTTTCTCACCACATGACCATACCATCTCAATTTCTGAGTTTTGATTTTGGCTACTACGTCAGGCTCTTTCTACATGTCTCGGATCTCCCTGTTTCGTCTTATCCTCCAACAATTATTTTGCGTTACTGGACTATATATTTTCCTTAGTATCTTGTTCTGAAATGTGGTCACCCTTTTCAGTGTCTTCTGTGTCAGTATCAGTCTGATGACAGTCTTATATATTCTCAGCTTCGTTCTATATGACAACAGTTTTGACTTAAACATTGAATTTAGCGCATGTATAGCGCTATTTCCTGCGTGTATTCTTCCTAATATTTCAGTCTCAAGGTTGTTGGTTAGTTAATGTTAACTCAAAATATGTTCAAACGTTTGTAAAGCTTATGGAACTGCGGTTTCATCAGTCCCTAAACTTACAAACTACTTATGAACTAACTTACACTAAAGACAGCACAAACATCCATGCCCGACGGGGGATTCGAATCCCCAACGGAGAACGGCCTCGCGCATCGGAGCATAGCGCCTCAATGCGCTCAGCCGCACTGCCGCGGCAAACTCCTACGTATGTAGTACAGTCTAGTGTTTCGAATTCTATATGGTTGATATTTATGCTGGGTGGTATGTTATATCCTATATAAAGTATATATAAAATGTCCTTAAGTAAGAATACTTTTTATCGTACATTAATCTTTTAATGGGTACTGCAATAGCAGCTAATGAACGTTAAGTGAGTAAATGAATAATACTGTCAGCTGTGTGTCAGAATTTATGATTTTCTAGAAGTTTCTCATTTTAATTTTCGTAACGATCTGATCAATAGAAGTATTACACAAAGCAGCAGACAACATTGCTAATTATTTTCTTTATTTAGACAACCGGTTCTGGAAGGTCATACCGTCGTTATTAGATCTGTCCTTTACGCCACATAGGATAGGAAACTTAATGTTAATTAAATTGTATTTTTATTACGTTTTTTATGTGAAGTGCTGTATGATAAATCTCAAGATCCGTTATCTAGATAAACGAATAATTAACGATCTCACCTGTTGTTTTGTACAGTTATTATTTGTTTACTCTGTGATGACAAAGTATCCGCGTACCTTCTATCATGTGGGTCTTTGTTTTGCCCATCAAAGCTCAGCTTCAGGATTGTTGGAAGAGCCCCTACCGGGGATTTGGGCAATGCTGTATCTATAGCCGTTCATACTTTCGTAAGCGTTGCCGGTGCAGGATTTTGTAGACCAATTGACGTCTGTATTATATCCCATGCATGTTCGATCGAATTCATGTCGAGTGATCTGGATTGACGTACCATTCCGTGAAATTTTCAAGTATGTTCTTTAAATCAATCGCTAACAACAGTTGTTGTCTGGTGACGTAACACACTGCCGGATATTCTCGAAAACAGCTCTTGTGTAATACCACAATAAAACGATAATGGTGGTCATCTTCTCATAAAATGTAGGCTTTCACGGCCTTCGTTTTCATTAATTATAACTACTGAGCTAAGAGGCGTGGTCTATCTGTAAAACTTCCTTCTCTCAACGTTTCGTTGCCTACGGTGAGCAATATCTTCAGAGGTGATTCGACGACTGGTTGTTGGGTGCTGGAGGTTCTGCTTGTATAGAGCGCATAGAGGGCGCACTCACTTGGCACGTATATGAAGAGAGTTGTCATCAGAAACATTGGCGGATACTATCTGTGGGCCAATCTATCTGAAAGATTAACTAAATCATTTGAGAACGGCTTTCAAGAAAAATGTTTACGCTGATAAAGAGATAGATCGAACTCTCCATTCTAGAAGAAAAACGTCCAAGAACATGCCACAGCAAATATCGTCTGGACAAGGTTTTCTTCCATTTATCCACAACATCACAGGCCGTAAATGGAACGTTTTGGCATAGTTTCAAGTGGAAACCACCTTTAGACTACCAAGAAGATTAGCGAATGTTTAAGATCGGTGAAAGACGCACGACAACCCCTAGCAACACCTGGGATGTATAAAATTCTCTATAGCTGTGGCATGGTTTACATTCGAACAACAAAGAGAAATGTAACTTCGTAGGCTTTCCCAGCGTAACAAATCGTCGAAGTCTCTGCGGGTATTCTGCCGGATAATAAAAACTGATTCAATATTTCGACGGTACAGCTGTCCGCCATCTTCAGGAAACTGCTGCTGCTGAGTCCCGCTGAAAACTGGTGCAAGAGCGAAGTACGGCGTCCTATATAGGCGTCGGTCGCGTGCACGGCACATGCGCCGGCCGTCACAGTTGCTGCCTCCTCGACCGGGCTGGTGGCGCCGCCCCTAGTGGAACAGGGGACAACGATATATCGCACCTCACATTAATCAGTCCCAGGTCCTAGAATCCGGGTCGAACATTGCAATTTGATTTTATTTAATAATGGATTCCATGTTCTTCTAAGAGGAAACCCCATGTCTCTATTTATTAGATTGTCCGTCACCCTGATTTCAATGGCTTCTCTGTAAACACTGTTCCAGAAACCGGAGGTATTGGTTACTATGCGGGTTTTATCATATATCATCTTGTGTCCTTGCGTTAAACAGTGTTCTGCTACCGCCGATTTATCCGGCTGCAATAGTCTCGTGTGGCGGCAATGTTCCACGCATCTGTCATGTACAGTTCTAAGTGTACGGCCAATGTATGCCTTGCCACACTCACACGGTATTTTATAAACACCGGGTTTCATGAGTCCGAGTTCATCTTTGACGGAGCCAAGCAATACCCTAATCTTGGACGGCGGACGGAAAACAGTCTTTATGTTAAAACTTTTCAAAAGTCTTCCTATTTTAAAAAGGAACGGCCCCAGCGTAAGGAATGTAGGCTAGAGCCCTATACTCCTCTTCAGGCACTTTTGGAGATGGTCCAAACTGTATAGCACGGCGAATCTGTTGCGCAGAGTAGCCATTTTCCTTAAAAACAGTCGTCAGATGTTCCAGTTCCGATGGTAAACTGTCTGAATCTGAAATGGCATATGCTCTGCGTACCAGAGTTCTAAGGACGCCATTACGTTGGTATGGTGGATGGCAACTACTGGCATGCAAATACCTGTCCGTATGTGTCGGCTTGCGGTGAACACTATGTCCAAGGGTGCCATCATCTTTTTTGTAAACCATTACATCCAAAAATGGAAGTTTACCGTCACTTTCGACCTCCATAGTAAACTTGATGTTTGGGTGCAGGCAGTTAAAATGATCTAAAATTCGATTGAGCTTATCACGTCCATGAGGTCAGATGAAAAAGGTGTCGTCAATGTATCTCCAAAAACACGTTGGTTGCAACGCTGATGTTCTCAGTGCCCTGTCCTCGAAGTCCTCCATAAATAAATTGGCGACTATGGGTGATAAATCTAATAAATAGAGACATGGGGTTTCCTCTTAGTAGAACATGGAATCCATTATTAAATAAAATCAAATTGCAATGTTCGACCCGGATTCCAGCACCTGGGACTGATTAATGTTAGGTGCGATGTATCGCTGTGCCCTGTTCCACTAGGGGCGGCGCCACCAGCCCTGTCTAGGAGGTAGCAACTGTGACCGCCGGCGCATGCGCCGTGCTCACCAGTTTTCAGCGGGACTCAGCAGCAGCAGTTTCCTGAAGATGGCGGACAGCTGTACCGTCGAAATATTGAATCAGTTTGATTTTGTTATCCGACAGAATACCCGCAGAGACTTCGAACAAAGAGAAGTGTCAGTACCCGCATAATAGAACATAAAAGGTCTTGTGTACTGGGACACACCGACAAATCAGCTGTAGCGGAACATGTCTTTAAAAGCGGTGGCGCCGGCCGAGGTGGCCGAGGGGACTGAGGCGCTCCAGTCACGGTCTGCACGGCCACTACGCCAGGGGTTCGAATCCCCCCTCGGGCATGGATATTTGTGTCGTCCTTAGGATTAGCTAGTTCATAAGTAGTTTGTAAGTTTAGGTACTGACGACCCCGTAGTTTAGTCGAAAAAAAAAAAAGAAGAAGAGGAGAAAGAAAGCGGTGGCCATGAAATAAAATTCAACGAAGGAGCGTGCAAGCCGAGACTTCGCAGTTTTATACACACATGTATAGAGAAGCTACAGAGATTCAGAAGTACCACAATAATTTCAACAAAAATGTAGAAGGTTTAAAGTTATACAAGATATAGTGGTCGACTTTGTACCAAGATGTGACAATCGATTACCTGTAATCGAGATAAATGACTATGGTTGTGGCGCCCTTTATGCGCTAAGCAGTCAGTTACCTCTGAAGATGTTGCCAGCAGTAGGCAACGAAACGTCGGGAAAAGGAAGTTTTATAGATGGACCACAGTATCTCAGCCCGGAAAATGTAGTTAATGATGATCAACCTCATTCAAACTTCGAAAATCGATGGAAAACGTGTTAAAGAGAGTTCTTATAGTACCAGCTGTTGCAGCTCAACCTTGTTTGAAATTAGCATGTTATGTTTTCAGCGTCCAGAATGAATTTCTCCCCCTACAGTCGCGTATGCGCTGATGCGGATGTGCTGGCAGTGCTAGACCGAGAAGTGCTGAACTGGGACTTGAAGCACGGCCCTTAGAGTATCGCGCCCAAATGCTCCAATAAATGTTGTTGTTATGCCTGTTGTGTCATCGTTATGTCTGTGTGGAAATAAAAAAGGCACCTCTTTAGTTTCTGTGTTGGAACCTATAATGGTAGGAGAGATATCCAGTTCCATGACTGAGTTAAATGAACTTACCTTTACTTCCACCACCACTTCGTCTCGTTTTCTAAGTTACGAGATGCATACCAACAAATTGCAAACATACACTTTTTTATCACATGTACACAAACTGGGGAGATACTTTTACAATGACTGTTGTAAATGACGTAATGACAATAGTAACTTTGTACATAGATTAAGCACTAAATTTTTGTGGAATTTAGTATTACCACACTTATTCCGTTTGTTATTATAGTTGTAAAAGAAAACGTAGTCACGGTTTGTAACAGAATATTTGCTCTTTATTTTAGCGCAGAACAAAGTAACATGAACAAAGCCATATCTGGACTACATAAAAGGAAATACAATCTACGTTAAAAGCGTCCATAGCAACCAAGCCAAAGATAAAAATAAGCATTTATTCTAATTAATGACTTTCAACATATTCCATTAATAGTAATTTTTTAGGAAAAAACAGGTATTTTTTTGCAATGTATACACTTCCGTTTCATTAAGAAACGACAGATGCCACAGAAATCTAGGTCTCAGTTTATTTATCAAACTACCAGTATCTGCACGTTGTTTAGAATATCCATTATCACAGTATCCTCCCCGTTGTTATTTGTTCAAATGTTTGTAGAGCTTATTGGACTTAACTACGGGGACATCAGTCCCTAAACTTACAAACTAGCTTATACTAAAGACGGAACAAACTTTCATGCCCGAAGGGAGGTTCGAACCCCCGACGGGAAAGGGCCTCGTGCATTGTAGCATAGCGCCTCAATGCACCGCGGGTTTATTTGTTCTAAGGCAGGTTCACGAAATAGAACAAACTCACATTTTACAGAAAGCACTATTACAAAAATGTTCAAATGTTTGTAATTCTATCGGACCAAACTTCGTGGTCATCAGTCCGTAGCTTACACACTACTTAAACCTAGTTAAACTAACCTACGGACAAACACACACACCCATGCCCCGCACTATTACATCTGCACAACTTCAAACATTGCAGAGAATAGCTCTACTTAAGTAATAAGAGTGCCGGAAATCCTTTTAGGAGCCAAGGCGAAAAAAATTGTTATCGGCTACATGCATCACGACGTAACGCACTACCCACTACACCACGGCGGACAACTGCAGCGTTTTCCGTTAATTCTCTTACTATTGCTGGCAGTTGCTAACAGCTGTTCAAATGTCTGTAAATCTATCGGTCCAAACTGCGTGGTCATCAGTCCGTAGCTTACAAACTACTCAAACCTAGGTAAACTAACCTACGGACAAACACACACACACCCATGCCCCAGGGAGGACTCGAACCTCCACGGCGAGCAACCGCGCGCTCCGCAGCGAGGCGCTTTAGACCGCTCGGCTACTCCACCGCGGTTGCTAACAGCTAAAATGATATTTTTGGACACTTTATTATAATTTATCGTATTATGAACGACGTGCTTTTGTTAATACTTCAGCGCGCCATTACTTTTAAATGACAAAGCGTAAGTTATAACAAGAAAATCATAAAATAGCCGGAGCTAGATGACGTATGCCATATATAGTTCTGGGCGAGGAATGTTACGTGACATTTCCTAACGTCTGGTATACGTAAAGTCAAGAGGAGATGTCTAATCGCCGTTATTTTTGCAGATATCTCTGTAACGGCGCGAGTTATGAATAAAACATAAGTGTTGAGTGTTGATGAGAATTATCTCTTCCACAAATTCGGTTTTTCAGTTTTCGTGTCAGATGAACGGTTTGTGTGCAATTACAATTACATTACAAACGGATGTAGTGTTACTGACGTATTTTCTGTCCGTAAAATTTGAAAAAAGTGAGGTTTTGGTCTCTTTCGGCCAGTTATGTCTGTAAATTTGGGTGCTTATGGGTTGAACGGTTCGACCTAAAAGGTGGAAATACTTTACGGACAGACAAACATAATAAAATATCCGTTATTTTTGCAAATATCTTTGAAATGTTGCAAGATGTGAAAAAGAAAGAAAAAAAATATAAGAGAGGAAAGTCGTAGAGAACTCTCTCCTATACAAATTTGTTTATTCAATTTTCGTGTCAGATGTACGGTTAAGCCGTTTTCAATTGAAATTTCGAGCTGTCGAAAGGCGATAGCAAAGGCCCACTATTAGCGCTAGTATCGTAACCTAAGTGGGGCAAAAAGCGCAGGTTATTGCCTTTTCGAAGAAGGGTAGTCGAGCAGATGAGCAAACCTATAGGCCTTTGTATATGACGTCAGTCAGTTGTAGGGGTTTCGAACATGTTTTATGATCGTGTATTATGAAATCCCGGAGATTTCCTTTGTGGCAGTCAACATGGGTTCCGAAAGCAACGAGCGTGTGAAACCCAGCTCGGTTTGTTCCTCTACGACTTGTGGGAGGCATTCGTCTGGGTTTCGCATTTACTTTTACAGAACAAAATACGAGCGTACAGAGAGGTCACATCAAACTATGGGACTAAAGTGAAGAGTTTGTAGCAATCATAACGCAGCCTGTCATTCTCAACGGGGGAAAGTCTTCCAACGCGAAAGTATTTTTTGGCTTACCCCAAGGTAGACGGTCTTTACTATTCCATGATATATAGTATGAAAATGACCTAATAGATAACGTCGGAAGTTCACTAACGCTTTTCGAGGATTATGCTGTAGTACAATCAGAGGTCGCATAACTGGAAAGTTATAACAAAATGCAGGAAGGTCTGCAGTGTATCACCTCTTGTGCAAACAGTGACAAGTTCAACAAAGGTTACATAATGCGAATAAGAAAAGAAATATTATTTACTGCATGACTACGCAACTACATAACAGTCACTGCAAACATTTACTTTCATAAAATGAGACTGAGCATAAGAAGCGATTTGAACAGAAAATACACCATACTTGTAACCCTGGATGAAAGCAGATGCAGCCATATTGCATTAGCGAATTATTTATGAAGGAGGGGAAGGAAGAAGGATTAGGAAAGAAAGAATTGGCAATAGCTGCATTAGGGCATTGAAATTAAACAATGGCGACAAGTGAAAATGTGAGCCTGGCCGAGAATAGCGCTTCGGGCCAGCGGTCACCTTAACCACTTAATGACCCTGCTCGCCTTCCTTTCGTCTACAACTTCCACAAATCGCACGTTATGGCTGTAGCGCCCCTATCGTCAATGCCCTTTTACACTCGCCATTGCGGATTCCCGTGCGAGGTCGAACGAATGACCGCATCTGTGATGAAGTGATTGAAGCAAACGCCGTCTTCACATTTAAATATTATATTGCTGTAGTGTCTGTTATTTTGGACATGTCCGAAAGAATAGACACCATACCAACCTAATAAGCACACTGTAACGTTTCTGCAATGTTGCACGCTCCTTACAAAAATCAGTTGCCAACATTATAAACACGAAATATCTAACACCTAAGGAAAAAAAAAACCTTCACCACCGGACATGTAAAATATCACATTTTCGCCTTCAGTTTGAAATTCTATTAACACTATTAATAAAACGCTTTTAAGAAATAGTACGTTGATTTAAACATAACTTTGGCTGTCCTTTTACGTAATTTTCAATTTTTAATACTTTCGTAAATAATAGCTGCAATCACTAAAAATGCATTACACTTAGTTTCGGAAATTGCTGAACCTATATAGATACTAATTTGTATAAAAACAACAATACTACATGTTATAACTATTGCACAACATGATTACATATATACCTTTTGTTTAAATAAATTAGGGCAGACCATGTTTTATATATCACTGAATCCTAAATTAAATACTGATCATTTTTCATGCACTAAAATTAATAATCCGTTTGGTACTAAGAAACTATCTTCGAAATTAACAAAACTACGACAACCATATACAAATCCGTATTAATAAAAAGTTAGACCGCAAACTGAAATACATTAAAATTCCATGTCACAATAATAATACGCCTATACAATATTGGCAAAACAAATATGTGTGCACTTCGAAAACACAAATAATGTAAATAATTTGAGCACTGTAAACACTAGTCAAAGGATTACTTTAAATTTGTGTACCACATTAAATACAAATTTCATGAAACATGTACATACATTGAGATAAATAGTTAAAGCTTAAATGTAATGTTTTAATTTATTTATTTTGGCATATTTAATGTAAAAGAATATTGTTTAATTGTGATTTACAAAACTTTGTCATCAATCTTATTACGCGGTTACGTAGAAAGATGTTGGAGAGAAACCATGTTTTGTTAGACTTCTAGCAGTCAGAAACCTGTAAGCAGCTCTGTTGGCTTGCAGTTGCATTTTTTTTTTATTTTTGGTTGTGCAACAATGTGATTGATTTAAAGTTTATTTCAATGGAAAGAAAATCGTTTCCATATCAACTGGCATGTTTATGATTTACGAAAAGATCCTGAAACATCAAATCTTTTAGTGAATGCCGAAGACAGCTCACAACGCAATGGACTACAGCCAGCATATAAGTTCTTTTTATATCAACTTCACCTACAGTGGAATGACTTTGTTATAGAGACTGTGAACTAATAAAACTTTCCGTGATTTAGGAAAATATTAGGGCTCAGTTTGAGTCAATCCCAAAAGGGGTGACTGTCGTTAGGACACGTTCGAAAGAACAGACACCACACCGATATATTAAGTACACGTCCGAAAGAACAGATACCACACCAATACAAAAAGTATTTACACGCGAAGACGGCGTTAGCTTCAGTTATTTCACCGCAGATGTGGTTATACGTTCGTCCTCGCACGGGAATCCGTAACGGCGAGTGTAAGAGGGCATGAACGGTACGGGCACTACAATTGTAGAGTGCGACTTGTGGGAATTTGAGACGAGCGGGAGGCGAGCACGGATAGCAAGTGGTTAAGGCAACCGCTCGCCCGAAGCGGGAGACCCGGCCCAGCTCACATTGTCAGTTGTCGCTATTGTTTAATTTCAATACCCTAATGCAGCCACTGTCAATACTTTCCTTTCTAATCCTTCTTCCTTCCCCTCCTTCATGAAGAAGCTGCAAAAGACAGGTTTATTGGAAGAAATCTCAGGATGTACAGTCCATCAAAAAAGAAAGCAACTAACACTGGATCCTTACCACATGGGATTGATAGCGGACATCTAAGTAGATCTAAAGGAGAGCAACAAGCTTCAATGCATGTCTCTTTTTTGAAGCACGAAAGCGTCATGGAGGTAATAGGCCAAATCCACTGGCAGACATTGCAAGAAAGGCGTTCTGCATCATGTTATGGGATATTGTCAAAGTTCCGAGAGTGTTCGTTTCTCGAAGAGACAACCAATACACTGCTTCCTCCTGCGTATTTCTCGCGAAAAAATATATAAATAAAAAAAACACGACGATAAAATTAGAGTGATTAAAGACCATACGGCTTCAGTCTTTTCCCCGCGAACCATACACGACTGGACCAGGAAAAATATTATTAAGTGAGCGTGGTCCAGTAAGTATTCTTCGCCGCAGACTGTGAAGTGACTTGCATATTATAGATGTAGAGGAGTCATTCATATTTCTTTCTCCCCAACCAAGGTGCAACTGCCAGCCTAAGAAAAATGTCGTCTATCTTATACGTTATTACCAACGTATGTGTAGGCCTACCAGCACTTTATTCATCGGGCAACCACTGTCAAAAAGACTAATTTTCTTCACAATAAACCACTGAGACTGTCAAAAGTTCTTCATTCAGAACGCACGACCGGATTTGCAAAATGAATTTGCATCCTCAGGTGCTTATTTCCTATGTATAAGATAAAGGAAATACAGAAATCAGAATTTAACTTTATCAACCTGGTAAAGTACATACCAGTTGCGTGTGTTCTGAATAAAGAATTTTTAACAGTCGCAGCAGTATATTGTGAAGAATATGTGTACCATCTGTAACACCACATCGCGACCATAGCATTAGAATCACCATATTCCAACATTTTTCATCGTTAAGTAATTTTAATTATTTGTTTAGGGGCAGAAATTTCTCATTTTTTAACATTTTTAGTAAATTCAAATTAGATCAGAGTAATTTAGAATAACAGTATCCAGGGAATACGTAGGTCAAAACACCTCGTATATGAAAGATCATTTGTCAGGTTGCTATTATAAATAGTACCCGCAGTACTCTCTCTCTCTACGTTACTTGCTCTCTGTTAGATCTCAAACTGCATAATCTCTATGTGATAGCTGTCCGTGAATAGTTTCAAAGTATCATACGCGGTTTATTTCCAAGACAGGAAAGATCCCGAGAAAAAGTATTTATTTATTAATAGAAACTGTCATATCGTGAGCATACACGAATGTGTACATTATCTTTGGACTTTGATCGGGATAGGCTAGGACGGAAGAATTAGTAACTTCTGCCTCCCGTAATAAACATTAATATTCGTGATTTTGGAATTTGAACTTATTGTCAAGTTTAATGAAATAACTTGTAAAAAAACGTAACTGGAAGAGTTAAACTTCGTAAGCAATGTAACTGGATTCAGAGACTTTAATATAAATGAGACTTTGACGAAAATAATCACGCATTGTGAACTCATAAAGTGTTTTCTGTGAAAGTGATTTTGTTGTAAATATTAAATTCAAAATAGAGAATCTGTGATACTTAAACAAGTCTTAAACACTTATTGAAGTATTTAGTTCCCTAATATTGTCCAAGAAGATTCTAAAAGTGAACATATATCTGAAATTTGTTATGAATCAGTTAATATGTGAAAGAAAATATCTAACACTTTTGATCAGAAGAAACGTCTAATGAAATTTTTTCTAAAGAATAATTCGATAGAAAGGAATCGGGTACAAATAATATCTTTTGTGACGGGCTTCAAACTGTCTGAACTACCGGGACTCAATGATTCAATTTTTTTCGGTTTATTAAATCTCAGCCCCTGAGAAACGGAATTTCATGCTCAAACACTATAAAAAGTCTTTCATTTTAGATGATACACAGAACCAATATTTACAGTATGAAAAATTCAACAAAGACATAAATTTTATTAATTACGAAGAAGTACCAGGTCTACCAACTTAAATTTCTTACTGAGGTGCCAAATAAAATGTTGAACCCATCCATCCTCTACAACTGTGAAAGTCAAGCCGAATCTACAGCTTACAGGTCACAAGCTAAAACCAAAATACAAGACAACCAACGTGAAGCCCCTCTACGAGTCACACATCCGAAACTGTCAATCGCATCGAAATCTCTGTACACCGTTATACAATCTAATTTTCTTGCCCTGTGATGGCTCTTTAAAGTGGAGAAACTTCGCTTCCAGTTCGGCAGCCGCGATGTGAACGTGACGGCGAGCTGACAGCTCGCGGGAACGGCAAACTGATTTCCAGTGGCTGCTTCTTTCCGGTAGCCGTACGTGGGACCCTGCCTGGTAGCGCGTGGGTGGCGAAGAGGCTGCCCGTGTTCCAGGGTGCTCGACTCTGCAAACACGGAGCGCGGACCGCCGGCGACACGCGACACTCCCCCAGCTACACGTCTCCTCCTACAACGAGGCCGGCCGTGCCCACAGATCACGGCAGGCAGGTACCGTCCCTCGCTTGTTTGTTGACTTTGTTGAGCAGCAGAACCGCGTAGCGAAAGAGGTTCGGCAGGTATGCAAATCTGGACGGCGTGGGATAACGTATCAGAGCAAAATGTGCAGTTACCTAAAACGGTGGCAGAACACGGCTTCCGCCAAATGGGTTCCGTACCACATGCGAATTCATTGCCTTCTGACTTACCAGCAACGGAAAGGCATGAAACTATGAGACCAGAAACTGGCTGGTGCTAGGTGAAGTCATCCACCTATAACGAAAAACTTTTAATATTAGTAATTTTTTCGAATTATAAGCTTTATTTCTGCAAGCTTTACAATCAGTAATTTACACTGTGATCCAGGAAATTCAAACTACCAATATTTTTATGAAAGTGAATGTGAATTTCCTTGTCGTTTGTTAGGCTTTCATGACTTAACAACTGAATTGATCATCATGAAATTTTGCATACATATTGTCAGGGACACAGAAAAGGACATAGGGTTCTTTCACACGGAAAAAGTACTATCCACGAGTACATATAAGTACGAATTAACGTTTTTCCGTTTGATAATATACAGATTTGGTCTGATCTTGATGAAATTTTTCATACTTTACTTTTGAAACACGACGAAGATCACCGTACATAAGATTTCGAAAGATGCATGCGGAAGGTATCTCACAACAGACTTCGATACCGTTTGACAGGTCACAACCAAAGTTGGCACCTGTGCGAGTGTCTTCGCAGAGACGGTTTTTATTCTCCACACTGAAAAGGTGCCAGCTTACACACCGATGTCCCTTTTAACGAGAATAGGAAGGGAGGAAGATTAGTGACTGACGCCCCGTCGACAGCGTGGTCATTGCAGGCGGAGCTTACGCTCCGGTTGTTTGCGTACGGATAGGGAAGGAAATCAACCGTGCCCTTTGAAAGGAACCATTCCGGTATTTGTCTGGAGTGATTTGGGGAAATCACGGAAAACTTAAATCTGGCTGGGCGGAGGTGGATTTGAAACATCATCGTCCCGAATGCGAGTCCAGTGTGTTGCCACTGCGCCACCTCGCTCGGTAACGAGATTTGTTAGCACACTACCATTGTGCTGGATGATCAAATCAAAATTAGTTCGATTAATAATCTTGCAGAAAGTATTATGCCAATTACTTGCTGCAGCACGAAAAAAAATTATTAACCACACACACACACACACACACACACACACAGCATGTATTGCCTCGGGGCTCCGTGAAATGTGGCTGCGCTTCGTAAACAAGTTGGCTTTGTTATATCTCAGGGGTGCCAACCACATCCGCTCCAGTGTCCCCAATTACTTTTGTTCAATGGCATATAAATATTGCCGGCAGGAATATGTTTAGTGAACGCAACATAGTTTCTAACTAACTAGAGTTTACTACAGATCGCTGTTCAATATATAGGCCTATTCTTGACTTCAGTGAGTGACCGAGTTACTTTAAAGGCGCCATGTTAAGAAAATGAAACGAAGACCCTCAGCCTTGGCTTAATGATCGTTAAAACTGGCAGAAATACGAAAAAAAAAAAACAAAAAAAAAAAACAACAAGAAATTTAAAGTTCAGCGACAAGCTTGAATTTTACCAAGTCTCATAACAACTGATCAGTCCAACTCTAAAACCTGGCCCAAACAAGTACAAGTTCCAAGCCACTGCTTCGTCGCCTACGTCTTAACATTTTCGTCAGGAAAACCACACTGCCCCTTCAAACAAAATGGCCGCCCTTAAATGCTCTCGGCACTGCTACTCTGAAATTAAATAAACTTTATTTCTACATAAAATTTATATTTTTGCACTTAATATGCATAAGAAAAATACATGCAACACCTCTATTTAGGCTGAAATTTTCCGCTAAATTTGAATTTTTCACAGTTTCCCTGTAGATGTTTTAGTTTTAATATTATTGGAAATTATGTGGACTTCATAAAGAATTTTTCTATTATTTAACTTTATTTCGGGTACTAACCAATAATTGATTTAATTACGGTATTATCTAATTTCTTATATCTACTTTACCGAACTGCCGCTTATTTTATAGTTTACTATTTTCTTAATCAAAATTCAGTTTTGATTGATTGATTGATTGATTGGTGACATAGGGCGCTCAACATCGTGGTAATCAGCGCTCGTGCTCAAACTTTAACGGACGGAAGAAAATGACGCATGTCGGAGGGACTTGCGAAATATAAAAGCACACCTACAGCTGTAGGGATAGCTTAAAACAACTCTTAAAAGGACGAAAACTAATGACAAAACGTTGACAGATATATGTGGCCCGGAGACTACTTAAAAATAAAGGGTGACCGAGCCACTCTAACACGTATTAAAATCTCACACCCAGTATTTTGGGAAGTAGTCCAGAGATAGCACAAAATCTTAGATCACGATCCACAGACGCCTCATCGTCAGCTAAAATAGATTTCAGGTCCTGTGAGAGACCCAAATTTGCCCTGATACCAGCAAATAAAACGCATTCTGTTAAAATATGTCGTACTGACAGTTATGTCCTACATCTGCCACACTGCGGTGTTCTTCAATGCGTAAAAGGAAACCGTGTGTCAGTGGGCAATGACCTATTCGGAGACGAGTGAGGCGACTTCGTCAGCTCGTCGAGGGCGGAAGGACGTACGCCATGGGCGGACTGAGGATTTTACCGCGCGTAGTTTATTGTCCACCACATCAAAAATTCAGCCGTTTAGCCACACACACACACACACACACACACACACACACACACACACACACACACACATATATATATATATATATATATATATATATATATATATATATATATATATATGAATTTTGAAAAAAATGTCTACCGTGGAAATGTCTTACAAATCAAATGTTTCTGATATGTCGCATTTTGCACCTCTTAAATATTGTAGAAAAGACATTTTTTTATATATGCACCAAAGCTTATATAAAAAATTTCTTTTGTTACAAATCAAGTGTCAAATGTTGAAGCACACAAAGAAAAGTGCATTCCCTTTGAAAAGATCATATCCTACGCTATTGGCATATTTATAAAAGAATACATTTTACACTTGGGTATTGTTATACAAACAACTTTTCATTTCTCCTGAAAATTTACTTTGGTGGATATGGCCTTTTAAAAATGAGTGATTCAGTTATATGCTGATATATTAAATGACATAGATTTCGTTTCCGTAAAGTTTCCGGATAATGAAAAGAAGCTTCATATTTCGGTACGATGAGAAGGTACTTAAAATTTTTTCGAGACTGTGTATGTAAGTTGTATGATCTTTCGGCCGAAAGAAGAGACACCGTACTTATCTACACTGATCAGTCAGAGCATTGAGACCACTGCCTAGCTGTCGGTATGTCCCCTTTGGCACGGCTAACAGCTGCGTCTTGGTATGGAAACACAGAGGCGTTGGTACGTCGCTGAGGAAGTTGGCACCAAGTCTATACACACAAGTCACCTGACTTCCGCAAATTCCGGCAAGGTTAGTGAAGAGCTCTGACGCCATAACAGATGCGTTCTACTGGGTCCATAGTTGGTCAGTTGCGAGTCAGCATAGCAATTGCAATTCCCTACGGATTTCCTCAAATCACTCCATCACACTCCTTACCTTATCACATGGCACATTACTGTTGACAACTGTCACTGTCGTTGGGATACATGGTAGACATGAACTACTGTACGTCGACTGCTATCAGTGTACGATATTTCATGACAGTCGTGTTGTTTTTAATTTCTACTGAACCCCTGGCTTCCCAAACGAATGTGCTAATTGAGCCGTCGCCAGCTTGTCTCTCTCCTGCAGTACAGGTGTCTTCCCCAGCCAGATGACGGATTCGAGCTTTCACCTAAGCCTGATAATAGGGATGGCGGCCCATTGCTTCCACCTGTGGACGTAGTTTCACCTTGGCTTCACCATATGATGAAACTCACGACAGCACTGCTCGAACACCCGAGACGTCAGCAAGTTTTCGAAATGACTGACCCCTCAGTCAAAGACAGATCACATTCCATCCTCATTCTAGAAACGGACAGCACAGTCTTGCAATGAGCATATACCAGACTATAAGTCATTGTTCGTCTTAGTCTCGAAGCAAATTACACACAAGTAGTCAAATCAAATGTTTGTAGAGCTTATGGGACTTAACTATGGGGTCATCAGTCCCTAAACGTACAAACTACTTATGAACTAATACTAAGGTCGGCACAAATATCCATGCCCGAGGGGGGATTCGAACCCCCAATCGTAGTGGCCGTGCAGGCCGTGGCTGGCGCGCCTCAGACAAGTAGTCAAGTACATAAAAGTTTTTGTCAGTACGACATGTTTTCGCTCTAAATTACCCATTTTCAAATACTGAAAACTAAGGGAGCCCGTATTAAAGTAAGACGCACGAATTCGACGACTCACAAACCAACTATGCAATGCACTACACTAATACATACAGAAATTATGCTGCCAATAGGGAATGTCATCAGTATATATGGTTTGCCATCATATCTGTCACCACGTTTAAAGGAAAACTTACTTATGCTATGATACACTAATAGACAAAAAGGCTGCTGCTCTCACATACCAAAGATCTTCTCTAGTCGTGGTGGAATGGCCGAATGGTCTAAGACGCCATGCTGCAGAGCAGACGGTTGGTCCCCATCAGCGGTTTGAGTCCTCCCCACGGGCATGAATGTGTGTTGTCCTTAGGTTACTTTAAGTAGTACGTGAGCCTACGGACTGAAACCACAGTAGTTAAGTCCCATAGATTTACAAACATTTGAACTTTTTTTTTCTTTATAATCAATGCAATGAAACTGTCAGCGGTGACCTACTATAATATTGCCCTGGCATCTAAAATATTACGTGTATGATTCGTCCTCTAAAATCAAATTCACTTCATACGGAATACTACCGAAATTGATAAGCAACACTAAAATCTCAAGTTATAAATTAAAACTGAAGAAAAGACACTTCTTCTCAAGGAGGAGATTGCTAAAATGAGACCAGTAATGTCCCATAGACAGTTCTTCTCATTTAGCACTTTGTTAGAATCCGTGCTTGAAGCACAAATATATCTCAATTTCCGTCAAATTAGATAGCAACCATACTTCGGCCTCGAAGTGAATTAACAACATGACATCATTGATGCTACGCAACGAATGTTGTTCGATCTTGAGGTACTTGACTACAGCTGTTGAGCTATTCTATTTAATATTGTGTTATTTAAATCGAACTCCAAAATTTCGTACTTTTTGCTCCACATTCTTCATTTCGCAATCCTTGACATTTGATTCCGCATACTCCCACTTTCTCCATCCTTTTCTTCCCTGCATCAATCTTCTGTTTCAGAGTCTAGTTTGTTATCGGTCCTAAAGGCAATTTTTACCACACTGGCATAACTATATTTCTGTGAAGTTTTCTCCGTTTGTTGGTTTCTCCAAAATGTGGGCTGAAATGGAAAAAATTGCGATGACTTAGAGATTAGTAAAGCGATTTTAATGTTTTTTTTTATTTCAAAGTACCTTCTGATAAAAGACGAAAATCTTCCTATGTAATAATAAATAAAATAAACTAAACAAACACAGACAAAAATAAAATTATAACGACAAATACATTAATAATAAAATAGACTGAGCAACAAAAGAATCTTTCCTTTACTCTTTGAACAGGTTGAAACAATAAATTGTGTTCTGAAACACGAAAAGAAAATTATGAGAGGCAAGGGGGGGGGGGATACCCTAATCAAGCAGCGAGAAGAGATGTAAATCTGGCTGTGCGACCTCCACGCCGGCGGTTACGGTCAATAAACATTTTTAACGTGCTTTGTTTTATTCGTCACTAGCGGCTAAACCCAGTATTGCGCAGGAATAATTGCACTTTTATAGTCTAATATTTGAAACGAAAATGAAAACTGAATAAAGATTTTACCTTTATGCATTCATGAAAACAGCTTAGAAATTAAGAAACAATAAAACAAAGAAATATGCATAATTATAAAATTATAAGTGCAGTATCCAAAGAAAGAAAAACAGTAATAAATACAATTAATGTATAAGATAAATTAATTAAAGAGTCCGCAATTTTTTATTTTTAAAATGACCAGTTTCGGCAACAATCTATTGCCATCTTCAGATATAATCCACTGTAAATAAAATACAGACGATACTGTGTTAAAACCAGATGTCAGAACTACATATTACTGTTTAAAAATGAAGAATAAAAAGCGTTGCATTACCCATTTGGCTGTTGCTGGTGTTCACGAGCAGCGACGTTCCATCACAGTCAATTAACTGTTGCTGATGGCTGAGTTGCCATGGGTTAAATAGTTAAAACTCGCGCGCGGGTAGCTTCATGACGTCAGCGCCAGCCAATGGGAATTGTCAGTCATAATAAGTTAGAATTAACGAATACAGTTTAATATGTATAATCATTTTTACATTAACATTGTAAAATATTACAAACAGTGCTCAAAACCATTAAAATCATTTAAAACGATGGCTCATGTTATCGTCGTCTGGTGTTCAGGGTTGATGACGTCAGGGCCGCCGTTTCTATGGCACCAATGCTGCTTTCAGTCACAGATGTTTGAGATAGACATACGTTGCCATGTCGATTATATTTGATTATTGAAGTGCACGTGGAACACAGCAGACATTTGTGTCATCTGCTGACGTCTGTTAGTGTCGCCAGAGGTGTCTTTTTCATAAAGATGTTACTGTACGATGGCTGTCTGCGGTTGTCATTTTATGGCGTCGGTTGGTACCGTTGGGAACGTCGTTTCCAAGGGGTTGGTGCATTATAACAATTATCACATAAAGGACCATTAAATAGGAGAGATAATCAGTACTATGATAATGAATTAGCAGTAAAAGCAGCCATCCTTTAAATGACAGCTTAGAAAAGATCTAAGAAAGCTTTTCCACGAAAATCCAACTGTTCATTGATTATTTTTGAAGTAAGTAAATATTTCTATTTCTTCCAAGGTGTTTAATAGCAAACCTTTAGTTGTGTGAAGAACCTTAAGAATTGTAAGAAGTGTAATATCACTTTCAGGTTTTTTGTCGTTCATGAGGTGTTGTCCAAAAATCGATCTTTTCCTTGAAGCACCTGAAATGTGTTCTTTTAATCCTGTCATGAAGTCGCACCCTGTCTGTCCAACGTACACCTTGTCGCAGACTGAACACGTCAATTTATACAACCCTAAGCCAAAGTAAAGTTTATTGGTTTTCCCGATAGTATGCCTCAGTTTGTTAGAGAGCAGATTTGTGGCAGAGAAGGCAATTGTTATATCAGTATTTCTGATGACTACTGGCGTAGTACCTGCGTTAAGGCTGCAAACTGTAACATTAGTGATGAGACGTGGTGCTGGTTCGAGACCCGCCAAATGTAAATATATTCTTTCTCATATTCGGGTTTCCTAATAGTCTGAAATAGTTTCTTATTAATCTGATAGAAGTATACTGTATAATATTCGTTACTATGTAAACGTAGTGCGCATCCTCTAAGGTATGAGTTCGTTGGATTCCTTTTCATTTACAGGATTGTTCGCACCTTACTTAGAGTGAAATACGCTCTTTATTGTTTTATGTCTTGTAATTTTACACGTTCTGTAGATTTTAATACCTAATAGTAACACTGAGCGAGGAAGAATCACCTATAAGTTTCACTAAAAAATGAGACTGTTGCGATATTGTTTATGTTATGTGAAGGCCTGTTTTAATTTTATATCGCAAAGTTTGACACTTACTGACATAACATGCAACTTTTCTAAGAGTCTTATGTTCATGACGAACATATTCACAAATGCGCAGAAATATGCGTCGTAGTAGAGGTAAAGCAGGAATTCCATTCTGCGATTGTAGGCTTTCCCGGCGTATACTGCTGATGATCTCTCGGGTCTCCAGCAGGGTGGCGGCGTTGATGGATCGCGACGTTTCGGGAAGTGTCATACTACCCATCTTCAAGCGTGATGAGCGGGGGGTGGGGAAGGGGGGGGGAGGCACCACGGGTATAAAGATCCCCGCTCTCCGCTCATCTCTCCACTTCGCTTGAAAGATGGGTATTATGACACTTACCGAAACGTTGAGATCCATCAACGCCGCCACCCGGCTGGGAGACCCGAGAGATCTTAATCAGGAATTGCATTGCTTTCGTTTGGTAAACAGTGTGATTCCAGGATCTGACGCCGTCACAGCTGTCGCTGGAGCGCGCTGAAGCCGCGTCTAGCTCGTTGAGGCACACGTCCGACTCCGAGCGTTCAGCCGCACGTTGGACTCGGCACGTTGACCGCACACGTTCAGATACAAGCTCCGTGTGCCGGCGCCTTAAGGTAGGTAATCCAACAACGTGTGCTATCAGCGACAATAGTAGATTCCATTGCATAGTGTCTTCACAGCAGTGTTGCCACTATTTAAGTTCCAACCTTCGTATTTGGTAAAAAAAAATTGTAAAAAAGATTAGCATGGACTAACAAAACACGCGGATCCTATATGATCTTATCCCTTTCCCCCACCTCCAAAAATTCCTTGAACATCTCCGCATCCTATACACCTCTGGCAGAATATAATCTCGGCACCCATTTTCTCTTTCCTATTCTCCAGAATCCCGGGCCTCTGCTACGCCTTTACCAGCATGTTCCTCCCTTTCTCCACCTCCATACTCTCCACATCCTATCCGAGGGTAACTTCCATCAGCTTTCTCTCCCGGATGACGCCCCCCGTCCTGATATATAGCCCTCCTATCAAGCTTGTAGATTAGTGCCACGTCCCCCCTCCACCCATCATTTTCCCTTCCTCCGCTTGTATCCCCCCCCACTCCCTTTGAGTCTTTCCATCCCAACCCATTCCTACTCCGCCCCCTCCCCTCCTTTTCTGCCAACCGCACTTCCCTTCCCCTCCCCTCTCCACTGCGGGGCCTGCTCAGTGATTTTAATTCTGTGTCGGTGATTTTAAGTGTGCAGTGACTTAGTGCTTTTAAAACATCAGCAACCGCCGCACAGGCAGAACATAGTGTTGCCATGTGTTTTAAATGTGTCTCTTCGTCTCGTCGGCATCGCTCCGTTTCCTTCAACATGAACGTTTTATACACCGTGTTTTTTAAGTTCTAAATATGTACATTTTATCATCCTTTTTCACAGTCGTTATCACTCCACCCATTTCTCACACCGTGTGTATTTTTAAATTTATGTTGCCATATTTGTTTGCTCTCGGCTGAAGAGCAGCATGTTCACTGCTGACAGCCTGCCCCTTCTAGTGGTTTTAAGACACAATAAAGGAAAAAAACGAACAAAATAGTTAATCTAACTGTCCTGTATTTTCTGCTTAAATTACATTGTAAACACAGTATGGGTAACAAATAACTATGAAATTTTAAACTAGCACGCGACTGTAAAATATCTGTGGTTCGGGGGTGGGTAGTCTCTGATGTAGACTTGCTCATAATAGTTTGCGATCGGGAGTGCTCACTTTAGTTCGCGGCTCTGTCGCGAACTAGTTCATTCTTTTAGTTCGTCCGCTCCCAGTGACGGCTGAGCGACGTGATCTGCGCATGCAGGTGGAGGGAGAAGTTCCCCCACCTGCTCGAGCCGCTAACGATATCACGCAAACCAAGAGAAACAGTTTGTGGATAATTTCTCTCGTTTAAGTTTAGAGTTATCTTGGCATTATGGAATTTATTAGTCACATATTGCAGAGTGCAGAATACTTCAAAACAGAAATTTTGTAGCGCTGAACTATGTAATCTAGCAGGCAGACGCTCACCTCGAAATGGCTCTCTTCAACCGAAGGCAAACACGTGATTTTTAATTCCGCTGCGCGTCCTCTCGCTATTGCCCGTCGGTCTTCGGAAAACAATCCAACGAAATAAGAAACGAGATACGTTTGGCATAATAATTCGCGACCGCTAAGGCATGTTTTAGTTCGCGACCGATTGCACATATTTTAGTTTGCGAGCGATCGCGCATATCTTAGTTCGCGACCGATCGCTCATATCTTAGTTCGCGACCGGTAGCTCTCCTTTTAGTTCCCAGCTCGGCCGCGAAGTAGGTCGCTCTTTTCAGTTCGTTCGCTCTTTTTGACTTTTGATACCGCTACTAAAAGAGCTCTTTTTTTGTTATGACAGCTTTTGCATATAATGATCAGTGTTGCCCAAGCGTGTGCTGTTACCAGTATTTTTTGTGCAATTAGACATTAAATACTTAAGCGAATAAACCAGTTATTTACACGAATGGGTGACACAATGATATTCAACTACTGTGCATACAGAGTACTCGTAGTATTTTATTTTTAAAATGGATTTATTTATTTAATAGGTCATTGAAGGAAGATTACCTACAAATCACGCGATGCTGTCCGCTCTCGCGTCCTCTCGCTGTTCCCCGTCAGTCTTCGGAAAAGGAACGGACGAAGTAACAAGGGGAGGCCGCCAATAGTGAAATTCAGATTCGATTCATACTGCGCATAATGGAAGCTCATGGCCAGAGGTGTAATTTGGCAAAACACCAAGATGCACTTCTCAGAAGTTGTCAAGAAAATGGACAATTAAAAAAAAAGCCGTTGCGGTGAAATACTCTCTACGATCACTACGATGAGTAATAGTGTACAGAAGTGTAGTGGTAAGCGCTCGGGTTCGTAATCCGAAGTGTGTGTGTGTGTGTGTGTGTGTGTGTGTGTGTGTGTGTGAAGACAATAACATTTGAAGTTCGAAGTCGCCAGCTTTTCCACGACAAACGACTTTCAAACAAGTTATTATATGCAACTGGCGACTTCGAACATCATTACGTATAGTGTATGTCAAACCTGACGAACGATAGAACAATTTTTCAGAATGCCGATTAGGTGTGTTTCCCAACAGATAATTAAAAAAAAACAATTGTTCTTGTAAAAACGCATCGTTTATCAGATGTGCTCGATGTCGCACTGTTTACTGCTTTGCATATTTCTATGATAACTATCACTCTGATTAGCGTGAAATAATAAAAAAAGTTTGACTTACACTATACGTATTTGTTTCGGAATATGGTTTATACTTCTTCCGTTAACTATACGTGGTAAACATTATGAAGACAATTAATAACATTTGTGAAATACAACTTTGTTTGCGGAAAAGATAATGATATTCGAAGTCGCCAGTTGCATATAATAAGTTGTTTGAAAGTCGTTTGTCGTGGAAAAGCTGGGGACTTCGAACTTCAAATGTTATTGTCTTCATACACACACACACACACACACACATATATATATATATATATATATATATATATATATATATATATATATGTGTGTGTGTGTGTGTGTGTGTGTGTGTGTGTGTGTGTGTGTGTACATTTGAATTACAAAAAACAAATAATGAAACAAAGTTGCATGCCGCGAGATTCGATCCGGCAACCTTCGGATTATCAGCCCGAGCGCTTACCGCTGCGCCACGCGTCTGTACAACATTACTCATTGTAGAGATCGCAGAGAGTATTTCACCGCAACGGCTTTTTTTTTAATTGTCAATTTTCTCGACAATGGCTGGGAAGTGCATCTTGGTGCTTTGCCAAATTACACCTCTGGCCATGAGCTTTCATTATGCGCAGTATGAATCGAATCCGCCGAATTTCACAATATTGGCGGCGTCCCCTTGTAAGAGGCGAGGGATGTGCGAACTAGTTGGCGTAGTTCGCCTGTGGGAGCGCTCTTCCGAACTAGTTCTTTCGCGAACTTCACAAGACTACTCTGCTGGCAGGTCCAGGGCGCGTAATGGGACGTGTGAGCCACGAGCGGAGCACGCAACGGGGAGTGGCCTCAGCCTGGCGGCGGACCGCGGCCGGCACGGCGCAGCTTGGCGCGGCTTGGCGCATTATCCCTTGTGCGGCCGGCTCCCGGCTGTCATTAGGGCAGGCGTGTCATTAGCTGCCCGCCTGCACGCGCGCCCTTCTCCTGCAGTTGCCGCTCCGATGGGCGCTCACAAACGTCTAGCCACGCCACGGCGAGGTGCGGGCTGTCGCCGCGGCACAAACAGCCGAGCACTTCATTAACTCGGACAGCCGCTGCGCTACTTTCAGCCGCGTGCTGCTCCGACCCTGAGAGGCAAATAAGTGCGCAAGCCAACCAACAGGGCACTCCAATGGGGAGCAATTGCCAAATGGCAGGCTTAATTTCACGGAAACAGCCCGGCGGCAGGCGATAATCAGTAGCCGCCGTAACAATGTTTGTAACGGATGGAGCAAGGACGTTACGTTGCGAAAGGGGGGGGGGGGTGGGGGTTGGGGGTCCAGACCCCCGCTATCACCTATCATGCTAAGGACAACACACACACACACACACACACACACATACCCATGCTCGATGGTGGACACAAACTACCGAAGGGAGCAATTGAAATAAGACACCACCTACGTACCTAGGTATCGTCTATTGAAACTGAATGATACTGTTATCGGCCATACGCCGAAAAAGGGATACGCACTATCGACACTCAACAAAGTCATCTGTTGTTGTTCTGGTCTTCAGTCCGGAGACTGGTTTGATGCAGCTTTCCACAATACCCTATCCTGAGCAAGCCTCTTAAATTCCACATAAGAACGGCAACCTACATCTGTTTGAATCTGCTTACTGTATCCATCTCTTCATCTTCCTTCTCGGTTTTTACCCCTCCCCCCCCGACACTTCCCTCCAACGCTAAATTCACGCTGGCCGCGGTGGCCGAGTGGGACTAAGGCGCTCCAGTCACGGTCTTCACGGCCACTACGGTCGGGGGTTAGAATCCCCCCTCGAGCATGGATATTTGTGCCGTCCTAGTTCGTAAGTAGTTCATAAGTAGTTTGTAAGTTTAGGGACTGATGACCCCGTAGTTAAGTCCCATAAGCTTCACAAACATTTGAACATTTGAACCAAACTGCGTGGTCATCAGTCCGTAGCTTACAAACAACTTAAACCTAGGTAAACGAACCTACGGTCGAACACACACACCCATGCCCCAGGGAGGACTCGAACCTCCACGGCGAGCAACCGCGCGCTCCGCAGCGAGACGCTATAGACCGCTCGGCTACTCCACGACGGCTATCATACTAAGTACAATACACACACACACACACACACACTCGTGCTCGATGGTGGACACGAACCTCCGAAGGGAGTAAATGAAATAAGACACGACCTAGCTACCGTGTAGTGAAACTGAATGATATTGTTATCAGTCATACGCCGGAAAAGGGATACGCACTATCGACACTCAACAAACTCATCTATTGATTTTAACTATCGATAAATCGATAACAGCATCGGCTATCGCCTAGTCCTCCTTTAGTCAAAAAACTGTGTGTAGAACTTAAGGGTCTTAACTACGGGTTCATCAGTCCCTAAGCTTACAAACTACTTATGAACTAGCTAAGACTAAGGACGGCACAAATATCCATGCCCGAGGGGGGATTCCAACACCCGACCGTAGTGGCCGTGCAGACCGTGACTGCAGCGCCTCAGTCCCCTCGGCCACCGCGGCCGGCCTTCTTTAGCCGTTGTCCATTGTTGGCCTTATTCCATTACTGCTATGTTAAGCATTACAGTGGAATGCTGCCGCTGCCGTTTATTTCAGGGGGAAATTTTTTTTCAGGGGGGAGTTTAGGGAGATTCTTAGGGAGGAAAAAGAAGTGTCGAGGGATTTTTTGGGGAAGAAGTGTTTTTTTGCATTTAATATGTGTGTAGCAATCGGTAGACTTGTTGCCATAGTGAATGCATATGTTCATTGCCAACTGTGCAGCGTATTGTCAGCCTGTGTTGACTACACTGTCGCTCTTATGTCGCGCTGTTTTCATTGTTTCTTCAGTTCATGTTGCCTGCACTATTTACTTACAGCGCACGGAGGCGGCGCATATTTTCCCTCTGTGCACCCCCATCCCGTCGCTCAACAATACTAGGTTTTTTTTCTCTCTCTAGTAGTAATGGACTGGTATTTCCCGAGGACACTGCTCTGAATTGCCGCTAAGTCACGTGCTATGATCGGCAGTTTAGTGCGTTAGCGATCATTATGTTGTGTTGGTGATCCATCATTATTTTACTTTAATGGCCAGCTCAAGTTGTGATGTAAATGCATTGTTTTAGTACTCAAAATGGCTACCAAAAATAAAAGAAAGTATGTATAAAAGTATGCGAAGATCTTGGAAATGGACCTTTTGCTGAAAAGTAAGATTGTAATTATTTCTTATTATGAGCTATCTTTCGGTATGTGAAAAAGATGGCGGGAGAGAGAGAAAAGTCTCAAAATCAAGAATTTTTGTGTTGTTTTTTCGTTTCCTGTTATTTTTTTTTTTAATCGGAAAGTAGTTAGGCTGCAGCGCCTACCTGCCGCCAGCCCTCCCCCCTCCCCGGTTGCTTTTTTAGGGGGATTTCTTCTAATTTATAGGGATTTTATAGTAAATTTAGAGGGAATCTTTATTGCAGAGTTGGCAACTCTGGTTTATTTCTTTTGTGCTGTTAAGATAAGTTTCCAATTATAAGTAAGTTCATAACAAGAAAAAAAGAGAAAAACCGATTTTCATTTGTCCACTAGCGTTATGGTAAGTTAAATACGTACTACTATAATAGCTTATTTATCTATTTACAGCAGTGGAGTCGTTATTTGGAGTGGCAATATTTCAGTATATCATAAGGCATCTTACTCAATATTTGTAATACTTTTTAAAGCTAGGGTTAAGAGTAATATTTTATCTGGAGGATGCATACGTTGCAACGCCAACGCAGATTTTGCGAAACACCAACCTACAATTAGCAACACTGATATTGTTAATTACATTAACAGACTCTATTCTCGACAAATTAAATAGTGTTCAACTGGCACTGTTAATCTTTAGTTTTCAATAATTTTTGAATGTATTCTCTGTAAGAACAATGATTAAGGAACGAATCTGTCTGGACAATGAGGATAATGAAGTTTATAACTCTAGTTCACAATTAGAAAGTTTTCGCTATTGAAAAATTAGCACTACTACGCTGGGTAGCTGTACATGCTAAATATGTTAAACTGGTCTGATCTTACTTCTTTTGTGTGCGAGATAGTGCTGCTGATAAGACTATGGGCACACAACAATTGGCAAACATCGTCTCTTCTCAGCGACGAATCCAAATTCTAGTTTGGGACCACAGCATTCCTCTTAATGCATACTTGTAACCATACAAAAGAATAGTATTGCCTGTTCGCCGTTTCCTGTTCTCGTGCCAAGCCAACACACGCACCTCGTCACATACTTTTACGAAGCACCATTACGCGCACCTTTTTACTGTTACGTCCGTCCTTGTCCAGCGATCAACATGGACTTTTTGTTTAGCTGCGCGCCTCCATGTTAGCAGCGATAATACTCCCTATCCACAGATGACTTTATACAGTAGCAAAGCGCTTGCTAAACCAGCGTGTCTACTTCTTTACGAAATTTGTCTTGACGCATATACAGAGTAAAAGAAAATTCTAATTACATCCAATTAATAAAAGGTAACAAATATATAAATAATTACATGAGTAGAAATAACAAGAAAAATTAGACCATTACATTATAGCAGATGCTGTATACACATGAATGACATACAGCGTTGGTCACTGTGTTGTTGTGTCACAACGTGACTATTGCAACCAACATCACTGAACAATTGACACTTCACATTCAACCTGTGTGTCAATTCGCAGACAGGTCCGTCTCGCCACTTTCCTCTTCAAACACTCACTTAGCCGTTGGAAGCACGAATGCGAGGTGCCTGCTTGCTTCAGACCTTGATAATCACATTGAGCATTATGGTTGTAAGCATTCCGGCAGCTGTGTCACCACGCTACCTGTTGGCGGACAGCGTTCATTACCAGTACACCTGCTGTCCCCAAGTTAAATCTGTCGTCATTGGAACAAAATCGACCACCTCCTTGCAGGGCTACTAATTTTCTTTCCGGTATGTAGCTCGATGTGACCAATCATGTTTCATTTTTGGCTGGCTGATTATGTACTAAATGGATGTAGAAACCGAAACTGGATACCAATAATAAAAACAACTTAAAATGCGACGGAAGATCCGATAAACAAATTACTTTCTAGCGGAGAGCAGACATGATGTCGTAAAGCCATTGAATACCGTTCTTTACGCTAATGTCGTGAAATAAGTTCGAAACCCCTCCTCATTGTCCCATAGTGAGGCATGTGATACCATTGAGAGTGATTGAAAGTATTTACACATCCACCAACAGCTATAAGCTTTTTCTATGTCACAATAATCTCATTTTCAGGCCTTGTCAATACCATCCACCCATACATATTAATTGTCACAATGGCAATGTTTACAGGTTTTTTCCCATTTCCTGAACAAACATGTGTCCTCCTCACAAATGTGACAGCAACTCAACCGAGAATGAAAACTCAATAAAGAGATAGGGATTTATATCAACGACGCTATACTTTCGCATAGATAGGCAGTAGTGGTGAACTATGAGAACAAACAATAAACCGCATACCAGAAGCAATTCTAAAATGCTTCACGTAACCAAATAGCTGGCTGTTAAACTCTAATGTCAATCACGTTCGCACCACTTTCTATTCGACGACTGCGTTGCATTTTACTACACGGTTCAAGCATGAAGGACTAATGGCTGCCGTGAACAGTTGACGATTTTGAGTTCTGTCTCAACTCAGTACTCAGGTCAACTGCAAGAATTAGTGAAGTCTGTTCCTCTGTAAGAAAGGCATGTATCTAACGTCTGAACATTGTAAATTTCGCCGGTTTAATAATCTCGCTGGACAGTTGCTGCAGCTGTTGAAAGTTGCAAGGAATAAAATTTTTTAAGAACATTAGTCATAGACTGTTATGAATCACCAGGAGGAGAGACCCTCCCCTACTTCTTCGTAAGTTTTCTGTGCTAACTTCTGATTGAGGCTTCCCATAGACCCACTCGAGAAACTGTGGGGTGTTCAGAATTAAACACAGCGATTTAGTCGAATACATGGATACGAAAAATTAAATGAATTCTCCTAATACGGCTAGGCATCACATTAAACATCTCTCCCATATTCTGGCGTACTGGAAACAGCACCTGCCTTACAGCTTACCTTCGCTGTCAAATGCCATGTTGTGTTTTGTACAAAGGCTTTTTACTACAACTGCTTACCTGTCTTCAGGAACTGAGGCAGCAGTTCCCTCAGACCTACCTGCAGTGAAGGAAAAGCATCCAGCTGTGAAAACAAGTTTACAATCTATCGTAACTGATATTTCCTGTGCCACTAAACAGCTGGTAGGACTACCTTTAGAGATTGTAAAAAAAAATAATAATAGAAAATGCAGCTTGGTAATTACGAAATAAAATTTTCATTTAAAATTTAGCAAATCGATTGCCCTCATTGAATGAACACTCTTAGTGCAGTTTCAAGTCCTGTGATCTACACTGCTAAAATTCTTTACAGTTAAATTATGTAAAAGTCATGTCAGGTGCGATTTACATGTTCGACTTCTGACATATTTAAATATGTTAATTACAGAAATTTTAAGCGGTCTAACGAGGCCCCTGGAGTTGAAATTAGACTGACGAAATGGATATGCTAAATTTTACAACCACCAAGCTGCAGTTTCTATTATTATTAACAGTACTGTAGCGGTTTCGGCACACGACTGTTTTCATACAACACGACTGTAATAAAGTCTAATTCAGTATAAATGCGTTTCGATTTACTTTAAGTATCTTCTGTAGTCAGTTTTTTTCTTTATTACGTAATTTTCCTTATTCTTCCATGGACGTCTGGTAGCTGCATTGTGATATGAAGATGAGTTTTTAAAATAGAATGAAATCTGTTTAAAATTAATAAGAACTTATTAAACTCGGAAGTTAATCTATAATCTATATAGTTGCAAATGCAGATAAAATAGACCATAAAAAGAAAGAAAACACCATCAAAATTTTTGTGTCCCAGCCTCGTCGCCGCTTTTGTGTCTCGTTTCCGTCGTAGGTGTCGGTGGCCGAGTAGAAAGACCGACACAGGAATAAACGATGCACACTTGTGCAGGTAGGTGACCAGCCAGTGGGTCAGCAGAAACTAGAAACACTAGAGTAAATTAGAACGAGACATATATTTCTTAGAGACTTAGTAATACTTAACTTTTCATAGCTCAGTACTGCAGAATACTGATACATAGTTGAGCTAGAGGCCTGCCTAGTGCCTATCCGATAGGCAAGTCTTCACTGGTGCCTATCTGATTCCGAAGTGTTCGCTGGTTCCTATCTCAGTCCCAAGTGAACGATGTCGTTCAGTGGTGGCCACGAGCGGAGTTGCAGCAGAGGGCACTCGTGGCTGTCGTCGTAAGAACGCCGCGCCGTGCGTGCATGGCGGCGCGCGGCGAAAGTAGGTGGCGCGCACTTTATACTTGTGCGACACCACAAAAATACTGAATTAAATGGGCAATCAATGACGCTACAAATAAAGTTTTCTGTTATGAATTGGGACCATATTACACAATTAGGTATGTTATTTCTTTTCCAAAGATGTAAAACAGGCTGAACTTAATGCTCAGCTAATGACATCTTATGTGCACGGTTAGGATTTTTCTTCACGTGAAGACACCATGTTGTGAGTGGTTTTTTGAAGCTTGTCTCTTCTACTCTTTACTCTTGTACGAACTTCGCGCGACGATATATACATGGATTAAGTGAAGACGATTTTTTGTTGAATAAACATAACCACTGACGAGATATCATGATTTGAAGTCCAGGTAGATTTAGCGCAAGCTAGGACTCGTTGGACATCCAAGCAATAATGAATTTGACAGTATTTTAGCTATTAATTATCGCTTCGTTTATTATCATTTAACAAGAGAACCCGGTAATGCTTCGCAATTGCTACTATGCATGGGAATTGTATGCACATCCTAATCTCTTTCTCCCTTTCCTCTCTTTAACCTTCTCTCCGCCCCCTTTCTTTTATAAATCACCTCTACTCGCCCCCCCCCTCTCTACGTCCTACACCATCACCTCACTCCCCGTACATCTCTCGTACCACACTGTATCCATGTCCTCTTTCTCCTCTGCATCTGTTAATGCATTCCTTTCTTTATGCACATTTATTTATGCCTTCTCCCTCCCCTATCGACCTCTGCCTTCCGCTCTCCCTCTTCCCTTTCTACATCCACGCAACCATCCCCCCGGTCTTCGTAATTACCTTCCTCTCTTTTCTTCCCATCTCCTCCCTCTTCTGTATCTGTCTGCTAAATTTTATGGTGATCGGTCAAACAACGCGGAGGTGTGTAGTAAGGTATCCTTCACCATACACCGTACAAAATCTCATGTTTTTCTTCTTTTGAAGGTAAAGTGTGGAACATTTTATCAATATCGGAATAAAACGATAAATTGAAAGTCTGTTGTAAAGTACCCTCTGCCGTGCTCCGTTCGTATTATTATGTAGACGGTGCCATTCCTCTTGTTTTCAGGTAAAAGGTGCAAAGCCGGCCTCGGTGGCCGAGCGGTCTGCGGCGTGACAGTCACGGTCTGCACGGCCGCTGCGGTCGGGGGTTCGAATCACCCCTCGGGCATGGATGTTTGTGCCGTCTTTAGTATAAGCCAGTTCATAAGTAGTTTGTAATTTTACGGACTGATGACCACGTAATTAAGTCCCATAAGCTCTACAAACATTTGAACATTTTTGAAAGGTGCAAAATTTTATTGCAGTCGGATAAACGGTTTTGACGTGATCCGTCAACAAAGTTATTTCCATCGCCGATTATAATCAACATTTCCAGTATCACCAATTAACACGTTCGCTGTGGCTGACGCTTATAAGCGTTTCCGCGATCAACACGCCAGTGTGGTTAGCCCTTATAAGCGGCGCGTTCGCTAGCTGAGTACTCAGTTTTGTTTGTTCGGCTCTGCACTCGTATTAGTACAAGCCATCAATAAAATATCAGGTAACGTTTTCCTGTCTGAAGTTGCGTGTTTTGGTCTTTAGTCGTCTGTGTTGTGTATTGTTTGCAATAAAATCAATATATCAGAGGCGTTGTTAGAATTGTTTGCAATAAATGCATATGACGCTTATAAGCGTCTGACAATATGCAGCATTTATCACATTATCTGCATGCAGCTATATCTAGCACCACCTCTTCCGCAGAAGTTATATTCGCTGTCAATATTACGTACGTGCACAACATGAACTTGCATGTTTCGCAGCGCAGGGCTATGATTTCAGCTCTCAGTGCACGTGCGCTTACAGGCGTCCGCCTAGAGCGTTAGTGGCCCGCACTGGTGACCGCAGTGAACGTCTTAAATATTTTCTCGCCGTTCCGGATATATCACTGGTGAAAAAAAAAAAAAAAAAAAAAAAAAAAAAAAAAAAAAAAAAAAAAAAAAAAAAAAAAAAAGATGAAAAACATGTTTTATTCGGGTTATGTACTGTGTCAAACTTTGAGCTCATTCAACGTCAAAGATTGCGAAGAAATTTCGGAGATTTCAGGTACTGAACCAACAATCATTTACATAGGCAAATGTAGATATTCCTAATCGTAAATCTTCGAAAGTTCTTGACCAAATGCTCTGAAATTTGACACAACGTTCTACTGGAGTACGGGTATTTTACATATATATCTTTAAATATATTTCACACATGGGTTTCAATAAATTTCATAATGGGGAAACGATGTTACCAAAAACAGCAAATTTCACATACAAAAATCGACAGAATGGTTTTATATAGAGAAATTTCAGTAGCATAATCGTAAAGACGACGTTATTGAAAATGTGAAAAATGTGTTGCATTACGATATACTATGTGCCGTGGATACGCGCGAATGTTTAAGCTTTATGATTTAAATGTTGTTTTATGAAGCTTGCAGATAAGCCCTGTCTTCCATCCTTGAAGTATTCGCCTTCTGTTGTGTTGTGTAGAAATTTGCATACATGCTGTTTCCGTAAGATCGTTCAAAGATGTAACAGGGCATACAGAATGCTCCACTAATCAATTTCTGGTAAGGAACACGGAGTCTGAAAGCCGACTTAAGGACATACAAGACTAAACTCGTCTACAGCTCGGGTCTCGAATTTCCGTATTCCATCCTATTTATAACTAAAAACCGTACCAGTATACACGTACTGTGCTGTTTACTTACTACATTCCTTACTTCCTTCGAGGAAACAAGGAGGACGAGCCTGATTGCCAGGAAGTCATTATGCAAGGTTGGTTTCTTTACGTATCCACCGAACTACTCTGTTGTATTTACTCTGTCCCATGGCAGAACGTCCTATGAGTCAGCAACTGACCCACTCATTACTCAGAAGTAAACCTACAGAAGTGTCACTCTCCAATTTCTTCTGAAAGTTGTATGTGTCATAATACATGAAAAACTAAGGCACACTTTTTTTTTTGTTTTGTTTGTACAGGCAGTAAAACGGTCACTCAAAAATTGGGGCTAAAATCGAAAAATTGCGAAAATCGGCCTAAGTATAGTGGAGGGGGTGTGAAAGTTAGGAGGCCAACTACCCCAAATGAGACCAATTTTTTGTTACAAAAATCAGTTTTTATTTAACCGAAGTACAATCCATTAAAACTTCAAAAGAAAGGCTAATTAAAAAACGTATTTTTATACATATAAATATTTGAGGGATAAACAACCCTTATATTGCCACGCTCGTTTGATACTGGTCTTGAAACACCTTATGAATCTATATTCTTAGACTGTTTCATCTCTTTAATATACCGGCTACATCCGAATCTGTAATCACATTTTCAAAATTGAATGTGGGAGATCCGGCATGGCGGACGAAAACTCGAAAAAATGCTTCAATAGATTGTAACTAGACATGCGACTTAAAAACACCTATAAAATTACTTTTGAAATATTAACAAATAAAAGTGAGTAAGCATGATAAATTTTTTTATTGATTTTAACCTCCGGCGTTAGCGTTGCCCGTGACAGTAGTGTGTAGGGGGGTGCACGACGAGATTTACTTCTCATAATACTGGACCAGCCGTATTGAATTCTGAGAATGTGATTTGAGATTTGGATTCAGCGACTTTAAATACCGACATGTTAAGGAGATGAAACAATTCAAAAATATAGATTCACAGGGAGTTTCATGGGCAGTATCCGACGATACGCGGCAATATAAGGGTTGTTTACTCCTTAAATATTTCATATGTTATAAATACGTGATTCTTTAATTAGCATTCATTTTGAAGCCTTAACCCATAGGTATGGCGCTGCCTTCTACGTGACAGCATATGCAGCTGACACCTACTTCGCGTGCCTGTGAGTGTCATATCCCACTCTTACTGTAAATGCTGTATCTAATAAAGCATCGGAAAAAAAACATTCTGAAAAGAAAAGCGTGAATAATTAAAAGTGTAAGAATTTAACAGCCTTAGTCACTTTAGGCACAAAGAGTTTGGATCATACTCTAATAATTAATTGCTTAATTAAGAAATATCAAAGAACGGCACAATAACCAAATGCTGAAATTAGGGCATTTCTTGCATGTTATTTATGATAATATACTTTCTAAACCATCTTTTGGACACCATCCTCATCAGTAAAAATAAAGTTAAAAGAATGTGACTTCCTCAACATCACTTTGTAAGTCTCGATTTCTTAAGAGAATTTTTTTATTATTTTTTTTTTTTTTAATTTAATTCTTTTCTTTCTTTTTTTTTGACATTCTTTGCGTAAAAATGTTCCGTGTAGTTATTTTTTCGTTGACTCTTATGTCCATTATTTCATTTACAAAGAAAAAATCAGAGTAAGCTAATGGCCATGCATTAATGAGAATTCACAGTTTTAATCTTCCCTCAGGAGTGCCAAATGTAAATGCAGTTGGGGCAAAAATACTGTCTCATTCCTTCCAGTAAGGAAATGTTTGTAGAACTTATGGGACTTAACTACGGGGTCATCAGTCCCTAAGCTTACAAACTACTTATGAACTAGCTAAGACTAAGGACGGCACAAATATCCATGCCCGAGGGGGTATTCGAACCCCCGACCGTAGTGGCCGTGCAGACCGTGACTGGAGTGCCTCAGTCCCCTCAGCCACCGAGGCCGGCTAAGGGGAGATTGTCCGTCAAAATTTGCAGAACTTCATGTTTAATCAGCCCAACTGTTGTACACAACTTCGGAAAGTCGGTACGGACATGCAGACAAAAAACCTTCCTAAAATTGTATCCCAAGTAAATAACTTAATGTAAAATTCGTCAACATCAAGCTAAGAAATTTATGACACTGCCATCTAGCAGCCGTCCTTCAAACTGCATCGGCAGTGACGAGAAGCTGAATAAAACAGTGCGGTCGGCATATTCCGTCCACACACTTGAGGAGTTAATAGATTCTACTTCGATAAAATCGAAACTAATTTTTGTATTAAAGAAAAATTGGTCTCTTTCTGTTTAGCTGAACCCCCAATTTTATTCATCACCAGTATAGATACACCGAATTTCGTCTATTATCGTAAGATATTTTCATAACACAAATCATTATAATCGATTCACTAACCTCTAAGTTGCAATTTTTCTATTTTATCCCCCATTTCGGAAGGACCGATTCACCCCTTAAATAACTTTAACGCCGTTAAAAATGTGTGCCCCTTAGGTTTACATATATTATAACACATCCAAATTTCAGAAGAACTGGAGAGAGACACTTTTGTAGGTTTACTTGTCAGTACTATTCAGAAATGTTCAAATTTTTGTAAACCTACTGGACAAAAGTGCTATGGCCATCAGTCGCTAGACTTACAAAGTACTTAAATTAGCACCAGGGACAATACACACCCTTGCCCGAGGGAGGACTCGAACCTCTGGCGGGAACAGCCGCCCAGACGACTTAGACACGCGGATGCTTCCGCGCGATGCTAGTAAGAGAAGTACAATATGATGGAGTGGTACCGGTACAGTTTCAGGGAGCTCTCTGACATGCATTTTGTAGTGGGGAAGTACGTTGCAATGCTTATCAGAGGGTGAACATAGATCGATATCTTAGTGGGAAACATAATCTCTTGCGTATGAGACCCCAGCAGATATAGAGGTGGAATTAGTTTCCAGACTTGTAGCTGCTTATGAAACACACCAGGGATATTTGTACACCAGAATCTTCTTCGTTGATGCTTGCAATGAGGTTGATGGTTGTCAGTTTCAAGACGTTTTTAAGAGTGCATTGCGAATGGTACACACTGATAGCATGCTGCAGTGGCGTATATACGCACCACCCACGAAATGATGAATATAGAGGGAAAAAAAAGTTAAATACGGTGTCTGACTTAGTTTACTGAATGATTGAATGAATGATGTGTAAAGCCATCGCCATGGCAGGCAGTCATACTTACCTCTGTTAATGGCGGGAGTGGGTTGTTAGTGGTATGGATTTTGTGCCAGTTTCTTAAAATAGTAATTTTTTCATTATTTAATCTGAACAGTAAAAAGAATTGATGTCAGTAAAAGTGGCTTTAGCGCAAATTATTCTCTGAATATGAACAGAAAAACTGGTACAAATAATCGTCTGCTTAAAAGGACTCAACTTATTTTTACATTAATCTTGCCCCCCCCCCCCCCCCCCCCGAAAATATATGCTATATGCCCCACTGATATGATGGTATCTGCAGTTACGTGTAACTAATGTATAGAGTAGAAAGTAATGTGAGGATTTCCTATTATGTTACTTTCTTTGACCCAGGTCTCCTACCTCAAATTGTTGTGGAGCATACTCTATGCTCTGTTAAATGTTTTGCACTCACTAGTGCAAACACCCTGTATATGCCTGACATTGTGCAAGCAAAGTGAGTGATCTTAAAACATTATAAGTTGTTGAGAGTATAATTTTGACAAGATCACTATCATCTTAAAACTAAGGGACCAGGGAGCCAGCCTCCATTCTGGTCGCCAGGTTTTCGGTCCGCCATATTGGCAGAGAGCATGCTAGAATGATATTCCACTTAGCCAAGTACGCAATAATGCTAACTGAAATCACAATCGATTGTCAAGGTCACACAACTTAAAATTCAAACTGTACTAACATTCTATGCTTTGTTTAATGTAGTTTTTGATAAGAAATGGGTTCAAGGACACACTCTTTATTCAATTTCTGTACTAATACACGAAGTCTCGAACAATTCTTATTTAACGACAAGTACCAGAACCTTTAACCCAAAGACAAACATCTTCTTGAAACTTGCCGGCAGATTAAAATTGTGTGTCAGAACCGGGATTCGAACCTTCTTGTTCAGTTATTTTCCTATGATTCCTTGTCATCACCACAAAAGGCACATTGCTAGAATAATAAGATTTTCCAACATCCTTGTTGAACACCTCACACTTGAAATGTTTTAAATGCAGTCACTTCTCTGTTGTTGAAACTTTCCAAACCAGATACATTAAACAAAGCATAGAGTGAGTTATAGCACACTCTAACATACACACTCGCAACACTCACTGCCAACTGACAGTTGCAACAACACCAGTGCTCCTAGTGGTATGGAAGATGCTGTAAGAGAAATGTTTGCTTGTAATTACTTTTCTATGTAATTAACCAAATAATTTTGTAATTTTCGCATTCCAAACATTAATAAAATACTGAGAGACAGAAATAATTTTGAAATAAATGTAAAAAAAAAGAAAAAAAAAAACATCAGAATTTCCATGATTCAGTGATATAAACAACAACTTATTCATGAGGAAGCACTTACAAAAATGTGTGTATTTTGACAGATGAGAATCATTAATTCCTATTGTGGTCTGTTCATATATGAAAGGAAGTTTCTTTGACATATAAAAATTCGACACTGAGTCTAATTATTCGAACACTTTTACATTTCACTCATCTTTGTTCTACACCCATATACTCTTCAGTATAATTACTTTCAATTATAAAACGAATGTCTTGAAGATTCTTGCTGATTGTGGTTCAGATGTAGTGACAGTTTTGGAATTGATTTCTGCTTTGTTGGAAAACTGTCGTTTTGCTTTCGATGTTTTATTCTCATGTTTGTGAGAATTGCCTTTCAGCTACAGCTGTAATGGCTGATCTGATAGATTAAAATAATTTAGGCATTGAATTCCATATAAGTTTCTTATGTTCAAAACCTACTGATTTGGCTGGAATTGCAGTGAAGAAATCCTGATGGTTCTGAATAGAAAACCGACTTTCTGTAGATCGTTGAGTCTTCTGTTGATTATTAGCAATTTTTGCTCTTAATAGAAACTGAAATTATTGATTAAAAACTGGTAGATTTCTAAATAATTTTAAAGAAACTGTTCTGCAAAATACAATTTCATACCTTTCAATTGTTCTCAGGGAAACTCATAAATACAAATATGGAGTTATTTTCTGGTTATTAGTTATTTTTATCGCATTGCATACCTTCCCCATTGTAAAAACTATATTAGAATGAATTTAAACGGCACTATTCATATTCATCCAGTATAGTGTTCAGAAATGTACCTCGCCAGCTGCTTAGAGCACAGCTGTCGTGGTGTATAAAAAACATCAGTGGAAGTGTCGTGACTGTATATGTCAGACTGTGGTTATAGCGTACTAGAGGAGTTTGTTAGTACAGTTTGAAATTAAAGTGAGTGACCTTGACTATCGACTGTAATTTCAGTTGGCAGCAATGTATACTTCGGTGAGTGGAATATCTTTGTGGCATACTTTCTAGCAATATGGCGGCGAAGATGTGTATTTCATAGATGGGGACCAACAATACTCGAAACTGGTAGATTAAAAAAAAAAAAAAAAAAAAAAAGAAAGAAAAAAAAAGAAAAAAAAAGGCAATAATTTTTTTCTAGTTAGTGGGCAACACTGTTTTCTTAGTAAACTATAGAATTTTTCGTTCTCTTGATTCAATTATTCAAGTTAAGAGAAGCCTTTCGTATTGTGAAAAATTTTTATTCGTTCAAACACTTTCGATGTGACATACTGGAAATGCCTCGAGCAGTGCAAGCAGTTTCTCATTTCGGAGGTTGCAGCTGTGCTGCAGTCCATAACCACCGAGTCGTAGAGACGAAAAATCAAAACGCCCCAGTTAAGGAACGCCTCTGACGCAATTCAAGGCAGCCGTCGAGGGCAAAGTTGCGCGCACGCGAAATGTGTGCTCTGCATAACGACTTTCCCCCTCGCACAGCTATTGCGGGCGGTGATGGATACGAGTGATCACACACACACACACACACACACACACCTACTCAGACTGGCGCACGCGCTATGGCTTCCCCTTTCGATTTCCAGCAGCCGATCGATAACGAAAGTGACGGGCGCGCGTAGCGAGGGACTCACGCACCGGCCGGCCGACCGAACGAAGGCGTTCCGGAGAAATACGCGTATCCGCGAGACGTGTAGGCCGCGCGGGCGGTTGCGCAAGCGCCGGCTATCGGCCACTCATTAGGCTGGATTTATGGGCCGCGGTACGCCTCGTGAACTTGTCATTAGGCGGAGTGGCCGCTTGTTAGAGGCTGCTCCACATCGCCGCGGCCAGGCGGCTGCATCACCGGCTCGCACGCACCGCGGGCCCCGCCTCTCGGCCACCAGCTGACTGCATCTCAGCCCTAGCCTTCCAACTCACCCAACCACACGCGGGGCGGTAATATCGCTGAGCAGTGCAGCTCAGGTGTGCCCCTCCGCCACCTCGTAAGGCGCAGTGTTGCCAACTATCAGTCAGAGAAAATGGCAAAAAAGTCCAACAAAAATGGCCAGAAATGGCTAAATTATATGTTTTATGCATAAAAATTAAAATGTAAAAAAAAAAAAAAAAAAAAAAAAAACCCCTCACCTAGCAAAAATAAATATTATCGTCCTCATCCTCATTTTCTTTGCTACTGCTACTGCAGATTTCACTGGTCTGCCTCGTGTATGTAGCATTATTACCAACAAGCTTCAGTATTTTTTTCTGGGATTTCATATGAAAAACAACACTTATGTTCGCGTCTCAGTCCATACCTTACACTCAGAATAGCAGAGAGTGTATTCGTTTTAAGTCTGTTTCTGAGTTTGTTTTTCACCAAGTTCACTTGGCTAAAAATTCTCTCGACTTGTCTGTTGAAACTGGCTGTACCCATTCCTTGAAGTCAGACATGTTTTCCCATTCCTTCCTGTAAGTTTGTGTATATTGCGGTTTCGGAATGGCTCACAAAACATTGGTACAGCACAAGGTATTCGTCCAACGCTCAATGTTAACACACGTAAAAAAAAGAGACTTCACACCACACTATTGTACAGCGTTTCCAAGCGAGTGCAACTACATAGTGTTAGCCATTGTTTGTATGTTTCACAACAATGAATCGATATGCGGAACTGTTTCATTGTCTCGAAACTTCCAGGTATCACTGTTTCGATACAGTGGTGTTTCATTTGTCGAACTTTGGAGGAACGTTAAAAATAATAAGTAAATAAATACATTTCTATTCATAATAAAAACATCAGAGTTTTGCATTTTTGTTGTGAAAATTATCGAATAATAAAAATGGCTAGAAATGGCTATACGATATCACCAAAATGGCTGCGAATGCCAGCAGTAGCTTTTTTAAAAAAACAGTGGCTAGACGCCACTTCAAAATGGCCAGATCTAGCCATAAAATGGCTAAGTTGGCATCACTGGTAAGGCGCAGCGACAAAAGACGACCACAGGTGTAGTTAAGGTAGCGGCCTTGGTGAGCGACATCCGCCGTACCACCTGTCGCCATCTGACGCGCACTCCTTGCTGTATCCTCCGAGATCAACTAAATTTACCCCATTTCGTTATAGTTTTATCGTGCACAATACTCTTACGTAGTTGCCAAATAACTACCAAATTCAGTTGTACAGGAATTGTCATTTAAATCGGTTCGACTATCTCACTTCCGCCTCACTGACATCAAAGTGATGATTCTAAAAGATACATATATTCAGAATTAAAACTGCCATGTTGTGTTGTGGTCTTCAGTCCGGAGACTGGTTTGATGCAGCACTACACAATACCATATCCTAAACAAGCCTCTCCAACTCCACATAAGAACGGCAACCTACATCTGTCTGAATCTGCTTACTGTATCCATCTCTTGGTCTTCCTCTGCGGTTTTTACCCCACAAACTTCCCTCCAACGCTAAATTCACAATTCCTTGAAGTCTAAGAATGTGTCCTACCAATCGATCCCTTGTTTTAGTCAAGGTATGCCAGAAATTCTTTTTCTCCCCGTTCAGTACCTCCTCATTAGTCACGCGATCCATCCATCTAATCATCAGCATTCTTCTGTAGTACCATATTTCAAAAGCCTCTATCCTCTTCCTGTCCGCACTGTTTATTGTCCATGTTTCACTCCCATACAAGAGAACACTCCACACAAATGCCTTCAGAAAGGACTTCCTTAGGCTTAAATCAATGTTCGATGTTAACAAATTTCTCTTTTTCAAGAACGCTTTTCTACCCATTGCCATTCTGCAGTTTATATCGTCTGTACTGCGGCCATCATTTGTTATTTTACTGCCCAAGTAACAAAACTCATCTACCTCCTTTATTGTTTCGTTACCTAATCCAATTCCTTCAGCATCATCTGATCTTAGACTGCACTCCACCACTCTACCTGCAGAGAACAGCGACGATGAGGAAGACACTGGCAAAACACAGGGCAACTCTGTTCTGTCTGTTGTCTCTATCATGGTTGTTAAAATCTTAAAACCATACGAAGGACCCAATAATCGGCACAACACTGAACAGCAGACAGTTAAAACTTCAACACAGAAACTCTGGAGGGGATAGGGAGGAAGGTCAGGCGCAAAAGTGCAGGAAGTAGGGCGTGAGGGGGGAAGGGGAAGCAGGAGAGTGTAAGGACTCCTGGGGATGGGAATAGGGAGGGAGAGCTAAGCTAGTGTGGGAGAAGAAAGAACAGGAGAGAGAGAGAGGGAGTGCTTATATATGGATAGATGTTGGGACAGAAGGCACCATCCGGGAGAGGTAAGTAATGGATTTTACCCTTGGAGAGGATGTGAAGAGTGTGCAGGTAGAGAGAGGGAGGTATAAGTTAATAAATGTGTGGCAGAGGCTTGGTATTCAATAGGAGATGGGAAACCAGAGGGTGTTGCGGGATGTGCGACAGGAATTTGAGTAGCTTTGGGACAGGAATGAGATTCTGTAGGATCTACTTGGGGGAAGGGGGTGGATATGATAAGTGAGGCAGAGGGCATGGCGCTCAAGCGTCTGCATGGACTGGTAGTAATTGGGGGTGGGAAGTGGGCGGCCGATACCCAAGCAGGGTGGAAACTATACAAGATGGGACGTATTAAGGATTGTTAGGTGTAGAGAATGGTGGAGGCTTTGTGTCCCTATGTCCAGCCAGAGAGGAGCTTTAGCGGTTCAGGGAGGAAAGGGCTTTTTGATGGACAGTTTGAAGGTGTGGTTTTCAGGGAGAAGTCAAGAGTGAGGCCAAGGTACTTGAAGGGGTTTGGTTTGCGGGATTGGATGGAGAGTTAGGTACAGGACTTGGTGGCAGAAGGAGTGGCTGGTGTGACCTATGATGATTGCTTGGGATTTGATATGGTTGACAGTAAGAAGCTGCTGTTACACCAGGTGGAGATTCTGGAGAGGTGAGATTGGAGCAGGTGATGGGAGCGAGTGAGGGAGGGGACGAGGGCTATGAAAGCGGTCTCGTCAACATACTGACGGAGATGGGCAGGAGGCTGAGATTATGGCATATCTGCCGAGTCAATCAGGTAGACGGGAGAGGATGGAGCCCTGGGGCACCCCGGCAGAGGGGTAAAACAAACAGAATTGTTGACAGTGACATAGGATGGGCGGCGGGAGAGAAAGGAAGCAATGCATCTCACGTAATTCATGGGAAAGGTGTAGATTTGGAGCTTGAAAAGGAGACTGAGGACACGCACAAGATTGCCTATACTTTAGACACTTTAGGTGCTGCTGCGTTTTGTGCAGCAGTGTAGATTCGATGTCAAGGGCAGCGATGTGTGTGTTACGTTCTATTGGGGGACATGGTCCAAGTACTGAAAGCCAGGGGCAAGCAAAGGGACTGAGGTGTTGGTACGCTTAGGGAAATGCGAGTAATCAAACCGAGGATTATCAGGGATGGAAAATACGACAGGTAGGTAGTAAAGTGTTCTGCCTTACTGCCGTTGTCAGGAAAAGGAAGGTCGTTATGGAAGAGTGGGTATTGGGGAGCAGAGCGACTGCCAGTAAGGCGGTGGAAGGTGTGGCAGTACTTGGAGGGATTCACAATGAGTTAGGCATTAAGACGGGTGCATATCCGACGCAAGTTCCGGAATCTTCTCGCTTTCAAAAGGTTTCTAATGTACTGTTGGATTTGCAGGTGGCAGAGGAGTGTATCCTGGTCACGGGTCTGCAAGAAGGGACAGTACACCCGACGGCATTTGCATAGGAGGAGCACGGTCTGTGAAGGAAGGATGGGACGGTGCGAGTGTATAGTTTTGGTAGGAATATGGCCTTGGACGGCATCAGCAATGGTCTGTTGAGGAAGGATGGAGCGTGGTCAATATCGGAGGGGTATGGAGTGGTAGGGGCTGACTGGCAAATGAGGTGTCTATGGAGCGACAGTAGGCACCCCAATCAGCGCAGGAGTAATGTGACCATTTGGGAGAGGGGGACGAGACAGGGAGTGCGCTCAGGGCTCCAAAGCGGTCTATGGTGAGGAGTACAGAGGCATGGTCGCCAAGGACATCCTCCTCTAGGCGGATGCTCCTCCTCTGTAGAATGAGTTGTAAGGGTAATTCCTGTCTGTACAATTCAGTAAATCTGGTGACAGAGGGGAGGATTCAGTTGATCCAGGTTGTGAGGCAGCCAATACAAACAACCACGTTAAGCGCAGTTGCTTTTGTGGCACGGGTGGTCCACCTGGAACTGGGGCAGAATGAAATGAAACGAAATGAAAGACATCCCAACCAAATCCTTCCCTCCCCAAAAGAAGCTGTGTTCTATCACCGACCCAAGCTCCACAATATATCAATTCATCTTGATGCCACTATACCAGTCCTGCGGAACAAGCTGATGCAAGAACTGTTCAATCCACCCAACTAGCACTTCGTACTCCATTCATGTTACCGGCTTTTCCTACTCCATGTGGAACTGGGCCAGTTATGAGAGCAGCCCTAATACAAGTCAGTGCTCAGCTTTATATATTGGCATGACTATCAACCAGCTGTCCATCGGAATTAATGAGCACTGACAATTTTTGGCCCAAAGCAAGATGGACCACCCAGTGGCACACATCATGCAGCTGAACATTACAGACTCTAATGGCTGTTTCACAACCATAAGCATATGAATCCACCACCAGATTTATTGAACTGGACTCAATCTACATCCTCTAAATTGTCCTGGCCCAATCCAAGGTAACCTACTGTCTCCACACTCAAAAGTACTCACTATCGTCTACCTCAAAATTCATATCTCCCTCCCAACTGTCTCATTTTCTTCCCCTTCTCTGCTTCTCCTCTTTTCATGTTCCCCTGCCCCTCGCTGCGTTTCATACTTGCATCTCACATTTCTACCCACCTAGTACTTGTACGCTTTGTCAGAGAGCACAGATTTTTCTGCTCCCACCCTTACCCTCCCCATTCGGAACTGCGCTCAGTTTTTTTTTTTTTTTCACATAACGAAAGATATGGCCAAAAGCTTATAAGGTAGTTCATAAGTAGTTTGTAAGTTTAGGGACAGATGACCAAGCAGTTAAGTCCCTTAAGCTTAACAAACATTTGAACATTTTTATTCCAACCTGGGGGGGGGGGGCATAAATTCCTAATTTGGCAAAACGTATTTGTATACGGCATGCTGCTTTGTGCTAAGATACGAGTCGTGAAATAAGTTGACTTTTCAAAGCAATTTTATTTTCACATGTGCGCGTATACTGTAATCTACTTTTATACGTAATTCCCAATACTACTGAGGCACTTATTGTATCGTACACACAGTTTTGAATACCATTCCAGTAGAAATTCCAATGTGATTAGCTTGAAGATCTGGACAGCCGAGAAAACACTTTACATAACGGAGAAATCGTAAAGCGTCTCTTCTCTCTGACTTTTTCATGAACTTTCTGCATCAAATCGACAGTAATTACTCAAGGTCGTCCTCTTCGTTCCTCTTCGCGCACATTTATACGGCTGTCATTAAAAGCTCTCACTCATTTCCGTACCATCCCATCACTCATAACGTGTTCTCCACACACTTCACGAATCTGACGATGAATTACATCCGCTTTCACGCCTTTGGCACTTTAAAAAAACGAATAACAGTCCGCATTTCACAGTCGGCTGATTCTCAATGGGTGAAGGCCCTTCAAATTTTCACAAGCAAACGCAAACGCGCCGAATGACTTTGTATTAGTGTCTCTGCTATATTAGGAACATGAGGGACACAAGCAGTCAGTAAATTATCATATACAATCAAAGTTAAATCGTTTTATAATAATATACATCACCAACAACTTTTATTGCAGCACATTTGCCGGATCCTTTAACCCATATACAACAGCCCTCTTGTTCATTAATTTTGCGATGATTCCTCGTCCTCAATGAAAAAGGCATGCTACACATATAATAAGGGGTCCCAACATCACGATTGTACACCTCAGCTACTTGATATGTACGGAAAGCAATAACATCTCTGCTATTAAAGTTCTCCAATCCACCAATTCCTTTTACAGTACTATCATTGTACCGTACTACAGCAACAGTTATCCATCCATTGTCATGACCTGCGACAGTGTTATTAGTTATAGTAAAGTTCAAAACAGCTCCATAAAACATGGATGGACCCTGAAGGATCGCTTGACCTCCAAGATACTGCCATGTAGTAATTTCAATATCATCTGTAGCCTTATACATTGGCAGGCGGGAACTGCAGAGCACCACCGCATCAAAGAATTTTCACCACGAGGAGGAAACAAAAGTAGTAAACTAATATAAACAATAAGTGATAATTTTAGCCGGCCGCCGTGGCCGAGGGGACTGAGGCGCTTCAGTCACTGTCTGCACGGCCACTACGGTCGGGGGTTCGAATCCCCCCTCGGGCATGGATATTTGTGCCGTCCTTAGTCTTAGTTTAGTTCATAAGTAGTTTGTAAGTTTAGGGACTGATGACCCCGTAGCTAAGTCCCATAGACTATACAAACCTTTGATAATCTTAACGTAAACAGTTATCTGATAATGAACCATTCAGTGCGAAACAGATAACTTCCTTATTTATTACGGTAATTAACATTATCAAAAGTGGCTGATTACTGTTTTCTTCTCTGGAAGAATCAACATATACATTTAGAAGTGTGGTGATGGACTGGACACGAAGAATAGGTTTTAAATTTCCAGCAAAGAAATTTGCGCTGCTTAGTTGGTGAATATCACGCTCGAAAACTATCGAGAAAAGTTCATAAATTATGCAGTGAAAAATAATGTTCGTGGCACACAGTACTGTCGATTTCAACAAAACTATCAAAATAATAAACTGATTAATAACAATGTTTTTAGAGACTGTCAAAAGATAAAAGCAAAATCAGAGTAGTACTCCTTGTGAATTAATGCATTAATACTGTCAATATGGATAATAAATTGGAGTTGGTTTACCTAAATTAAATATTACACTAAGGCGAACCAGTTGAAATAACTAGAACCGGTTAAGTTTCATTGACTCAATGACAATTTAGGAAAAGTTTCTGAGTTCTGTAAGAGCTTACTTAAAGCAAAATCTATCTCAGTAACAGAAATATTTGCTACCGTCATATATGGAGAGATAACTCCCAGATTTAATTCTTACAAAATTTTCATACGTTGTTAGGGCACGATATGAATACCTTTACGACTTCCAAATGACGACTAGCCACACATATGACGACCGTTGCTTAGTGTCGTGATTCATGTTAAACCAGCTCTTACGCTCACATTTACTATACGAATGTATTGTTCGGCTCAATTTGACCCATTATTTAAAATACTACTAAAAACTTCCAGTTTGAGATAGACATTATGTTTTTGAATTAATAACAATAATAATACATCAAGATTGCTCCAAACGCAATAATAACTAAATATGAAAAAAAGTGAGAGAAGAGGCAAGTTGAAGTACCTAGGAGAAGTAATTGAACAACATATTTCAGAAGAATAAGCCATTAAAACAGGAGTTAATCGAGTGAAAACGTCAATCCGGGATATAATAAGAAATCTGTACCCATCAGTGCTTCACTTGCTCCATAGAAATTCTGCCAGAAGCACTTTACGTATGTAGCATAAATTTTACTTCTGAACAAATCCAGGGATAAGTGATTAACTGCAAATCGTTGAAAGGAAACTACTAAGGAAAATCTTGAGAGCAATAAATAGCAGACACAGTACAGAATATGTAACAATTAATATGAGCTTTATACACATATTAAAGAAGTCACAGACGTGAGTTTGAAAAGAAGAATAGCTTTATAAAGTCACAAACAAAATATGAATTGCAACAGACAGATTAAAGATCTATTATATTATTGACGTAAATTAAAAATGGGTAACACTTGCTTGTAAGGAAGTTGGAACGGACATGAATATCTTCCAAATTACTTAATAAGTTATAGAAGTCTGCCATTCAGAAAGAAATGAGAGAACACCGTAGATTGATCTGAATAACCGAAGATAAAGACGGTAGAAATGATGACAGAAATGTGGAGAAAAAGAAAGTAGAAACGGTTCAAATAATGGTAGTGCGTAGCAGCTTATTAATAAAATAGTAATATTAATAAATTGATACTCACTTCAGAAATATTACGATAATAAAACTAATAATATTGCGTACTGCTGTAATGACCTAGTTTGAACACAAGAAGTCGTACAAATATTGACTAGGTCGTATGAAACAACTGTTTCAAGACAAGCAATTATTTTTAAAGCATTAAAAATATTTTTTTTTAATTTTATCATTACTCATTGAACACAAAGTGGTGACGTGTGTTTTTGAAGCATGTATACTGCATTCTCCACGCAGTATATTTCGTACAGATTATATAAAAGATACAGAATGGCAATGGAAAAAAAGCGTTTATGAAAAGAGAATTTTGTAACCGTCGAATATCAATTAAGTTACATGTTGTGAAATTACTATATATGCCAAGATCGCTGTTCAATACTTTATTCGAGATTACTGGTTTAAACAAAACTCTGTTGCCATCTTCCAATCTGCAATTCTACATTTCAAAATACAGTGCCTCTCCAGACATCGCCTCGTGCAAATAGCCGAGCGGTCAGGAGCGCCACGTAGCGGATCGCGAGGCCTCCCGCGTCGTAGGTTCGAATCCCCCCTCGGGTAGGATCTTTGTGTTGTCTTTACTGTAGGGTAGTTTATAAGTAGTTTGTAAGTTTAGGGAGTGATGAGGATCCCACAGTTAAGTCCCATAAGCTTTACGAACACATATACACACATCATTAACAATTCCACATTTCAGTTGTGTTGTGCCTTGATTTACTATGATTTTGCACCTGCTTGTCACTTATTAGATCTGTAACGTCATACAATCGTCTTGCGTCTTTTAAAATATAGTACACCCCACATTTTTCACTTGTTCACACCTGGAAGAAAGGATACGGTGGAGACATGGCTTAGCCACAGCCTAAGGGATGTTTCCAGAATGAAACTTTCACTCTGCAGTGGAGTGTGCGCTGATATGGAACTTCCTGGCAGATTAAAATTTTAATCTGCGATCAATTACAGAGTATGTGTGTCGATGGAGATGTAAATGTACCGCAACTCTGTGCAGTTTCATTTGTTCATATCCGATGATTTTAAATAACTGTATGTTAACTGCAAATTTGTTTATTGCTGCAATAAGTAGTGAATAAATGACAGGCATTAATGCCAGAACGCAGCATGAACCAACCTCACATCTTGTTACTGACTACTTACTAATCGCCTATAGTTGCATTATTTGTTACTTTCTTTTATAATTTTAATGACGGTACCCAACTTTTAAATCGATGTGAGTACCTCTGCTACTCACCGTTAAGTGGTGAAGCATTTCGAAGGAGTGAGACAGCTGTTAAGGTTTTGCAGATGAGATTGAAATGCTTCTCGTGATAACCTCGACCAGGTTTTCTCTCGTGTTTTAATGGCTGTGCAAGTGACAGCATACCACGAAAATGAGTTATGGCAGTTGACAAGCAGCACGAACAGACATTCACTTTTTAATGAAGCAAATTACTGTTACTTCAAGGAATCTCGCGAAACAACTAGTACTTAAACCGTTTCTTTTCACATTCCGGTGACGTAAAAATCATTGCCGAGTTCCATTAGGTTGTCCACGGAGCTATTTACTGATAGCACCGGTTAGGGTGAAGTTTTTGTTTATCGCTAATCGTTATCAGCCAACTTTCTGACTCCGTCTAATTAAAGGGAAGGGGGGGTAAGTGAAAGTCAATATTCTTCCGATCTCTAAATTACGTTTAGGGTACGATCGCACTGTTTAATAATTTGTCTAATAATTTCAGTATATGATTGGTTATACGTCATAGTTGCATCTTGATTAGAAGCATTTGGTGATTGCTAGGTGAACGCGAAGTAACAGCCTAACTAGGTCATTCGTTTTATGATGAACCCTAGGTGTAGGAAGTGAACAGCAGGAACTTTTGATCATTTGCAGACGTGATACTCCAATTGCAAAGTTTTGTATCCCATCCTCGTCGCCACTTTTGTGTCTCGTTTCCGCCGGTTGTCCTGGGTGTCGGTGGCCGAGTAGAGAGAGGCCGACACAGGGAAATAGGAAGCACGCGTGTGTAGGTACAGAGTTGAGATGACCAGCCAGTGGGCAGCAGAAACTAGAAACACTAAGCTAGATTAGAACAATAGGTATATATATTTCTTAGAAATTATACAATACTTAACTTGGAGGGCAGCAGAGTAGTGGAATGCAGATACCTTGTTAAAATAGATAGAGGCCTGCCTACTGATGAGTCCTAGTGCCTATCTTATTCCCAAGTGAACGATGCAGTTCAGTGGTGGCCACGAGCGGAGTTGCAGCAGAGGGCGCTCGTGGCTGACGTCGTAAGAACGCCGCGCCGTGCGTGCTTGGCGGCGCGCAGCGAAAGTACGTGGCGCGCACTTTGGACTTGTGCGATACCACACAGACATCAGCATACCACACGAACATAATGCCACATGCATGTGCACGGTTTAGATTAGATGTAATGTCTCGATTTTGGTATTCAGTTATAGTGATAATTAACTTAAATATGACTACAAAACCGAAAGACCACTGAAATGAAGAACATACAGATGTTGATAAATTTTGTACTGTATGTGTAGGACAACCCCCTTTAACAGAACACCTGGAAACAACATACAGCTAGTGTCCGCTCGTGTGTGTGTACGAAGTCTCGATTCAAGCTGGGATTTAGTACTTTTTATCTCAGGAACGCTAATATTTGTAGACAACGTACTGCAAATCAACGCATTCAGTTCTCTTAAACTGTTACTTGTCAATAAATGGGGTCTACTTGTTTCTTGAAAATAATGTTCCGTAGTATGTGTGACACTGTTGCCAAGTTTGAGCAAAAGATTCCTACAGGTGTAAACTGCACAACAAAAAACCTCAAAGGGTACAAAACGTTTTTGTTTAGTGAAGTGCATTTAACGAATTGTTATAACGTTTAAATAATGTCACTTTCCAAGCTTTTTAAATTTAAATTCCGCCAGAATTTTATTTTTAATTTCTGATCGGAGATATATTCTTAACACAGACTAGTGATTGCTGTCGTTCCTTCTTTGGAAAATATTCGAGTTAAGATCGAGATTCAGGTCAATGTTCTGAATTTTTTTATCTAAACTTCGCGGTACCGACAATACTAACGACAATGTAAAAATCAACAAAAACATTTGGACCGAAAGTGTCTTATGTGTCTTGAAAACAGATGCACAACTAGTCTGCCTGTCATTGATGAAGCCACATCAATTGTGTAGCTGTGGGTAGAGCTATGTACAGACTGCTTAACACTACCTGTAGTTTCCTCTCCTCTGTAAAACAGTATTGATGCTGAAAACATTTCATACTGGAATTGACTGTGGTCCACCCTCCTCTATTATAAACATGTTCACTTCCTCCTCAAACTATTGTGCCTTTCGACGTATAATGTTACCGTCTTATTATGTCCTTACGAGTAACAAATATAGTAATATGGCTGGATGAAAATCCATATTCAGCCTTGAGTTGGTGGATAAAGGAAACGTACGCTTTGAAATTGACCATGCCACCATTTTAGCCCCTTCTAGTGTCAACATCTGCAGATGCCAATAGTAAACTGTAGATCCATACCTAATTGCACCATCAAATTGCAATATTACATACTCTTTTATAGTGTGTAATTGCGACAGTGTGTTTCCTTTGAAACGAGCATCTGATTTCCGTTTCCTAGCCATATAATTTAGAATTACTGTGCATTTGATTTACTTTTGATGCAATTACAGTGCTTCATTACTTTGCTATAGGACCTGAAGCAACGATTGTAATAGTCCTCATAAATGTTCTGTAGTACGTCCTCACCAATATCTTTTGGACCTCACCTCTTTGGATGGTGAGGGTTCGTACTCATTGTGACTTGACTGTTCAGTTGCTCTGGAGATTAATGTCCCGTAATTTTTCAGTATCGGGTTCCTTGTGTCCTTTAAATTCCGTATTACTATCCAGCGTAACGTCGTGTATCTTTGTGTCGTCGCCATTATAATTCTGAATTATTACGTTACATAATATATACGCGATCTCCATATCCTTGGCCCCAATGTCTTTTCCTTATTCATCAAGTCACAATTTCATCCCTAATATTTGGACCAAATGCGTAAAATTAATTCTTCTCATGATATCACTACACTGTAAACAATTTGCACAGCAACTCCCTTACGAACACTCCAAGAGACAAATACGTACTGCAGCTGGAGCACTGGTTACTGCAGTTACACTATTACTAAAATTATCCGGGCTATTATGCCTGTCTTATGGATTTATTACTGAAACTGAGTCAGTAGCGAGCTAGGGTATGCATCGGACATACAAAAATGCCACGATCCCCCTTGAAAATGCTCTCCGCACTTGGAGACGAAACGTTGGGTTTGAGTAATAAATCCATAACACCACGGCATAATAGTCAGGAAAATTTTGGTAAAATTTGGTGAAAGTTTACATTTTACAATACAGTTACACTATGTCACCATCTAGTGGCACCAGCAGACAAGTGTGGCGTTCTGCTTGGAAACGACGCACACCACTGTTTTGTTTATGACTGCGTCATTCCAAGCATGGTCACATGTTCCAAAAGGAGGGTATACACTGTAGTAGCATCGACATTGCGCACGTCCTGGTGACTGAACACACGTGTGTGTGGCTCTTTCTGATGGTGTGTTGTAAACGTCCTCAAGAATCTAGTCTAGTCTAGATATAATTATGAAAATGAATTGCTGTTCGTTAGTCTCGCTAAAACTCGAGAACGGCTGAACCGATTTGGCTAATCGTAGTCTTGAAATGTTCGTGTAAGTCCAGGGAAGGTTTAAACGGTGATAAAGTATGGAAAAGTTGTCCGGAAAATAGGAAAATTTAGGAAAAACGAAAATCGATTTTTATATAAATAAAAATCAAATGCCACATGGTTGTAAGAGTATTACATGAGTACGGATTGACAGGACAAGGTTTGTATGAAATAAATTTTTTGGAAAATCTACCGAAAAATTGGAAAATTTTAGAAAAACTGAAAGTGCGTTTTACAATGTGTTTTTGATTGAATTCAGTACTATAACTGACTATTCGCACGACGGAGAGGGTCGTTTTTTTTTTTTTTTTTTTTTTTTTTTTTTTTTTCATTATGGTCTTCATTTATAGTAAAAAAAATGACAGTTAAATAGGAAAGTAGCAAAATTCGAACCAAGTTCCTTTTTCAATTTGTTTCTAAATGTACTCAACACTATAAGTTGAGAACCGTACATCCGATTGCGATAAAATTTTGATCATTTGACGTTCAACGAAAGATGAACGTTCTTATGAACTAAATGTTTGGGAAGGTTTTCCGAAAAATTTGAAAATTCTCGAAAAACTAAAAGGGCTTTTCCCAATGGGATATCAATATCGTTCGTCTGATTGCGATAATATTTTCCATATTTGTCGTTCAAAGCAAGAGTAACGTTCTTATGAAATAAAAATTTGGAAAAGTTTCTCGGAAAATTCAGAAGAAGAAATAGAAATTTTGTATAAAATATCAATACCATTCATTCGATTGCGATAAAAATTTTGTAAATTCGATGTTCAAAACGAGAGGAAGTTTGAGTGAAGTAAAAGTTTGTAATAGTTGGCCAGGAAATAAGAAAATTTGTGGAAAACTGAAAGAGCTCTTTTCTTTGGGATATCAATAGCATTCGTACGATTGCGATAAAATTTTGCACATTTGACGTTCATACCAAGAGTACATACATATTAGCAATTGCGAACCATTGCTGGGACGGCTAGATGACCCGGTGAATTTCGTATCACTTACCTCTTAGTCGCGCGGGAGTAGCTGAGCGGTCTGCAGCGCCACGTTGTGAATCGCGCGGCTTCTTGCGTCGGAGGTTCGAATCCTCCCTCGGGCATGTATGTTTGTTTTGTTTCTAGTATAAGTTGATTCATAAGTAGTTTGTAAGTTTAGAGAGTGATGACCCCGCAGTTAATTCCCATAAGCTTTACAAACTTGAACACTTACCTCTTCATATAAGCCATATTAATTTAAATCATATGTATTTTAGACCCAGTAGCTTTATAAAGGAATTATCAGATAGTCTAAGTACCGGCTCAATAGTGGGCGGAAAGAGTGGGCAAATCACGGACACATGTCCAGGATAATATTCATGTCACATTCGTGAAAGTTCACGGAAGGTTTAAACGGTGATAAAATATGGAAAAATTGCGAGGAAAATTTGGATTTAAAACATGTAAAATAATGTCTTGGTTGTTGTGTTGGGTGCGTTCAGAAATATACTTTGAAAGAGTAAAGTTCGCTTTACACTATCTGAACCCTATATGAACTGTCAAAGATAAAAATGAATTGCTGTTCGTTAGTCTCGCTAAAACTCGAGAATCTGGTAAATAATGTCTTTGTGGGACACATAGATCACGAGTTATGACGGCATAAACAATGAGATGCGCGAAAACCTGCTGTATTAAGCGACAATGCTGCTCATGTTTTCCTAAACCACTGCTGCGATTTCAACCGAATTTAGTACCCATATTCCTTATCGTGAGGCAACACTTGCTGTGAGGGTAAGAACCACATACGACACATGGTTCAAAATGTATGATGTCATAAACAAAAGGAATCGCAAGAAACTGCCGTATCGTGTGATGAAACTTTATTCATACACTTAGCGACACGCAACACCAACACACATTAAACATAATTTGAAACCGTTATTACAATTTTTCTCTCTGAAAACCACAGAACTACGATGGAAGGAAAAACGTTTCTTGCTTTCTACTTTTACGCTGTTCCTGGACTAAATTACGGCATTCGATATGACGTTACAATTTATAATTTAAACAAATGTTTGTAAAGCTTATGGGACTTAACTGCGGGGCCATCAGTCCCTAAACTTACAAACTACTTATGAACTAGCTTATACTAAAGGATTCTAACCCCCGACGGGGAACGGCCTCGGCGTCGTAGCATAGCGCCTCAATGCTCTCGGCCGCTCCGCCGCGGCAATTTATAACTTCTACAGTATACACACATATAGTTGAATGTGCCTTCGAAATTGTATGGCAGTACAACACATAGTTCTTGAGATATGAGGACATTCCATGAAAGTGCGTTTTCAGTGTGGCAGTGTACAACTATATCTTCGCACTTATGTTGATGAAATTTTGCACAATTGACTTTCAAAACAAGAGGAAGGGCACTGTCTACATAAAATTTCGTTCAGTGCATGGTGGAGGGTACTTATGGTATTCGCCAAAATCCACAGTTTTGCTCCGATCTTGATGAAATTTTGTGCAGTTGACAATATGAAGGTTACTGTGTACATAAAATTCCGTTCGGTGCACGGGGGAGAGTACTTTACTTACAGACTTCGATTGCAATCTCTATACAGGTTTTGTACGCTTCTACAGAAAACCTTATTTTAAATCCGGGAAAAGTCGCGTCTTGTAGCTAGTGTGTCAATAAAATTTCCCTCCGGTGGGTCGACGAATTGATGGTGTACTTTTTTCATTTTTCAGGAGTGTATTTTTTCATAATTACTATTTCTGGCGAGTTTTTTTAGTACATTCATTGTTAAATTGTTAACATTTACCATTCTCTTTTCCATAACAAAACACAATCGTTGCCATCATCATCACGTACGCATCTTAATTATTGCTGGCGGTAATATCAGTCATGATATTTAATTATTGAGGTTATGTTGTATCATTTTCCGACTGGTTTGTGTGTTTAAATGTCGTGTTTTATACAGGTCCGTATATATCGTGAGCGTTGTTGGGGATGTAACTGTGGTAAGATTCTTGATGGTTCTGTTATTTTATTCGTCTAACAAAATTTTGCTTTTACCTATAGTGATTTGTTTTACTCTTGTTCTTCGGTGCGTATTTCTCTTTTTAGCTGCTTCTAGTGCTTCCTTCCACATACTTGACCCAATAGTAATCTTTTACTGCAGTTTCTATAGAGGATCTTATATGATACCAACTTACATATCAACTTACAGGTGTGCATCTGAACTTGCTGTCCGAGGTTATCACACATTACACACAATATTAGAGAGCAACGAGGATGACTTTTCAATATTATGGTAGCCCCATGGTACGTTACCCTAAGTAAACGCCAAGTAATTCTCATGTATTGTACCGTATCACACACAAATTGTAAGCAATATCTGAATATAATACGTTACAATAATCATCTTTTTGTTGCTGCTGTTCTTCTTTCTTCCGTGCTTGCTTGGATAAATTGGTGTGGATTTTCCGCCGTATGCAAGACACCTGATTTTTTAATTGTTCCCAAACATGTTTCAGCACATTTTGTGCTATCATCAGTGGGATGATTTATTTTGTCCTGAAATTATGTTTACTGTACAATAGTCTTTACAGTTACTTCTAGGTTCATTCGTTTTTAAATTTTTTAACTTAGGTTATCTGACTATATAAACTATTTCAGTTCAATTAATATTAGGCCTAGATATATGAGCATCACATTTGTTACATACCTTTTTTTATTTTACATTAGGCCACATAAAACTCCTTAAGAAGCCTACTTTTTTTGCGGATGACAAGTTTGTACCAAAAAAACAACAAATAAGTAGGCTTCTTAAGGAGTTTTATGTGGCCTAATGTAAAAAAAGGTATGTAACAAATGTGATGCTCATATATCTAGGCCTAATATTAACTAAACTGAAATAGTTTATATAGTCAGATAACCTAAGTTAAAAAATTTAAAAACGAATGAACCTAGAAGTAACTGTAAAGACTATTGTACAGTAAACATAATTTCAGGACAAAATAAATCATCCCACTGATGATAGCACAAAATGTGCTGAAACATGTTTGGGAACAATTAAAAAATCAGGTGTCTTGCATACGGCGGAAAATCCACACCAATAATACGTTACCGTACATACAGTATGTAGGGTGTGATTTCTCACGTGATTCCCTAATTGTTTTGAGCAGTGTAGATAAAAATTAAGAGTATAACTGTATAAATTATTATAGTTTTGTGAATAGTTGGTCATCTAAACACATGTGTACTGAATTTTCTTGTGATTAAGAGATTTATTTATCCACCCTCATGAACCACAGACATTGCCGAGGTGGGGTGGCTTGCATGCCTCAACGATACATAGACGTAAGGTAGGTGCGGCGGGGTATTTGTGGAGAAGCCAGTCAAACGTGTGGCTCCTGAAGAGGGGCAGCAGCCTTTTCAGTAGTTACAGGGGCAACAGTCTGGATGATTGACTGAGCTGGCCTTGTAACATCAGCTAACATGGCTTTGCCATGTAGTTACTGGGAAGTCTGAAAGCAAGGGGAATCTACAATCGTTACTTTTCCCGAGTACATACAGCTCTACTGTATGAATATATGATGATGGCATCCTCTCGCGTAAAATATTCCGGAGGTAAAATAGTCCCCCATTCGGATCTCCGGGCGGGGACTACTCAGGAGGATGTTGTCATCAGGAAAGACAAGAATATTCCACTAGGGACGTGTTTCAGAAACTTGTAATTTATCAGTAGTACCTTTCTGGATAATCCGATGCTCCTCGAAATTCTCGAAACTTCGTAAAATCAATTTCACAACGCGTGTGCAGGTGTTGATCCGAAACAGAATTATGTCGAAACTTCCTGGCAGATTAAAATTGTGTGCCGGAACTGGAACTCGAACCTCGGACGTTTGCCTTTCGCGGGCAAGCGCTCTACCGACTGAGCTATCCTGACACGACTCACGATGCCGCCTCACAACTTTACTTCCGCTAGTACTTCGCCTCCTACTTTCCAAAATTCACAGAAGCTCTCCTGCGAAACATGCAAGACTAGGACTCCTAGCTCAGTCGGTAGAGCGCTTGCTCGCGAAAGGCAAATGACCCAGGTTCGAGTTCCGGTTCCGGCACACAATTTTAATCTGCCAGGAAGTTTCGACATAATTCTGTTTCGGAACAACACCTGCACACGCGTTGTGAAATTGATTTTACGAAGTTTCGAGAATTTCGAGGAGCATCGGGTTAACCAGAAAGGTACTACTGATAAATTACAAGTTTCTGAACCACGTCCCTAGTGGGATATTCTTACTACGTTTTGTGAGCGAGGGAAACGTACGTGTACAGCGAGTTCCGTACAAAGGCTGCCAAATCGCGGATCTGGGTTCATAATATATTGAGACGGATAGCCGAGTGTCCATTAGGGCGCGTAATTTTCGTTCCGTCATTGTTGCATTGCAGGTAGAAGGCTGCCCCGCTGCGGGGGGCCGCCTTTCATCAGCGGCGGCGCTGACCTCGCGCCAGAGATTGCGCCCATGAATCTCGCCGATCCTGAGAACGCTCCGGGATCCGCGCGGCTGTGGCGCGAGCGGGGAGCGAGTCCACGAGGGGAGCAGTTCGACGACCTCGCACCACTCACAGAATACATCTCAGCTTAAAGCACAAGAGGCGTGATGAAATTTCACAACTAGCGCGCTTGTGAAACCCCCAGTCTCCAAACGGGGTTGGAACATTTGCGGTGAGTGACACTTTTTTTTTTTTTTTTTTTTTTTTTTTTTTTTTTTTTTTTTTTAAGAGTGGCGCCCCTCCACGCTCGCACTAGCATGGTGACCAACTCAATAGTTCCACTGGCACCTCTGCATGTGTTAATGTTTTTAATGTGGGAGTCACAGGAGCGGGTACTGTGATGTGTGCCGTATGTGTAGGTAAGATTACCCATTAATACGGTCCATCTGGATGATAGAAGTGGTCAAAAGCTTCTGAAACAAGAGCGGTTTTAAGGGCAGAGGGAGAAAAGTGCCAAGGCAAGTGCCAAGGGAAAAAAAACCTCTGCGATAGTCAGAAGCGGGTAGTAAGAGCAGTAGCGGATTCTTGCTATCTGCGACAGATCATGCAAGTGTTTGGTTATGTTAGTTTTGGGTATCGTGCAATCTCGGTACAATTTTCATTGCGTGTTTGTCATAAGTTTGTCAACCTGGTTCGATGAGTCGCCCCTCTGCAGCTGGCACTGGGGGTGTCTCCTGGTCCATCATCAGCGGCGGCTGGCTGCAGCAATCAAGATTGACAGGCAAGTGGTCGGTTTTTGAGATCGGCCTCTAAGTGTGTAGGTTTAGTGTGGGATTTGTTTGTGTTTTGTGTTTGTTTACGTTCCCGGCGACTGCCGGTTTGTCGGCGGTAATTGCTCATCTGGCATTGCCAGTCAGTTTTGCTGCGATGCAGGGGTTCAATGAGCAATGATTTTGTTTGTGTGTATAAGGCTTACCATAGGTGTTTATCTATTCCTGACAAAGAGTGCTTTTGGTCGGTTGTGTTTCCACCTTGGTCTTAGTTACCCAGATTGAGGATGAAGGGGTTGTTCGAATGTCTAGCATTTTTGTACAGTCGTGCGGCGTGTTTTTTGAATACCTCCGTGAGAGTGTCAAGGCGGTATTCCCGGTGAAGGTCCGCTGTGCGCGTGTAGCGTGGAGCATTGCTTATGATGCGTAGTAACTTGTTCTGAATGAGCTGCAAGCGGCGCAGCCATGTCGGTGCTGCGTAAGCCCAGCACGGAGCACCGTACGTCATCAGAGGTCTTACAAGTGTCATGTATGTGTTCCTCAACACCCGTCTGTTTAGTTTACTCTGCCTGTTGAGCATTGGGTTTAGTTGTTTGAGCCTCGCGTTTGCCCGGTAGGTCATGTGTTGTATGTGGTCCCCCAATGTGAGTTTCTGGTCCAGCCAGACACCTAGGTATTTGACTTTCTCGCAGAAACGTATTGGGCGTGTGTGTAATGTAACTGGTCTACAGTGTTGGTGTTTGCGGGGAGTGACACTTGCAGGGAACCTGCGGCCCTAGGGGCGGCTGATGGCTTTTCCTGGGTACAGGCACACCAAGAAGTCTAACGCTGCTGTTGTCAAGTTTCCACACTGTCAACATAACACGAAACTCAGTGAAATTGCACAACCCTTTGAAGAGCAATATAGTAACTTGTTCTAACTACATATTAATTCGTTGAGTGTTCCTCCTGAAAACAAAAAGGTATTTCAATAGTGATAATGTTTGGAGAGTTATTAAGACATTCTCTGCTACTACAAGACGATGACTTTCCACAGTCATACCTCCTAAAAGCATATTATTCAGAACACTAAGCATATAAAGACACCTGCGCAAGCAATAAATATATTGGCATCCTGCACAGATACATTGATGTAATTGACCGCTATGTATTTAACCCCACTATCAAGCAACTTCCATCTCTTTAAAAATAGCTACTATGCTTTTTAATAGGAGACGCATCCTTAAACCTTAATAATAATTCAATGAGTATTTTACATACTTGAAGCGTTTGTTCGTAGACCCCAAAACGATTTGGCTGTATTCGAATTACAAATACATTTAAGAAATGTGTGAAATACAGAATGTGTAAGGGAATGTCACACACCGAAAAATGCTAAAGATAAATTCTATTTTCTATCACCGTCATATAGAATTATTTTTACTCCGAACTTGGCATAAACCAACACGGAGAAACAAGTTGCAAGACTTCCAGGAAAAATGAAGCGAAATTGGCAGCCAATAGTTGGTTATAAATTACATTGCCTGTTAACTGTAAAAATATAAATTACGGAATACGCGGAACTCCAGTACAGTCAAAAAGGTCTAAGGTAATAGGCAGTGCTTTACAATCAGATATCCGTATCACTCTCCTCCTCAAGAAGTCTGTGTGAAGATTTATATTCAGAACATTCAAGAAAAAGCCTACTGTGGTGTTGAAACTACAAGAAGCAGCTCATTTACTCAGGAAGGGGAAACGTTACGGTGCCCGTAAATTTGAATGGCTATCTCTTGTAGTAACATTCATTTTTTGATAAAATGTTAAAATCTCTGAATACGGCACAGGTAGCGGCTGGAGGGCGTGGAGTAGGGGTGGTGTATCCCTACTTCTGGAACACCCTGTTCACTACCTGCAGCGTCCGGGTCTCCCCGCAAGTGTCTACAGATTCCCTTTCCCCGCAAGTGTCACAAACTCCTCCAAACGATCGTATTCCCAGCCAGAGCTAGGCACCGTTGATCAGGAAGTTAACTTCGTTAATCATTAATCCATTACTAAACAGTTAACGGATTAACGGACTTGTGCCCAGCTCTGTTCCCACCTAGAGAAATGTTCCACACATCTTGTTGTATTACAAATGGATTAATGTGATAAAATAAGGGGCGCCGACTCCGTGGGTGCTCCGGTGCTGGTGCATCTCCCACGAAATTTTTCGGGGTGCTCAGCACCCACACAAAATAAGGAAGGAAAATAAAGTAGCATAAAAATGGGGAAAAGTCGCAGCTGTCAATTATGCATTTTTGACATCGCATTGTAGCAATCACGACCTAGCCACTAGGCTGTTCCAACAGTGCCCCAAGGAGCACTCACTGCAGAGGCTTGTAGCCCGTTTGGAGGAAGGGATGGTGGGAGGTGGGAGGGGCGAGACCACTGACCCTGGCTGCATGACGTCGTAACAGATGCAACAATCAGAGTTCAGTGACAGCCATAGTTTGCTATACTAGCTCCATTAATTCAGTTCATTAAGATAGATTGACATCCTCACTGTCGTTTCCGTCAAAGCAGTGGCGGATTAAGGGGGAGGGGGCGGACCGCCCCGGGCCTCCGGTGTTGGGGGGCCTCCAAATACCTGGAATGCAAGGGTGGTTGTGGTTGTCGTTCTTTTTTTTGTTTTATATATACAGGGTGTTTCACTAAGTGTGTTTGCCTCTGTAACTTATAAAATAATAGGTGACGGGAAATTTTAATGCGGTAGGTTAACACAAAAAATGTTACATTTTCTGCGGAGCTATGAACATAGATTATTGTATCATTTTCCATAATTTTTAAATGGAACAATAGTTGTTTCCGGATTTGCTTTCTTTCCTGTTGACCTGCCAGCTAGAGAGACTTATGATTTATAATTTCTTGCTCACATGGAAGTGGACGATGAATGGCCGTTGAAGATTTTGTGGACAGACGAAGCCCACTTCTATCTGACAGGATATGTCAATGCACAGATTTGTCGAATATGGGCAGCAGGAAATCTACCCGCAAATCAACCAGTACCTCTTCATCCTGAAAACGTCGCTGTGTGCTGTGCGCTTACGGCATCGTTTATTATAGAGTCATATTTTTACGAAGAGACAGGTATTTTTGGAGGTGTTACCTATACCGTCACCGGTAAGCGCTACTACAATTGTCAGCCGCCGTTTCCCCACAGCCTGGTCGTCCCGACCAGCAAAAATCTCCAGTAAACACGAACTGTAAAATGCACAGCTTAAGAGCTACGAACTCTTGTTGTTGTTGTTGTTGTTGTGGTATTCAGTCCGTAGACTGGTTTGATGCAGATCTCCACCCTACTCTATCCTCAGCAAGCCTTTTCATCTCCTCATAAGAACGGCAACCCACATCCACTTGAATCTGCTTACTATACGCGTCTCTTGGTCTCCCTCTGCGATTTTTACCCCACACACTTCCCTCCAATGCGAAATTTACGATCCCTCGATGTCTAAGAATGTGTTCTACCAAGCGATCCCTTCTTTTAGTCAGGGTATGCCAAAAATTCCTTTTCTCACCAGTTCTGTTCAGTACCTCTTCATTAGTTATGCGATCTACCCACCTAATCTTCAGCATTCTTCTATAGCACCACATTTCAAAAGCCTTTATTCTCTTCTTGTCCGCGCTGCTTATCGTCCATGTTTCACTCCCGTACAAAGCAACACTCCACACAAATGCCTTCAGAAAAGACTTCCTTACACTTAAATTAATATTCGATGTTAGCAAATTTCTCTTCTTCAAAAGTGCTTTTCTTCCCATTGCCATTCTGAATTTTATATCCTCTGTAATGCGACCGTCATATGTTATTTTACTACCCAAGTAACAAAACTCATCTACCACCTTCATTGTTTCATTACCTAATTAATTCCTTCAGCATCGCCTGATTTTCTAAGACCGCCTTCTATTATTTTGTTTTGCTCTTAAACAATTAATTTCTAACTTTTTATTTATCCAACAACAGCCGCGGTGGAGTACCCGAGCGGTCTAAAGCGTCTCGCTGCGGAGCGCGCGGTTGCTCGCCGTGGAGGTTCGAGTCCTCCCTGGGGCATGGGTGTGTGTATTGTCCTTAGGTTATTTTACCTTAGTTTATGTAGTTTGTAAGCTACGGACTGATGACCACGCAGTTTTGTCCGATAGATTTACAAACATTTGAACATTCAACAACAGCCGTAAAGACTATGTTGTGTTTCCAGGTTTGGAACTTAAATAGTGACAACACTGCTGGAGATACACTATGCATTGGAATCTACTATGGTCACTGATAGCACACGTTGTTGACATAACTGCCTTACCTTCGAGCAAATGGAGTTGCCCGTCCAAGTCACCGGCGTGCTCACAATCGAGGTAAACGCAGTCACTTGTGATCGAGCGGTCTAATGTAACGGTGCGACTATGTTTTCGAAACAGGAACAACGGAATGGAGCAAGATTTAATGTGCCAGAGATCGTATAGCACGACAGTGTCATCAAAGTTTTCAAGAGGAGTGCGGGGAATCGGCATTGCTGTACAGAACAGTGGTACGTTGAGCAAAAGCCTTCAACGTAGGTTACCAAACAGCATCGCGCAGGTCGTCCTAACCTCTCTGTAGAAGAAGAGCATACTGTTGCCGCATTAGTAGACAGTAATTGACGCCAGTGGATTTGTGAGCTCACCACGAAAGCGAATTAGCGCATACGACTGTGCTTCGCACCCTGCAAGAACGCCTGCGCACGCGCAAAATTGTATCACGATGGGTTCCGCACGAATTAACGAAAATCCAGAAATTGATGCTTTACATCGCTGCTTAGACGCACTTGGAGCACCATGAGCGAGAAGGAGAGGCTTTCTAACGCCGTATCGTAACGAGTCAAAATTGAGACGCCAATCCAACCAATGGCGTCATTATGGGTCGAAAGTGCGTGAGAGTCCCATAAGGTGAAAGCTATCGTGATTCTTATGTACGACTGTGATTCTGTCATCCTAACGCATTACGTTCCTCCACGACAGACCGTCAATGCACAGTATTCCTGTTGGTTTTCAGAGCATCTACTGCGACCAGCTTTGCGAAGGAAGCGGCAACACTTTCTACGCAACCCACCCCATAACTTTGCATGACAATGCGCGGGCGATACAGCGCAAGGTGTGGCAGCTCTGTTCGGTCGATAGGACTGGGAAGTACTGTACCATACTCCCTGGACTTTAAGTCCTTGTGACTTTGATTTGATTCTGAATATGAAGAAACCACTTCGTAGCACGCACTTCAGAATTGTCCGAGAGATTCGACAGGCAGTTCATTCATACCATCAACAGAGCAAGCTCTGCTAACGGTATACTACGCCTCCCACATCGCTGGCAACGGGTTCTACACAACACTGGTAACAACGTTGATGGACAGTAACAGGTGCAAACATGTAATGCTTTTGTATCGGTTGTGAATGAGTAGTTGCCATTATTTCAGCCCGAACCCTCGTATTTACGCGACCGATTTCGGTATTACATTATTATCATTATCAGATCAATTTATAACATCCAAGTGAACTTTAGAAATGGCCGTATATACCGGTCACCATTACCTGACATTGTAGGTTGTGGAGGTGATCTGATAGATTAATTATATTCGAAAGTAGAAAATCATGACTGCAATATAATTATTTGTTTTATGATGACCGGTTTCAATGACCTATGGCACCATCATCTGGTCATATAAAATTATACAATGTGGTAATTTTACGTTATTTAAAGAAATGGAGGTTAAATAGTACGTGCAATATAGCACTTAGTCCAAATATAAAATACGTTAGTCTCTTAAAGGGCTGTTGATGATTTAACTTTTGAATTTTATATTTCTACTATGTGCTAGGTTGTTCGTATTACTTAACCTCCATTTTTTAAATAACGTTAGATAACTACATTGCATCAGGGTGGCATAGCCCATTACTACCTGCCATCGCAAGTGTATTGTGATCATGGCTTACTACTTTTGAAGATAGTATACCGATTACCTAATAAATGTACCCCTGCTCCTGAAAAAAACATGTGCCACCTCATACGGTCTGTAGCACCTCTTCCCAAAATATGGACAGCGAAGAGGTTGCACTACCCGATATTTGTTTCACAGTGTCAAAGTTAAAGAAGTGCTCTTAACGTCACTGAATTGCTTGTTGGCAATGGAATCCTTGTCAAAATATTACATACTCTCGGCCCTCTATAAGTCCTCGAAGATTCTAACGACAATTTCGAGACACACTATAGAAGGTTTGAATTGTCATCATCGATTAGTTACTCAGGAGGCGTCCAATGACTAGCCCAATTTCGGAGCCACTGAGCCCTACTCACTCTGCTTTTTCTACTGATAAAAAAGAAAAACAAATATCCAGCCTCCCTTTCTACTGGCGGGCTCACTGTCGTGACATTGTGGTCAGTTGTTTGTTTCATAGTTCTGATCAGTGTATCAAACCCATCTACTCATATAACCGACAAGTTTATGTAACCTTACTTATAGGTAAGAAAATAGCTTACTATGGAAAATTTTTTATATCTAGGGAAGCAAAATCGGATCTAGAGAATACTGCTGAAAAAATATTTCTCTTTGTATTTATGCCAAAGGCGTTATCTGAAAGTACTGCCTGATCGCGGTGTAGGTAGCACGTAAACAGTAGCTTCAGGCCATGAAATGGCATTCTATTCTTACTTATGGCTGGTAAAAAAGAAAATGATTCTCTTTGTGGGTACTTAACTTAGACAATTCCAAGAAGTAATTTAACGTGAGATAATTAAATGCGCTCTGTAGCCCACGCAAATCATTATGTGAGGCCGGTAGCTGCGTAATTTCCAGCTGCAGTGCTAGACACTGAGCCTCTCTGAAGGTGAAGCCGGTCTCTTGATACTGCATGCCAATGGAAAGGAAGGGAGGGAGCCGTCTCCATCAGATGTTGCCATCTTGACATGAAAAAAAGCTACAAACTAAAAATCACTTAGTTCGTTAAGGGCCAAAGGGAACTTCATAACGATAATCCACTCAAAGAGTTTATTGCAAACGCTACCAAAAGAGACACATCAAAAAAGTGTTGCATCACCTGATCACCAAGTTTTTATGGTGACGATCCTTTACGAATAAATGTAATAGAGGTATACAACAACATTTCACTTCTCTTTATTGTTCATGAAAACAAAGATTGACAAGTTGTTCGCCAATAACCTATAAATTCTGAATTTGTGCTGCAGATTGCAGTAAACACCAGTACCCCCAATACTTGCTAATATGTCATTTTATATTGACGCATCCCTGTATTTGTCGTAGCATATTGTCTACTCGATCAAGGGACTGTAGGTCCAGATTGTTCCACTCCTCAACGTTTGATCCGTTTGGCTCTTCTAGTCCAAAACAGACCTTTTCAATCCCAGACATATTCGATAGAGTTGATATCTGGGCAACATGCTGGCCACTGTATTGCGACTTTGCTGTTATCACGAAGGAACGCATTCACAAGATGTGCTCGATGAAAGCGAGAGTTGTCCATTAAGACGACTTCCTCCCCGAAATGCTGCCGATATGTTTGCACGTATGTCAGAGGATGTCAACCCTGTACCGTACAGTTGTTTAATTGCCTTCTACCACCACAAGTGCCGTACGGTGGCCCGACATATTGCCACCCCAAAACAGTAACTACTACCTGGCTACACTCGTTAGACAGTGTGTCCAGGCTGAGTTCAAGTGTTTGTAAGTCTATCGGACCAAACTGCGTGGTCATCAGTCCGTAGCTTACAAACTACTTAAACCTAGGTAAACTAACCTAAGGACAACACCCACACACACCCATACCCCAGGGAGGACTCGAACCTCCACGGCGAGCAAACGCGCGCTCCGCAGCGAGACGCTTTAGACCGCTCGGCTACTCCACCGCGGCTGTCCAGGCTGATCAGTTGTTGTTGTTGTTGTTGTGGTCTTCAGTCCGGTTATTAGTTTGACGCAGCCGGCCGCGGTGGCCGAGGGGACTGAGGCGCTCCAGCCACGGTCTGCACGGCCACTGCGGTCGGGGGTTCGAATACCTCCTCGGGCATGGATATTTGTGCCGTCCTTAGTCTTAGCTAGTTCATAAGTAGTTTGTAAGCTTAGGGACTGATGACCCCGTAGTTAAGTCTCATAAGTTCTACAAACATTTGAACTTTGAACTTTTGAGTTTGACGCAGATCTCCACCCTACTCGATCCTGAGCAAGGCTCTTCCTCATAAGACCTGCAACCTACATCCATTTGAATCTGCTTACTGTATTCATCTCTTGGTCTCCCTCTGCGATTCTTACCGCAGGCATTTCCCTCCATTGCTAAATTTACGATTCCTTGATGTCTAAGAATGTGTCCTACCAATCAATCTCTTCCTTTAATCTAGGGATGCCACTGAGGCGCTTCAGTAACGGTCTGCATGGCCACTACAGTCGGGGGTTCGAATCCCCCCTCGGGCATGGATATTTGTGCCGTCCTTAGTCTTAGCTAGTTCACAAGTAGTTTGTAAGTTTAGGGACTGATGACCCCGTAGTTAAGTCCCATAAGCTTAACAAACATTTGAACATTTTGATTACCACTATCTCGGTTTCCGTGATATTGCTGTCTCTGTTCCGTAGAACCGACAGAAAGACGTCGAAGCATTTTAGTTAATTCATAAATGATCTGGTAATTGTTTCGACCATTGTATTTAAGGAAGGTGGCCGGAGGTAGGTTTGAAGCGCCGCCATCCAGAATACAGGGGAGGGAGGAGATTAACAAGAGGGGGGAGGAGGAGAATGGCAAAGAGCAGGGGAAGTAAAGAGAAAGGCAACGGGAGAATGGATGGATAGGAGGAACAGGAGGAGGGAAAGGAGGCGACGGCGCGGGAGGAAGAGGAGGAAGTCAGGCAGGGGTACATGGAAAGACAATGGCCGCCCGCGGTGGCCGAGGGGACTGAGGCGTTCCAGTCACGGTCTGCACGGCCACTACGGTCGGGGGTTGGAATCCCCCCTCGGGCATGGATATTTGTGCCGTCCATAGTATTAGCTAGTTCATAAGTATTGTAGAAAGATATAAAAAAGCCAAGATCGGTGATCATCAGTTTTTATTTAAGACGACCGGTTTCGCTGAACTATGTCAGCATCATCTGGTCCAATAAAATCATTTTACAAGGCTATAATCTTGTAATGTCAATCAGTTGCTATATAGCAACATTTACAGTGCATAGGTGCCATTTTACAAGGCCATAATCTTGTAATGTCAATCAGTTGCTATATAGCATCATTTACAGTGCATAGGTGCCATTTTACAAGGCCATAATCTTGTAATGTCAATCAGTTGCTATATAGCATCATTTACAGTGCATAGATGCACATATGCACTGTAAATGATGCTATATAGCAATTGATTGACATTACAAGATTATGGACTTGTAAAATGATTTTATTGGATGCTGACATAGTTCAGCGAAACCGGTCGTCTTAAATAAAAATTGATGATCAGCGATCTTGGCTTTTTTATATCTTTCTACAATATCATAATTGGATCGCTTCCTAGAACATAAACCAGTTCATAAGTAGTTTGTAAGTTTAGGGACTTATGCCCCCGTAGTTAAGTCCCATAAGCTATACAAACATTTGAACATTTTTGAAAGGTAAGGCGGGGGTAGATGGACAAAGAGAGGATGGTCAAGGTGATGGAGCGAGAGACGAGGAAGGACTAACAGAACTCACTGATTACTGGAGTAGATAACTACCCGAGCAACGTCATATTTTCGGCTGTATATGATGTATATCCAGTTCGCACGCATATTGAGCGATTGTTGCATTGTGGTTTCACTAGTTAAAAATGAAAGTGTACGGCTGCTTGTTTGGTCAACGCGGCGAATTTACGAGCAGCGGTAGTTGGTGATCCGCGCCAGTGGAGCATCAGGTGGAGGAGCGCTCCTGTGGTATTCTAGTGGCTGTTGCCTTCCTGGCACTGGCGCGCAGCCGGTGGCTCGGCGGCCGCGGGCCCCGCGAGGGCTGCCTGCCTGCCTTGCGCAAGGGTCGGCGCGGGCGCGGGCGCGGCGTGCCGCACTTGTCCTCCGCGCCGCCTCGCGCTCCACATGTGAGCCGCGCCGGCGAGAGCGCGGCCCCACAACGCAGCCTCCGCAGACTCCGCTCACCGCACGTTAAGGCTTTATAAGACCAGCCAGGGGCAGGCGTCGAGTTGGTTGTCCACACGTCAGTCAAGTGTCTACCACGAAATTCTTTTATTGTCATAAAAAAAGAAGGCCTTACAGTAGAAGTAGGGAAGGAATGAAGCTAAGAGTTTACAGATCCCGCCGACAGCTCACGCCCGGACTATAGCATAATCACCCAAGAGTACGACCTGTCGATCTGCTCCAATGGAGATCCAGTCAAAGCCACATTGGTGTTGAAGACTGCCCACTAATAGGCTGACACCGGTTTCAAATACAGGGTGAATCACCTAAAACTTGCGGAAACGGAACGTGCGATTGATGTGCGGTTTTCACAGAATGGATTGGTAGTCAGAGGTTTGTATATTTAGCCAACAAAAAATGTTCAAATGTTTGTAGAGCTTATGGGACTTAAATACAGGGTCATCAGTCCCTAAACTTACAAACTACTTTAGCTTATACTGAAGACGGCACAAACGTCCATGCTAGAGGGGGGATTCGAACCCCCGACGGGGAACGACCACGCGCATCGTAGCATAGCGCATCAACGCGCTCGGTCGCTTCGCCGCGGTTTAGCCAACAATCAGATTGTAATATTACTTACAAAGTGTTTTTTTTTTAATGCAAACATACAGTTTTTTAATTGGAACGATGATTGTTTCTATCATGCACTGGAAGTTTTGACACCAGCTGTGTACAAAGAATTTTCAATGAACGAAACTACAATTTTCAATGAAGTTTTTATCACGTGCAGTGTGGCAGCTAAAACTGTTCAAAGTTTCGAGGGCGGAGGCTGTGATACCGTAGCTGACTGGCCGAGTGGCTATCCCCTGGGGCACGGCCCACATTCTCATGAGCACCAGCCAGTCACTAACACTGTCGTACCCTCCGCCCCCAAAACGTTCTTCTACATATTGCAAACTACACATATCTGCCTAATTTCGTGTCGATTGGTCAAACGGTATTGAAGAATAGAGTAACGTACCCTCCGCTATGCACCGTACGAGATATTATGTAGTGAGTGATACTTCTCTTGTTTCGACGATCAAGTGTTAAATATTTAATCAAGATAAAAACTGAAGTTTCTTGTTCAAGTCAGTTGCCAAGTTTCACCCATCATCTTCAAATGTTTATAACACTATGGCAATAAACGGGCAGGATCATCGGTTCCTAAACTTCGAAAATACCCAAACTAACTTCTGCTAGGGACAACACACACACACACACACACACACACACACACACACACAGGCACAAAAGATAACTTCAATCTCCCACTGGAGCAGTCATGCAATGCATAATGCCCCAGACAGCGCAACCAATCTTCATTCCTTTTTCAGGAGGGGTACTTTCCGCAGAAACGACATAACACTTTTAAGTAAATGAAATCATTTTTATTTTGTTTCTTTCGAATGACTTAGCATGAATTTCTTCTGTATTAATGATAAATTTGAAGCTTTGAATTAAAATTTGTGATGCGACTGGGAATCGAACCCGGACCTCCATGCTTACTAAGCAGACGTCTTAATGCTACACTACTGCAACACTGACGATTAAGGCGCCTCCGAATAATCTAACCACGATTTCCCACTCGTCACAAACTTTAATTCAGCTTCTGTGTTCCATAGAACATGCCACTACTGCCAAGGCTCTCCAAGCAGCGGAATAGCATCTCGGCAATGGACATATTGGAACATTCCTATTAAGGTGATATAAATATCAATCTACCTATTTAAGGTGATATAAATATCGATGTAAATACAAATATAAAATCCCTGAGATGGATTTTCGTCTCGAATATGTCGAAGACATTAATGATAAATCTGAAGCATTGAATTAAAATAGCAGTAAGACGTCTACCTAGTAAGAACGGAGGTCCGGGTTCGATTCCCAGTCGCATCACAAATTTTAATTCAGTGCTTCACATTTATCATTAATGCCTTTGACATATTCGAGACGAAAATCAGTCTCAGGTATTGTATATTTGTATTTTATTTCTATGGTGTTCAGACAGTCTTATAACGATCAATAAATCTCGATGGCAACACAAAATATTCGGAACAGTATTCCTTGATATGTATAAAGACTGTGGAGAATTATATAACTGATAACTACTACAACAACAAAATGCGATTAGTTACGTTGCGCAACTTTTTGTTACACGAAGATTGCAAAACTTGAAACGTGTTCATAAAAAAATATTTTTGTAAGAAAATGTCTAATATTGTGCCTCCTGTTTTGTGTCGAGTAATTTGCTTGCAAGAAAATGTATAATATCACTTCTACTGTGTGTATCGATATGTGTACTTAACTCTGTGAAGTTTCATCTTTGGCAAAGATCATGTATTGCATAGCATTGTAGCTCGCGCTGAAAGAGAGTAGCACTTGTGGTTCAGCTAGCTTAGAGAGCGGTTGAGTTGTGTGTATGGCTCCGATGTAGAGCAGAGGCTGCTGTGCCAGCAAGTCGATTTGATTGTATTTGGAATATATATGTAACACCGCTGGAATGAAGGTAATTGCATTTGATGTCATTAGAAAGAAGTTGTATTATGTAGGTAATGTAATGCTGGTTATTAATAATAAGTAACAAAGTTGACCTTTCTTTCCTGTTTCATTTACGTAGTTAGAAGATTAACCTATTTCCTTCATTTGATAATTAGTTATTAGTGGATTTAAAGTGCAGTATTGATTTTGATAATATTGTTGAACAGATTTCGTTATTGGTGCCATAGTAAATGATAGTTAATTGATTATGAAACTAAATTTCAATATCAGGGTCATAATTAAACCACATTGCTGTGTTAATGAACAATTTGTTGTCTGATTTAACGATACGCTCAACATCCACTACACACACACAGCTTTTAAACTCTGCGTCGATTGTGGCCGAGAATACAGAATCAAACACAAATCAACAAAGATAGTCTGACTAAAGATAAATTGATTGTAGAGAGCCGGCCGCGATGGCCGAGGAGACTGAGGCGTTCCAGTCACGGTCTGCACGGCCACTACGGTCGGGGGTTCGAATCCCCCCTCGGGCATGGATATTTGTGCCGTCTTTAGTATAAGGTAGTTCATAAGTAGTTTGTAAGTTTAGGGACCGATGACCCCGTAGTTAAGTCCCATAAGCTTAACAAACATTTGAACATTTGGGTTGTAGAGATTGAGTCAGTTAAGACGTGATACCCCTTTTATTTTGTTAACTATCACAGATATCGAAACGAGGATTTCGCCAAGGGCCCCAAGGGGCACATACTTCGGTTTGATAAAGTGTCCGTGTATCAGTCGGGATACTGAAGAAAGGATTTTTTCCATGTAACCAAATACTTTTAATAACGGCATTACATAGTTCTTTGGGAGGTGATTACACATCAAGCACTAGTTAATTCTGACGTTGAAGTTTTTCTTAAAGCATTTACAAAATGTTCTAACATTGGAAAGCAATGCGACCAGAGTTGGCCATTGCCATGCGAACATTTCGAAGCAGATGTATCACGCGAGGCGACGCAGTTACAATGCAGCAAGGTGGATCTAGGAAATTAATCTAACACCTCATATTTGTATCTAATGAATGAGACAGGGCTTAGGAAACCTGTTTTTAACGTCAATATCCGACTCCAGCGAACTTTCTTTCCAATTTTGGTGCAATTTTTTAAAATTTATTTGTGCAAAGTTTCAACGCCAATATCAAGCTGTTGCAGCTCGTGAGTTCCGTGCTCCGCGAAGCAGCACTGCCAGCAGTGTGCAGTGAGCGAGTTCATGGCGTGACTCGTGGCCTTGAGCTCATCAAGTCAAACGTTTCTTAAGCTTATGGGACTTACCAGCGGGGTCATCAGCCCCTAAACTTACAAACTACTTATGAACTAGCTAACACTAATGACGGCATAAACATCCGTGCTCGAGGGAGGATTCGAACCCCCGACCGTAACGGCAGTGCAGAATGTGACTGGCGCGCCGCAGACCGCTCGGCCACTGCGGCCGGCTTTTGATCTGATCTATCTTCCGCGTCTCAGATGATTCCGACCCCATTTAGGTATTGTTGGCTGCTACCAAAAAGCTAAGTGCTACCTCAGGGAAAGAGAAAGCTGAGAGAATAAACAAGAAACAATTGTTAGAAAACAAATTCCATGCGTTTATTCGGCTTCCGAAATTTTATATTTTCTTCAGAACAAGAGGAGATATGTCGGGCGTCAAAGTGTTTGAAGCATTCATTCGAAGGATAGCCTGCATAGTCGTCTCCTGCAGATCGTTCCATTACTTTTATTCTTTTTATTGCAGAGAAAATCTGCACAGAACAATACGTAGAGCCAGACATGTGCGGCATTTTTATGCAGCTTGGGATATGTTATTTGCTTCAACGAACAATACCACCGTGACAAATTCAGCGTGTTGTTGTAGCGATCTTTCAGCAAAGTTGAATTTTGCAAGTCAATAATTTCCAACTGGAGTGTCGTTGGCAAATCATTGGGTGGAACCGAGAAAGGGGTGCTGAACAATTTCATTTCCGTCTACAGAATGGTGAACTGTTTCGAAAGACGTGATGAGATGGTATTAGCTTCGTAATCGTTGAAATTGGTATCCTTTAATGAAGCCAAACGGTTAAATAACGTTAAATTTTCATTATTCATCTGCCTCTGAAACAAATGCGCTGATATTATTGTACATGTCATTTATTAGTTGATCTTTCCCATTGTAACACAACATCGTGACCATAGCATTAGAATCACGGTATTCCGACATTTTTCATCGTTACGTAATTTTAATATTTTGTCAAGAGGCAGTAAATTCAAATTATATCAGCGTAATTCAGAGTAATAGTATCCAGGGAATACTTAGGTCAAAACATCTCGTATATCGGAGATCATTTGTCAGATTGCTATTATAAATAGTACCGGCAGTTTACTCTTTATGTGTTCAGCTCTCTATGTGCTCAGCTTTCTCTCTGTGCGTAGCTGTCTATGTAACGAGCTCTCAGTGCTTGGCTAAAATATTATACGCGGTTTCATACCAAGATAGGAAAATACTCGAGAAAATATTTAAAATTTAATATAAACTCTTATATCGTGATCATACGCGAAAGCGAACATTATCTTTGAACTTTGGTCGGGGTAGGCTAGGAGGGAAGAATTAGAAACTTCTGCCTCTGATGAACGTTCTTGAGAGAGATTAATACAAACAACCTTTGACGAAAATAATCACGAATTGAGAACTTATAAAGGGTATACTGTGAAAGTGTTATGAATGTAACTATTGATTTCAGAATAGAGAATTTATGAACCTTAAAAAGTTATTCGAGTATTTAGTTCCCTAATATTGTCCCAGCATATTCTAAAAGTGAAGGAAAATATCTAACAGTAGTGGTCAGGAGAAACTTATGGCGAAATTTTCTAAAGAATAATTCTATAAAGGAAAAGGATCAAGCAAAAACATCTTTTGTGATGGGCGTCAAATCATCTGAACTACTGGGACTCAATGATTCAAAGTTTTTATTCTTTGGTTTATTAAATATCAGCCCCTGAGAAACAGATTTTCATGCTCAAACATTAAAATAGGTCTTTACATATAATGAAATCCAGAACCAATATTTACAGTGAAAAATTCAATAAAGATATAAATTTTATTAACTGCGTAGAAGTACCAGGACTACCGACTGAATTGTCATACTGAGGTGAGAAATAGAATTTTGAACCTATACATCCAATAGAACGGTGGAAATTAAGACGTGATCTACAGCTTAAAAGTCGCAAGTTAAAACCCTAATATAAAACGAAGTCAACACAACTGTCGCCCCAGTCATAAACCAAACTATGTCGCCTCCAGCCACACTACGCAACGACTGATTTAAATTATTTGGTACATCACTAAAACGCAAGAGCACATACCCATTTTGAACTGGCGGTGATTTGAACCGTGTCGCCGCACAAAATTCACGCACTTCACCACAGCTTGCATCACACCAGTTGATTCTACTGTTTCGGCACACAGTGCCTCTTGACGGATGAAACAATGAACAGACAAAATGTCTTTCCCGAATTCCTTCTTAAGTTTATTGTTTAATCAAGAAACTAAACCTTGATGACGTCCTACCATTTGTGGTGCACCGTTTGTGGGTACAGAATGGAGCTTATCCCACGAGAAATTCACACTGTGCAATGATTGACAAACAGCTTCAAAAGTGTCAAGTGCTGTTGCTGTGTAATCAAGCGGTACTACGTCCAAAAGTTCCTCTGTTACCTGTAGTTCAATATCGACACCACGAACAAATATTGAAAGTTGTGCACAGTCTGTTATATCTGTGGTTCCTTCGAGTGCCAGCGTATATGCAACAAAGCTCTCGGCTTTTTTCTTTAGCTGTCTCTCTAAATTTGCTGCTATGTCCAGTACTCTACGAGACACTGTTTGTTTCGAAAGGCAAACCCCTTCAGTAGCCTGCAGCTCCCTTGGAAACAAACATTCCACCATTGCTAACATGCAAGATTTTACGACAGGTCCCACTGAAAACGGCTTATCACTCGTCGTTATAATGTGAGCAACTTTGTACCTTACCTAACTGCTGCTTCAGTTGCATTTGGTTCACTGTCGTTCACCTTGTGGCGCTCTTTTATGCACATACATTACAGCTACATTATAAATACATCACATTTTACTTTTTAGTTGTTCAGTGGTCTTGTAGATTTCGTAGCTCGCCTTCGATTGTTCAGTGGTAGATGTTTAAATTGCTCGCCTGCCTTTATATAAATATGCCAACATTAGGACGACAGATTCTTGGGTGTCCAGGAAACTACTAATGCGACACTTTTCATATTAAACTCATTTATTTTTCCATTCTTGATTACTGCTTGTTACATAATGACAAAGATAACAACATAATGACTACACTTAGACTGACTGACTGACTGACAACACTCTAACTCCAATGCTGACTCAAGACTAAGTTATTACTAACTTGCGATCGCGCCAATTCGCGCGTATTAAAACACATAAGTTTCTAGAACATTCTAGAACACGGAAGTTACAATATTTATATTTGATAAATTTATTCATGAAACATAAATAAATCTTGCTTTACGTAAAGATTAAAAAAAAAATGTTCAGATGTTTGTATAGTCTATGGGACTTAACTACGGGGTCATCAGTCACTAAACTTACGAACTACTTATGAACTAGGACGGCACAAATATCCATATCCGAGGGAGGATTCGAACCCCCGACCGTTGTGGCCGTGCAGATAGTGACTGGAGCGCCTTAGTCCCCTCGGCCACCGCGGCCGGCAGATTCACAAAATTATGACAAATGCAACAATAGGTTTTTCATATCAAAACAAAACAATACAAAAGATCGTAAGTAAATAACAATTAGTGCAGTGTTAATATATGTTTACATGATTTGAAATTGTTAAACCAAAGCAACTAATAAATTCTACAGTTAGCAAAGTATTACATTACGGTCAATACATTACTCAAGACCTCAGATATTGGTAGTTAACAATTTCATTAACAAGCTCATTATTGTTCAACATTAAGCTTATGCCTTTCAATAATTAATTAATTTAGTTAGTTCATTAAAAGACCCAAGTAATGAAAAAGATAATGTGACCAGCTAGAATCACTATAAAATGCTTATCTATATCTATAAATGTGAATGTCTGTTCGGTGTACGTTTATCACGTCTGAACCACAAGACATAAAGAGCTAAAAATTTGTACAGTTACTAATGTCTACCCGGGGAAGGCTTTAGGCACGGTTTTGTGGCGATCAGATAGCTATTTCTGTATATATATATATATATATATATATATATATATATATATATATATATATATATATATATATATATATATGAATGTCTGTACGGTGTAAGCTTATCACGTCCGAACGACAAGACGCAGAGACTTAAATATTTGTACAGCCTAATTTATACCTGAGGTAGGTTTTAGGTGCGGTTTTATAGCGATCTGACAGATATTTAGTAATTTGAAGAATATAACGCGAAATGCGAAACAATAATTACTCTTTGAAATTTATATTTACTCTTTGAAAATGGTTTTATTGGTTGCATAGTTGCTTGAGGGTTGATAATGATAAAAGGGTGGTATATATTGGGATGGACAGTTATCGGTGTATATAAAATTCTACGTGTGTGTCTGTGTGTGTGTGTGTGTGTGTGTGTGTGTGTGTGTGTGTGTGTGTTTATATTTCGCTCTGCAGCGAAAAGTACAGAACTCAAACGAATGGTCTGAGTGTAATTGTTGCCCGAAGTCTTCCGTAGTACACCATAGCTGTTACATGCCGATAGCTATAACGGGGTGGAAGATATGATGGTTGAAAGTCGTCAAATTATAACAAAAATTCGGACTGAAGGCCAGCGATGACGTTTGTGACTCTATAGCAAGTAGGTTACATACAGGGAAACGTGAGGCCACAGACCATATCTTTGGTCTATGCGTGCTACAATGTCTTCAGCTCTTTCTCTGTAAGGACATTTCATCCTTCAAACCCAGTCTCATAGCTCACTACTGAAAGATAGGTTATCTGTCATAATCAACCAACACACGAACGGAGCCGCGGGTTTAAGCTAGTACAGTGTAAATATGGAATATTAGGGCATAATACCACGACCAAATATGGTATCGTATGTTGCATTAATGCCAAATACATTACAACCTGAAAGCATAAACGCAATTAAATACATAAACTATACTGCACATTTTTATAACTTCATTGCTAAGAATTAGTTTTAACACTCACATCTCCTGAGATATCACTTTTAAGTCTGGCTACAAGTTGTCTGCGTGCTTCGCCTACTAGATGTTCATAATGCGCTGCGTAAAGGTGCGTATAACGACGCTGTGTATTCTACTTTATAGCCGAATTGAATACCTTGTGACACACGAGGTACTGTGGACGCCCATCTCTCTCAATAAATAGATACGTATCCTCCAAATGAGGCACGGAGCTCCTGCGACTAACCGCTGCTGACACTTAACACTGAAATGTTTTAATAGATTTTTAAGTAATTACAGTTCATTCTACCACTTCCAAACAAGATACATAGCTTTTCAACATTACGATGTATGGGAGTTCTGCTCGCTGTAACATTATTCTCCTGGGGCGTCGTGGTAGAAATAAATACTCGTAGGTACAATTTTTCACTACTTTAATTTGAAATCAAACTGCTTCTCCATCAAAACATTACAACTTTGTAACATGCGTAAACAATTTACCACAGCAACACAGACTGACATAGATTCCAAAGCACATAACGATCGCCAAAACTCCAACTCCCCCACGCGAGGCGGTGAGGCAAATATATAACATCGAAAATAATGAGGTTACATTATGCATTGTTCATAACAATTGAATATACTAATTTACTATTAACGAACAGAACAGTAAAACATTTCATGTATACAAAAATAATCACAATATAAAATGAAAACTATACATACAATAATTTTAGATGGCTCATGTATTTTAAGACGAAATTTCCGATCTTTCTGTTGACAACAAAGTGCGATGTTAAATGACAATTAATTTGTTAATGAGTACATCATACATGTTCCTAACATATATTGAACTATGAAATATCTTGTCCATTCTCAAAATATACTCATCTTAGTCAGTCATTATATACAAAGTATAACAACATTCAAATCTCGACTATTACATTAATTAACACGATTAGCTGGTCAATATAACTTGTTTATGAGCCTAACATATATACAATGCTATTTATTTTCATTTACATAAAGTTTCTAAAATTCGTCTATCTAGTACTTGAAATAATGTACAATGACAAAACTATTGTTTATAGAACTGTCTGGAAAGCATCTAAACAAATCTCTTAATTCTTGATGCTGTCGCGTCGTTCAAATATCTAGGTGTAACATTGCAGAGCGATATGAAATGGAACGAGCATGTAAGGACAGTTGTGAGTAAGGCGGACAGCCGACTTCGGTTTATTGGGAGAATCTTGGGAAGATGTACTTCACCTGTAAAGGAGACCGCGTATAAAACGCCTGTACGACCACGTCTTGAGTATTGCTCAAGTGTTTGGGACCCGCAGCAGATCAGTCTAAAGGAAGACATAGAGGCGGTTCAGAGGCGAGCAGCTAGATTTGTTACCGGTAGGTTCGACCAATGCGCGAGTGTCACGGAAATGCTCCGACAACTCAATTGGGGATCGCTGAAAGAAATACGACGTTCTTTTCGTGAATTTCTGTTAAGTAAATTTAGAGGGCCGGAATTTGAAGCTGAGTGTAGTACGATCTTGCCGCCGCCTACTTACATTTCGCGTAAAGATCACAAAGACAAGAGAAATTAGGGCTCGTACGGAGGCATACAGGCATTCTTTTTTTCCTCGTTCAATTTGGGAGTGGAATAGGAAAGGAAATGCCTAGAAGTGGTACAGTGTACCCTCCGCCACGCACCTTACGGTGAATTGCGGAGCATGTATGTAGATGTAGAAGTAATGAAATCTATCACTTGTTTTAATCACAGTATCACATAGACACTGTCCTACACTGATTCCTAGGCTGTCTATTTTATTTTTAACTAACTTCACACGCAACATGTATCACTATTGAACCACATGATTCCGCGTCGTACGCAGACGGTATCGTACGATGACATTGGGACGAGAGGGCCGGCAGTATCGTCACAACGCGGATGTCGCCTTAGTTGCGGCATGCGGCACCAGGAGGCAGTGCGCCCGCCTTCGCCCCCCAGCCGAGCTCCGAGCCGCAGCAGTGAGCGCTCCGGGGCGCCCCTCCTCCCTGCAGCTCTGCTGGAACAGCCTGGTCAATATAAACAACACCTACATCACTGTAATTGTCTGCCAAGAGCTACTGAATGCAGTTATGAAAAGCATACGGTTCCATTAAAAATAACTTCCTTGCATCTTGTGACGATACTGCCGGCCCTCTCATCTCAATGTTATTGTACGATACCGTCTGCGTCGGATCCGGAATCGTGTGGTTCAATAGTGATACATTTTGCGTGTGAAGTTACAAACGAAATAACCAGCCTAGGAATCAGTGTAGGACAGTGTCTCGGTGATACTGTGATTAAAACAAGTGACAGATTTTATTAATTAAGAGATTCGTTTAGATGCTTTCCAGGCAGTTCTATAAACAATAGTTCCGTTATTGTATGTTATTTAAAGACTTAAACAGACGAATTGTAAAAACTTTTGTAAAAAACAAAAAGAATTGAAAATAAATAGCATTTTATATATATGTCAGGCTCATAGACAAGTTGTGTTGATCAGCTAATTGTGTTAATTAAGGTAATAGTCGAAATTTCAATGTTGTGATCCTTTGTATATATTGACTGACGTGAGATTTTGAATTTATTTTGAGAATTGTGAAGATATTTGATAGTTCATTATATGTTAGGAACATGTATGATATACTCGTTAACTAATTAATTGCCATTTAACATTTTGGTTTGTTGTCAAACAAAAAGTAGCGTGATTAAGAACGACCAAGATATTTTATAGTCCAATTTATGTTAGGAACATGTATGATGTGCTCATTAACAAATTAACTGACATTTAACATCGCACTTTGTTGTCAAACAGCAAGATCGGAGATTTCAATTCAATAAGAAACGTGTCATCTAAAATTATTGTATATATAGTTTTCATTTTTTATTGTGATTATTTTTGTGTACATGAAATGTTTTTCTGTTATGTTTGTTAATTGTAACTCAGTATATTCAATTGTTATGAACAATGGATAATGTAACGTCATTAGTGCCGATGTTATATATTTGCCTCACCGCCTTGCGTGGGGGAGTTCGAGTTCTGGCTTTCGCAAAGTGCTCTGGAATCTATGTCGCTCTGTGTTTTAAAATAAAAGTACTGTCAGCTAAGTTTTGTTCCATTGAATATGTTTTGAATTTGAATTTGTCATGTTTTGGTGGAGAAGAAGTTTGATTCAAATTAAAGAAGAAGTGAAAAATTGTACAGAACGAGTATTTATTTGTACCACGCCGCCCCAGGAGAAAAATGTTGCAGCGAGCAGAACCCCCATACATCGAAATGTTGAAAACCCGAGTATTCTGTTTGAAAGTAGTAGAATGAACTGTAATTACTTGAAAATATAGTAAAACATTATAAACTGTATCTCGATTTATGCAAGTTACGATTCTTCTACACATGCTAAATTACGTGCTCCTCAGGTAAAATCATTTGCCGAAAACGTCGTTTCGACATCGGGAACCGTTCACTAAATAAAAGGGATGCAAGTTTTACGTGATCTTATCCGTCTGTCATACAAGGGGAACACCGAGTATGGTAGCAACGAATTTTGATGAGTCGCAGGTATATTGTGCGGTAACTCCTCCAGACTACCAAGCTAAAAGAATTTGTTTCAATGCGCCTTAGTTTCCACAAAAATCGCGATCAAAGTCCAGCGCGTAACTCCTATACCGGTACTGAGTCGAATCGATCACGTGAGCCAGCGTGGTGTACTTAGCAAGGTCTTCGACTTTCACGCATACGACCCAAGTTCAAATCCTGATCGGATTTTTATTTATTTATGTATTTTTACACTTGTCCGGCGATTGACTGTGTATAATTATATTCCATATTTCTTACTGCAAAAATAAAGTTATATCAGGTAATTACAGTTACATGTGAACGGTATGCTACGAATGACTATCTGCTTGGCCGCAGCGTAATGAGCCGCAGTGGATACACACTGCATTCGACGGTGTAACAACACTGGGGCCGGTAACTGTAAACGCAGCTAACATATGCTGCACAAATGTTACAGCTGATAACTACAGACGGTTTACTGATCTTTCAGTCGCCGTAAAACTATGCTTCGAAATGAGAAATAAAATAAAATAATCGTGCGCAATCCTTTTCAGCAATTAACATAAGCTATTATCATGACCAATTACTCAAGCATTAACATAAGAGTGCCTATTAAAGCATATAATTATGCACAATCAATCGTCGGATAAGTGAAAAAAATAGCTCCAAGCAGGATTTGAACACATGTCGTATGCGCGACAGGCTAGCGCCTTGCTAATTACACCAAACTGGCTCACGTGCTCAGGATTACTAAGTACAGGTATAAGTTTCACGCGCTGGACTTTGATCGCGATTTTCGTGGAAACTAAGGCGCATTGTAACAAATTCTTTTAGCTTGGTGGTCTGGAGGAGTTCCCGCACAATATACCTGCGAATCATCAAACTTCGTTGGTACCATACTTGGTGTTCCTATTGTTTTCAGCTATCAATGAGTAAACTAGTTTTATAAGCCAGTGAACCACTTAGATAAAAAATAAGATGCAATTAAAACCCTGTTCTAGTACTCCATAGTTTTATCTTCACTTCAAAACACAGGTTTAATAAGTAAGTATCTATTTGCGTGTGTGTATATGAGTGACTTTGTTCCACATCTCATCCTATACTACCCATTACAACAAAACTTGGTACCTACATTCCTTACCATCTGATAGCAATGGCATTGGGCTTAAGAACCACCTAGGACACGCACTTCAGAAGACAGGTCGTCGAAACTATTAAATTCGTGAGAAACTTCCACATCATATGACAATGATCCACATCTCCACCTGAATTAATGGACCGATTTCAACCAGATTTGCTGCAAATATTCCTTATCCTAAGCAAAGAACCGCTGTGGTGGTAAAATCCACCTCCAATGTAGTTGAGGAGGTATGACGTGATAAATAATGAGAGAGAAAACTGTCCCATTGTGGGACGTAAATTTATACATCCACTATTTGAGAATGAGAGCACTTGCAACAAACTTTACACATTATTTCAAAGCTTTACGAAAATCATTACACTCTCAGCCGCAGTAAAATTATGAAAGCAGTTTATCATTTACTACTTTTCCGATTTCATGCAATAAAACTACGGCATTCGATATGACGTTACAATTTATGACTTCTACACATCAAATAATATTCGCGAGACATTTTACAGACAGTATACACACTTTACTGAATATAGCTTCCAAATTGGTACCACACGTCATAAGACGTCAAAAACAATGAAATGGAAGAAAATGCACCTCATCACGCAACAGGTTGTAATTTATTACGTCTTTAATACAAACTTCATTCGAAACATATTTCACAGACAGTTTAGTAATATTCCACTCTACGTTCATGGTTATATTACTGTAGTACACATAGTTCAAGATATATGACGTCGTAAGGATTGAAATGTATGAAAACGGTACTGAAATGGAGTGGCCGAGCGCACTAAGGCGCCTTTCTGCGGAGCGCGTGGTTGCTGGCAGTCGGAGGTTCGAGTCGTGCCTCCGGCATGAGTGTGTTATTCCTACCGTTTCATTCTCGAACACCGCACGGAAAAAGGAATACTCAATTTTCTTTCGCGAATAACGCCTTTCTTTTAATGATTTCCACCCCAACTCGTATATCATTTCCGTAACACTTTTTCCGAGTAACGCGATAATGCAATACGAGCTGCCCTTCTCTGAACTTTCTCTATATTCTCTGTCAGTCCCACTCCGAAATAGGGCGCACAAGTGTAGTGTAGGCAGTTTCTTCAGTAGAACTACTGCATCATCGAAATGTTCTGGCAATGGAACGTAGCCTTTCATTCGCCTTCTCTAAGATATTTTCTGTGTTCTTTCCAACTACACTTATTTCTAATTGTAATTACAGATCTTCAGTTGAATTTACGACCAGTAGATTTGATTTATCGTTTGAATCTCACTTATAACACTTCTTTCCATATTCAAGTAATTCTGATGCCTCCGCAAATCATCAAACTCTATCCTAAATTCTTTCTCGCTATGCTGAAGACGTTAATCTTGTAATCCAGTGCAATATTGTCCAGTTTCGACAGTTTCTCATCTGGCTCTGATGAATGTTTAACTAATCTCCTTCGTCAATCTATTGTTTCGAAATTAGTTCGTCCAGACTCAGCAGTTGTTTCTTCGCTAGAACTTAAAATTATCACACTATATTTCGTCTCCACGTACCACGTATTCTTGCATTATTACTGTAGATGCATTAGAGGCGATGAAACTGAAGAAAAGCTGTTAACTAATACTGTTGTGGTCATCAGTTCGCAGACAGTCTGATGCAGCTTTCCATGCTACCCAGTGCTGCGCAAGGCTCTTCATCTGCGAGTAAGAACGGCAACCTTACTGTATTCGTCTCTCGGTATCCCTCTACGATTTTTACCCCTTGTACTTCAGTGCCAATTTGACAATTCCACGGTGTTTCAGAACGAGTCCTACCAATAGATTCCTTCTTTTAGTAAAGATATGCCAGAAATTTCTTTTCTCCCAAATTCTTTTGAGCACATCCGCATTAGTTACGCGATCTGCCCATCTCATCTTCATCATTCGTCTTTAGTACTACATTTCAACAGTTTCTATCGTCTTCATGCCTGAACTCATTATCTTCCACGTTTCACTCCCATACAGTGCTACACTCCAGAAAAATGCTTTCAGAGAGGACTTCCTAACATTTAAATTAATATTAATATTAATGTCAACAAATTTCGCTTCTCTTCCCATATCAATTCCACATTTTATATCTTCTTTAAATCTTCTGTAAAAATTTAACTTTTATGCAACAAAAGTAATATAATCTTGGAACACTTTAATAGCTTGTAATCAATAAGGAACTCTAGCACCTATAGTTGTTATTATAACATTCATCATATTACAATCAGTAAAAGATTTCAACTAAATATATCAAATTATAGAATACAATAACTGTGTCGAAATACAAAACATAAATAAATAGGCATTATAAAAATGTCTTAATCAAGGAAAAACTAAACATTTGTGTAAATATGATCACAAAAAACCAAAGAACAATAGAAATATGACGTTGATTCTTAGTTATAATAGTGCAAAAGTATGATACTGAGATCTTGTCTGACTCATTACAGTTATGACCTTCGCACTCCAAGTGGGACCAGAGCTCACATTTTCCTTGCCATTTTATACATTTTTCGCCTGGCCTACTTTTAGAATATAGGGCTAAGCAGACTACACAGAAATAATCTTCTTCATTCGATGACGATGGTGGTATCTTTATTTTCTTTGTTTTATTTTTTCCTTATCCTTTATTTACTCCTCTTGATTCAGTAAGATTTTTCTTTACCTGCTGAGCATTCAATCTTTTTTCTTTTTCATCACATTCTTGCCTGACTGCCTCTTTTTCAGACGTGTCTGTATAAATAGTTAACATTTTAGTTCTTGTTTTTCTTTGGGGAGCCTTCGGAAAATGCCAAACAATTTCAGGCGAGAAAAGAGCTCTGCATATATAACTCCCGCTTTTTACTTCTTTATAAGCATCTTCATACTTTGTAATACCACACTTCCCTGTGTAAGTCTTCCTCAGTCACTTTATGGGCATCTAGAAAAAATTATTTACTTATGTCACAACGGTACCTAGAAAATATGTCACAACAGTACCAAGAAAACATGTCACAACCTTACCCAGAAAATATGACATAACTCATAACCGTACCCAAGGACTCCTCCACCCACCCCCCAAAAAATCGCTATGTCAATACAAAATTATCTACATGCAAAGTAATTACTAATATTAAACTACTAATGTTTAAAGTGTAACGAGAAGAAACTCTCGTTACTTTATCAGTAGACATATAGCAAAATTAATTAAATGAAATGGAATCAAGAAACTTACTTTTGATTTCATTTCATTTGGGCCTGCAGCATTGTGTATGTCTTTTAAGGACATATTGTTAATCTATGAAAAGCCAAAATGCTGCTTCACTTTATAGATGTTAAAAAACTGTTTATTATCGCAATAGGCTTATTTCGGCTCTGTGGCCATCATCAGGCTATCTGCGGACAAATATTTATGATTACAATGAGTGAAATAAAGATACTTACGATTTTAATACATTTTCCGTTACATAATATTTCAGACTCACTTCCATATAGCATCGTTGAGGTATAATTGATTATAATGACTGCAATGATTGCAGTATACATGTTCTTCAGATGGTATATATATTACGTAAATCAGGTCTTAATTTTTTACAGCTAATCTGTCAGTTTGACGTATCCTCCAGCGATGCTCTATGGTTACAGTTTGTTTATGACTGCATATAGTGTGATCTTTGATAGTGTGGTGTGATCTTTATTATTTTATGGTATTATGATCTATATCTTTGTTTTATCTCGACTCGAAAATTTTAATAAAGTTGTCTAGATAATGTTTGTGTTGTAGTTCGGTTTGTTCATTTAAAATTTCGTCAGGGCTTTCTTTCAAATGTGTATAAATTTCTATCTCTTCTAGGATGTTCATATGATAACCTTTTGGTGTGATATGTAATATTTCCATTGCGTCTGTAATTCGATCGGTTTCGTGATTTTCTGTTTTCAAATGATTAAAGAAAGCTGAAATATTTTTTTCGGAATTTCTTGTATGTTCTTTGTATCGAATTTCGAAAGTTCTGCCAGTTTGTCCTATATAAAATTTCTGACAATCCTTACAGTTAATTTTATATATGCCTGGTAATTGGTATACTGGTATTTTTGTCTTAGTGGAATGGATTAAAGTTTTTATGTTATGTGTAGTTCTGTAGGCAAATCTGACTGTAGTATTTTTTAGTAATGCGTTCAGCTCATCAGACGTTCGTCCTATATAAATGTGTGGTACGTATTTAATTTTTTGTTTTAAGGACGTATCTTTCAATAGCTTAATGTCATTTAAAATTTTTTTGGGTTTGTGTTTCGTGTGTTTGTCATATAGTTTCTTTACTATACTTGGATTAAAATCATTTTTGTGGGCTATATAGGTTAGTATTGAAAGCTCTTTATTTATAACTGTTTCTTCTAATGGTAGGTTTATTAGTCTATTGATCATAGTGTTAAAATACGCATGTTTTTGTGCTTTGGGATGGCAAGAATTTGAGTTGATAATATTATCTGAAGTTGTTGGTTTTCTATATATGTCAAATTTATGTACATTGTTCTTATTCCTAATTGTTAGGTCCAAGAAATTTATGGTTTTATCGTTTTCTGACTCCATGGTAAATTGGATTTTAGTATGTAGGTTGTTCATTATTGTATATAGTTGTTGTATATCAGTTTGTGATCCATCTATTAATAGGAGGGTATCGTCTACATAGCGGTAATAGTATATTATTTTATTTATTATTGGGTGATTAGAGTTGAAGAATTTTTCTTCCAATGTATTTAAAAAGATATCAGCTATGGTTCCTGCTATGCTACATCCCATTGCAACTCCATCTTTTTGGGTATATATATCATTGTTGAATTCAAAGTAATTTTGTTTTAATACCAATTTTAGTAAATCAATAATTTCATAAATTCCTGTGATTGGTATTTTCCTATACTTTAGTAAGTTTTCTTCAATGATGGTTATTGTTTCCTGGATTGGTATGTTGGTATAGAGATTGGTAATGTCAAATGACACAAATTTAGCGTTTTGTGGGATTTTTATATCTTTTATTTTATTGGCTAGTGTTCTTGAATTTTTTATTGTGTATTGTTTGTTGTATGTGAAATACTTTTTAATCCATTTGTCCAACTTTTTACTAATTAAATATGTTGGACTATCTATTGAGTTAACTACAGGTCGTATAGGAATTTCAGGTATTTTATGTATTTTGGTTGTCCATGTAGTCTGGGTATTTTTGGGTTCATACATATACATGTTCTTTTTTCTATGTCATTCATTAGTGTGTTACATCTTTTGATTACTTTTTTGGTTTCTGCTGTGAACTTGTTTGTAGGGTTTCTGTTAAGTTTGATAATATTGTTTGATGTGAAGAAGTCTTGTACTTTATGGATGTAGTCGTTTTTGTACATAATCACTAAACAATTGCCTTTATCAGATTTGGTTGCTATTGCATCATTAGTAATTAGTTTTTCATTTATGTTTTTCATTGTAGTGTGTTCTTTGTTCGTTTGTGTATTATATGTGTGGTTTTGGGTTAAAGCTTTTTCTATTAAATGTGATGCTTTGACTGTTATTTCATTTTGTTCAAGAACTGACAATTTTGCTTTGTCAATAGCTAATTTTGTTGTTGCTATAACATTTTTCATTACCCTTTTATTTGGTTTTGGCTGAATATTGTACTTTATTCCTTTGTCTAGTAACAACTGTTCATCATTTGTGAAGCTGATATTAGTTAAATTTTTTGTTCTATCGTAGAAATGGAATGGTGATGAATATTTTTCTGTTGCAATCATTACTGGATACTGTTTTGATATCAAATTTTGGAATTTCTTTTTATGGTTTAACCGTATTTGTTTGCTAGTGTAGTATATAAATTTGTCTATGAAATTATATAGTTGATCAAAAATTAAAGGACTTGTGTTATTACTAAGAGCTAGGTGTGCTACATACATTTCTTGATTTAAGATTTGTTTCTTCTCAAACATTTCACGTATTTCGTCTTCTAGCCAGAGTCTTGCACCGAAATTTTGGATTCTTCTGGTGAATTTAGAAGCTGTTGTAATCTTGACAGATACATGTGCTGGAATGATTTTCTTTCTGATACAGAGTTTGTTGAATCTCACACTTTCAATTAATTTTGTCATCTTGATTTTTATGCGAATAAAGCGCAGAAAATACCCCATTGTATCGTATGACATTAGTGTCAATAATTTCATTTCATTTGGGCCTGCAGCATTGTGTATGTCTTTTAAGGACATATTGTTAATCTATGAAAAGCCAAAATGCTGCTTCACTTTATAGATGTTAAAAAACTGTTTATTATCGCAATAGGCTTATTTCGGCTCTGTGGCCATCATCAGGCTATCTGCGGACAAATATTTATGATTACAATGAGTGAAATAAAGATACTTACGATTTTAATACATTTTCCGTTACATAATATTTCAGACTCACTTCCATATAGCATCGTTGAGGTATAATTGATTATAATGACTGCAATGATTGCAGTATACATGTTCTTCAGATGGTATATATATTACGTAAATCAGGTCTTAATTTTTTACAGCTAATCTGTCAGTTTGACGTATCCTCCAGCGATGCTCTATGGTTACAGTTTGTTTATGACTGCATATAGTGTGATCTTTGATAGTGTGGTGTGATCTTTATTATTTTATGGTATTATGATCTATATCTTTGTTTTATCTCGACTCGAAAATTTTAATAAAGTTGTCTAGATAATGTTTGTGTTGTAGTTCGGTTTGTTCATTTAAAATTTCGTCAGGGCTTTCTTTCAAATGTGTATAAATTTCTATCTCTTCTAGGATGTTCATATGATAACCTTTTGGTGTGATATGTAATATTTCCATTGCGTCTGTAATTCGATCGGTTTCGTGATTTTCTGTTTTCAAATGATTAAAGAAAGCTGAAATATTTTTTTCGGAATTTCTTGTATGTTCTTTGTATCGAATTTCGAAAGTTCTGCCAGTTTGTCCTATATAAAATTTCTGACAATCCTTACAGTTAATTTTATATATGCCTGGTAATTGGTATACTGGTATTTTTGTCTTAGTGGAATGGATTAAAGTTTTTATGTTATGTGTAGTTCTGTAGGCAAATCTGACTGTAGTATTTTTTAGTAATGCGTTCAGCTCATCAGACGTTCGTCCTATATAAATGTGTGGTACGTATTTAATTTTTTGTTTTAAGGACGTATCTTTCAATAGCTTAATGTCATTTAAAATTTTTTTGGGTTTGTGTTTCGTGTGTTTGTCATATAGTTTCTTTACTATACTTGGATTAAAATCATTTTTGTGGGCTATATAGGTTAGTATTGAAAGCTCTTTATTTATAACTGTTTCTTCTAATGGTAGGTTTATTAGTCTATTGATCATAGTGTTAAAATACGCATGTTTTTGTGCTTTGGGATGGCAAGAATTTGAGTTGATAATATTATCTGAAGTTGTTGGTTTTCTATATATGTCAAATTTATGTACATTGTTCTTATTCCTAATTGTTAGGTCCAAGAAATTTATGGTTTTATCGTTTTCTGACTCCATGGTAAATTGGATTTTAGTATGTAGGTTGTTCATTATTGTATATAGTTGTTGTATATCAGTTTGTGATCCATCTATTAATAGGAGGGTATCGTCTACATAGCGGTAATAGTATATTATTTTATTTATTATTGGGTGATTAGAGTTGAAGAATTTTTCTTCCAATGTATTTAAAAAGATATCAGCTATGGTTCCTGCTATGCTACATCCCATTGCAACTCCATCTTTTTGGGTATATATATCATTGTTGAATTCAAAGTAATTTTGTTTTAATACCAATTTTAGTAAATCAATAATTTCATAAATTCCTGTGACTGGTATTTTCCTATACTTTAGTAAGTTTTCTTCAATGATGGTTATTGTTTCCTGGATTGGTATGTTGGTATAGAGATTGGTAATGTCAAATGACACAAATTTAGCGTTTTGTGGGATTTTTATATCTTTTATTTTATTGGCTAGTGTTCTTGAATTTTTTATTGTGTATTGTTTGTTGTATGTGAAATACTTTTTAATCCATTTGTCCAACTTTTTACTAATTAAATATGTTGGACTATCTATTGAGTTAACTACAGGTCGTATAGGAATTTCAGGTATTTTATGTATTTTTGGTTGTCCATGTAGTCTGGGTATTTTTGGGTTCATACATATACATGTTCTTTTTTCTATGTCATTCATTAGTGTGTTACATCTTTTGATTACTTTTTTGGTTTCTGCTGTGAACTTGTTTGTAGGGTTTCTGTTAAGTTTGATAATATTGTTTGATGTGAAGAAGTCTTGTACTTTATGGATGTAGTCGTTTTTGTACATAATCACTAAACAATTGCCTTTATCAGATTTGGTTGCTATTGCATCATTAGTAATTAGTTTTTCATTTATGTTTTTCATTGTAGTGTGTTCTTTGTTCGTTTGTGTATTATATGTGTGGTTTTGGGTTAAAGCTTTTTCTATTAAATTGATGCTTTGACTGTTATTTCATTAGTCAAGAACTGACATTTTGCTTTGTCAATAGAAAATTAGTCATCACCATTCCATTTCTACGATAGAACTGAATATTTACTTTATTCCTTTGATAACAACTGTTACTAACAAAGGAATAAAGTACAATATTCAGCCAAAACCAAATAAAAGGGTAATGAAAAATGTTATAGCAACAACAAAATTAGCTATTGACAAAGCAAAATTGTCAGTTCTTGAACAAAATGAAATAACAGTCAAAGCATCACATTTAATAGAAAAAGCTTTAACCCAAAACCACACATATAATACACAAACGAACAAAGAACACACTACAATGAAAAACATAAATGAAAAACTAATTACTAATGATGCAATAGCAACCAAATCTGATAAAGGCAATTGTTTAGTGATTATGTACAAAAACGACTACATCCATAAAGTACAAGACTTCTTCACATCAAACAATATTATCAAACTTAACAGAAACCCTACAAACAAGTTCACAGCAGAAACCAAAAAAGTAATCAAAAGATGTAACACACTAATGAATGACATAGAAAAAAGAACATGTATATGTATGAACCCAAAAATACCCAGACTACATGGACAACCAAAATACATAAAATACCTGAAATTCCTATACGACCTGTAGTTAACTCAATAGATAGTCCAACATATTTAATTAGTAAAAAGTTGGACAAATGGATTAAAAAGTATTTCACATACAACAAACAATACACAATAAAAAATTCAAGAACACTAGCCAATAAAATAAAAGATATAAAAATCCCACAAAACGCTAAATTTGTGTCATTTGACATTACCAATCTCTATACCAACATACCAATCCAGGAAACAATAACCATCATTGAAGAAAACTTACTAAAGTATAGGAAAATACCAATCACAGGAATTTATGAAATTATTGATTTACTAAAATTGGTATTAAAACAAAATTACTTTGAATTCAACAATGATATATATACCCAAAAAGATGGAGTTGCAATGGGATGTAGCATAGCAGGAACCATAGCTGATATCTTTTTAAATACATTGGAAGAAAAATTCTTCAACTCTAATCACCCAATAATAAATAAAATAATATACTATTACCGCTATGTAGACGATACCCTCCTATTAATAGATGGATCACAAACTGATATACAACAACTATATACAATAATGAACAACCTACATACTAAAATCCAATTTACCATGGAGTCAGAAAACGATAAAACCATAAATTTCTTGGACCTAACAATTAGGAATAAGAACAATGTACATAAATTTGACATATATAGAAAACCAACAACTTCAGATAATATTATCAACTCAAATTCTTGCCATCCCAAAGCACAAAAACATGCGTATTTTAACACTATGATCAATAGACTAATAAACCTACCATTAGAAGAAACAGTTATAAATAAAGAGCTTTCAATACTAACCTATATAGCCCACAAAAATGATTTTAATCCAAGTATAGTAAAGAAACTATATGACAAACACACGAAACACAAACCCAAAAAAATTTTAAATGACATTAAGCTATTGAAAGATACGTCCTTAAAACAAAAAATTAAATACGTACCACACATTTATATAGGACGAACGTCTGATGAGCTGAACGCATTACTAAAAAATACTACAGTCAGATTTGCCTACAGAACTACACATAACATAAAAACTTTAATCCATTCCACTAAGACAAAAATACCAGTATACCAATTACCAGGCATATATAAAATTAACTGTAAGGATTGTCAGAAATTTTATATAGGACAAACTGGCAGAACTTTCGAAATTCGATACAAAGAACATACAAGAAATTCCGAAAAAAATATTTCAGCTTTCTTTAATCATTTGAAAACAGAAAATCACGAAACCGATCGAATTACAGACGCAATGGAAATATTACATATCACACCAAAAGGTTATCATATGAACATCCTAGAAGAGATAGAAATTTATACACATTTGAAAGAAAGCCCTGACGAAATTTTAAATGAACAAACCGAACTACAACACAAACATTATCTAGACAACTTTATTAAAATTTTCGAGTCGAGATAAAACAAAGATATAGATCATAATACCATAAAATAATAAAGATCACACCACACTATCAAAGATCACACTATATGCAGTCATAAACAAACTGTAACCATAGAGCATCGCTGGAGGATACGTCAAACTGACAGATTAGCTGTAAAAAATTAAGACCTGATTTACGTAATATATATACCATCTGAAGAACATGTATACTGCAATCATTGCAGTCATTATAATCAATTATACCTCAACGATGCTATATGGAAGTGAGTCTGAAATATTATGTAACGGAAAATGTATTAAAATCGTAAGTATCTTTATTTCACTCATTGTAATCATAAATATTTGTCCGCAGATAGCCTGATGATGGCCACAGAGCCGAAATAAGCCTATTGCGATAATAAACAGTTTTTTAACATCTATAAAGTGAAGCAGCATTTTGGCTTTTCATAGATTACTTTTGATTGTTGAAAAGTAATGTAGACCGCTGCTAGCGTTATTGTCGTGCGACGGCTGACGCAATACTGAGAGACAAGTCCAGACAGGCAAGCCGCTCTTGTCTCCCTCCCACTCTCCAAGTCATTCATTATTGTTTTGCTAACATGGCTACTGGCACGACCGTACCCTGACACAACCATACCCAGTCTACTCTGCTCTGTTGATGAAAGGAACTGAACCTCTATAAAATGACAGCTCCTCAAGAGAAAGCACAATGTGTGTCCTGGTTTATTGAGACAAAATCGGATGTTCAGACTCAAGGAAACTTGAGAACGAAGTATGGAAGAGAACCACAATCGCGCCCTTGAATGCGTGCACGGCACAAAAATAAATAAATAAATAATGATTAAATAAATAATAAAAAAATAATTGGGAGTTAGGGACACCGTTGGATAAAGGATGAGCGGGCGACCAAGAACACCCGAAGAAAACATCGAGCGCGTTTCAAAGTCTTCTGAAGTATAATCAGCAATTTATGCACATACTCTCTGCAAAATAAGTCGCGCAGTAGAGTTAGCAGTAAAGACTTATCAAATCGAACCATCGGGTGTGACGGGGTGGTTTTGCATGAACCAAAATGTTTATGTTCTAATATTTCATGCACCGTGGTTCGTACTGCACTGGTCAAAACAATAGTGGAAATAACAGAAAGATACTGCAGTCGGGGTTAGTGTTTACTTGTGTTTACCAAATAAATTACACAAGCAGTTGGGTTCAGATAGTGTAGTGAACAGATAATGCAAAACAACAACAACGTGACTTACCCGAAGCTATGGAATGGAGAGCCATGGGAACGTTGGAAGCGGGACAGATACAAAGGGAGGTGGCTGAAATTATATGAGAGTTCCAAACAGGACCTGGATGCGACTTGAGACAACAGGAACCGTTAAAAGAAGGCAAGGCCAAGATGCTCCAGCGGTAATATCAGCAAGAGATCAGCGTTATCTCCGGTTAAACAGCCCGTCGAGACAGGAGACTGGATGCAACTCAACTGCATCGTACCCTATATGCAGCAACAGGACGCGCAAGATCTAACAAACAGTCCGAAATCGCCTTCGGGAACGCGGCCTCTACGCACGAAGGCGTATGGTTTGTGTCCCATTAAAACCACGACACCATTTAGCGCGCAGGAAGTGGGCAGAGAACATCAGGATTGGAGTCGTAACGAATGGCGCCGACTTTACATATAAGATTTTGTGTTCAGCCGAACAATCGTCGTTTCATCTGCGGAGAATATGGAATTCTGAACAATCCTGCTTATGTATAGGAAACATCACAAAATCATGGTGATAGACGAATGGTGTTGGCAGGAGTCAATATTGGCAGTTGTGCGGTCTTTTATATCGTTCAGAATAGCGCTTTGACTGATCAGAAGGCATAGAGAAATGGAAATGAGCGCATGGCTTTCTCGGCCGGGAGAACCCTTGCGGGTTTCTAATTGACGCTGCGTGAGCGACTTACGTGCCAATGATGATGAGATGATGACGATTAGAACAACACACAATACCCAGTCCCCTGCCGGGAATCGAACCCGGACCCCTGCGTGGTAATCAGCGACGCTACCGCTGAGCTACGGAGGCGGACAGGTATAGAGAGATCACTTGACGTTTTGTTGTGCCCTACGCTCGTGCCATAGGAGATACCTTCCTTTCTAGAAGACGATAACGCTCGTACCCACGGGGCTGCACTTGTAGACAATATGTTTGAATCTCTAAGAATTGAACAAATGGAGTTCTCAGCTTCATCACTGGAGTTAACCCGATGGAGCAACTAGTCGAAAAAATAAATTATTGCACTCTAGACTGTTCTCTATATATAAATTTAAATAAGAGTGGTGTTCCCCAAAAAAAGTGAAACAAAAATGTTTCCAAAAATATATGAGATGCCAGATAAGCACCTTACACAACGATGGTGGGGCTCAGTATTGTACTAATGGAAGAATGGCCAAATATTCCTGAAGGGCTGATCGATGATCTCATACTGTCAATTCCACACCGGTGTGCAACTATGTTAGCCATCGGAGGTCGTCGCGTGAAGTGGCCGAGCGTTCTAAGGCGCTTTGCTGAGGAGTGCGCTTTTGCTCGCCGTCGAAGGTTCGAGCCCTCCTTCGGGCATGGGTGTTTGTATTGTCCTTAGCATAACTTACTTTTAGTTTAAATAGTTTGTAAGCATTGGGACTGATGACCAACGTAGTTAAGTCCCTTAGATTTACAATCATTTGAACATCCGAGGTCCTCATATTAGAGCGAAACGACAATGACTTTTCACTTTTATGGTAGCCCCATGATGCCTCGCTCTAATTAAACGTCAGAAACATCAAGTAAAGAGTTGGGACAGCAAACTATCGTACTGTACCGCACACATAATTGTAACAAATATTTGAATGAAATACGTTAACATATGTATATTGCGTATGAAATCTCACCTGATCCCGTAAGTTTTTGAGAACTGCAGATCACGAATGATAAGTTGCTTTGGTTTAACACTAAGAAACGCCCCGAAAGATTAGGTTTTAGGGTTAGTACTATTTGGGTCTGAAAATACAGATATCATCATCTAATATCAAACATATCCCAATATGTTTTCAGTAACGAATTTTTATGTGCGATTGTAACTGATGTATTTTACAAATGAGAGCCGTAAAAATAATTGCCTCACGTTGTGTTTCTCAAGTGTCTGGCTAGAGTCATCGCCAACAACTTGAGCTCTTTATTAAGATAGCCTCATAAATTAACATGACAGACTATAGGGTGTAGCTGCCATGTACGGCAAATAGGTCCGTACCGATCTGTACGTAGAGATTGATCGTGCTGAGCGTTGTGGATCCTCTCGTTCAACCGCACCTGCAGTAATCATACATTGACACACAGCACCGAACTAGTAATAACAGCTCATGTTTATTCTGTCGTCACCCTGTTCACACTGTGTGACGTTGTGTTAGTCTTGCCGTACCTCATATCTTTTTCGTGTGCTCACTTAATCACAGAACAAAACAAATTATAATAACAGTCTCGCTGCACGTGCTTGTGATGCCCCTTGCTAATTAACAGTTCTTTGTCTCGAGCGAGCACCCTGCAGTTATTCATTCAGCTGTAGCGGCAGACACTCACTTCGCTGTCCTGCCTAGCTTATTTCATCTTCGCTAGCAACAGGAAGACTCGACGCCCTTAGCTCTACATTCTAATGGTCTTCAGCCTTAAATTATCTTTTATTACACTACCTGATGATTGCTAACGGACAGTGACACTGTTGTATAGGAATAATCACAGGCACAGATGAAAGACACGAAAAATAGTACATAACTTGTAGACAGGGAGAATACTTGAAAGAAAAATGGTACTGTTTTCACCAGATAGGAAAGCGGGGTAACATAAATGGCATTAATGTATTAAACAGCTCTCCCAACTTCATATTCTTACAAGCAAGCCGGCTGCGGTGGCCGAGGGGACTGAGGAGCTTCAGTCACGGTCTGCACGGCCACTACAGTCGGGGGTTCGAATCCCCCTTCGGGCATGGATATTTGTGCCGTCCTTAGTATTAGTTAGCTCATAAGTAGTTTGTAAGTTTAGGGACTGATGACCACGTAGTTAAGTCCCATAATCTATACAAACATTTGAACACTTTCTTACAAGCAATTATGGGTCAGTCACTAATGCACATTTAGCACCTGTTGAGTAGTCCTTCGCAGATATTATTCCATTTGTTCCATTCCTCTCCCAAAGCAGTTTTCTTGAACTTTTCGGGGAGAGGTGTCCGTTGAAGAACATGTCTACAAGAGCATCCTAGACGTGCTCTGTGGCATTTGATTCTAATACTAAACATATAAACTCTCGAAAACCAACAAAACCAGAAGGAAATATTTTTCTTTCTTTTTTCCTTTGCATTTACCAAAAAAAAAAAAAAAAAAAAAAATAAAATAAATAAATAAATAAATAAATAAATAAATTAATAAAATAAAAAATAAAAAAAATCAAGTACAACTACAGCATTCGGCCTGACTTTACCATTTATTAGTTTTAAACTGCTGACTGCATTCGCAAGATATTTTATAGATAGTATGCACATATATCGCAGAATGTTTTGTTCAAATGTTTGTATAGTCTATGGGACTTAACTACGGGGTCATCAGTCACTAAACTTACAAACTACTTATCAACTAGCTAATCCTAAGGACGGCACAAATATCCATGCCCGAGGGGGGATTCGAACCCCCGACCGTAGTGGCCGTGCAGACCGTGACTGGAGTCAGTCCCCTCGGCCACCGCGGCCGGCTTGCATTTCAACATTTGATGTTTAGCAGACAGCAGATTACATTTAATTATCAGTTTTTTTAAATAACTGTAAGCTTTTACAGCGTAATATTTCCAGGGTGACATGTCGTCGACGAATAGTAAAGTTTTCTCTTAACGTTTCGTCTTTGGCTGATGATTTCTTCAGAAGAAGATAAATTAGAGGAAATTTTTACTTATGGGTCACGGCGTCTCAGCCCGGAAATTTTAAGTAAAGAATCTGCAGATAGTGTTTTGAACATAGGTTATACATGTGTTTTACTGACTTCAGAATCCACATTCCTCCTCCAGAACTCCAAGCGTTAATAGATAGCACCGAAACACAAATCATCATAGGTAGCGAAAGTTGGCTTAAGTCGGAAATACGTTCAGCAAAAGTTTTTGCAAAAGATATAACTGTGTTCAGAAAGGAGAGATTAAACAAAATACGTGAAGGCGTGTTTGTCGCCGTCATAAGTAGTCTATCGTGTAGTGAAGTTGAAGTTGATGGTTCCTGTGAATTATTAAGGGTAGAGGTTGTACTCCAAAATTGTAAAAAAAGTTAATAATTGTTTCCTTTTACCGGCCTTCCGACTCCGACGATACAATAGCAGAAAGGTTCGAAGAAAACCCCTGTCAAATTTCAAACTCGTACCCGACTCACATAATAATATTAGGCGGTGATAATAATTCACCCTCAATCTGTTGGGGAATTTGTATTTTCAAAATATCGTGCGTAATTGTACTCAACGCATTCTCCGAGAGTTACTTCGAACAATTAGTTCATGAACCAACTAGAATTGTAAATGTCAAAACACACTTGATCTCTTAGAAACAAATAATCCTGAGCTCATAACCAGCATCAAAAAGGATACAGGTATTAGCGAACACAGATATGTCGTAGCAAGATTGAATATGGAAAGTCCCAAAGTTACTAAAATAGACAAAAAGTATATTTGTTCAGGAAAGCAGATAGAAATACAAACCATTGCTTCTTGAAAGTTTCCACTCATTCCAAACACTGAAGTTAGGCCATATGTGGCTTCAGTTCAAAGATGTGGTATCGACAGCAATTTACAGTTTTATACCAAATAAATTAATAACAGAAGGAGGTGATCCCCCTTGGCACACAAAACAGGCCATGACACTGATTCAAAAGCAACGAAAAAGGCATGCTAATTTTAAACGAACACAAAATCCCCTGGATTGGCAATCCTACACAGAAGCTCGTAATTTAGCAAGGACTTCAATGCGAGATGCCTTCAATACTTTTCACAACGAAACTCTTTGTCGTGATCTAAAAACCCAAAGAGATTTTGATCATCTATTAAATATACTAGGTGCAAAGCACAGACGATACTCTCACTACATGGCAGTAATGACGATCCTGTTGATGATAGTGCTACTGAAGCAGATTTACTAAACACAGCTTTTCGATACTCATTCATCAAAGAAGACGAAACCAATATTCCAAATTTTGAATTACGAACAGAGGCCAGAATGAGTAACGTTGAAGTAGATATCCTCGCAATAGTGTAGCAACTTCAATCGCTTAACAAGAACAAGTCTTCTGGTCCGCACTATATACCCATTGGATTTATAATTGATTAAGCTCGTTACTTAACAGCCATATACAACCGCTCGCTCAAAGAAGGAGCTGTACCAAAAGACTGGAAAGCTGCACAGGTCACACCTATATTCAAGAAAGGCAGTAGGAGTAACCCACTAAACTACAGGCCTATTTATTTGACGTCAATTTACAGCAGGGTTTTGGAACATATCCTCGTACAGAATGATCTATTGACCCAAGGTCAACACAGATTTAGAAAATATACGTTCATGCGAAAAACAACTAGCTCTTTACTCATACGGAGTGATGAGTCCTATCGACAAGGGATCTCAGATTGATTCCGTATTGCCGCGGCGGAGTAACCGAGCGGTCTAAGGCGCCTCGCTGCGGAGCGCGCGGATGATCGACGTCGGAGGTTCGACTCCTCCCTGGGGTATGGGTGTGTTGTGTTGTCTTTAGGTTAGTTTACCTAAGTTTAAATAGTTTGTAAGCTACGGACTGATGACCACGCAGTTTGGTCCGATAGATTTACAGACATTTGAACAGTTTGAACATTTGATTCCGTATTTCATGATTTCCACAAAGCCTTTGACACCGTACCTCAAAAACGGCTTTTAATCAAATTGCGTAGTTACGGTAAATCGCCGAAATTTTTGAGTGGATAGAGGATTTCCTGCCAGAGAAGACACAGTTTGTAGTAATCGATGATAAGACATCGACTAAAATAGGGTAGTGTTATTGGTCCTCTGCTATTTCTTATTTATATAAAAGATTGGAGAGAGAATCTAAGCAGCTCACTTAGGCTTTTTGCAGACGATGCTGTCATTTACCGCCTAGTAAAATCATCTGAAGATCAAAACCTACTGCAGAATGATCTAAATAAGATATCACTATGGTGTAAAAATTGGCAATTGACTCTAAATATTGTGAAGTGTGAAATCGTCCACATGAGTACGAAAATAAATACGTTATACTTTGTTTACAAGATAAACCAATCAAATGTGAAGGCCATAAACTCTACTAAATATCTAGAAATTACTATTACATAAACTAAAACTGGATAGAACACGTAGGTAATGTAGTGGGAAAGGCGATTTCAAAGCAGAACCCTTAAAAGATGCAACAGAACTGCTAAAGAAACTGCATACACCATGCTTGTCCGTCCTCATTTGTAGTATTGCTGCCAAGTGTGGGATCCTTATCTGGCGAACATCGAAAGAGTCCAAAGAAGAGCAGCTCGTTTTGTATTGTCACGATTCAGGGGAGACAGCGTCACGGAAATAATACAGAATCTGGGATGGGAATCATTACAACAACGGCGTTTATCGCTGCGCCGTGTGCTGCTTACGAAATTCCAAACGCCAACATTCTCCTCCGAATGCGAAAATATATTGTTGACTTCCTCTTACTTAGGTAGAAATGATCATCAGAATAAAATACGAGAAATCTGAGCATGAACGGAGAGATTCAGGTGTTCTTTCTTCCCACGCGCTATTCGAGAATGGAATGGGAGATAAATAGTATAAAGGTGGTTCGATGAACCCTCTGCCAGGCACTTAAATGTGATTTGTAGAGTATCCCATGTAGATCTGTAGGTAGAAGTTCTGAAGCAATTCTTTCGTATGGTCATTACTTTTGATGTTTCTGAAAACGATCTTCAAGTTTGTTGCAGGAGTTGTCTATAGGATTTAAATATGACGATTGGGCCGTACAAAGCTTCAGCAGTAAGTTTTTGTTCATTTTTCTGTTGGTAGTAATAATAATTTCCTGATACCCGACTCTTTTCACTCTTCTTAAGATTGTTTTGAACAATCCTCTTGCAGCGGTGGAGTAGCTGAGCGGTTGCTTGCAGTGGAAGTTCGAGTCCTGCCTGGGGCATGGGTGTGTGTGTTTGTCCTTAGGTTAGTTTACCTTGGATTAAGTTGTTTGTAAGCCACGGACTGATGACCACGCAGTTTGGGCCGATAGAGTTACAAACATTTGAACAATCCTCTTGTATTCAAAATTTCCCATACACTCCAGTTTCCCAACCCGGACAGCCCCATCTTTCACGCTGCCGCCTCCATGTATCACTGTAGTTACTATGTTCTTACATTCCCATTCTGTGTTTGTAGCTTCCACAGTGTAAAACGCTCGTCACCCTTGTATAAGCAGGAATTGCTTTCGCCCAACCACAAATCGTGGTGCGACAAAACAGTTGTTATGACCACATACCGGTTAGCAGATTCTAGAAGCTTTTTCTGATTTGAATGACTGAGGTATGGCTTTCTTCCTAGGAACACGGGAATTGTAATCGACACTACTTAAAACACGTTCAATTACTTTTGTATGAAGCGCAGAGTCAGACTATTGTTCAAGGCTTTCTCTGAGATATCGTCACTCTTGGATCTGCCCCGCCATTTTTATTATTTTCCTACCGCCTCCATTAGTACGGTAAGCAGAGCCATATCTCGACCTGTTCACAGCATTATTAGTCTGTTTGAAGCGCTAAATGATGGAGAACAGCGTAGCTTTGCTTATTTTGACTAAATTGGAAATTTCGGAGATCCTTCTATGTTGTTTGCACAGGTTGATAACAACATTTCTTTTCACCCTTCTCTCGTTACCTTTTCACCATATTGAATTCATGAATGCTTAAGAACTGCAAACTATTGCTGCGAGGCACTAAACGATCACAACGGTAGTGTGTCAGGGGAATAATGCTTGCACAAAATCATGTGTTTCTCTATTGTGTAAGTTCGAAAACTTATCGTCCTATAAGTGGAACCACAGATTAAAACCTATTGGACCAAACTGCTGTGGTCGTAATCCGTAGACTTACAAACTTATACTAAGGACAGCACACACACCAGTGCCCGAGGGAGGATTCAGTCATCTGGCGGGAATGGCCGCCCAGGCCGTAGCATGTCGCCTTAGACCGCGGGGCCATTCCGCGCGGCTAATCATAGTATAGAGTGCATAATAACTACATGATTTACAATAGTTTTAAATATTGTTTTCGAGAGACACACAATGGGAACGTAACGTTTATATGTTTAGCAACGCCCACAGAGTTGACAAAATGTTCAAATGTTTGTATAGCTTAAGGGACTTAACTACGGGGTCATCAGTCCCTAAACTTACAAACTACTTACGAACTAGCTAATCCTAAGGACGGCACAAATGTCCATGCCCGAGGGGGGATTCGAACCCCCGACCGTAGTGGCCGTGCTGACCGTGACTGGAGCGCCTCAGTCCCCTCGGCCACCGCGGCCGGCACAGAGTTGACACAGTGGTAACATACCCGTCCAGGAGGACGACGGTTCGCACTTCGAACGATCACGGCCTTCCTGATTTAGATTTTTCGTGATTTCTCTAAATCAGTCAAGGAAAAGGACGGGATGGTTCCATTCAAAGAACATGGCCAACTTTCTTATCGTTCCTTAGCAAAAATCAATAAGACCCTGCCGGCCGCGGTGGCTGAGGGGACTGCGGCGCTTCAATCACGGTCTGCACGGCCACTACGGTCGGGGATTCGAATCCCCTCTCGGGCATGGATATTTGTGCCGTCCTTAGTATTAGCTAGTTCATAAGTAGTTTGTAAGTTTAGGGACTGATGACCCCATAGTTAAGTCCCATAAGCTCTACAAACATATTTTTTATTTTATTTATTTCCAAAAGGAAAAGATTTTGGAAGGATTGCTACAGAACTGCACGTTGCCAGAACGTTTCTGTCTTGTCAAAAACTCAATCAGTGTTCGTCTGTCCTTCTTATAAATTGGAGAGCTAAAGAAAATGTTCTTCTCCCACGTATGGTTTTAAGAGGTCGATTACAAATTTCTAATAATTTTGTGAATTTGGCCAAGTTATCACAGCATTTGTTTGTGTACCCTTCAGATGATTCTTGTATCCACTATTCAAATGAGCCAATGATCTGTTGCAAGCTACTTTTCAGGTAAGGGACGCGTGTTGTGGAGTGTACAGATGGGTTACCTTTTACACATACTTTCGCTGCACAAGAACCAACAGTGTTTCGCGTTCGCAGGAAGTTTGCTTGATATGGGCACCCTGCAGAAATACAAAGTATTGCCTAATGGCCTGTAAAACCATTAGCACACATTATGCAATATGAATCATTTATTTTATTTCTAATACGTACCTGATAAGTGTTAATAAGAAAATGCTTGCCGTAATTTAGTGTGATGGCTGGGAAATCGTAATAATGCGCAAACTTTTTTATATATTTATGAATACAGCATCTGTTGTTGATTTGAATTCTTGTCTTTACAATCTTAGGAAATCAAATTATATATCAGGAGGTTATCATAGCTGTGTCATACACTTCCATCGCATTATACATCTTAAAGCACTCTCAGAGAATAATACTCTCCGAGGCCGGAAAGAGACAAGCATTGCTTATTTCGTACATATTATAAAACACGAATTATGAACAATAGCGCCTCTGCTAATGCACCATTAGTCCAAGCGGAAACTTGGGAGATGTAATGATGGCTTTACGGCGGTAGCAGGCTGCTATTTGACTGTGTCAGAGGCTCAGCTAATCTCGTCATCATCAAGAGAAACAAGCACTTGCGTGTAACGTCCTGTTTCGACATCAGCTGTCAGCAGCTGGGAACGGCAGACACGTGAGCACGTTAATGGGCATTTTCTGTTGAGTATCATAGACGACTTCTGCGACTTTTATCTCGGGCGTTGGTCAACCGCTTGAAATAGATTACTGTTTCATCCATGTAGTTAGGTTCACCGAATACTGCCGGTCAATAGTAGTGAGTTTCGTGTGTTATGTAGCACAACCAGCCTAAATGTTCAAATGTTAATAAATCTATGGCACATAAACTCTGTTATTATTAGTATCTCTGCTTATAAACTACTTAAACTAAGTTAAACTAACCGAAGGCAAACACACACACACACACACACACACACACACACACACACACACACACACACACTGCCGGCCGCTGTGACCGAGGGGACTGAGACGCTACAGTCACGGTCTGCACGGCCACTACGGTCGGGGGTTCGAATCCCCCCTCGGGCATGGATATTTGCGCCGTCCTAGTTCGTAAGTAGTTCATAAGTAGTTTGTAAGTTTAGGGACTGATGACCCCGTAGTTAAGTCCCATAGACTATACAAACATCTGAACACACACATACACCCATGCACGAGAGAGGACTCGAGCCTCCGACGGGAGAAACCGCTCGGGCACTCCATCGCGGCAAATCAGCCTTAACCTACCGTGTCTTATTGTGATAACGTATGACTAGATTTTTCATTTCCCTTCGACGTCAAATAACAAATATTCTGTTTCTTATTATTTCCTCATATGAAGACCACATTATCTATTGTTACTGCAGGAGAGTTATAAAATGCGTTCCCAGCACAGCATTACTAAATTCATTGGAGCTCTTGTTACCACTTGCATGTTCCTATAACGTAAGCTACAGAATACATTACTTTCTGTATTCATTTATCTTCTGCGTGGCTGCTGACGTTGAGCATGTAGCCGGAAATGGCGTGGTAAATTAAATATACATAAAATGAAACAGTCTAGTCATTACATTCAAGTAATAATGTCACTTAACAAATGCTTTGTTCTCTTACATAAGCTATATTCTCTGCTAATCATGTGAAAATGTGTTGATTGTTTGATTAGCCTTACATAAAGTGATGCTTGCGCTGTTTCATCATTCAGAGTTTAATAATGACTTGTAACACCAAAAAGATGAGTTTTTAATTTCTGAGCGTATTCTCGTCAATCAGTTTTTACCGACAATCAACACAGACACAGATGCAAAATTATAGAATGACTCTGAATATTCGTTTTATCTAAAGTCGTAGCGTCTGTCCGAACACGCTAAGGTGTAAAACTAATAGACACAGTTTCACGGAGTTTTCATAGACAAACCGAGTGTATCTGTAGATAACGTGTACAGTATTTTTCAGTAAAATCGAATCAGAGAAAGAAAGTATACTTTAAAAATTTAAAAGTCTGTTTCGCTTAGTGGTATAGTGTCTTACATCAAAGACCCAATAGCTTGATCTATTCATTTTGTACAAAATCAAAGATCCAATAACGCTGAGATAGTAATATTTCCGCATGATTATGTAACAAGTGAAATTTATTTTGTTTATATATTCGCATTTGTTGATTTCGCTATGTGTATTAAGAACTTGACGAAATTACTTTGGCCGGCCGCGGTTGCCGAGGTGACTGAGGCGCTCCAGTCACGGTCAGCACGGCCACTACGGCCGGGGGTTCGAATCCCCCCTCGGGCATGGATATTTGTGCCGTCCTAGTTCGTAAGTAGTTCATAAGTAGTTTGTAAGTTTAGGGACTGATGACCCCGTAGTTATGTCCCATAATCTATACAAACATTTGAACGTTTGAAATTACTTTGCCGCAGTGGAGTAGCCGAGCGGTCTAAAACGTCTCGATTGGGAGCGCGCGGTTGCTCGCCGTGGAGGTTCGACTCCTCCCTGGGGGATGAATGTGTGTGTTTGTCGTTAGGTTAGTTTACCTAGGTTTAAGTAGTTTGTAAGCTACGGACTGATGACCACGCAGTTTGGTCCGATAGATTTACAGACATTTGAACATTTTGAAATTACTTTCCCTCTCTCAATATCCGGTATAGGTACAACAGATTTACCGTCATCTGACCTGTAATGAGTATTTATTACATGCACTAATTACGGATCAAGTGATGTTGAATCTGTTCAACCGATACAAGTCATCGTAAAAATCAGTCTTGGACGAGAAGTTAGTTCAAGAAGAATACCACAGATCGCCCTTTATTACTCATATGAGCGAGCTCTTTCGATAGCTTTTATTCGTATTTGACTTCGGCTAGGAAAAAATTTATTGACTAAGTGATCCTATAAGGGCTTCGTTTGCTGATTAAACTACTGAACCCTAAAATATGACTGTATGCGATGACTATTCTTTATTTCCCGTTCTGAACCACGGGCGTATAGCTTGTTAACCACACAGGAGGAGACCTGTCCACTTGATACAAAATTTAATTTGGCTTGGATGTAATATGAAAGGATCTAATAATGTTACTTACTCGGGTAAAGTTTTTTCCTTTTTGATACATGCTCATATGCTCATCAAGCACAACAAAAATTAGCATATTGTTTCAGAACATCACTAAAACTAAAATTCATTTTCATGAAATTAATGCTTTCGTCCCAGAGTTGTTTTTGATTAAAGTTGAACTAACAGCTGCAGACATGTCGTGACTGACAGATTTGCTTTCTCACTTTACAGAAAAAGGACGCTTTACTGGTAATCTCTTCCGCGGCTAGCCTCTACTTTTTTATGCAGCTGTTAATTGCAGGCTGTGAAACGGGCACAGACAGCTCTCACGAATGGACGATGTCGGCACTCTGGCCCGTGACTCAAAGTGATGACAAGACAGACGGGGCTCTAAGTGTACAGTTTCCGGATCGTTTCTCGCACAGTAATCTGAAAAACCTTCGAGTCACCATCGGAAATGGAACTCTCCGGAAGTCCATTAGTGTCTCTTTATTCTCCTCATTAGAGTTGTTAAGATAATTGATATCCTCAACGCGGTGGTATAATTCCGTCAAATATTAGTTGGGACATGCATATGTAACGGACCTCTGCACTCGGATCACTACAATAATAACGCGCAGACCAGAACGTACTGCAGCAGGGGCTCCGACTTCGTGGGTGCTTCGGGGCTCTTGAACCCCCCAACAATTTTTTTGGGGGTGCTGAGCACCCACATAAAATTGAGGTGAAAAATAAAATTGTATATTTTTTTTTTAAAAAATCGGGAAAAATCAAAACCTACCTTATGACTCAAGAGGCAATGCAAAACGTGACCATAGCGAGAGACAATATTTCATACGTCAAAGAAATGATCAGTTTCGTACGCGGGTCCCCGAGCGAGTAGTAATGAGTGTCGGTGTTTTACCCGCTATGCTGGCTTTATTCATCCTGAAGCACGTCGGTCCTTTTGACCTTTGATGCGTATGTATTTATGAACATTCAATTGTGATCTTTCAGGAATTTAGCTTGAAGAATCATCGTTTTTCATTTATCTTTGTCACTTCCCTTGTTATTAAAATTATAGATTCAGTTGAAATTTGTAATGCTTTTCTCTCAGGTTTAAAAATACCTTGGGTTATATTAATAGTCAGAGATGTCATGAAGTTATCTAGAAGTGATGAAAGTTTCGATGAAGTATACAGCTCTTGCTTGGAACTAACCAAAATAATTTGATGTTGGACTTTAAAATCTCAAAATACTTCAAAGTTTTCTTTAAACTTTGGTGACGGTGTTCTACCAAACGCTTTTGTCAGAAAGAATAGCTTGGCACAAAAAGTGTTAGATTAGTGTTCAGTGAAAAATTATTTCATTGGTCGTGTAGAAGTTTTGGAGTGTTACTTATATCGAAATATCCATTTCGGCCAATTAGATCATTTTATTGTAGTGTCATAATGCAGTCATACTTTCCTTTTCTTCCTCTTCCTTCTATCTTTAAAAGACCAGACAACTGCCCATTTACTTTTATCAAGTATTGCTCATTTAAAAATGCATGAACATGATTTTCAGGAAGGTTGCTTTCGAACTTTTGTCAACCGTCATATAGAGCACCCACACTGACTTTCAAAAGTCGGCGCCTCTGTACTGCAGCTTCTGTCGGCTTCTGATGATCTTTCTCCACTTCAGCGTACATTGCAGTTGTTTCGAAAATCAGCTTGAAAAAATGTGGAAGAAAGGGTGGACTTTTAAATCGCAATGGGGATGTCTGAAGGAACAGAAACTACACGGCACTAGAATGTAACACAAATAATTGTTTTAATGACCCCATACTGATGTGCATTTCAATCGATGTATGAAAATTAAAGACAGAGCTAAGATTAGGTTTATATTAACAGTTGTTCCATACACCATGAATACGAGATACGGTAATGATGTGGAACGTGTCAGTTTAGAATAACATGACATTAAATACATATTTTTAAGTGCTTTATTTATTTATTTTTGTAAATTTACTATTTTCTTTGTAAAGATTCATCGACTGATTAGAGAGAGTTATCATTCAAAAATTCTTTCAATTTATTTTTAAATGCTGGTTGGCTATGAGATATTTGTTATTTGGTAAGTGACCAAAGACTTCTGTGACTGCAAAATTCGTCCCATTGTGTGCATAAGTTAGATTTAATTGAGGATAGTGTATATCATCCTTTCCCCTAGTGTTTTAGCTCTGCACACTGCTGTTATTTTTTAATTGGGTTGGGTTATTAATAACAAATTTAGTAAGAGTATATATTTGCAGGAAACATTCCTCACACACAAAGAAAGAAAATATGTTATGTGCACATGTGTCCGGAAACGCTTAATTTCCATGTTAGAGCTTATTTTAGTATTTCTCTTTAAATGTAAATTGATGAGGCTTCATTCCGACGTGATCAAATTGTAAATTTGTGCAATCACGTCGTCAACACAGATTTTCTGTCAACGTTAGGGCAGGAATTGTTGGTGATGTGTTGATTGAGCCTCATGTTCTGCCACCTACGCTCACTGGAGCACGTTATCGTGATTTCATACGGGATACTCTACCTGTGCTGCTAGAGCATGTGCCTTTACAAGTACGACACAACATGTGGTTCATGGACGATGGAGCTCCTGAACAGAATCGGTGACTGATGGATTGGTAGAGGCGGACCAATTCCATGGCCTCCACGCTCTCCTGACCTCAACCCTCTTGACTTTCATTTATGGGGGCATTTGAAAGCTCCCGTCTACGCAACCCCGGTCCAAATGTAGAGACTCTTCGTGCTCGTATTGTGGACGGCTGTTATACAATACGCCATTCTCCAGTGCTGCAACAGCGCATCAGGGATTCCATGCGACGGAGGGTGGATGTACGTATCATCGCTAATGGAGGACATTTTGAACATTTCCTGTAACAAAGTGTTTGAAGTCACTCTGGTACGTTTTGTTGCTGTGTGTTGCCATTCCATGATTAATGGGATTTGAAGAGAAGTAATAAAATGAGCTCTAACATGGAAATTAAGCGTTTCCGGACACATGTCCACATAACATATTTTCTTTCTTTGTGTGTGAGGAATGTTTCCTGCAAGTTTGGCCGTACCCTTTTGTAACGTCCTATATAAGTCTCTAAGAGGATCTAGGGTGGATTCCAGAAATTATTCTAATTATACGCTTTTGTGCAGTGAATACTTCTTCGCTCAGTGATGAATCACCCCACAATATGATGCCACATGGAAACAGTGAATGAAAATAGGTATATGTTTGTCGGAACAATTTGCAGTAACCCTAACAGCATACATTGATGAACTCATACGTTTCAGTAGATCATCAATGTGTTCCTTCCAATTCAATTTCTCATCGATGCACAGCCCTAAAATCTTTGAATATTTTGGCTTAGCTACAGCCTTCAGTTTAGGGTCTACATTTATTAACTGTTTCATGTCATTTACCGTATAGAACTGTATATACTTTTTATCAGAATTTAAAAAGTGACAACTTGCAGAGTACCAGTTAACAATTTCATAAGTTAATTCTTGTTTGTCGGGTGTGATTACTACACGGTACTTGTGTCATCAGCAAAAAGAACTAGCTTTTCATCATCATGAATAAAAAATGGAAATTCAATAGTACCTATCAAATTTGGGTGCAGCAGTTGGCAGTATAAAGTAATATTCAGTGTGCTAATCACGATGTACAGCTTCCATGTTTATGGACAGAACTTTTTAAACATGTTCACTGCACATCGTAATTAAATAAGCCATAGAAAGACTTGCGATAAATACAAAATCGTTTCTCCCTGTGCGTCACTTACAGTATGTACTGTACAAGTATTATTTGCAATAGGCAACTTCTGTTATACGGAACTTTGGGTCTATCCGGGAGGCGTGGGTGGACAGCGCAATGGTTAACGCAACCCCTTGCGAAAAGCTGAAAATCCGGACCCGAGTTCCAGTCCGACAAAAATTTTCATATATCATCATTGAAACATACATCTGTTGCTGGTTCACAGTTGAAATTACATTTCTTTCATTTAGAGTGCTGGTCGCGCATCGAATTCATTCGTTGATCTGATAAATCAGACTGCATGAAGATGTTTTTACGTGGTTTCTCACGTTTTGACAAATGCTGGGCTGGGGTCCACTAATACGTCTCAGCTAATACGAAACACAATCAGACAACACCCATAGCAAAATTTACACTGTTGACACACAATTGGCGCACAATACTTCCTTACTTTCTAGAGGGCACTTCACAATTCTTGTTACTCACTTCTAGAGGTTGTAAAGAGAGTAGATCAAGTTTTTGCAGAGGAACCCATATCGGGAAATATCATACAACGATGATTTCAGCACTCATTCAGCTTCGATACTGTGAAAAATATGTCTTCTACCAACACAAAAAAAGTCCAGTAAACGTGAGCTCTAAAATGGATACCTTATGTGTTACGAGCAGTTCTTCACTTTCCAGTTAAGTGGCCGTAGCTCTTGAGATATGCCTCTTAAAAACCGTTTACTACATTTTTGTTTGTTTTGATCCGTAGCACCTCCTCCTGAAGATGAAATAAAATAAACGAATTATAAAAAGAACAGAAGCAATACAAAAATAATGAAAAAGAGAGAGTGAAAGAAGCGGATTCTTCCGTTTTCATAATTTGACCAATTTATTTGATTTTTCTTTCGAACGAGTTTCTCTCGTTTTCCAAGAGTTCGTATTGTATGAAACTTGAACGTGCCAGTAAATGCGATCAGTTCACATCCGGAGCAACCTGCTGTGCCTGGTACTTCATCTATTGACCAGGCTGCTTCAATGGCTCCCTATTGACGTCTATGAAGGGAATTCTTTTATTGTACTTTAACCCTTGCTTTACTAAGCGGGGTATTCTGACTACCCCAGGTTGATTTTTTCCCTATAATAATGAAGGGTCACATGCTTGTGGTTTCATGACTTTGTACTAAAATGATTGACGTTGAATTCACACTCGCGACTGTCTGATTTTTTTAAATTATTGTTTAATTAATTAAATAATTATTATAGTTATTATTTTATTTTATTATTGATTTATTTATTTTGCTTTATTATTCAAGTCATTTATTGGTGGGCTTGTAAGACTACCCCACTTGGTATGAAACGTTTTATTCGTAGAAAAAGAAGATTTTGGGAAATATACCTGTCATTCATCTTCTTTGTTGAGTTTTGCCATAGATCCAATGTTTGCTATTGCTGCTGGTTACTATTGTTAAGTTGAATTTGACGTTCACTGTAGATCTGAAATTACATTAAGCAGTATTTCATCTGTAAGGATGCCCAAAGGACTTTCTAGCGAAGAGATCATAGAAATTCTAGACAATTCTGACGTCAGTGACGATGAAAATGAGTGGGACACTGATAAAGAATTGAATGAATATGTGGAACCTCTTGACAAAGACCGTATCAACAGCATCAGGTGAAGCTTATGATGAATTATCAGAAGACACTGCACATTCACGTGAAAAAGTTGAAGAAGAAGAAGAGGATGATGATTAAGAAGAAGAAGACGAAGACACTGAAGATTTGTTTATTTCTAGAAGTGGACTACAACTTTCTAGTGAACCACCAAAAGGTGGGCGGCTTCGACGTCGCAACATTTTGAACATAACACCTGGCCCAGTGAATGGTGGAAAAACAATCAAAACAATAACAGAGTCATTTTTGTTAGTCATCTCACCGGAAATCGTGAGCATCATTGTAGAAGAAGGGAAGCCAAACGAGTAATTTCAATGTGGAATGTAGCTCATTCTTCGAACAAAAAGACATGGAGAGATATAAATGTAACTGAAGTGTACGCTGTATTAGCAATTCTAATAGGAGCTGGTCGAACTCAAGGACATCGCACAAGTATTCAGATCTGTGAGGATGTAATGTAGCCTTTCGGCAACCATACTTTTTGCTGCCATGTCAAGAAACCGATTTTTGTCTGTACTGAAATTCTTGCGATTTGACAACAGAGTCACAAGAGCACAGAGAATTGAAGAAACCAAGGACAAGCTACAAGCCATCTAGGTAGTGTTCGACAAATATCAATGTAATTGGTGCAAGAACTCCTATCCTTATGAATTCGTGACTATTGATGAACGATTAGCAACGTACAGAGGAAACTGCCCTTTTAGGGCTTATATGAACAGCACGCCTGGCAGTATGGCATTAAAATTTGGGTTTGTGCTGATGTGAAGACATCTAACTTATTACGGATTCAAATTTACACAGGAATGGTGGAGAATAGTCGGGAAGTGAATCAAGGGCAGAGAGTTGTTTTGGGTCTGATGGAACCGTTTCTGAATAACGTCCATGGTGTAAAAACAGATAACTTTTTCACCAGTTTTCCATTGGCTGCTGAACTACTAAAACGAAGCACTACATTGGTTGGTAACTTGCGTTCCAATAAGAAAGAAATTCCGAAGGAATTCTTGCCAAACAGAAAGAGAGAAGTTCACGCTTCAATGTTTGGTTTCACAAATGACCGTAGTTTCCTATGTTCCAAAAAAGCGGAAGGCAGTAATATTACTCTCTACTCAGCATAATGAGAGACCAGTGAGTGGGGAAGAAAGTGATCACAAACCCGAAATCATACTGCACTACAACAAAACCGAAGGTGCTGTAGATAATGGGGACAAAATGACAAGAGAATACAGTTGTGTTAAGACGAACGAGGTGGTGGCCACTAAGAATTTTCATGGAAATGATAGATATTTCAGCAGTGAATGCATATATTCTGTACACTCAGAGATTTCCTGAATGACAGAAGAATAACCGAAGCAGACGTAAAGTCTTCATGGCTGAACTGGCATTTGGACTCAGCAAAGGAAACATGGAAGAAAGAGCCAAAAATATCAACGGTATTCATAATGGTGTACAAGATGCTCTGAAAGCTTGTGGTATTGCAATTCCTACATCATTAATCCAGACCCAGTGTTCCAAGTAGCCAACACCACAACGATGTTAAGATTAAAAGAGAAATGAAGATTTTTTTTTATTTTTTTTTTATTTTTTATTTTTTATTATTTTTTTTTTTTTAATACACAGAGAAGAAACTGTTACTATGAACTGCATTTAGTGCAGAAACGTACTTGATTGAAAACTTGAAAAAAGTATTGTTATTTTACTGCAGTGACTGTTTAGGTACATAGATTATTAATTGAGTTGAGTACTTAATTTTGTGAAAGATATAATTTTTTTTTTTTTTTTTTTTTTTTTTTTTTTTTTTTTTTTTTTTTTTTTTTGGTATCTGTTATCTGAGTAAATACTTCTAATAACCTGAAAAGCTGTTTTTCAATACTATATAAACCTAGTCAATGGAAATAACGAAATCTGAGAACAAATATTACAATAAAACACAAAACTCTTTTGGGGTAGTAAATACCACGCTTGGTAATATAGAGGTGTGGAAAAGCTTGGTAACAGGAGGGTTAATGCAATGTATTTTACATTGTTTCTAGGTTGGCGGCCCTGCCGTCAGTCATTATACAGATTTCTAGGATTTGATTGAAATTAATCATTTTTGTGTAATGTTTATATTCTCAGCAGCAAAATTACTAGGATTAGTTGCGAATTTGAGTTTTCTGTTGATGGCGTTTCTACATCGTCCACACTGACTCGACGCGAGAGCTGCACTTTCAGAAAAGGCAAGTAAGTACCTCTTATATTATGCTAGTTCTTAATGTTACCGCTGATACATCTTTGTCATTCTGCGAACACTTCGCAGCCCAGAGTCACTTTATTAGGTATTAGGTTAATGCGTCTTTAATGTGACGATTTGTTCCGTCCTAGTATTCATATTTGCAATTTTTACTCACCATGCCTAAGCAATTACACTATAAAAAAACTATTTAATGTCATATGCTGAGAAACCTTATATTAGATTTATACAGACTATGAGAGTTGATGTAAAGCAGTCAACCATCCAAAGAATTGTTTGAACACCGCAGTGCTTTACTAGGCATTGTCATGGTTGGAGGTGGTATGTCGTTGCCTTCCTCCGATCTTCAAACTGACTTACCCAGCCAGTTATGAGGGGCCTACAGATTATCGTGGATTCCTAACCACGGTCTTCTTCCACATAAGCAATATTGCCTGAGGGAAAAGAAGTGAAAAGTATCAGGTAAAAAACTCAGCACTTGACAGAGATCGAACCGGCCACCTTTTGATTCGTAGCCTGCAACGCTTCCACTGTGCTACCCATCCACGGAACTGTTATATATCAGAAAATATATGATATATCTAAAAAAAGGGGTGTGTGTTACACTGCACATCTTTGTCAGAAATTATGCAGTAGCAATCAACTACAACGTGCAATATTGGGAAAAAAACCTTAAATTGCTGTGCAAGAATCGGCTTTTGGTTAGATAACTGAATATTCAGTTGCAAAGGGTATCCATGATGTGTGAACGGTATACGACTATTAATATTGTGAAGTGAGGGGAATGATCACAATACGCGATCTCGAATCTGTGACCACTCCAACATTTTAAATCACGTTGGTTGGAAAGTAAATAAATGTAACGAAGACTTTAAATGGGCAAGGTTTACGAGAAGTCTGCTGTCGCAAATGATAGTTGACCTTCATTCCTAGTTCTATCCGTGTTGAAAACAACGCCACAGAAATATAAAATTGCTGTCAGCTGGTACATCTACCTTCATTGTTAGGATAGAAAGAAGTTACGCTTAATGAGTTATGTAAACGACCAAGAGTTTCTACTTTCTTCAGATTGCAAAGGAATGCACACTAGAGTTTCTACAGTCATTTCATTTCGTGACTGCACAAAGGGCGGTGGTTTCCGTCGTGACTCCGTGAGTTGTTCTAATTTCTCTGCGCGTGAAGGACGCAGGAGTAAGTCGTGGCGATTCATTAACGTGCTTCTGTAATAGAGAAAGTCAGAAACGAGCAAATCCTGTAGAGGTTCAGTACTACATAAATAGCAGGCTATCATTTAAATGAAAAATGCTACGTGCCACAATAATCTCCACTATAGTGATGTGAACAAACTTTGCGTTATGTCAATGTCGTATCAGTGATACTTTTTACTCATATAGGTGAATACTGAAGTGCTTCTAAAATTTTGACTCCCTACTTTGAACTATAAACCAGAACAGAACTTCATACTGTTCAATACACGGGATCACTACTGACGGTCCACTGCAGATGTCGCCGGTCACTAAGGACTTATTCATCATTTATGACGATATACTTTGGACAAGGATGAACGAATTCCTGACTCAGCAGATTAGCCGTGCGCATTGGGGCGCCATGCTGCTGTGCGCGCGGCCGTTCGCCGTCGGGGGTCGAGTCCCCCCATTTACTTAGCTAAGTTAGTTTAAGTAGTCTGTAAGCTGTTGTTGTTGTTGTCCTCAGTCCGGAGACTGGTTTGATGCAGCTCTCCACCCTCACAAGCAATCCTCTTCATCTCCTCGTAAGATCGGCAACCTACATTAATTTCAATTTGCTTACTATATTCATCTCTTGGACTCCCTCTGCGAGTTTTACCCCACGCACTTCCCTCCAATGCTAAATTCACAATTCCTTGATGTCTAAGAATGTGCCCTACCAATCGATCCCTTCTTTTAGTCAAGGTATGTCAGAAATTCCTTTTCTCCCCAATTCTGTTCAGTACCTCCACATAAGTTACGCGATACACCCACCTAATCTTCAGCACTTTTCTGTAACACCACATTTCAAAAGCCTCTAACCTCTTCCTGTCCGAACTGTTGATCGTCTATGTTTCACTACCACACAAAGCAACACTCCACAGAAATGCCTTCAGAAAAGACTTCGATGTTAGAAAATTTGTCTTTTTCAAAATCGCTTTTCTTCCCATTCATTTTATATCCTCTTTACTGCGACCATCATATGTTATTTTACTGCCAAAGTAACAAAACTCATTTACCACCGTTATTGATTCGTTACCTAATTTAATTCCTTCGGCATCGCCTGATTTTCTAAGGCTGCATTCCATTACCTTTGTTTTGCTCTGGTTAGTGTTCATCTTATATGCTTCTTTCAATACTATCCATTCTGTTCAATTGCTCCTCCAGGAGGTACTTTGCTGTCTCTGACAGAATTACAATGTCATCACCAGTTGCTGGGTAGTATTTATTTCCGATCGGTTTCGGGAAAATATTGCCTTTCTTCAGGCGTATAATGGTGTCCTACACGTCGAGATGGAAGATGCAGCACACAGTTATACATTTGAAGAAAGGCAATAAGTGCCCACATTCGGTCAGAAATGAAAACTATTACTCTGCAACTGCTGCCTGCCATATTTAAAGTAACATTAAGCACAGTTGCTGTGATGGGTAAAATTCTCTTCTGTAAATATCATCGGACAGAAAAGTGGAAAACGACGACACTCATATTCTGCTATTGCAGAACTTTTCAAAACAAAATATGAAGAATTCGTCTTTAAGCATGACAACACAAATAACTCAAACCATCGAGTGGGAGTTTCAAAATAAGTTTCCCTGTCGACTGGGGTCAGAGTTGCGTATGAAAGGGGGAAAAAAAGAACGAAAAATTGAAGTAGGGTATATCTTTATTTTTCTACATAATTTCAAAGTACATTGTGACATTTGTCATACCGCTTTATAAGCTTCAAAAAGCCTTCCAGGAAAAATCAGTGGGTTGCATACGGCAGAAGCGTTGAACGGCTTGTTTGACGTTAGCTTTGCTTCCAAAGTGCCTTCCACCGAGAGTCTTCTTCAAACCTGAAAACAGGTGGAAGTCACTTGGTGCGAGATCAGCACTGTATGGCGGATGGTGTAGGTGCTCCCAAGCGAGAGTTGCAAATATATGGTTTTGCGTCGACGTCGCCAAGTGTGGTCCCGCGTTGTCATTCAACAGCAGAACACCAGATCTGAGAAGGCCACGCCGCTTTTTCCGAATCGCCTCTTTCAATTTAGACAGAGTGGCACAGTACCGCGCAGCATTGATGGTAGCATCTTCCAAAAAGTCCAGAAACAAAACTCCTTGGCGTCCAAGAAAGCGGTGAGTAGTACCTTACCTGCAGACGGAGTGCTTTTGAAATTCTTTCGGGCGGGTGATGACGGATGTTACCACACCACAGCCGTTTAACGCTTCTTCCTTAAGCACCTCACTGATTTTTTCCTGGGTGGCTTCTTGAAGCTTATAAAACGGTTTGACAAATGTCTCAATGTATTTGGAAATTATGTAGAAAAATAAAGATATGTCTCTTATTTAAGGTATAATTCTACTTTTTTTCCTTTCATACACAACTCTGCACACAGTCGACAGAGGAAACTAATTTTCTAATTCCCCTCGTGGTAGACCCCTTGTAACGTTTCTAATATGTTGCGCACTTCTTGGAAATCCATTCCAACATCGCAGACATAACCTTTTACAAACCTGAAATAAAGGTTTACCACTAGACATGTCATATTCTCGTACTCTGTTTAAAATACTATGCTTCGATATACCAGTACATGTATGTACATGGCACTGTAAAGTTTATTTAAAGCACTTATTTATATTCGCTATCTCGTTACGTAATATTGAGTTTTGAAACTTTCGTAAATAACAATTACAACAGTTAGGAATACATTACACATAGTTGCAGAATATGCTGCTTCCATAAATTTGTGTACCAATATAAATGTAACAGCATTACATGTTGCATCTATTGGACAACATTATTACATATTTACCTTGTGTTTAAATAAATTAGTGCAGACTATGTTTTATAAATCCCTGGATCCTAAGTCAAATATATATTACGATTTAATCACCCATTTCAACTATCTATATGATACTAAGAAATTATTGTCGAAATTAACTAAAATACTTCGCCACTATACAAATCCGTAATTATAAAAAATTAAATCATAAATTGAAACACATTAAATTACGAATCTAATTAACAGCACGCCAAAACACTAATTAGAAACTATTGACTTATCTACTTAAAAATCATAAACAGAACCAATAATTTGAGTAGGCCTAAAATGTAAATTTATGAAGTGCATACTTCATTATTTACATGACCTGTTTAAGTGAAATTACTGTAACTGCATACATCCACATGGCCACAATGGTTGATTCTTGTGAAGAAGAGTTAATGCAAGATTTATAACCTATTTTAGATCTTGGTTTAATTTGTGTATTAAATTTACGTAATACGGTTGTTTACATGTTTATGCAGTGTTCTCTCATATGTTTGGAGACAAGCCCTGTCGAGGCAGACTGGTTTGTGCTAAGCTTACGAGCAGATTGTTTCTGTCTCGTTGTACGTTAAGTGATTGTGTAACAAGTACAGAAATGTTTCAAAGCAGAGTGTCCGTACGTTTGTACGTGTTGCGTACAAATCTACAGTTTTGTTCCAATCTTTATGAAATTTTGTACACGTAAGCATCAATCCATGAGGACCGTCGCCGTAATTGTAAGAATCACATACGATATATAGTTCACGAGATATAACGTCATAAACAATGAGATGCGCGAAAAACTGCTGCATTTTGATTTTCTCCTAAACCATTGGACCGATTTCAACCAAATTTGGTACACACATTCCTTACCGAGAGGTAACAATTGGTGCATGGTTAAGAATCATATACGGCACATGGTTCAAAAGATATTACGTCATAACCAATACAAATAGCAAAAAAAGCCATATAATGCGGCGAGACTTTCGAAATACACAGCATGAGAAGGACAGTACTTAGCGACTTGCAACAAACTTTTTATTTCAAACCTTTATTAAACTTTTTCTCTCTGGCAACCATAGTAAAATGATGAATGGAAAAAAGTTTCTCGCTTACTACTTTTCCGCTGTTTATGGAGTAAAACTACGGCTCTCGGTATGACGTTACAATTTATAATTTGAACACTACAAATTGTAGCGACAGGAAATTTTACAGACAGTATACACATATATAGTTGAATGTAGCTTCTAAATTTAATCACATTCCGTCACGTAGTTCATGAGATATGAGCACGTAAACAGTAACGTTCATGGAAAACCGCCCCATCACGCACCAAGTTTTAATACATTACTTCTTTACTACTAATTGTATTCCAAAGAGATTTTACAGGCACACAGCCCTTATACAAATGAATATATACCTGAAAAATGGCTGGAATAAATAAATAAATTCCCTGGCAGCACCGGATTTTCAGCTAGTATATATATAAAGAAAAACAACATGTCGCCATCATTTAACATCGATCACCTTTCATTTCCTTGAATAAGGTGAAATGTACTGCTGCAAGATCGTCGATCGTCGGTTTTCAACGCAATGCCCAACACACCCGCGCGACTTCCTAATAAAACTGTGTCTTGTTGCCAAGACACACTTGGTAGGGACCTATCATAGGTAGGGATGCAAACGATACATCGATGTTTTGAAAACATCGATGTTTCGTCCATAAACATCGATGTTAACATCGATGTTTTGAACAGCGATGTATCGCCGATGCATCGACGACAGAAGTCCAAAACTATCGACATCGTTCAACAATTGATTGGCAACTCCATTATTACTTTATTAGTTGCTCAACCAGCGTCAGCTCAAATGTGGTGCTCATGCTGTCGTCGCTCGTCGCTGTTTTCATACTTTTGAAATAATAGGTAAGTGAAATATGAAACAATCTGATGATTAATCTGGTGTTTGTCCAACACGGGGTGCTGGCATTACTGAAATTTCACCCTCCAACATCAGTGGAATCGAATCTTTGACAGTGTTACCCAGTCAGACTGATGTCGTACTGTCAAAACGTCAGTTAAAACATCAAACAAAAGTCGACGAAAAATCCGAGACAAAAGCCAACAAGCCAAGTATAACACAGATTTTCATTTCAGGAAGGTACACGATTTGATAAACGTCATTGATGACTATTCATTTTAAAAATACATTATTAAGTAATAACTGAAAGATGCATAATGTTTAATTTTCTCCATGTCGACAGCTAAGAAAAATGCAATACGTCAACAAAACACAAGTTATTTCGCATGGAATGAACAAATCGATGTAAATCCCACGTAAAATCAGCGCAATAGGTATCGAAACCTTATTCCTAACTTCTTTTTCATTCTAATCTGCCATTTCGCTGTGTATTCGTAGCCTAATGAAAGAACAAAAATAAGGCAGATACTTTCTGGCAACACAGCTTCATTTCAGTGTGTTTTTCCTAATATTTCTTAAACATATCGGAAAAACATCGATGTATCGTTTATCAGGGGCGATGTTTTTTTAACATCGATATTTTTCCGCCGGAACATCGATGTTTTTATCAACGATGTTGCATCCCTAATCATAAGGAGCGGCAAAGGCGAAGGGGGTTCGAATACCCCCTCGGGCATGGATATTTGTGCCGTCCTAGTTCGTAAGTAGTTCATAAGTAGTTTGTAAGTTTAGGGACTAATGACCCCGTAGTTAAGTCCCAGCTTAACAAACATTTGAACATTTTGAATTTAAAAATTCCCGTCACCTATTATTTTATAAATTACAGAGGCAAACACACATCGATCACCTTTCATTTCCTTGAATAAGGTGAACTGTACTGCTGCAAGATCCTGGATCGTCGGTTTTCAACGCAATGACCAACACGCAAGTTAAGTAAATGTTTCTATATAGTGAGCCCCGCACGTCCTCCTAATAAAACTGCGCCTTGTTGTCAAGAAACACTTGGTAGGGACCTATCATAGGGAGTGAAAAAGGGGAAGAATCTTACACACTTCAAATATAAAAAGGCAAAGTGGTCATCAACGCACAGTTTTGTTGAAGCACCAACTGTACATTATTAGCGCATCGACCTCTGAACTGGCTTAACCGCCAGTTATAGGAGTACATAAAGTGTAACGCGGATTTCGATCCGCGATGCAACTCTGCATTTATGGTATTAATGATACAGCAGAAGTATGTAGCAGCCTCGTTCTGTCTCGTAGCGTGGCCGCGGTGGACGTGCTGATGTCAGTAATTACAACACGCCAGCGCGCGGAGAGGCATGCTGCCCGTGATTTATCGGGGGGAAAGTCGCAGGCCGGCCACGGTGACCCCCGTGACGTGTCTCCGCTTAATTTGAAGGCCCAGATGCAAAGATAAAGGCGGCCGCTGCCAGAGATATATCCCGGACAGGACAAGAGGCGACGGCGGTGATGTATGCGGCCGACAACATGCTGCAGCACGGTCAGCAAGTACTTGCGCAAACCGCTTGTCGCGGGCAACACTGAGGGCACAACCCTGGACAATCAGTTGTAGCACTGCCGCCGCGCTCGTACCACAAAGGATACACACGCGGTCGTGTGACGTGACGTTAACGGATCTTATTACCGCGCCGGGTACAATGGGTGCTAAAAACCGGACGATCGGTATCTCCTGACATTGGATACACTCTGATTGGGAGGAATAAAGAGCGATTATATCCATTATTTTTTGGGGGAAATCCGGGATTTAATTTTTTTTACGCCACAGTAAATCAGCACTTGTTACAAAAGCACTGGTGGCTATCACGCGATCTCGATTATGACAGAGCCGTGATTTTTTTAAGACAGTCGGCCGTTAGCGCTAATTGATGTGTAGAAGCAGAAAGAGAATGAGACATTAAGCAGAGCAGATAACAATTATCTCTTTTTCTGTCGACCAGCATACAAGGAATAAATGGTACTTGTTAACCTTTTAACGATATTGATCGGTCAGCAACCGATTGCGTGGTTTCCCAAAAGATATAGATCCTTTCCATGGAGGTCACTAATCACTTCATAACCAATGAACATTAATCCTGAAGAAAAATTATATCTTGATACTGCATCCATCCCGAGGATGGGAGAATGTAATCGGCAGCTTCAACCGCCGCTTGAAATTAATCTAAAAATTAAAAATCGGAAAAGTTATTTTAGGGAAAATGCTTTCTTTTTAAGATCATGTTGGCCTCTTTAACTGCAAAAAATTAATAAGAAATTATAGGTGTAATTCTTTGTTATAAAACGGAATGCTACGTGAAGTGATAGTCGTGGTGCGATTACCACGAGGAACTAAAACGTGCTAATGAGTCATTAACAACTGCAAACAGAAGGGCAAGATAACTACACATTATGCACATAAGAGTAGTTCATATCTAGCTACATGTGTTGAGGATAAGAGGTTTGATAAGCAGAGAGGACCAGGACTCATTTTACCCATGTCACCTGCTCCTAACCCTTTTTTTCTGCCGATTTCTTTCCCTTTTCTATGTCTATCTCCTCCTACCACTTCTCTCTTTCCATACCCTCTTCGTTCCTCTCTCTCTCTTTCCACATCATCCTCCTTCCTCTCTCTGTTCATCTCCTGCTACCCCTCTTACAGTTAATGCCCATTTCCTCCTACTATCTGTCCATGTCATTACTTCTATTCCCCCTCACTTCCTCTTCCCACCTCTGTCTCTCTGTCCATCTCCTGCCCCAATCTCTATAACCATCTCCTTCTCCCCACCGTATGTACTTCCCTTCCGCCCATCACTGTTTGTCCACTTCCTCATACTCAGTCTGCCATCTGCTCCTACCTCTTTTCTCCGTAGAATTCCTTCTCTTTGTTCATCTGTTTTTCTCCATTCCTCATCTTCTATTTTCATCCATGTTACATATGAATGGGGGGAAGGAGGCATAGTGTGTGTGTGTGTGTGTGTGTGTGTGTGTGTGTGTGTGTGTCGGAACTCGAACAAAGAGGAGGAAGGGAGTGACTGAAAAAGAGCAATGTTTTGATTATGCCAAAGCTATCGATGGATTGGATTAGTTCTTAACAGGTCTGCCATAACCAAAACTTAATATTCACCAAAAAGTATTCTAGCTATTTGCATGTTTTTTTAAATACTGTCTAAATGATCGACTTGCCTCATTTACGAAACGAAATATGTTCACCCAAAAACCATTCCGAAGAAATGTCGACCTGATATTAAGCATCTCTATTTATATTATTAACGCTAGGCCGCGGTGGAGTGCCGAGCGCTCTAAGGCGCCTTGCTGTCGAGCGCACGTTGACCGCTATCGGAGGTTCGAGTCCTCCCTCGGGTATGAGTTTGTGCCTGTTGTCCTTAGGTTAGTTTAAGTAGTTTGTGAGCCTAGGGACTGATAACAGCAATAGTTAAGTCCCATAGTGTTACAAATATAATAACAATTATTGTTAAGGCTATATCTGTCTGCATATTTTAATTTCATATAAATTTCTTACTTCAAAATTTACTTTGTGACAACATGTGTGATATGTTATTTAAGCCCTCCTGTTTTGCTTTTCTGCACTAGGCAGTGCCACAGGTTACCCCTAAATCGTAACACGCCATACACATATCACATCTGATTGACGCTCACACCTAGCGTTGTTGAACTACAGTAAATAGTGATTGGTAATAGTAAACTTATTGTTTCATTCGATGAGCATTAACTGACACATGAAAATAGCTGCAGATGCATAGACAGCTGTTTGGTTTCTGTACAACTACCACCAACGTTACCTGTTGGCGACTGGTTACGATAACGCCAGCCTTGTCAAGATGATTGAATTCGTGCTTTATATTTTAATTAAAAATAATGCCCTGTTTCGCAAATTATGGCATTTGTTTTCGGTTTAAGTGCATTGTGTATCTCGTAGCCATTAGTACCGTAAGTTTTTCAGGAATAAATCATCTTTTTTGCGTATTTAGTTTTCCATTCATAATGTCAATTTGAAATCTCTTGCTCCACCTAGCATTTTAAAGCTCAAACCCAAAGCAGTGAGGTGACATGGTTCTAATAAATTTGTTGAAGTATTTAAATTAACCATGAATGTCGTCTGTTTCGCAAAATGTTTATTTCATTAAAAACATAACTAAACAGATATCCAAGACTCGTTACGCGTTCCTTGAATTGTAAAAAGTTGTAATATCTCAAGTAATACTAACTCGGTTTTTTTATGGAAGCATCTATTTAACAACTCTCTCATCAGCTGTTATCTAATTAGTTACCTATCAACATTTACAGTGAACATTTCGATGTAGACGACACCATCTGGAGTCCGGTGCAAAGTGACCAGTTAAAAATTATTAAAACAGGGAGAAACAGCTCTGGTCGCATTGAAACCTTTATTTGAATTACAAATCGTTTTCAGTCAGTGTCTGACCATCTTAAGTGCTAGAATCGAAATCCTGTGGGCCCAAAAATACTAGCGGTTTCCATGTTTACATTATACCTCCCTCTGGCATGGTTGTGTGTGTGTTGTCCTTAGGTTAGTTTAACTTAGTTTAAGTAGTTTGTTAGTCTGTTTACTACTAATCTAATCCTGCAGGATCTTACGTGTAGTGCCAGTTGAGAATACAAACCTACTTGTGTTTGGTCTTTGTCCACAGAGCTCTGGGCTGGCCTTCTATTCACACTGCATTTAATTGCTAATCGCACCCTTTCTCATCTATACTAGGACTTCGACTGACGAGATACTACAACAAATCGTCATGTTAGGTGGTTGCTGCTCCTGGCCCCTGGACTTGATTGTGGCGGTTTGGGACCATTGCTGGGGGCAGTCCGCACCCCGGCAGCTTGGTCAGGTGCAGCCGTTAACCTCTGGTGATGTTAGGTTACTTGTTTCCTTTAATAAACTCTCGACGTACTACGAGAAATGGTATCGGTTAAGGGATTTACAACAGGAAAGGACTCTTCCTCTCCGACTGAAGTGGCTGTGTCAGTTTCTTTTAATCGCCGTTTCAGTTCGGCTGTGACTCAATCGTGTGTGGGGCATTCGTGTATGACGTGTTGGAGCCTTCGTGAGCTCGGGAGAAGCCTGTTTTCAGAATCGGCATATATAAGCAGACAATGATGCAAGGGTTGTGATGAAGTGTATCTTTCTTTCACTGGTTTAGAAGCGAAATATTTTTAGTCTTTCCTCTACGATTGGTAACAGGTGCTATGTTCTCCTGCCAGATTCCTAGTTGTCCCAACACCAAGAACGGTGTCCCAGCTTCTCTATGCTCCGAAGGAATGTAACGTTTCTCTGTTCCTTTCTCACAGCCATGGAAGTGGGCCTGTGGGCCCATCTGCCCGAATCGTAACCCACAATTGATATCAGAATACTGTTATGATAACGGTGGCTCTCAATGATCGATTAGTTACGATGGTCGAAGTTTTTTTTATTCTGGGACGGGCAACAGAATGGAGCGTTGAAAACAGATGACACCATACTATTTTGTAAGCGGTCCACGGATGACAACAGTTGTCGATATAACGATCAAGTATCGGGATGCATTATACTTTTTTTAAATGTCTACACTAGACCTGGTTAACTGAATAACTAGCAGACCTTTCAAACGGAAACGATTCAATTCGGACGACGGGCTGAAGGACATAGTAGAAGACTCATTCTTGTCATAACTACGGGAAGTCTGGGAACATGGAATCCTTCGGCTTGTTAATCAGTGCAATAGTTGTGCTCAGGTCTCAGGTAATTAGTTTTTTTTAAGACTTCAATTATACCCATGGTGTCGTTTCGTACCTTTTCATTTGAACGCTCGTTGTAGTTACCCTGGTAATCACACTGCATCGTAACGACATAAAATAAATATTTGCAGTGTTTTTAAGTTTGACACTACCGTAGCCGTTAATAGTTGCATATATTCAGCCCAGTCTTGTGACTCTCGAAAGCTCCATTTACACGTTACCGCATGTGTACACCGTGCGAGGCCGCGCGATCCGTAACGAGGCGCTCCAGACCGCTCGGCTCGGCAGTAAATAGAAAATAACAACTACAACCAAGAAACAGTAATAAATAACATATTAAATAGAAAATGTGGGAGTATATTTTATCAAGTAAATAATTCACTGCATATTTTGAGTAGCTTACTAGGTTCAAAAAATGTTCAAATATTTGTAAACGTGTGGGTCTTAACTGCTCTGGTCATCAGTCCCTAGACTTACAAACTACTTAAACTAACTTCGGCTAAAGACAAATACATCTATGCTTGCGAGAGGACTGGAACCTCAGATGGCGGACAGCGGCACGCTCCGCAGCAAGGCGCGTTAGAACGCTTGGCTACTCCACCGTGGTTTATTAGGTCCGATTAAATACAGGGTGATAGGTTATCACGTATCAAACAAGTAGTAACAAAAGAATTTCCAAAAAAAGGAAAAGATAATAGCCAGCCGCACACGGCGAGAATTTGTACTGTCTTTCCACGTGCTCTCTAAAGCAAAACTCAACCAAGAGGAAGCGAGATCTCTCTCCCAATTAAGAACGGTTCGTGCAATGATAGGACACTGTAACCAGATAGAGATTCTGGCGTCCTAACGTGTCAATCGGACAACGTTTGGCACGATATCCCTCATAATTAACTCCATCAATCACTGCCAAGCCGAACAACCGTTTACGTAAGGGCTAGAGGAGGACCAACGTTTTATTTACTTCCTCAATTTTTCTGAACCTGTTTCTCTTGAATAAATCACCATATATTTCTGAAATTCATTCACTCGTCTGTCCATCACATGTACCGACCTCAGTAACATACTTCCTCCGTGGTGCTTAATTATTGTTTCCTCACTGAATATTGTGACGATACTGCTGGCCTTCTCATCTCATTTTTATCGTACGATACCGTCTGCCTAGTCCTCTCATCTCAATGTCATCCTACGATGCCGTCTGCGTGGAATCCGGAATCGTGTGGTTCAATAGTGATAAAAGTTGCGTGTGAAGTTAGTTAAAAACGATATAGTCAGCCTAGGAATCAGTGTAGGACAGTGTCTCGGTGATACTGTGATTAAAACAAGTGATAATTAATGAAATCTAAGAGATTTGTATAAGACGTTTCCAGACAGTTCTATGAACAATACTTTTGTCATCTTACATCATTTCAATAAACAGACAGACGAAGGTACAGAGTTTTGTAAAACATAAAGGCATTAAAATAAATAGTGTTGTATATATGTTAGGCTCATAAACAAGTTGTATTGACCAGCTAATTGTGTTTATTAATGTAATAGACGAAATTTCAATGTTGTGATCCTTTGTATATATTGACTGACGTGAGATTTTAAAATGATTTTGAGAAGGATGAGATATTTCATAGCTCAATATATTTTAGGATCATGTATGATGTACTCATTAACTAATTAATTGATATTTAACATCGCACTTTGTTGTCAAACAGCAAGATCGGAGATTTCAATTAAAAAAGAAATGTGTCATTTGAAATTATTGTATCTATAGTTTTCATTTTATATTGTGATTATTTTAGTGTACATAAAATGTTTTCTTTGTGTGTTTGTTCATTGTAAATTAGTATATTCAATTGTTATGAAAATGCGTAATGTAATACCATTATTGTCGATGTTATATATTTGCCTCACCGCCTTGCGTGGGGGAGTTCGAGTTTTGTCTTTTGTCGAGTACTTTCGAATCTATGTCAGTCTGTGTTGTTGTGGTAATTTGTGTACGTTATTGTAATGTTTTGATGGAGAAGAAGTTTGATTTAAATTAAAGAAGAAGTGAAAAATTGTACATATAGAGTATTTATTTCTACCACGACGCCCCAGGAGAATAATGTTACAGTGATCAGAACCCCCATACATCGCAATGTTGAAAAGATGAGTATTATGTTGGAAAGTGGTAGAAAGGAACTGTAATTACTTAAAAATCAATTAAAACGTTTTAATATCCAGATGAGAAAAGCAAAACATTCCTATTTCGTGTTGCCACAAAGGCTATATGCGGGCCGCTGACTCGCCACGGACGATGCACTGGCCAGGTAACCGTGTTCTCTCTGTCTCTCTCAGTAGTTTCTGGCGCTGTGGCGGCGTGCGAGCCGTCACATCCCGTTGTGGTGTAGGGCCGCGACCTCTGCTCCGCGGCGCGGATGGCGGAGCATGTATCTGGAGAGGGTTTGGCCGCTACACCAGTACGTCGGGTGCGTTTCCAAACTGGGAAATGCCGCTGACCCATCAATACGTGACGAGCCGGCAGAGTCGCGAGGCCGGCCGCGGTGGCCGAGGGATCATCGCTTCTCGGCCTTCTGGCTAAGATCAAAGTGTAGTATCTGTTCTTATCAGCTTAATAGCTGGAGAATGCAGGTGCACATGGCGATGTATGTTTTTTGAGCCGTTCCTTCCTCGGCGAGATGGACGGCGCGCGCCTCGGCTCAACCGCCTGGGCCCGCTGCGCCGCTTTTTCCTCCCCTGGACCTTTTTCTGGCGTCGAGTCTGCTCTTGGTGTGGGGAGACCAGACTCCATACGCTTGCGTGCGCCTCTCATGGGTGTCTGCGGCTCTCATTGAAGTCAGTCTGATCGCCCCATCATGCGTGGCCCTTACTTTCCACCCCGCTCGGCAGTTTCCGGGGATACAATGGGGTCTGAAAAGTAAAACATATTTCTTTACATATATACATGTGGCGTCTGTTCCGAAAGAACAGACGTCACTTCTGATCCTGCAGCTGCTATTATTTAATATTCATAGAATATATGACATCAACTGCGATTGGCCAAAGCTGAAAATGTGTACCCAGCCGGGGTTCGAACCCGGATCCAGTGCTTTCTAGGCAGTTGCGCTGACCCCTAAACCACTGGGGACACAGTGATCACCGCACCTGCAAGGACTACCCATGCACGCCTCGCGTCAGATACAAATTCCCAGCTTCGCCCTGCCCATAGTACTGAAACTCGTAGTTATAACTAATTCCCGTAAGAGTAAGGGCTTCAAACTTGGCCACCCCTCCCCACTAACGATAGGATCATTGCCCGTCACCGGCATATTATATGTGGCGTCTGTTCCGAAAGAACAGACGTCACTTCTGATCCTGCAGCTGTTATTATTTAATATTCATAGAATATATGTCATCAACTGCGATTGGGCAAAGCTGAAAATGTGTACCCAGCCGGTGTTCGAACCCGGGTCTCCTGCTTTCTAGGCAGTTGCGCTGACCCCTACACCACTGGGGACACAGTGATTACCGCACCTGCAAGGACATTACCTTTCATCCTGGCCTGGCTGCGCTAGCACTCGGGATCACACCAGGATTTGTTCTGCTCACGCTTTACCGCCGAAGCAACATCTCCGGCCCTTGTGGAGACGACATTATTGCAATGTACGCTGTCGAGAGAGCGCAGTACTCCTCCAGCTCCTTGTAGATGTACGTCCACAATCGGCTAGAAATATTCACTATACATTCTCTAGGCTTCTTCGTTAGCCTCTTAAACATTCTCGCTTTGCTTAAAAAAACCTGTTCTTATCAGCTTAATAACTGATACGTCCAGAATATTAAACTCATTTTTGAATCATGACGGAGTGCTAAGTGTTTGCATTACCTCTGTCACGGGTTGGCCTGGCATTGCAGTACCGCCAGGAACGGCCCACCAAAACAATAAAATAAAGGGGACTGCGGCGCGCCAGTCACGTTCTGCACGGCCACTACGGGTTCGAACCCCCCCCCCCTCGGGCATGGGATTTGTGCCGACCTTAATCTTAGTTAGTTCATAAGTAGTTTGTAAGTTTAGGGACTGATGACCGCGTAGTTAAGTCCCATAAGCTACACAAACATTTCTTAGAGTCGCCGGGCCCTTTATGATGTACCACTCCGTCGGTCTTTGAATATACTGCCACCCCATCCACGTTTTTCTAGATAAGCATTTAAATTGCGTGATGGGCATATCCTGAAACCTATCTAATGATTCAAAGCTCAAAGGAATGAATGCTGGCAGAGATTATTGAATTGTCTCCACAGGCGCAGTTGAAAATTTGTGCTGCATCGGAATTCGAACCCGGGTCGCCTTCTAACTTATGAATTGACCACTATGCCATCCAAACACCAATGGTCAGCACAAATGCACCGATTATGTCCCCCATCAGAGCAAAATTCTCATCTTATCCTCACCCTATTGACGTATTGTTCGTAACCATTACATAGGCCAAAGATGGAATAACTTTTTTTAATAATGATTTTAAAAATCCTGGAGATTGCTTGAATAATCGAAAGATTTTATCAGTACATTATTTATTTTCAGTTCACAACATATTTCGGGCGTAGCCCATCATCTGATGATCGATATTATATAAATTTAGATTTGATATATTCAAATACATTTAGATTTGAATACATAAAATCTAAATTTATATAATATCGATCACCAGATGATGGGCTACACTCGAAACATGTTGTGAACTGAAAATAAATAATCTACTGATAAAATCGTTTGATTATTCAAGCAATCTCCAGCATTTTTAAAATCATTATTAAAATTTTACAATGAAGGTTGTATACCTCTACCAAGTCTTTCAGTATAAAATAAAATGGAATAACTTGTTTGCCGAAAATACCTTATTCTTATGATTTTTAGGGTGAGAATTCCAAACATTGTACTGAAAATAAATAAATAAATAAAATAAACTGTATCACCCACAATTTCTTCACATTTTACAGTTACGTTTATTATATTAAGCTATTTTTAAAATAATTTAACATCTTTTATATAGTTAAAATAATTTAAAAGGGGGTGTAATGAATGTAGATGACGTTGGTAGCACTCTATTGAAAAATATTTGCTGGTAAAAAAGGCGATTCTATTTTTGTGTCAGCAGATGGTGTTTTGTTTACTGTCGCCCTAACCTCACTTTCCCATTTCCTGTACACATGCTCAGTACAACGTCTAATAGTGGTTGTAAGATCTCTTCTGACAGTTTTTGTTATATTTGTGGTGAATTTCTTATTAAAAAACACCGAAGAAACATTACTACAGCCTTTGTGAAAGAGGTTTATCTATCATACTCTGGTTCTAAACTTGGTGATCAAGATAAATCTTGGGAGCCGCATAGGGTACTTCTAGCACCTCTACATATAAAGTAAGGCCTAATAAAACAGTTTGTAAAGGCTTTGCCTAAAGATGGGCCGTCTTTTGAAGTGTCTCTGCTGAAAGTTTCGACATCTTTCAGAAGATAAACTAAAAGAATGCGTCTTTGTCGAACCTGACAATAGAAAATCTATGTTTGATGTTAACTTTAAATCGAATATGACCGTAAATGAGAAAGAAGCATGGGTATCATGCAAGCACACAGTTCGTAGGACACGAAAAAGACCCATAATATGTCTCTATTATAGCTGCAATGTTTAAGTAGTTTAAAACTTTAGGAGTAGTTTAAAACTTAATGGAGTTCGATAACAATTCATGAGAGAGTTGCTAAAAAGATGCTTTCATAAAAAACCGAGTTGGTATTACTTGAGATATTACAACTTTTTACGATGTGTAACGAGACTTGCATATCTGTTTATTTGTTTTTAATGGAATAAACATTTTGCGAAACAGACAACATTCATGGTTAATTTAAATACTCCAACAAATTTATAAGAACCATATCACTCCACTGCTTTACGTTTGGGCTTTAAAAGTCAAAGTGGAGCTAGAGAATCTCAAGTTGACATTCTGAATGGAAAAGTAAATACGCAAAGAGATGCTTTTTTTCGAAAAACTAACTGTATTAATGGCTACAAGATACACATTGCATTTAAACGGAATACAATGCCATAATTTGCGAAACGGGAGATTCTTTTTGAATTAAAAGATAAAGCACGAATTCAATCAAGACTGGCGTTATCGCAACCAGTAGTCAACAGGTAAGGTTTATCGTAGTTGTACAGAAACAAAACAGCTGTCTATGTATCTGCAGCTATTTTCATGTGTCAGTTAATGCTCATCAAATGAAACAATAAGTTTACTATTACCAATCACTAATTACTGTAGTTCAACAACGCTGGTGAATATTAAGTTTTGGTTATACCAGAGCTGTGAGTCGCTAAGAACTAATTGAATCCATCCATAGTTCTGCCATAATCAAAACATTGCTCTTCTTCAGTCGCTCGCTTCCTCCTCTGTATTTCTGTATTCGAGTTCCAACACACACACACACACACATACACACACTAAAACTTTAGTAACTTTAATGAGCCTGAAATTTCACTTTTTGAACAGTCACCTTGATTACTTCCCGGCCAATTTAGATGTTGGTGAGGAGCAAGCCGAGCGTTTTCACCAGGACATTAAAGTGATGGTAAGACGCTACCAAGGCCTCTGGAACACCGACATGATGGGGGACTACTGTTGGTCACTTCACCGAGAAGTTCAGCAAGCGACTCATCGTAAAAAAACCTACGCAGAAAGCTTCAAAGAAAAAAGAGAAAGAAAATATAAATCGATTCTAGCTGTCAAGGGAAAACTCTATTAACACATATCATTGTTTTAAGTAGCTTACTGTATGTACAAACCATGCTTATGTTGTAACAAATAGTTCATTAATTTCCCCGTTTACCGTGTAGCATAGGATTTTTGTATTACACAGTGTGTTACAAAAAGGTACGGCCAAACTTTCAGGAAACACTCCTCCCACACAAAGAAAGGAAATATGTTATGTGGACATGAGTCCGGTAACGCTTAATTTCCATTGCAGTATTTCTCTTTAAATGTAAATTGTAATAATTCGTGCAGACAATTATCAAAATACCCAAGTGTTTCGTTAGTATGTACTGTTCTTCCTCGATTCACGTTATCAACACAGATTTTCTGTGAACGTTTGGGCAGGAATTGTTGGTGACGTCTTGATTGGGCCTCATGTTCTTCCACCTACGCTCACTGGAGCACGTTATCATGATTTCATACGGGATACTCTACCCTTGCTGCTAGAACATGTGCCTTTGCCAGTACGACACAACATCTGGTTCGTGCACGATGGAGCTCAAAAAATGTTCAAATGTTTGTAAAGTCTATGGGACTTAACTACGAGGTCATCAGTCCCTAAACTTACAAACTACTTATGAACTACTTACGAACTAGGGCGGCACAAATATCCATGCCCGAGGGGGGATTCGAACCCCCGACCGTAGTGGTCGTGCAGACCGTGACTGGAGCGCCTTAGTCTCCGGCACGATGGAGCTCCTGCACATTTCAGTCGACGTGTTCGTACGCTTCTCAACAACAGAGTCTGTGACCGATGGATTGGTAGAGGCGGACCAATTCTATGGCCTCCACGCTCTCCTGACCACAACCCTCTTGACTTTCCATTTATGGGCGCATTTGAAAGCTCTTGTCTACGCAACTCCGGTACCAAGTGTAGAGACTCTTCGTGCTGGTATTGTGGACGGCTGTGATACAATACGCCATCCTCCAGGGCTGCATCAGCACATCAATGATTTCATGCGATGGAGGGTGGATGCATGTATCCTCGCTAACGGAGGACATTTTCAACATTTCCTGTAACAAAGTGTTTGAAGTCACGGTGGTACGTTCTGTTGCTGTGTGTTTCCATTCTATGATTACTGTGAATTGAAGAGAAGTTGTGGTGTCGCACAAGTACAAAGTGCGCGCCAACTACTTTCGCCGCGCGCCGCCATGCACACACGGCGCGGCGTTCTCACGACAGCCACGAGCGCCCTCTGCTGCAACCCCGCTCGTGGCCACCACGGAAAGACATCGGACTTGGGACTGAGATAGCAACCAGTGAGGACCTTCGTAATCAGATAGGCACCAGTGAAGACTTTGCTGTCGTACAGGCACTAGGCAGGCCTCTAACAACTATGTATCAACATTCTGCAGTACTATGTAAAAGTTAAGTATTGTTACATTCTGTGCAATATATATCTCTTTCTAATTTACTCTAGTGTTTATAGTTTCCGGCTGCTCCCCTCCGTACCTGCACCAGCGTGCTCTCTTTATTCCTGTGTCGGTCACATTCCACTCGGCCACCGACACCTACGACGAGGCTGGGACACAAAAGCGGCGACGAAGTTGGGATACAAAAGAAGTAATAAAATGAGCTCTAACATGGAAATTAAGCGTTTCCGGACACATATCCACATAACACATTTTCTTTCTTTGTGTGTGAGGAATGTTTCCTGAAAGGTTGGACGTACCTTTTTGTAACACCCTGTATAGTAAACAGCATATTGCTCGAAAACTATGGGTGATAGAAAAAAAATTAAGGCTAAATTTGGATTCAGCTCATAAAACTCTATAAAAGTAAGTTCTTAAAGTTAAACAAACTTTTAAAAAACTTTTGTTGGCTTGTGTTATCCTCAATACTTCCGGAATTTCGTCAATTCCCATAAGACTTCTAACATTTTATGCATCTTCCCTGGAGAGATCATTTGTCTGTAATCGCATTAATTCTATATACTGCCGAAAATAAAATTCATACATTAGATTACAGTTTCACAGTTCGCTCTATATTCATTGTTGACACAAAGCATGTAGAGTACATGAAATGTTTACATTTACCCAGCAATAGCTCAAGCGGTACTGAGGTACCAGGTGTCGATCCATGGTGTGAATCGTCCATATCAGTACGTGGTGTGGCCTCCACGGGCGACAACGCAGGCGCTGATTCTGGCATCCATTTGATCGTACAGCTGGCGAGCACCGTCTTGGCATACATTATTCAACGCCTGCTCCAACTGTTCACGTGCTCCCTGTCGCCCATCATGTCCCAGACGTGCTCGACATGAGACAAGTCCAGAGATGGTGCTGGAGAAGCTAGCTGCTGCATTTTTCGCAGAGCACGGTCAGTTTCACGTGCACGATGTAGTCGACTATTACCCTGTTTTCGGCGGGATAAATGAGAAAAAGATGGGGGTAATGTCTTTAACGTTCGAGACAGTTAATTATTTGAAAATGAGTAAGAAAGTTTCAAAATTTTTCATTTTTTCTACCCTCGGTCCTGTTACCAAGACACTTCGTGGTAGTATTTCTATTTGTGATAGAAAAAACACTGCACGTGAGGGGCCGTATTGCTTCGTACCTCGTCAGGATTTGAAGATGAAAGTTCGTTCTGACTAACCTGGTACCTTCTTACGCTGCTGTTGTCCCCTGCGCAGAAGCAACACCCAGGTCGTGGATCCGTTGTTTCTTGATGTGAGACTGAAATAGTAGTATAATGTGGCTAGGCTGTGATTCTACAACGATTTTGTTACCGAAATTTCAGGATGACAATGGCTTTTCCTTTTTTATTTTGTAACTAGCTAGAAACAAGCGTTGCCCGGATACTTATTTACTCCATTCTTAAGTTAGGCCATCTCCCTTTTCCTCCCTCTGTGCACCCTCTCTTCCCTTCGCTTCTCAACCCCCTCTCTCTCTTTCATCATCAGAATTTCAGAGAAAATTGAAGAAATTTGTAATCATCATTCGCTGGCGGCAACAATGCTCCTCTACGATAATAGATTTGCCCTTGAACCTATAAAAATGAAGGCACATTATTTATTTATTACCCTATTAATACTTTGCGAATGTTTGACGAAAGTTGGGTTGAAACCTTTGAAAAATAATTTACCTTAAAAGTTGGGTTGAAGCCTCGTTCCTCGACATCAGCCTCAAATGATGTCATCTGGACGGAACTGTTGTACTTCTGTATAATATGTAAGAAATGCTTTGACCAACGATCTTGCACACAAACCAATGATGTCAGTTGCTCTGGTAGCGGTGTCAGTTCTAGTAATTTGACATTTCCTCCCGCACAACTTTATCCCGACGGTTCCTGCCGAAATCACGAAGCATTGCAATATTGACAAACATTGTTCATTGTCCGGAAACCAACTGATGCATCCATTGCTTAATCGACTGCTGGATCGTATCTGAACACCAAGCGTTCAATTCTAATTGTCACACGTGGCCGTCTGTTTTGTCACCGATCCAAATTATTTTGTGCAATAGTTGCAACTGAGCGAGTTGAAGTCGACTGCACCCATTGTTACAGAGTCATAACGGATCGTGCTTGAGAATTTCTTTCTGGATTTACCGCCAAGCGTTTTGTACGAACTTCGTCGGTCTCATTGACTCTACCATCACGCCGGCTGCGCTGGCCGAGGTGACTGAGGCGCTTCAATCACGGTCTGCACAGTCACTACGGTCGGGGGTTCGAATCCCCCCCTCGGGCATGGATATTTGTGCCGTCCTTAGTGTTAGCTAGTTCGTAAGTAGTTTGTAAGTTTAGGGACTGATGACCCCGTAGTTAAGTCCCTCAAGCTTAACAAACATTTGAACATTTCTGCCATCACGTAGTAGGATTGCGTTGCGCGTATGCCGACCGACATTACGACGCCGCAACGGAGGCATTGTTTTAAAAAGAACCACGATCTGTACTGAATTTGTTGGTAACACGGAAAGATATCACGAACTGTCATCATTTTCAAAGCTCCAAAGACATGATGACCACCGATAACACCATGGAGGTGAGAATAATACGGAGGGGTATGTAAACAAACAATGTTTCACGTTAAATCTGTCTGGCTGTTTTAAACGTGTCTGCATAACGTCTTCTCCCTTTATTATACCCTCCTTTGCGTATTAGTCCGCTCCGTTACAGCGTCTTTAGTCGCTAGGCGTGTACTGAATGAATACTCTGATGTTGGAGAATCTAGAAAATGATTCTAGCTGGAAGCGTACTTTCAGCTTTTCTCAAATTCTGATATTTTCCAGTAGATTTTCCAAAAGTTTTCTTTAATACAAACCTTGTCCTGAGAATTACGAACAGAACAAAGAAAAGATCAGCCGCATTGGTCGAGTCGTTCTCGAGTTTTACGCTTAGGAACACTTTTGGCAATTCATTTTTATTTATATAGATTCACTGTCCCTCCACAGAAAGCCACAAGTGTATAATACAAATTTAGAAGTATTCATCAATTTTGTGTTACAATAAACGCGATACACGCACGTGACTGACATGTGTTTTTCGTTTGAGGCCTCTCGCTCGACTCGTAGATGTTAACGGTCTGAGGTGCTTAGATCGACTGACAGCGGCAGGAGTAACAATCCGCGCCAATGGCTACATTTTGGCGCCAAAGGAACATTGTAGTGTATTACGCCTGTCATCTCTCTATTACATTAATATTTAAATGATTTTTAAATAACAGATAGATTAATACAAGATAATTACATTGTATAGACATATTGAAATTGATTACGGTATGTTGAGTATTAATAAAATTGCTGCAGAGTTTTGGTGGACTGAGACTACTTACGCTAAAAACCAATCAGATTTTGCATAGAAATATGGGTGGAGATTTCCCACGGGATACTTGTTCACCGGACCAAATGCTCTGTTTTACTCACGCTATATATTACGCAATTCTCATCCCTACATAGTAAAGAGATCTCACAGAATAAAAATATGAAGGAACAAGTTGAAACGTGTCCATAAAAAATATTTTTGTAAGAAAATGTCAAATATTGTACCTCCTGTTTTGTGTCGAGTAACTTGCTTGCAAGAAAATGTATAATATCGCTACTACTGTGTGTATCGATATGTGTACTTAACTCTGTGAAGTTTCATCTTTGGCAAAGATCATGCATTGCATAGCATTGTAGCTCGCGCTGAGAGAGAGAAGCACTTGTGGTTCAGCTCGCTTAGAGAGCGGTTGAGTTGTGTGTATGGCTCCGACATAGAGCAGAGGCTGCTGTGCCAGCAAGTCGATTTCATTGTATTTGGAATACATATTGTATTGTAACACCGCTGGAATGAAGGTAATTGCATTTGATGTCATTAGGAAGAAGTTGTATCATGTAGGTAATGTAATGATTATTAATAATAAGTAACAAAGTTGACCTTTCTTTCCTGTTTCATTTACGTAGTTAGAAGATTAACCTACTTCCTTCATTTGATAATTAGTTATTAGTGGATTTAAAGTGCAGTATTGATTTTGATAATATTGTTGAACAGATTTCGTTATTGGTGCCATAGTAAAAGATAGTTAATTGACTATGATACTAAATTTCAATAATCAGAAAATGATCTGCATAAAATTCTCATAGTCAAACATTAAGAAAGTGGTTTGTGTGTTTTTTTTTATTTTTTTTATTTATTTATTGTTTTTAATATCTTTCTCGCAGTCAAAACTTTGAGTATAGTCAGTGTCTGTTTCAATTGGTGACTTGCCACAGTTGTTTTGTGTTTAAAATATACGTTGCGCACATAATCAGTTTAATGCACTGTTTCTTATTTAATAGTATATACATCAATATCAGGGCCATAATTAAACCAAATTGCTGTGTTACTGAACAATTTGTTATCTGATTTAACGATAGGTTCAACATCCACAACACACACACAACTTTTAAATTAAATGGCGACAGATCAGCAGATTCACATATTGAAACAACACATCATCTCGCAATAATGTCAAAAGAACGGCTCCACACAATATTCTGCACGTAACGAGCACTGGCCAGAGTCCCCTACAGAACAGGAAAGGGGAAAGACAGTTATAGCCTATCGCAACCCTGACCGTATGGCCTGGAACGGAGCCAGTGTGTCTTGTTCGAATGCACTCTGCAAGACAGCGCTTTTCAGGTCTACTTCGTACATCACTTGCGTGCAGGCAGAGACCGCTTTCATCGCTGAAGACGACGGCGCGACATTTCATCCTCTGCCGGCACCTGTGGAGCTGTGCACGTCGATGATGCGGCGGAGTGAGTCCAAGGCGGGCCAGAGGTGTGCTGCTGGTAACCGGTTGGCAATAGTACGTGTTGACACTTCTGGGCTCTCATCTGTGCTGTGTCAGCTGTACGATCAGCTGCTCACACTCTTGGCTCCACTCGAGACCTTACGGTCTGGTGTCAGATAAGCTACAACTCTCGTTCAACTCAACGAGTATGTGGAGGTAACGCTGACCAGCGTTCGGTATGGGCAGAATGTTGCGAGACCCGTCCATTTGCTGTTATTGCAACAGGGAGGTGGTGTATTGTTCCAAGAGGATAATGCTCTCTAAGAAACTGTGCGTGAAACTTAACGTGATCTGCAAAATGTACAGGATCTTGTTGTGGGCACCACTTTAAAATTTGCATCACTAAAACTTGACGATTACTGATAGATATGGGGATGCACCTAAAACTAGCAACCCGACGATGAGAGGTAATGAGACTCATCATCTCGTTGTTCCTCGTCGCAGATAAATGTAATTGTTAATTCACTGATAGATATGGGGTCACACATAAAACTAGCAACCCGACGATGAGAGGTAATGAGACTCGTCATCTCGTTGTTCCTCGTCGCAGATAAATGTAATTGTTAATTCACTGATAGATATGGGGTCACACATAAAACTAGCAACCCTACGATGAGAGGTAAGGAGACTCGTCATCTCGTTGTTCCTCGTTGCAGATAAATGTAATTGTTAATTCACTGATAGATATGGGGTCACACATAAAACTAGCAACCCGACGATGAGAGGTAATGAGACTCATCATCTCGTTGTTCCTCGTCGCAGATAAATGTAATTGTTAATTCACTGATAGATATGGGGTCACACATAAAACTAGCAACCCGACGATGAGAGGTAAGGAGACTCGTCATCTCGTTGTTCCTCGTCGCAGATAAATGTAATTGTTAATTCACTGATAGATATGGGGTCACACATAAAACTAGCAACCCGACGATGAGAGGTAAGGAGACTCGTCATCTCGTTGTTCCTCGTCGCAGATAAATGTAATTGTTAATTCACTGATAGATATGGGGTCACACATAAAACTAGCAACCCGACGATGAGAGGTAAGGAGACTCGTCATCTCGTTGTTCCTCGTCGCAGATAAATGTAATTGTTAATTCACTGATAGATATGGGGTCACACATAAAACTAGCAACCCGACGATGAGAGGTAATGAGACTCATCATCTCGTTGTTCCTCGTCACAGATAAATGTAATTGTTAATTCACTGATAGATATGGGGTCACACATAAAACTAGCAACCCGACGATGAGAGGTAATGAGACTCATCATCTCGTTGTTCCTCGTCGCAGATAAATGTAATTGTTAATTCACTGATAGATATGGGGACGCACCTAAAACTAGCAAACCGACGATGAGAGGTAAGGAGACTCATCATCTCGTTGTTCCTCGTCACAGATAAATGTAACTGTTAATTCACTGATATATGAATCAACGACATTTACCAACCACTTTCGACTTCGGTGCCATCTTTGAACGTAAATACATCAGTAATGTGGACACTGTAATGTCCTGTAGTCTGGGGAATCATGCTGGTTTACTACACCGTTATAGTTAGGGGATCAGATGAGATATCATACACAGTATACCTATGGTAACGATAACGGCTAAAATTGTAATTTGTGTGTGATACAGTACGATATTTTTGTATCTCAACTCTTTACTTGAGGTTTACATGGCGTTTACTAAAAGCGAGGCGCAGTGGGGCTACCAGAATACTGAAGAAGTCATTCTCGTCTCCCTCCAATGTGATGCGTGATACCCTTGGACGACCATTACTGTTACACACCTGCGAGGCATGGACAGTGTAAAGGCTATCAATCAGCTCTTGAAGCATATTTGGCCATTCTTCCATGCTTACATGAGTGTAATATCGCGTTCTACAACCGTTATGGGAAGTGCTGGTCGGGCTGCAATGCGTCTGCCAAGTGCATCCTAGACATGCCCAATCCGGTGAAAGTTCGGAGAACAAGCTGGCCACTCAAATCGTTAAATTCACCAAACTTCAAGCTTGTTGTCCACCAGTGCAGCTCTGTGGCAACGAGCGTTATCGTCCACCACAAGGAAGCCATCTACTATGACACCAGCCTAACCCTAAACAAAAGGTCGAAGGATATCATCTCTATACCTTTGAGCACTCAAAGCGGCATTCTTATATAAGTAGAGGTCCGTACGTCCTCCAATACTGACCCCTGCCCACACCATTCGTCCATGACATGGTGATGTCTCCTGGACATAAGCAAGATTGTTTCGCGTTTCACGTTCTCTCCTCATAAGGGAACGACGATTGTGCGGCTGAAGGCAAACTCTTCACTCATCTGTGAACACAACCTGGTGTCATTCATTACAGCTTCTATCCTGATGTTCCTCCACACGATCTCTGCCAATATATCACATATTCTGCACGATACTGACGGAATTTCATTGAAGATTGCGATCTCAAGAAAGTAAAACCAGCGTACTTATATCTGACGACTACGTATAAGGAAAACCAGGATAAAATACTCAAGATATTTTTGCTGCAGCCATCGTGTGAAAGTTGATGTATTTTATTTGACCAACAATTATTCGAAAAGTCGCGCGGGATCAGTCGAAAGGTCTAAGGCGCCATATCAGAGTGGTTCGAGTCGTCTCTCGGGCATGGAAGTGTATTGTTATCAGCGTAAGTCAGTTTACGTAATATGTAAATCTAGGGACCGATGACATTAGAAGTCTGGTCCAATTGATTTGACTTATTACCAAATTCGCATTCATTTCCTAACACTTATTGTCCACCCTATAATCTCAAACACAATACTAGGATCAATATATATTTATCGAGAATACGTAGGAGCCGACATCGTATTCAAGGAATTTTTTGATATAATTGCTGCTATCGTCCATGTTATTACTCATTGACTACAGATAAAGTGGTAAAACATTAAATGATTGTCAATACAGACAACCCAAAAGTTAGTGGTTAATAGGTGGTTGAAATGTTCAAATGTTTGTAAATCTATGGGAACAATTATTGTGGTCATCAGTCTCTAGGGTTAAAAACTACTGAAACTAGCTTTAGGACACCACACACACCCACACCCGATGGAGGACTCGAGCCTCCGACGCAAGAAAAAGGTGATGCACTAAACCTTAACTATATCAGCACATTGTAGACTAACGACAGGTTCACGCAAATTGAGTATGACGCACATGTCAAAGTAACCAGTACTAAATTAACAGAACTCGATAACAGAAGTCGATATTCAGAATACAATTGCGTGAAGTATCCAACACACCGAACAATTTGGCTCTTTTCAGCTTTATCAACACATTATCTAAGGAAATCTGGTTTACATCTGGTTTACATCTGGTGGCGAGTGGTTCCAGCCGTAGCGGTCTCCGAAAGCTAAGTTCTAATAAGTGTTTGTGTATTGTAGTTAAATTATTAAAGTTTTAGATTTCAGGAGGTGTTATCGCGCTAGTTGTTTATTAACTTTAGTACTTTTCAACAGGTGACTTGCTGTTTTTAACGTAGTTAAGGTTGGGAAACTTTAAGTTACGGTATTTGATAACTCTTGTACTCTCACAGTGTTTAGTTGTTTTATTAGTGACGCTTGAATTTGAACTTGTTTATACAAGCAACAGTGTAAAGTTTCTGTGGTAGTGTTATTTGCTCTTTTCTGATACTATTAGTTGTTGTTACTTGATTTGTAGAGACTGAGGTTTGTTGATTGCTGTAGTTAAGAGGTACTTCCTACTTATTTTGTAGAAACTTAACTTCATAACGTAGACGTCTAGTTTTTCTTAACAAATTATTGTAAAATTTTACCATGAGTGAAAAGTGTGGGCTCTGTCGTAGGTTCGTGCGTAGTGGGCTGCAGTGTGGGATTTGTAGTAAGTATTTTCATGGGGGGGAGTGCAGTGGGGAAGACAGTGGGCATTGTGGTGAGGTTCTCTCCTGGAACTGTAGGATTTGCAGCAGGAATAAGTTGATAGAGGAGCAGGAGCGTTTGATCTGCGCCCTTCAGGTGCAGTTGAAAAACGCTGAAGAGGAACTAGGTAGGTTGAGGAGGGGAAGGGGGGCTGGGGAATGGGAACTGGCAGTTGGCAAGAAGGTAGCTAGGAGAAGGTATTCAGATAGCTTTACATTGCAAGTTGCAAATAGGTTTGACCAACTGTCAGAGTTGAGTGGAGATGAACCTCCTGTAGCTGTAGGTGTAGGAAGTACGCAGCAGACCTCAGCTTTTGGTAAGCCGAAATCTGTAGAGAGGTCTCTTAGGAAGAAGAAGGTTCTGCTGCTAGGTAGTTCTCATGGCAGAGGTGTTGGCCAACAGTTGCAGGAAGTACTTGGGAGTGAGTACCAGGTCACCAGCATAGTGAAGCCTATTGCAGGGTTAGATCAGGTCACTTGTAACATAGGGGACTTATGTAGGAATTTTTCAAAAGAGGATCAGGTAGTTATAGTGGGTGGGGCCGGGAACAGTCTTGATAGGGACGGGGAATATGATATAGGTGGTGATCTGGAAAGGATAGCAAATGAAACTGGTGGCACGAATGTGCATTTCGTGCAGCTGTTTCAGCGTCATGATAGGCCTTGTCTTAATACGGCTGTCAGCCGTCTTAACATGGGGCTTGAAAAGGCGCTGATGACGGAGGGCATGGATCACATTGCAGTGGTGCCAGTTGAAACTATCCAAAGGTCGGATTTAACTAGGCACGGTCTGCACCTCAATAGGTATGGGAAGGGGAGGTTGGCAAAGCTCATAGGTGACAGTGTAGTAGGGGGTGGGGGTTTCACTCATGGAAAAATTCCTGTAGTAGTTGGTGTTAGGGCTGCACCTTTTTTAGACTGAAGACAGCTGATAGATATTCCTGCTTAAAGGAAGTCCCTCTAAGAAATGAACCACCTTTGACAAAGTCTAAGAATATAAGTAATAAGGGAATTACTGTTTTTCATCAAAATATACAGGGTATCAGAGATAAAGTTAATGAAATGCTTATTGATACTGATTCTGACATTATTGGTATTTCAGAGCACTTTTTAAGTGGTGTGACAATTCAGAGACTTCCTTTGCCAGGATACAGGTTAGCTGCCTTTTACTCTAGGAGTTCCTTGCAGTGTGGGGGAGTGGCCATGTATGTAAAAAACGATTTTTCATCGGAGTCAATCGATTCTTCTAAACACTGCACAGAACAGATATTTGAATGTTGTGCAGGAATTGTTAATGTTAATGGAACTAAACTAGTAATAGTTGTTATTTATAGATCCCCTGACTCAGATTTTAAAATGTTTCTGCCCAAGCTGGAATTGGTTCTGGGTTCACTGTATAGGAAGTATAAAAATTTAATTGTGTGTGGAGATTTCAACATTAATTGTGTAGGTGATAGCTCAAGGAAACGTCAGCTGTTAGATCTATTTAATTCCTATAACATGATGCAAACAGTATTTTTTCCAACGAGAGTGCAAGGAAATAGCAGTTCTACCATTGACAATATTTTTGTTCATTCTTCATTATTAGAGGGGCACTCTGTCAGCAGAATAGTAAATGGCCTATCAGTCCACGATGCCCAACTTTTAATTCTAAAAAGTATTTGTTCTCAAACAAATGTTAAACATAAATATCAACTACTCAGAAAAGTTAATCCAGTTGCAATTGAGACCTTTTTAAGCCTAATTAAGGAACAAGAATGGCAGGATGTTTATAGTGCTGATAATGCAGATGATAAATATAATGCTTTTCTGAGCACATTTATTATGCTATTTGAAAGTTGCTTTCCACTAGAACGCTCAAAACAGGGTACTTTCAGTAACAGACAGCCAGGGTGGATGACAAAGGGGATAAGAGTATCATGTAGAACTAAGCGGGAGTTGTATCAAAATGTTAGAAGCAGTCAGAATGAAGATGCAGTAGCTCATTACAAACAGTACTGTAAGGTTCTGAAAAACGTCATTAAGAATGCAAAAAGTATGTGGTACGCAAAAAGAATAGCAAACTCTTGGGATAAAATTAAAACTATCTGGTCAGTCGTGAAGGAAGTGTCTGGTCAGGAGCAGCAGGTAGAAGATATAACGTCAGTGCGTAGTAGGAATGTTTCTGTTACTGACAAGTTAGATATATGTGCAATATTCAATAATCACTTTCTGAATATAGTAGAGGAACTAAACAAAACTCTAGTTTCTACAGGTAATCATATAACGTTTTTAGAAAATGCGTTTCCGAGGCTGTTGCCTGAAATGATCCTTCATGATACTTCCATAGGTGAGATTGAGTCAATAATTAAATCACTAAAGACTAAGGACTCTTGTGGATATGATGGGGTATCTAGCAGAATTCTAAAGTACTGTTCTCCATATGTTAGCCCAGTACTAAGCCATATTTGTAATTTTTCCTTTCGGAATGGTCAGTTTCCTAACAGATTAAAGTACTCAGTAGTGAAACCGCTTTATAAAAAAGGGGAAGGGATAATGTAGACAACTATAGACCTATTTCTATGCCATCGGTTTTTTCCAAAGTTATTGAAAAGGCTGTATATTCAAGATTAATTGATCATTTCAGTTCACATAATTTCCTGTCAAACGTACAGTTTGGTTTTAGAAGTGGTTTAACGACCGAAAACGCTATATTTTCGTTTCTCTGTGAGGCACTTGATGGGTTAAATAAGAGGCTACGGACATTAGGCGTCTTCTTTGATTTAACAAAAGCGTTTGATTGTGTTGATCACAAAATATTGTTGCAGAAGTTGGAACATTATGGAATACGGGGAGTAGCCCACAACTGGTTCACCTCTTACTTTAATAATAGACAACAGAAGGTAATTCTCCGCAATGTAGAAAATGGCTATGACGTGCAATCCCAATGGGGCACAATTAAGTATGGGGTGCCCCAGGGGTCTGTTTTGGGACCATTGCTGTTTCTTATTTATATAAATGATATGCCTTCGAGTATAACAGGTGATTGTAAAATATTTTTGTTTGCTGATGATACCAGCTTGGTAGTGAAGGATGTTGCTCGTAATATTGACACAGTATCAAATAATGCAGTTCAAGAGATAAGTTCATGGCTAATAGAAAACAAGTTGATGTTAAATCACAGTAAAACTCAGTTCTTACAATTTCTAACACATAATTTGACGAAATCTGACATTATGATTACACATAATGGGCATGTGATAAGTGAGACTGAACAGTTCAAATTTCTAGGTGTTCATATAGACAGTAAGCTGTCATGGAAAGCCCATGTTCAGGATCTTGTTCCAAAACTAAATTCTGCTATATTTACCATTAGAACAATATCTGAGATAAGTGATTTTTCAACACGAAAAGTAGTCTATTTCGCTTACTTTCACTCACTTATGACGTACGGCATTGTTTTTTGGGGTAACTCGCCTGATGCAAAAAGGATATTTCTGGCTCAAAAACGGGCGGTTCGAGCAATATCTGGTGTAAGTTCGCGAACGTCATGTCGACCCCTTTTCAGTAGTCTGGGAATTTTGACTCTGGCGTCACAATACGTTTTTTCTTTAATGTCGTTTGTTGTTAATAATATCAGCTTATTCCCACGAGTTAGTAGCTTTCACTCGGTGAATACTAGACAGATGTCTAATCTACATTTGCACCGCACCACTTTAACACTTGTGCAGAAAGGGGTGCAGTATTCTGCGGCATCCATTTTCAATAAGCTGCCACAAGAACTTAAGAATCGTAGCACTAATCCACATGCTTTCAAATCTAAATTGAAGAGTTACCTCGTGGCTCACTCCTTTTATTCTGTCGAGGAACTCCTAGAAAAGTTAAACAATTAAGCTAATTTATTTTTTCTTTATTGATTCTTTTCACTTTTTCTATTACCATTATTGTGTAACAATTAATGTATTGACTTGTTCCATGACCATGGAGTCTTACTCCTGAAGTGGGTCCTATGGAACAGAATAAATAAATAAATAAATAAATAAATAAAGTACGTCTAATGACCACCAATATTCTGTTGTTATATCAAAACAGGAATAGTATACAATACAATGACGTCGAAAAAAAAAGTTCAAACGTTTATAAATCATTTGACCAAACTGCTATGGTCATCATTCCCTACACTTTCAAACAAACACAACAGACACACCCATGCCCGAGGGAGGACTCGAACCTTCGGTGGTAACGACCACCAAGTCCGCAGTTGAAGACTAACATGCGTAAACTTAATGAAGCATACAAAGCTGTTCATTGAATATTATTAATCTAAAGCTAGCGCAGCTGCAACGAGATAAATTACTCTCGAAAACGTTTAAACAAGTAACTGAAAACCTCAAAAAATTTTCAAATGTTTGTTGAGCTTATGGCACTTAACTAAGGGGTCATTAATCCCTAAACTTACAAACTACTTATGAACTAGGTATTACTAAGGACGGCACAAATATCCATGCCCGAGGGGGGATTCGAATCCCCGACCGTAGTGGGCCGTGCAGACCGTGACTGACGCGCCGCAGACCTCTTGGCCACCGTGGCCGGCAAACCTTGAAAGATCCTCACACATTTTTAACGAACACAGATTTACTGTGTCAATTTGTGAGATAAATGCAATAGGAAACATTTGCAGGTTACAATCTACTATAGTTTATATGTTTGAGACAGAAATAATTCATCTGTAGTTGGGATCACAATTTAAATATTTATATTACACACTTTCAGTTGATGACCTTACTTACGTATCAACACCTCTTTAAAACGTATATTAACCCTTTCAGTTCCACATTGTGAAATCAGAGTTGGAAAAATTAAAATGCAGTGATTTTTGTATTAATATAGTGCAGTAAACATGAACATATGAGTTTTAAAATTTTTGATCAAACTATTGATTTTTTATGTCATGTATTTCATGCAAAACACAGACGTTTGAATCGAGCTATTTTATTACTTAGACGTTATTTTGTTGATAGTTAACACTGCCAGATCAATAATGCCAGCATAGTCTTCGTCACAGCACCAGACAATTGACTACTGGAATAAAATAGAAGGAACCAAACTCACGCTCACACTATCAGCCACGTACAGACGACAACGCAACACAACCTCCAAGATCGACAAATTAATACCTCAGAAGTGACTACATGCTGTACCAGGCAGCAAAATATCGTACCAGAAGCATGTTGTTTATTCAAAAAATGTTCAAATGTTTGTAGGACTTAAGGGACTTAACTACGGGGCCATCAGTCCCTAAGCTTACAAACTACTTATGAACTAGCTACGACTAAGGACGGCACAAATATCCATGCCCGAGGGGGCATTCGAACCCCGACCCATATTGTTTATCAACAAAAATGGAACTATAATGATTGATGCACAAAATACGGTGTAAATCAATTTTTAATACGTTGTTGTCAAGGAACAACACTGGTAATGAAAGGGTTAATAAGCTAAATCAACCACACTTGAAACATTTTCCATTTTTTTCTCTTGCTTTTTTAACCTTCCCCGGCTTGGTGATACACGTTTCGGAAAAAAAAAAAAGATTGGTGACGAGTACACCAGAACATTTCTGTATTTACTTCAGAGGATGTACGTATGCAAGATCTCTTTCTTGTAGTCTACGTGTTTCAAGTAACCGTATGAGCTGCCATCAGTTACGGTTGTCTATTGAGAAATATATTTTATTGATTAATCGTAATGGCTAGATTCCTGGCTGCGTGCAAACTGTCGTAAATAATCATGTGTGGCGCCGCTACTGCGGTACCGGCACGTGGTATCCAGTGAGCTGGAGTTGTGCTCTTTGCGCGAGGCACAAATCACAGCATTTAGAGTGCAGACGTTTGAACACGCGAGACCTCGAGAGCGACGTCGCCTTCATTAAGTGAGATGTTAAGTGCTGGCGCCGCGGCAGATCGACTTTCTGAAAGTACCTCATTCTCATTGTGCAGTCCATTATGCTCCGTTACACCGTCCTTGTAAACAGCTTAGATACGTAACTCGCGCATTAGACTCGATAATGTTTCTGGGGGACAGCGTCGTTCCTGGTTTACGAATATGCCGTCGCAGTTTTGACGTTAACTGCTTCCCTCTTGCAGGCAGTCTGAACGCTTCGCTGCAACCGTTAATGCCAGAAAAGCCATTTGATAATTACTCGGAGACCACCATTAGACTATCACATGTCTCGTAATCGGCCATGAAACAGATTTACAGGCGCTTCAGTTATGCGATACGCGGTTATGTAAGAAGTGCATCTGATGCAGAATACGAGCAGATCATTTAGCTGTCCAGATCATTAGTGAGACGTGTGTAAAGAAATGAGGCGGAGCGCCATCTTGCACGAAGATGAACTGCTCTGAATCTTCTTCAGGTTGAGGAAGTAACCAGTTTTCAAGCACGTCTAGATAAGTTGGTCCTTGTCACAGTTTTCCCCATGAAGGAGAAAGGTTCATGAAATTTATTTACAGTTATGGCACAGAGGACGTTTACATTCGGTGAATGTCTTCCCTGTTCTATGACTGACATAGGTTTTTCTCTTGCTCAAACTCTAATATGACGATCAACATCAACTTTCCTGAAAACATGCAAAGTGGATTCATCGGAGAGATTTAATCGTCCAAAAGAACTGCGTTCTTCCGTATCTTCTAGAATGCATACTGTCCAGTATTGCCTATCGAGAAATGTGGAATTATGGTTCTATATTCTGTAGTTTGGTAGATATAAATGTTTCTACATCTACAGGTACATAAATGGTGTGGGAAAAAGCAACATTTGAATCTTTTCGTTTTCGATCCATTTCTCTTATTATGATGATCATGTCTCTCTAACAAGGAAAGTACATGGGCTCGAACAAATATATCTGTATGAACGTTTTGTTACAGGATCTCTACGAACACCTCAATGTGCTGCTGGGTTTCGTTTTTCTGTAAAGCTCTGCAACCATGCTCTAGACAGCACTATAGATGTAATTGTAGACGGCATACGTAATGCAGATATATTAACTATAACTTATGTAATAATCATCGTACATGTTCTCTAGCGAATTGTCAACAAAAGTCGTGATGGTAGTTGCAACTTTAACCTTCTTTCCGAAAGACTGTTGGTATTCACTGCCACTGCTTCCATCGCCTCTTCCCGCACTTACCGTAGCACTACCGCTTGCAATGAGTTGTTCGTCATTATCATCCCTATTATCATTATTATGAGTTTGTAACAACAGTATGTAACTTATGCTCATATTTCTGTACCATAACAGATACGAGAAAGCATGCAAATGATTCATCTTCTACTCTAATACCATCTTCACGAAGAAGGGTTCTTCGTAACTTCATCTCAACTAATCGCAATACATTAGCAGGATTGATTAGCAATCGCCGCCCCATGTAACGCTTCACCACACAAATAACATCACAAAACGCATCTTCGGAGGCACTCTGCACCGTCCCTACTGGCGAACCGACAGGTCAAAGTGCAAGGCGGCATGGCACACGCAGAAGCCTCTAACGCACGACTGCAGAGTTTTGCAGATGCGGGAGTGCAATAAGGGATCTTTACATTATCTCTCATACGATTTTGGTGTATGTGTGTTTGTTCGAGCCCAAGTACTTTCCTTGTAAGTATGTGAATGTTAACAAAATTTGTTCACATTTCGAATAGGAAGTGGGTGAAAAATTTCTCAAAATAAATATCGATGCAACGAATAACGCCTTTCCTTTAATGACGGCCACCCCAACTCGTGCATCATATCCGTGAGACTTTCCCCTAAATCACGACAATACAAAACGGGATGCTCTTCTCTAAACTTTCTCTATATCCTGTCATTCAGTACACAAAAATAGGACGCACATTTATAGTACAGGCAATTTATTTAGTGGAACTATTGCGTCTTTTAAGTGTTCGCCAATGAAACGTAACCTAACGTTCGCTTTACCTACAGTACTTTTTGTGTGTTCTTTCCAGTTTAATTTGTTCGTAATCGCTATCCCTAGATATTTAGACGAATTTACAGGCTGTAGATTTTAATTTATCGTGTAAAGGAAGTTTAACGGATTTCTTGTAGAGCTTATATGGATGACTTCACACTTGTCACTATTTAAGATCAACGGGCACTGTTTGTACCTTTGACGTACCATACCAAAATAATTGTTTTAGCTACTTTCGGTCTTCCAGCGACTTTACTAACCGATCAACAACAGCACCATCAGTGAAGAGTTGAAAATAGCTGCTCTGTCTCGTATAACACCTCCCTGGGGAACTCCAGATATTACTTCTGTTTCTAATAGGAAATCACGAATACATTTACACAACTATCTCTTCTTTTTGAATAGACGTTATTTTTATTATTTGTTTCAACTATTGAAACACATGGATGAGGAGTTACATACTGACAGTCACCCCCTACCCATTTTGCGCGAGGAGGGTGAAATATGAGTAATGTAACGAAAATTCGAAGTGCGATTGTTGGTTAGCACAGCATGTTAATTCCAGTATTAACACAATAAATGAAAAACTACATCAGCGAATGCAAAATTAAGCAAAAAATTTCAACCTAAATGTAAAGCATTTTCTAATGTTCTGGTATTACTTAGTTCGATATCTTGCCAATATAGATATCGATGGCAGACAACAAGTAACGACATTATCGATTCCTGAAATAAATGCACTTTCTACGTGACGATAAGTTTGTACAAAACCCTCAGTGTACGAGTCCTTGTCCCAGTTATTCAGATTTTTTTTCTTAAATACACTGTCGCTTTTCCAATTAGAATCTATTTAGCGCTCAAGTCTCGAAAACCTAGGACTGAGTTACTGTGACATTTCAGATATTATTACTTACTTGTTTTCCCCTGCCACGCATTGCCTCTATCCATCCTCCCCATCTCCTCCCACATATACATCTAATCATCTCCTTTTCATCTCCTCCTGCATCACCTCTACGTTAATCTCTCCCCCCCCCCCCCACTCCTCCTTTTAAACCTCTGTCTAGTCTTGTTCAGTGTTGTGTTCAAAATGTTGTATAAGGTGCGTCTGAAAAGTTCGGTGAATGGTCCAGTATTTTAAAAACAGCGCTGGCGATGATGAGGTGCCCGGAGCAAACACCTTGTAAAAATAACTAGACTCCTAACGGCGCTGCTGTCGCGGGATAATTCGAACCTTCGCCCGGCCGCCATGGTAGTGGCAAGCGTCACATAAATAAGAGTGATGTTAGCAGGTAAATCGAGTATTAAATAGCTACTACGGGATACATACACAATTGATAGTCACGCCTGTATTGTTTGACTATCGCAGTGTACATGAAGCACGATGGTGAAGAGCTGCTCAGCGTTTAACTGCACAAATCGATTTAAGAAAGGAATAAAAAGATCTAATATTGTCTTCCCATTCATATTTCTCAGGAATACAAGTAGCCCTACTAATCGTGTTCAGAGATAGTTACTTTTGCGTAACAGACTGTTAGTCAAGACAATAATAGGATTGAATGAAATAAATAACAGGCTCTTACAATACTGGTAGCTCTTAAAAAGGAGCTACTCTAGGCAGCACTGGTGGACAGGAAGTTCAAAAAGTTTCATTTTATGATTGTGTAAAATAACTATTGGGGTCATGAAATTAGTTGCCTCACTGCAACTTATGATGCAGAATTTAAAGGTAATCCGCATTACATATAGGTATGACAACTGAAAGGGGTTTTCAGAGCTGAGTGTAGTTCCATATATGAATGACACACTGGATGCACTTTGTGAAGTTGAACCCTATGACAATAGTTGTTAACTTTTGAGCAGTTCACGCTACTGTAAGGCATTTGGCTTACAACATTAAAAATTATAATATTCTTGCTAGATACCCTAATGCTAATGTTATATGCATTTGTTAAGAAAAAGTTATGGCATACTTCGTGTTCTTAAAAGAATTTGGTAGTGGTTAGTTGCTGTATTCACAAGGTAAGAAGCTAATTTTCAGTTATATATCTGATGGCATATTTCACTTTCACAGTCTATTTTTAACATTAGCTGTTTCAGGAAGCCTTGTTTGATTTTTTGATGCTATGAAATATCTACATATTTGAGGATACAGCACTAAAGCAAATTCAAAAAGTTTGAAACTCTTCCGAAATTAATGTTTGTACAAATGTTTCACAATCGTAGAATATACCGAGGAAGTGCCAAAATCGTGTCTGACGATAAATTCCGATCATATGCTGCACTTAGCACACTAAAAAACTACATGTTCGGTTTCCTTAGGAAGAGAAACACTGTTGGCCAATTTCTACACCACACGTGTAATAAATTTACACACAACCGGTAGTTGCTGGATATTCAAGAAGTCTGAAGCTGTTTTGTAGTTATATATTTCAATTAGACATAGTTTTCGCGACTTAACTCAAATGAATACTCTCTCTAATCAAAAGAATCTTACGCACATTTAAAGTTTGCTCGGATGTTTGCCACCACAATGGTAGCCGAGGAGCTCTTCAATTTGTCCACTTTTCGCAGTCGGACGCTTACGCGATTGTGGAAGCTTGGCTCCGAGGGATACGTCAACAAGCGCCCCCTATCGTACAAAGCACTGCAGTGAAGCGGTGGTACACGGTGAGACCCAGCTAACAGGGTCAATGAGAGAACTCGTGTCATTGCAACATGGAGAGCAAAATGGAGCAACGTGTTAAGATTTCTAAATAGGCAAAACTGGCGATGGAGGCCCATGGGATGTCACTGCAAATGTATGCTTTAGAAGCAGTGAGAAAAAAGTGTGTGTTTGAGTGATTTAAATACTTTGGAGACGGAAAGGAAGATGTCGACCGTACACAATAACAGTCTCAGACAACATCGAACGAATGGGTCGGATGCTTGCGGATGATCGGTGGCTTTCTTTGAGAATGATAGCAGGCGAGTTGGAGGTCAGCAAAAAATGTTCAAATGTTTGTCAAGCTTATGGGACTTAACTACGGGGTCATCAGTCCCTAAACTTACAAACTACTTATGAACTACTTACGAACTAGGACGGCACAAATATCCATGCCCCAGGGGGGATTCGAACCCCCGACCGTAGTGGCCGAGCTGACCGTGACTGAAGCGCCTCAGTCACCTCGGCCACCGCGGCCGGCGGAGGTCAGCAGAGACGGTGTAAGCACTTTTATTCACGAACATTTGGGAAAGCGGAAGGTTTGCAGCTGGTTTGTACTGCACATGCGGACAGGAGAGCAAACTTAGATGGAAGCATCTGGAGATTTCATTGACATAACTGACCGGAATGCGCAATTTTTGAAAATCATTATTACAGGACATGAGAATTGGTGCTAACAATACGATCCGGAGACCAAGTGACAGTCATTGGCATGGTATTCATTGTCTTCCCCGCCTCCTAAAAAGATCCGAGGGTCATAATGTCAAGGCGGAAGTTTGCGATAGAGTTTTGAAACGGCTGCTGCAAAGCATTTGGCGATTTCGGTGAGAACTTGAAACACGTCCACATAACAACGTGTTCCATTTAATTGACTCACCAAGAACAAATGTTGACTTGCTTCAGACATTTTTTTGAGTGTAGCAAGACACTCCACTCGCAATATGCGAGATACCAGGCATTAATATTGATTTGGTTTTATCTGTATGTAAAATTCTAAGTGTCTTTACATGAGGCCCCAAACGTATATTAGTGTGTACTGTGATGTGCTCCCACTAGCCCTGGTTTCCACAGAATGAATGAAACTTTGTATGTAAGAAAGTTTAGCAAGTTCTAGGAACGCCTCGTCTGTTTTGTGTCGCTGGGGGTTGAATGTCTCTGGGCGAGAAGTAGGTTTGCCAACTGCTGAGCAGAACCCAGTCTCAGCAAAGATTCCTAATGTAGCTTGCTCTTAACCTCCTTGGCTGGGGGTTGGTCAGGTTACCTGCCTGACGAACGGTGAAGCTATCTGGGCTCCCCTCCACTATCCCCACTCGGTAACGGCTAGGCAGTGGTGAGGAGAGCAATTCATTCGCTTCTTGATTCCTGGTAGGGTAAGTACCTCTGGGTTTGGTTCTGCTGTGGCTTCGTGGCTCGACATAGTTCAGGCTCCTTTTCGCGAGTTTAATTCCGGGAGTAGCAGCTACACTATGTGTAGTTGTGAGATGTTGCTTAATTTCCTACAGGATTGCTAATTTTACGTCGATTTTTGCTGGAATCTGATTCCGAGGCTCTGATGGTGTTTCGTTAGCATAGTTCTTGCACTTTATAACTTTAAATCACTTCTTCGCCTGTTAAAATATGTCCAATGTCTTTCACGTTCCTATCGTAGTTGAATTCTAATATTTTCGGGGATTCGCGATGCCTATACTGTTCGTACTTTGTCGACAGAACACGTCGACGATATCAGACTAAGCCTTCAGCTTTTCCATCATTCAGTGCACATGAGTGGTTAATAATTGTATAGCTAATTTGCTAAGGTGTTTCCTAGTGAGTGTAGCGTGATAATTTTCCCCGAATTTGGGTGTGGTCTTGGGGATCTGAACGTGGTGCTGAAGTATCAAGCTGCTGACATGGTTCTGGCTAGGATATGCCACACTCCTGATAGCACACAACCACACCAAGGATTTCTTGATACCTACTATATGCAGGCTGTTTGGCTTTCAACATATCCCATTGCTCTTACTATATCAGTGACTTCGAAGATTCTGGACTTATTACTTGATCCCCTTGTAATCTGTGTACTTGTCAGCCCACACGTGCGCCTATTAGCATGTTCCCTGTCGTGGTTATTACCATTAAATAAATCTTTTTCCTCTGTGTAGAAAGAACCGTTGCACGACGTATATCGTGTTTTTATTTTTCATGAAATAGAATTATTTCACTTATCTGAATTTTTGTATTGTGCTGTAGCAATTTGTAACCTTGCTTATCTAATAGATATCATTCCTCTGATGAGAAAGAATGGTGACACGATATATTTCGCGATCTTATTCTCTTCGAAATTGATTTTGTTAACTTTATGCATATTTTGTGTTCTGACTTAGTAGAGTGCTGTATTTATCTAACAACTTTAACCTTCTGTAGTCATCTCCTCCTTGTGCTAAACGAACGCCAGAGCGACCGTTTTTAGATATTATTTAATGAAATCTTGATTTAATGTATAGTTAGAAGTTCTAGGGAAACTTTAACTTCCATCTGTACACCGCACTTTGTGGTCTTAAACCAAGTGCGTTTGTTTCTGATAGTTGATAATGAGCCTAAGCCACTAGCGAAGTACTATTTCATTGTGCGCGAGTGTACCTTCGATCAGCATTCTCCGCATTGCTTGGCTATCGTCTTGGTGCATTGGTGGCAGGTGCTTGGTAAGTACCTGCATGGCTTGGCGTATGAATCTGTGTGTGAATGTGGTGCAATTCCTCCGTTCCCCCTACGAAACGGGATCGTACTCAACTTTGCAGGTGGGCAATTTCAGGGCCATGTAATTATGGATATTTTGAACAATTTGTAAGGTGTGCTTTTATTGTATTAAAAAAATGGTCTTCCCTATTATTGTTCTTGTTTTGACAATAAATTAATTTGTTAAACTATAATCCTTTTGTACTAATTTAAATTCTCCCTTCATCATTTATTTTGGATTAATGTGGCGTAATTTGTTCATGTATCTTGTGTCTCTGCTCCCTTCTGGAGGAGACAATATTTGCGTTTCCGTTGGCAACATTTCTGATTTAGATCCATGACTGCGGATCATTATTAAATTGTGTGCAGTTTCCTCTAAAGATTACAGTAAAGGTAGAACTGTTTGCTTAACTTATAGAATCAGAGTTTTGCTTAAGGGAACTGTATACTTCCGCCGCTGTGTGAATATCGCCGTAATTAGATCTTGTGAGCAAGCAGTCAATTGTTAACTTCACTAACTCGGCTAGTTGACAGTCAAAAAGAACAGCGGGCGAGTTTCAAACTGTACCGGAGTTGACATTGTACCAAAATTTTAGAGGAACCGTTCTCGAGCTTTTGGAGATTACCAGCCATGCAAAATCAAACATTTACATTCTGATAGAGTTTCCCATTTATTACTTACATATTGCACGTGCACTAAATGGCGTTCGACTGAATACTGAAGCATCTGCTAAATCGAAGCAATGTTGTGTCAAAATTTCACAATAATCTGTGAAGATCTTTCGTAGATTTTGAATTTTGAACAAACTAACATTGAAATTTGTACTTACGTAGAAAATAGAGATTTGCTTCACCGCGTATCTATGAATGTTCTTGTGTGTGTGTGTGTGTGTGTGTGTGTGTGTGTGTTTGCGTTAAGGAAATAGGTATTTAAAAACTTAACTGTATTTTAGAATGCCACAGTGTCAAAATTTTAAATCAATCGAACAAGAACAAGAGGGGATAAACGATATTGCACAAACATTTCGATCACTTGTGCATACAGAGTAATGAAACTCAATTTTCTTTTAATTTTTAATATATCGTTTTAGAAAACGGTTGCATTATCATTATGAATATTCACATTGCTACTACTTCCTGTATGCAAAATTTTGTCCGTCTAGTTCTGTATCTTTTATTCCGACCAGTTAGTGTTCTCCTTCTACGCATAGCCAAAACAAATATATTTTCCATAAAATAAGGAAGGCAGGAAGACAAAATGACGAAATTAAATATTAGGATCTTACTTGAATTGCCTGGTAGCATTAGCAGACGATGAGAAAGTTATCCTTACCGAGAAATAACATTATCCCGTAATCCGTTACCGCGAAATGTTGATTTCCACTGCCGACAACACTGTCGATCTCGCAGTTCCTCCTGACTCTAGCGCTGAACACGTACCTGTCGCGCGTCGGGGGTTCAAGTCCTCCCTTGGACATGAAAGAGTGTGTTCTCCTCTGAATAAGTTAGCTTAATTAGTCTGTAAGCCTAGGGACTGATAACGGCAGCAGTTAATTACCTTAAATTTGCAAACATTTGAACATTTTGTACCTGCCGCTATGAGCGAGGCCTTTCCCCGTCGGGGGTTCGAATCCCCTCTCAGGCATGGATGTTTGTGCCGTCTTTAGTACAAGGTAGTTTGTAAGTTTAGGTAGTGATGATCCCGCAGTTGAACATTTCGTCCACGTCCTTTAAACACTCTTATCGGCTCCGTATATAAAGGGTGCACATAATTAATGCCCCACGTTCAAAATGCTGTACAGAAAGAACCACGGAGCAGAATGATCACAGATTTGAACTGATCAAACTTACCAAAGGGAAAACGCAATGGCATACACAAAAATAAAAATAAACGCATATGACATTCCGTGAGAGCTACTGAAATCTCTGGGAGAACCAGCCACGACAAAACTACTTCACCTGGTGAGTAAGATGTATGAGACTGGGGAAATAGCCGTAGACTTTGAGAAAAATGTAATAATTCCCATACCAAAGAAAGCAGGCGCAAACTGGTGGGAAAATTACAGAACCATCAATTTAATAAGTCATGGTTGCAAAATTCTAACACAAATTATTTACAGAAGGACGGAAAAGCTGGTAGATGCTCACCTCGAGGAAGATCATTTCAAATTAAGCAGAAATGTAGGAAAATGGGAGGCAACTCTCACCTGGAAAACCAAACCAACATTTCTAGCTTTTGTAGATTTGGAGGAAGCTATTGACACTTTTGATTGGAGTACACTCTTTCAAATTCTGAAGTCAGCACGGATAAAATATAGGGAACGGAAAGTTATTTACAACCTGTACATTAACCAAACAGCTGTTGTTAGAGTGAAGGGCATGAAAGTAACGGAATGGTTGGGAAGGGAGTGAGACAGGGTTGTAGCCTTTCTCCAATATTATTGAATTAGTAGCTGTGAAGAAAAGCAAAGAGAAATTTGGAGAAGGATGAACAAATAAAACAATTGCGCTTTGCTCTTGACAGTGTAAGTCTGCCAGAGACAGCAACGGACCTGGAAGAGTAAATGAACAGAATGAACAGTATTGAAAGTAGCGCATAAGATGAACATTAACAAGAGCAAAACAAGGGTAATGGAATGCAGTCTTAGAAATTCCGGTGATGCTAAAGGAATTAAATCAGGTATCGAAACAAAGTTGGTAGATACGTTTTGTTACGTGGGCAGTAAAATAACATAAGATGGTCCAATACAGAGGGTATAAAAAGCAGAATGACAATAGGAAGAAGTGTTTTTGAAAGAGAGAAATTTGCTATTATCGAATATTAATTTCAGTGTAAGGAAGTCTTTTCTGAAGGCATTCGTGTGGAGTGTCGCCTTGTACGGGAGTGAAACTTCGACGATTAATAATTTAGACCGGAAGATAATAGAGGTTTTTGGAAGGTGGGTAGATCGATTAACTATTAAAGAGTTACTGAACAGAACCTTGCCTGAAAGAAGGGATCGATTGGTAGGACACATTCTTATACATCAAGGAATCGTAAATTTAGCATTGGAGGAAAGTGTGCGAATACAGTAAGCAGATTCAGATGGATGTGGATTGCAGTTCTTATGAGGAGATGAAGGGGCTTGCTCAGTATAGTGTAGGGTGGAGATGTGCATCAGACCAGTCTCCGGACTGAAGGCCACAACAACCACAGAAATAGTTCCTACCTTTATCAGTATACGGCGCTGTAGTGGAGCAAGAAAAGTGGATGCCGACAAATGACGTCCAAATCATGCACAACTTGTGGTACCATCCACCACAGTAAGGTCGTAGCACATCGGATGGGAAAAAATTGATTTTAACTGTCCTTGTGCCAAAAACTACAGTAAAGTCACGCAATGGTTCTATTTTTAATTGTTCTTGGGCCAAAACCGCAGAAAAAAAATCACATAATTTAAAACCAGTTAATTATCACGGTAGGTGCACAAATGTTCAGTATGCTATCCACCATTTTCTACTGCAGTTTGATACCGATAAACATTTTCCACAAAAGACCGCAGTGAGTCAGGAATCACAGTGCAAATATGATGCGTGTCTTCATTTCAGCCAAATTCGATATGTGTCCCCTGAACACACAACACTTTTCAAATAACCCCCAGCCAGAAGTTACACGGATAGTTGTCTGGTGATCTTGACGACGAAGGCGTAGGGAAATTGCTGTATCAGAGGTTTATTTAGTAATCGGTAGTGCGATGATTGATACTCGTCGCTCCCCGGCCCAGACCGACTTCCTCCTGTTGCTCGTCGCCCTGGTCCGCCGACGTCCACTCCCATTGGTCGGTGTTTGCGCAGGTCCGCTACGGCGCCTCTAGCGCAGCGACCGGAAAGACGACGCGCCACACCTCTGGTGCGCGGCGTCGATATGTGTATCGACACAGCAGAAATGATGTATGATTATTGTCATAAAAATCATATGATCCAGATATTTATGCTGTTGAAGGCTTGGAATGTCGTGGTTTCAAAGACGATTTTTATATCAAATGTTCAAATGTTTGTATAGCTTATGGGACTTAACTACGGGGTCATCAGTCCCTAAACTTACAAACTACTTATGAACTAACTAATACTAAGGACGGCACAAATATCCATGTCCGAGGAGGGATTCGAACCCCCGACCGTAGAGGCCGTGCAGACCGTGACTGGAGCGCCTCAGCGGCCGGTACGATTTTTATACCGGTTATCAGAGATAGTACAGGAAATGGGAAACGCAGGAATCATGTCATCGGAAAACAATGAGCCCTATAATAAAGGAAGCAGTGAGCCCGCACCACAGGGCTGACTTTACACAATGAAGCGGCACTGCCTCATATGCGATTTGATTTTGCGTTGCCCACATCCTGCAGTATTGGGTATTGACGTAGCTTTTAAGGTGGAAATAGGCTTCATTCGCCATCATTTCCACGCGCCAAGCCGCGGTGGAGTAGCACAGCGCCGGCATCGGTGGCCGAGGGGACTGAGGCGCTCAAGTCACGGTCTGCACGGCCGCTACGGTCGGGGGTTCGAATCCCCCCTCGTACATGGATATTTGTGCCGTCCTTAGTATTAGTTACTTCATAAGTAGTTTGTAAGCTTAGGGACTGATGACCCCGTAGTTAGGTCCCGTAAGCTATACAAACATTTGAACATTTGAGTAGCCGAGCGGTCTAAAGCGTCTCGCTGCGGAGCGCGCGGTTGCTCGCCGTGGAGGTTCGAGTCCTCCCTGGGGCATGGGTTAGGTTAGTTTACCTAGGTTTAAGGAGTTTGTAAGCTACGGACTGATGACCACGCAGTTTGCCGGCCGCGGTGGCCGAGGAGACTGAGGCGCTCCAGTCACGGTCTGCACGGCCACTACGGTCGGGGGTTCGAATCCCCCCCTCGGGCATGGATATTTGTGCCGTCCTTAGGATTAGTTAGGTCATCAGTAGTTTGTAAGTTTAGGGGCTGATGACCCCGTAGTTAAGTCCCTTAATCTTAACAAACATTTGAACCACGCAGTTTGGTCCGATAGATTTACAAACATTTGAACATTTTGATTTTCCACGCGCCATAGAAATTGTGAAGAGAATGTTTTACTGGCTGGAAGGACACCAAGAAGCAACTCCTACCGGTGTGTAATTTTATACGGATGGCAATAAAGGACGTTGAGTAGCATTTTATGTGCTGACGTCGGAGGCATTTTTAATGACCTGGCTATTCCACGCGCACTTCAGTCTTGCTCATCAGTGCTCGTCCCTTCCTGTAAAGCTATGGCCACAGCTTCTACAAACGTCGAAGGGATTCACTTCTTCCCTCTGCCACATCACACTAGAAACAACAGTGTTTCTTCGAACTTCTTCATCATATTCTTCAGGGGCATCACAGTCATCGGGTCATAACTATTTCTCTTATTCTCTAATGGCCGCAATTTCCTTAAAGCTGCAACCGCAGTGTCGTCGCAATTTTTTTTTTTTTTTTTTAAAGCAGAGCTCTATCCTAAGCTGAGACATCAATAACAATATGTAATAGGAAGCGAGCGACAAGAAACCCGCCTTTTTATGGCTAAAACAGTGTATCGTGCGCATATCCAATGATTTACATCGTATACTGCATAAAGCCCCGTGTATTGATAAATTTAGGGAATGCTTTTTTGTAATTTTTTTATTTTTTATTTATTTATTTATGTATGAGATTGTGTTTCCCCCTACGTCAAGTACGTTGAAGTAATTCTTTCTCTCCCGTGGTTGTTTTTGTACAGTACTTTGAAAATGGGCCTTGGTCCCATATATACAGGGTGTTTCACTAAGTGTGTTTGCCTCTGTAACTTATAAAATAATAGGTGACGGGAAATTTTAATGCGGTAGGTCAACACAAGAAATGTTACACTTTCTGCGGAGCTATGAACATAGTTTATTGTATCATTTTCCAAAGAGTTACAGCACAAAGATATAATTTTTTAAATGGAACAATAGTTTTTTTTTTCTATCGTGCATTGGATTCGTTGAAACCAGCTGCGTCCAAATCAATTTAAACTACATTCCTATCACTGTCAGTTTGGGAGCTACAACCCTTCAAAGTTCCGGGGGCGGAGGCTGCGATACCTTAGCTTACTGGTCGAGTGGCTATCCCCTGGGGCACGGCCCACTGTCTCATGACCACCAGCCAGTCAGCTACGCTGTCGTAGCCTCCGCCCCCTAAACTTTGAAGGGTTGTAGCTCCCAAACTAACAGTGATAGAAATGTAGTTTAAATTGATTTGAACGCAGCTGGTTTCAACGAATCCAATGCACGATAGAAAAAACTATTGTTCCATTTAAAAAAATTATATCTTTGTGCTGTAACTCTTTGGAAAATGATACAATAAACTATGTTCATAGCTCCCCAGAAAGTGTAACATTTCTTGTGTTGACCTACCGCATTAAAATTTCCCGTCACCTATTATTTTATAAGTTACAGAAGCAAACACACTTAGTGAAACACCCTGTATATATAATTTTCGAACATCCGGACCATCCGGCAGTTGCGAAAATTAAGGCAACCACTCGGTAAGTTGAAGTTGTGACGCAGTGCATACGAATACCTTCTACCTGTTACTAGTGAAGCTGTGTCGTTTTCTCCCGCAGTTCTCGCAGTCCTTTGCATTTCTAGAGAAAGTGCAAAGGAGCCGCTCGGGAGTAACCGAGCGGTCTGGAGCGCCACGTTGCAGATCGCGCGGCCTGCCGCGTCAGAGGTTCGAATCCTCCACCGGGCATGGATGTTTGTGTTGTCATTACGTTAGTTTAACTTAGTTTAAGTAGTTTGTAACCTAGGGACTAATAACCCAGCAGTTAAGTTGCATAGATTTACAAGCATTTGAACATTTTTTTTAGTGCAAAGCAGAATAACTGACTACGTACTAAGTACTTGCGATTACGTATCTCCTCAAAATAAAGGACGAGATCCCAGTTATAAAATGTTTACTGCTGACGACGTTGTAATACAGACTCAACATGTACACTATACCGTAACACTGATACATGAGGAAAATTGTGGAGCATGGTCGCTGCATGTAGACTCAGATTAGGTCCTGTCGCTGACAGGCTTGACTCGTGCGCAGCGAACACCTCGTAGTAGATACGTCGTCAAATTTCGTTGGGTGTTCATATCTCTTCTTTAGTATTATCATTTTCATTGGTATATTACAGTAATTAGAGATGATTGCTAAGAGACTTTGATGCTGTCAGTAACTCAATTACAATCAGTGCTGCAGAAAGTATTTCGAAAAATAACTTCACAGTTTCAGTTAAAATTATGAAGTATTAAAATGCCAAGATCGCAAATATCGACTCGTTTTTCTTGTGTAAGAAGGCGCTTGGTCAACATGACACAATGGAAAATGTGTTTTTAAGTATTTTAACCGTTTTATGTGTGATGTACCATTGGTCAAAGTGAATTGTTTTATGACTGACGTAACATTTTAACGTCATACGCCTTCGCAAAACGGGAACATAGGACACAAGGGACCAGATGATGACACCTTATTGTATTGTAACCGGTCGTCAAGAAAAATAAATCAATATTTGCGATCTTGGCATTTTAATACTTCGAAGAAAAGAGATCACCGTTCTACCATGGAAAAATTGAAAGTATGATTGTTGTCGGTGTACATTTACGCAAACTCGACAGGAAAAGCTATGTACCATATGATCAGTGTTTCCTGAACTCATATTAGTTATTTAAAATGTCGATCGCTATCAAGGAAACATATTAACATAATTTTTTAGCATAACAATATGATAACCAGTTCCATTAAAGACAATACTGAATACGAATATTGCTATAACATAAATTACGTTATATTGTGTTTAACAACAAAATATTTTTTTTTTTCGCGCGAGGAAAGACTTCTCGTAGTTAAAAGGCGCGCCGTCAACTGAGGTAAAGTGTTACTGTTGACTGAATCCATCCCGACGCGAACCTACTTAATCCGTGAATTCATGAAAGCTAATTTCGGCCAAGCCGAAGATTCAGATGATTTCTGGCCGAAACCTAAACAACGGTCTAAACGTATATTTTAGCCTAAACTACAAAATACTAACCTAAGGAAAACACACACACACACACACACACACACATGCACACACGTGAATGTCCGGCGCTAACTGCCTTGCAGTCGCTTATACGACGCCTTGAACCAAGTGGCTATTCCCACGTGGCTCGCAATGCCTCTTTCATTTATATGTAATTGGCATCCTCTCATAACTGCCGTGTTTACTCCTCTATGGTACCCCACCACCTATAGTACCCCCTTAAATTTTAGAGATGAATTTACGAAATTAAAAAAAATATATATCAAATATTAAATATTGTTAGTAACGTGATTTTCGCAGCACTGATTTACACGAAATTCGACACCATTGGCTGCCGCTTGCTCGTGGAACAATGATACGGGAAATGGTGGTAGTATGGAATACTTTTTCGTTATAAGGCAAAATACTGAATTTAAAATGTGACTGTTCCATAAAAAGAAAATAATAATAATAATAAAATACCTCTGTTAGATTATATATCTGTGACGAAGGATCAGTAACAATTTTGATGAAAAATTTACACGAAATTCGACACCATTGGCTGCCGCTTGCTCGTGGAACAATGATACGGGAAGTGGTGGTAGTATGGAATACTTTTTCGTTATAAGGCAAAATACTGAATTTAAAATGTGACTTTTCCATAAAAAGAAAATAATAATAATAAAATACCTCTGTTAGATTATATATCTGTGACGAAGGATCAGTAACAATTTTGATGAAAAATTAACATGTTACATAATTAAAATTGATTTTTTTAACTTCTTGTAAATTAGGAGTGTTTTGAAATGGGGTGGTAATACGAAAGAGATTTAAAATAAATATTCAACAAGATCTTTTTCAATTTCTTGGCGTGGAACAGGCTTTCTCACTAATTTTTTAATGTGTTAAAGTATTTAAATCTGATTCTTTGTAGCCACCTTTCTAAAGAGTGTACCTTTTGGTATGCTGAAACATCTTGCTGCTTCATTTATAGTTTTAGGTTTATTCCTAACAATAATTATTCCTTGAGCGATATCTTCAGAACGCTATTTCTGTCGCATTCATTTTTTTTTCTTTTTTAATTTTTTTTTCAGGCATTAACCTGCTTCTTGGCATGGCAACAACAACAACAAAATAATAATAAAAAAAGGGTCATAATATGGAACAGCGTGTTTCTTATTTCCACCCAGCACTATTTCCAAGTATCTAAAATTATCATTTGTAGGTTTGATTCTATTACACAATCGTAAAGTAGAAACAGTAGCCTAATTTATAAATAACCGTAGCAAAAAATATTTGAATCTTACGATGAAAAAACCTTGGGAAGTTAGAATACAATGTGCATCTGCTCACGGGCATAAACATTGAGATACTGATCTCTGCTGCGTCTAGTGGCAGAAACAGAACATTACAATTGTGATAACTGAAACTTTCGCCAGTTGACATTGCTAGTCTCCAGATACTACGGTGTTTCATATTACAGCCCTGTTTCATATTACCACCACTTCGCCTAAAAGCAGTTGAATAGTCCCTCTCCATTCAGTATCGGTAGGCTTGCATTTTCCTACAGTTAATGTGAATTCAGATTTATACGGTTAAGAACATACGAAAATGAGTACCAGTGTTCTAGAATTAAGTTTATGCCATCTTTTAACTTGATAGCTGTCCAGTTTGCAACGAATCTTGGTGTTCGTGCGGTACCTCGTGAAACTGAAGTTTTCATTAAGGATAGACCGAACATTCGGTTTCGACAAGTTTCGTCCAAAATATTGGTTTCGGCCGCAGTTTCGGTTTCGGCCAGAAATCAGCCGAATCTTCGGCTTGGTGGAAATAAGCTTTCTAGAACTTACTGATCAAGTGCGGTCTTGTTCTGGATGGATTCAGTCAACAGTAACGCTTTACCTCTGTTGACGGCGCGCCGTTTAACTGCTAGGAGTCTCTCCTCCCGCATAAAACTTGTGAGTATTTTGGTGTCAAGCACAATATAACGCAGTCGTATCTTATAGTGATATATTATGTCACTAACAATTAAACTTAACCAGTACTGTACGTAATGAAACAGGTTATCGTATTGTTATGCTGTTAAGTTTTATTAATGAGTTTTCTTGAAAGTGAAGAGCTTGTTTTAATAACTAACATGGGTTTATGAAACACTGATCATGTGTGACACACATTTTCCTGTGCAGTTTGGGTAAATTTATAATCACAACAATTATACTGCTAGTAGTAACTGTGATTTTATTTTTCGAAATACTTCTCAGCACTGACTGAAGCTGATATGTCTTCAGGAATGCGAAAAAGGAGGTACGTAATGTTGTTTGTCGATTGCAAAGACGGAAGTGAAGAAGGCAATATAAAGCTAACGCTCTCAAGAACAACATGGTAAAGGCTACTTATGGAAGCAAACAAATGATTACTTTCTGCGTATTTTGTTTGTGGTAGTTATGTTGAGCCTCTGAAATTTCGTAGTATCTATTTGATATGTTACTTGTGTACCGAAAGATTAACGACTATCTTCCTACAAGCAGGTATGCAGGAGTGTGGAGTTTGCGGTAGCCACACAGTAGTCGCGTTAATACTCATTTACAAAACTTCAAAGTTCAAATGTTTCTTAAGCTTATGGGACTTAACTGCGGGGTCATCAGTCCCTAAACTTACAAACTAGTTATGAACTACCTATGAACTTATGAACTACTTACAAACTACTTATGAACTATCTTATACTAAAGACTACACAAATGTCCGTGCCCGAGGGGAGATTCGAACCACCGACAAAATGTTTGTTTCAAATGTTCAAAATTCTATCGGACCAAACTGCGTGGTCATCAGTCCGTAGCTTACAAACTACTTAAACTTAGCTAAACTAACCTAAGGATAACACACACACCCATGCCCCAGGGAGGACTCGAATCTCCACGGCGAGCAACCGTGCGCTCCGCAGCGAGACGCTTTAGACCGCTCGGCTACTCCACCGCGGCGAACCACCGACCGTAGCGTCCGTGCAGACTGTGACTGGCGCGCCGCAGACCGCTCAGCCACTGTGGCCGGCAGTCATTTACATTGGCAGTCTAAGACTTTTCACTATTTACTTTCCGTTTTAACGTTAGAGTGCCTTTTTCTTCGACGGTAGAATGTACCCGCAGTTGTTGTTTTGTTCTATGACGCTGTTATTTAAGGAGAACTCATAATTCCGAGACTCGAAATATCGAGAGTTCACTGTATCGAGTTCAGTTTACTTATTGTCTAATTTCTTTTAATTTGTAGTTTTTTTTTAGGTAGAAAATGTCACAACGAAGAGAAAAGATTCGAATTTGGAAGTACTTTAATAAAAGTACAGCCGATTTCTCATTTCGTGTCCCATGTTATCTTCTACGGACTCCTGATTGGTTTTAGTACAGGGAAGGGATCTTGAACATTGTGGAAAACTGCTGATTTGTAGTATAGCGTAAATATACAGATATTTTAAATTCATTACCCAAGTTTCGGTTGTGTTTCAGTTTTGACCGAAACTAGAAGAGAAGCCGAATAATCGGTTACGCTTTCGGCTTCGGCCAAAAATTCGGTCGGATTATAGTTTTCGTATTTGAGGTTCTTACTGGTAACAGGACGTGTCTTCTGCTAACCACGAACTACGACGTAAGGAGACCACAACACAGTCGGAAACAGATGCATTGAACGACATACTGGTTGTACAATGCCGCAGCGGAGTGGCCAAGCGCATTGAGGCGCTATGCTCCGATGTGCGAGACTGTTCCACATCGGGGGTCCGAATTCCCCCTCGGGCATTGATGTCTATGCTGTCATTAGTATAAGGTAGTTCATAAGTAGTTTTCAAGTTTAGGGACTGATAACCCAGCAGTTGAGTCCCTTAATCTTAACAAACATTTGAACATTGGACATTTTGTTGTTCATTTATTATATAAAATGTTTTAATAAAATTAGCTTTTCATATAAAGTGTGATAAAATGATCAACAAATTTAGCCCATCCTGAACTCCAGTATTCTTATGAGTGGACCGCTGCCAGCATATTACGCGCCGTGCGTTTACTCACAACTAATTTTGCAGAAGACGAAATCTAATTTGGGAATTCGAATGCAATGTTCGGTAAGCCTGAAGCAATTTTACTAAGCCCTTAAATGGCAGTTTCCGAGTGTTTCATTCTTCCCGCATTATAGGAAAAAAATTTGGTTGAACATTACAACAGTCAAACATGTCCAACACCTACAATGGCTGGAAGTATTCTGAATGGGTAAATACGCTGCGAATAATTACAAGGGACAATGACATTCGCAGTAAGTCTGGCATAAGTTGGGTTTCGACGTATTTTTGAAATTTTTTGCTATCCGTTTATGAGTGATTGTCGGACGATTTGGTTTTTGAGCCATGAAACACCTGTCTCCGCTTGCATGAACGACAAGTAAACTCTGACCTGCTCTTTTGTTTGACAATACTACTCGCACACTATAACTTCGCCAAAATTTATTTAATGTATAATACGTGTGAATCCATGTTTCATCTAAGTAAACTACTAGTCGTTTTGATTCTGATGGACTTTTAGCAACAATGCCCCCTTGTCCGCACAAAACAAAACCTTAATTTTGACACATTCTAAAACGAAAATTCATTGCTTCTAATTGTTTCCTTGCTAAGTTTGAAGCTCATTTCTATTTGACAACAGTTGTGCAGTTTTCACAAAGTTTGTGTTTCTTTCTATTGTTCGTAATTCCAAAGAAATTGCTGCCTGGTAATACATTTATCCATATCATTAGTCACGAACTTATTGTGAGCTTTTTGCTTCATCTTCTTGGGCGCTAGTTGAACCGTAGCCTCGCTGTACCTCGTCACGTGGCCTAGTTCCTGGCACTGCTGCGTCACCACTTCGCCTTTCCAAGCAATAAGTATTGTTACGTTCTCTACAACTAAAGCTACAGAATTCATTTCGGTAGTTGGCAGAGGGAGTCAATATTGGTCAGAAGCACTTTCATTGCATTTCGTAAGAACAGAAGAATTTCTTGCAACTTGGGATATAATAGGTAAGCGCTTTTCATATAACGCACAATTAGTATTGCAGATGTACGTTACTCATAAGTTATAATTTTTCTCCTTCAAGATTGCAGAATAGGAAAATTTATTTTTCTAAAATGATTTCCAGTCCATGGTGTACATCAATCAGTGAGAATAAATATTCCTTCAGTAAAAAACCGCCTTGATTGCAAATTCAAAAATGTTCAAATGTTTGTGTAGCTTGTGCGACTTAACTACGGAATCATCAGTCCCTAAACTTACAAACTACTTATGAACTAGCTAACACTAAAGACGGCACAAATAACCAAGCCCGAGGGGGGATTCGAACCCCCGACCGTAGTGGCCGTGCAGACCGTGACTGACGCGCCTCAGTCCCCTCGGTCACCGCGGACGGCGATTGCAAATTGTTTTATTAATTATTGACGCGTTTCGCCCTTTAGCAGGGCATCTTCAGATAATTTGCGTGACAGAATTTACACAAAATTACAAGGCGGAATTTCTTAACACAAAATAAGCCCGTGTACCATTAACACCCGTTTGTAATTCTGCCTTGTAATTTTGTGTAAATTCTGTCACGCAGATAATCTAAAGAAGCCCTGCAAAACGCGTCATTAATTAATAAAACAAATTTGCAATGAAGATGATTTTTTACTGAAGGAATATTTATTTTTCTTGTCCATCTGTTACTTCAAAAACTCAGTGGCCGAAACCTAGGTAGATCTGAAAAGTAAAAATAAAAAATTTCGATTGATTGCTGACATTTCCTACAAATTTGTTTAAATAAAATTCCACAAACGGTTTGTTAAAAAATACGTGGGGGGCGGCAATTTAGTACTTCGCACGGGTAGGCATTCGGGCTTGCGCTGTCCCTGACTATGGATGAGTAAACAAGGTAATATTTAAAAAATCGGCACTCAAATTTTCGTGTTGCCTGATGATAGAGTGTCAGTTTCAGTTACGTCCTGTACACAGGCGGAGAGCCCGTTTCAGCAGGGCGCACCGGCAGCTGTCGAAACACGCGAAACAATTGTATCGGGCCGGCAATAAATTAAAGTGACAGGCGGGCGAGGCGCTCGGCGCTGCCTCTCAGAGCGAGCTAATAGCACTGCAGTGCGGCAATTACCAGCTAGCCGAACAAAGGCGCGGCGTTTAGCTGTGGACCCAGCACGATGGCGGCGCATCTCGGCCGCCGCCTACTGCGCATGCGTGCCTGCGCCGCGCCGCGCATGCGCAGCTACCGCCGAAAGCGCAGCCCATTAAGGCTGTTCCTGCAGTGGCTCATCGCAATCAGTCAGGGGCTTTCCCGGCGCGCACACGCCCACGTGGGCGGCGGGTCGCGGACCCCGCGGGCTCTGTTTTTGCTCGGCCCGCACTTTCACCCAGAACACCTCCGCAACGCACGTGCCGCGGGTGCTAACCGGCGGCTTCGCTTTCTACCACATTAGCCCAGCCCTGAAAGGCTCATCTGTCGTCTATCAGGAGACGCAGCGAGTCCTACATCAGGCGCCACATTTGCATGGCGAAGAGGCAGTAGATACTCTGCGAAAACCCCATGAAAATTCGTCAAATAGGTTTCGCGAGAGGAGATCGTTCAAAAAGCCTAACGATAGACACAACGGTTTTCTGTTTATTATCATGTCTGTTCCAAGGGAACAGACGTTGCCGGTGATCCGCAACAGGGATAAATATATCCATATAGATACTAAGCAAAAGTATAAACAAAAAAGTAAAACAGAAGTGATATCTTCCCTTCCACAGGGAAGCGTTATAGGTCCCCTACTCTTCCCCGTGTTTATAAACGATTTAGGAGACAATCTGAATAGCTCCCTTAGACTGTTCGCGGATGATGCTGTCGTTTATCGGTTAGTGAAGTCAACAGAGGATCAAAAGCAACTGCAAAGCGATTTAGACAAAATTTCTACATGGTGCGAAAATTGGCAATTGACACTAAATAAAGAAAAGTGTGAAGTAATACACATGACCACTAAAAGAAAACCACTGAACTTCAATTACGCGATAAATCAGTCAAACCTTAAGGTCGTAAATTCTACCAAATACCTAGGAGTTACAATTACGAACAACTTTGACTGGAGAGAACACATAGAAAATATTGTGGGGAAGACGAATCAAAGGTTACGTTTCATTGGCAGAACGCTTCGAAGATGCACCAGCTCCACCAAAGAGACTGCCTGCCTACATCACACTTGTGCGTCGTCTCCTGGAATACTGTTGCCCCTTGTGGAACCCTCACCAGGTGGGACTGACGGAAGACGTTGAGAAGGTTCAGAGAAGGGCAGCCCGTTTTGTTTTATCACGTTACGGGGGGAAAGCGTCACGGAAATGTTGCACGAATTGGGGTGGAAATCATTAAAAGAAAGACGTTATTCATTGCGGCGTGATCTGTTTGCGAAGTTTCAATCACCGACTTTTACTTCTGAATGTGAAAATATTTTGCTAGCACCCACCTACTTAGGGAGACATGACCATCCCAATAAAATAAGAGAAATCAGATCGAAAACGTAACGATTTAGGTGTTCTTTCTTCCCGCGCGCTATTAGAGAATGGAACGGTAGAGAAAAGTTATGAAAGTGGTTAATGAACCCTCTGCCAGGCACTTAAATGTGATTTGCAGAGTATCTATGTAGATGTAGATATATATGGATATATTTATCTCTGCTGCGGATCACCGCCAACATCTGTTCCCTTGGAACAGACATAATAATAAACATTAACGCCTAAAAAGCTTACGGTGAGAAAATTGTGTTTCTCCCTCTTGCGGAACTCACATTATAACGTGTGCAAGCATGTGAGGGAAAGAGACAAGTGCAACACACGGATGTTTGGGTCTAGCCGAGAAGCGTGGGTGGCCGAGTGGTTCGTGCCAAACTAATTTTGACGTCTTACGAAGAAGAACAGATGAGACTGCTGATGGGAAGCGCCAACCATGAAACCACAAACGGTACGAAATTGCAGACTAATTACGTGCTGCTGCTGCAGCAACGAGGCATGCACCGATCGAGGAAAGTCCCATACCACCCTTATGTGAAGGAAGATGCTTAATTTTCAAGATTTCCTTGTCCCGCTTTTTTTTTTCATTAAATCTGCACGTATGATGGAAAAGTTATTTTGTTATCATCCCGTAATATCATTACTATTGTTTCTTTTCTATGTCAAACGTACTTGTTTTCTAATCATTAAAAACAAAAAACGTGGCCGAACAGATCAATGGTATCTGTTCAATGCTAGGAGAAGACATGTTTTGACGATTTGGCAGCGTCCATAGTGGAGTAATCTGCAGAAAATGCGGTCTCCCGAAAACAATTTTTCCCTTCCTTTTCTTATTGTTTTTATCGCCAGTCTACGCTGTTGTCTACTACTACTCATTAATTTCATTTCAACAGTAGCTCGTCATGGAAAAGACGGTTTTACTTTGTTCATACTACACATAAAATAAAATAATAATAAAAGAGTTTAAGAAGAAAAAAATAAAGTTGCAAATATCCCTTAGAACAAAAAAAAAAAAAAAAAAAAAAAAAAAAAAAAAAAAAAAAAAAGAAAAGAAAAGAAACCGGTTAATACGTCTGCCTAGAAAAAAAAATGTGGTTAAGGTGACCGCTAGCGAAAAGCGGGAGACCCGGGTTCGAGTCCCGCTCCGGCACAAATTTTCATGTGTTGCAGATCTTACAGGAGCAGCAGATGTCGGGAAATTTCGTGATTGGCTAAGTATATATATGGATACAACGGTTTCCATTTTGACTATTTCTTTCGCCGGATCTTGATGGAACATCATAATAACTACGATCACAGTTTTGTTCATGTTCACCGAGTTTATTTTCGAAATTGATTGAAACACAAGGTATTACTGCTACTCGCAACCCGTTTCGATGGTTTAAACCCCCATCATCAGGTGGAATAACATTAAGCTGTGTACATGCAGGTTTCACAGGTCCCTGGCCTTGTCTTGACAATGGTCCTGTGACCACTGGAGAAAGTGCAACAGGTCAACTAACCTACATGTACAGAGCTTAATGTTATTCCACCTGATGATGAGGGTTTAAACTAAGACGGCCAACTTCTTCAGATTCCAATGCTGGACGTTTCTAGGATGTGGTTGAGGACTTTGAGCGCGTGACTCAGTGTTACTAGTGGACTAACGTTGTTGGAGGCCCGGGGCGGCAAAACAAAATGAGGCCCGCCCGTCCACTTGAAAACACTGTATTAAAAAATTAAATCAGAGAATACCCCATTGGGGGTTTTGCACCACACTTTGGAGGTGTTGTATACTTCTGTAAATAAGGGAACTCCTTTTACAAGTCCTTGTGGTAATACGAATTTTGAAATCAATGTTCCATGTCCCGCCTATATTATGTCTCGCATACCCACATTTGTACCGCTTCGGATGTCTTACTTTTCTATTAAATTCTTGGTTTGCTTTATGCCTTCATTAGCTGAGTGAGAAATTTGTGTCTCTGTTTCTGGCACGGACACTAGAAACGTAGTGGTGCCGCGGGCTAACAGCAAGCGATGTTTCACTCAGTTGTTTATTTGTTTCTGTTTTATGTACACTAGACAACGACAGTTACTGCACATAATCACACTCATAAAGCCGATTCATGATATGAACTTATTATATATAAATATTTGTTGCCACAGCTGTTTCAGAAGTTTGGCGTTTTCAAAAATCTGCGTATATATAAGAATAACATTGATTAATTCAACATATTATTATGAGTATAAAGTGAAAAAGTTACGTATGAGCCTTGATTTACATCTACGATGTTCTCATGTACATTAACATCTGGGTTTACTGTTACTATACATTACACAAAATATTCGAAAATTTTCCATGTATACGTGTTTGCTGCTAGGTTTTCAACAGCTTGATATGGTGACGTAAAACGTTATAGCCTACATATTTTTTTAATATTTTATGTCATTTTTAACGGCTACGCCAAAGGTATCATACTTATAGGGAAATAAACGATACTTTTAGGTAAAATTAGAGATTACTATATCTCTCCTTACATCGATGCGATTTTTTCACTGAAATAAAACCTACACGTTACTTGATTATACGTTCAGGTTTCTTGCGAAAACCCTATGTAAATTTGTATGGTAGTTGAGGTTGTTAATCACAGGCACGAAGTTATAGATAAAAATGTAATAATTACGGTATCTTCCATTTTCGTCGTTTGATTGTGGTGTAATAATGCTTATATCGTGACCCATTATCTTCTGAGTTGACGTTTGATAAATCCCTTAAAAATCAGCCAAATATGTTTGGAGGTAAGTGTGTTCAAAAAGACTTTTAGACTGATACGTCTGTTTTGCAAGTACTAGTATATAACTAGCTTCGCAAAGGAAGATCGGCATTCCCATACTGTCGATTTATAGGTTATAATATATCGATCGGGAAATACGGAACCCTATACGATCGCTTGGTCAATAAATAGGTTTTTAATAGTCTAGAAGTCAAACTTTTATAAAACTAGCGAAAGATGCAAAGAAAGTCATTATTTTTTTAATATAAAAAAGTTAAAGTCAGAAAATACTTATATCCTAGCAAAGTGAAATTCATTTATAGTTTGTGCTCGTAAAGATAAATCTGTGGCGCTTAATTCTGACGCTGAAAAACATTTTAAAATTCATGATATGAATGATTCTGCCGACCGCGGTGGCCGAGGGGACAGGCGCTCCAATCACGGTCTGCTCGGCCACTACGGTCAGGGGTTCGAATCCCTCCTCGGGCATGGATATTTGTGCCGTCCTTAGTCTTAGCTAGTTCATAAGTAGTTTGTAAGCTTAGGGACTGATGACCCCGTAGTTAAGTCCCCTAAGTTCTACAAACATTACATTATGACTGATTCTAAGATAAAAAATGTTATAGCCTCTTCTATTGGCCCTTTGATGCAGTACTAAATTAATAGCACTATCTACTGCCTCTTTGGTGTACTATGCCGTATTAATAAGTGGGACAGACTCCTAAATTTTAAACTTAGATATCTTTCTTACCCTCAAACGGTTGTAATCATGTAAAACCTACATGTTGCCCTAAGTCTGTCTCAATTTATCTGTGAAAATCCCTGCCCTTGAAACTTCATCTAGTTTTGGCAGATAAGCGTTTTAAAACGGAAAAAGAGACAGACACACTGGCTTTAGATTAATAATAATAATAATAATCATCACAGACTTTAAGTTACGGTGTACTTTGTCAGTAAATTTCTTCGGGGTTTCAGGCCGCAATGTCAATCTGTAAAGGCAGTCGGCCAAACACCTTGACCAACGCCGCTTGCAACAATGGGCGAATCGTCGGAATTTTAAAGATTGACAATTCGGCCAAAAAACCCTGAAGAATTTTATGACAGTGACAACGGCCGCGGAAGTCTTGGTCTGATTTAAATGAAAAAAGGCCTGTAATATCGCCCCGAACTACGCTCAAATCACCTGTGAAAAATGCCATAAAGATTCATTTAGTTGATAGGGAATTGACGTGTTCAGACCAACAGACACGACGATGACGTGTAAAACATTCGTCTACCAACACTAAAAACTGAATTGAACCTTCATTGCGTGAGTGTTCTATTTTCTGAAGAAGGCCATGGCCGATAGCTGAAAGTGTTGTATGTGTGTGTCTTTTGTATGTGCCTGTCGCAGCTCGTCGCCACGTCTTTGCGGAGAGTTGTAAACTGTCCTCACTATATTACAATTGTCCCTAACCTATTATCCATTTTACAGTAAATATTGTTCCGAATAATGTATATTTGTAATCTTTCTTTCCGTTCATGTGATCTGCAGGTTATTTATGTAGATGTAGGACACAGAGTAATAGCTGGCTCAGCTACGAAGGAAAAAGCAATATAGCAATTTTTAAGGCTAGACGCGTTTGCTGGACGCCATGACATCACGCAGCACTAGTTTAACGGACAGTCACACCGCTGCTTTGGAGCTGATGACGTAGGCTTTGTAAGACAAACGCACATCGCCGCTTTCCCTTTCATATCTAATTAGATACTAGTACTGGACAGATAATCAGCATACATACTTTACTACATCTGCTGCTGAAACGGTTAGGAGAATTAAGAAAACATCAACTCCCTTCCATTTACACTTGTCGAAAATCTTCCTCTGATATTTTCAACCATTTATAAAGTGTAACTTGCATTTCTACCCTGGGAAATGCCTTTCTTAACTTCGAACCATGGCAGATCGTCTGTTATAGACCTATCATTTCATTTAGTTTATCATCCTGCACTAGTACAAAGTTGACTTTCTTTACTTTGCAGTTGACTATTTAAATACTTTATATTTAAACACTTTATACTTTGGCGCTGTTGCACCAGAACTGTACTAAGTTTTGCTACATTTGTATTTCCTTACTTAACAATAACAATTGTCCCTAAACTCGTTATTCCCATCTAACCTATCCCCATCCCCACCACCGTGACGTAACCTTCCTATCCCCTCTCCCCTCCCCTCCCGTCCCCGATTCGCTGCAGAGCGTGATTCGAAGTGCGGCAGTCGGAGGTGATGGTTGTATGACTGTGTTGTGTGCCTGTGTGATTGCGTGAGTGTTCTATTTTCTGAAGAAGGCCATGGTCGATAGCTGAATGTGTTGTCTTTTGTATGTGCCTGTCGCAGCTCGTCGCCGCGTCTTTGCGGCGAGTTGTAAACTGTCCTCATTATATTACAATTGTCCCTAATCTATTATCCATTTTACAGTAAACATCGTTCCGAATAATTTCTAATTGTAATCTTTCTTTCCGTTCATGTGACCTGCAGATTATTCATGTAGATGTAGGACACAGAGTAATAGCTGGTTCAGCTACGAAGAAAAAGGCAATATAGCAATTTTTAAGGCTAGACGCGTTTGCTGGACGCCATGACATCACCCAGCACTAGTTTAACGGACAGTCACACCGCTGCTTCGGAGCTGATGACGTAAGCTTGGTAAGACAAACGTAGGTCGCCGCTTTCCCTTTCATATCTAATTAATACTGCGTGCTGCCGCGCCGGCTGTGAGCTCTGATCCATTCTTTCCGGGAATGCAGCGTCACCGAGCTCTCTAGCTGTACAATACGTTGTTTTGCGTCACCAAGTTTACTGGCAGAGTTCTAAACGTTCACTGGAAATGATGTCGACTCCGTTCCATTTTCAGTCCTTCAAAACGACTGCGACAATATTATATCTCAGTGAAGCGTAAAAATTTCGTAAGGTCGTAGCGCTAAAAAGTAATTTCCTTTCTGTAACATTAGATTAACGCAGGAAACCATGCTTATTATAAATATTCGTCAAAGTGTTCATAGGTTTTGCTACTATTGATGTACGGTTTCGGACATTTTAGTCGACTGTGAGATTTAAGCCCATTATATACGTGGTTGTAAAGTGCAAAGCATACAACTGTACCGAGCGAAGTGGCGCAGTGGTAACACATTGGACTCCGATTCGGAAGGATGGTGGTTCAAATCCACCTCCGGCCATCCAGATTTAGGTTTTCCGTGATTTTCCTCAATCACTCCAGGCAAATGCCGGGATGGTTCCTTTTAAAGGGTACGGCCGATTTCCTTCTCTATCCTTAGGCCTACCCAAACATCCCGAGCGTAAGTTCAGCCTCTAATGACAACGCTGTCGACGGGGCGTTAATCTTCCTTCCATACGACTGTACAGAGCCTAGTTGACCCACGTAGAACCATGTGGGTAACCGTTAATGCTTGTTTGCTTATAGACTGAAATATCCGAAAGCAGTTACTAATAAAAGAATCCTAACCTAAGTGAAACTTTGACGGATATTTACAATTAAGTTGCCTCCTGTACCATACAGCATGCTGGAAATAAAATTAAATTTACACTCTCTGATTTATAATTAATTCAAATGAACTCATTTCGTGTCTTAAAAAGCTGCTAATTGTTAAATAAGCTAGAGCCAGACCATTACACTTACGTATGAAAAGACCACGCTTCTCTAAGGCGCCTTGCTGCGGAGCGCGCGGTTTCTCACCGTTGGTGGTTTGAGTCCTCCCTCGGGCATGTGTGTGTGTGTGTCTATGCGTGCGTGCGTGCGTGCGTGCGCGCGCGCGCGCGCGCGGTTGTGTGTGTGTGTGTGTGTGTGTGTGTGTGTGTGTGTGTGTGTGTTGTTCTTAGGTTAGATTAAGTAGTTCGTAAGTCTAGGGACTGATGACCAAAGAAGTTAAGTCGTATTAGTTTATTCATTAGTTAATTAATTTATTTTACGTATGGGTCCTTGATTAATATTGGTAATTTTAACTACTGCTGTTAATGTGATAAATAGATAGATTATTATTGTAATTGTAATAATAAGTGTTGGATTATTATATAGTTTTATTAATGAAATTGATATTTCCTTAATGTTAATTGAGTATTCTAAGTTTATAATTTCTGGGTTTATTCCAATTCCAAAGAAAGCAAGTACAGACAAGTGTGAAAATTACAGAACCTTCAGTTTGGTAAGTCATTGTTGCAAAATATTAAGACGAATTATCTACAAGAGAATGGAAAAGCTGGTAGAAGCTGACCTCGGGGAAGATCAGTTTGGATTTAGGAGAAACGTAGGAACACGGGAGGCAATACTCACATTACGACTTATTTCAGAAGATAGACTAAGGAAAGGGAAACCTACGTTTTTAGCGTTTGTAGATTTGGAGAAAGCTTTTGACAATGTCGACTGGAATACACTCTTCCAAATTCTGAAGGTACCAGGGATAAAATATTGGGAGCGAAGAGTTATATTCAACCTATACAAAAGCCAGACAGCGGTTATTAGAGTCGAAGGGCAAGAAACGGACGCAGAGGTTGGGATGGGAGTAAGATAGGGTTGTAGCCTTTCCCCAATGTTATTCAATCTGTACATTGAGCAGGCAGCGAAGGAATGGAAGGAGAAATTTGGAGAGGGCATTAAAGTTCATGGAGAAGAAATAAAAACATTGCGGTTTGCCGATGACATAGTAATTCTCTCAGAGATCGCAAAGGACCTGGAAGAGCAATTTGAATGGAATGGACAGTGTCTTGAAAGGAAGATATAAGATGAACATTAACAAGAGTAAAACGAAGGTAATGGAATGCAATGCCAGAAAATCAGGCGATGATGAAGAAATTAGGTTAGGTAATGAGACAATAAAAGTAGTAGATGAATTTTGTTATTTGGGTAGCAAGATAACTTTTGATGGCCGAAGTAAATAAGATATAAAATGCAGAATGGCTATGGGAAGAAAAGCGTTTCTGAAGAAGCGAAATTTGTTAGTATCCAATATTAATTTAAATGTTAGGAAGTCATTTCTGAAAGCATTTGTCTGGAGTGTAGCATTATATGGGAGTGAAATGTGGATGATAAGGAGTTAATACAAAAAGATGAAAGAAGCTTTTGAAATGTGATGCTGCAGACGAATGGTGAAAATTAGATGGGTAGATCACGTAACTAATGAGTAGGTGCTGAACCGAATCGGAGAGAAAAGGAGTTTCTGGCATATCCTGACTAAGATAAGGGATAGATTGGTTGGACACATTCTGAGACATCAAGGAATTGTCAACTTAGCATTAGAAGAAAGCGTGTGGGGTAATAATCGTAGAGGGAAGGACGAATATAGTAAGCAGATTCAAAAGGATGTAGGTTGCCGAACGTATTCTCTGATGAAGAGACTTGCACAGGACAGACTAGTGTGGAGAGCTGCAGCAAACCAGTCTGCGGACTGAAGACCACAACAACAATTTCTGGGTTTTCTATTATTTCTGTAAATATTATTTTATCAATATTACATAATGCGATTTATAAAATAATTATTGCGTTTAGAATATAAATGATATTATTGTATTTGATTTTAAATATTTCATTTTATGCAATTGTAATGTAAATAAATAATACTATTTCTACATCTACATACATACTCCGCAATCCACCGTAAGGTGCGTGGCGGAGGGTACACTGTACCACTGTACCTTTCCTATTCCACACTGTACCACTACTAGGCATTTCTCCCAAATTGAACGAGGAAAAAAAGAATGGCTATCTGCCTCCGTACGAGCCCTAGTTTCTCTTATCTTGTCTTTGTGATCTTAACGTGAAATGTAAGTAGGTGGCAGCAAGATCGTACTACACTCAGCTTCAAATTCCGGCCCTCTAACTTTACTTAACAGAAATGCACGAAAAGAGCGTCGTCTTTCCTCCAGCTATCCCCAATTGAGTTCCCCGAGCATTTCTGTGACACCCGCGCATTGGTAGATCCTACCAGTAACGAATCTAGCTGCTCGCCTCTGAACTGTTTCTATGTCTTCCTCTAAACTGATCTGCTGCGAGTCTCAAACACTTGAGCAATACTCAAGACGTGGTCATACAAGCGCTTTATATGCGGTCTCCTTTACACATGAAGTACATCGTCCCAAAATTCTCCCAATAAACCGAAGTCGGCTGTTTGCCTTACTCACAACTGTCCTTACATGTTTGTTCCATTTCATATCGCTCTGTAATGTTACGCCTAGATATTTGAACGACGCGACTGCATCAAATCAAAAAATGTTCAAATGTTTGTTAAGCTTATGGGACTTAACTACGGGGTCATCAGTCCCTAAACTTACAAACTACTTATGAACTACTTACGAACTAGGACGGCACAAATATCCATGCCCGAGGGGGGATTCGAGCCCCCGACCGTAGTGGCCGTGCTGACCGTGACTGGAGCGCCTCAGTCACCTCGGCCATCGCGGCCGGCGCGACTGCATCAAGAAGCTTACTACTAATGCTGTATTCGAACATTATGGGATTATTTTTCCTACTCATGCGCATCTGTGGTCTGTGTTTTGTACACCGCAACAAATGTCTGTTAGACGGTAGCCAAAGCAAGTAAGTTCTGCTTGTTGTCCTCGGAGCTTTGCCACATATTTAGACAGGTCCTCAACATTTAGGCTTCCATATTCCATCCGAATGGAGTACTGAATTTCTGAAAATAGCAAGCAAATGGAAATACACTCTGACACTAAAATGGAGCGGCGCGGGAATGGCCGCGTGGTCTAAGGTGCTTTGTTACGGATTGCGTGGCCGCTCGGAGTTTCGAGTGCCCCACGGGCAGAGATGTTTGTAATGTTTCAGCATAAGTTAGTTTAAATATATAAAACACACTTACTTCAGCTAAGATCGCTAGTTTATTTGCTGTTTTTTCTTTTTACCGGTTTTGATGAACTATGTCATCCTTTTCGGAATTTTTTTTTCTTTTTACACTATCTCCTATGTTCAATGAAATAAAGAGTTACTTGTAAAAGTGTAATATAAGAAAAAGAAAATTGTCAACCGATTAAAATTTACATCACCAAAGTGGATCACCATTTTCATTGCACATTTAAAAATTGTGTTTAAATAGTTTGAAATACAAGGACTGATAACCTCAGAAGTGTACGTACATATGAACAAAAATGGACACACCGGAAAGGAATTATCCGAATCCAACAGAAGTTGGTAATTTTTAGGTATATGTACAGACAAACAAATGATTCAGATTTCAGAAGGAAAATTTATCATTTATTATAAACAAATTGGTGCGCAATACTTCTTGCTGCGGGATAACAACTGCTGTAGGATAGAGAACCATCTGTCTACATAAAATTTTGTAGGGTGCACGGCGGAGAATGTTTTACAACAGATTTCGAAAATGTTCAAATGTTTGTAAAACTTATGGGACTTAACTACGGTGTCATCAGTCCCTAATACTAAGGACGGCATAAATATCCATGCCCTAGGGGGGATTCGAAACCCCGACCGAAGTGGCCGTGTAGACCGTGACTGACGCACCGCAGACCGCTTGGCCGCCCCGGCCGGCACAGATTTCGATACCAATGTTCTGTTTTACTACGTTCTTCATGAAATTTTACGCACTTGTCCTTCAAAACAACAGCAACATCGATATCACTGTCAAACTTAGTAAGGTGATTGGACGAGGATACTTTAAAAAGACTACGTAAACAAACTACAGTTTCATTCCGATATCGATGTAATAGCTTCCAAACAAGACGAACATCGCTGGTACACAACATTCGTTAACGTGCCTGGCAGAGGATACCCACCAGTAATTTTCTGCGTCGCTTCACCGATCACCATGATAGTCCGTAGAGACGTGTAATTTCCTATAGATGACGGGGGAGAGAGATGAACTGACAGAATCGGCGAAGAACAAAGATAGAGGAGGAGATAGACCGACAGTAAGCGAAGAGAAGTAAATTAACCGGAAATTCAAATAAATACACATCCGGGCAACGCCGGGGTTTTAGCTAGTAAACATAGAACGGAAAGATTCCCTGTGTGTGTTCGTTTGTTTGCAGTTCCTACATATATACAATATTATTCCGACCTTGTATAAATTTTACACGCTAGGCGATAAAAACACGAGGGGGTACCTTACAACCAATTCTGCCACCGACTTACTAAAAAGTTCAAATGTTTGTAAATCTATGGGATTTAACTACTGCGGTTATATTCCTAGGCTTACTAACTACTTAAACTAAGGACAACACACACTCCACGCTTCCAGGCCAGAAATCAAATGTTTGTATAGCTTATGGGACTACGGGGTCATCAGTCCCTAAACTTACAAACTACTTATGAACTAGCTAACACTAAGGACGGCACAAATATCCATGCCCGAGGGGGGATTTGAACCCCCAAACGTAGTGGCCGTGCAGACCGTGACTGAAGCGCCTCAGTCCCCTCGGCCACCGCGGCCGGCATCTAGACCAGAGGGAGGACTCGAACCTCCGACGGGGAGCAAACTGCGTGATCCGCAGCAAGACGCCTTGAAACAGTCGGCAGCGTTTTACTATTAGAAAGTTAAATCATGTATGAATATCTTCATGGAAAATGTTTTTATAAACCGCAAGTCTGCTTATGGTGAATGGCATAGTATACCTTGCAATGAACTTTGACAGTGTTTCACTGGTAGTCACGCAAGATTATACACAAACACACACACACACACACACACACACACACACACACACAGCGTTACATGTTCGCACCTGTTACTGTACTTGAAAATAGTCACCATCGTTGTGTGAAGCCCTTGTCAGCATTGTGGAAGGCGTAGTATACCGTTTTCAGAGCCTGTTCTGTTGCTGGTGCGAATGGAGCGGTCTATTGCCTATCGAATCTCTGGAACAGTTCTGAAGCGAATGCCACGAAGTGGTTCCTTCATCTTGGGAATCAAATCAAAGTCACAAGGACGTAAGGCCGCGGAGTACGGTGGATGGTGCAGTAGTTCCCAGTCCCATCGACCGAACAGAGCAGCCACAGGTTACGCTGTATACGCCCGCGTATTGTCGTGCAAAACGATGGGTGGGATGCGCAGAAAGTATTGCCGGTTCTTTCGTAAAGCTGGAAGCAGGTGATTCTCCAAAAAGGGATAGTAATATTGTGCAGTGACGGTCTACCGTGAAGGAACGTATTACGTTAGTATAACACCATCGTTCGTTGAAGGCTTTTAGCCAACGTGACACCGTTCTGTACGGCAATGCCGATTCCCCGCACAGATCTTGAACTACCTTTATGAAACTTTCGTGATGTACGACCTCTTGCGCATTCAATCTTGATCTAGTTCCGCTGTTCCTATTTAGAAAACGCAGTGACTGCTCGGTCACAAGTGACTCTGTTGTCCTCGCGACAATAGCAGATTCCAAAAAAAAAAAAAAAAAAAAAAAAAAATTCAAATGTTTGTTACGCTTATGGGACTTAACTACGGGGTCATCAGTCCCTAAACTTACAAACTACTGATGAACTACTTACGAACTAGGACGGCACAAATATCCATGCCTGAGTTGGGATTCGAACTCCCGACAGTAGTGGCCGTGCAGACCGTGACTGGAGCGCCTCAGTCCCCTCGGTCACCGCGGCCGGCAATAGTAGATTCCATTGCATGGTGTCTCCATAGCAGTGTTGCCACTATTTAAGTTCCAACTGTCGCGTATATACATGTGTGTGTGTAGGGATGTGTGTGTGTGTGTGTGTGTGTGTTTGGGTGGATGGGTGGGTGTGGGTGTATGTATATGTGAGAGTTGTCGTAATGGGAGTAGAAATGAAGACGCGGAATGGACAACGAGCGTGGGGCGGAAGAGATGGTCCGAGAAGAAGGAGATGGGAGACTTTGACAGAGAGAGAGAGAGAGACGGGGGGGGGGGGAGAAATGGAGTAAAGTGGACTGCGAGAGCATGGAATAAATAAGTACCCACGGAATGCCGGGCTTTCAGCTGGTGTATCACAAATATTGAGTATTATATTTCTCTCAATACTCAAATAATCTGATTCGGAGACAGCTCGGCAGCAATACCTACTTTAGAATTTATACTCTCCTTCATACATGTACTCAGGAAATATGTTTATTGTGGCTAGTATCACATATAAAACTGCCACTGCTCATTACGTATAACTTAACGAAAGAAAATCGAAGCCATCTCCTAATTCCCCGGAACGTTACAGGTTGTTACATTGAAGCAGGTGTTTTGTTACGCTAGCTTACTTGCAGATACTTCCCGTTGTTGCATGACGAATGGGGTTAATAACAGAGACGTGGACCACTGAAGCGTTTCGTTTGCTGCCGGGTTGTGCAGGTTTAACGAGTACGCTTACCCCTCTCAATGAGCAAGGGGCGGCGGTGAAATGAACAGTAATTTGCTATCGGCGGCCGCACATTAGATTTCTCATGGTTAGCAAGTTCTGAAAACTAGGTTTATTTCATAACTGCAATACAATTTGCGCTTTCACCAGATGCACATGTCGTGCCGAATCCTCTTAACTGAGCGTCACGGGTTTGTTGAGTCTCAGAGCGAGTGTAAACGGACGTCCATTAATTGCGTGAAGAGAAAATGAAGAGAGAGTGGGGGAGAAGCTAAATTTTACCAAATCTTATTTGAAGGGAAGGGAACGAGGGTGTCAGTGAAAATCACATGCCGCGGTGGAGTAGCCGAGCGGTCTAAAGCGCCTCGCTGCGGGGCGCGCGGTTGCTCGCCGTGGAGGTTCGAGTCCTCCCTGGGGCATGGGTGTGTGTGTTGTCCTTAGGTTAGTTTACCTAGGTTTAAGTAGTTTGTAAGCTACGGACTGATGACCACGCAGTTTGGTCCGATAAATTTACAATCATTTGAACATTTTTGAAAATCACATCTCAACTTCATGATTCTGAGAATATACATTATTATAATCGATAAGATATTGATGCATATTATGTTATTGCGTTCAATATGAATTTATATCAAAACTTTTCAATGCCTTTGTTAAGCTGCATTACAGAGTCGAAACCAGGAGACACAGATTTCTCCTCAGGGGATATCCAAATTGTTGGTCTTCATAATTAAAAACTGAACCCGATGAAACTTTAAAAATTTTTAAAAAAATCTTAAAAGCACGAATCAGGATGATATCGTGGGTCTCTGATATAAGTTTAAAAAGATAGGAAGACCCCCTCGCTTCTTATGTCTGACATGTCTTGCCTGAGGACATATCTTTTAAGAAGCGAGGGAGTCTTCTCGCCTTTTTGCAACATATACCAGGGACCCGCTATATTAAACTGTTTTTACCTCTGGCAGAGGTTTTACGCGACTAGTGGTACATACAAGTCTTGAAACTCTGGTCGTGACAACATTTTGAGAAATAATTTTTTCTAATTTCTACAGCCATAGTACATAATCAAAACCAAGTCGGTCAGCAAGAAGTTAACTGTATGACAAAGAAAATATAATAATCTACAGCGTTTAAAATATTCTGTCCTTCTTTTCAAAAAGAAAACTATTTACATTGTCAGTAAGAAGCGTTTCGTGCAAGTACGTTTCGAGAAAGCAAAACTAGATAAGGTCGTTTACAGAATCAGCTGTAATTACTAGGTGAAAAGGGTATGCATGCATGCAAACTGCGGTGAGTGAGCCGCGGTGGAGTGGCCGAACGGTCTGATGCGTCTTGCTGGGAGCGCGCAGTTGCTCGTCGTCGGAGGTTCGACTCCTTCCTCGGGCATGTGTGTGTTTAGTGTCCTTAGATTTGTTTAACTTAGTTTATGTAGTTTGTAAGCCCGGGGACTAATAACCAAAGAAGTTAGGTCCAATGGATTTACAAACATTTGAACATTTGATTTTCGGTGACTAAAGCTATCAAAAAGGAAATTAATGCTTTAGCAATTACGAATATTATTATTCATCCGTTGTATCATTTGTCGGCGACATCTGAAAATTTGTGTGGGACCAGGACTTTCAACCGAATTTACCGGTTTTCGCTTTTTAAATATATGGGGTTTAACCACTGCGGTTATCAGTCCCTAGGCTTACAAACTTATCTAAGGACAACACAAAAACCAATACCCGAGGGAGGAATCAAACCTCCGACGAGGAACAACCGCGCGCACCGCAGCAAGGCACCTTAAACGCGAGTCTTTGTACTATCATAGAAAAATTGAGAATTTGTGTCTGTCTGTAGGCGAGTTGTAAAGATCGCCTTGTCTCCATAGGTGGCGTATTAGTTTTCGCTCAGTGATTCCCGCACACTTCAGTATGGTAAAATCTCCCGTTCCTTTTAACGCGCATTTTAAGGATTGATACTGGTCATCCAAATATACCGGGTGATCAAAAAGTTAGTATGAATTTTAAAACGTAATAAATCATGGAATAATGCAGATAGAGTGGTAAAAATTGACACACATGGTTGGAATGACATGGTGTGTTATTAGAACAAAAACAAAAACAAAAATGTATTGCTAGACGCGTGAAAGATCTCTTGCGCGCGTCGTTTGGTGATGATCGTGTGCTCAGTCGCCACTTTCGTCAGGTTTGTCCTCCCAGGTCCCCAGACCTCAGTCCGTGCGATTATTGGCTTTGTGGTTACCTGAAGTCGTAAGTGTATCGTGATCGACCGACATCTCTAGGGATGCTGAAAGACAACATCCGACGCCAATGCCTCACCATAACTCCGGACATGCTTTATAGTGCTGTTCACAACATTATTCCTCGACTACAGGTATTGTAGAGGAATGATGGTGAACGTTGTGAGCATTTCCTGTAAAGAACATCATCTTTACTTTGTCTTAATTTGTTATGCTAATTATTGCTTTTCTGAGCAGGTGAAACACCATTCATCTGTTGAACATGATTGACTTGTGTGTGTGGTTTTTTTTTTTTTTTCTTTTTTTTTTTTCATTGCTTGTGTGTGATCTACATTATTCCGTGATTTATTAAGTTTTCAAATTTAAACTGACTTTGTGATTACCCGGTATATCTGCTGCAATAACGAAAATATTTGCGACCCGCTGCTGTTATTTTCTACACAAGATCTCCGATATTAACTTGGACGGCAAGCTGATTGGACGTGGGTACATCCTGGAAGGACTGCAAAGAAGAACTGTCCCGGATCTGTTGTACGTGAGGCTTGCACGGCGGGAATCTAGAGATCTGTACGTCAGACAATCATGGCCACACCTTAGCTTAATTTATATTCACGGAATTTACATTAAATGCGAATGGCTAAAGCTGGAAATGTGTACCCAACCGGCATTCGAACCCGGGTCTCTGCTCGCTATGCAGTTGCGCTGACCCCTTTCCACTAGGGACATAGCGATCTTCACAACCCGCCTACAGAGAAATTCTGAATTTTTCCCTGCTAGTACTCAGACTCGCTGTTTTTTTTTTTTTTTTTCCAAGCCGGCCGCGGTGGCCGATGGGACTGAGGCGCTCCAGTCACGGTCTGCACGGCCACTACGGTCGGGGGTTCGAATCCCCCCTCGGGCATGGATATTTGTACCGTCCTAGTACGTAAGTAGTTCATAAGTAGTTTGTAAGTTTAGGGACTGATGACCCCGCAGTTAAGTCCCATAACCTTATTTGTGCGGACCTTAGTCTTAGCTAGTTCATAGGTAGTTTGTTAGCTTAGGGACTGATGACCCCGTAGTTAAGTCTCATAAGTTCTACAAACATTTGAACATTTGGTTTTTTCAAACTGATTCCCATAAGAGTAAGCGCCTAGGAGTGCCTCCACACTGAAGAAAACATCTTTGCCTGTCACAGGATTGTTATATAAGTTACTAGCTGATAACCCGGCGTTGCCCGGGTATTTATTTATTTCTGCCTTGAGTATTTCTCCATTCCCTCTCTCTCTGAACATCTCCTTTTTATAAAATCATATGTTTCGGATAATATATAAGAAATAACGCTGTCTTGCAAAATGAACAAAATTATACGTGAAGTATCCAAACAAAGAAAGATAGCAGTCAAAATACATATGGCATATAAAATTCTTACGATCTAATATTTATTTATATTTTATACAATTGTATAATTTTTGAAGTACATATTCATTTGTATAAGTGCTGTATGGCTGTAAAGTTGCGAATACAGTTAGTAGTAAAGACGAATTACATTAAAACTTGTTGCGTGATAGGTTGGTTTTCTATGAACGTTACTGTTTACATCATGAACTACGTGTCGTACTGTGATACACTTTCGAACGTACATTCAGCTATATGTGTGTATTCTGTCTGTAAAATTTCCTGCGGCTACAATATATAGTGTAGAAATTATAAATTGTAACGTCATACCGAATGCCGTAGTTTTAGTCCATGAAACGTAGTAAGCGAGACACATTTTTCCTTTCGTAATTTTGCTATGGTTATCAGCGAGAAAAAGTTCAATAAAGGTTTGAAATTATGTTCAAAGTTGGTTTCAAGTCGCTAAGTACTGTCATTCTCCTACAGTGTATGAATAACGTTTCGTCGAATTATGTGGCAGTTTCTTGCAACTATATTGCTTATGACGTTGCATCTCCTGAACCATGCGTCGTATGTGGTTCTTACATTGACAGAATTGTTACCTCACGTTAAGAAATATGTGCACAAAATTTGGTTGAAATCGGTCCAGTGGTTTAGGGGGAATTATGCGCAACACTATCGTTTGACGCAGCAGTTTTTCGCACATCTCATTGCTTATGACGTTACGTCTCGTGAACAATGTGTTGTACGTGATCGTAACACTTACGGCGACCGTCCATGTGGACTGGAGCTTACGTATGTAAAATTTCATAAACATTGGAAGAAAACTGTAGATTTGTGTACAATACGTGCATACAAACAAACATACGGCCACTCTGCTTTATATATAAAGACGGAAAAGACAAGACATTATATATATATATATATATAGCCTACCACTGCGGTGAATTTTATAGAAAAAATTAAGGCAAGTTTATAAGCCTACCACTGCGGTGAATTTTATTGAAAAAATTAATTACAAAAATTAAGGCAAGTTTGATTTTTGTAATTAATGTTTTCTATAAAATTCACCGCAGTGGTAGGCTTATGATCTCGGTACGTATCCAATAGCGCAATGCCTCTGAAAATGTTAGAAGCCAAAATGTTTCATGGACCATGACCATTTAACCCAGAAGGTTCATAAACAACAAAACCACAATCATAACTTCCTCTTAATTACGTTGTAGAAGCGCGGTGGAGTGGCTGCGCGGTCTAAGGCGCATTGCTGTGGAGCTCGCGGTTGCTGAAGTCCTTCCTCGGGTAGTGTTGTGTGTTGTCCTTAGGTTAGTTTATGTTTGTTTAAGTACTGTGTAAGCCTAGGGAATAATAACCAAAGAAGTTAAGTAACACTGATTTCCAAACATCTGAACAATTTTTTATGTTGTATAACATCCTTCGCGTTGTCCACTTCATTATGGGGCCAAATCAGAATTCAGTCGCTGACTTTCTGGCTCTTAAGAGAGTAAGTAGTAGTGCAGTAGATTGCTTACGAATATTTACCCCCATTTGATACGTTGATTAAACAAAGAAGTTTTTCTCACAATATTCCAGTTATTTGTCGATACCTACGTTATGAAAATTTTCAAATGTTTGTGAAACTATGGGACCAAACTGCTTGGGTCTTCGGTCCATAGACTTAAAAACTATTTAAACTAACTTACACTAAAGACAAGAGACACACAGGCCCAAGGGAAGACTCGAAACTCCGATTGGACCGGCCTTGCAATCCGTACCATGGCGCCTTAGATCGCACGGCCATTTTCGCCTGGCCTTACATCTTTCTATGACAAGATATTTACTTCTTCTTCCTCTTTCAGTGAATACAATGATTTAAAATAACAATTTATGCTTTTGTTACTAGCCTCCATTAATGTCACATTATTGGCAAAAATGTATCGTCTTTCTAAAAAGATTATGATTAACTGGAAGCAAAATGTCACTTAAATGGCAAGAACATGTCTTTCAAAATGTTCAGATCGTACGGCCTTTATTTCAGTGTGAAATTAGTAGTACACAGTGGTATTTAATGATTATCATCCATTATACTTGTATGTGTGATACACGTAGATAAAAATTCCACACAAATTATAACACAAATCACTTAAGAGTGAATGAGGCTCTCTGGTTACAAAGTATCGTTTTAATACAGAGCTAAAATGTAAGTTCTCAAATAACCTCGCTCTGTAGACGAACGGTCCAGGTGCAATCCAATGAGAAGTAAGTCTTTCGGTGTGATACCCATTCCTTCATAAAATATACACATGTATGGTACCGAATAAAACAAAATAGATTGTGTTCTTCTAGGAGGTGTGAAGAACATAGAGGGAGAGTAATTGCAGCAATTCTACACGGGAAACATATCGAATCACAGACGTTTTCACGGAAGTCGTAAATCTCGAGGCGCACGGAGAACTGTACAAGTTTTATTTCACGTATCGAAGCAACATTTTCTGCAAATGATGGTACTCTAAGGGGCAACGGGTGATTTTTATTACTAACGTCCTGAACTCTATTTCAAAGTTTCAAAATTCAAAGTTTGTGTAACTAAAGGAAGAAACTGCTAAGGTAATCGAGCCCTAGACTTACACACAATTACAGAGAAATTAGAAGTAGTTCTTTCTAATGGAAGCATATTCTTTTCACAACCGCTTTCATTAGCTCTTGGAGAGAGCATCATCAAGCACTATCAATATTGATAGGGAAACCTTTCTCAAATAATCTGAGAAAATACGAAACATGGCGCCATTCTTGGCGGTGTAAACTCGGCCCAGCAGCGCTCTCATACTAGGCTCCGTTATTATATGTAACAAGACACACCTTCACTTCTAAGAGAAAACATGATTTCATGCACAGAAACATGGAACACGACATAAGCTAGGTTACTGGGCCTTGTGTGAGATATTCAAATGTATAATTCACATAAACACAGAAAATTAAGGCAGGGTATGATTTTCTTGAGACACTTTCTCGGTGAGTGTACATTCGTAACACTACTATTTACTTTCCAGTTCCTTTCATACTAGGCTGAGCCATGCCTTTTTTCGGATTAGCTAGTGTCGTCTATGTTATGACGAGACGAGACGTGTTGCAATCACAAGTACACAGTTTCTGAAGATAATCCTGAAGGATCGAATCATGTTAATGTAAAAAAAAAAAAAAAAAAAAAAAAAAAAAAAAAAAAAAAAAAAAAAAAAAACATTGAATCTGTTTATTGATAATCAGATTATAAATCATTTCAAATACTAGTGCAGTCGCTGAATCTCGCAAGCCGATTATATCGACCACGGTAAAAATTCCTTCAGTAATTGCTGTGCACTTATTACTATACACCATGGACTGGAAATCATTTTACAGTAAAAATTCGTCAAGTAATTTTTCACAGGTAGCGGAAGGACAAATAAACTAGAGAGGCGGAGGAGGAGATGAAAGGAAACAAGGGGAGAGGAGATGACGGGCAGACAGGGGAGGGAAAGGAGGGAATAAGTAAGTACCTGGGCAACTCCGGGTTTTCAGCTAGTGTAATATAACTGATTTTTTCATATTTAATTATACATTCACGGATTGTCTGACATTAAATGCGAAGCGGTAATGTTGTAAACGCATACCCAGCCGGCATTCGAACTCGGGTCTCCTGCTTGCTAGGCAGTTGCGATCACCAATGGGGACACAGTAATCACCACACCCGCATGGAATACTGAAGCAAGCCTCCCGTCAGATACAAATTCTCAAAATTTCCCTGCCCGCTATATCTCAAACTCGTGGTTTTTTTCAAAATGATCCCCGTAAGAGTAAGGGCCTAAGACATGCCCGAAATGACTTCTAAAGTATGTTGATGACGGGCAGTGATGCTTTTCACAGTGTGGATGCACTCTTAGGCCCTTACGGTGCTCAGTTTGAAAAGCCCACGATTTTGAGTAATAGTGGGCGGGGAAAAGTTGAGAATTTGTATCTGACGGGAGGTGTGCTTTGTAGCCCGTGCGGTTGTGGTAATCGCTCTGTTCCCAGTAATGTACGTGTCAGCGCAACTGCCTGTCAGCTAGAAGATTCGAGTTCGAATCCCGGCTGCGTATACATTTGTCAACTTTACCCATTCGTGGTTAATATCATACATTCCGAGAATATGAAGAGATAATATATAATTTATATTAAGTATATATTTATTATTATTTTGTTTGCAGTATGTGAAAAATTGGGTCGTGAAAGATGCCAGTGCGACTTTATTTTTGACCTTTTGCAACAGTTTTGTAAGTAATTGTTTTACTTCCTGTATTATGCGAAATATTTGATATTGGCATCTTTATGTTTTACGTAACTTTGGAATTTTAATGTTAATTTTTTTTAATCCCTTTATAAAAAGGTGTTTTCCTGAGATATATTCAACCGTAAATAAAATATCAACATCAAATAATTCTTTGAACCTCCCTTAAAAGATTTACAGTAATGTGAATAGTTATATCGTTATTAGTGCCGCGGTAGAGTAGCCAAGCGCTCTAAAGGGTCTCGCTGCGGAGCGCGCGGTTTCTCGCCGTGGATGTTCGAGTCCTCCCTGGGGCATAGGTGTGTGTGTGTTTGTCCGTAGGTTAGTTTACCTAGGTTTAAATAGTTTTTAAGCTACGGACTGATGACCACGCAGTTTGGTCCGATAGATTTACAAACATTTGAACTTTTTTTTTCGTTATTTGTGGGTACTAACTTTCAAAGTCAAAATACCGAGAAAAAGATATTAACAATAGTTGATGGATATTTAATTCTGAAGAACTTCTACTTGAAAATTTTTCTGATCCGACGCGTAATAGCCGAGATAGGGCATAGTACTGCCTATAGCGGCATCCGGTTTGGCGTGAGAGGGGGGTTCTGGCTGCTGGCGATTCCGAACACGTTTGTAAAATTTGTTGCCGATAGACTGGACATCATGATGTAAAAATTGTGAACACGCTACGCACAGACACACAGACTATGCCAGCGAGATACGGAAAATACGATTGTAGAAAAAGTTCTCCTCTACAAGTTCGTTTATTCAAGTTTCGTCTCAGATGAACGAATAAGAAGTTATTTGCAACTAAATTTCGTGCCGTTGAAAGACCATCGCAAGTGGCCCCCTTTTAGTGTTACTAACCTAAAGCTGGCCAAAATTATGTGCCCCTTAACGTTCCATCTTTTGTCGTTACATGGAACCTTTCGCGAAATAAAAGGACCGTGTATGGACCTGATACAAGGGACGATCAAAAAGTTGCCGTTTGGAGGCATTACTGTATATAAGAACAGACATGTAGGAAAGGTATAGTCTGATTTTTGTGTCTTTCCAACGTGCGTGCAGGTAATTCAGAAACATGGTGTTGTTGTTATTAGCAAATGCGTCCAATTAATAGGACTAAGATCCAGCTTTTTTTCCCTGTCCGACCAAGTTCACACATCGGTAGGTGTCAATTGGAGATTGTTTAATGTGTCGATCTTGGGAGGTCAGCGTCATCCATTACGGATGACAACACTCGAACGCCGACCCGACGCTCTTCACCATTCAACATACGATTATGACGCGCAGCGTGACACATCACGGTCGGAAATGGTTTTCATTCCAGTCTGCGTTTTAGTTTAGCCTTCACCTTTCAACGATGTGCGGAGTCGTCAGAAATAAGTGTTTCGGATTCCTTTTTAAACTGTAGGGATCCCTTTCCCCGGTTGGATAACTGGGGTAGATTAGCGACACGCAAGTCACCTAAGCGTCCACCGGTTCAAAGACTTGCACGAGGCCACTAAGCCATGGGAAATTATTATGTTGGTGTTTTACTTGACTGGTAACTACAATGAGGTGCATCAGAGGGATAGTTGTCTCAATATTGTCTCGAAGATATTGCGTGGTTGATGGCCTTGAAATTCTTTAATCGTCTCTTATACGACAGAAATTCTTCAATTAGCATAAGTTTTGGCCTTTGTGTGATGTACGAAGTATTTTGCAGATGCCTTTCGAAATTATGCGGTTCAAGCATTTTTTGTGTGTGTGACCACTAACGGAACTTTTTCCTCAGAAGGAGCGCACCACAAGAGATTCTTGTCAGATAACGTTCTGGAACCAACACCAGGAACTAATGTTTTATGTTGCAGTACGGCAACTTTCTAACAAGCTTAAATTAATTTGACAGTTCGATTTCCTACATTAATGTGTTTAATATCTATGCAGAAATTGCTCATTCGATCGCTTTTATAGTGGTCATACTAAACATACGAAGTACTTAAAACATGCAAAGCCTACTACATTATGGCTTGATTAGAGTGGAACATGTAATGCTTATTAACTGCAGCGCGTAATTTACTCGGCGACTGCAGAACGAATGGAAGCTAAGCGGGAGTTGTATTGCGGAGTGTAAAATAGCCTTGTGTTTATTACTAAAGCTTCTAGTACCGCGCGGAGTGGTTCCGTGGAACTATGGACTGGGCCGCAGTTCCCGTCGGAAGTTCGAGTCCTCCTAAGGGCATGGGTGTATGTGTGTGTTGTCTTTAGTGTAAGTTAAGGAGTTTTAGTTATTAAACAGTGCTATTAGGACGCTGTAGGAATATAAAGGTCACAGGTGTTGACGCGTTTCGAAATAATCATCAAAATCAAAGGTTGGGGTAAAGTTTCTTACTAATCGTATATCGTTATGACCCTGCTAATAGCACTTTCTAATAACTAAAACTCAAAATTTGTCTCATACCTCATGAGGGACTTCGTGTCACATTTGAAAGTTTAAGTTGTTTGTAAATCTAGTGACTGATTATCATAGCAGTTTGGTCTAATAGGTTTACGATAAAAAATAATCTGGAACTTCCTCGTCATCTAATAATGCCAAACTAACACAGTTCAAAGTTTTCATACTTGTAAAAATTTCATTCTGACATCAACCATATTTCACACAAAGATAACGACGTTAGATTTTATTATAGTAATACATTCGTAATCCATGAATAGAAACGTAAATGTATATCCTAAAGTATAAACGAATCACTTTTGAATTCCAAGAAATTTTGACATAAAACTTTTCCAATGCAATATCAGGGGCATCAATCCAAGAGACGTGCCACCTACTCACGGAGATGACGTATAACGAACAACTAGTACTTTATGTAAATTAAATGTTAATCTGACGCCACCATTACGCATTGCGCAAGTACCAGGTAATCAAAAAGTCAGTATAAATTTGAAAACTTAATAATTCACGGAATAATGTAGATGGAGAGATGAAAATTGACTCACATGCTTAGAATGACATAGAGCTTTATTAGAAAAAAAAGGATAAAAAAATGTCCGACAGTACCGCTGGACAGCAAAACTTCAGTGACTGCTACCGTGACGGGTGAGAGGTTCGCCGATATGTTACAGAATCGCATCATCCCCAGCCTGGCTGATAAACACCTGCTGGAACTACGATTTTTATGAAGGATGGCGCGTCGTTTGGTGATGATCGTGTGCTCAGCCGCCACTTTCGCCATGCTTGGCCTCCCAGGTCCCCAGACCGCAGTCCGTGCGATTATTGGCTTTGGGGTTACCTGAAGTCGCAAGTTTATCGCGATCGACCGACATCCCTAGGGATGCTGAAAGACAACATCCGACGCCATTGCCTCACCATAATTCCGGACATGCTTTACAGTGCTGTTCACAACATTATTTCTAGACAACAGCTATTGTTGATGAATGATGGTGAACATATTGAGCAGTTCCTGTAAAGAACATTGTCTTAGTTTTTTATGGTAATTATTGCCTTTCTGATCAGATGAAGGGCCAGCTTTCAGACATTTTTTGAACGTTTATTTCCTTCGTTTTTTTTCTGATAAAACCCCATGACATTCAAAGCATGTGTGTCAATTTTTACCTCTCTTTCTACATTATTCCGTGATTTATTAAGTTTTCAAATTTATACTGACTTTTTGATCATCCGGTATACAAGCACCGTCAATAACACAGACACACACACAGAGACAAACACACAAAATTATGAACTGCGGCGAGTGTTCTTTCTTTCATCTCAACCGCTGGTAGGCATTGTAAACATAAAACATTGATACATGATCATTAAAATTAGTGCCAGGGCCGGGAATCCAACCCGAGACCACCTGCATTTACGCTAAACCCCTGCGCCATTCCAGTCACACCTGCTTAATACACTCACGCGAACTACCCAAGCACGATCCCACCAGTACAAAACTTTCATATGTCTTCCAACCGCCGTACTTTACGGCTCACTGATGCCCCTGAATAGTTAATTGTATCTCCAACTCCAAAAGCAATGAAATGGATGGACAGTGTCTTGAAAGGGAGATATAAGATGAATATTAACCCTTTCACTCAGGCGCCGTGATTGTTGCGCCGTGCCCTCTGGACGAGCGCCAGTCGCGCCCGGCCATGCCCGCTGTACGGCGCATTTTCCGCACTCCCGACGGCGCTACTCTGTCCTGCTTTCTCACTTTCTGTGTTATCGCAATTATTGGACTTTATACTATATATTTATTAGGGAAAATTCATTTGGGATAGAAACAGTTTTCTTCCTTCTTTCAGATAACTCGCGTAATTTTTTTGTAAATTCTAAAAGATCCAAGTTTTGGATTCAGCTCTGGTGGGATGTGGACGTTATTATTATAAACACATATTTCGCTTGTTAAATAATATTTATTTACAATTCCTTTACGCTACATTTCAGTAGCATTACATTACGATGTATGACGCGAGGCGGAACTGCTACAGCAGTCCACCGGCTGGGCGGCACAGGCAGCACTCGACTGCTGCAGCAGTCCACCGCCTGTGGAGCACATTCGCTCCCGACTTCTGCAGAAGTTCACCGTAGCGAAAGGATTAACAAGAGTAAAACAAAGGTAATGAAATGTAGTGCCAGGAAATCAGGCGATGCTAAAGAAATTAGATTAGGTAAAGAGACAATATAAGTAGGAGATGAGTTTTGTTATTTGGATAGCAAGATAACTTCTGATGGCCTAAGTAAAGAAGATGTAAAATACAGAATTGCTATGGGAATAAAAGCGTGTAAGTCGTTGCTGAAAGCATTTGTCTGAAGTGTAGCATTGTATGGGAGGGAAACGTGGACGATAAGGAGTTCAGATAAAAGGATGATAGAAGCTTTTGAAATGTGGACTAATGATGAAAATTAGATGGGTAGATCACGTGACTAATGTGGAGGTACTTAAGCGAATTTGGGAGAAAAGGAGTTTCTGGCATATCCTGACTAAGAGAAGGGATAGATTTCTTGGACACATTCTGAGACATCAAGGAATTGTCAATTTAGTATTAGAAGGAAATGTGTTGCCGAACGTATTCTCAGATGAAAAGACTTGCACAGGACAGGGGAGCTGCATCAAACCAGTCTGCGGGCTGAAGACCACAACAACAACTAGCCAGACCATCGCAAAAAATTTCCAAACTGCCACAGGATCTACTACAGGGACTATGAAAGTTAGGCGGGAGGTGCGAGAACTTGGATTTCATGGTCGAGCGGCTGCCCATAAGCCACACATCACGCAGGTCAATGCCAACCGACGCCTCGTTTGGTGTAACATTGGAAAATTGAACAGTAGGATAACGTTGTGTGGAATGACGAGTCACGGTACATAATGTGACGATCCGATGGCAGAATGCAGTATGCAGAATGGCTATGGAAAGAAAGGCGTTTCTGAAGAAGCGAAATTTGTGGACATCCAAAATTAGTTTGTGTTAGGTAGTCATTCCTGAAAGCATTTGTTGGGAGTGTAGCATTGTATGGAAGTGAAATGTGGACGATAAGAATTTCAGAAAAAAAGATGATATAATCTTTCGAAATGTGGTGCTACAGACGAAGAAGGTTAGATTTGTAGATAACATAACTAATCGATAGGAGCTGTGCTCAACAGAATTAAGGAGGAATTTATGGCATATCCTGACTAAGAGGAGGGGTAGGTTAATGGGACACATTCTGAGACATCAAGGAATCGTCAACTTGGCATTATAAGCATGTGTGCGGGGTAAAAATCGTGGAGGGAGACCGAGGGACGAATACAGTAAGTAGCTTCAATAAGATGTAGGTCGCTGTACCTTTTCTCAGATGAAGAGGCTTGCACATGACAGGGTAGCGTGGAGAGCTGCCTGCATCAAACCAGGCTGCGGAATAAAGACCACAACAACAGAAACATCTCCAGCTCGAGGATTTCTTCCTATTTAAGCGTTTAAGTACGAGGATAGCGCTTGTGATCCTTCCTCAGTGACAAATATGTGCTAACGCCCAATGTCGATGCGGTGCTGCGTACGTTTTGCACACATAAAAGTTTTCCTTTATGTTATGGTTCTCTAATTTCTCTTTGAAAAGTTCATCTTGTGTTCAGCTTTGTGAAAACTATATCGGAACATAAGAATTCCAATAAAGAATTCTACTTCATCACATGTAATACCCTGCCAACTGCGAACCCTGGAACGCGGTGCTAAATTTGATGAGAAGCTATGAACTGCTGTGCGTGTAAGTTAGCCTGTTAAGCTATTGATTTGCTCAAAGCATCATCCACAATAGGCTCAAAACAGCTCAAACGTCATATTGTTGCAGAGGCATAACTATATAAGTACTACCACTGAAGAAATGTTGATAGGACGCACAAATGAACTAAGTACCGTCTATTGCAGTACGGTCTCATAGTCAATGTTTATGAATCTAAGTCACTTTCACCAGTCTCAACATCAGTCTCTTGAACACTTTCAGAACTGTCATTGAAAGTATCGTCACTTTCTAAATGAAGCTGCTCTATCTCCCAATCTGATAAACCTTGTTATTTTCGCCATTAAAAAAGATAATTCAATAACGCTGCTGCTTCACTGGACGCAAGTTGTCTATGTGTAACCTAGAGCAGACTGATATAATCAGTCCAAAACGCGCTGTGTTGCCTAAAGAGAGTGGCACGTAGGGGACGAAACCCATCTAACACTACAGTTGTCATGTCGGGGCGATATCTCGTCATTCTCACAATATGCTAGCCACAGAACGCGGCGAACGGATACATCCGTCATTCGCAGTGGAAGGGTTAAGTGTAGATGCACACGAGCACCTGGCCTGGCGGAAATACAGGGTGAGCTGCGAGCAATCGAGTGCAATGGTTGGAAGACGTATGAAAGTTTGGGTCGTTGGGGATACGTGCTTTTTAGGTGTGTTAAGCATGTGTGGTTGGGTCGGCGCAGCGGTTCTGCACAGTAGTCTACTTAAGATCGAGGTTCCAGGTTCGAATGCCAGTTTCGGCAAAAGCGCAAGTGCGCCCGAAAATGATACGCTAAAATGTACTACTACAGCAAACCGTACATATTTCACTAAAATTGAAATATGCATTTTCTCTTCGAATGCGAGTCGAAAAACGCACTTAAAATCGGAAGATAATTTTGTAATGCTCTCCTCGCGATAAAAAGAAACCGTAGTGTCGAGTGCTATATTTCTGATAGCTTCATCTCGTTGTTGTAGAGAACTATGGGTTCGTATTTCAACATAATCCGTTCCTTTGAAAGTAGGCATAAAATACTATGCAAGCAACATGCTGATTTCACAGATGATCTGCTGAAGACACACTTTTCCAGTAGATATTTCCAGGGTAAAATTAAAGAGTTAGGTGAATCTACTTCAAATTTCAATTTAATAAGGGACTGACTCATTGGACTGTTTCACTAGTAGCAGTCAGACGCCCCATTAAGTTTCTAGAATGTTTCGCGTCAAAAGGCGCCTGGGAAAAGGTAAAATTCGCTATTAAGAGGTAGAAATAAAGTATGAAAATTTTAGAACAACTTCTAGCAACAGAATAGTGTGCGGTAAAGCACTGACCAAGGCCATAGTCTAAAGATAAAACACACGACTTACAAGCGAGACATCTGGCTACCGAAACCCCCCTTTAAAAATATTTGCTGGTACGGAAGCTAAGTGCTTGTGGTCAGAGGGCTGGCCGACTTTTGTAAAGCAACAGGTGGTGGTGCAAAAAAAGTAAATAAATAAAGAAGGTTAAACGGACAAATTTAATTTGGATATGAATAAGAACAGTGTCTTTTCTTCTTAGGTATTATGTAAAAGGAATATTACAACAATATGACGACACAGTGAAGCACAATGGTTAAATTTCTCATGAGCCTTCTCGGAGAACGAGTAAGAGTTGAGAAGTGTTATGGCTGTTGAAGGGTTGTCTGAATTTCTGCCCTGTATGCTTGCGTTCAGACTGCTGTTCCACATTCCTATAACGCATGCAGTTTAATAACACAATATTTATACGTCAACAATCATGAGTACTGATCCCGACTACCGCATTTCTGTTTTAATCTACATACCCATTAATGGTAATGTACAGAACAACTGACTACTATGCCAAGTAACAATACGCAGAACAAATTTAATATTAAAATGGAATGTCTAAATCTGGTCAGGAATTTGGAAAAGCATGTATACGAAATTAATTAATTAATTAATTGTTTAGAGGCTCTCACATGTACATACTTTTTAAGTCCACATCGAGATTCTATGGTAGGTGAGGCAAAAGAAAGCATTTTGTGTTTTTTGAAATTCTACTTTCATGTAAATCGTAGATTTAAATTAAATTTCTAGGAGAAGAGTAAAATCCGCTCAACATATAATGAACGAAACTCTGTCAAGACTAACAAATCTATGCTACAGCTCAAAATTCTACATATTATGTGTATGTGAGTAATAAGAGGGGGCATTGATAAAGGTGTTCTCAACGAGTAAATTGCAAAGCCGTTATGACACAGGTGTATTCAGGGTGTTTACCTCCGGGGACAACGGTGACATCGAATAAAACCGGGAATTTTTTCATCTGGGAGAAATTTGGGAAACGTTCGGGATGTTTTTAAACTCCAGGAATTTTTCGTTGTTTTAGCTGTTCGCTACGTTTCTTAAAGTTTGGCTCTTTCTTTATCCCGCCTCTGCAGAATAACACTGCAGCAATAAAACAAAGAAACAAAGATAATAACACCAAAATTAAACTTCAGTTGCGAAGAAAATACGCCAACAAAGTGGACACACAAGCATTTTCAAATGTTGAAACGTCTTTAAATCATCGGACCAAACTGCTTGGTCATCAAAAAAATGTTCAAATGTTTGTACAGCTTATGGGACTTAACTACGGGGTCATCAGTCCCTAGCTTGGTCATCAGTCCGTAGCTTACAAACTACTTAAACTAAACTAACCTAAGGAAAACATACACACTCATGCCCCAGGGAGGACTCCAATCTCCACGGCGAGCAACCGCGCGCTCCACAGCGAGACGCTTTAGACCGCTCGGCTACTACACCGCGGAACAAGCATCTTCAGATGGCGGAATGTGTTAAGGGCTTTAGGACGAAGACAATACAATACTTCGGAACAACTGTTTTCCGATAAAATTTCCAATAGGTCGCGGGAGAAAACTGCGAATAGAGAAAATCAAATTCAAACATTTGTAAATTTATTGGACGTAACTACTCTTGTTATCAGAACCTATTTGAACTAACTTAAACCCAATGACACACAACATACACACACACACGCGCGCGCGCGCGCGCGCGCGTGCGCGCGCGCGCCAGGGACGACTCGAACCTCCTACGGGGAGCAGCAGCACGCTCCGCAGTAAGGAATAATAGAGCGCACGGCTATTGCACCGCGGCAGTCGTTTGAGAAGCGTAACTTTCAACGTAAATGTCCTTTTAAGCAAGATGAATTGCGTAACCAGAAAGTGAGATGAATTTCTTAATTAATGACGCGTTTAGTTCTTATTCAAAACTTAAAACTTTGGGGACTAGCCGCTTAGAAAAATTTCGGGCACAGAAGGCCAGTCATTTGTACCACTATTAAAAGTTTTAACGGCACGTTTATGTTTTGCATATCTTAAAGGGTAGCAGGCGCTAAATATTACAAAGCTTCAAGGTTAGTTCATCAAATTTAATTTAGTTCTGTCATAGATTATTAGGGATCGGTCGTACTTTCGGTATCTTGCTAGGTTCGTGCCCGAATATATAGACTACAATCCTGAGTCATGTGAAGAAAACGGCGAAATGTTTTTGACAAAGAAGAGTGTAAATACTGACAGCACAATTAGCGTTATGCTGGGTTCCAGCCTAACATCATTGTCGAAAAACGTATCGTAATCGTGAAAACAACAAAGTATTTAACAAAATGAAATAAATTATAAGCGACCTTCTCATAAAGCATATCATCCGTGTCATCACGAAGAAAATGAAATATCTAAGCCAACTGTGTTTAAAAAACAGAAGTAGTGAAAATCAGTATTGTCACACCTGATGCATATTTGGCCGTTCTGGCTTCCAGTCAATTGTTGCGTATTACCAACGTCAACAAGTCACGGAGAAAAAAGCCGTAGGGACATTTTAATCAAAGGGAGTTCTGCCCGTCGTATAAAACGTTTATCTTTTGAGGAACTGATCCAGAGGAGCGTATATTGAGAAAACTGAGTTTTCTCCCTGAAAAAGTGTACTTTTAACAGGGAAATCTTGGAAAAATTGTGAAAATTTGTTTCTTGTCCGCGTATGGAAATTGTAGACACGTCCATGTAGCACGGCGTGGGTCATCGTTTGCACAGTCTGATCACGCACAGAAACTCATCCCGCCATTAGTTACACGTTACGCTGCGTAACGTCCACACTTCTCCCTAATATTAGGCTATTTTTTGCATTGAAAGCGTGCAACTGTTTTACATTCAAGCTGTAGCGCTATGACTATAACCTCGGTTGAAATTTTTACAACGCTCAAACATTTCTAAAGTCCACTTTTTTTTTTTTTTTTTTTTTTTTTTTTTTTTTTTTTTTTTTTTGTAATAAGTGACAATTGCTTCATATATGCAGGAAAAGAGGTCACTCACTGCAATCATATTTCTGCAGATGGAGACCGGTATTACTTAGTACACTATACACGAAATTAATTACAGTGTGGTAGCTCTGTAATAAAACTATTATTGTCTGTGGTTGAAATTCCACCAGTTGTGTTTATAAAATAACTTCTACTTCCTGTAACGAACGTTAACGGCTGCGTGCACTACTGATTGTTGTTTTGAGCGCTTCTCTTTGGCCTCCTTGAATGATTAATGTTAAAAATCGTATTTACGTATATGCACTACTCATATCATTTGGGGACCAGGTGAGATATCATACACACTATACATATGGTGTCGTAGTTTAACCATATTTGGATTAAAATTGTAATTTGTATTTGATACAGTACGAGATTTTGCTGTCCCGAATCTTTATTTGATGTTTACATGACGTTTACATAAACCGAGATACGACTGGGTACCATAATAGTGAGAAAGTCATTCTCGTTCCCTTCTACATGGTGTCTGATCACCTCGAACGGCCAGTACAGTTGCATATCTGCATGGGGTGGACAGTATGAGCTTATCAAGCAGCTCTCGAGAGATGTTCGACCATTATTACATTAGAGCAATATACAGCTTTCAAACCGTTGTGGGAAGTGCTGGCTTGGCTGCATCACGTCTGCCAAGTGCATCCCAGACATGCTCAATCCGGTTAAGCCCGGTGAACAAGCTCGCCACTCAGTTCGTTCAGTTCCCTCAGATTCAACCATGTTTTGGAACGACCATTGTCGTCCACCAGAAGGAACCAATCTGCTATGGCATCAGCGAAGGGCGCAGCAAAAGTTCGAAGTATGAAGGATCTCGTCTATATACCTCTTATCGGTCAAAGCGCCATTCTGAACGACACAGAGGTCCGTACGTCCGCCAATACTGACTCCTGCTCACACGATTCGAACGTCACCATGACATCACCACACCATGGTGTGGGCGAATGGTGTGGGCAGTAGTCTGTATTGGCGGACGTACGGACCTCTATGTCGTTCAGAACGTCTCTTTGACTGATAAGAGGTATGTTTCTCACACATAAGCAGGATTGTTCAGAGCTCCATGTTCTGTCCAGGTGAGGGAACGACGATTGTCTGACTGAATACAATATCTTGACTCAACTGTGAACGACTCGGCGCCATTCGTTACGACTCCAATCCTGCTGAGCCGGCCGCGGTGGCCGAGGGGACTAAGGCGCTCCAGTCACGGTCTGCACGGCCACTACGGTCGGGGGTTCGAATCCCCCCTCTGTCATGGATATTTGTGCCGTCCTAGTTCGTAAGTAGTTCATAAGTAGTTTGTAAGTTTAGGGACTGATGACCCCGTAGTCAAGTCCCATAGACTATACAAACATTTGAACATTTGAATCCTGCTGTCTTCCGTCCAGTTTCTGCTGACTATACGTGCCCACGTTTTATTGGGACAAAAACCGTAGGTCTCCGTGTATAGAGACCACATTCCCCAAGTAGATTCCGGACTGTTTATATTAATATTGCGCGTCCTGTTGCTTTCTGGAGGGTGCGTTGCAGCTAACTTGCATTCAGCCTCCTGTCTCCTTGTGCCGTTAACCAGAGATAACGGTCATCTCTCGCAAATGTTACCAGTGGACGACCTTGGCTTTGTGTTCTTTTGTTGTGTTGTCTGTAATGGCGTCCAGGCCCAGGAAATTACATTTGGCACACCACCAATAGCTGCAGCCACCTCCTTCTGTCCCGCTTCCAACATTCCCATGGCTCTCCATGCCGCAGAATCGGCTATGTCACGTTCTTGTTGCATTGGACTACCTGCTCACTACGTTATCTGAACACAACTGCTTGCGTAATTTGTTTGGTAGAGTAAACACATCCTCCCATGCAACAAATTTCTGTTACTACCACAATCTCGACTGCAGTATTGTTGTCTCCACTCAGTAGAATCGACAGAAAGACATCGAACCACAGCCGATGACAGTACTTCAGAACCTGACCCCACAATGTTTTTGAGCAGTGTCACTTAGCAACTTGGTATTGACACGAATGATTCGCAAGTTCTCGCATTTAACTCGTCTTCCTGTCAAACGAATTTTGAAAAAAGTATAATTAATTTTGTTTCGAAAGAGAATATTCTAAAAACTTTCACTGTTTTGCGTCTTAAACATAGCAAAAATTCGGGGATTATTTTCATCTGTTTTGGGAAACATTTTAATTTTTCTTTACGTTCAAGTGGTTTTTATTTTGGTTACAGTTGTGATAGATTGTTTAGCACGTTATATAATGTAGGTTGCATTCTAAACACTTTTCCTTCGTTCTATTTTCATTCATATGGCTGCAATTATGGTGGCAAAAATTAAAAGTTCCTGAGTAAATAGTGACGTCTTTCTGCAGAAAATAAAAACCCAGTGAAGCGGGTTATTATCAACTAGTCGTTTATAAAGATAAGGAATAGTAGGCGTTCTTATAAACACTTCTCTGCGGAACGTTAGATATCATAAATGACTTTTTTCGCTGGCGTCCCATCAATTACTACGTACTGTGTTGTTCCTGGGGGAAATAATGAAATTAGTCGTTCGTCTGAGCTGATAATCCAGAAGCTAGCACTTTGATTAAAAACTGTGAGGTGAAGTGTCAAAAACCCGCCGGGAATGCAAGAACGGTATCGAATTCAGATCACTTGTTGATAGCACCGAATACTCAACATGAGTAAAGAGCTAACTCTGAGTCAGAAGAAACTTTCTGAATCCGTGATCACTATGGGTCAATTGATCCTTCTCTTCGAGGTGGTTCATAATGTTCGAAAAAAGCAAATATGTAAAGTTTGAACGACGATCCGTAGCTGAGACCTAGTCAAATTACGCGAATCCATTAATTGATTAAGAAAAATGCGTCAACTGGCCTGAAATTAATGCTCAGCTAATGACACGTGCGTCGGTAGGATTTTATTCGGATTTTACGTACAAGAAACTTTTTTCTTTGAAAGTTTTGCTGCGCGTTTCTTCTATCCTCTAAATTTGCACGAAGGTAGATAAATGGATAGTCAGAACGATTCTTTTTTCTCGAATAATTATCCGTTGCCTTGTTGCTATTGTTTAAAGTCAACCTAAATTTAGCCTGTGCTAGTCTCGTTGGTCTTAAAAGTTGACAGTGTAATGTCAGTGAATTATTGTTTGATTGTTAACCCTTGCAGAAAGCTAGTAAACTACAATAAAATAATAGTAAAACGGAAGTATTTTTTTATTTTTCTTCATGAAGTTTTGAAGATCTTATTCATATCCATTATGTACTATGGCAGTTAATGAACTAGTGAAATAAAAGTTGGGTACTGGAATGATGAATGCTTCTATAATAGGACAGAAAAATTCGAATATGTTCTGGCGATAGTCATAGATTTAAAAGAGTAGAACCATCTTCAGCTTCAAACCCATTTAAATAAAAATATATATTGACATATTCTCGCTTTGTTAGGAGACAACGCTAATTGCTATTCTTATCATCTGTAAAATGAAGTACTCATGATGCATTCTAAATTTCAATGACACGATCAAATAGCACGACTTGAGATACGTCATGTTAGGCGGCATCATGTCATATGTCATTATACAGGATGCCCTACTTAAATATTTCACTCCTAGTGACTCTGGAACAAAAATGCATATTCAAACCGATTTTTCACGGCCATTAACGTACGGCAGAGGCTTATGAAACTAAGTACTACGAGACAGTAATGTATTTGTCAACACAAACTTACGTTTTTTTATTGGATACCCTATATTTTTGTACAGTCATGAAAAATGACGAAGCGAATTTGACACTCGAAGTAAACGCAAGGCCCAGTCAGTTCAAGTGCGAACCTCACACTGCTCATGATCCTGCTTAATACGCTATGCGATCAAAAGTATCCGGAAACCCTCAAAAACATACGTTCTTCATGTTAGGTGCATTGTTCTAGTACCTAATGCCAGGCACTTGATTTCAGCGACGTCAGTAGTCATTAGACATCACTGTGAGAGAGCAGAACGGGGCGCTCCGTGGAAATCACGAACTTAGAACATGGTCACGTGTTACGGTGTCACTTGTGCCAGATGTCTGTATGCGAGATTTCCACACTCCTTAACTTCCCTAGGTCCACTCTGATTTGCTACTAAAGTGCAAACGTGAAGGTACACGTACAGCACGAAAGCATACTGGCCGACCTCGTCTGTTGACTGACAGAGATCGTCGTGTAGTGTAATAGGTAGGTATCCAGCCAGACAATCGCAAAAAAATTCCAAACTGCAACAGGATCTACTACAAGTACTATGAAAGTTTGGCGGGAGGTGAGGAAACTTGGATTTCACGGTCGAGCGGCTGCCAGTAAGCTACACATCACGCAGGTCAGTGCCAAACTACTCCTCGTTTGGTGTAAGGAGCGTAAACATTGGACAACTGAACAGGAGAAAAACGTTGTGTGGAGTGACGAGTCGCGGTACACAATGTGGCGATCCGATGGCAGGGTGTAGGCACGGCGAATACCCAGTGAACGTCATCTGCCAGCGTGTTTAGTGCCAGCAGTAAAATTCGGAGGCGGTGGTGTTATGGTGTGGTCGTGTTTTTCATGGTGGGGCTTGCACCCCTTGTTGGTTTACGTCGCACTATCACAGCACAGACCTATACTGATGTTTTAAGCGCTTCTTGGTTCCCACTTTGAAGAACAGTTCGGGGATGGCGATTGCATCTTTTAACACGATCGAGATCTGTTGATAATATGTCGTGTGGCGGAGTGGTAACACGACAATAATAAACCTGTAATGGATTGGCCTGCACAGAGTCCTGACCTGAATTCTTTGGGATGGTTTGGAACGCCGACTTCTTGCCAGGCTTCATAGGTCTATATCGACACCTGTCCTCGGTGCAGCACTGCGTGAAGAATGGGCTGGAAATTCCCAAGAAACCTTCCAGCACCTGATTGAACGTACGCCTGCGAGAGTGGAAGCTGTCATCGAGGATGAGGGTGGACCAACACCATACTGAATTTCAGCATAGAACTTGTACGTCATTTTCAGCCAGGTGTACAGATGCTTTTTCACTTAGTGCATATTTGAAGCGTCAACTTCGCTTTGCAATATCTCGAAATGTAATTGTCGTAATGAATTATACTAACGCCATTCTTTATTTAAAATTTTTCATGTTGCTAATTGCATAAACGTAATGTGGGGTTTCCATTATAAACATAAGTTTGTATTGAAAATAATACTTTTTTAATGAAAAAAAAACACATTATTTTCCACGAATTTATTTTTAATAGAAATAAACAATCCTTGAGACGGATTTTCGTCTCCAATATGTCAAAGACAATAATGACAAATCTGAAGCATAGAATTAAAATTTGTGATGCGGCCGGGAATCTAATCCGGACCTCCATGCTTACTAGGCAGACGTCTTACCGTTAGACCACCACACCACTAACGCCGCGGTGGAGTAGCCGAGCGGTCTAAAGCGTCTTGCTGCGGAGCGCGCGGTTGGTCGCCGTGGAGGTTCGAGTCCTCCCTGGGGCATGGGTGTGTGTGTTTGTCCTTAGGTTAGTTTACCTAGGTTTAAGTAGTTTGTAGGCTACGGACTGATGACCACGCAGTTTGGTCCGATAGATTTACAGGCATTTGAATTTCAACACCACTAACGATTAAGGCGCCTCGGAATAGTTTAAGTACGATTTCCCTCCACGTCACAAACTTTAATTCAACTTAGACTATTCCAAGGCGCGTTAATCGTTAGTGGTGTGGTGGTATAACGGTAAGACGTCTGCTTAGTAAGCATGGAGGTCCGGCTTCCATTCCCGGTCGCATCACATATTTTAATTTTATGCTTCAGATTTATCATTATTGTCTTTCAGCTTATTTTTGTTTACTTAACAGGTTTTCGGGTTATGAGGCCATCTTCAAGTATTGATTGCTGTGCTCTTTGACACAGCATTCAATACTCTGAAGATGGCCTCATAAACCGAAAACCGGTTAAGTAAACAAAAATAAACTGGTAGAACACAAACATAATTGTGTTTTTTCATTTATATAATTATGTTCTACCAAGAAGCGACGAAAGAATCAGTCAATACTTGTTTACGTTGTCTCGGAGAATTTCATAAGGCCTTGCCGTACGATTATGCCCGTGACAAACTGTTTTCAGTATCTGTTGTTGTTCCAGAGATATTCCGTTAGAAAAGTTGAAGTGCGACACCTTGTGCTTGACATAACAGCATGAATCGTGTTACTTTATATTCGAGCAAATATGTCAAGATTTGTCTATTTAAATCTTTTTCATGCCGCCAGATAAATCGAAAATATGGTTCTCCTCTTTTACGTGTTCGACTCTGGCCACAACATATTTGCGTTTTGCTGTGCTGTGATGGGAACATTTTTCATCCTGGTCAGTATATTGTCTACACACGCTGACGATAATGATCTATACTTGTAGGCTAGAAATAGAACCCGGGAGTTCATTTCTTGCCGATAATACAGTTTCAATTGACCTGTTCGACGCACTACCCGGTGCTGATGCAAAGCTATTATACACCAGGATGTATTATCTATTACGAAGAACAGACACAAAAAGTATCGAACAAGATTTTAATCAAGTCAGGAATGATTATTTGAAAACCGATCTGAAAACTCCAGCATATAATCTTAACAACTTTCCCGTGAATGCTAAATAACAGTTGGGACTATTCGCAGCTCTAACCTTACAGCAGACGGACGGTATAGAGAACGCTTTGGAAAACGATTGATTTCATTCTGATAACGTGGTTGCTGAATATTAAGGCTCCTGTAGGTAAAGGTATCCAAAGTCCTTGAAATTTTCATTGGCCAAGGTCATTATTAACAATGACGGATGTGGGCGTATCTAGCATACTAATATGTTGCCGGCCGCGGTGGCCGAGGGGACTGTGGCGCTTCAGTCACGGTCTGCACGGCCACTACGGTCGGGGGTTCGAATCCCCCTCGGGCATGGATATTTGTGCCGTCCTTAGGATACGCCAGTTGATAAGTAGTTTGTAAGTTTAGGGACTGATAACCCCGTAGTTAAGTCCCATAAGCTTAACAAACATTTGAACTAATATGTTCGTATGCATACATACTGTTATCGAAGTCGGAGGAAAAAGCACAACGTACCAATAACCACTGTCAGTTATCTTATTCAATGCAAGATAGATACTGTCGGTGGTAACTGTACGAGTTGGTATCAGTGTTAGCTACGTCAAGTAGCAGTCTAGTTAAATTCCTATACGTCAAACAACTGAATCGTCGCTTAAGACGCTCGTGTGTATTTTCACGTCTATTGCTATGTGAACAGCAGTGCCTTTGATCCTGTAAGTGTTCCATTTCTACAACGGAATAAGACCATTATGATAAATTACTGTAATTATTTAAAAGTAAAGTGCTTAAAATATACAGTCCTTTATAGTTCGCTTGTCAATTTTAAGTTATATTTCCATCACTCAAACATGCATGTAGTCTAAATATCTCAGCAGTCAGATGCTCAGCCGTACGTAGAAACCTTGTAAATCTTCTCCTCGCTAATATTTTAATGAATTACGGCACTGTGTTACTATTAAGTATGATGACATTAATAAACTGATATTTTGAAGAACTTCAAGTTTGTGATCGCGTGCAACGTTATTTATGTTGACACACTGCAGTGAATTACTTATTAAGTACTAGCGTCGGTTCCCGTCGTTTTTCGAGTGTGTGTTTACTCCTTGTCATATTAGTTCAACTCCTTCTTCCATCTGTGTTCATCGTTTTTTACCCTACCCTTTGTCTATTTCAGCCGGCCGCGGTGGCCGAGGAGACTGAAGCGCTCCAGTCACGGTCTGCACGGCCACTACGGTCGGGGGTTCGAATCCCCCTCGGGCATGGATATTTGTGCCGTCCTTAGTCTTAGTTAGTTCATAAGTAGTTTGTAAGTTTAGGGACTGATGACCCCGTAGTTAAGTCCCATAAGCTGTACAAACATTTGAATTTGAATTTTATCCATTTCAGTTTCGTTTCCATGCAGCTCAATGCTTGTGACGTCATGATTCCTGAACTATGTCTTAAACAATAATATAATTTTCCAGATTCGCGGACTGAAGTATTAGGATACTGTTTGAAATGCCAAGCTTGCCATTTTCAAACGCAGATGTAAGTAATATTACCACCCAGATAACAGAGGGATCACCGGAACTGGGAAAATGAAATTATTGTGGATAGTTATACTGATAATAAATATACTTGTGATAAGTCTTTATCTTTTGTCAAATAATTTATTTCTGAAATAAATAACTGTAGAATATCTGAGGAATCCTGCCTTTCAAATGTGACGTATTTCGATTTCCGAAAATGCACGTAATAGTTTCACTAACAGTTTGCTTCACGGTAAGTTTCTCGCTCATTTTACCGAAACGGGGTTTCCCACTAACAGATGGGTAAGTTTTCATAAAATGCTCGTTTGACCACTGTTGTATATATGAAAACCATAAAATATCAACTGGCATCTTCACTGATAGCTATCAAACGAAACAAAAACATATGACCTTTTTTTACAGAAATATGTTATTAAGTATTGTAAGACAGTACAAAACACTCATGAATATTTACAAGGTTAAATCAGTTTAAGCCGGCCGCGGTGGCCGAGGAGACTGAGGCGCTTCAGTCACGGTCTACACGGCCACTACGGTCGGGGGTTCGAATCCCCCCTCGGGCATGGATATTTGTGCCGTCTTAGTTCGTAAGTAGTTCATAAGTAGTTTGTAAGTTTAGGGACTGATGACCCCGTAGTTAAGTCCCATAAGCTTTACAAACATTTGAACATTTTTGAAATCAGTTTAAATCAGTCCATCGAAGATGTCATTATTTGACAGTTGGTATACTTCATATATAACTGACGCAATGTTCTCATTACCCTTGACGTCGGCAAAGCCGAACACGATAGTAATCGGACGTTATGGAGATGTGGGATTCATCACTGAACATGAAGTGGCACCATTTGTCCACTGTTCATACCTCCCGAGCAGTGAACCACTGAAACGCCGGCACTGGCGCCGGCACCGAATACTGGTGTGGTAGGATACAAATCTGGTAGATTTAGACGCGATATTCTTGAGTCGTCAACAGTACAACAAACGTCCGATGTTCGGGGATGACGGGTGCCGAGCTCATGTAATTTTTTTTTTTTGAATTTTTTATTATTATTTTTTTTTCGTCGATTCAAAATTGCACGGCGTTAGTGAGTGCTCTCTTATGAAACCGTTGATGCCAACATCGGGCCACTGAGACATTAGAATTGGCCACTTGCTTGGGAATTACACAATACAACCATCCCGCTCGACGTAGTCCAACGATGCGGTTCATGTAAAATGCATTCAGTTGCTGGACAGGCTGTATGCCGCGTCTGCGAAGCACCGCGGGCGCGTCGTACTGTACGCAAACGTCTTGCGCCACTGTCTGAATCACAGCACTTGAATGGTACTCTCTTAGGCCGTGTTCAGACACGGCGATAATCGCGCGGTGTCCGCGCGCGTTTCATTTACTTGTGTGTCGTCGTATATATATATATATATATATATATATATATATATATATCGGGCGTTCCGTTTTATATTGGTTCAATAGGAAAAATCTCATGTATGCATTTCGCTTGAGCTTATTAAGTTTGGTTGAGATTGTAACATAAAAACTTAATTTTCTCTATTTGTAATTTGGAAATCCTCAACAATTACTTCCAAATTCGTCAGTCTGTAGCTTAAATTTTGGAATTCTTGTCAAGTGAATAATTCTTATTGGTCTTGTAATTTAACTCCTTCAATTACTGAGCTACATACTGCTGATTTAGTATAAATAAAATCTTAGAAAGCTAAATACAAGGCGAACCGTTTATTCCAGCCCTTCAGTGTCCTCTGTACTGCGAATTGCTGGTTACAACCTGTGAAAAGTGTCATCTGCTGTCAATTAAAATCAATGAACTCATTACACGTCGGCGGTATTCCTGTACACCGAAATGGGATAATACCATAGAACTCCTTCTGGGTGCATGGCTCATTTTGTCAGCCAGTGTGTTTTTCACTGATTGTTGACTCTCTTCATACTTCTTTTCTCCTTTTCTTCCAGCTCTATCCTTTTTCTCAAAGTCTTTTCTTCAATAGCTGCTCACTTTGGTGTTAGGAGTCATACATGCATCTGAGACCAATGGTCTGTTTCACTGTGTACCACATACAAGTGGACCAAAGTCACAATAAACTAAAAAGTTAGTCACAACGTATCTACCAAATTTAAAACTGGTCAATATATAACTAAAGATGTGTATCTTATCACAAAACATAATATTTCTTTTAGCTGTATACTGAAAATATTAAACTTACTAAGAGACGTGAACTATAACTTCTAGCCACCGAAAATGACGTATAGAAACAAGAATAATCAACCAAACTGTCCACCATTACAGTCAAAGATGTATCTTATCATAATAAACATACAAGGAAACCAACAAGCTGAAAAAAAGTACTAAAAAGAACTGAGATGGAATGTTTCACTGCGTACCGTGTTTTACTGTGTACTACTCTCCCCTATTTGAGCATAAATATATAAAAGTGTTATATCGAAAATTATTTCAACAGAATAACCAGAATTATTAGATGAGAAAATTATTTTCTATGTTCTTTTGACCGTTTGTAAGAAAATAAGATATGAAAAATAAAGAAAATAGTCGCTTTTTATTGCATTTCCCATATTGTTTCATGTGTTTGCCAGTATATTTTTTTTCTGCAAGTAAATGTATAAATTTTCAAAAGTTTGAATGACATTTTTCATATTATTTAGGTTCTCAATTATGTATAAAATATACTACATGACATTTGAGGAAAACATCAACTATGAATTAGCCTTTTGTCATTAACAAACTCCCCGCGGCGGAACAGTCGCGCGTACTGGAGCGCCGTGTTGCGGTGCGCGCGGCTCTCCGTCGTCGGGGGTTCAAATCCCCCATGGGGCATCGATGTTTGTCTTGTCTTTAGTGTAAGGTAGTTCATAAGTAGTTTGTAAGTCTAGGGACTGATGACCCCGCAGTTAAGTCCCTTAAACTTAACAAACATTTAACATTTGATTTTCATTAATAAACTCAATTATCCTTTTCCTGCTCCTACGTAAAAAGTGCCCTTCTTCATTCAGGGGCGAAAGTACATAGCAGTCACCTCTACAGTTATGGTGTTTACATCTAAACGAATACGACTACTCAGAGGCAGTAGCCGCGGTGGAGTAGCCGAGCGGTCTAAAGCGTCTCGCTGCGGAGCTCGCGGTTGCTCGCCGTGGAGGTTCGAGTCCTCCCTGGGGCATGGGTGTGCGTGTTTGTCCTTAGGTTATTTGACCTAGGTTTAAGTAGTTTGTAAGCTGCTGACTGATGACCACGCAGTTTGGTCCGATAGATTTACAGACATTTGAACCTTATCTAATTCCTTCAGCATTGCCTGATTTTCTGACATTACATTCCATTACCCTCGTTTTACTCTTGTTAATGTTGACCTTATACCTTCCTTTCAAGACACTGTCCATTCCATTTAATTGCTCATCCAGGTCCTTTGCTGCCTCTGGGAAAGTTACTATATCATCAGCAGAACGTAAGGTTTTTATTCCCTCTCCCTGGACTTTTGTTTGTAAAGTCTATGGGACCTAACTACGGGGTCATCAGTCCCTAAACTTACAAACTACTTATGAACTAACTAACACTAAGGATGGCACAAATATCCATGCCCGAGGGGGGATTCGAACCCCCGACCGTAGTGGCCGTGCAGACCGTGACTGAAGCGCCTCAGTCCCCTCGGCCACCACGGCCGGCTCCCTGGACTTTAATTCCCGCTACAAACTTCTCCTTGCATTACTTCACAGCTTGGTCCGATAGATTTACAAACATTTGAACATTTTCAGAGGCAGTACGGGAGTAGCACGCCGGGGACGCTGCGGTAGACCCACTCGTCTCGAGTAGTCAACTAAGGTTAGAAAGTTCGTCGTGTAAAAGGGGCTTTAGGTATTGGCTGCATTGTGGGAAAGGTATGTTACACTTGCTTCTTCCTTAACTTTATTATTTAATTTTTTTATTCGCTTTCTCTTTTACCCCTGACATCTCGCCTGATACCTAGGAGTGCAGCTGCCCCGGCGTTTTTGCCGGTCTGGGGACGGCCATCTGGCGTGACACGCAACTGGGCTGTTAGGCTGCGAGCGGAGGCGCGCTGCACGATTTCTCGGAACCCGATCCACGCGCCAGCCAGTGGCTACGCAACGCAATTACGTCTAATGAACACTCACGCAGATAACAATCGCCCTGCCTGCTCGTCACGTGACTGGGTGTGTCCGTCACAAGTGTTAATCATCGTGAGGGTGTACGCTCTCCGTAATGCGGGGCTTACGCCAACGCTGTTGACTCATGTCGTCTAATGCGAGCGTTTCTTACCTGCAGTCATTTGGGATCGCCGTTCTAGGCGCCCCTCCATTCAGTTTCTTACCGATGTTAAGAACTATGATTTGATACGGAGTAGCCTAGATTCCCTCACGATTCTTTTCCTGCGAAATACCGTTCTTACAAGTTTAGATAAATATGAACACCGCTAGAAGAGCACTCTAATATCTGTTGAATCGTCAATTTTGCCGGATGTATTAAAAATGTTCAATTGTTTGTAAATCTATCGGTTCAAACTGCGTGGTCATCAGTCCGTAGCTTACAAACTACTTAAACTAAAAAACTAACCTAAGGACAACAGACACACAACCATGACCAAGGGAGGACTCGAACCTCTGACGGAGTAACCGCGCGCTCCGCAGCGAGGCGCCTTACACCACTCGGATACTCTATCGCGGCCGGATGTATTACGTACAACGGCAGAAAAACTGAGGAAGTAATGGAAAAAGGCAACAGAAATTTTTGAACGTAGGCCTACGTTTGGGAATTTGGCGGTTGATGAGAGTAGTTAAGACCGAATACTAACATATATCTTGTTTGTTACTTGATGTAGTAATAGCCGTGGTGGAGTATGCAAGCGCTCTAAGGCGGTTGCTCCACACCGGAGGTTCGAGTCCTCCCTCGGGCATGAATGTGTCTTTTTGTCATTAGTATAAGTAGTTTGTAAGCCTCGGGACCGATAACCAGAGTAGTTAAGTGCCATATATTTACAAATATTTGAACATATGGTATAAAAATAATTGGGAAACTCCTGGGGAAAGGGTGGAGACAATAATGTACACTGCTGGGCATACAAACTGCAACACCAAAGACGTCAAACACAAATTTATTTTGGAGCTAACACAATTTACTGAGATCACGTGAACTGAAGAATATCAGTATTTCGGTCATTTCTGGCTATAACCGTTGCCATAAGTCTCAGAGTAACACGAACGACGCACTAGATTTGTTGCTAGGATATAGCAACCCTTAAACTTCAGTGAACAATTGTACAAATTTACGTTCTCTTGTAGACAGTACAACAGGTAACCTTGTCATACAACCCACATGTAAACAGTATAATATTTAATTATTCCTCCTGATGATGGGGGTTTAAACTCTTGAACGCGGCCGGCCGCTGTGGCCGAGGGGATTGAGGCGCTTCAGTCACGGTCTGCACGGCCACTACGGTCGGGGGATCGAATCCCCCCTCGGGAATGGATATTTGTGCCGTCCTTAGTTGTAGGTAGTTCATAAGTCGTTTGTAAGTTTAGGGACTGATGACCTCGTAGTTAAGTCCCTTAAGCTTAACAAACATTTGAACATTTCGAAAGGATTGCATGCAGTAAACTTGTTGATAAATTTAATTGGTAACTTGTTTGCGAACCGATTTTTTTGGAGGTTACGGTCACATTGTCACGCACGACAGAAATGTTTTCTTGTGTTCCATTAGAACCTGTGGTCTCAAACTTCCGTATCAATTACCGAACTGATTATTAAGATGGAGTGCGAGTGTCACACACAATTCACGAGTGGTTGCCGCAGGACTTTCATAGTTTTTGTATCAATTTGTTATCACTTGGTTACATCACCCAGTTTTCACCAGTTCCATGAAGAAAATGAACACCAAGCAACAATGCTCACCACGCGAAAGCCGTCAGTCTACTAATGGGAAGTATCGCAGATAACAAACATGGAAAAACCACGGCTGCCAACCATTATCTAACAAAATGGCGCAAAATTCTAATTCGACTTTTCTTCGTGGACACCCTTTACCTCTTAAGCGTGTGTGTGAAATTACTATTTGTATTTTCTTCTTCATCTCAGCCTTTTCACACAGCAGGTGGTGTCGGCATTGCATATTGGATTATTAGGCCTGTTTTCTGCAAATCCGCTTTTAATGTTGACGGGACGTTAAATCCTAACCTTTCTTCCCTCCTTCTTCCATAAATATCTGTCCAATGGTTCTTCTTTATTCCAAGCGTTTTTTCTTAAACCTCTTGTTACCTTGTCTTTCCATCTCCGTTTTCCTATTTTCCTTGACACCTCGTTTTTCAAGTTTCCCACTCTTCTCCCGACGTAGTACTTTCCTCTGCACAAGTCATCATAGCTTAGTTTCTCGGATGTTCTATGCTATGGGCCCCACTTTCACTGTTCCCCTAATGTACTCATTCCTTTTTCTATCCTTTCTTGTAACTCCACTTATCCACCTTAACATTCTCATTTCTGTCATTTCCATCTTCCATTCTTGGGCTTTTAAGATTAGCCTACTTTCTGCACTGTATGGGACCGCAGGCTTCACCATAGACTTCCATGGCCTTTCTTTCATTCTCCATGTTACCATCTTAGCACATAGGTCATTCTGTGTTGTATCTCAGCCTCCAGTCTCCCATCACTTTCCATGTAAGAAAGCCCAGATAACTGAACTTCATAGTCGATGTTAGTTGTTCCGTTACAGGTTAATATATAGGTTTTCTGCCTTTTTTGTACGGATATACTCGGGTAGCAGAGTACTTGTGGAGTGCACATGGGGCACTAACTCTGATGAGCACTCGCCTGCCAGCATTCAAACAGCGAATTCAGGCCACGTTCGGAACAAAAATTCGAACATCAAAATATTAGCCGCGAACTTACAGAGTATTAGAAACAAAGTTCCCGAATTTGCCGCACTGCATGGAAGTTATTGCGCTCAGATAGTTTTGGACACCGAAAGCTGGCTAAATCATGATGTGGCAAGTTCAGAAATATTTAGCGAAGCGTGGAATGTATATCGGAAAGATAGATCGGATACAACTGGAGGAGGAGTGTTCATCGCTGAGGAAAAAGATATTGTTTCTACTGAGATCGAAGTTGAAAGTAACTGTGAAGTTATCTGGGCACGTATAACAGGTCTAAAAGAAGTAAAGTTAATAGTTGGGTGTTTTTACCGGCCCCCCAGTGTTGCTGTAGCAGTTTTAGAATCATTCAAAGAAAGTCTACACCAGGTAGTGCATAGGTATCCGGGCCATGTAATTAGTCGGAGGAGACTTCAACGTTATAGATTGGGACCTCGCTAGTTACATTTCGGGCGGTACAGACAAGCAGTCTTGCGAGCTAATTTTGGACACATTCTCCGAAAACTGTCTTGAGCAGTTAAACCGGCAACCCACGCGCAATGGAAATATTCTAGACCTTATAGCCACAAACAGGCCTGACCTTATTAACGATGTCTGTGTAGAGACAGGAATCATGATATCGTCATAGCGTCGATGGTGACCAAAGTTCATAAACCAGTCAAGAAGGCTAGGAGCGTGTTTTTGTTGGGAAAAGCCGACAAGCAAATGTTACGATCGCACTTAGAAAATGAATGGTCATCGTTTAATTCTGGGACTATGGATGTAGAGGAATTGTGGACTAAATTTAAGTGCATTGTTAATAAAGGGTTAGAGAAATATGTGCCAGTAAAGACGATTAAGGATGGAAAAGATCCACCGTGGTATAATAGTAATGTTAGAAAGCTGCTGAGAAAGCAAAAGCTGTTGCACTCTCGATTCAAAAAAGAACACGCAAATGATGACAGGCAAAAGTTAGTAGAGATTCGTGCGTCTATAAAAAGATCGTTGCGCGAAGCATACAATAATTATCACAGCCATATCATAGCTAAAGATTTTTCCGAGAACCCGAAAAAATTCTGGTCCTATGTAAAATCAATAAGCGGGTCAAAGCCCACTGTCCAGTCACTCGTTGATCATTCCGGGGCAGTAATAGAAGAAAGCAAACGAAAAGCTGAAGTTCTAAATTTAACCTTTAAGAATTCTTTCACGCAGGAGGTCCGCACAAATGTACCATCATTTGATAAACGTACTAATTCCGAAATGGGGGACATAGCAATAGGTATTTGCGGCGTAGAGAAGCAGCTGAGAGAGCTAAATACGAAAAAGTCTGCTGGTCCGGATGGAATACCAGTTCGGTTTTACAAAGACTATTCTGCGGCATTGGCCCCCTACTTAGCTTGCGAATCTTTAATTCAGCGCAAAGTTCCTAGTGATTGGAAAAAACCGCAGGTGACTCCCGTTTATAAGAAAGGAAAGAGAACTGACCCACACAATTACAGGCCAATATCGTTGACATCAGTTTCATGTAGAATTTTAGAGCATATTCTCAAATCGAATATAGTAAAGTTCCTTGAAACGGAAAAGCTTCTTTCCATGAATCAGCACGGATTTAGGAAACATCGTTCATGTGAAACACAGCTTGCCCTTTTCTCACATGACATCTTGCGAGCCATGGATGAAGGGCAACAGGCGGATTGTGTTTTTCTCGACTTCAAAAAGGCGTTCGACGCGGTGACACACTGCAGACTGTTAACGAAGATACGAGCTTATGGAATAGGTTCACAGATTTGTGACTGGCTGGAAGACTTCCTAAGTAATAGAACGCAGTACGTTGTTCTCGACGGCGAGTGTTCATCAGAGACGTGTGTATCGTCAGGCGTGCCCCAGGGGAGTGTGATAGGACCGATATTATTTTCTATCTATATAAATGATCTGATGGACAGAGTAAGTTGTAATTTGCGGCTGTTTGCTGATGATGCTGTGGTGTATGGGAGGGTGTCGTCTGTAACTGACTGTAATAGCATACAGGATGACTTAGACAAAATTTATAGTTGGTGCGAGGAATGGCAGCTAGCTCTCAATGTAGAAAAATGTAAGGTGATGCGCCTGAGTAGAAAAAGCAATCCAATAATGTTCGAATACAGCATTAGTAGTGAGCTTCTTGGTGCTGTCGCGTCGTTCAAATATCTAGGCGTAACATTGCAGAGCGATATGGAATGGAACGAGCATGTAAGGACAGTTGTGAGTAAGGCGGACCGCCGACTTCGGTTTATTGGGAGAATTTTGGGAAGATGTACTTCACCTGTAAAGGAGACCGCGTATAAAATGCTAGTACGACCACGTCATGAGTATTGCTCAAGTGTTTTGGACCCGCAGCAGATCAGTTTAAAGGAAGACATAGAGGCGGTTCAGAGACGAGCAGCTAGATTTGTTACCGGTAGGTTCGACCAATGCGCGAGTGTCACGGAAATGCTCCGGCAACTCAATTGGGGATCGCTGAAAGAAAGACGATGTTCTTTTCGTGAATTTCTGTTAACCAATTTTAGTGGGCCGGAATTTGAAGCTGAGTGTAGTACGATCTTGCTGCCGCCTACCTACATTTCGCCTAGATATCACAAAGACAAGCTAAGAGAAATTAGGGCTCGTACGGAGGCATATAGGCATTATTTTTTTCCTCGTTCCGTTTGGGAGTGGAATAGGAAAGGAAATGCCTAGTAGTGGTACAGTGTGCCCTCCGCCACGCACCTTACGGTGAATTGCGGAGTATGTATGTTCTAGTAGTGGCAGTCTATTATTACTGTGTTTACTAGAATGTGTGGGTTGCTATTCGTAATGTTGAGCTGACAGAATTTTTTAAAACTAAATCTTGAATGTAATAGCATTATATTTTTATTAAACGTGTTCGACGTTAAAATTGGTTGATGAGTAAATTATTTAAATTCTGTACAATAAAATAATGATGGGTGACGGAGCAAAATCATGGGTCCCATACGTCCAGAAAAATCCTTACTGGACAGTGTAGGGTGCCGAGTTCCCCTTCACAGTTTTCTCTGCAGGTGTAATACAAGTGTAATACAAGGTGTCCAGAAAAAGACTCGCTGATTTCAAAATTAAATATCTCGAAAACAAAGATCGATAGAGGAATGCAGTAAACGGTATGTTTATTGTGAAAGCTGTAAGAAGTTTATACAACAGTCTGAAATAATAGTTACAAAAGCTGCTAACAGATGGCGCTGTAATCGCCATACGTAATGCCTAGTATAAGTAGTGAAAGGAGGTTAGCGTACCGAAGGAAGAGATTAAAACCATTTACTCCATTGAACAAAGCGTTTTTCTGGTGCTAGAATACCACAGGTTAGAAGAGAGTCCTACGGCAACAAGGCGAAGTTTTCAAGCACGATTTAATGTTCAAGAGGACCCGATGCGAAAACCATTCGTACGCTCTTCGTAAAATTTCAACGAACGGGCAGCGTAACTGATGATCTAGTGGGGCATGTTGGCCACAAGCAAACCGCAGTTACGCCTGAAAATATCGCCACAGTTTCTGGAATTATTCAGCGAAATCCAATGTCATCCGTCCGTAGAATTGCATCTGAGACTGGTTTGAAGCGTTCCAGCACGCAGAAAATACTGAGAAAGAGCCTACACATGTTTCCATTCAAAATTCTAACGCACCAGGCCATACTCGTACGAGCTGTGCAACAAAGGGTTGCCTTTGCTGATCAATGATTGAGAGTGAAGGATGTGATGTTGGCTGCATCTGGTTTACAGGTGAAGCACGCTTCCACCTGAATGAATACGTGAATAAGCAGAACTGGCGATTTTGGGGTTCCGAAAAGCCATATTGTTGTGGCGAGAAACCCCTGTATTCTTCTAAAGTTACTGTGTGGGCTGCAGTATGCAGCAGAGGCATTATTGGCCCTTTTTTCATTCGAGAAACGGTCACTGGTGCACGTTACGTTGCAATTTTGGAACAATTTGTCGCCACACAGCAAGCGTTAGAGGATCAGGATCGACCAGGAGCCCGACCACACAGAGCGAACAAGTGTTTCGCTTTCTTGAGGAATATTTCGTGAATCGAGTCATTGCCTTGGAATGTCCCAAATTTACTGGTGCGGGCATGGATTGGCCTCCATATTCGCCGGATTTGACTCCCTGTGATAATTTTTTTTTTTTTTTTTTTTTTTTTTTTTTTTTTTTTTTTTTTTTTTTTTTTTTTGTGGGGTACAGCGAAAGATATGGTCTACCCGAAGCATCCCACCACGCTGGACGAGCTTGAATGGGCGATCTCAGTAGCATGTGAATCCATTTCGGTTGAGACACTACGAAATGTGATGGCGAATTTCATTCTTCGTTTGCGCCACCTCTGTAGTGCCAACCGTGAACATTTAGAAAACATTGTTATGTGATTGTTTGCAAAGAGTGTTTTCATACGATTATTTCACTTATGTACGCTGATATGAGCTGTACAGCGTACAGCGCCATCTGTTAGCAGCTTTTGTAACTATTATTTCAAACTGCTGTATAAACTACTTACAGCTTTCACAATAAACATACCGTTTACTGCATTCCTCTATCTATCTTTGTTTTCGAGATATTTAATTTTGAAATCAGGGAGCCCTTTTCTGGACACCCTGTACATTACAAAATAGGAAATTGGAGATTTTGTATCCCATCCTCGTCGCCACTTTTGTGTCCCAGCCTCGTCGCAGCTCTTGTGTTCGTTGCCGTCGTAGGTGTCGGTGGCCGAGTAGAAAGAGACCGACACAGGAATAAAGGAAGCACGCTAGTGCAGGTACGGAGGTGAGCAGCCAGTGGAACAGCAGAAACTAGAAACACTAGAGTAAATTAGAACGAGATATATATTGCACAGAATTTATACAAAACTTAACTTTTACATAGCTCAGTACTGCAGAATGCTGGTGCATGGTTGAGCTAGAGGCCTGCCTAGTGCCTATCCGAAAGCCAAGTCTTCACTGCTGCCTATCTGATTCCGAAGTGTTAACTGGTTCTTATCTCAGTCCCAAGTGAACGATATCGTTCAGTGGTGGCTACGAGCGGAGTTGTAGCAGAGGGCGCTCGTGGCTGATATCGTAAGAACGCCGCGCCGTGCGTGCATGGCGGCGCGCGGCGAAAGTAAGTGGCGCGCACTTTAGACTTGTGCGACACCACAGGGGATAAGAAATGAAGAACCTAAGCGTTCCTCTAGAGTGTTGTACATTTTTCATCTGTTAGTCTCATTTGCTGTAAACACTACTTACTTTCATCTCATTCCTCGAGTAACTAATCGCAGCCGACAAGTTCTCAGATGGCAGTAAAACTGTACCATCGGATCGTTGGCAGTGGAACGTTAAGGACGTAGCGATCGGTGTACAAGCACGTTTACAACGACTCGCAAGGACGAGAGCTCCCCCCTCGGTTGCTCTAGCCTAGTCCGAAGCGCCTACAAGGGCAGGAGTGTTAGCCAAGTCGTTATTCATGGATTTATCTTCCCGACGCGCCGTTTAAGGACTCGAGGAGCGCTCTCATCGACCATCGGCTTCCCTGCATTATTGCCGTTCTGTTCCGAACGACCGCAGTCCGCCAGCTATCGACCGTTCCCTCGAGTGATGCTGACGAAGTGTGACTGGCGTTAATCGCGTGTTACGGCTCCAGTAATGGCAACCGACTCCGGTGCGTGCAGATGGCAATCGTTTACAATCGCTTCAAAACTCTTAAAGTTATCGCTACGCAAGTGGCATGAAATTCCCGCTGATGTCTATCATTCAGTGTCAGATTGAATCTAACAGTGGGAGATACTGCACAACACTATTCAGATAGTCACACAACTCTTCCACCCCGCCCTAAAAAACGTTAAAATAAGGCCAGTGCGTTACAAATTCCATTAATAGCTAATTAGCAATCTCAAATAAACAAAATTTGGAGTAACATGACAAAAACTAACGTAAAACATACGATATATATTGCATTACTTCAAGTTGAAAGAATCCGTCCAAACGAAAAGCATGACCAAATATAAGTGGTTCAAATTGGCCGCTGTTTTGATATGATAATAGAATCTAGATTGTCAACGGCTTCGAGAGATGGTAGGAGGACACTTACCGACTGTAAATTAATTAAACAGAAATAAATTCATTCGTAGCTGTGAAATAGTATTTCTGACTGACAAGGAAAGTACATGGGCTCGAACAAACATATCTGTATGAACGTTTGGTTACAGGATCTCTACGAACACCTCAATGTGCTGGTGGGTGTTGTTTTTCTGCAAAGCTCTGCAACCATGCTCTAGATACCACTGTAGTTGTAATTGTAGACGCCATACGTAATGCAGATATCTTAACTATAACTTATGTAATAATCATCGTACATGTTCTCTAGCGAATTGTCATCAAAAGACGTGATGATAGTTGCAACTTTAACCTTCTTCCCGTTACCAGTTTGATCTACCGAAACCTAGCATCTGAATAAAGAACGGCCACAGTGGCTGAGCGGTCTTCGGCACGCCATTCACAGTCTGCACGGCCGCTACGGTGGTCATGGGTGTTTGTGTTGTCTTTAGTGTAAGTTAATTCATAAGTAGTTTGTAAGTTTAGGGACTGATGACCCTGCAGTTAATTCCCTTAAGCTTAATAGACACTTGAACATTTGGACATTTGGACATCTTAATGAAGATTATATAAGCAGGGGCGAATCCGGGGAAATGAGGGGGGGGGGGGGCAGCGCTGCTATGGCATTGCAGCCCATACTCCAAAATCACGAGCAAAACTTCCCAATATGATCTCTCTCTCTCTCTCTCTCTCTCTCTTTTGACATGGGTTTCAGGTACGATATCACATCTTCGCTGTATTCCATAATAATAATAAATGGGGAATCCCCCAGGAGAAATGGTGAAAACTCTCAAAAAAAGTGATGCACCTATTCCCTTTCATTATGCACGAATACGATTGATGTGTGATTAAATGATTACATTTACACTGCTCTGTAATATGCAGAGCGCCCACTAGAATGGATTTGTGATCTCACCGTCCCATTGTTTCGAAGTCGGTACCAGTCTATACCCCTGCGTCAGACAGTGAAGCAAAACGAACTGTACGAAGCACCAACGATGCCTCACATGTGCGATACACAGCGTTTCCACCAAATGAATACATTTGACAGATATATTAATGGGATACACACAACAGGCCTCCGTGCGTAGAGGCCACAATCCCGAAGGCGTTTTCTGTTGTTGTTGCGGCTCTCTGTACAGCGCTTAGCCATAATGGCGACATTTGTTGTCACAAATTTTCGTAACATGGATAACGATTTTCTCTGATGCTGTGGGCTTTGTCAGCGTATCTAGAGAGCGTGATGATCCCTCTGGTGACCAGTCCAGCAATTCGACTTCTGCTTCTGCCTGGAGGGTGCGTTGCAGCTGAGCTGCACCGATCCGCCTTTATCGATGGCCTGTTAACTGTTGATGTTACACTGATATTGCCTTACTTTAATGGTTTCTGTTGCCTGAAATGGCCTCCAGATCCTGGAAACTACACTTTGTGACACTCCAACAGCTGCAGTCGCCTCCCTCTATGTCCTGCTTCCAACCTTCCTATGGCTCTCCAAGCAATAGCTTCAGGTAAGTCACTTGTTGCATTTCAATAGCTGCTCGCTACACTATGTGAACCCAACTGCTTCTGTAATTCGTTTGGTAGAGTAAGCACAAGTCAACACCATTCCCTTCTGCAGCAACTTTCTGTTATAACCAATATCTTCAGAATCTAGGTATCTCAATTGCTCCCCTAACTGATTTCACTAGTGTAATACTAATATCTCATTTCATTCTCGAGATATTGGTTTCATATTCTACAGACGAACTCTCTTGGTGTGCCCACCTCTGTCTAATGCCAAAAACGTTTCACTGCAAGAATACTAATCTGTGAGGAATTTTATTTACTCACCGTGCTGTCTGATAGCTCCCTTTGATAAGCTACTGAATTTAATTTTGTTGTTTCTAATATCCTGCATAAATGTATCGATGTACAGAAAGGAACTGTCACATATTTACTGACGCATTGAATTGGTTTCATTTAAGCAGCAAAGGAAAAGAAGGAAACGAGCTGAAAAATGCTCTTATCGGAGCACAAAAACTCAAAAGTGTTCCTGTTTAAACAACACAGACAGAAAAGTGAGGAACTATCTTCCTCAGTCTTCCCTACCAAACACTTTGGCATGCGAACATATTCGTACTTTTTGTGCTGAATCCGCTGAAAGAGAAGGGTCTGGGTAAGAGAAAAAGAAAGAACAGATACTTCTTGTGCGAAAGAGGCAGTGACAGTAAAAAAGATAAATGGATCGAGATTGTGAGATCAATAGATAGTAGAGACACTGAAATGAGAGACGAATGTAAAGCTTTGGGAATCTGGTTCCTTCAAACAAAAAATTAGCCCGTTTTCCCCCTCCTCCCATAGTTGGTGCTAGTTTCAACAAGTTAGCAGCCAGAGCAAAGACGCGAGGCAGGCATAAAGAAGAAATAATCGTGATTGAGAAAGACACAGGCAGTAGCACTGTAAGAAAAAAAATGAGACATAGACAATGGCACAAGAAGGCAGCTAAAATAGAGAGACAGGGAAGAAGGCAGTGGGAGACACAGTAGAAACTGCTAATGGGAGGAAAACTTTGCAGTGGGGCAAAGACCTATCTAGACAGCAGCGGTGGTAGGGAGCTGTTGGGTATGAAACCTTCATCTACAATGAGTAAAATAATTCAGCATGTTCGTTTTAAGAGAGCGTGAATGTTTGGCGAGGAAGGCGGTAAGGGATATCAGGTAGCTGTTTTTCTGTTTTTCTGTCAGTGTTGTTTAAACAGGAAGATGTCTGCACTTTTTGTGCTCCGACATGAGTATTTTTCAGCTGGATGTTTTGTTTAGTTAACCAGTTTTCAACTTACATGGTCATATCCAGACTTTAAAGACGTCTACAACGAATCGAAGGAAGAATCAGTATAAATGTCCGCATTAGCCGTGGCATTAGGCTTTTTTTAAAGATACATAAACCAAATTCTCGTAAGAGCACCATACAGACTGATGCCCGAGGGAGGATTTGAATCTCTGACAGGAGCGGCCGCGCAATAACAAACTTGGCACTTCAGACTGCACGACCATTCCCGCACGGATTGGAAGTTTGTTTCTAAACGCTGTATCTACGCACTCAATAGAAACAGGGCTCATGTTATAATGAGCAAGCCTCTTCATCTTCTCATCTACTTGAATCTACTTACTGTATTAGTCTCTTGGTTTCTTTCCGCGATTATTACCCAACGCACTTCCCTCCAACGGTAAATTCTCGATTCCTCGATTCCTTGATGTCAAGGTATGACAAATTCATTTCTGCCATGTTCAGAACATTCTCATCAGTTATGCTTTCTACTCATCAATTATTCATTATTTGTCAGCAGCGTGGCATTTCAAAATTTCCTACATGCGCATCTACATACACTCCTGGCCATTAAGATTGCTACACTACGAATATGACGTGCTATAAACGCGAAATATAACCGACAGGAAGCAGATGCTGTAATATGCAAATGATTAGCTTTTCAGAGCATTCACACAAGGTAAGGGGTCGGTGGCGACACCTACAACGTGCTGACACGAGGAAAGTTTCCAACCGATTTCTGATACATAAACAGCAGTTGACCGACGTTGTCTGGTGAAACTTGTTGTGATGTCTCGTGTAAGGAGGAGAAATGCGTACCATCACGTTTCCGACTTTGAAAGAGGTCGGACTGTAGCCTATCGCGATTGCGGTTTATCGTATCGCGGTTTATAGTATCGCGATATTGCTGCTCGCGTTGGTCGCGATCCAATGACTGTTAGTAGAACATGGAATCGGTGGGTTCAGGAGGGCAATACGGAACGCCGTGCAAGATTCCAAGGCCTCGTATCACTAGCAGTCGAGATGACAGGCATATTTTGCGCATGGCTGTAACGGATCGTGCAGCCACGTCTCGATCCCTGAGTCAACATATGGGGACGTTTGTAAGACCACAACTATCTGCACGGACAGTTCGACGACGTTTGCAGCAACATGGACCATCAGCTCGGAGACCATGGCTGCGGTTACCCTTGACTCTGCATCACAGGCAGGAGCGCCTGCTATAGTGTCCGCAACGACAAACCTGGGTCCACGAATGGCAAAACGTTATTTTTTCGAATGAATGCAAGTTCTGTTTACAGCATCATGATGGTCGCATCCGTGTTTGGCGATATCGCGGTGAGCGCACATTTGAAGCGTGTATTCGTCATCGCCATACTGGCGTATCGCCCAACGTCATGGTATGGGGTGCCATTGGTTACGCGTCTCGGTCACCTCTTGTTCGCATCGACGGCACTTTGAACAGTGGCCGTTACATTTCAGATGTGTTACAACCCGTGGCTCTATCCTCCATTCGATCCCTGCGAAACCCTACATTTCAGGAGGATAATGCACGATCACATGTTGCAGGTCCTGTACGGGCCTTTCTGGATACGGAAAATATTCGACTCCTGCCCTGGCCAGCACATTATACAGATCTCTCACCAATTGAAAACGTCTGGTTAATGGTGGTCGGGCAACTGGCTCTTCACAATACGCCAGTCACTACTCTTGATGAACTGTGGTATGTGTTTAAGCTGCATGGGCATCTGTACCTGTACATGCCATCTAGGCTCTGACTCAATCTCCAGGCGTATCAAGATCGTTATTACGGACAGAGATGGTTGTTATTGGTACTGATTTTTCAGGTTCTATGCACACAAATTTCGTGAAAATGTAATTACATGTCAGTTCTAGTATAATATATTTGTCCAATGAATACGCGTTTATGATCCGCATTTCTTCTTGGTGTAGCAATTTTAATGGCCAGTAGTGTAACTTCTATGCAAGTCACTTTGAAACGCATGGCAGTGGATTCATTGAATCGCTTTTATGATATTACTTTACAGTTCCATTCTATAATATGTCGCGGGAGAAAAGAACACCTAAATTTTTCCGGTCTTATTTTTATGATCACGTGTTCCTATGTAGGTGTTCAAATGTTCAAATGTTTGTATAATCTATGGGACTTAACTACGGGGTCATCAGTCCCTAAGCTTACAAACTACTTATGAACTAGCTAACACTAAGGACGGCACAAATATCCATGCCCGAAGGGGGATTCGAGCCCCCGACCGTAGTGGCTGTGCAGACCGTGACTGAAGCGCCTTAGTCCCCTCGGCCACCGCGACCGGCTATGTAGGTGGGTGTTAACAAATTACGTTCGCATTCGGAAGAGAAAGTTGGTGAAAGAAATTTCGCAAATAGATCTAGTCGGAACGACTAACGTCTTTCTCTTAATGATTTCCAACCCACCTCGAGCATTATTTTTCCCTCTTACTGTCGGGACTATTAACTGTCCGTGTTTCATTATCGTGCAATGCAACACTCCACACAAGTGCCTCCTGAAAAGTTTTTCTAATACTTCGAATTCAAATATCTAATCCAATATGCCAACAAGGTAAATGCAACTACATGTTAGGTTAAGATACATGCTACATTATAAACATTCGGTTATAGCTGAAGTAGACTGAAACAAATCGGCATTAACCCTAGAACTGTCGGGCTGGGTCTGTGAGACCCACTAGTTACTATTTCAATGAATTTATATGCTTACAGTCGCTTATCTGACTCGAGGGTCCTGATAGCTTCCTGAAACATCCAAGAGAAAGCATTAACATCATGAATAAGGTTTTAAATTGTTTAGACAATGTTCGGCAGTTCTCCAAAAATTTGGAGGGTCTGTCAGACCCAGCCCGACCGTTTACGTTATTGATTTCTGTGGTGTCGCACAAGTCCAAAGTGCGCGCCACCTACTTTCGCCGCGCGCCGCCATGCACGCACGGCGCGGCGTTCTTACGACGACAGCCACGAGCGCCCTCTGCGACAACTCCGCTCGTGGTCACCACTGAACGACATCGTTCACTTGGAACTGAGATAGGAACCAGTAAAGACCTTCGGAATCAGATAGGCACCAGTGAAGACTTTGCTATCAGACAGGCACTAGGCAGGCCTCTAGCTCAACTAGGTATCAGCCTTCTGCAGTACAGAACTATGTTAAAGTTAAGTATTGTATAAATTCTGTGCAATATATATCTCATTCTAATTTACTCTAGTGTTTCTAGTTTCTGGCTGCTCCCCTCCGTACCTGCACCAGCGTGCTATCTTTATTCCTGTGTCGGTCGCATTCCACTCGGCCATCGACACCTACGACGGAAACGAGACACAAAAGCGGCGACGAGGCTGGGACACAAAACTTTCTACCAGTGCGGGTCTATTTTTATTTGGTGTCTCTTCCAGTTTCAAATTACTTTGTGAACTATTTCTGATGTCAAGAATTTAAATATAAAATTTGAAGAGAAAGTGTTTCATACTGTGAAATTTGCAACATTTAATACGATGATGATAATGAAATAAACAGTAATCATGATGGCAATAGTGAAATAAGTTGGGATGAAGGGGATGATTCTATAAGTGAAAGGACACCAAAACTAAATACTTCTGCAAAATTTGCAAAATGTAGTTGTGCTTGGTGCATGCAGAAATGGTTTGTGTCGTCTGTTACGAAAAGTGATGATTTTAGAGGACGATATCACACAAACTATTCATTATAAGCACAATGTCGATTTATATAACAAAAATTCAACAAGTCTGCCTCTCAGTTCTACAAATTATTCTCACATTTGTATTTCAATTTACTTGTACTTCCAGTGTGCTTACATTTATTACTACTAAGTAGTATATTTTCCTATTTTATTTTTATTTTACAGCAATTGTGAAATTCAGAACGTTGAAATAATGTCCCTACAGCATTTGGTAGAACCTAAACAATATAAAAAACTCGTCATTTGATGTAAATGCGCTGTTTTGGCACTTGTCATAAGTGTTTTAATTTTTGGGTCCCACAGACCCAGCCCGACCGTTCCTGAAATTATTTTTCGGTCGACCGTTCTAGGGATAATGTTCCAATATACGTCTACGATTATCTCGTAAATCTTAATACAGATTTAAGCTCAAAGATGCGAGAAATCTCCATTAAGATTATACAACGCTTTCAACCAAGGGCAGTTAATCAAGAAACCTGACGACTGTTGGACTCTGTACCAGAGTGTAGCAGTAATACGGGTAAACATGGATCTCACCCTGATTGCTATCACGCCCCCACATAGACGAGGTCTAGTAACGGAGTTGCCTCTGAGATACCGTGGTGGACGTTGTGTAGTTTTTCGCAGTGCAGCAGCGGCCGTGTACACAGGCGCGGAACACTGGTGTCGACACGGGTTTGTCCCGGAGTGCGCAGCTGTCAGCGGGGCTCCAGCGCCGGCTGTCAACAAGGCACACGCATGTCGCGTCGAGGTGGAGCCGCGGCATCCGCCAGCCACCAGACGCTGGCTGGAGACGACAGCCTAGGCGACTGGCCGTCACAGCCAGGCGGCGCAGCGCAAACACTTGTTGCTCGCGCTGTGCGCCAGACACGCAGCTGCTCCCGGCGCCGACTTCCCTTCACAAATCACATCTGCAGGCGCACAAGGCCATTCGTACACGTCAGTTCTCAACTATTATCCGGGTATCAGACAGTCGCTGCACTACTTGAAAGGCAAAAGAAAGTCGATACGGACAGTGGAGCGGAAACAGCGCACATAACAGGTGATCAACATGTTATGTACGAAGGCCGTACAGCGTAGAATCCGTGTGCCGATAAGCCAGATACCGCCGACAGCGCGGAGGCAATCATCCCATCGATGCGTCGTGTTGAAGACGCTCGTCTGGTAAAATACCGTCTCCTGCTGCGTGGAGGAGTCCCACGCGCAGCAGATCTATCGAGGATAGTCTACTGCGAAACAACAGGAGAGAAAAGCCGTGCATGCCTCTTTGAGGCATACATTGGCAACAATATACTGCGTACGTAAAACCGAATTGACATCACCATCCCTGGCGTCTGGCCGGCTAACGTCGGTTTGGATGGAACCGAATATGACCGGAAGGTTAGTTGAGGCAAGGAGTGAAGAGCTGGACGACTTCCCCGCCTTGCGTGAGCAAGGTATAAGAGAGAAGTCACTGGAATAAGTTCTCTGGTGTTGGCTGCCTCGCTACCTTCCAAATCCAATCTAGACTAGAAATCCAGTGGTGCAAAGGAGATGGATAGTGTAAATCAGTGCACCAATAGCAGAAGTAGTGTAATTTACTTTGTTTTGTAAATGTAACAACTGATAAATTAAAATGAGTTGCAGTGGTTACGTTAGTAAGTAGGCCCCGCCCACGTCCACGTCGTAGGGATGGGTACTGGCCTCCCTTCAGGAGGCTTGCTAAGGGGCGGGGAATTATACTTAGAGTTGTCCTTAACTTATTACTAACAACCAAACAATTTGTAATGTATAATAATTGATTGTAAAGGTCTGTTTTAGTTATCCAGATCCAGGTAACAGACCTAAATTGTTATTGTAATTGTAAAAAAAAAAAAAAAAAAAAAAAAAAAGTCCGTAACACTCTGCTAGACATTCAAATCCAGCGAGAATCGTTGACCCTGTAAGGTCATTCTAAGCGAGCGAAACTATGTTAACCTAGATAGTGCTGACGTCCTTCCACAAGAACGATAAAGGCAGCTTACTTTTTTATTCTTGTCTGTAAGAATATGTGTTGTTGTTGTTGTGGTCTTCAGTCCGGAGACTGCTTTGATGCAGCTCTCCACAATACTCTATCCTGAGCAAGCCTCTTCATCTCCACATAAGAACGGCAACCTACATCTGTCTGAATCTGCTTACTGTATCCATCTCTTGGTCTTCATCTGCGATTTTTACCCCACACACTTCCCTTCAACGCTAAATTCACAATTCCTTGATGTTCTTTTAGTCAAGGTATGCCAGAAATTTCTTTTCTCCCCAATTCTGTTCAGTACCTCCTCATTAGTTACGTGATCCACCCACCTAATCTTGAGCATTCTTCTGTAGCACCATATTTCAAAAGCCTCAATCCTCTTCCTGTCCGCACTGTTTATCGTCCATGTCTCACTCCCATACAAGGCAACACTCTATACAAATGCCTTCAGAAAAAACTTCCTTAGGCTTAAATCAATATTCGATGTTAACAAATTTCTCTTTTTCAAGAACGCTTTTCTACCCATTGCCATTCTGCATTTTATATTCTCCGTACTGCGACCATCATTTGCTATTTTACTGAAGAATGTGTGTACAAGAATGTGTGTACAGTGTCATATTTCATTTCATTCAATCCAGTGCTTCCATTTCAGGTCGATTTTCTATTGTCGATTGCAAAGTGATTGGGTACAGCTGCAAAGCTGAGGTTCATACAGAAGGTACCAAAGAATTCCTTGTAGCTGGGTTTATATTTCTTGAACTATCTTCAAAAATTGAGTCAACTCAAATCAAATGTTTGTAGGGCTTATGGGACTTAACAACGGGGTCATCAGTCCCTAAACTTACAAACTACTTATTAACTAGCTATTACTAAGGACGGCACAAATATCCTTGCCCGAGAGGGGATTCGAACCCCCGACCGTAATAGCCGTGTAGACCGCGACTGACGCGCCGCAGTCCCCTCGGCCACCACGGCCGGAAATTTTTAGTCATTTATATGTATACATACCATCTTAAATGTTGTTTTGATAATAATCATTTATCAGATTAAAATTATAAAACATTCGTTTTGACGACAATACAGAAAGAAGAGCTGTGTTTCAAAACTAACGACGTGATTGTCGAAAAAAATCACTTATAACGATGTTGTGCAGTAATATGAAGGTAATTAACAGACCGATGTTCCAGTGTCCTTCACTCGGCGTAACGTTGTCAACAATGGTATCCAACACGCAGCCTGCAGGCCGCATGCGGACCCATTACAACGGTTACCGCGCCACGCGTTATCTGAGAAGCGGCGTTGAATATTTGTTTCTACAGTAGCGTGCTCATTTTCTTCTGCCATTACGTGAGAATTGCGCGTGACTCATTAGTCGCATCACATATTAGTAAAAATAAAGTTCTAACAAAATGTCAGTTTGGTTTTCAAAAAAGCTTCTCAAGTGAAAATGCTATATATACCTTCACTGATGAAATATTAAATGCTTTGAATAAACGGACATCACCAGTTGGGATTTTTTGTGATCTCTCAAAGGCTTTTAATTATGTGAATCATGGGATTTTCTAGATAAGATTAAGTATTGTGGTATGAGTGGGACAGTGCACAAATGGTTTAAATCATACTTAACTGGAAAAGTGCAGAAAATTGAAATAAGCACTTCACATGATATAGATGAAACAATTAATTCCTCTAACTGGAGAGTTATAAAAATGGGGTCCCACAAGGTTCGATCCGGATCCTTTGCTGTTCTTAATATATATTCACGAAGATTCTAAGCTAGTACTTTTTTCTGATGATACAAATATAGCTATCAAACAGGAATTAACTGATGAAATTGTAAATTATATCTTTCAGAAAATTATTAAGTGGTTCTCCACAAATGGTCTCTCATTAAACTTCGCTGAAACCCAGTATATACAGTTTCATACAGTAAAAGGAATGACACCATTAATAAATTTAGACTTTGAACATAAAGCTGTAGCTAAGGTGGAATATTCAAAATTTTTAGGTGTTTGCATTGACGAGGGACTGAATTGGAAGAAACATATTGAAGATCTCCTGACACGTTTGATTTCTGCTACTTATGCTATCAGAGGCATTCCAAAATTTGGTGATATAAATCTCAGTAAATTAACTTACTACGTCTATTTTCATTCACTGCTTTTATATGGGATCATGTTCTGGGGCAATTCAACATTGAGTAAAAAAGTATTCATTGCACAAAAGCTTGTAATCAGGATAATTGCTGGAGCCCGCCCAAGAGCATTCTGCAGACATTTATTTAGGGATCTAGGGATACTCACTATAGCTTCACATATATATTCACTCATTAAATTTGTTATTAACAATCCGACCCAATTCAAAAGTAATATCAGTGTGCATAGCTACAACACTGGGAGAAAGGACGATATTCACTATTCAAGGTTAAATCTAACTTTGGCTCAGAAAGGGGTGAATTATGCTGCCACAAAAGTCTTTGTTCACTTACCAAGTCTGACAGATAGCCAACTAGTATTTAAAAAGAAATTAAAGGAATTTCTGAATGGCAACTCCTTCTACAATGTAGATGAATTATTAGATAAAACTTAAAAAATAAAAATAATTTAAAAAATTAAAAAACTACAAAAATGTAATAAATAATCCTTAAAATGTTGAATGTCAAGTGTAGACAACATTTACTAAACTGACACGTTCCACATCATTACGAAATGTCGTGTATATGATCTATGGAACAAGTATTAATCTAATCTAATCTGGATTTTGAAAACATATGTTTGACTTGAAGAGTTACCACAAAATATTATACCATATAACACTGGACCGTATGAATGAAATGGTGAATATACTTTATTTTCGGAATTTCGGAGAACATTCTCGGATTCACTTGAATGTCTGAGGAAGTACTCAGCTTGAGTGAAAGGCAAACGCAAAGAATTCCCTACGAATAAAACTAGAGAAGTGGCTCATAAACGGAGAACATTCTCTGTTTCCTGAAGTGAGCGCTGTGGCATACTTCGAGCTGAAGAACATCTTTTGAGGTTAAGTTTTACCGTGATTTATAACAAAAATGACAGAATATGTGTAACTACGAGGGCATATTAGATACCTAAAGATTATCTGAAGAAATACGAAAGGAATTAAAGAATTTTACACAAATAAAACAATGGAAACATTATTTGGGTGGCGAGTCGAGTCATTCACAAAGATCATTACCGTGATACTTCAACATTTTATATATTGACAAGAGTGATGTTAGAGGAGTCTTTTCACTATCGACATAGAAATAAAAAACAAGTCGATTCAGATACGTGTTTGGAGTGCTCATTTATAATCGTAAATAACTACATAATAAAGTTATATGGTATGTTTTGAAATAATCTATTAATACGGCCTAGCCGTACCTGTATTACGTCTCAATATTGCACAGTCTATAGCACACAAAATAAATATTATCAATAAAATTCTTCTGGGTATGAAACCGTGTCATCATTTTATAAATTCCACCAACGTTTCGGCCACTGTTGCAGGCGGCCTTCATCAGGGTCTGTGTCTGACAATATTGTTGCAATACTATAGTATTGGTTTTCGTACCGGTTGGGCTATTTAAGGTACGTTTTCTAATAAAAAAATTCTTGTGTTATGTTATAAATGTAATTAACTACCAAACAAGCGGATTGTTTTTCGTAACAAACCCGTATGGGCTATAGCGTAGTACTTAATTCAGAAGCTTCATTTTTTATGAAAAGTATCTACTTTTAGACAACTATGACAGTGTTCCATGTTGGAAGAGATGATAAAGTGATGTATTCCTAAACTGTCGTTTGCAAATTGTGTTAACCTAGCTTCAATAACAAAAAAGTTTCTCATGAGTCGAATATTCGGTAAGATCATCAGAAAATTCATTTCATAAACTGCAAATATTTAGTCTTAAAATTTGCTGCTGCAAATGAAACTAAAATCTAAATATAGTACTACTCTTGCTCAACACATAGTGCCTGTTCCATATAGTTTGTCTGATTGAACTTGTTGAAAGAAATATCGATTTAATAGCTGTTCTGCACCGGACGTGACAACATAACATATACACGGAGAACTTACTCAAGGATTAGGGCTGGTAGCGAGAAAGATCTTCCTGCTCAGAGCATATGCTTCTAATTTTTTATTCATACGAAATTGATAACTTACTTAGAGAATGTTCCTTTGCTCTGTGTATTTTCTCTGGAGCATGTGCGCTTTCATAGTCATACGGTCCATTATGGAATGAAAGTAAGCACGGTGTGCAAGCTTTTGTATTTTTAAGTCTCCTTCGTCTGCTAACACTGGAACTATAAATGTAGATTTGTTGAGTCGATTCTGCTGCTCTGTGGTATGCTCCTCCCAGCTGAATTTATCAAGTTGTAATCCCAGGAATTTAAAGCTGTCAACATCTTGTCTACCTTTATTTTATTCATATGCTGGATGGCAACCTCTAACATGTTCTGAACTGCATTTAGTGAGTTATTTCAAAGTTTAATGTCAATGAGTTGGCTTTAAACAATTTACTGATGTACATGAAAATATCAATAGCATACTTTTTTAGAACTATACATGCTAGTTATTGCAATACTTGTATCATCTGCAAACAAAACAAACTCTGCTTCTGGCAGTTAACTGATGAAAGTTCATTAAAATACACAATAAAAATGCAATGGCCCTAAGATGGATTCTTGCAGGACACTGCATCTAATTTCTTCCAAATGTGATGATGACTGATTGCTTAATTTACTAGTCCCTTGCATTGACTCCCCTTGTTTCGTGTTAGCGAGGTATGACTTGAAACATTTTGCAGTAATGTCCGTGACACCACAGGATTCTAATGTACTTAAAAGGATGTTGTGGTTCACATAATCAAATGCCTTTGAGAAAACTCAGAAAATACTTGCTGCTCGTAATTTTATTATCTAATGAATTAAGTACATTCCCACTGTAGGAGTAAATAGCTTTCATAAATCCCAACTGTGTTGTGGACAATTTGTTATTTCTGGCCAGGTGGTTGAGTAGCTGCCTGTACATGAACTTTTCTAAAATTTTCGATAATGCTGCTCGTTTACGAGATGTTGTATTGTGAAAAGTTACCACAGCAATACTTGTACAGTACCTGTACACAATAAACACGAGTGTATACACTAGTGATGAGGATTCTGACCAGTAAAGAGGCAATTGATCTCCACAGATTATGTTCAAAATAGCCACCGGCAGCGGCAAAACACGGGTACAGTATGGTGTACAATGACTGCTGTACACGTTTCACATTTCAGCGAAGATATCCAACTAGGGTGTATTAATTTGCCGTTGCATATCATGGGGCGTAAATGGCATGTCTTTCATCTTTTCTCGCAAAAAAGGTCTACAGGAGTCAAATACGGGGAACTGGCCGGCCAAGGTGCAAGACCTCTGTGACCAATCTAACAGTATGGAAACAATACGTGAAGAGCTGCTGTAGTAATCCGTGCTCTATGGGCTAGACAGCCATCACTTAGCTACCACAGGTCCTAGTCTGCAGAGGAACGTCTATATCAACCGTAGTAGGTGGTCTGTTAGGAGTCTGCGATACTTTTGCTGGAATGTCAAGAGACCAATAACGCGTATTTCGGCAGATACCTGACCATGACTGATGAAGGCAGCTTCATTAAATAAGATACATGATGTATCGGGAGTATCCTGTCGTAATGCTTATGTAACACTATTATCACAATCTTTTCTATGCAGTTTTTGATAGATGGTGACTGAGTAGGACACTTGTTTGGCCCATTCCACTAGATTGTGCGATTACGAGGGAACTAGCGTGCGAATCAACTGCAACAACAGCCAAAAAATAAATTTCTACAAATAATCAGCTGTTTCATTTTGCTACATTGTCTAGGAGTTACACGTAACTGTTTGAGGAGACTGAGGTGAGAGATTTCTATTTGGATATGTACAAGCCATCTCCACAATCCATGCCGGCGTCATCGTTTTCTGATTTGGCAAATACCATGATCCACCTACAACTTACTGCTTGGACTGTCACAATGCAGTCGCAGTGCAGTCAACAAACACACTAGCACAATGTCATCAAACGTAACAACACCGTACCCTACTTTGTTAATATCGATTTTAAAAAGAGAATGCATGCCAAAAATACACTTTCTATGTGTTATTAAAATCTGTTTATAGTCAAACAATATGAGGCGTCCTGTGAAAACCGCACATCAATAAAGCTTTCTATTACCGCAATATCCTCAAAATTTCTTTAGTGGACCAAACAACTAGATATCTTAGGAGGCGAGGTCAGGGCAGTAGGGTAGATGGAGTAGCACTGTAGAACCTTGTTTCGTAATGCGTTCCTCTGACTTTTGTGGGGTCGAGCGTTAATCTCCTGAGTTGTTATACCCCCGAAGTCACTGGATTTGCTTTTTGAGTTTTATTAAGGTGTTAAAATTTGCAATTTAATTAATGGTACCAACTCTTGGCTTTTGATAAATGAGAATCACATCCTCACAGTGCCAAAACACAGCGATCAATACATTGATAGTTGCTTTGAATATTTTCTTTAGTGGAGACCAAGAACGAAGCTTTTCCATCAATAGGTTCTATTTCAGGTTCAAAATTCTGAACCCAATTTTCATCATCTGTCACAATCCTGCACAAGAAAGCCTACCCCTAAACTTCAAACGTTGCAAACAATTAGTTTTTTTCCCTGTTATATTTGTGATGGAAAATTAGACACCGCGGGATTTGCATTGCACACAATCTTGAGTGTCCAAAAATGCGGATAATTTCGTCCACATATCCTTTGCTGAATGGCAGATTCAGCGCCGAATGCCGAGTCGTAACGCGTCCCGCGTCCATCCGCCCAAAAGGTTGCTGTAACATATCAGGTGTGACAACTGTGAATGGTCCCGCCGATCGTTACAAAACTACGGAGCTCACCTTCTGTGCACAGTGAATTACTGTCGACAGCAAATGCTCCAAAGATTTTCCATCAACGTTTGTGAATGTTCTGCACAGATTCTTTCTTTGAAGTGAGGAAAGTAAATTACAGGAACAAGTTTGAGACGGTCCTGCAGCTACGCTATCTCTGTGAATAGCCAGAAATTTTGCGTGCGCACTCAGGAACTTTCAAATAATGTATGCATAACGTCTCGAGTGCTCCTCGGATGCACAGTGGTAGAGTGCCAGACTATGAATCCGATTGTTGGGGGTTCGATCATTGCCAGTTCCTAGGATATTTATCTGTCACGTTCCACTTCTTTCACCTCTGGCAGTATTGCTCATGTGAAAAATACCGAGTAACACTGTGGTTCAGAACCTACGTTAAATTGTAGGTTCCCCTACAACTGGCTGGATAAGTCAGTTCGAAGGTCGGAGGAAGGCAACGGCATACCACCTCCAAACAGGACCGTGCCTAGTAAAGCACTGTGGTGTTCAAACCAATCTTCGGATGGTTGATTGCTTTACCTTAACGTCTTGAAATCTTCGAATTGTTTTGGGCTGAGACAAATGTGGTCGACTAATTTCTGGGATACCGTCGTAATAACAGCAATCTGACTCTCATTGGCGACATTTGATACAAACGTGCCATAGTTATCCTTGTCGGTGCTCATACACCAGCATCAGAGTTACGCTACGTTGTATGTTGGATTGCCTCCAGCATCCTTTGAACCTTCCATTCCATCATTAGTCCCGTCCTATGCAGTTTACATTCCGCCTAGATTCCCTCCCCCCCCCCTCGCTCCCCCCTCCCCTACTACAAACCCCTCCAAGTGCTAGAACGCCACGCCCTCCGGCTCGCTTACCGTATCCGCCTCCCTTCACCCAAGCGGATCCTTTACGACCTAATCCCATTTCCTAACCTCCTGTAGTTCCTAAAGCACATCCATTACACCACCCGCAAAATTGCCATAACCCACTAGTCTACTTCATCTCACCAATCCCGGACCTCTGCCACTATTTTAACTTACTGCATGTTTTTATCATCTGTAATATTGTAGCCGGCCGCGGTGGCCGAGGAGACTGAGGATCTTCAGTCACGGTCTACACGGCCACTACGGTCGGGGGTTCGAATCCCCCTCGGGCATGGATATTTGTGCCGTCTTTAGTATAAGGTAGTTCATAAGTAGTTTGTAAGTTTAGGGACTGATGACCCCGTAGTTAAGTCCCATAAGCTTAACAAACATTTGAACATTTTTATTTGTAATATTGTATTTCTCCAATTTTTCCGCCTTGTCAAGTTTTAATTCTCCGATTCTGACTCCATTGTCAACATTTCTATCGCTTCTTGTCAGCTGTTTTAATTCGCTCGTTTGAAAAACGTAACAGGCTGCTGACAGCCTGTCTATGTCATGTATGTTAGCGTTGAAATGACGATGAAGGAAAAAATTAGGGTGTTTCAGATCCGTATATTGCGTTTGGAAAAGATTACTGGCTGAAATAAATTCTAAACAAAGAAATGCCGTAGGCGGCTCAGCTTTCAGTTATCACACAAATGTCGAAAGTCAGATTTTCAGATAAGTTAAATATTCAAATGTTTGTAAATTTAACCAAATTGCAATGGACATCTGTCCCTAGACTTACAGACTACTTTCACTAGCTTCCGCTGAGGACAACACACACACATACACACACACACACACACACACACACACACCTATGCTCGATGGAGGACTCGAACCTCGGACGGGGAGCAGCCGTGCACTCTGCAGCATGGCGGCTTAGAGCACACGGCCATTCCCACGCGGCCTTTAGATAAGTGACCGTAGGATAAAACCAACGATACTCCATTCATAGTGGTAAGACATCTAGACCAAATGACAAGTCTGTAAAGTTCCCACTGAGATTTCACGAAAGAACTTGCTTCTTTTCTGTAGATTCTTCGAATATACTTTCTGGAGCAACGGGCAATGAATGGATAAACAAATCATATGATTCTTGTTTCAAAGCTACGGTGGAATGACCGAGCGTTCCAAGGCGCTTAGCTGCGAAGCGCGCCGCTGCTCGCCGTCGGAGGTTCGAGTCCTCCCTCGGGCATGGGTGCATTTGTTGTCCTCAGCATAAGTTAGTTCAAGTAGTTTGTAAGCTTAGGGACTGATAACCAGCGTAGTTAAGTCCCATAGATTTATATACATTTGAACAATTTTGAGCTCGTTTCAAGAAAGGCGCTAAACAACATGATTATGGACCTTTAGCGGTGAAACCGATTTGTCTCACAGTTACGGAACTTGTTCACGTATTATGACTTTTAGCTTTTTGACAACATGGTCGGCAGGAATAGCAATTACCGAATGATACTACGGCACATCTGCTTCGTAGAGTGGAGCCACAGCCACGTGGATCTGAAGACAAATAGGCCGAAACCGGTCATAATTTAAATAAATGATTAATGCCATCTTTGACTGGTTTACTAATTAATTTCTGGACAACGCTGGAGCAACGAACACCTGGAGAATAGAAAAAAAGGTAACACCACGTGATTCTCAGCGGAAAATTGCACGTAATTATAGACATATATCGCTGTCACCAATCTGTCAGACAGTTACGGAACTCGTTCAATGCTGAGGTATTATGACCTTTTTTGAGAACGAAAATCTTCCACAAATTAATCATCGTGGATTATGCAAACAGTGATCTAGCTAAACGCAGCTTAATTTGTTCTTCAATGAGATTCCGAGTGTAGCAGGCCATCGGGGTAATAGGTTGAAGCTGTGCTCCTTGACACTGAGAGGCCGTTTTATATGTTCCGTATTATCGTACTAATACCTTAAGGGAAACGACGCTTCGTGCTCTTGAGCGTTGATCAAGTAGAGATGTCGGAGTGACGAAATGTTGATTAAGATAATCAATAGGATATAGAGGTTCATCTGTTATTTTGTGTTTGCCTTTAGAAAGATACCACAGATATTTCCGCAAGACGAGGCACATGGAAAAGTTCTCCGTTAACGTTTCCTCATTCTTGAGCTTTCCATTTCTGACAGACTACTTCTGCTGCATAGTTGTTTGTAGGTGAGGTGATTATCAGAGGTTGGATGCCGTTCGCATGTTATGAAACTTGAATATTTGATCTTCGTGATACTTTTCTCCAAAGATATTCGTATGGAAAGCCAAACAAACTAGCGGCTTATAAGTTGATGTGATTTGCGACTGTAGGAAAGATTTTATCTATTGCAATTTTTGGCGGATCATATTTGTCGTGTGAATTATTCTCTCAGTGAAATTAGTTACTTAGTAACTTATGTTGAAGTTATTACCTACCGTTGCCTGCATACAAATATCACAGGCATCAACCGTAAACTGAGACATATTAATGCGGTCAAAGTCTCTAAAATTCGTCACTTGTGGTTCGTTACTTTGCTATTACAGCGGGTTAGACAACGATATTACATCACTACACCATGAACATACGAGACATGCTCAGATGTGTGATTGATTCGAATTACTTCATTTGTAGACTTGTTCCGAATATATTGACTGACATGTGAAAGACTGCTATATGGTGAGTTGGTCTAAGCGGAAGCAGTGGAGCCGCGGCGGATTAGCCGTGAGCATTGGGGCGCCGTGCTGCGGTGCGCGCGGCCGTTCGCCGTCGGGGGTTCGAGTCCTTCCTCGGAAATGGGTGTTTGGGTTATCCTTAGGTTAGTTTAAAAATGGTTCAAATGTTTGTAGAGCTTATGAGACTTAAATACGGGTTCATCAGTCCGTAAACTTACAAACTACTTATGAACTAGCTAGTACTAATGACGGTACAAATATCCATGCCCGAGGGGGGATTCGAACCCCCGACCGTAGTGAACGCGACTGGCGCGCCGCAGACCGCTCGGCAACCGCGGCCGGCTAGGTTAGTTTACCTTGGTTCAAGTAGTCTGTAAGCTACGTACTAATAACCCAGCAGTTGAGTCAGATAAATTTACAAACATTTGATTTGGAAGCAGTGGAACGTTTGAATACGCTTGAATCTTGAAGCACAATGATATTAAAGAGACTCGAAGATTGACAACTGCCCAACTTCGGGTGACTTGTACTAACAGACCATATATATGAGGTGCAATGATGAATTCTTTAGTGCGGAGGCACTTCTAGGCACTTACTCTTATGGGAATCAGTTTGAAAAAAAAAATAGTAATAGTAATAGTGGGCAGGGAAAAGTTGTGAATTAGTGTCTGAAGGGAGGCGAGGTAGAGTAATCTGTGCATTTGTGATGTTGTACCCCAGTGGTGTAGGGGTCAGCGCAGCTGCCTAGCAAGAAAACCGGGTTCTAATCCCGATTTAACTTTACCCATTCGCAGTTAATGTAAATTCTGTGAATATGAAATATATACTCGTAAGGACTTACAGAATTGTAAACTCGACTGCAGTCGTATCTCCGACATAGTGCCTTACCTAAACTTTGTTTATTATGTTGCCTCTACAACCAATAGCAGCCTATAATACTTATAGTGAAACATTATGAATGTGCAGAATTAAAGTAAAAGTATTAACATTTGCTTACATCTCCAGATCTCGATTGTGCAGATGGCATGTTTAGAAGGTGGGAAACAAAAATTTATCCTCGAAAACTATGTAAACGAAACATAAGCATGTACGAATTAGAGTGGAATATTTATTAAATTTTATTTACAACTTTCGGTATGATAGGTCGTGACCGATGAGTAAAACTATTTACTAACTCAGGCATCCATTCTCCTGACAGCTTTCTCGATATTTGCTCCTCCCCGAGAGAGCAGCTAGTAAATACTCTCCAAACTGATTACTATATATGAAGCGAGACGGCATGATAACCACAGGAAATTTGTCGCTTAGAGAAGGCTGTGTTTGTAAGCTGTGGAGCCAAGCGTAGCGTGATTTTCAGTGTGGTATAGGTTATTATTATTATTATTATTATTATTATTTACATAGCGATTTGTTTATTTTTCGTAAATAATACTTCATAGCTGACACGTACTGCATGAAACTCATAGATCACCACAAAGATCTACTCTCACAGTGCATTCTTTGAGCCGCGTGGTCTAAGGCGTCATGCTATGGACTGGTCGGCCGTTCCTGCCGGAGGTTGGAATTGTAGTGCTTCCGTCTGTTGTAGCTACAGTTTGACCACCGTGTGTGTTGTCCTTAGTGTAAGTTAGTTTAAGTAATTTATAAGTCTAGGAACCGATGACCATAGCAGTTTGATCCAATAGGTTTACAAACATTTGAACATTTTCTTTCTTTGAGAAAAAGAAGGAAAATGTTAGTCTAACTATTCGTTGATGTCTAGGTCATCAGTGGCTTGAGTGTCTGCACATATAAAGAAAGATATGGAGCTTTCTAAATTACCCTAATATAAAAGATTTGTTGAAACTTCCTGGCAGATTAAAATTGTGTGCCGGAACCGGGATTCGAACCTGGGACCTTTGTCTTCCGCGGGCAAGAGCTCTACCGACTGAGCTACCCCGACACGACTCACGATGCCGCCTCGCTTGCTACTTTCCTCTCTTCACAGAAGCTCCTGGAAGAAAGGATATGGTGGAGACATGGCTTAGCCACGCCTAAGGGATGTGTCCAGAATGAAACTTTCACTCTGCAGCGGAGTGTGCGCTGATTTGAAACTTACTGCCAGATTTAAAATTTGTGACGGACCCATGACTCGAACCTGGGACCTTTGCTTTTCGCGGGCAAGGTCCCAGGTTCGAGTCCCGGTTCCGGCACACAATTTTAATCTGCCAGGAAGTTTCATATCAGCGCACACTCCGCTGCAGAGTGAAAATTTCATTCTAAAAGACTTGTTATTTGGAACATATCTGGCAAGATGCTTCAGGTCTCCTTCAGAAATGATTCTCAGCCAGAAACATATTGTGAAGAGATGAGAAAGGAGTCGCTACCATCAAATAGTATGTCGCAGAAAGGCGGAACTTGAGGACCGCGGGAGAGGTACGGCGAGAGTGATTGTGAGTAACAAGACGGCTACGATAGATAGAGAAAGAGGGAGGAGGTTAAACTACAAAGATATAGCGAGACAGAGCGAGAGAAAGGGGGAGAGGGCAGGAGGTAGTAGGTGTGAGTGTATGTATGTGTGTGTGTGTGTGTGTGTGTGTGTGTGTGTGATTACCTAGAAACATGACCGACAACATACAGTGATACATTGTTTCTATCACATTATAACTTAGTAAGATGTCGATATAACTAGCGGCTCTAAGCAGGATAAAATTAGATTGTGAAGTAATTGAATAACGATGTAATAAAATAAAATAAATGGAGAAAGAGGGAATACTAAGCACGATGGAATTTTGACATTTAGATATACAGAAATTACGATACGCTACTGAAGTTAATGTCACATAATAATAATAATGAGAACAACCGTGGTTTGCATAAATAAATTATATACCTGACATCTGAAACTTACCACTTTAATGTAATTCCGACACTCTTCACCGTGTCTGACAGTGAAGAAAAAAGGTGTAAGAGAAAAATGTATAATTAACACTTATTCTAAACGGTAAAATATAACGAAGTTCTACAGGCAAAAATCTTGATCAATGTAAAACAATGTGGAACAAGTTAGCTTATTCGAATTTGATACACAGACACCCTTCCCTGGATGGAAACACTTTTGAAACTGGTAGCAGCAATGTCACATGAGATTTGAATAATGTTCCGGCGATATGCATCTTGTCCAGATTTCGCCGACACCGCCGCGCGAGTTCCAGGAGCGCTGACTACTTGTTCCCGCTCAAGGCTTCCGTGGACTGCAGCACAGCTGCACCGTATGTCATTAGTGCTGACGTTAATTCCCTGCTTTATGAATGTTTCTCGACCAGAAAACAGATTACCCGGCGGCGGTGTACAATGGTTACTTTCCCACCTGTCAAGTGGCTTTCCTCGACTCGTTCCGGCCTGCAGGTTTCGTTTATTAGCAAATATCGAGATCTGCGACGACTTCAGACAGACTTTTATTATAGTCGGTCTGTTTGAAACTATGTCAGACTAATCGTGTAGTACAAATTCTTCAGTCACAGACGCTTCCAGGAGATTGCTTCCAAGGTGCCTTCTGTATTCTTTCCAAACAAACCACCGACACTGCTCAATGAATCAAAACGGTCTAACGTTTCAGCCCTGATGGTCAGGAACTTTCACTACGTCAATTTGTTCCCCTTTCGTTTCAGTCTGCCACGTACCACGAAGATTTTTATCCATTCCCTGATTGTGTTTTCCTCTTTTTCCAGTAGATTATCATTTTGGTTGACTGCGCTTCTCTCTTGTAGTCATCTGTTGGCAGGACACGGAATGGAGTAGTATGTGAAATAAGGGTCTTAGTTTGTTTGCCTTTTTCTCTGAAAACTTGTCGATCCTCAATATGCTCGAATGAAATAACGTTCCTACAAATCCTCTTTAACTAGGCTTGCCCATTAAGAATACGATTTTATTTCTGAAATTGATGAGTATATGCGATGAGTCAATCTTTCCAGGGGTCAATCTTTCCAGGTAAAAAAAAATGTTCAAATGTTTGTAGAACTTATGGGACTTAACTACGGGGTCATCAGTCCATAAGCTTACAAACTACTTATGAACTAACTAAGACTAAAGACGGCACAAATATCCATGCCCGAGGGGGGATTCGAACCCCCGACCGTAGTGGCCGTGCAGACCGTGACTGGAGCGCCTCAGTCCCCTCGGCCACCGCGGCCGGCTTTCCAGGTAACCCAAAAATATTATTCCCCGCATCCTCATGTAATTAATAATATCTTCTGTGTGATAATACAATTCATGCTTGATCTTCGGCGGAATTCGCCATTTCCTTCGATAGGGCCAAGGATTATCTTCAAAATTTTTAAATGTCTTTCATTTCAAGTTTTGGTAATGATATTTTCTTTGTCTTGTTTAAACTATCTGATGCTGACAGTCTAATTATTTCTTTCTCTTTAGCCATGTTCCCGTGCATGCAAGGTCTGCCTTGTTATTTCGGATTTGGCGTGTTAATATTTACGGGGTGGCTGGATGCCCTTCCTGTCGCCACCCCATGCCCTCCGGGAGGAAATGTGTACCCCAAATGTCTGCCAAGATGCGATCTTCTTTTCCAGATTTGCTTTTTTGATGCCTCGTATGGTTAGCTCGATTTTATCTGACGTGGGAGGGGGGACTATCTAGAGGAGGAAAATTAAGATAAAAGTCAAGCTTTTCATTAGGTCTTACAGAATTTAGTGGGAACAAAAGTAATCTCTAAAATTCGCAGCATATCATTTGTCTTTCAAATTTAATTTTCCATCAAGCCCTCTTATTTGGGTCTTAGGAGGTTTAAACTTGGATACCTTTATAAAATTCTCTGGAGTGATATATTCTGAAATTCGCTTCTATTACATCGAGTTGGTTTTTGATGAACAGTTTCGTTGTTGTTTACAATACTTTTGATGTATCTTTTCTAACCTTCAAGGATTTTTGATAATTTCAGAGGTGTTCTTACTATTCCATTACATTCAGGCTTGTCTTCGCATTCCAGTTGCTTCAGTACAATCTTCGTTCCATCGCGTGTGTTTGTTATTGGCCAGGATAGTTTCAGTGACTGTATTATGGCTTCTTTAAGTCCGTTTCAGTTTGTTTTATTTCGTTTGCAATGTTCAATTTCTTGAAATTCGTTTTTGACGTCTTTCAGTTTATTATACCAAATTTTGCAGGTCTAGGTCGAAAAGTTGTTTCTGTTAACTGGGGTGATATTCATTTTTACCAAAGACAAGTAATAACTGGAATCAATAATGACTTTCCTCAAAACTTTTACGTAGAGAATTTCCATAGTGGAGTTTTTAGAAACAGCCACGTGGTACAGTTGGTATTCTCCAAGCATTGGGATATTCCAAAGTTTTAGCTTTTGGAGGTAGATACTTAAAGGCTGTGGATTTTTAAAGAACATTACAGTTCTCACAGACACCAATCAATCAATCGCTCACCATTTGTATTTTTCTTTTACGTGCAGGGCATTCACCGTCAACTTCTTTATATTTTTTTCCCGTACCAAGTTGCGCGTAAAAATCGCCCATTAAAGTTATGAAATGGGTTTTGAAACTTTGTCGATTGTTGCTTAAAGTTTTTCCCAAATTTTGTTGACTGATTGCCACTACGTCAAATACTATTGTATGAATCTTACAATTTTAGGAACGTAGAATATATATTCTACTGGATTCACTTTTGTTTTGGGGGAAGGGGCCAGGGGCTTCAGTTCCCAGGTACAAGAAATTCAAAAAATGTTCAAATGTTTGTTAAGCTTATGGGACTTAACTACGGGGTCATCAGTCCCTAAACTTACAAACTACTTATGAACTACTTACGAACTAGGACGGCACAAATATCCATGCCCGAGGGGGGATTCGAACCCCCGACCGTAGTGGCCGTGCTGACCGTGACTGGAGCGCCTCAGTCACCTCGGCCTACAAGAAATTCATCAGTATTCAGAATACCTGTAGCTGAACTGGCAAACAGTTTCAACCCCTGACTCTCTGTCCTGTTACATATATATGCTCCTGTTCTCCACTAGTGTATGTAAAATTCCGGTATTCTGTTGAATGCTTAGGTAATGTATAAATTATCAACTAATAATACAGATCGTCGAGACTACATTTTCTCGTTATACCGAGGTATTAAATATAATGAGAGGCATTGTATTAGAATTTGTGCTGTGGCCGGGATGCGAACCCGAGACCTCCTATTTACTAGGTATGCGCTTTAGCCCGTTCAGCTAACATAGCATTACAGACAAAGCGACTACACGAACTGTTTTAATGCACGTCTCCCTCCACACCACATAATTTAATTCTGCCTCATTGTTCCCCGTGAAATGCGTATCAAATTGCCAAGTCATTTTCTACCAGGTGTCCGGATACTTTTGATCACACAATGTGTGTGTCCCGAACGATTCTCTCGGGTCTCCGGGAAGTTTATGTGAAAATCGGGACTGTCCCGGCTAAACCGGTACGTCTCGTCATCTTGAACTAATTTGAAAGTCATATTGACTAATTTCGTTATCTTGCCATTTTTATAGGAATTATGATTTAATATTTGGTGTACTTTTTGTTAACGAGTATTATACAGGGTGTTTCACTAAGTGTGTTTGCTTCTGTAACTTATAAAATAATAGGTGACGGGAAATTTTAATGTGGTAGGTCAACACAAGAAATGTTACACTTTCTACGGAGCTATGAACATAGTTTATTGTATCATTTTCCAAAGAGTTACACCACAAAGATATAATTTTTTAACCGAAAAATAGTTTTTTCTATCGTGAATTGGATTCGTTGAAACGAGCTGCGTCCAAATCAATTTAAACTACATTGTTATGACTTAGTTTGGGAGCTGCAACCCTTCAAAGTTTAGGGGGCGGAGGCTACGACAGCGTAGCTCACTGGCTAGTGGTCATGAGACAGTGGACCGTGCCACAGGGGATAGCCACTCGACCAGTCAGCTACGCTATCGCAGCCTCCGTCCCCGGAACTTTGAAGGGTTGTAGCTCCTAAACTAACAGTGATAGGAATGTAGTTTAAATTGATCTGGACGCAGCTGGTTTAAACGAATCCAATACACGATAGAAAAAACTATTGTTCCATTTAAAAAAATATATCTTTGTGGTGTAACTCTTTGGAAAATGATACAATAAACTATGTTCATAGCTCCACAGAAAGTGTAACATTTGTTGTGTTGACCTGTTGTTGTTGTGGTCTTCAGTCCGGAGACCGGTTTGATGCAGCTCTCCACAATACCCTACCTGAGAAAGCCTCTTCAACTCCACATAAGAACGGCAACCTACATCTGTCTGAATCTGCTTACAGTATCCATCTCTTGGTCTTCCTCTGCGGTTTTTACCCCACACTTCCCTCCAACACTAAATTCGCAATTCCTTGATATCTAAGAATGTGTCCTACCAATCTATCCCTTCTTTAGTCAAGGTATGCCAGAAATTTCTTTTCTCCCCAATTCTGTTCAGTACCTCCTCGTTAGTTACGCAATCCACACAACTAATCTTCAGCATTTTTCTGTAGCACCACATTTCAAAAGCCTCAATCCTCTTCCTGTCCACACTGTTTATCGTCCATGTTTCACTCCCATACAAGGCAACACTCCATACAAATGCCTTCAGAAAGGACTTCCTTAGGCTTAAATCAATATTCGAAGTTAACAAATTTCTCTTTTTCAAGAACGCTTTTCTACGCATTGCCATTCTGCATTTTATGTCCTCTGTACTAAAATGTTCAAATGTTTGTTAAGCTTATGGGACTTAACTACGGGGTCATCAGTCCCTAAACTTACAAACTACTTATGAACTACTGACGAACTAGGACGGCACAAATATCCATGCCCGAGGGGGGATTCGAACCCCCGACCGTAGTGGCTGTGCTGACCGTGACTGGAGCGCCTCAGTCACCTCGGCCACCGCGGGCGGCTCCTCTGTACTGCGATCATCATTTGTTATTTTACTGCCCAAGTAACAAAACTCATCTACCTCCTTTATTGCTTCATTACATAATCTAATTCCTTCAGCATCACCTGATTTTCTTAGACTGCAGTCCATTACCCTAGTTTTGCTCTTGTTAATGTTCATCTTATATGCACCTTTGAGCACACTGTCCATTCCGTTCAATTGTTCTTCCAGGTGCTTTGCTGCATCTGACAGAATTACTATGTCATCGGCAAAACGCAATGTTTTTATTCTTCCCCCTGAACTTTAATTCCTTCACCAAATTTCACCTTGCTTTCCTTTATAGCTTGCTCAATGTACAAATTGAACAACAATGGAGAAAGACTACAACCCTGTCACTCCCTTTCCAACCACTGCATACCTTTCATACCCTTCAACTCTGACAAACGTTGTCTGGTTTTTGTACAAGTTGTAAATAACCTTACGCTCCCTATATTTTACTCCTGCTTGCTTCAGATCTTGAAAGAGTTTATTCCATTCAACATTGTCGAAAGCCTTCTCCAAATCTACAAAAGCTAAAAATGTAGGTTTGCCTTTCCTTAATCTATCTTCCAGGATGAGCCGTAAAGTGAGTATTGCCTCCCGTGTTCCTACATTTCTCCTGAACCCAAACTGATCTTCCCCAAGGTCGGCTTCTCTACCGCATTAAAATTTCCCGTCGCATATTATTTTATAAGTTACAGAGGCAAACACACTTAGTGAAACACCCTGTATAAAGTACAATGTTGTGAATTCTCCCAGACGTCACTCCACAACTGCAGGTGTGCATCCTGTAGAAGAGACTGCAGAAATAGAGTCGTCCGTCGCACACCAGGAAAAGTTATCTTTAGGCGCCTCTCCGTCGTGACGCGCTGATGGGAGCCGCGAATTTATGGCTTCCTTTCCGGGCGGGCGGTCGCCGACAGCGCGGAAGAGAAGAGCGCGACCCGCCTGCGACGGCCGCGGCGGCCATTTTTCAGGGGCGTTATCTCTCGCCAGGCGGCCGCTGCCCCGCGATTGCCATCTCAGGGAGAGAGCGCGCGCCGCAACCTGCGACCTGGAAACCAGCCGTGCGGTCGCGCCATTATTTACCCTGCCGGGGGTCAGGGGTCGCAATTAATAAGCGCCGCGATGCTCTGCCCGTCTGGTCCGGGGGGGGGGGGGGAGGTGACGCCGACGAGTACTAAGCGCCAGTGCAGGTACCGCCGGCTGCCGGCGCGTGGGCTGCCGCCGCTGCCGTCATCGAGACTTTTACCGCAGCGCCCTAGAGGAGTGGCTTTTACTTGCTGCCTCGCGCCGTGTTGGCTTTTTTATAGGGTTGCCTGCCTTCCTAACGACGGTATTTTGTGCTGGTGAGAATCTAAACTGTCTCAGCTACTGCCGCTTGGCATGCTCAGTTACCGCCTCAAAACTACAAAATGTCTTTAGAAAGCGCTTCTGGGGAAATGGGCGACAGGATGCTTACATGTATGAATACTACCGAACTAAGTTACGCCATCAAATGTCCAAATGTTTGTAGAGCTTATGGGACTTAACTACGGGATCATCAGTCCCTAAACTTACAAACTACTTATGAACTAGCTACTACTAAGGACGGCACAAATATCCATGCCCGAGGGGGGATTCGAAACCCCGACCGTAGTGGCCGTGCAGACCGTGACTGGAGCGCCGCAGTCTCCTCGGCCACCGCGGCCGGCGTTACGCCATCTGTCTCCTTCCTTGGCTACTCGTATTAACGTTGGCAACGCTGACTTTCGGTTCAGTTTTGAAACTTTATGTTGGAGGAGACTGAGTAATAACATTTATACGAGGGTTGACATTGAAATAGTGGAAATACAGCTGCGGAGACACAACGGAATGGAATCTCCTACTGTCGTTGATAGCACACGTTGTTGACACACCTATCTTACCTCCGAGCAAGTGGACGCACTGGCGTGCGTACAATTGCGCTACGCAACGGTATCACTATGTTTTCGAATCAGGAAGAATGGAGTGGGGTCAAGATTGAATGTGGTAGAAGTCGTACAGCACGACAGTGTCATCAAGTTCTTCAAGAGGCGTGCGGGAAATCGACATTGCCGTACAGAGAACAGTGGCACAGTGAGTAAAAGCCTTCAACTAAGGTAGGCAAACTGGTAGACATGCATCGGGTAGGTCGACCTAGCGTCTCTGAAGAAGAATAAGAAAAAGAAGTGCATACTGTTCCCGTGTTAGTGGACAGTGATCGACGCCAAGGCCATTATTTTGCAGAGCAATGCGTGGGCGCATATAGCGCAAGCTGTTCGGTCGATGGGACTGGGATGCACTGTACCATCAATCATACTCCCCGGACTTAAGTTCTTCTGACTGGTTTGATTCCGAAGATTAAGGAACCACTTCGTGGCATTTGATTCAGAACTGATTCAGAGTTTCGACAAGTAGTAGATCACTCCATTCGCACCATCAACAGAAGAGGCTCTGTTAACGATGTACTACGCTTTCCACATTGCTGCCAACGGGTTCTACACAACGCTGGTTACTACTTTAATAGGTGCAAATAAGTAACCCCTTTGTATTGGTCGTGAACAAATAGTTGCCACTATTTTAAGTTTCGTCCCCCGTAATTTACATTTGGAACATTATGATCCAGACAACATGTGTGCTGCATCAATCTTAATCTGACTTATGGATGTTTAACTTTTACATATAATTCAGAATTTTGTTGTACACCTTTATACTATAATATGTCAAACTTATATCCCTATGTTAATTGCTATCCGCCCCGTTTTGCATGAAAGAGTGACAGTGGCTATCTGCTATGTATTTACAATATGGCTTGTAGAATAGTGCTTCCGTCTGTTGTAGCTACAGTTCGACCAACGTTGGGTAACTTAACGAAGGCAAAGAGGTTTCCAGCACATGCTTTTGTCAGTCACATGTCGTTAAGTTGGTGTTAGAAGAGACCCCTCTGGTCAATTCTGTTAGCTGAATACAGGAGATGGCACTCGGCCGCTGACAAATGGTAAGGTTACAACGTCCTGCAGCGCGATGTTTCACTTACGTGCAAATGGTAAGGTAACATCGTCCTTCAGCACGATGTTTCACTTACGTGCAAATGGTAAGGTAACATCGTCCTGCAGCGCGATATTTCACTTACGTGCAAATGGTAATGTAACATCGTCCTGCAGCGCGATGTTTCAATTGCGTGATGTTTGAAATTATTGTGTAAGGCTCCATTCTGTCTGAAGTTCTGTAGTAGTTTATTTTACACCTCCAGCGTAATCATAGTTCATTTAGTACAGTTGTGGATATTGTTTTCCAATTTCCCTATGTTTAGCTGGGAACTCTCCTTGTTCCCATGAGTCTTGAGGTGGAAGAGTAACCCACTACGAGGTGATTTGAGTGTTCCGTTTATAGTACGAACGTGCGAATGAAAGACTTCGTGTGCTTGTAATAATATTCTTGCCGGTTTCATAAATTTATTTGAGGATTTATTGGTAATATCAGTCTCCCTTCTCTACTACACCCACGTGTTCAAAATTCCATTTAGCAACGTTTAACTTTTCCGGATATTCTACGTTTCAATAGCCTTGCAGCTCCGATTAAGTTAAGAATTTCGCGAGTGTGTAAAACTTTACTTGTTTCCCGTGAACCACATGTCACTTTAATGTCATTTCACGTGTGATTTGTAATTTCGTTCTCGGTATGGCCGTGTTAAATTAATTAATAAAGACTGAAGATCTGCAGTGATTTCTGTGCTTTGCGTGTATATTGTAGAGTGTTGGGTTTAATTTATTCAAATTCAAATGTTCAGATGTCTGTAAATCTATCAGACCAAACTGCGTGGTCATCAGTCCGTAACTTACAAACTACTTAAACCTAGGTAAACTAACCTACGGACAAACACACACACCCATGCACCAGGGAGGACTCGAACCTCCACGGCGAGCAACCGCGCGCTCCGCAGCGAGGTGCTTTAGACCGCTCGGCTACTCCACCGCAGCGTTTAATTTATTCTGTTCTTCAAACTTAATTTTCTTAATGTTTTGGGCGTGTAATCCTTTTCCCTCCCATATTGCATATTTCAATGACACCGTAAACAGGCACCATCAATTCAAGATAGAGTGCTTTTATTTTCGATTCTGAACTCTATGATAACTAATTATTCTACACTCCCGGCCATTAAAATTGCTACACCACGAAGATGGCGTACTACAGACGCGAAATTTAAGCGTTAGGAAGAAGAAGCTATGATATGCAAATGATTAGCTTTTCAAAGAATTCACACGAGGTTGGCGCCGGCGGCGACACCTACAACGTGCTGACATGAGGAAAGTTTCCAACCGATTTCTCATACACAAACAGCAGTTGAGCGGCGTTGCCTGGTGAAACGTTGTTGTGATAAGGAGGAGATATGCGTTCCATCACGTTTCTGACTTTGATACACGTCGGATAGTAGCCTATCGCGATTGCGGTTTATCGTATCGCGACATTGCTGCTCGCGTTGATCTCTCACCAATTGAAAACGCCTGGTCAATAGTGGCCGAGCAACTGGCTCGTCACAATATGCCAATCAGTACTCTTGATGAACGGTGGTATCGTGTTGAAGCTGCATGGGCATCTGTACCTGTACACGCCATCCAAACTCTGTTTGACTTAATGCCCAGGCATATCAATGCCTTTATTACGCGCAGAGCTGGTTGTTATGGGTACTGATTTCTCAGGATCTATGCACCCAATTTGCGTGAAAATGTAATCACATATCAGTTCTACTATAATATATTTGTCCAATGAATACCCGTTTATCATCTGCATTTCTTCTGGGTGTAGCAATTTTAATGGCCAGTAGTGTGTTTGAATTTTAACCATCGTGTACCTTACAAAATTCAAATGTTTGTATAGCTTATGGGACTTAACTACGGGGTCATCAGTCCCTAAACTTACAAACTACTTACGAACGAACTTACACTAAGGACATCGATGTTATACTTAAGGCTATCCAAGGACTTGTTTTATCTTATTAGAGAAACTGTGTGGGTGCCTTAATACTGTAAATCAGGCTTGGAAACGTCGCACGTCGGCTGTACGTTGCACGTGCAGAGCAGATGCCACAACGAAGAACACATTGCTAACATGTTTCAAGTGTCGTTGTAGTAAGTCATGGAGAAGACTAGCTCTGGAATGAAAGGAGAGATGTGTGTGTTGACGCATGAGATCCTCTTTACAATTGTTCCTACCCTGTGGTACTGGGAACACTGGTTGCCGCGAGAGATAAAATATGGTCCGAGAAAGTAAAAAAAATAAATAAATAAATAAATAAATAAATAAAAATCATACTTTTATTCATTCTAAATAATTAACTCCATCTTACGTGGTCAGCAGAGAAATAACCAAGGGGTGTCCGCAGGACTCTGTCCTGGGGTAACTCTTTTGGGATATATATATATATATATATATATATATATATATATATATATATATATGGAGCCATTATTAAATTGGAAAGAACACGTAGATAATATCGTGGGAAAGGCGAATCAGAGACTGCGTTTTATTGGCAGAACCCTTAAAACAAGCAACAGAACTACATAAGAAACTGCATACGCTACGCTTGTCCGTCCATTTTTGGAGTATTGCAGCCCAGTGTGGGATCCTTATCAGGTCGGTTTGACGGAGGACATCGAAAGACTCCAGAGAAGGGCAGCTCGTTTCGTATTGTCACGATACAGGGGAGACAGTGTTACGGAAATGATACAGAATCTGGGATGGGAATTATTACAACAACAAAAAATGTTCAAATGTTTGTATAGTCTGTGGGACTTAACTACGGGGTTATCAGTCCCTAAACTTACAAACTACTTATGAACTACTTGCGAACTAGGACGGCACACATATCCATGCCCGACAGGGGATTCGAACCCCCGACCGTAGTGGCCGTGCAGACCGTGACTGGAGCGCCTTAGTCTCCTCGGCCACCGCGGCCGGCAATCATTACAACAACGGCGCTTATCGCTGCGGCGTGGGCTACTTGCGAAACTCCAATCGCCAACATTCTCCTCCGAATGCGAAAATATATTGTTGACTCCCACTTACATAGGCAGAAATGATCATCAGAATAAAATCGAGAAATCAGAGCTCGAACAGAGAGATTCAGGTGTTCTTTCCTCCCGCGCGCTATTCGAGAATGGAATGGGAGATAAATAGTATAACGGGGGTTCGATGAACCCTCTGCCAGTCACTTAAATATGATTTGCAGAGTATCCGATGTAGATGTAGATGTAGATTATACGACCTAAAGAACAGCCAGGCTGTGCTAGTGGTAACAGCCTACGCAGACGACATCCTCCTCGCAGAAGCAGAGAAGACTTGGAACCTAAGATCGCAAGATCCATTGAAATTCTCAGTGCATGGTGCCAAAGAAGAAAATTAACCATTTCACCTACGAAAACGACATATATACTCTTAAAAGGCAACCTAGTCAGAAATCCAACCATCAGAATTAAAAACATGCCAGTCGTCAGAAGTGCGCAGGCCAGAATCCTGGTGGTAATTCTGGATGAAAAGTTGAACCTCGCGGACCATGTAATGCTGAGCGAGCACTTGTGGCGCTGAACAGGCTTGCTGGGACTGGGCAACGGAAGTTTCACCTGCCGCCCAGTGCCACAGCAGCATCTTGCCTTATATCAAGGGTTACGGATCTGGCAGCTGGGCCCAAAGGCTCACTGGCGCCTCAATGGCGGGGAGCAGAGTACAGAGAAGCATCTTGGTCCTCTCAATAGGAGCATACACAACATCACTAGGCAGTGCTGTTTTGGTGTTGATGGGGCTCTGCCCCCTTGACATCAAGATTTGAGAGCAAGCTGTGGGGTAATAGGTGAATCTCTGGGAGTAAGGGTGGAGGGGAAACCTGTATAACTGTGGCAGGATATTTGGAATCATGAAGAGACAGGAAGACGAACACACCACTTGCTGACAAATATCAAAGAAAGACTAAGAATAGGATACTTTCAACCCAGCAGAGCACTCAAACGTTTTCTCACCGGTTTGGGAAGCAGGTGACTCCTGAGTGTGACTGTGGGGCTCCTGAAGGGACTCCAGAACATTACCTAACAGAAACATCCACGACATTGTCCGAAATGAACAAACCCTTCATACCTTGAATGAATTAACATCTTATCATATTAGGGATGAATTTATCAGTAGAGATTAGTCAGTTCCAGGACTGACTGCTGAAGTGGCTGGAATCGGCAGCGCCCTGGACTAGGAACACTGCGTGCAGCTAAATCGAATACGACGCTAGGTTAAGATGGACTAAGAACACAGGAAGCCACACACGTAACTGCAGTGCATTGTCGGGCAGCTCGGTGTCAGTGGTACGCCCACTGGATACAGTTCGGCGGGCATCGGCCACCAGTATGTTTTTATGTATTCCGGCACAATTGTACACACTGCAGGGAGGGGGGAGACATAGTTAAGTACATAGAGACTTCCACACGAGCGACAACACATAAGCACCCCGCACACACAAAACACGACACGAACACAACAGAAACAAGTAACAACGAGAGTAATATAGCCTTAATACAATTATATAGTAAAGGAAAAGAGCACTGTAATTAAAAGTAGCAATAGGACCCATTTTTGTAATAGGTAATGCGTTTATTGTATACATTCAAGAATAAAGGAATAAAGACGCAGTTCCACCTGTAACGTTTAATGGAGTGGAGAGGTGGGAAGCGAACAATACGATCGAACGTTCGATTATAATCTACATCACCGTCGTTAGAGCCTACGCAGAGTGCAGCAGCCGCGCGGGAGTAGCCGAGCGGTCTGGAGCGCCAATTTGCGGGTCGCGCGGCTTCAAGCGTCGGAGGTTCGAATCCTCTCGGACATGGATGTTTGTGTTCTCTTGAGTATAAGTTAGTTCATAAGTAGTTTGTAAGCTTAGGGATTGATGACCCCGTAGTTAAGTCCCATAAGCTTTACAAACATTTAAATTTGAGAGTGTGGTATCTGACTGGATGACATCTTCATAGCAACATAGCGCATTCTGAGGTTGCGCCGTTTATCTCCGTATATATTCTTCCTATTCCCTACCCAGATAGCACCACCTGTCACACCAGGCCGTTACCTGCGAGAACACTTATCTTTGCCAAACATATCTCGGAATGGGTAAATACGCGGCCTGCATTGACATCAAACAAATTACCAAAGAAAGGGGCTGATAAGTCGTTGCGTACAAAAAGTTGGAAAAAAAATGTTGCAGCAGGAAGGAAAAGAGCATGCCAAATTTATACAAACACAAAATCCCTAACATTAGCGTTATTTTACAACAACTCGAAATTTAGTGCGGACTTCAAAGCGAGAAGCTTATAACGGAACCGTCTCTCGTTATTTGGTACAACTAGCTTGATTCCCGCTGTTTCGCACGTGTAGACTGGATTTGTTGCATTGGTTGTTTCTACTTCTAAATATAAATTTTGATAGATTCAGTTTTAAAAATGTTTTCCTAATCAAGTATTTTGACACAACTTGCCACCCCCTCTAGCACCATTAACGGCAGAAATCAAAACACCCCGAAATACATTTTTTTTTATTCTAACCGTGATTCCGAATCAAAACTTTCACATTTATAGCATCAAAATAGTCTTAGTAGCACTCTTAAAAGCTTTTCCATTATTTCACCTGCTTAATGGTTGAATTACGAAATATATCGAAATACGTGTTTTTAAAATTCCAGTCAAAAATCAAAATCCGAAGTTTTGTGTTTCTTGCTTCAAAATTGCCTGAATATCAAAGTATTTTCAAAAAGCATTCATCCCCTATTTCACCCCCTAAAGAAATAAAGGGATGGGAATATCGAAAAATCGCTGATGCCTACAGTGTAAGATAAACAACGTCTACAAATTTAAAGTTTCTATCGTCTATAGATTCACTTTTCAGCGCCGTTTTCTGTCGTTTAGAAACATACAGTGAACGCGAAATTTTTTCTTACACTTTCGCATCTTTCTTGGCAGTTTTACTTATCAAACTGCAATATGCACTTATTTTTCTTTAAGCCCCCTTCACAAGTTCCGATTTGTCAGGACTAATTTATCAGCGGTCCGATAAACTGGACGTGTCGAAGCGCTTCCCGACCAACTTTACTTGGCGGATGGTTGGTCGGGCGTGGGCGCCCGACATCAGAACCCCCCCCCCCCTCCCCCGCACCACTCCGCCCAACAAATTGTACGTGTGTAGCGCTACCCGACCAAATTCCTGCTTGCGATCGTCTGTTGTCTCCACAGCGAACAGTCGAAAACAAAAACATTTCGGCAACCAGACACCAGAACAGGGTTCGTTGGTCAGTTGGTGGGTCGGACGATAAATCGGAGCGTGTGTAGGTGCAATCATTCGTACGCTTGTTGCAGAAAAACAACTGAAGATTGTGCCTCATGTTTCGCTGTATATAACCTCTTTGCTATTATAGTGTCAAAAGCAATGTTTCGTCTTTAGTCGAAATTTTATATAAGCTGACGATTTTCAACCAGTATATCTTCCACCGTCCTATCGACACGGAACTGCTATGGTGTAAAAAGGGAGACTTTGTACTACAACAACAAAGAGAGATCGTTTGTCTCCAGCCGGCCGCGGTGGTCGAGGTGACTGAGGAGCTCCAGTCACGGTCAGCACGGCCACTACGGTCGGAGGTTCGAATCCCCCTCGGGCATGGATATTTGTGCCGTCTTAGTTCGTAAGTAGTTCATAAGTAGTTTGTAAGTTTAGGGACTGATGACCCCGTAGTTAAGTCCCATAAGCTTAACAAACATTTGAACATTTGTTTGTCTCCATTGTGTAGTTTTTGCTGAAGAGCAAAATATTGACACTCATACGTATAATTTTATATAAGTCGGTAACTTTCAACTCCCGTATCTTCCACTCCCTTATCGTTATCAACCCTCTACCACCATAGTGCACAATGGAAGACTGATACCTACTACCACATACAAACACTATTCGTTTGCGACGTGTAATTTTGGCTGCAGAGTGAAATATACGCACAAACACCTCAATTTTTATATATATTAAGATTAGGATATACAAAGATTTCTGGTTTTGTTTCAAATGTTTGTTAACCAATGGCATCAAACTGCAATGGTCCCTAGGCTTGTAAACCACTTAAACCAACTTGTACTAAGGACAACACACACATCCATACCCGAAGGAGGTTTGGAACCTACGAAGGGAACGACCGCGCAGTCCGTAGCATAACGCCTTGGAACACGCGGCCATTCCGCGTGGTGGTCATACTGATCATATGTAAAGTACATTAGTGGTAACAGGCGGGCAGTACCCTCACTACGCGATGGCAGTGGTGGTCCTACCGATGATAGTACACTTCAGCATAGTACTAAATATTGCTTTCCGAATTTCATTTATCAACGAAAACGACGGAAGTTTTCTAGAATCCGTACCAGGAACAGCTCACACCTTGCGTAATTTAGAAATAGAGCAGGAAATTAACTGAAATTACTTAACAAAAACAAGCCCTTCGGGACAGTATACCAATTAGGTTCTTTTCAGCTTATGCATTACTCAAGCAAGCTCACTCAGCGAAAAACCATACACTAAGACTGGAAAATTGAACAGATCACACAGATATTCAAGAAAGGCAATAGAAGTGATCTGCAAAATGACAGACCACATCACCGACGTCGATTTGCATGAGCGATCTGGAACATACACTCTGTTAGAAAATTGTTTAACCCTTTTATTCCCAGTGTTGCTCCTGGACAATAACATATTAAAAGTTGATTTATACCGTATTTTGTGCATAAATCCTTCAAGTTGCATTTTTGTTGATGAACAACATGCTTCTAGTACGACATTTTGCCTCTTGGTACGGCGATTAGACACTTCTGAGGCATTAATCTGTCTATCTTGGAGGATGTGTTGCGTTGCCGTCTGAGAGTATGAGCGTGGTTCCTTTTATTTTATTGCAGCAGCGAATTGTCTTGTCTTTGGTACTGTGGCGAAGATTATGCTAGCATTATTGATCTGGCAGTGTTAACTATTAACAAAATAACGTCCCAGTAATAAAATACCTTGATACAATCGTCTGTGTTGTGCATGAAATTCATGACATAAAAAAATGAATAGTTAGACCAAAAATTTTAAAACACATATTTTGATGTTTACTGCACTGTATTAATATATAAAACGCTGAATTTTAATTTTTCCAAAGCTGATTTCATAAAATAGGACTGAAAGGGTTAAGAGGGCCACTTTTTGACCCACAGTGAAAAATGATTTAGAATGTATCGTTCTAGTGAAACATATGAATCGGTCAGTGCTATCAAGAAGGTATCTCAAATCGATTCCAGATTTGTAAATGTCTGGAAGGCTTCTGACACATTTCCTCACACTTGACTTCTCATCAAATAGCATGCTTATGGAATATCGTCTTAGTTGTGCAATTGGACACCCGGTATCTTGTCAGAAAGGACACAGTACGTAGTAATTTTACGGAATGTCATAGAGTAAAACAGAAGTGATATCTAGCGTTTCCCATAGAAATTTATAGGGTCCGTACTGTTCATTATCTTTAAAAACAACGGAGACAGAATGTTCGCAGACGATACTGTGGTTTATCGGTTAGTAACCGCCAAAGAATCAAAACTCTAATGCAAAACGATTTACGTAAGATATTTACATGGTGCGAAACATGACAATTGACCCCAAATAATGAAAAGTGTGAAGTCATCCATATGGAAACTCAGAGAAATCCGTTACATTTCATTTACACGATAAATCACTCTAATGGCCGTAAATTCAATTAAATACATAGGAATTACAGTTTAGAATAACTTAAATTGAAAATAACACATAGAAAATATCGTAGTGATGGCGAAAGGAAAGGTTGCGTTTCATTGGCAGAACATGTTATACCAGTTTGGGAAATCATTAAGAGGGACTTGATTCGTTGTAGCGAGATCTATTTGCGAAATTCTTTTACTTGCTTTCTCCTTCGAATGTGAACATACAATCCAATACTACCTACATAAAGAGACATGGCGATCATAATATGGGAAATCAGATCGGAGACGTAAATATTTAAGCGTTCCTATTTCTCACGCGCTATGATTGATTATTATGAAAGTTCCATCAACCCTCTGCCAGGCTGAGTAAATATGCAGACGTAGATGAACTGTTCCAGCTACTGCCTATTGATATGTCTAGTCGCCCTCTCGAAACTGCTATAGTTCTGTAGAAAGCGCGGGTAGGCAGAGGGAGAAGGGACAGGGTGCTGATATGTATGAATATCACCGAACTATTGCGTGAAGAAGCTTAGCAGCGGAATGATAGGAGAGCTGTGTGACTTTAAGATAAAATCTGCGATTATAGTACAAACTTCTCCTAAAGCCCAAGAGAAAAAGAAGTTTTCAAATGTTTGTATAGCTTATGGGACTTAACTACGGGGTCATCAGTACCTAAACTTACAAACTTCTTATGAACTAGCTAATCATAAGGACGGCACAAATATCCATGCCCGAGGGGGGATTCGAACCCCCGACCGTAGTGACCGTGCAGACCGCAACTGGAGCGCCTCAGTCCCCTCGGCCACCGCGGCCGGCAGAAAAAGAAGGAATTGATAAAAATTAGAATGCTAAAGTGGATAATTGGAGTTATTAGAAATGATAGATTAAGAAATGAGTGCATCAGACAACAACGAAATGGCATTCTAGAACGTAGATGGAGATGGTATGAGCATATGCATAGAAGAAGGGGGGACTACGTGGAGAGAAGAATACCTAAAAGTTGAAGAGCCAAGGAGAAGAAGAAGACAAAATTAAATATGGGTTGACAAGGTAGCAGGGGATCTAAGAGAAAAACGTTGCAAAAGAGCAGAAGCATTGGATAGACATTTATGGAAGAGAAGAATCCGACAAAGCAAAGGCGACCCTACGTGACATGTGAAAAGGCTGAGTGAAGAAAATAAAGAAGAATTGTTTTAATAATTCATAGTTGAAAATATCCGAATCATTTACAGAAGAAAGGAGAAAACTAACTATAAGAGGTGTTTCATCTTTTTTCTGACTGCAATTACGACAATTAATTTTACACCAGACGCGTTTCGCTTTCATTTGTAAAGCATCTTCTGTGCTTATGTGAATGATACGTACGTTCGTACAATACTTTTCGCTTGTATAGGTTAAAAAAGGATTTTTTTTGTGCACGTGTTTTTAAATTGATGTATCAAATCAAATGTTCAAATGTTTGTAGAGTTTATGGGACTTAACTACGGGGTCATCAGTCCATAAACTTACAAACTACTTATGAACTAGCTTATCCTAAGGACGGCACAAATATCCATGCCCGAGGGGGGATTCGAACCCCGACCGTAGTGGCCGTGCAGACCGTGACTGGAGCGCCTCAGTCCCCTCGGCCACCGCGGCCGGCAAATTGATGTATAATCTACTCACAGCGTTATTTCGTCTTCCTTACATCCCATTGTTGTTTCCCCTCGTACTGGCTGAGACTGGTCGGTTTGTGATCTGCGTTTTTTGCTTGTACACGTCAAATCTATGACAAGGCGCTAAGGGCTGCTCACTCGTAGCATCCCTTATAGGTTTGCATAGTTATTTTAAACATTTACTAAGCCAACTAGCACTTGACTAGTGCGTAATACTTTTATTATTGACTACTATTGACTAATTGACTAATTTTACGTGACATGAGCACTTCTTGCTCTAACGTAACTTGTATTATGAAATATTTTTATATATGTTCTGATAATGGCATCCACAGTTAAACTCGAAATCATGGTAAAGTGTTTTTGAATATAGCTAGGCAAATTGTGAGCTGCTAATTTTACTGCAGTCAGTATTTCTAAGCGGTACGGTATCCTTATCACGGACGAAGGAAATCGAAAAACTTCAAAGAATGGCAGTTCCTTTAGTATTACAGCGACTTAAACTGAAAATGAATAACGGTAGTTTTCGTTGCCGGAACAATCACCACTTTTCTGCTCAGAATGCGAAAATGTTTCGTTGCCGCCCACCTATACAAAGAGAAATGATCGTAATAAAACAAGAGAAATAAGAGCTCGTACGGAAATATTTACTGTTCGTTTTTCCAGCGAGCTGTCAGAGAGTAAATAGTTGGTTCAAAAAAAAAAAAAATGTTCAAATGTTTGTAAAGCTTATGGGACTTAACTACGGGGTCATCAGTCCCTAAACTTACAAACTACTTATGAACTACTTACGAACTAGGACGGCACAAATATCCATGCCCGAGGGGGGATTCGAACCCCCGACCGTAGTGGCCGTGCTGACCGTGACTGGAGCGCCTCAGTCACCTCGGCCACCGCGGCCGGCAATAGTTGGTAGATAAATAGTTTGAAAGTGGTTCGATAAAATCTTACCAGGCACTGCGTGAATTGTAAAATAGTCCTGTAAATGTACTCAAGAATCCGAGTGGGACTATATGTGTATGCAAGTAGTTGTAATGTTTTAACACACATTTTACTGGCAAGTATTTTTCACTGATTCAGACGTAAAACTTACTGATTGTGTAAAAAATATGGCATGCATTTTACCTTACTGTAACTTTCCTCTTGTTTTAAAGATTGAAGGTGAACGAAATTTAAATCTGTAATAAACATTAATTTCTTACTACGAGAAAACTCATTAAGTTATACACAATGTTTTCTGTCTGGTGCACATTGAGATGAAACTGTCCAGGATACGGTTGAGTACCACTACACAAACAGTATTATAATAAGACCGCTGTTAGTGGCCCAGTTTAACGATTACTGCCCCTCGGCAGACTTTTACGAGCGGGATTAAGCCGTTGACGTTGTAACTGAGAAGCTGGCGCCGGTAACGACACATGTTAAGAATCCGGCTTAAGGACATAGTCGAGTGTGCAGCAAGCGCTCGTGAAGTGTTTTAACTGGGAGCGGCCGCATTGTTTTCCCGCCCCTAGTTGCTCTTTTACGACGAGACGGCCTCGTAACTCAGCGACGAAACGGTGTCCGGCGAGCGAATCGTGTTATTCCTTCTGGTCGGAGAGAGCTCTCTCTGTAATCACCGAGATTGTTCTGTTTCATTTACTACACTTTTTAATCATGGTTAGTGGCCTACTTACGCAACAACGTATGACAAAGAATTATTCTTCTTGTCAATAAACACCACAAATCCCCTAGAATCGCTGCAAACATCTGATTGCGTTACAATTGAGATAATGTGATAAATATTTGACTTCAAGCATGTAATAGAAAGATTTTAGACATGATCAAATTCTTCACGGGTTTCCAGCCGGATCATTCTGTCATCTGAACACGATATTTCTGCGGTCCAACCGGCCGCCATCATCAGGTGAGGAAGCTAAGTTGCTCTCGCCGTGACTGAGTGAAACTTTATCTTTTTTTTTCCTTTATTGTAATTTTGAAGCCAACTGTGTGAAAAACAATTGGCAGGCTGGCAGCAGCTGCGGTGGCTGCTCTTCAGCCATGTGACATACAGGTGAAGACAGAGAGTAAAAACAATATATAAAACAGAGGATTAAAATTGCGGAATTTAAAAACAATTGACACACAGAGTTTTTGATGGACTAAAACGTACAAGGACAAACGGGACAAACATGTATCAGAGAACGAGAATAGACGAGTAGTAATAAAACACACATAGTCAGAAAAACAGTTGGCCACGGCGACGATTTAAAAGTACATCGCAGAAACACTAAGGACAGAACACGAAGATAGTGGACGGCGCACAGAATAAAACTTGGGGACGGCGATCACGGAGGCACTGATTAAAAACACACGACACTGGATACACTGGCACTGTACATGTAGATAAAAAGTCGAGACGCCCCCGCGGGGGTAGGGAGGGGGATGGAGGGGGGAGGTGGGACAGGGATGGGGGAAGCGCGGGGGAGGGGGGGGGGAAGGGGAGGGAAGAGAGAGAAAGGAGGGGAGAGAAGGATTGACGAGACTCTGGCCATGGGAGAGGGGTAGCCAAGCGAGTGGGAAGGAAAGGGGACGGGAGAGAGGGGAGGGCAGCTGATGCTACGGGAAAGGGGTCAGAGTTGGTAGGAGGGTATCCGGTAGAGGAAGGGTGCGGAAATTGTCCTGGAAGAGGATACGGAGCGTATGTAGGTGAAGGCCGGGAGGAACGGTTTGGCGGAGGCGTGGCAGAGGCCCGGGATTGGTGAGAATAGGGTATACCAGAGGTGAAACTGTGGAACGGCTGGCTCTATATACGCAACGAAATCAGAAAGGCGCATGTGCTAAGTACAGAGGGCGTCAGTTTACTTGTAGCTGCTGACCCCTGGTGCCAGAGAAGTTGTAGCGTCTCCAGTGGCGGATACTGTCAAAAACGATAGATCGTTATAGATTGTCTTTCGTTGCTATTTGATGCCGATGTTTCTTTAGGTCTGATAACACAGGATTCCACGATTTACTCAGAAAATAGCCACTGTCACGATTAATTGTGTTATCTGTTATTCTGATTTCAATAGATTCTTTCAAAACACAAACGCAGTAATTTGAGGTGTTTGCAGCAACTTGTGTCTCGTCGTATAGCATACTATGTCCCTCCGAGAGACAGTGTTCAGCCATCGCGGATTTTTCAGGCTGCATCAATCGCGTATGGCGGTGATGTTCAACATATCTGTCACTGACTTTGCGAACAGTCTGGCCAATGTATGTTTTGTCGCACTCACAAGGTATTTTATATACGCCATGCTTTCTTAGGCCAAAGTCATCTTTAACAGAGCCAATAAGTGCTCTAGTCTTAGCTGGCGGACGAAAAATACACTTTATTTTGTGTTTCTTCAAAATCCTTCCTATTTTGGCAGACACGTTACCAGCATAAGGAAGGAAAGCAACAGAACTGGAAGTGTCTTCAGCTGGTTCACGTGGTGGTCCGAACTCAAAAGCCCGTCGAATCTGCCTGTCTGTATAGCCATTTTGGTGAAACACGTTCCTGAGATGTTGCAGCTCTTGATGTACATTTTCAGCATCCGAGATGACATATGCTCTTTTTACCAAGGTCCGTAGGACTCCTGCACGTTGAAAAGGAGGGTGACAGTTTCACTCAGTCACGGCGAGAGCAACTTAGCTTCCTCACCTGATGGTGGCAGCCACTTGGACCGCAGAAATATTGTGTTCAGATGACAGGATGATCCGGTTGGAAACCCGTGAAGAATTTGATCATTTAATACGCCGGGAAAGTCTACATAGCCACATTTTAGACATGGTCTGAAATTGTGTTCTTGAAAGTCACTAAGTGCTCGCATTATGAATCACTGGCGGAAATCAGGGTAATTGCCGCTCTATTTGAAGAAAAAACATAGGTGTACATTCGTATGATTCTATATCTCGTGAACTATGTGTCGTAGGACGATATACTTGTGTAGGTAGACTCAGTGATATAAGTGGATATTAATATAATTAATTAATAAATTAAAATATCACACCTCAAGATGAAGTTTTACTCAACAACAACGAAATCAGAGGATAGCTTTAGACGCACCACGTCTCCATCACCTCATATATGCTTAGCTACAGGAGTTCAATTTTGCATATGCATTCACAGAAATATGTAGGTATTTGCAACAAAGTTAGGACTAATGGAGTTTGTAGTTAAAAAGTAATAAATTAAACATCATGGCGGATGCTGAAGATTGACCTCATGAACTGCGAAAATGTGGTAGGCGTCAAACTCTTTCCTTTTGTCATCTTGAGGGAGGTGTCAGCGTGAAAACGTTTTGTAAAGGACTGAAATGGTGAAGTTCTTTGGAAGTAGCTGTTATTATTTTCGTTTAATGGATGAAGATAACTGGCAAGTTCGACCGCCCTAAGCTTCAGGACAGACACACGGTTTCTAATTCAACTGCTCATTGCAGAAACCTCTCATTTCCAATACGTTTCTTCAGGAGAAGAAAGAAACGAGATATTTTTCTCAGATAGTTATAAACTTTGTTAACTGCCTGACACGTACACATGTTCCACAAGTTTTGAATGTCTGCTTTTAGTGCGGAGATGTACAGTGTTAAATATGTCGGTCACGAGGTGGTTTCGAAATAGACGTAAATACACTTTAGTGAATTAAACATTTCACGTAAGAACCATTACTAACTGCACACATTTCACCAAACTGTTCCATAAGTCAATTTTCTGTAATTAACATTTTCAAAGGGTCATGCGCATGACAGGTGTTTTCATTTACACATTCTGACACGTCTATTGATCAATTTTCGTACTATTTTTATATATAAAGCAGAGTGTCCGTCTGTTCAACAAAATTTGATACACATATTCCGTACCGTGACGTAACAGTTGCTGCAGGGTTAAGAATCACATACGACACGTGGTTCAGGAGATAGCAATCGCAAGAAACTGTCACATCGTGTGTTGAGACTTTATCCATACACTTCATGAGAATCAGAGTACTTATCAACTTGCAACAAACTTTAAAGATAATTTCAAACCTTTATTATAATTTTTCGCACTGACAGTCACAGTAAAACGGTGAAAGAAAAAAAGTTTCTCTCTTACTACTTCTCCACTCTTCATGGAATAAAACTGCGGGATTTTATATTAAGTTACAATTTATAATATCAACTACAAATTGTAACTGCAGAAAATTTTGCATACAGTATACACACATATAGCTGACTGTACCTTCGAAATTGTATCACAGTACGACACATAGTTCATGAGATATGAGCACATAAACAGTAACGTTCATGGAAAGCCGCCCCATCATGCCCCAAGTTTTAATCTATTACTTCTTTACTACTAATTGTACTCGCAACAGTTTTTAGAGACATACAGCATTTGTACACATTAATATATACATGAGAAATATATTTCTATTACCATTAATAAATCACAGGGCAACTAATCAATACTGTGGATTGGATTTTACTTGTCCACGTTTCTCAAAAGGATAACTTTATTTAACTTGCTCAGGGGTGGTCTCACCAAAGAGGTTATGCAGAGTAGATCATGAACAAGTCACAATAAATATTGTTTAAAGTCAAGTTGTAAATTAAAAAATGTATGAATGTTACATATCATTTGTATTTTGATTCCTATCTTTCTTTGTTTGGATACTGTACTTAAAATTTTGTATATTATTCAAGAGAGGTTTATTGCTTATATATTCTCCGATAAATATAACATCTTATTAGAAAAAAGAATATGGACAGAGAGAAAAGGGATAGGAAAAGTACTACCTCAAGGCTTGAGTAAATAAGTATATACCCAGGAGACGCCGGGTTTTCAGCTAGTTACAAATAAAGCTGAACAATGGACCCCAATCTAACATGAGTGCTTTCTTGCTGGTCGCTGGTAGAGTGGTGGTGAAAAGTGGTACTGCAAGACATCTATGCTTCCTGCACATCTGCCATGTTGTGTGGTTAATATTAGAGTGCTTTTCAGTAATTATCCGTGAAGTCAGGCACGACTGGGGATTGTGAGGTGGGAAGATTAGAGAGATGGGGGAGAAGGGGGATGGACAGAGAAGAGGAACTGGAGGTCGACAAATACGTGGGGAGTACGAGGGAGGGGGAGAGGGGGAATGGGGCGACGGGAGGGGGAGGTTAACAGATAGAGGGTGGAGGCGGTTGAGGGAGTGATACGTGGGCAAATGGGAAGGAGAGAGAGCAAAGATGAGGACCAAATGTAGTATGGAGAAGGTGGAAATGAACACAAAGGGAGTAAAGACAGAAATACCTGCCGTACATATATGACTTAAAATGACAAAGCGGGGGGCATAAAGTTAGTAGCGTATTAAAAGTCATACGAGAAATCATGTGAAATCAATGTCGCCCGCTTCTTTATTTTATTTTTTAGATTGATATATTAGCAGCGTCAACGGCCTTGCCACCGCGAGATTAGATTAGATTCCATAGATCATATATACGACAATTCGTAATGATGTGGAACGTGTCAGTTTAGTAAATGTTGTCTATACTTGACAATCAATATTTTAAGGACCATTTTTTTTAAATTTTATCTAAAAATTCATCTACATTGTAGAAGGAGTTGCCATTCAGAAATTCCTTTAATTTCTTTTTAAATAGTGGGTGGCTATCTGTCAGACTTTTGATGCTACTTGGTAAGTGACCAAGGACTTTTGTGGCAGCATAATTCACCCCTTTCTGAGCCAAAGTTAGATTTAACCTTGAATAGTGAATATCAACCTTTCTCCTAGTGTTGTAGTTATGTACACTGCTATTACTTTTGAATTGGGTCAAATTGTTAATAACAAATTTCATGAGTGAATATATATATATTCTGAAGCTACAGTGAAGATCCCAAGATCCCTAAATAAATATCTGCAGAATGCTCTTGGGTGGGCTCCAGCAATTATTCTGATTACACGCTTTTGTGCAATGAATACTTTTTTACTCAATGTTGAATTGCCCCAGAATATGATCCCATATAAAAGCAATGAATGAAAATAGGCGTAGTAAGCTAATTTACTGAGATGTATATCACCAAATTTTGCAATGACTCTGATAGCATAAGTAGCTGAACTCAGACGTTTCAGGAGATCTTCAATATGTTTCTTCCAAGTCAGGCCTTTGTCAATGCAAACACCTAACAATTTTGAATATTCTACCTTAGCTACAGATTTCTGTTCAAAGTCTAAATTTATTAATGCTGTCATGCCATTTACTGTATGAAACTGTATATACTGGGTTTTATCAAAGTTTAATGAGAGTCGATTTGTAGGGAACCACTTAATAACTTTCTGAAAGATATCATTTACAATTTCATCAGTTAATTCCTGTTTGTCAGGTGTGATAGCTATACTTGTATCATCAGCAAAGAGTACTAGCTTAGCATCTTCGTGAATGTAGAATGGCAAGTCATTAATATATATTAAGAACAGCAAACGACCCAAGACCGAACCTTGGGGGACCCCATTTTTGATAACTCCCCAGTTAGAAGAATCAATTGTTTCATCTATATCATGTGAACTGCCTATTTCAACTTTTTGCACTCTTCCAGTTAAGTATGGTTTAAACCATTTGTGCACTGTCCCACCCTTACCACAATACTTAAGCTTATCTAGAAGAATCTCATGATTTACAAAATCAAAAGCCTCTGAGAGATCACAAAAAATCCCAACTGGTGATGTCCAGTTATTCAAAGTATTTAATATTTCATCAGTGAAAGTATATACAGCATTTTCGGTTGAAAAGCTTTTTTGAAAACCGGCTATCAGATCATCGTATTTGAATGGGGCAGGCTGGGCAAGCAGGTGGATGAGAGATATCCCGGAATTGTCTAGAGCTGTTGTCAGGGGGTCACTCAGTCGTTGCGACGCCAATTGAAGAGCTGTTTGGCTGAGAAACGGCGCCGCTGTCACGAAAAGTAGCCGCTCCCCTATAGCGGTGCCCTGGTCACACGCTTCGCTCTATCCGGAGTCACTGGCGCTAATGAGCGTTTGGTTGGTACCGTTGGGTCTTCGTGACGTGTTTTGAATTTAATAATCTAACCAACGTGTTCAAAATCTAGTGAAACATCTCACACTCAAAACCATTAAGCAAGAAATAATTATTTAAATAATGATTAATGTTTCATATAAAACTTTTTTTAAATCGCATGCGTCATGAGGAATCTCAAATTCATAAAGGTAATCCTTAAAATGTGGAATGATGAATATTTAGTTGCAATGAAAATACTTGTAAGAATAAAAATCTAGGTCGCGTACGTAATTGCTGCACAAGTAGTTCAGCATTTATAGTGACACTACATATTTATTTAAAGATACATATTCCACTCCAGCATGCACTACAAGGTTTTCTATTTCAGTTTTACAAGCTGTTACAAATTTAGAAATTTTCACATTCCCTTTATGGCATTAAGAATTTGTATGAGTCTAGGAGAAATTATTTTGTACCTTTTATTTATATTTAAGGAATGTGTGGAATACCCATACTTAGAAAAATGTTTTGGACTTGAGCCACGATACTCATAGTACGCACAGACGTGGAAAATAAAGTCCCTTTTGACGCGATGGACGTATCTTGTCTCAATTACCTACTCGAGACGGCGGTCTATTACAGCGCACCTGGTGTGTCATTCTCGTACTGAGTCTTGTCTGTCTACAGGGATCATTTCCGTTTAGAATTTAGCATCAAATTTATAGAGCAGTTTCACACCTGAACGGTGAATGATGGTGAATGGGGCACTTCTTCCACGTAAGACTAAGCAATAATAATAAATTTTATTAATGTCCAAAGAAAACTACATTATGGATATTCTTTTCAAAGGTCAGATCGTAAATTCTGTACATTATTGGAACCAAAGTTAGGTAACGCATTTATTTATTTACTCGATAATATATGTAAAATATCCAAGACGCGGCAAATGCCACTATTTTGCTTTGTTGTTGACAATTTAGTTTCTTGTTAAGTATAAAAATACGTCGAAAATTATTTTTCTCACTAGTATATCTGATATTTTTAGTGTTGAAATGATTGTCACTAAAACAAGTTTACTGTTTACGTTTATATTTATTGCACAATGTAGACTTTTCTCTATAAAACGTTATTATCGTTTTGCTTACGCATAATTTGTGCCTTTTGTAGGATAACGCTTGTAGAAAGTGTAATACCCCTTTCAAGACTTGAGGTGTTTTCTGACGATGTTTCTGTATTTTGTTTCCCTGTGTAACTAATGTATGCGAATTTCAATGCCAAGCAGCAAAGATTATTTTGTAATATTCCAGGAATGAACCTATTACTACAAAGATTGATTAATTAATATCAGTTGCCTAAGAATAATGAATTAGACAATTACAAAATGCTTAGGCCACCTCTGTAATAGCCCACTCGGTTTTGTCTTTCTTTAGGATCTATTTCAAATTAAGGAAAGAGTCTGTAAGTGTGATTGTAATTTTATTGCTTTGTGAATAATTACCAGTATGATTGAAATCGCAGCCTTTTACAAACCAAATCCAAAAATCCCGATTTGTGCAGTTATAACTCCTAATAGGTCGTTAATATTTCGCACTGATGTGGCTCTTAATACGACTTATCAGCTTCACTTTTTTACAGTAGCCTAACCATTTACTGACAACCTTCACTTTAGTTACCATTTCGAATGGTTCGATGCCATTAATTTCGATATTAAGTTCATGTTTCACGGTCATTATACTTCGCGAATAGTAACAAGTTCTATCGAAGTTGCGCCACATCGATTCGAAATATTCCAGCAGCTTTGACTTGGGTTAGTTCCGATCAAGGATTTCTGAAAATGAACAGCCTATTCAGTTTAAGTACAATTAAAGTAAGATATTCAGATAGTTGGTTATTTGCGATGTAGATTGTTGCGCAATACCGGTAACTTTAACTGTGCAGGAATCTCGGATATCATACTCTATGGACATACTAACGAAACTGAAATTAATTTTTGATACAGGAGTAAAAAGACTTTGAAATTTTATGCTAAATTTATGCTAACTCTTTATAATATAAGAAAGAAACTAAGTCGTGGTGCCACTTCTTCAATGGAATGATACAGCAATCGAACAACAGAATAAACTTGAAGAAAATCATGTCTACTTTAGGAACGAAGTCGGCATGTGACACAACAGCACAGTGACCCACGCCACTTTTCATCCATGTGTTAAAATGCAAAGGTGTACTCTTTTATCTTAATGCTGCGTGATTTATCACGTATTTATTACCTTTCATTTATTTCTTCTGGTTTAATGTAATTGTAATGTTGTATTTAATTTATTTATGTATATAAAATGTTTTTGTAACTTAGTACACGCACTGGTTTATGCGGGGTTTTGATAATGTATAGAATCATCTGTAGAGTATTATCGCTGGTACCGCAGAGGCGCGGAGCAAGTAGTAGCGGTCGTTGCAAGCTGCTGGACTGTGCCGGACACAACAGTGAGTCAGCGCGAGTAGTGGCTGTGGTGTCCTAACCACCAAGGCAAGGGTGGCACCACACAACGGAAGAAGAAGTAAGAGACGGTTGCTGCCAGCGGCCCCCAATGAGATCGCAAGGTGGCCGCCACGCCCTCCTGAAGTTCGCAGCGCCACCGCCAACCGACGTTGGCTAAGCGAGCTATGTGAAGTGAAAAGTGAGTTGTGTGGTAGACGTGCCCTGGCAGAGTGGACTACAGGAAAGGTTGTCTGTATTAGTATGTGGCCCGCTGCAGACTGTTTTAAGTTTTATTGTATTGTATGTACTCAAGTCACGGAGATCTTGTCTACTATTGAATGTTCAGGTAGACATGAACATGACATTGTACCAAGTTTGATTTTTGTTACTGTTTTCATGATACACCAGTGACTGTGAAATGATAATTACTGTTATGTTGTTTTGTTTCCACTATGGAAGAATTTCTGTGTGAATTAAAAATGTGTTCTGTTTGGAGTACACCGTGTGTCAGCCAGCGCCTTTGCCAGCCACTTGCACCTTCCTCAAATTGCCAGTAAGCAATCCACGCCAGAACGATAATAGGAACTGACTGACGACGAGAAAGCACGAATACATTAGTGGCGCCTCTCGCAGAGCCTGTTGCTGAACTTGGGTGTTGGCTTGGCACAAGAAGAGAAAACGGCGAACAGGCAATATTAATTATCTGCATGGCCCAGCATACGTAATCAACAAGCACACGTCAGGAGGAAATGCTGTAAGCGCAAATTTGCAGTTGTTATTTCGTCGCCAAGAAGAGCCAGTGTCCGCTTATTCTTAAGTGCCAACAGCATTTGCAGCAGCTTCACGTCACATGTATAAAATAAGATTCGACCAGTTGATCAGAATTAACATGTATGGCTAAACAACTATTAGTGTAATAATGTTCAACAGTGAAACCTGTTAATTTGGAATTCGGTTTAAAGGCCACCGCCATCCATTACTTTACAGAGACTGAAGAAAAATAAGAAAAATACTAGTAATTTATTTGTTTAATTTTGACAGTTGAATAATAATTAATTTTCTCAAGACACTGTCTTGAAAGTTCAGGTAACAAAGCAAGTATTGCTTGTTGTAGAAATGAAATTCCTAATAGTGTGCCAAAGAACAATTAGTACTGCCAAAAGCGTTCTTCGAATATATTAAAAAACTGATCTTTAACGAACTTCCCTAAATTACATTTTATTTTTTTATTTTATTTTTTATTTATTTATTTATTTATTTATTTGCAAGTCAGTGACAATTAACGCAATGAGTAAATATTTGAGAGTGACATTTCAAGGCACTGATCTATTAGTTTTCTGCTGAAAAAAGAATTAGAATAAAATAAAAGAACACATTTTGAGCAGCCGAACTATTTACTTCAAAGTAAATTAACGCATTTACGTTAATAATTATTGCAATAAATTCTCTAACCGATTGCAATAGCTGTCAGTACAGTTTGTTGTCCAATTACAATCAGTCTATTACAAAGGTAATTTTGAAACTTCTGAAGGAGCAACTGCTTATTGATTTGAGTTATGCATTACATTGTATAACGAAATTGATGTGGTGCTATTTGCATGTTGCTGTTTTGTGTTTTCAGCTTCACTTGAGTGAGCAAAATGCAGTATTAGTGTCTTTTCAACCCTGATATGGCAGGCGTACTATACATTCCATGCCCTCCAATTTACGTAATTTTCAGAACATTAATTATCTCTGTTTTCATTAACTTTTCCAAATTATTTATCGAATTCTTTTGTCCTTCATTCATTAATATATAAATAATTTATGGCGCAAATTTTTCTCTGTTACCAATCCATCGTTGTTGCGAATTATAAAGGTGCACCAACGTTGCGGTTATAACCACCACTACATCATCAGCTTGTTTAACGATAACTTTACCATCTAATTAAGAACATTAAAGGCGGCTGCAGTGGCCGAGTGGTCTGCGGCGCGCCAGTCACAGTCTGTACGGCCGCTACGGTCGGGGGTTCGAATCCCCTCTCGGGCATGGATGTTTGTGCCGTCTTTAGTATAAGGTAGATCATAAGTAGTTTGTAAGTTTAGGGACTGATGACCCCGAAGTTAAGTCACATAAGCTTAACAAACATTGAACATTTGAAGAACATTAGAGACACGGGTCGATATTAAAATTGTGTTACTTTACCGGTGTTGTAGGGGTGGGAGGCTATAGGTAGGAAGGTTAATTTCTGATGATATGAGACACCGCAACAGTTTCTTTTTCGTGCACGCGCAGTGGCCGCATACTCGGAAATTTAGATCTCAACGCTCGACACAATTTAGGATGGAGACCATTGACTTCATAGACGCACTCGCGATATGATTGCCTGTTGATTTATGGGGTCAGCTTAAGAAATTCCAGATCCAGTCCAAGAATTTTTCTATGCTTAACCTTCACCTTTATACACTATCGAGTATGCAGACGAACTGGTAATCCTCGCCAAAAATCACAGACAACTGCAACATATCATGAATCGGCTGGTGGAAACTGGTAGCAAGAATTGTATGAAAATCAACATCGAGAAATCAAATGGATGTGGATATCAAAACGGGGGAAACCTTTGAGGATAACAGTCGAGAATGAATGTGAAGCAATTCAAGTACTTGGGAAGCTTCATGACAAAGGGTACGCAATACACTAACGAAATTCCAGCAAGTATTCCCATGGCCAAAGGCGCTTTCAATAAGAAGAGGGCTTTGCTGATCAGCAACAGAAGCTTGGAATTAAAGAAGAAATTGTGCTACATTTGGAACATTGCACTGTATACAGCCGAGACATGGACTTTGTGTAAAAAGAAGAAAAAATATTTGGGAAGTTTTGAAATGTGGTGCTGGAGGAGAATAGGGAAGATCAAATGGAGAGATGGGACGACAAATGACATGTACTGAGAAGATTACGAGAGAATTCTTCAGAGAAAGGCCAACTGGATCCGACACATACTTAAGACACAAGGGGCTGATACATGACGTCGTCTAACGGAAGGTCAGCGGAACTGCACGACGAGGATAGAGAAGAATTCAACACGTGGATGACCTGAAAGATGGAAGGAGCTACATCAGATTAAAGGAAGAAGCTGAAGTTAGGGAACAATGGCACCATAAATTATTCGTACGAAGACATGGACCTGCCACTAGGCAGAATAGTGTACAATAATAATATATTCTACTTACTGTGCATGGTCTCCTTCTAAACTCTCTCCCATGTATTTTTTATATCTCGTCTGTCGTTGAAAATCTTTGAGCTTTCAACGGGAAATTCATCTTTAGAAATTACAAAATAATAATAATAATAAATAAAATTAAAAAAATAATCTGCACGGATCAGGCAGCTCCTATTTGCGCGATCCAAAACTCTTTCACAGATTTCAAGGTCATGATTTTTCCCGATATGAATCATGATCTATGGGACGAACTTGCCGACAACTAGTTCGAGATGTTTTTATCAGTTTTTCATGACATGATCCAACTGAAATGTTACATTCTTCTGCAAGCTCTCGGACATGAGCGACGGCGGTTAAACGTCGAAGGTCGTTCTGAAAGAGGTTCGTCTGTAGCTACCCCGTTCGGCCATTTTTAAACCGCGTGAACCAGTCTCTGTAAAGTAATGGATGACTATGGCCTTTAAACCGGATTCTAAATTAACAGGTTTCACTGATGAAAATTATTACACTAAATTTGGTTAGCCACACATGCTACTTATGATCAACTTGTAGAATCTTATTTTACAAAATCAAATGTTTGTTGAGCTTATGGGACTTAACTACGGGGTCATCAGTCCCTAAACTTACAAACTACTTATCAACTAGCTAATACTAAGGACGGCACAAATATCCATGCCCGAGGGGGGCTTCGAACCCCCGACCGTAGTGGCCGTGCAGACCGTGACTGGAGCGCCTCAGTCCCCTCGGCCACCGCGGCCGGCTTTATTTTACACATGCGGCGTGACGCTGCTGCAAATACTGTTGGCACTTAACTACTGACGGGCACTGGCTCTTCTTGGCGACGAAATAACAACTGAAAATTTGGGCGTACAGCATTCCTCCTGACTTGTGCTTGCTGATTACGTATGCTGTGGCCATGCAGATAATTAATATTGCCTGTTCGCCGTTTTCTCTTCTTGTACCAAGCCAACACCCAAGTTCAGCAACATGCTCTGAAGAGGCGCCACTACTCGTGCTGACTCACTGTTACGTCCGACTCAGTCCAGCAGCTTGCAACGACCGCTACTACTGGCTCCGAGCCTCTGCGCTACCAGCGATAATACTCCACACAAGATTGTGTACATTATCCAAACCCTGCCTAACCCGCGTATGTACTGAGTTACAAAATAATTTATTATACACCGAGTACGGCATAAGAACTCATCGCCATAGGCGTCCTGCATCATTTGGTGTGTCTCGTAAAGAGTTGCAGGCAAAATTCAATGCAGACACGTTGCTCCCATAAAGTATATACTATGCTATATCGAAATTCTCAAACGGTGTGACACAAAGTTCTATTCAGTACAGTTGTTGTTGTTGTGGTCTTCAGTCCGGAGACTGGTTTGATGCAGCTCTCCACAATACCCTATCCTGAGCAAGCCTCTTCATCTCCACATAAGAACGGCAACCTACATCTGTCTGAATCTGCTTACTGTATCCATCTTTTGCTCTTCATCTGCGATTTTTCCCCACACACTTCCCTCCAAGGCTAAGTTCACAATTCCTTGATGTCTAAAAATGTGTCGTACCAACCTATCCCTTCTTTTAGTCAAGGTAGGCCAGACATTTCTTTTCTCCCCCATTCTGTTCAGTACCTCCTCATTAGTTACGCGATCCACCCACCTAATCTTCAGCATTCTTCTGTAGCACCATATTTCAAAAGTCTCTATCCTCTTCCTTTCCGCACTGTTTATCGTACATGTCTCACTCCCATACAAGGCAACACTCCACACAAATGCCTTCAGAAAGGACTTCCTTAGGCTTAAATCAATATTCGATGTCAATAAATTTCTCTTTTTCAAGAACGCTTTTCTACCCGTTGCCATTCTGCATTTTATATCCTCTGTACTGCGACCATCATTTGTTATTTTGCTACCCAAGTAACAAAACTCATCTACCTCCTTTATTGCTTCGTTACCTAATCTAATTCCTTCAGCATCACCTGATTTTCTTACACTGCACTCCATTACCCTAGTTTTACTCTTGTTAATGTTCATCTTAATATGCACCTTTCAGCACACTGTCCATTCAGTTTAATTGCTCTTCCAGGTCATTTGCTGTATCTGACAGAATTACTATGTCGTCGGCCAAACGCAATGGTTTTAATTCTTCACCCTTCTCCAAATTTCAGTACAGTAATGAACAATAAATAACAGACATACAATAATGAAACTTCTCGCAGGGAAGCCAACCGAATTCGCTCCGTGGGTACGATATGACGAATGTTCCGGAATTTTATGAACAGACTTCGTACGCACAGTAACGAAAGACGCACGCATTTCAAGTAGTCGCTTTCCGCCAGTAAATCCCTAGTGTAAATCGGGCTTATGGAAAAGCTGCATGTATCCCCGGCAGTCTCGCAGCTGGTCGTTAGAGGCGGCGTGGGCGCGGCTGTCTCAGACGGCGACAGCGGACGCTTGTCTGCAAAGGCAGCCGCAGCCGCCTACAATCTTTCATAAAAACACGCCGGCTCGAGGAATATATCATGCGCCTCTAGAAACAAAGAAACCCGTCGGCTTGCTTCTGCATAATGTATTCATTGGTCCGCCCGTAGCGACCATCGGGACGGACAATAATGCTGAAATTATACGTTTGAGTTATCGTGCAGTTTATTCACTCGGCGTTTTCTCTTCTTACGGTGAACGCAGACGCGAACGCGCCTACCTTTAAGGGATAATCAGGAAGGCGACTTTCTTGAGGTGCGGCACCCGACCCACGGTTTCGCGGCCCGCCTCATCACTGCAGTTGCTACATGCATCTCCGTGCTTAATACAAGCAAAATTGCAGGGATTGCTTCTTAATGCACCGACCATCTGTGGGTATACAGCAATCCCAGATGTACCTACCGTAATAACAACTTCACGATCAATGCAAATTGCCGTTTACGGTGCTGTAGCGTGTTAATAGATTTATCTTTGAGTCTTGGGTCGTAGAAGATGTCTAGTGACGTCTTCCGTCATTTTACCACGTTTGTATTACATCAATTTTTCTCTGATCGGTACAAATTTTCTAGCTGATTTTAAACTACCTTCCCATGCAAATATCCACGTGGCTATGATTTAGATGAACTTTATTTTGGACCATCATTTTACTCATATTCCTGTCAATTCGAGAAAAAAAAAAAGGTTACAGATAATCTTCGTTATGAGCCGAAATTGCTCTGTTAAGATGGCAGTCTGTTAACGAGAAAAGGAAGGAACAATATTTTGGTTCACAGGTGAAGAGGAAATGAAATAAGTCTCTGATTGAAATCGACTGAAAAATTACAGAGTGTGTGTCGTTTGGTTCAACTTAATACTTTTTTTCTTGATTAACAATCTAAATATTAATTTTATTGCAAAGTCAATGTTTTATCTAGAATGGGCAAGTATCTGAAACTTGGCGCTGTTCTTGAATTTTTAGTCTGTGCCAACCAAAAAGTACTGGCTTACAGAGCGCAAGGATCATGGGCTCGAATGTCGATGCGGTCGCGTATTTTTCACTTTGAGTTTTAACTCAATCTTCACCTTTCATTGATGTGAGATGTTGCCAGAAACGACATACGGTCTACTGATTGCACATTAAACTGTAGGTCTCCTTCTCCCGGCTAGGAAAAGGGTAGGTTGGATCCTGAGGTGGAGTCCAATCAAAGACTTGTACCAGGTCACTGAGACACACGAACTTAATGTTATTATTATATTCAGTTTAATACATTTGTTTGCTTCAATTCTACATAACGAATAACCGCGTTTTTAAATTTATGGGGATTTCATTTTGTGTGTGTGTGTGTGTGTGTGTGTGTGTGTGTGTTCTCCTTACATTAGTTTCAGTAGTTTTTAAGCCTACTGCCTGACAAACAGAGTAGTTTGTTTCCATAGATGTACAAGCATTTATACAAGGAACATTGTTAAAACTTAAAAATGGCACTAAGACTGCGTTGCGTCGGTTTCTACAGGCTGATATCATAGATTGTGTGCACAACGTAGCTTGGAGATCTCGGTACATTTATGGGAAAAAAACATCTTCTCGAGTCACAATGAGCAGTTAGAATTATAACAAAATATCTGATTTCGTTTCTTTAATAGGAGCCAACCATGCACTCGTAGCCTTCAAGCCCAAACTACAAAAATATGTTTATCCATAACGAATAAATTCAGGTGGGGTAGTTTGTAAAAAACTTACGCAACTCTCTTGCATTTTAGTTTTAACGATCTGAGTTTATTACTATGGAATACGAAAGAACATAAGGCAAAATTCTATTAATTTTTGTTTCAGTCAGCAGAGGACAAACGCACCACCGTAATCTTGGCTCAGCTGACGGTACGTACCGAAATTCAGACAAAAGCTAAAAACGCAACTCAAAGTTCAACTCGTCGAAAATTTAAAATAATGTTCTGTTACCAACTGCTAGAAAATCACAAGTCGAAGATCACTTGGTTATGCAATGAAAGTTCGCCACGGCCAATACATAAACTCTGAATCCCACATTCGATTAGCAGCGTAAACACGTAAGCATAACTACGGGAAAATTTAGGAATAATATTCCGAGTCACGGCTTAAAATATAAATCACAAGTCCTAAGAATCACTCTAGTAGGCAAAAGTTTGAAATCTTTCAAGTCTACTGATCCATACTAATGCTTCACTTTTAAACAATGCAATCGCTTTTAGTAGAATCAAGGGAGACGCGATTACATTTGTCAACTGAGTACTATCAATAAAGTTGTTAACATTGCATGGATACGTTGTTGGGTTAATTTAATTGTGGGAAATAGTACTGGGTTAGCTGCAAGAATGTGGGAGGAGAGAACGGGGTGGTCCCTTTTCAGGAACACCCGCTGTCACCGGTAAACTTAAGTGGCTCTTCGTTGAGACGAGGGTCCAGCGGACACGCACTGGCGGATTTCTATTGTAGTCAAAAAGCTGCAGAAACGTTCTGCTAAGCCGGAGATAACAACAGCTGAAGTATTTCCAAAGGGACAAATGGTATTCAGAAAAGGTTAGATTGAATTAAATAGGTGGTGGCGTATTTATTTGCTGTCACAAGCGGTTTATCATGCGGCGAAATTGAAGTAGATAGTTCCTGTGAGTTGGTGTGGATAGAGGTTATGCCTGACAACCGGAATAAATAAATAATTGACTCCGTTAACCGACCCCGTGATTCAGACGATTCGATTGCAGAAACGTTCAAAGAAATCTTGGATCAATTTTCAAAAAACTACCCTAAGCAAGTAATTTTAATTTGTGGCGACTTTTAACTTACCTTCGACATGTTGGCAAAAATACATGTTTAAAACCTGAGGCAAAGATAAAACATCGTACTGAACCCATTTTCCGAAAATTATTTGACCTCCTAGCAGGAAATAATCCGGAGCTAATAACCAGCATTAGAGCGATTAGTGAACACAGAGTTGACGTAGCGAGTCTGAATATCGAAATTACCAAATCCACCAGAATCAATCGACTAATATATATGTATTCAAAAAAGCAGATAGCAGTATAGATCAGATGTGGCTCACATTCAAAGCAGTAATATCGATAACTATTGAGACATTTATACCAAACAAATTAAAAAATAGACGGGGATGACCCACCCTGGTACACAAAAGAGGTTAGATCAAAATGTTCAAATGTTTGTAGAGCTAATGGCCCCTAATTACAGGGTCGTCAGTCCCTAAACTTATAAACTACTTATGAACGAGCTACTACTAAGGACGGCACAAATATCCATGCCCGAGGGGGATTCGAACCCCCGACCGTAGTGACCTTGTAGACCGTGGCTGAAGCGCCTCAGTCCCCTCGGCCACCGCGGCCGGCTAGGTTAGATCACTCTTTTTCAAAATCAAATGTTTGTAGAGCTTATGGGACTCAACTACGGGGTCATCAGTCCCTAAACTTACAAACTACTTATGAACTAGCTACTACTAAGGCCGGACAAATATCCATGCCTGAGGGGGGATTCGAACCCTCGACCGTAGTTGCCGTGCAGACCGCGACTGACGCGCCGCAGTCAGCTCGACCACCGCGGCCGGCAGATCACTCTTGCAAAAGAATAGTAAACATCATGCCAAATTGAAACAGACACAAAATCTTTTACAGACCCTCAAAATATGGCTCGAACTTCACTGCGAGAAGGTTTTAATATTTTCCATAAGGAAACCTTGACATGTAATTTCGTAGAAAATCGGAAGAAAGTTTGGTTGTGTGTAGAGTATGCTGGCGGTAAAATACAATACCTTCACTATGCGACTACAACGGTGATGCTACTGATGTCAGTCCTGCAAAAGCAGAATTACTAAACATAGCTTTCCGAAATTCCTTCACCAAAGAACACGAAGAAAATTCTCAAAAATTCGAATCAAGCATGCTCAATTTAGAAGTAAATACCCCTGAAGCGATATTAAAGCAAGTGTAATCAATTAACAAAATCAAGTTTCCCGGTCCAGATTGTTTACCAATTGGTTTCCTTTCGGAGTATGCTGAAGCAATAGCTCCATACCTAGCTGTCTTATACAACGGTATCCAAAGACTGGAAAGTTGTACAGGTCACTTTAGTATTCAAGAAAGGTAATACCTCTTTCCTCACATTAAATGATGAATAATGTCGTCAAGGGATCTTAAATCGTTTCCATATTCTAGATTTCCGGAAGGCTTCTCACTCTGTACCTCACAGCTGGATTCTAATCAAATTGCGTGACTATGAAATATCGCCACAGTTGTGCGATTGGATTCACGATTTCCTGGTAAAATGATACAGTGCGTTGTAAGTAACGGAAAGTCATTGAGAAAAACGAGGTGATATCTGACATTCCCCACGGAAGTGATATAGGGCTCCTCCTGTTCTTTATATGTATAAACGATTTAGGAGCAATGTGAGCAGGGCTTTTAGACCGCGGATATTGATGATGATGTCATTTATCGGTTAGTAAAGTCACCAGAAGATCAAAAGCAACTGCAAAATAATTTAGTTAAGATATCTCCAGAGTGCAAAAATTGGCAACTGGCCCTAAATAATGATAAATATGAAGTCCTCCACATCAGCACTAAAAAGAAATCTGTCAAACTTCATTTGCATGAAAAATCAATCTACGGGCCGTAAATTCATTTCAGTACCTAGGAATAACAATTACGGTCAACTTTAATTGGAGAGAACACATAAAAATATCGTAGGAAAGGCGAACCAAAAGCTACGTTTCGTTGGAGGAAAGAAGATGTAACTGTTCTACTAAAGTGCCTACACTATACTTGTGCGTCCTATTTTGGAGTATTGCTGCACATTGTGGGATCCCCATTAAGTGGGACTGACGTAGGATACAGAGAAAGTGCAGAGATAGGCAGCTCGTTTTATCGCGATATAACAGAGATACTGTCACGGGAATGATGCTCGAGTTGGGATGAAAATCATTCCAAGAAAGGCGCTATTCATTGTGACGAGATTTATTTGCGAAATTCCTTTCTCTTTCGAATGCGAACATATTTTGCTAGTACCCACCTACATAGGGAGATATAATCGTCATAAAATAAGAGAAATCAGTTCGGAAAACGATCTAATTAGTTGTTACTTTTTTTCGCGCGCAGTTAGAGAATGGACAGGTAGAAAATTATCAGAGAAGCCATGTACTTCACACCTTGCACTTCTGTCTGATTTGCAGAGTATTTATGTAGATGCCAGCAGGAGTCTTGGTATCGGGCATTAGAAGTGCATTTGGTACGCATCGACGAGCTCGGAGCTGAGATCTGTGTTTTGGCAAATAACGAGAATAGTGTCCCGTACATGGGTAATAGTTGGGACGCCTGACTGTAGCCAATGGCTGGCGTGCCATGGGTGCACTCCAGCGACACGGGGGCACTAACCTAGATCATGTAGATCAGTGGTTCCAAAACTTCTTTGGTTCGTAGATCCCATCCCAACTTTTTCTGCTCTATGTAGACCCCCTGCCTTTTGCGTACTTAATTTTTTTTATGAATTCCTAACTTCACATGTGTTTTCACGCCTGATATAGTGCTAGGGAAAAGTCAGGTAAGATAGCGATATTAAGGTATATCATATTGACCCACTTTAGGTTACGGTAGTAACACTAAAAGTGGGCCTTTGCGACCGTCTTTTGACAGCTCGAAATTTAAATGAAAATAACGGCTTAACCATTCATCTGACACGAAAATTGAATAACGGAATTTGTAGAGAAGAAAATTCTCTACTTCTTTTCTCTCGTGTGTGTGTGTGTGTGTGTGTTTTTTTTTTTTTTTCATATCTCATATCGTTTCGGAGATATTTGCAAAAGTAACGGCGATTTTGGGATGTCTCTCTGTCTGTCCGTAACGTGTTCCTTGATTTCAAGACGAACCGTTCAACCTATCAGCACCAAATTTTACAGACAAAATTGTAGGCTGCCAGAGACCAGAACCTCCCTTTTCCAAATTTTTCGGACAAAAATACGGTAGTAATACAAAAAAAAAAGCCGTTTGTAATATAATTGTAATTGCAAACGAACCGTTCATCTGACCAAAAAAATTAATAACCTAATTTCTAGAGGGGAAAATGTTCTACAACTTCGCTCTATTATGTTTTTTCATATCTTGCACCGTTGCAGAGATATTTGCAAAAATAAAGGCGATTTGACGATGTCTGTCTGGCTATAACGTGTTCCCACTTTTTAGTTCGAACCGTTCGACCGATCGGCACCAAATTATACAGACATAATTGATGGCTACCAGACACCAGAACCTCACTTTTTTAAATATTTCGGACAATAAATACGTTAGTAATACAAAAAAAAGCCATTATAATGTGGTTTTTTTTTTCAGACGCGAAAATTGAGTAAACGAATTTGCAGGCGAGAAAATTCTCTACAACTTTGTTCCCTTATGTGTTTTATTTTATTTTTTTTCATATCTCGTATCGTTTGAGATATATTTTCAAAAATAACGGTGTTTTGACATCCTCTATTGAATTAACGAAAACCAGCCGTTCGCAGATGTCACGTGACATTCCTCCCCAGAACTCTCTCTGGCATATACCATCTTGCTTTGCGTGTTTAATGATTTTCTTATTGTAACTTACACGTTGTCATTTCAAAGCAATGGCACACTGAATAATTAACAAAAACACGTCTTTCTTCGTACGATAAATGATAATCTAGTGTCTACAAATGCCATATTAGCATCATTTAACAACGTCCATCGATAGTATAAAATTAAAGATTGAAGCTCTGAACTCTTAGGTGTAGCGTAGTGGGTAACGTGTTGGACTGTGACGGTGAAGGTCAGTGGTTCGCAACCCGCCACTTCTATTTTCCCTAATAGGGTTTCAGACACTCGTATTAATTAATTTTTTATTATTTAGATTGTTATTTTGGTTCAAAATGTTTGCAAAAACTTATAAAACTGCAAATATAAAGTGGGCTCTAAAATAGTGATGGGACAACCGACTGTTTTTAACAACCGATTGGTCAATCGGTTGTTTTTTCGTTCAGTCGGTTTTTTCAGTCGAATGAAACAACCGAATGAAAATAGTCTCTGTGGCCGTATGAATGTTTTCACTCGCTGGCGGGGTTTGAGTGGTTTCAGTCGATGCGAAACAATCGAATGAAACCAGTCGCTATCGGTTGCAGCCGCTATATGAATGTTTTCACTCATTCAGTGGGTTTAAGTGGTTTCAGTCGATGCGCGACCACCGAATGAAACAAGTTTCTGCCCTTTATATGAATGTTTTCGGCATTGAGTGGTTTCATTTGATGTGATACAACCGACTGGAAAAAGTCACTGTCAGTTTCTGCAGTTATATGGATGTTTTTATTAATGCACCGACTTTGTATGACTTTATTTGCTTACTCCTTCAGTCTTTTCGGGTAGAAATGAACCGTGATTCAGCATGAAACTTTCTTAGAGACAAATCTTACAAATATAGCAGTGTGTCCGTGTGTGTTTTTATCGCATGCAAATCTACAGTTTTGTTCCAATCTTGATGAAATTTTGCACACTTGACCTTCAAAGCAAGAGGAAAGTCACTGTCTACATCAAATTTCATTCGGTGCATGGCGGAGGGTACTTTACATACTGACTTCGACAAAAACCACAATTTGACTGCGATCTTGATGAAATTTTGCACACTTGACCTTTAAAACAAGACGAAGGTAATTGTGTACGATTAATTTCGTAGGTGCATGACAGAGGGTACTTTACCTAATAACTTCTATAAATTACGTTTGGATTCGAATTTTAATGATATAGTCTATTTCACTCTTCACCTTCAAAGAAAGAGAATGGTCACCGTATACATGTACTTTAGTTTGATGCATGACAGAAGGTATTCCAGACTTTGACGCCAATATAGAGTTTCTTTCCGATCTTGATGAAATGTTGAACATTTGACTTTCAAAACAAGTGTCAGTTCACTGTTCATCTAAGATTTTGTATGGTACATGGCGGAGGAATGGAATAAACCTCCACACCATTTCACCGATAACCACAGAAATATCTGTGACAAGAGTTCAAATGTTCAAATATTTGTAAATCTATCGGACCAAACTGCGTGGTCATCAGTCCGTAGCTTACAAACTAGTTAAACTAAGGTAAACTAACCTAAGGACAACACATACACCCATGCCCCAGGGAGGACTCGAACCTCCGACGTCGAGCAACCGCGCCCTCCGCAGCGAAGTGCCTTAGACCGCTCGGCTACTCCACCGCTGCGTGACAAGAGTGAATAATTATGAAACTTGAGATGGATGTTTTCATATACTGTTGACGAATACAGACACGCTGGAGAAAATTTACAGCAGTGATAAATGTTGTATGTCTTCTCGTACACCTTCAAATTAGATGAAATGAACAAAAATATTTTTATACAAAATACTTTAATGAAGGCTTTTTTTACAATACCTAATGTTTTAGTGATCTTAGAATTTGGATCTAGCAAGTATGCTTAAAGTTAACATACTTAACTCTGTCCTGCTAGAACCTTAGATATGTATGAACAAGAAACCGCAAACCGCACGTTTCTACCTGTTCCCACTTCGGAGATACGGAATGCGAGATTAAACTTGTAGTGATCATTTTGGAACACCCTGTAGTTTCCACTCTTCTTTATTGAGACAGTAAGAAAGCGACAACAATCGGCGATGGCACGCCCCGCCCCGCCCGCCGGACACTGTTGTGTGGAGTTGGGCGCGCGCCTGCTGGCGCTGGCAACGTACTGTGTCAATTTTTTCATTCGGTTGGTCCCATCGACTGATTTAACTCAAAAGAAAAGGAATGAGTGGTCCAACCGACTGTGTCGATTTTTTCATTCAGTTGATCCCAACGACTGGTTTCACTCAAAAGAACGAATGAATAGTCCAACCGACTGAATCGGTTGTTTCATTCGGTTGGTCCCACCGACTGGTTTCACTCAGAAGAATGAATGAATAATTCAAGCGATACGAGAAACTACAACCGAATGATCGATTTTTTCCCAACAACCGAATGAATCGATTGTTTTCATTCGATTGTTCCCATCACTACTCTAAAACAAGTCAGTGCGATATTTTTCTGGCCCTTACGTCTAAATCACGTACTTCACTTATGGAAAATCGATTGCTTAATGTATTTCCTTTGTAATAAAGCCCTTAAACGTTTCCTAAGACTCAAGATATTTTAGCTAGACCTGTTTTTGTTAGTGATAGTATCATTCGTCGAATTACCCTATAGGTAGGGTAAGATTACGAAACGAACATTTTATTCATAAAATAAAGTCTTTTATTGATGCTTATCTACTTATCAAAAGAGACACTAACATAACATTTCTCCTTTGCATCCCTATAATTTAAGCCCGTACACTCATGAGATCCTACTTCATCAGCATGTTTATTTACATAGCGACGTAAAGTAGCTTCAGGGAGGTTGAACTCCCTTGCGACGACTTTAACAGGCTTTCCATTTCTTACACGCTGCATTGCTTCTTTCAATGACTCCTTGCTCCATTTGTGCCTCACTGCCTTCTTTATAAACTACATAATTCGTCATCTTACCAGCAGACGACATTTTGGATACAGACTTTTACATGCACTCAATCTTACACAATATAATCATTAAACCGTTATGAAAACATCACTAAATCCACAACGCTTATGAGGAATCAACTCATATTCATTACTACATAAGTATTACTTGCATGAAACTTATTTAAGCCCAGGAAAAATTGTTAGAAACCTGCATCCACTTAACAATCCTCTGCTGTCCAAAAAAAAAAAAAAAAAAAAAAATGCAGAGTGCGCTAAGGAAGCAATACCAAAATGCACGTAGCACCAGCTATTTAGTTATTGGAGAAATGATATTTTGACAAATGATAACATGCGAAGAGGGCATTATTTTGCCACATGGTTACTACGCAGAACCTCATTAACTGCCGCGTTATTCAAGGAAATATACAGTTGTAGAATGAAAAAGAGTAAAGTTAGTGATTTATTATTCGATTCGCAGATATTCCTTCGTCACTAACAAATGTTAATTTCTTTACTTCTTGTCCAATGTGTTTCAGAGCCAGTACTCCCGTTTCCAAAACCTAATAGGAGTTACATTTCCTTCAGTTAAACGCCTAGCAGTAACGGAAGTTACTAGATGTAAGGAGAATTTTATGTGAGAATATCTGAAAATGACAGACAGCAAGGATCTCTTCACTAGCTAACGATCTGATTTGTTTTCATTTCCTCACATAATAAAGCACTCTGTATTGAGATATCCTTTTCATATAACTGAAAAGTTTAAATTGAATATTACATAGAGACACAGGCCCTTTTCTGTTTGCAACTATTAAATTTAATGGCTTAAGAAGTCAATCAGTACCAGTATCTTCAAATATGGATGTTATGCAGTGACAACATGTGCCTAATTATTAGGAGCTCTAATACGGAAAACGTGTTACTACTAGACGGGCGGGCGGATCCCAGTGCGTCATATTTAACTGACATTATCACAAGTTAAAAATAACTCACAGAGTTCCTGTTTGGAGTGGATGAAAATTTGATGTATTTTGAAAATATCATTCCTTAATGTATTAACCTAACTTCAACAGAAGAAAAGTTCCTCGCATGTCGAAAATTCCGTAACGCCGTCAGAAAGTTCATGGTCGCAAACTATTAGTATATGCTGTTTATAAATTATTGCCATAAATGAAACTAAATGGAAAATGTAGTGTAGCTCTTAACGAACACATTGATGAAAGTTTCACGTTGATACCGTGAGCAGTTTGCGAGTGTGATCGAGTTGAATGAAACGCGAGGTAACGCGTGAGCTTGTCCGGAACGTGGCAACACCTACAGCTTGGGGCAAAATGGCGGACAGTTCAGCTCGGATTTATAGGAGCCTTAGTTAGAATATATACGTCATAGTTGTCTGATTTCCCCACCCCCCTTCAAATCTTTCACCTAGCTAATGAAGCGAACAGGATCAAGCTTCATCATTGTAAGAATAATTCTAAATTTTGGATGCATCCTTCCTAAACGTGAACCACTATCGTGGATCCCCATTTACAACAAATAGACCCCTAAATTATTATCCCGCTCACTTGGACCCCTTGCAGGTTAGAATAGACCCCTGGGGGTCTATATAGATCACTTTGGGACCAAACTGATGTAGTCGTACCCGCGGGGACTAAGGCGCTTCAGTCACGGTCTGCACGGCCACTGCGGTCGGGGGTTCGAAACCCCCCTCGGGCATGGATATTTGTGCCGTCCTTAGTATAAGGTAGTTCGTAAGTAGTTTGTAAGTTTAGGGACTGATGACCCCGTAGTTAAGTCCCATAAGCTTAACAAACATTTGAACATTTTTAGACGTACCCGTGCATTGGCTTATTACGACCTGCAAGGCAAGATTATTCCAAGCAGGCACGGAATTGCCGGATAGGATTTTAGGCGTGGATTTCGCACAAGGGTGTGAAAAAACATTTTGAGAATACAATAAGTATGTGTCTGGCTTTGAACGGACAAGATTGTGGGTCTTTGTTTTGCTCTGGAGGATGAATTTCATTGAACGTCAGTAATACTGTGGGACTGAACTGCTGTTGTCATAAGTCCCTAGCATTACAAACTACTTAAACTAAACATAGGGCAATGTACATTGAACAGATATGTGCTTCACATATGGTGAACGCTGTCGTTGTATCTCCAATAGGTAAAGTAATCGCAGTATTGCACTACAGTCACTTGACACTTGACAATCGATATTAGGTACAAGATTAATTGATAAATAGTGCTATTAGGACGCTGTGTAAAATTATAGAGCCACAGATAGTGATGTGGTCATGCGTTCGTTGAAGCGTTTCGATAAAAATCATTTTCAGAATCATGGAAGGGAGTTTACATAATAAAATTGTATGGCATCAAGGCCCTGCTTAATCAGAATCATGGAAGGGGGTTTACATAATAAAACTGTATGGCGTCAAGGCCCTGCTTAATGTTATTATGTAAACCTCCTTCCGTGATTCTGAAGATGATTTTTATCGAAACGCGTCAGTAAACGCATGACCACATCACTATCTGTGGCTCTATAATTTTACACAGCGTCCTAATAGCACTGTTTATCAATTAATACTGATATGGGCGCATATCTCATTAACGACTTCCTGTCACGTCTGGAAGTTACAGGATTCACAATGAATCTTAGAGCTTGTGTATTTCTAACAGAGCTGTCCAAGCAGTGTCAACTGAGGTTTATTGATGTGTCCGGTTTACCACCAGGTTTATTAACCACAATTAAGCACCATATTTATCCTTCCCGTATTTACAACTCTTATGGAATTCTTTTAAAACGTGTTGTTTTATGAATACACCGAGTTAGATACTTTCAACTTCACTCTATCACTTTTTTAAAAGAATGTCTCATTCCTAGTTACTTTTTTGATCATTTTGAGGGAATTTGATATCTACCAATTATAACTTGTAATAATCGGTGGGCATGGGTGTGTGTGTGTGTTGTCCTTAGGTTAGTTTACCTCAGTTTAAGTGGTTTGTAAGCTACGGACTGATAACCACGCAGTTTGGTCCGATAGATTTACAAACATTTGAACGTTTTTGTAATAATCGTGAGGTCTCAATGCCGTTGACCAAGCGCCATTTTTCAGATTTACGCATTGTAAAATCTGGTGCGCATTGTTAAGTATCACGGCTTCGAAGGTGCATTTTTATCTCTCCTTACATAACGAGGTAGGAATTTCTGCTTGAAAACACCGCACCTCACAAGTTCACACAATAGACGTTTAAGTTCGCACAATAGACGTGTAAGTTCGCGTCCGTGCACCATAACCACTTATACAAGGTGAGTCACTAACTATTGCCACCAAGAATAACTCCAAAAGTATGATAGGAGCTGAACAGTTTATGGGACAAGATCTGTATGAGACAATGTCGGTGAGAGTAACGTTGTTTTTTTTTTTTTTTTTTTTTTTGAAGGGTAACGACCGTCAGATAGATGGCACGAAGATCTACGGAATGTGTTGGAAGTGATGACCATTGGTATCAATACAATAATGCAATCTTTTGATCATGGATTAAGTCGTATCCCGTATTACTTCGGCACGTCCTCGTGGGGATTCGTAAAAGACATTGTCTATAAAGAAGTTCCAACTACGCCTGAAGCTGTGTGTGAGAGAGAGAATTGTCAGACCATGTGCTTCGATAAGTGTCGACGTGATACGGAAAATTACCCATTCCATAATAAGAAGATTGCAGCCCTGCGTCGATAAGAGTCTGCGCAGGATACGGTCGACGATGCGCAGATACGAGTTTTCGTCCGATGCGCCGGGCGGAAGGGGAGGCTGCATCAGTCCACTTCCGCATGCCGGCCAGTGCACATCGAGTGAGCGCACTGCTATAAACGGCGCAGTCTGCAAGCACCATACAGTAGGCGCAGGAAGAGTTCTGCACAGCCAAGCACGAGACATTGTTTCCAGAGAAACTAAATTTTGGTCGGAGGAGGCAAAATAGGGGATAAAAATCCCATTCAAAGTGTCCTTAAAAGAGTGCAGGCTGCTACTGGTGTTTCACCTCGGACAATAAAAAATAAAATAAAAAATAAATAAATAAATAAAAATACAAAATAAAAAGAGAGAGAGAGAAATTAGTTGCCGCTAGTTCTCTACTCCAGGAAAAAAGAGAAAAAAGGTCATAGATTTAGATGATTTTTATGAACAAGTTGTGCGGAGTTTGATAAACAATTTCCACGTGAAAAACAATCAGCACCCCACACTAAAGTAACTTTTTCCCATAATAAGAAAAATACGGTTTTCAAGGGAAGCATTTCTTTATTCTGATATCTGGCGTTCCATAGGGAAGCGTTATAGGTCCCCTACTCTTCCTCGTGTTTATAAATGATTTAGTTGACAATCTGAATAGCTTCCTTAGACTGTTCGCGGATGATGCTGTCGTTTATCGGTTAGTGAAGTTAACAGAGGATCAAAAGCAACTGCAAAGCGATTTATACAAAATTTCTACTTGGTGCGAAAATTGGCAATTGACACTAAATAAAGAAAAGTGTGAAGTAATACACATGACCACTAAAAGAAATCCGCTGAACTTCAATTACGCGATACATCAGTCAAACCTTAAGGCCGTAAATTCTACCAAATACCTAGGAGTTACAATTACGAACAACTTTGACTGGAGGGAACACATGCCGGCCACGGTGGCCGAGGGAACTGAGGCTCTCCAGTCACGGTCTGCACGGCCACTATGGTCGGGGGTTCGAATCCCCCCTCGGGCATGGATATTTGTGCCGTCCTTAGTTGTAAGTAGTTCATAAGTAGTTTGTAAGTTTAGGGACTGATGACCCCGTAGTTAAGTCCCATAGACTCTACAAACATTTGACATTTGAGAGAAAACATAGAAAATATTGCGGGGAAGGCGAATCAAAGTTTACGTTTCATTGGCAGAACGCTTCGGAGATGCACCAGCTCCACCAAAGAGACTGCCTACATCACACTCGTGCGTCCTCTCCTGGAGTACTGTTGCCCCTTGTGGTGGGACTGACGGAAGATATTGAGAAGGTTCAGAGAAGGGCAGCTCGTTTTGTTTTATCACGTTACGGGGGGGGGGGGGGGGAAGCGTCACGGAAATGTTGCACGAATTGGGGTGGAAATCATTAAAAGAAAGACGTTATTCATTGCGGCGTGATCTGTTTGCGAAGTTTCAATCACCGAATTTTACTTCTGAATGTGAAAATATTTTGCTAGCACCCACCTACTTAGGGAGACATGACCATCCCAATAAAATAAGAGAAATCAGATCGAAAACGGAACGATTTAGGTGTTCTTTCTTCCCGCGCGTTATTAGAGAATGGAACGTAGAGAAAAGTTATAATAGTGGTTAATGAACCCTCTGCCGGACACTTAAATGTGATTTGCAGAGTATCTATGTAGATGTAGATGTAGTTGTAGATGTAGTTGCCGGTAGTTCTAGAGGTTTTTCTACTCCAGGAAAATGCGGAATAAAGAGAAAAAGGTCTAAGATTTAGATGATTTTTCATGAACAAGTTGTGAATAGTTTGGTAATTTCCACGTGAAAAGCAAACAGCATTCCACAGAAAGGGACTTATTCCCGTAATAAGAAAAATACGTTTTTCAAGGGAAGTATTTCTTCATTGCGGTACCTACTTAAAAAGTTAGGCTACAGGTTTTTTTTTCTTTTAATTTCAATGTAATACATACATGCATCAATTTTCGTGCAGGTGACATCCTTTATATTTACCAGGCGACACAAGAAACAGGTTACAGGAAGGTGCTTTGGAACGTTTAGAAGTATGCAGTAAACATGTCGATTATTTAAATTAAATTAAATAGTACCGTGAAGAGGGTTGAACTCCCATATATTGATTAAACATATATTCGCTGTTCGCATATTACGCCTAATTTGTGGACCGATGGATCAAGTAATGGAGTAAAGGCGCCACTTTAAAAGGACAACGGCTGATTACGCGCAGATAACTGATAAGGACAAGTAGCTCTGCAGACTATAAGGTTTTAATGTGTCTAAAGGCTAAAGGAAACATTTACGTTTTCTGGTCTACAGTACTGTAGAACAGAAGAAAGTGAACATTCCTTTTAAAATTTAAACACGTTATGTAATGGAGCGACAGAAATATCATCGGTTTTATTAAATGCGTTTCGTATTGTGGGTGTTTGATTTGGTTTAAGCTCTATCCACATGAGTTCAATAAAAGACTAATGAAAAATTTTTCTATCTCGTGTTATGGGTGTTTGATTTAGTATTGTTTCTGACTGATTTTTAAGCCCTATCCAGATGACTGTAGTAAATTGAAGACTAATGAAAAAATGTTCTATTTGCAGGTTAAAAAGGAACACCATACACCCTGCATGCACACCAATAATACTAACAAATCAGTCCATATCCTATGTCACAAATATTACATAACTAACGCTTTAAGTAACTTGCATTTCGAAGTATGATACCATAATGTTAATAATATAATAATAATAATGAAATATTAATAACATTGAGTTACATATTTCGATAAAGGTATTTTCGATGGTATGGTTAGTTACAGAGTAGAGAATCTATAAAACTCCGGCAGGTAGTGGAGCGTAGGCATCAATTTTTAGCGGCACTTCCCCTCTCCAGTGCTGGTCACTTCTCACTGCTCCGGCTGCTACCCACTCCACTACCGCTATCCCCATGCCTGTCCAGCCGTTTGCGCTTCTAACAGCCAAGTTATCTTGCGTGAACTCTACCATTGGTCATCACTTCGAACACCTTCTGTAAATGGATGCTTATGCCATCTTTTTGATCTTCCATGACCTTCAAAGACCTTATTGTTTACATATCATTGGATTCGTCTCTATATCTGGTATCAAAAAAAAAAAAAAAAAAAAAAAAAAAAAAAAAAAAAAAAAGCTGACCTTCATAGCTCTGAAGCGACCCACCCTAGCAACAAAAAACCAATGTAATATTATGACCCCTGTTGACCCATGAAACTTTTTCCCCATGAACTTTTCAGCTCCTATCATATTTTAAGAGTTGTTTTTGGTGGTAAATGTTAGTGACTCATCCTGTATTTTGCGTGCAGGAGTCGTACTTAAAAGACGAAATATTCCGACGCCCGCCACTTAGAAAAATATGCCCTCTACACCTCTAAGCAATACTCAGGTCTCACATCGAGGGACAAGACTTCTCTTTCAAATACAGGTTCAAACAGACTACGAAAAGTCCATGATGGCTGCCAGTATTTATACACTCGCTTCAGTTGACTTGATTTAGAAATGTTATATATGGATTTGATTATTTATTTTGTCAGACTTCCAATGCTGTAATCATTTCTGTCTCATATACAGTGGTGTACATAAGGAAAAAATTTGGCGTGAATCTGTAAAATCTGGACTTCTGTGCACGTTAGGTGTTGTTTTGGGCATCCATGTCCCGGTTTTGTATATGCTTCGAGGTGAAATGTTCAAATGTTTGTAAATCTATCGGACCAAACTGCGTGGTCATCAGTCCGTAGCTTACAAACTACTTAAACCTAGGTAAACTAACCTAAGGACAACACACGCACCCATGCCCCAGGGAGGATTCGAACCTCCACGGCGAGCAACCACGCGCTCCGCAGCGAGACGCTTTAGACCGCTCGGCTACTCCATCGCGGCATGCTTCGTGGTGACTTTGCAGTGTTACCTTAATACCAAGGACTGTGTGACCCATGGTGAGATGTCTTACACTGTTGCAATGGAACAGGCCTTCTGCTCACACAGATCACTTCGGTCAGAATTCACGTTTTGAGCAAGGTGATGATTTTTCACACCTTCTCTAGCCACGACAGTCAGCACATCTGTGTCAGTCAGCCTTTGGGATATACTTTTGAGAGTAACGTCTGTGATCGCTGGCCAACTTCATCACCGTTATCTGAAGCTGTCACTAGTTTTCAGGAAGGTGGTTTTTTATAAGTCTCTCTTGGATACAATACTGGAACTGGCAGCAGTTTCGAATTACAGCGTTTTTCTTACACAGTATTAGGTGAGATTAAGTGTTCTCATACAAGTGTAGTGTAAGCATTTCCTTAGTAGAACTGTCGTATCTTCCAAGTGTTCTCCCAATTAAAACATAATCTTTGGTTCGCCTTTCCTACAATATTTTCTGTGTGTTCTTGTCAATTTGTCTGTAATTGTTACTCCTAGGTATTTCGTAGTATTGACTGCCTGTAGGTTTGACTGATTTATCGTGTAATTGAAGTTGAACGGAATTCTATCAGTGGTCATATGGATGACCTCATACTTATCAAGAGTGAATTGCCAAATTTACTTCAATATCTCTGGTGGGATGTGTAATGAATTTAAGCCATAGGATTCAGCTCCTTTTGTAAAACGAAGATGAGGAATCCACACGTGACTGAGGCTTTACTTATGTATAACCACGAAGATATTCACAGATTATTACAATATAATACAAAAGTATTTCACCACAACAATGACAATATTTTTAAAATATTTTCTTAAATTATTTCTGTTTGTAAAACACTGCAACAATATTGTGCAGTAATGCGTCTTTGTTAAAAGATTTTATCACTAACATTTCCTGGTGAGTTTTGTAACACTTATCTGTTTACTATGATCTGATTACCTTAACATTTATTACCATAAATGGTTCAATATAAAGTTTGTAAACAGAAACCGACACTGCTCTAGTCGTAATTTACTTATGCAGTTAATTTCTGTTTTCGTTTGTTACGAAAATACTTTCAATGTACATGTAATTACTTGTTTGTGATTGACTCATTTACGCTTAACAAATAACGAAACCTATAAACTATATTGTATCACATATTTTGTTCGAGATTGTTCGATGACGTACCGCGATGTATAAATGCGCGGACGCCAGATGTATTGTTTTAGTTTGTTCCTGGTCTCTCTTATACTCAGTTTTCTACCGATGCAATAAACTTTATTTAATTTGATAGTCCAAAATGTTGCCAAGATCGCTATGTCATTGCCTGCCTTGATGACTAGTTTCGGTATTACACAGCTACCATGGTCGGATCATATGTGGAAGAGGTGAAAGTTTACAGTATAATTTTAACATAATTAAAACACGTACGAGAATTACAGATGTTTAAAAAACTACATTACCTGTTTCAGAAACGACATTTTTGACAATTAGCGAAAGCACTTGTATTTTTTCATCAAGGGCAACCACAAAAAGATAGGCTACCATATTAATGCAGCTAGTGGTGGTTGTATGCATAGATTCCAGCTCAACATCACAATCATAACTGAAAATGTATGTTGACATGGTACACATGGGCTAATTCGCCACCAGGTAGCGCCATGGTGCCAAGGCAAAGATACAGGTTGTAAGATATAACTAGTAGTACATAGAACACCGTATACAAATTGTAACACCTATGCGAGTCCTAAAACTTTGCAACTTAATTACATAGTGATGCATTGTCAATTTACATCAGTCACATTAACATACGTTATGTTTTAAAAATAATACAATAAAATCATATAACAGAGTTAAGAGATACAGTGTGAAGTTTCAATTCGTGCATAGAGTACAGTACATTATTGACCTCTTCTACAGATGATCCGATGATAGTAACTGTATAATACCGAAACTAGTCATCCGGACAATAAAATATCGATGTTGGCAACATTTTGTACTTATTACTTAAGATCTCCCCTCAAGTGCGGCTCCGTAGAACAGTGGTATAGTGCTAGACTACAAATCTTAAGGTCGCGGGTTCGATCCCCGCCAGCTCCTAGGATTTTCATCTGTCACTTTCGACTGCTTTCACCTCTGGCAGTGTTGCTGATGTGAAAAATACCGAGTAGCACCATGGTTGGGAACCCACGTTAAACTGTAGGTCCCCCTATAACTGGCTGGGTAAGTCAGATCAAAGGACGGAGGAAAGCAACGGCATACCACCTCCAAAGAGGACCATGCCTAGTAAAGCACTGTGGTGTTCAAACCAATCTTCGGATTGTTGACTGCCTTACCTCCCCTTAAAACATACATATTTATAAACGTATTTGGTGAAGGAATTAAAGTTAAGGGGGAAGAATTAAAAACATTGCGTTTTGCCGACGACATAGTAATTCTGTCAGATACAGCAAAGGACCTGGAAGAGCAGTTGAACGGAATGGACAGTATGCTGAAAGGTGTATATAAGATGAACATTAACAAGAGCAAAACTAGGGTAATGGAGTGCAGTGTAAGAAAATCAGGTGATGCTGAAGGAATTACTTTGGGAAACGAAGCAATAAAAGAGGTAGATGAGTTTTGTTACTTGGGCAGTAAAATAACAAATGGTGGTCGCAATACAGAGGATATAAATTGCAGAATGGCAATGGGTAGAAAAGCGTTCTTGAAAAAGAGAAATTTGTTAACATCGAATATTGATTTAAACCTAAGGAAGTCCTTTCTGAAGGCATTTGTATGGAGGGTTGCCTTGTATGGGAGTGAGACATGCACGGAAAACAGTGCGGACAGGAAGAGGATTGAGGCTTTTGAAATATGGTGCTACAGAAGAATGCTGAAGATTAGGTGGGTGGATCGCGTAACTAATGAGGAGGTACTGAACAGAATTGGGGAGAAAAGGAATTTCTGGCATACCTTGACTAAAAGAAGGTGGGACACATTCTTAGACATCAAGGAATTGTGAATTTAGCGTTGGAGGGAAGTGTATGGGGAAAAAATCGCAGGGGAAGACCAAGAGATGGATACAGTAAGCAGATTCAGACAGATGTAGGTTGTCGCTCTTATGTGGAGATGAAGAGGCTTGCTCAGGATAGGGTATTGTGGAGAGCTGCATCAAACCAGTCTCCGGAATGAAGACCACAACAACAACATTTGTAATGAAGTAGGCAGGGGAGCTCAAGACATCGTCGGCAAGCAACAGGTGATGTAATGTGTGATGAGCTATAAAATCCCATGACAGGTGCCATTACTGAGGGCATTCATAGCAGTGTTAAACCCCTTCAGATATCGGTGCTGGAACATTAAATTACAGTGCCAAGTCACGAAATTAGTAAATAAATACCTATAAGTAATGAACACCATGACGTCATCGATAGACGCGGAAGAGAAAGAACGAGCGTTATTTACAGCAAAACATAAAGACGGAGCAGTTTCACAGCCTGAGGCCAGCTGCATATCCTTCCCACTCTGAAACAAGAAAGCGACGTCCGCGCCGAGAAGGGTGGGTCTCGGTGCGATAGCCGTAGCGGCCGAGTGCGGCAGATTTTAATCGCCGCCTCGGCACAAAGGGAAGAGCATAAATAGGGGCGCGCCATCTGATCGGCGTGTCTCGCGCCGGCGATCGGCCGGTATTGGGAGTGACCGGGCTGGCCGGCACCTCGGCCAACACTCGCTGCGTCTAGGCGCGACACCTGCGTCGCTGGGAATGCGGCGTATCGCCGCGGAGCATCTCAGGAAACATGAATAATAACGGCGGCCGTCAGGCGGTGGTGTGGCGTAAGTCAGACGGCAGCCACGCCCGCGGCTGACGGCTCCACTAGCCGGCGCGGCGCGGCGCCCTATCTCGCAGCCCATTACAATCTCTCATCTGCCGGCCGGGGGCGCTCGGCCTTCATTATGCCGCCGGTGCAGACACTGTACGTCTTCTTCGCCTCCTCCAGTTGCACACCCAGCCCGGCAGCAGCCACCCTGGAGTTAATGAAGCGTCGATGGGGAAGAAGCCAATACGTCCTGACGAGTTGAGCTAAGGTTACAACAGTCTCCTTTGTGCTGGAGAGACGTTCTCCAGTCTCTGGTTGTGAGAGAGCAGCTGCTCAAGTGAGTTGCGTTTGACGATGCGCACGTCCGTCAAATCTCACAGCTATTAACCTTGGAAATTAAATAGAGATGAACCATCTGTAATTAGGTGTGGAGAGTATGTACAGAAGTCAAAAATAGAGAAGTGAATGTGAAAAGGGTGCTCACCTGAGAGATGGCAGCCTATCTTGCACCTTTATTGATTATTTTAACATAAAAATAATGAATTAATTATTTGATTCTTGAGTTTCTCCCGGCGTATTTGATAATCAAAATATCCACGGGTGTGCTGCCGGTCTACAGTGTCCAACGGGCACAATATTTCGGCGATCAAACATGTCGCCATCATCAGGCTCGCCGTGGAGGTTCGAGTCCTCCCTGGGGCATGGGTGTGTGTGTTTGTCCGTAGGTTAGTTTACCTAGGTTTAAGTAGTTTGTAAGCTACCGACTGATGACCACGCAGTTTGTCCCGATAGATTTACAGAACTGACGGACTCAGTTCCCCTCGAGCCGCCGTAGCGTGCGGATCTCCGTGCCGGCGCGTTTCCACGAGCTCAGTCCGTCAGTTCACCTGATGAAGACGACATGTTTGATCGCCGAAATATTTTTTTTATTTTTTTATTTTATTTTATTTTTTTTTTTTTTTTTAAGTCTGAAAATCTATCGGGACAAACTGCATGGTCATCAGTCCGTAGCTTACAAACTACTTAAACCTAGGTAAACTAACCTACGGACAAACACACACACCCATGCCCCAGGGAGGACTCGAACCTCCACGGCGAGCAACCGCGCGCTCCGCAGCGAGACGCTTTAAACCGCTCGGCTACTCCACCGCGGCGCCGAAATATTGTGCCCATTGGACTCCATAGACCGGCAGTACACCTGTGGATATTTTGATTATGTAAATACTTCATTACACATATTTGCTGTTGCTGTTGATAGAATAATGGGTAGTTTTATTTGAGAATTGAGAGTTGTGTTTGGCTGGATAGATGAAGGCCCGGCGGGTGAAGTTCCAGAGTGGAACCCACTTCAACGTTCGTGACCTGCCGGCTCGCTGCTCCAGGGATCCGAGGGTTGCGACGAGCCAGGCTATTGCAGAGGCCTTGTGCCGAAGGCTGGTAAAAATGTCCACCGACCTTTCCAAATTGTGGAAGGAGGAAGGCGAGTATTTTGTGAACTCCTGAAGAGCCGGTCACGCTGATTTTGAGAAAACACCAGGACGGGACGTCCCTTCTCTCTTGAGGGACGAATGTCCAAATAGTGTTTCCTAAAAAACGACAGCTGTAGGAAGCAGGCCGCGGAGCGAGGTCGGGGAGGATTTTGCTAGAGGGAAAATTCCTACGCCACCCAGGCTGGGAGCGGGTCCAGTGGCAGGTTACGGAAAGCGTGAGAATCGTGCCAAGAATAGTTAAGGAAAAGGGTATATCCGTTTCTAATTGGCTGCTGGGCAGCGCTTCGCATTTTCGAAAACGGCCAGGCGTATTATGAAATTTCACTGGCCGGTGCTAGGAAGCTTGAATCTGATTGTCTTTGGGCGATCTTGCGCTGACTGTAATTGTTGTTGATATGCCTGTGAGACTGGAGATGACAGAAGGTTGCTATACAAGGACAGACAAGTAATTGATCACTGAAAAATATACAGTCAGCATAATTCAATAACCTGTCCGTAATTCCTTGTTCTAAATACTCACCAAACTTTTCATTTAACGTCCCCGTCTCGATTTCTGTCATTTACAAAATTCCTATCAACCACAAACCTTACACATTTTGAAAGACCACCCTCAATTGTTAAATATACTCTTCCTGAAAGGGGCCAGTTAAAAGCTTTACTTTAAACATATAACTCTGGCCTTAAAAACAGCTAAAGGATTCGCGTGAACTGCTGACTACTTCCTGCAACAGAATCTTGTTCCCTGGCCCAGAATTTAGAACTGACTTAAACTTTACTTCAGCAGCAGGAAGACGGTGACCAACATAGGTCGTAGATCACGAGAATTACACACAATCATTAATATACAAGCCTCCCCTAACTAAACCGTTCCATGAAGGTGGCTGTGAAAACATTTATGGCGCAACGGACTTAAAAATATGATTATATGCATCTGAATTTGTAATCAGCACTGGTGAAAAACAACATTAAATAAAAAAGGGAGGGTATTCATAAACTATTATAAGAAGGACAAAATTTAACTGACAATAAATTATTTATTTAGTTCAAACATGAGCAAATGGGGGCACTAATTTTGTTAAACAATAAAAAAGCATCCCACATTGAAAATTAAGCTAAAGTAATCTGAACTGAACATCGTCGTGGGAGGGATTTAAAATCAAAAAGCATTCAGCCACTCACACGCGCGAAGCAAAGCGAAACTCACCCAACTCAGCGTTCTGATACGAAGCAGAAGCAGGCGAAATTCAGCGAACCAGGATGTACCACACAACACAAGAAAAAATAAACTTCGTAGGTCGCTCTGGTCTGTCTTTCTTTATTTGAAATGGTACGCGATAATAGCGAGATTAAATTTCATTCAATCAAACCGTGAGCACGCAGAATTATTGAGACACACGGCACGTGTCTGCTACATTACATATTTCACTCCACTGAAGGCGAAGTGCTTAAAGATCGCATTCATTTCTACAAAAACCAACGGAATTGCAGATTACGAAGCAAGAATACACAATAGTAAGGAACAGGTGTGTGAGAAGTGTCGAGAACTCAAGTGACTAGCTATAAACCCTTGAAGCCGGAGTTCGGAGCCACGTGGTTCCGAAAACCCGAAAAATACAAAAATTCAATTTCGGAAAAATAAAGAAAAATAGGTATGGCATGCAACCCTTAGAAATGCGTAGGATATCATAAGAAAGCTACAGAAATACAGTTAGACGCGTTTGGGAAGGTTTTACACGGATGGACGAAGTCCAGTGTTCAAAAATCAAAAAAGTGGAATAAATTCGAAGTCAGAGTAAATCAACTAAGAAATACGGCATGCAGCCCCTAGAAATACGTAGCATTTCATAAGCAAGCTAATAAAGTGGGTCGTACAAGGCTAGAAGAGAATTTACTGATGTAGTTCGAATGCAAAGTACAAGTTGGAAACGAAACAGCAATTTAAAATAGACGGAGAGGAGATCGCGATGTTAAAAGGAAAATCAGAAAGATACATACATGATTTCTTGCCTAAAGGGGCTAGAAACAGACTCAGGGGTAGCTGAAGGCTTTGTTCTAAGAACACACTATGTAGAGTACATATCAGTCGTGGAAGGAGGAAACGGAAGCAATATTTCACATGCACTACGCAGAATAAAATTTTCCCGCATATTAGTCGCGTTCCACAAAGCTAGAAAGAAACAGAGAGCATACACCGCCAACTAGTCTCACACAGGTCACCGGTTCCCACCCATTATCAAACCGAATTAGTTGCAAATTCACCATGTTTACCTATGCAAAATCACCGAAATGAAATTGAATACATTTCTGTACATGATCGGAGAAACTTATCCCAAAAAATTAACATAAGATCTGAAGTCTAACAAACCAGACAATGAATCGCTACCATCTCTAGGGAGGAAAGAAAATCAGAACGTCTTAGCAGGTCGAAGCGCAGCCACAGAATGTCCAGACCATCCCCGTGCCTGACACCAGGGTCCGGAAACCCACCAGAAATCGACAAAACCCAAGAAAAACGAGGAGGTAGGTGAGGGACAGTTTAAACTCGCGCGTCTTGCCGAGGCCCGCTAACTGGGCATTGCCAACCCAACTTGAAACCAAGAGGTGGAAGAACCTCTATGGTAGCATCAAAGCAGAGGTTGGTATTGACTGCCTATCGACTCGAAGCCAGAGATGCAAAGCGTGCAGCCAGCAGCCGACGACCAAAATTCCACACATACACTCAAACTCCCATGCTAGAAGATTCTCATACATGAACATACAGAATAAGGCAAGTACACATTCTCACAGGGACAATGGCGTCACGGAGAAACAGTTCATCTTGCCACATTCATAGACAGAATGATAAATTATTAGCGTAGTAAAATCCCAGCAATATTACAGAAACTAACATTTGAAAACATAGACACAATGAGTGCTGAATTGAACTTCGTGTTTGTACGTAAAAAAATGAAAATTTAGTTCAGTTCCGAACAGATCATTAGATTTTCCCCAATGTGTGTCGAGCTGCTGTAATTTATAATGGCTATCGCTGCGTTTTTGTCCTGCCGATAAGAATGATTCGTTCGCTCTTAGCAGTGACTGCATGATCAAGATATATCCGCTGGACAAAGTAAGGCGCAGCAGTTATGAAAGCCAAAAGGTTGAGTACATTTAAACGTTAATCAGCTAATATAATCTGCGACTTGGTGGACTGCATTATCCCCAACATATGTAGACGGCAAGGCCCATGAAAAATCTCTGGAAGTGCTCACGTTCGGCTGACTGCTAAGCGAGAAAGAGCCCCTATTTGCGATCTGTCTAACTAATTTTCAGATAAATTTTAACTTGCCTTTTATGTAGCCTACAACTGGTCTCTTTGTGAGATCCCGTCTACTAAATAATTACGATCATCTTATCTAACCAGGCCATACATGTAGTCGAAGTGAAAGTGAACGAACAGATCGATGACTTTACAGTGATTATATTAATCAGATTATTAAATTGCTAGCCATTATCACTACTCATACTTCACCGAGTTATTTATCAACAAAGATGGTCTATAGATTCTGCAATACACCCACCGAGATTGCACTTTATTGGTATTATACATCGTGCGAAGAGTTTTAAAATGATTTCAGCAATTTTTCAGATTGGTTTGCGTCGTTCTTCCCATTCCATTAATTTAAAAACGAAATCGGACTGCAGCTCGTAATTTGGTTGAATCCACAAGTGATCTAGACATGAAAACAAGCAGCACAAAAAATCCATTAAACTGAAATCGCTCTCGAATGGACACACAAATCACAAAGATGTTTGCTTTGGTAAATGCAGATGGGTGATAGTATCTTAACATGGGTGTTATTTCCATACATGTGCTAAAAGTTGGTATTTGGGATCATTCCTGTATTGTACACTAGAATGACACATATATTTACGCATTCAACAATCTGTTTCAGATGAAGAAAGGTCAACAACTTTAAAGATATTGCAATAATTGGTTGAAGGTTCATCGTAAATTGTCATAAAAAGTATCGTTTACTGACTAATGTGACGAGTTTCGGACAACACTCAAACCACGTTATAATGCAGGCAAAATGCTTGTGAACAAAATTGCTACGGCAGAGTCATATCACAGACTCAACAACATTTAACAGACGTTATAAGGCAGTAAAGGATAATTAATGACATATGATATCTCTGTATTATTGTTGACTTGGCCATATAAAAATATACGGCCAAACTTTCAGGGAACATTCCTCACACACAGAGAAAGAACATATGTTGTGTGGACATGTGTCCGGAAACGCTTAATTTCCACGTTAGAGCTCATTTTAGTATTGCTCACTGGAGCACGTTATCATGATTTCATACGGGATACTCTACCTGTGCTACTAGAACATGCGCCTTTACAAGTACGACACAACATGTGGTTCATTGCACGATGGAGCTCCTGCACATTTCAGTCGACGTGTTCGTACGCTTCTCAACAATAGATTCGGTGACCGATGGATTGGTAGAGGCGGGCCATTTCCATGACCTCCACGCTCTCCTGACCTCAACCCTCTTGACTTTCATTTTGTCTACGCAACCCCGGTACCAAATGTAGAGACTCTTCGTGCTCGTATTGTGGACGGCTGTGATACAATACGCCATTCTCCAGGGTTGCATAAGCGCATCTGGGATTCCATGCGACGGAGGGTGGATGCGAAATGTCCTCGCTAACGTAGGACATTTTGAACATTTTGAACAAAGTGTTTGAAGTCACGCTGGTACGTTCTGTTGCTGTGTGTTTCCATTCCATGATTAATGTGATTTGAAGAGAAGCAATAAAATGAGCCCTAACATGGAAATTAAGCGTTTCCGGACACATGACCACATAACATATTTTCTTTCTTTGTGTGTGAGGAATGTTTCCTGAAAGTTTGGCCGTACCTTTTTGTAACACCCTGTATATTCCGTCTCGCTATGTTTGTCTGCGACTCTGAAACTACTCAACTGATCTTAGCACAGTAACCTAAATTATATTTTTATCAACTTAGGTGTCTTTATGTAGTTTGGGTACGTATCCAATTAATGGCGCTGTCCTTCAAAGTGAAGTCTGGGCTAGTGGCCAAATTCACGGTTACGGAGCGAAAGCTGACAGGTTAACACTCGCTGGGATAACGGATTCTTTCACTTTTAGTTTTAACGTAGTCTTCACCACAACGATGTCAAGAGTTACCAGAACCGACAAGTGGTTCGAATTCCACGTTAAACTGTATAACCCCTCTTCGGGGTTGGGTAACTTGGGTTGTTAGGGACGTGTTAGGAGCCAAAGTGACATCGAAACAAAAGTATTGCACCAGATTATGGAACCACATTAAATTATTGTGATATTCGATTTACGACGGTTCCTGATGCCACACTTTACACATTACACATTACCTTACATAACCTCGCTTTTAAAATTTTCCTGTGAGACATTCTAATTTTCCTGTATGTTATCTATATTTAATATATAAAAATTAATGTTTGTCTTTTTGTTCGTATTACAAACACGGCCATACTGTACATCCGAGTGTGATAAAACTTTGTCAACTCATTGCTTACACGAGCGCGAAGGTTACAGGCATACTAAAATTAACTTCCTATCGTGCATGGCGGAGAGTACTTTACAACTAGTAATTCATTTCTTACGCGTTCACGCTGAAATGGCTTCACGGATATGAATGAAATTTAGAACAGAGTTAGTTTTTACCCTGATTAATACTTCGTCTACCTTTCGTAAGCCACCATATGGTGCGTGGCTGGAGAACCTTATAAAGGGTTAATATGTTTCCTACTCCTTTCATGCTGAAAGGGATGGACAGATTTTTAATTAAAAAGTGGAATAGAGATAGCTTATACCCTGCATTAAGACATGGGCTACCTTTTTTAAACCACCTTACAATGGGTTAATAAGCTTGTGTCTCTTCACGTTGAAACAGCTGAACGGATTTGAATTAAATTTTGAACGCAGAAAGCTTATAGCCTGAATTAACGCAGGAGATATTTTTAGGAAGCCATCGTACGGTGCATGGCGGAGGGTACCTTAAGTCGGTTAACACGTTTGATAAAAATCATTTGTCGCCCGTGAGACTCGATAAAACTCAAACATGGTTTCACTGATTTGAGTAATATATATATATATATATATATATATATATATATATATATATATATATATTTCTTTTGATCGCTTTAATGACACAGAGAAAACAGAAAAAAAACTGAATAATGTAAATTCATAATTTTGTAAGGGGGCATCGCCACTTCGAATTAGATTCGTATTTTATGCGCTGCCATACTGCTCTTCCGATTTTGGACATATGAGCTTCAAAACAAGAGGAACGACACCGCCAACATAACAATTCGCACGGTGGTTTGCGGAGGGTACCTGACAACAGACTTGATAGAAATTCACAACTTTATTCCTATCTTGATGAAAATTTACACAGTTGACCTTCAAAACAACCGATACGTCACTGTCTACATAAGATGTAATACGATGCATGGCGGAGGGTGCCTCACTCCAGAGTTTGTCGGCGCTTGACCGATCTCAAACGAATTTGTAGGTATTCTAATTCTTCATATATAGGGGATGAACAGAGAGAGGGTACAGGAGGATACTAGCAGAGAGCGGGGGAGGTAATGGCAGAGGTAGGGGGATGGATAGGTGAGTTGAAGGGAGTAGCAGGAGGAAGAGGTAGGCACACAGAGAGAGAGGAAGAAGGGACGTGTAGAGAGAGAGGAGGGGGAGAAAATGGACTAACTGAATATTGGAATGAGTAAATACCCGAGCAACGACAGATTTTCTGGTAGCAAATACAGTGAGAAGTTGAAGACGGCAAGTAAGAAAGAAGCACAGAGATGACGGAAGTGATGGACAGAGAGGTTAAGGAATAGCGAATTGTATATATTTTTCTATTTTTGTAACAACAATTTACCGTTATACTATTTAAATGAATGCTTATATGGCATATTTTTAAAAAGGTGATATAAAAAACGCACTTATTCCATTGCAGCATTGTGTGACAATTTAAAAGCATGGGATCAAGAACTTTCGGAGTTCAGCGATTAGAAAAATACGCATCCGCATTAATGAAAATGTAAATATTCTCTTATTAAAATGTGTTAATGTTTGAAAGTTCTTGACTGATTGGTTTCAGATTTTGATACAATTAATGCACGATAAATGTGTACCTAACTTTTTATGATAATTATAACAATGGTTTATAAAATTTATATAACTTCATATGTGGCATATATTAAAATATTCCATATATAAAACAAGGGCTTAGTACAATGAAACATTGAAAGCGATCTGTTATTAAAATAAGCAAGATCTCTGGCAGTTTAGATCCGCAAATGAAAGTTAAAACGCTCACTGCTGCATTAAATTACTGTATGAGTGGCCACTGTACATGCACAACAGAAATTTATCTAACTTCTCATTCCTTAAGGAAGCATCCAACGCTTTAACAAACACAAAATCAATGTTAAAAAATAAATGAGTAGATAATTAAACATGGGGTGGTGAGCATGAAATCATAAAGCAGAGGTTTGATACTTTAAAATCATAATCTATTCAGGTAAATGAACAAGCAACTAAATGTGGGGAGACCAAATTAAGCACACACCTTGTACAAAAGTGAATTAAATCATATAATTACTGCCCGTAATAAAATAGTTTCTGCCCTTTATGAATATGGAGGTAATGTGGGAGGAAATTCGCGAACACACATTGGGTAGCTGAAAGCACATTCATTCATTCATAAATATGCTTGGCGGTACATTACAAAGCTGGACCACTTGAAAACAGTGGCAAAACATAGATGGCATCTTGACCAGATGGCGGGTGTCTTGATCACAAATTTAATTATACTGTGCACTAAACTAACTCATTTTTTGGGGAGGCAGCAGTTCACTATTCTTAAGTACCACATTCTGTGCATCCGCAGTGAATTACAGAGAATTTACAAAGGAAATTAATTCAGAATAAGCAAATAGAACATATGGGAGAATTTGTATAGAAGAAAGCTAGTGTTAACAAATCCATGGGTGAAGGCCAAAGTAACGACCGTTATGATAGCATGTGGTGCAATTAGTCATACAAGACAGGAAAGACAGAATGACACTAGAAAATCTAAGAAATATTTAACATACTCACAGAAGACAGACACGACATGAAAACGTTAGTTAAAAACAGTGAGGAAATTCAAACACACTAAATTTACACAAGTGCTGAAGGCCACAAACGTGTATTCCAACTTGAGTAAAACCGGACAGAAAATCCTCACTGGAATGAAAATGCAGATAATAAATTTACACTGAATTTACTCGAATTCTGTAAATTAAGAAACACTTTGCCACACATAGTGAAAAAATTACTCAAGAGAACTATCACTGAGAAACCAAGTCTGCCTGATCACAAAGAAAGTAAATTCCTAACAGCATGCTTTCCCCTCAGCATTATTCGGCAGAGTACCTACTTCCACGGGCGTTGGATCCAGAATGAAGAGTGAGTCTTCTAGCTAGCTCTAAGGCCACGAGAAAACCTTCCGCTTCCATTCACCAGATGTACAGCGCGCTAAAAGCGACGCAGAGCGCGTTCAGAGACTAGTGTTTACCAAACCTGGCTACCTGGCCAAGACAACGTCCTCTACAACCGCTCCCAGAGAGGTCTCCTGTCACCTCTTTCGTCCAAGATTAGGTTGGTACGACGCTAAGAACACAGTCACCTCGCCATCTTGCCAAGTAAGCGTGTCTCTGGCCACCCAGCAGACGCTAGCGCAGACGACAAACAAAGCCATGCGTTGTTAACTACAGCAAAACGAAGCCTAGAGCGCGAGACGGCGACTGTACGCCATTGCGCGGCAGTCAATATTAAAAGCAACCTTCTTCATTCACATGAACATACAAGTTCAATGGCACGGGTGGAAACATATATAAATATGGGGCAAAAATACATAAACATGGGACATTGATAATTAATAAAAAGAGTAAAATAATTAACACACAAATAGATACCATTAATGTTGCAGAAACAACGGAACACGACCACATAGTCAGTGGACGTGTTTCAACATTTTGTGAAAATGGCAGAGCTTTTGCTCAAGAACATTTGAAGTTCACAGTTTGGAAGAGCTGCATTTTCTATATAAGTAAAAATACAAAGTTAGCTTAATTTAGTTTAAGTAGTTGGTAAGTTTAGGGATCGATAATCCCAATAGTTTATCTCTTAGCTTTACAAAAATTTGATTTCAAGTATGTTAGTACTGTGTGTACCAGTGAATAATTGCGTTTGTAGGAGGCATGCTAGGGTAATCCAGTAATTCGTAATGATCACTGTGTCCCAGTGACGTAGTGGTTAGCCCAACTGCCTAATAAGTAGGAGCCGTGGCGGAGCGGCCGAGTGCATTGAGGCGCCATGCTACGATGCGCGAGGCCATTCCCCGCCGGGGGTTCGAATCCCCCCCCCCTTCACACCTCGGGCATTGCTCTGTGTCGTCTTTAGTATAAGGTGGTTCATACGTAGTTTGTAAGTTTAGGGACTAATGACCTCGCAGGTAAGTCCCTTAAGCTTGCGTAAGCTTGACAAACATTTGAACATAATAAGCAAGATAACTCGGATTCCGTGTGGCGCTAAGCAATAGAGGGGCAGGTAAGTGTCAAAATGGAGTGATAAAGATACATAATGAAGGGTTGAAGTAAGTGCAGGTTACGTGTCTGGTTGACTTTTAGATGTTGGTAGTGGCGCGAAGAATCACGGGAGGTGAAGGCAGCCAACAATGAACGGCTTGGAGAAAGGCAATAAGTATATGTTTTCTCTCTTTCATTTTATAAACAGTTCAGTGTTGTATTCGGTGTAATATTCTGCAAAACTTCTACGAGATCATGAATCGGAGAAGTACACGGAGAACCATTTTTACGTAATGACATCTAAGCACTTTCATTGACGAACGAACTAATCATAAATTACGAGGTTGGTTCCTGTAAAAGCAGCTTAATTAGAAAAGACATTTGTTACACCCATATAGAAATTGATTTTCGCTTTACTTTTCTTTACGATCATCTCCAGTGATTTCTTCTGTAAGTTAAGATTTTTATTTCTGTATACATTTGCAAATTTTGGCCATCCGTTGTCCCTTTTGTTAGATATATAAATACATCGTTAAGAAGCCGTGCCTTGGATACGAAATGCTTCTTCCTAATTAGGATTCACTGTAGCTTGTCAAAACATGAATCTGTTTTCTACAAATATGTCACTACATTCGATTATCTTTCTAAGTCGATACCTACTAGCACAGTATTAATTTCTATGAGTGATAGGAGCAGCAATAACAACAGTAAAAACTCATGAGAACGGTAATGTACCGGTATCTTAAGAATAGGTTACGATTTAATATATTAATCATAAAAATAATTATGTCCACAGCATGAATTGTTTGCAAAACGATTAATTTAATAACACATTCTCTTAGATTGTCTGAACACTATTCGTGATTGACTGCCTTCACCTCGCGCCATTCAAACATGATTACATAATTTTATGAGGTATGAAATCAATGCCAGTGAAATGTATTAGAATCATTTAGTTAAGGAAATGGTCATAGACTTATTCTATATTACCTCTAAGTCGACAGTGTAACTCTTATTAACGTAACTTTATTTATTTAAATCTCTTTTATATTTCGGATGAAGCAGTTTTAAAATGGAATACATTTGCAAATTAACGTGCTGTTTATATTTCTACTGTGTGAATGCGTTTCTTCTGTAAGTAGCTGTGAGTGTTTTTTTAAAAGGTTCACCCAAACGTTATCAAAATCATATCAAAATTTAGTAAATTACCTTTTAACAATTATAATCAAATTAATAGAACCAAAATGAATGAACAGTATTCATACGACTGATAAAGCGTGTTAACCGTCAAAAATATGGCTTTCTTAGTGTGTCTTCATGTGATTCAAATGAAATTAAATGGAGGCACAGTAGTCCGAAATAAACTTAGAGGACAATCCGTCCAATACATAATTAATTAACATAGGGTTATTTCACATACCTTAAAGTACGACGTGCAACAGCAACGAAGACCAGCAGTAGCATCAAACGAAAATAGCCAAAGTTACGTAATTAAAACAAACTGTGACACCCATGTAGTGGCTGGTTCTCGATGTACTTTTCTTAAGTTCTTCTCCAGCGATTTCTTCTACGAGGAAAGTGCAATGTTTATTTTCCGTAATGTAACGATTTTACAATATGTCACTCATAAAAATATTGAAATTAATACGCCAGTTTATTTACACAATATAAAATGTAAAGGCATTTCTTATTGGTTCCCTGAGCGCCACTCTTGATTGGCTGCCTTCACTGCCGTCATTGTTTGCGCTGCTACCAACATTAACACAGCAAACAGCGGCTCAGTTCACGTAAACTACAATTTGACCGAAGAAACAAACTAGAAACTGTAGAGAAATGCACATAACCTAAATGTTAATTTGCAATAGAAAATAAATTGCACTAGAAAGCTTAAGCTTTCGTGACTGCTGTGTTTTGATCGTGGTTTCGATTATTGAAATAAGTTTACTCGATTCTTTGCGCAAGGACAACCAAAGACGTATAATATACGTAGAGAGTCGGTTAACTTCGACCACAGATACTACAGATAGGTTTGAACATGACTGGAACTGTTCGAACAGTTTACGTCACAGTTCGGGAAATCTCTGAAAATGTTCGAACATTCGATCACGACGTTACCTAGCCCTTTCAGAATGTACTAGCTCCACGATTTACAGAGATGATATTCATAAATCGTTTAGACGCTGTGCAGTAAAACGTTTATAACGAAGATAGTGTCATTAATGTATGGGGATTATTCAGTGTGAAATGCAGACTTTAGTAGCTTTTAGGGTGCAGGTCATAAGCAAACACAGTAACGAATATGCAATATAGGCTATACGTAAAGGATAGCAATCGCTATTTAAGATTAAAGTGCTGAGATCTACATTGTTTACTCCGTGGTCACAATTACAGTATATTTTTATACGACTTATTTCCGTTATGAGGTATTAAATTTCAAATTATTTCAGTATTTCTTGTCTTTTGATCTAGTTTTTTAGACGATCAAAAGGTGGTAGTATGCACTGATTTAAACAAAATATACAGTTTTTCATAGTGATGCCCTTCTTTTATTTTACATGTACTTGTACTTCCTATGAAATTAGTTCAGAGCAAAGCGGTAACTTCAAAATTTCCCTCGCATCGTTTTCAGATACGCAGCGTGAGGCATTTGTTATCTGGGTGTTCGAACAGTTCGATACTGTATCGAGTTCTGTTCTGTGTCGAGAAATCTCGAGCATGTTCGAACGCGACTATCGCTTGCCCAGCCCTTACAGATACTGTACTAGTAGACCGGGCAAACAATAGAGCGGCTATACACATGACTTTGTAGCAACGTAGAACCACGTGACTGTTGGAAAACATTTCCTCGATATAGCCAACAGGACAGCAGTTTGCAAGAAATGCAACTATTTTAACCTAATAATACTTACACTTGTATAATCATAAGCACAGCTCGACAGAACTTTTGTTTTTCCAGTAATCATGGAGTATCGCTGTACAGATGTTGGTGCCATGAAAATGATGTCATGCCCAGTCTACCAGTACCTATGGTCAAAGGATGGTGACACGAAACCACAGTATGACGACAGTACAGTAACTATAGGAGAAAAAGTTAAACTTTTATTGAGATGCCTTGGCAGTTTTATATTTCCTGCACCAGTTGCACTGCTTTCAGAATACTTTAAGTTCCTGATTTCCCATTAGCTGAGGACACGTTTTTATGTCTAATTATTGGTTTCAATCTAAGTAGCTATAAACAATACATTTTTATTTCTACTATTCTAGTTCCTTATTGAAAGGCATATTATCTCATAACATTTATTAAGTCAACATTATGGGAATACTTACGTATTTATATATGGTTATCGCACTGTTGGGTACTTTACTAAAATCAACCTTATCTTAAAATTAGAGTTTTGAAGATATTTTTAATGCATGGGGTAAAATTTTACCTACCACTTGTGTGTTGGCAACATCAACAGCATGATAGAAAATCTGTGCAAAGATGTTAATATTTTTAGTAATCTATATAGAATGATTTGATTAATGATTTGTACTGACAATGAAGTACATAAATAATGCTGTTTCTGCTCTTTGGTTGACAGGTTTTTGTGTGTACCCCTATCCGCTCGGTAAAAACAATTGACCTCGGAAAACGAAGAATTCGTGGCTAAACATTAGCGTTAGCACGAAGGAGGTTACAATGAAGGGATATGGCGTTACCTATGCTGAGAACAGGCATTGGTTGAAGCCAGAGGAGCCGAGCTTTTGTGCCCGAAACAAATATTTGTCGCTTACAATGCTGCGTGAATATTTCCTCTTTACGTAAATCCACTAAATTGATAAGTCACATTGGAGCATTTACTTAGATATGACATACATTTCAACGACTAGAATTACTTTACCACACAGTACGACCAATATTTTGGGCACAAACAAATGCCGGAATGCGCATTTTGCTGACTTCACTTTTTTAGTGTTAGGGCATCTCCAGAGATGCCAACCTCCTTGGTTAGCACGCATGGCTAATGCCGACGTCATATTATTGCCAACATTATCGCGCGAGACCGCCAGGACGGTAAGTAAAATTCAACAATGCGCGCTTTCATTTACCATCCAAAAGTTCATAATATGCAACTATAAATACGAAATTCGTCAAATACGGCACATTATGTTAGATTTGGATTCATTTAAACCTATTAACAAGTATCTTTCCTTTTACATGAGTCTCCCAGCAACATTGTGGCGATGGTAGGTAACTTCAGTTTCACGTGCAAGAAACTAACGGTAAAAAAATTTCACTCTTTCACACGAAATTAAATTTGCGATCTCCCCTTCTTAGTATAATACCGCACATTTCAAGATTTATAGTCACTTTAGAGCAGAGAGCAGTTATTAAAGCAGACGGGTATTAAAGGGATGTAGTGGTTGGGAAGGGAGTAGCACAGGGTTATAGACTTTCCCCAATGTTGCTCAGGCTATACATTCAGCAAGCTAGCAAGCTGTGAAGGATTGCAAGGAGAAATTTGGAGAGGGAATTAAAGTTCAGGAAGAAGAGATAAAAACTTTGCGGTTTGGCGATGACATTGGTAATTCTTTCAGGTACAGCAAAGGTCCTGGAAGAGCAATTGAACGGAATGGACAGTACACTGAAAGGAGGAAGTAAGATGAATATTAACAAGAGTAAAATAAAGGTAATGGAGTGCAGGTAATGGAATGTAGTGTCATAAAATTAGGCGATGCTGAAAGATTATTTATGCAATTTGTATATGGTTTTGACATTAATGACCGTAATTTTACGAATTCGAAATATTTAAACATTTTGACCGTTTCAGGCCATTGAAATAAATCAAATGGCAAAGATGAAAGTTTGTGCTGGACCGGGATTCGAACCTGGATCTCCCGCTTTGTGCCAGCGGTCGCCTTAGCCAATTAAGCTATCCGGGCACGCACTCCTTCCAGCCCAAATTCTCGTCTTTTGGCAAACTCGATTGTAATGCCCGCTGCCCATTTGATTCCACTTGCTCGCAGCCTATACTGGATTCCCGCAAGGGATCGAGCGTATTAATGCGTCCGCACTGAAACTGCCATTTGCCTGTTGGAACAGATATCCAGTTTCAATGCGGATGAATTAATACTCTTATTCCTTGTGGGAATCCAGTATAGGCTGCGAGCAAGTGGAATCAAATGGGCAGGGGGTACTACAATCGTAGAGTGCTAAAAGGCGAGAATTTCGGATGGAAAGGAAGCGTGCGTGGATAACCTATTTGATAAGGCGAGCGCTGACCCGAAGCCGGAGATCCAGGTTCGAATTCCGGTACTCACAAATTTACATCTTTACCATTTTATTTATTTCAGTGACATGAAACGGTCAAAATGTTTAAATATTTCGAATTCGTAAAACTACGGCCGTTAATGTCAACAAATGGTGTCTGTTCTTTCGGACATACCCGAAAAGAACAGACACCATATAAAATTGTATAAATAATCCTTCGGCATCGCCTGATTTTATGACACTACATTCCATTACCTACATGCCATTACCCTTATTTTATTCATCTTACACCCTCCTTTCAGTATACTGTCCATTCCGTTCGATTGCTCTTCCAGGACGTTTGCTGTATCTGAAAGAATTACTATGTCATCGCCAAACCGCAAAGTTTTATTCTACTTCCTGAACTTTAATTCCCTCTCCAAATTTCTCCTTGTATTCCTTCACAGCTTGCTGAATGTACACCCTAAGCAATATTGCGGAAAGATTCCATTTTGTGCCAGCCCACCACAGAATTGTAATGAAATAAAAGGTTTCAGCTTGATAGGCAATGTGAAATGTTTATTTTATTAAAATACAAAACATATCGATTTCGGCCCTATGATGGGACATCAACAGTGCGTGCTGTTAAATCAAGGTACCTTAGTCAGATATTGAAATTAAGATAAAATTACATACACCAAGAATGTTACAATTATATAATGGAATTACATACCAGAATTGCAAGTCATGATGACCTATGTGCTCTGCTTATATCATTTTTAAGTATTGCAAGTAGAATCAAATGGGCAGGGGGCACTGCAATCGAGTGTGCTAAAAGACGAGAATTTTTTGTGCTGGAAGGAGTGCGTGCCTGGATAGCTTAAGTGGCTAAGGCGACCGCTGGCCCAAAGCGGGAGATCCAAGTTCGAATCCCGGTCCAGCACAAATTTTCATCTTTGCCATTTGATTTATTTCAATGCCCTGAAACGGTCAAAATGTTTAAATATTTCAAATTCGATGCTGAAGGAACTAGTTTAGGTAATGAGGCAACAAATGTAGTAGATGAGTTTTGTTACATGGGCAGAAAAATAACTTATGATGGCCAAAGTAAAAATGATGTAAAATGCAGAATGCCTATAGAAAGAGAAGCGTCTCTGAAGAAGCGAAATCTACTGACATCCAATATTACGTTAAATGTTAGGAATGTCTTTTTGAAAGCATCTGTCTGGAGTGTAACATTGTAGGGGAGTGAAACGTGTACGATAAGTATTTCAGACAAAAAGATAATACAAGCTTTTGACACGTGGTGCTACAGACGAATAATGAAGATTAGATGGGTAGATCGTGTAAGTAATGATGAGGCGATGAACAGAATTGGGGAGAAAATGAGTTTCTGGCATCTAGTGACTAAGAGAAGGGATAGGTTGGTGGCGCACATTCTGAGACAGATAAAGAGGCTTGCACAGGGCAGGTAGCGTGGAGAGCTGCATCAAACCAGTTTGCGGTCTGAAGACCACAACAACTAACCTGCAGTCATGTACCACGCTGCTCTCTGGACTTCCGATTACATGGCGGACGGTTGTTCAGTTTGGTTCAATCTGGTGTTGCCTTTCCGTGGCACAGTATCTCTTTGAAGACAACAGCTACGTTCCATTACAGAGAAGATGAAAAAGTGTGCATTCTGACACAATTTGATTTGACGTACACGATGTAGGATGTGCAGGCCGAAACAGACAATTCTCCTGGTAGAAACACGGGTGAGCTACATAGAAAGCAAAGTTCATAATACCAATTTTTTATAATGCAAACAAGTAGTCAAGCAATCGAAAAGAAGAAAGTGTGAATTAGAGCGAAAAGGTTGTTACTAACATAGGCGGTAAAAAAACAGACTTTCTTAATTTGTCGAAATACAAGAAAAAAAGAAAAAAATGAGGTCTAATTATGAATGGGAATTACTTTGTTATATCTTCTTGAGTTCAAGGACGACATACAAAAGTGAATATACACTAAACATAGATTTTCTCCACAACGATATAATAATTCCAAATATGTGGCGAATGTAAAATTAACGACAAATTTCAAAGGCCCATTACCAAAATTCAGACCCACATGTCATGCTAGAAAATAGAGTATCTTCTTTAGCAATTCATCCAGTTCCCTTCTCCTGCATCCCATCAGTGAGACAGCCAACAAGAGCAAACGATACTCGCAGATTTGGATACAGTTTCGAGTTTATTCGAACAATTACATGACATTTAACTGGCGTGACGCAAATGCAAAGGAGAGAGGTATAAGCGAGAAACTACAAACCATCCAAAAGAATAAGCCAAGTGACTCCTAACATTTGATAATCCCACCACAGTACAAGATCGTATTGTGTCTGAACAAATTTGTAATTACACTCCTGGCCATTAAAATTGCTACAACACGAAGATGACGTGCTACAGACGCGAAATTTTATCGGCAGGAAGAAGATGCTGTGACATGCAAATGATTAGTTTTTCAAAGCATTCACACAATGCTGGCGCCGATGGCGACACCTACAACGTGCTGACATGAGGAAAGTTTCCAACCGATTTCTCATACACAAACAGCAGTTGCCTGGCGTTGCCTGGTGAAAAGTTGTTGTGATGCCTCTTGTGAGGAGGAGAAATGCGTACCATCACGTTTCCGACTTTGATAAAGGTCGGATTGTAACCTATCGCGATTGCGGTTTATTGTATAGCGACTGCTCGCGTTGGTTGCGATCCAATGACTGTTAGCAAAATATGGAATCGGTGGGTTCAGGAGGTAATACGAACGCCGTGCTGGATCCCAACGTCCTCGTATCACTAGCAGTCGAGGTGACAGGCATCTTATCCGCATGGCTGTAACGGATCGATCCCTGAGTCAAAAGATGGGGACGTTTGCAAGACACCAACCATCTGCACGACCATTTCGACGACGTTTGCAGCAGCATGGACTATCAGCTCAGAGACCAGGGCTGCGGTTACCCTTCTCGCTGCATCACAGACAGGAGCGCCTGCGATGGTGTACGCAACGACGAACCTGAATGCACGAATGGCAAAACGCCATTTTTTCGGATGAATCCAGGTTCTGATTACAGCATGCTGATGGTGGCATACGTGTTTGGCGACATCGCGGTGAACCCACAGTGGAAGCGTGTATACGTCATCGCCATACTGGCGTATCATCCGACGTGATGGTATGGGGTGCCATTGGTTACACGTCTCGGTCATCTCTTGTTCGCATCGACGGCGCTTTGAACAGTGGCCGTTACATTTCAGATGTGTTACGACCCTTGGCTCTACCCTTCATTCAATCCCTGGAAAACCCTACATTTCAGCAGGATAATGCACGACCGCATGTTACAGGTCCTGTACAGGCCTTTCTGGATTTGGAAAAGTTTTCGACTGCTGCCCTGGTCAGCACATTCTCCAGATCTCTCACCAAATGAAAACGTCTGGTCAATGGTGGCCGAGCAACTGGCTCGTCACAATACGCCAGTCACTACTCTTAATGAACTGTGGTATCGTGTTGAAGCTGCATGGGCATCTGTACCTGTACACGCTCTGTTTGACTCAATGCCCAGGCGTATCAAGGTCGTTATTGCGGGCAGAGATGGTTGTTCGAAGTACTGATTTCTGAGGATCTATGCACCCAAATTGCGTGAAAATGTAATCACATTTCAGTTCTAGTATAATATATTTGTCCAATGAACGCCTGTTTATCATCTGCATTTCTTCTTGGTGTAGCAATTTTAATGGCCAGTAGTATATATCTATGGTGTTTCACTAAGTGTGTTTGCCTCTGCAACTTATAAAATAATAGGTGACGGGAAATTTTAATGCGGTAGGTCAACACAAGAAATGTTACACTTTCTGCGGAGCTATGAACATAGTTTATTGTATCATTTTCCAAAGAGTTACAGCACAAAGATATATTTTGTTTAAATGGAACATTAGTTTTTGTCTACTGTGCATCGGAATCGTTGAAACCAGCTACGTCCAAATCAATGTAAACTACATTCCTATCACTGTTAGTTTGGGAGCTACAACCCTTTAAAGTTTCAGGGGGCAGATACCACAAGTTGTATATAATACATGGCTGTGTGGTGGGTGATGGATGTTATGGCGGTGGGAAGTTGATTTACATGAGATGTTCAAATGTTTGTCCATGTCCATGCATAATGCAATGCGCCGTCGAAAGGATCTGCGGACGAGATGTAACATCGCCGGTGTGACGGAGCGACATGCGTCCTCGATGCGCCGTTTTAGATCGTCTGGGGATGTGGGCTCAGTGACATAAACACGATCCTTTAGATATCCTCACAAAAATAAATCTACTGGTGTTAAATCGGGCGACCTTGCGGGCCATGAATGAGGACCATGGCGTCCCAACCATCTTCCTGCAAACCTGTTGTTTAGTTCTTCCACAACAGCAAGCGCAGAATGGGCTGGTTGACCATCGTGCTGCATCCACATATGGTTTCTCGTGTGCAGGTACACATGTTAAAGGACACCATCCAAATTGTCGGCTATAAAAGCGCGATATAACTCACCTGTCAGTGTACCTGGGAAGTAGTGTGGACCGATGATTTCATCCCCAAGGATTCCACACCACACGTTAATAGACCACCTACGTTGACGGTCGACAGGTCGTACCCACCGAGGATTGTCTGCGGTCCAGTAGTGTATGATATGGCGATTCACTGCACCATAATTTGTGAACGTGGACTCATAAGAGAACATAACACTTTGTAAAGACTCCAGCGTGAAATTACCCATGGCCCACTCACTGAATGTCACTCTTTCACGTATATCGTTCCCATGCAGCTCCTGGGTCAGTGACAGACGGTACGGGTGAAACCTGTGGCCGTGTACTATACGCCACACAGATGTGAGACTGACACCAGCGACTGCAGCAACGGCTCGTAAGCTGACATGAGGATCGTGGTGTAGTGCAGCTATAACAAATACCACCGTCTCCTCACTTCTTGCAGGTCTTCGTCTGTTACTGTGGCGCATTACCAAGCTGCCTGTTTCCCAAAGTCGTTGTTCGGCACGTAAGAACGTAATGGCTGCCGCGGCTCTTCGCCTAGTATATCTCACGGCGTACGCCGTGGCTGCATCAGTGGCATCGTGTCGGCACTCGCCGAGCATCAGCAACATGTCAACGTACTCGTTGTTCATGTATTCCATCGTCATCCGATGTCAGTAACTGTGGTATATTGAGCCCCGGTTGTTTGTGTGGCTCCAACTGTCGGGTATACGGCCGTGTGCGGCGACAGTCGACAGTCGAACAGCGCATCGAGGAAGCTTCTCGTCTGTGACATCGGCCGCACCACATTTAGAAGGCGCCTTGTATTATGCGCAGCGTTTGTGGGATCTGCCCCTGAAACTTTGAAGGGTCGTAGCTCCCAAACTGTGATAGGAATGTAGTTTACATTGATTTGGACGTAGCAGGTTTCAACTATTCCAATGCACGATAGAAAAAACTATTGTTCCATTTGAAAAATTATATCTTTGTGTTGTAATTCTTTGGAAAATGATACAATAAACTATGTTCATAGCTCCGCAGAAAGTGTCATTTCTTGTGTTGACCTACCGCATTAAAATTTCCCGTCACCTATTATTTTATAAGTTACACACTTGGTGAAACACCATATATATATAATGTTGTTGTTATGGTCTTTAGTCCGGAGACAGGTTTGATACAGCTCACCACCCTACTATATCCTGAATAAGTCTCTTCATCTTCTCATAAAACACCAACCTACATCTATTTGAATCTGCTTACTATATTCGTCTCTTTGTCTCCCTTTGCAATTTTTAGTCTACACGCTAGCTTCCAACGTTAAATTTACGATACCTTGATGAATATTAATGGTTCCTACCTTCTTTTAGTCAAGGTATGCCGAAAATTCCTTTTCTCACAAATTCTTTTCAGGTACTCTTTATTAATTGAATACCTCCCTGGAATAAGGATGTAACCCACAAATTTTCGAAATGTGTGGAAATAGGATGTATCTGCATGCCTCTATGCTGTGGTGCCATCTTGTGTCATATATTTGACCGTCAGGCTGGTTTACAACCAGCTGAACGTTTCCCTCCATGGAATAAGGATGGAATATTAGCCAAGATGGCGGATAGTGCTTGTCTTGGTTCATCACCAGGTGTAATAGATCAATTAAATAATGTCCTTAGGTGAAAAATAAATATAGATGAATGGAAAGACGTGGAAGGAATTGTCTACTGAAGAGTGGAAAAGAATATGCAACACGGAAAGGCACTGTAAAAGTTGCAAAGAAGCCAAAAACAGAGGTACGTAAAATAAGGATGTAACATCTTCAAACTATGTTTTAGAAGCTTTAGTTTTATCCCTGTATGACCCTACTTATAATAACTATCTCTGCGAAAAGCAATGTATATGTCGTCTACGAGTATTAAAATAACCAACCTAAGTAGCAAATAAGCTGATAGTTAACTGTGTATAATTTTGTTTGCAGAAAAACGCGTGCAATGTAAATATAAAGGATGCACAATATTTGACGCCAATGGAAAGGAACGTCTGTTCGCCGAGTTATATTCTAAGAGACTCAATGACCACTCGTCATTCTTGGTTTAACAATGCATGGAGATTTGTGATGTTCAAAGACGTTACACTTTGGAAATTATCTCTCGCAGTCGATGTAGCTTCAAATATTTCTTAATATGCAATAGGAAGAAAGTAAAACTATGTTTAAAGACTTTGCATAATGTGCTATAACTTCAAACCGCATGAAGGTACTGTAGTCGAATATAAGAATGTTGAATCACTTGAGGGTCATAGAGGGAAATAAGTTAAATAATGAAACCTGCAAACCGTAATAACATTGTGAAATCATGCTTAAAATGAAGTTTCAAATCACATATGTAATGTGAAATATTTTGTTGTCGTAATATTTTGTTGACATCTTCATTCACATTGTTATTTTCTTTATTATTCTAATATTACTTTGTTTCATTTGAATACTAAGTGCATGTACAATATGTGTCTTATGTTACATGTAAAGAAATACTCCAAAATAGATTGCTGATCATACATCCTTTTTCCATTGTATCACTTCCAATTATTACGATATTTGTAAAACCTTAAGTTCTAACAATAAAATATTGCTTTTAATGGCTGAACACATTTGTACACTTGCATATGCAACGAGCTCCAATAGTGTATATCACGAAATAGACCCGACAAATAATTTTCCTCTCTCCTGAAAACTTACTGATTTGATGGTTACAACCTTATTCCAGGGAGGTATTCAGTTATGCGATCTACCCACCTAATCTTAAGCTTTCTTCTATAGCACCTCATTCCAAAAGCCTCTATCCTCATCCTGTCTAAAATATTTATCGCCCACGTTTCACTCACGTACGAGGCAACATTCCATACAGAGGCCTTCAGAAAATAATTCCTTACGCCTAAATTAATATTCGACGTTAGCAAATTTCTCTTTTTCAAAAACGCTTCCCTTCCCATCGTTATTCTGCATTTTATATCCTCTAAACTTCGACCATCATAAGTTATATTACTGCCTAAGTAACAAATCTCATCTAGCATCTTCATTGTTTCGTTACCTAATCAAATTCATTCAGCATCGCCTCACTTTCTAAAACTGCATTCCATTACCCCTGTTGTGCTCTTGTTAGGTTCATCTTATACACTCCCTTCAACATACTGCACATTCCGTTCAGTTGCAATTTTTGTACTTTGCTATCTCAGACAGAATTAGAATGTTAACAGCAAAACACAATGTTTTTATTTCTTCACCCTGAACTTTAATTCCGTCTCCAAATTTCTCCTTGCTTTCCTTTATAGGTTGCTCAATGTACAAATTGAGCAACATTGGAGAAAGGCTTCTACCCTGTCTTACTCCCTTACCAACCTCAGCATCCCTTTCATGCCCTTCAACTCTGATAACTGCTGACTGGTTTTTGTACAAGTCGTAAATAACCCTCAATTCCCTATATTTTAATCCTGATGACTTCAGAATTTGAAAGAGTGTATTCCAATCAACATTGTCAAAAGCTTTCTCCAAATCTACAAAAGTTAGAACTGTAGGTTTACCTTTCCTTAATCTATCTTCTATGATATGTCGTAAGGTGAGTGTTGCCTCCCCTGTTCGTACATTTCTCCTGAATCCGAACTGATCGTGCCCGAGGTCAGCATCTATCAGCCTTTCCATCCTTCTGTAAATAATTAGTGTTAAAATTTTGCAACCATGACTTATTGAACTGATGGTTCTGTAATTGTCACACCTGTCTGCGCCTGATTTGTTTGGAAAGGGTATTACCATATTCTTATTAAAGTCTGAGAGTATTTCGTCTGTCTCATACATCTTACTCAACACGTAAAATAGTTTTGTCATGGCTGATTCTTCCAAAGACTTCAGTACCCTCGATGGAATGTCATCTACACTAGGGGCCTCCAAGGATTTTTTGTAGATCCTTCAATTGTGCACAAACGTTTTCGAGATGAGGGCCTACTGTACCACTTCTACTAATTTTATCCTCCATTAGATTTTCTTGACAAAGTCATTTAGACAAGAAAACATGTCGCAATCAGCCTTCTCCATCAGACTTTACAACGTCTAGTTTCCTATTAAGCGCAAGCACTCTCTCGCTTAGAAAAATGATGCTATTAAAGCAATATGACCATTCAGTTTCTCAGAACAATATTAGAAGCCGATTTTCATCCAGAAAGAAAGATGCGAATGTATAACTGATGTTCAGCATGAAAATACTAAATTCATCTTTCAGTTTGACAAGAAGACGAAGAACTTACGCGCGCTACAACCAGCATACACCGAGTGCGAAATCAGGTGAAAAACATCATGTGAAAAACATATGAATGTGCAGGCACGCAGCAGTTCTCATCCAGATAGTATAGAGATCGCTGCTACCCACTCATTATCTATCTCTGGCTAGAGAGAAAGAGACGATCTGCATTTATTATGTCTCTCTCTCTCTCTCTTTTTTTTTTTTTTTTTTTTTTTTTTTCCGTATTGTGAAGTAGCAAGACCATAATGTTTCGGATTTCATCTGTATCAACCATGTACGTACCTGACTTTCTCATGGCACTCAGATTATTAAATCTCTTAACATTCTCCACTTTTTGACTTCGTATTTAGATTCCCCTTTTATTATACATTCTTATTAATTATCTATATATTTATGTGTAGATGTGATTTAGACGCCAATGTGCAAGTTTCGTATTGTGCCGCCATTACCATTGAAATTAATCATTGTTTTTGTAATCTGCTTTCATATAGGACACTTTCATAGCACCTGTCTTGTTTGCCTTTTTACCGAGTTCGAATTTTCATGTGTGAACAAACGTTACGCTCGACGGTGACGTGTTTAATCCCTAGTAACACACGATTAACAGCACTAAACCAAGGTGTAACGCAGTAGCGTTCTGATTTCCAAATCAGCAATTACGGTAGGATTTGTGCTTGGTTCAGATTTTTTTTTTTTTTTTTTTTTTTTTTTTTAATACAGAAACAACGTCAGTCAACTAGAGCTACAACTACATGCTTCTTCTATCAGTAGGCACAGTCTTGCCGTTTTATAACGTTTTCTGCCATCCTTATCAATAATCCCAACATCCATTTCTTTTAGTCAGTCGACTGCAAAATCAGTAACAATTTTCAGATCGAACAGTACTTGGCATCGTTAGATTCCGCGAGATCTTGATTAGACACACAATTTGTTCCATACCCCTCACGTAATCAGGTTGTTAACATTATAGCAGGACGTACGACAGACAAAATTAGAACGAAGAGGTGTGCCTCTTTTGGAAGTTTGCTATACGATTTCTGTTTTGAAAGACATTACTGTTTTAGTTTTGGTTTACGAGAAAGAAACAGTTCTGTGGCCTTGCTGACGCACCAGCAGATATTCGAGTGTGACTACTTTGTACCTATCCGACTGGCATTTGAGGCCTCGATGTCTGAGAATACGCCGTGCCACTGTGAAGCATCTGACACTTGCCGCTTGGCTTCCTGTCGATAGGCATACCAGTCGTGAATATTCATTAATACTTGGAATACGAATGAAGTGGCCACTCGTCCGCCTGACAGATGCAGTCTGATTGGAGAGGTATGTGGCGAACACAGCTGCTTTACTGACTAATCGTATCTCATATGATTTTTCTTTTATTTTTACATAATATGGATGACAGCTCGTATGCTACATACGTTACGTGGTCAGAGTACCCTTAAACGTTCTAATATATCGGTTGATCATCATCCACAATGTTTTGACGTATTTAACGCTTTGTAAGGGTACACGTCTTATTTTGATACCTGCTGTTGACACATTTTCGTTTTCCGGTTATCTGTATTGTTAAAAATGTGCTAGTTTATCTCTGGGAACATGATCTTGCAACGCTGGGGGCAACAACATGTGCTTAGAGAGTAGTGATAGAGCTGCGGTGCGACACAGTGGTCAGATATGCTGTGATTTGATTGCAGGGCGTTGAGGAACAATTCGTACAGAAACGTGACAAAATTATAGAAAAGTAAAGGGGTTATTGGAAGGACACTGAAAGGCTATTCATAATTAGAAGATATGGGCGATTGAAAGGATTTCAACAAATGTAATATTTGAAAGCGTTTCTGTTGCTGATCATTGTATTTTCGAGGGGCCTCCATATATTCACTGTCCGGTCAGGTTTTATTCGAAAAGATTCATTAATATTGGTTCCTATTTCTTTGATTTGTCGCTAATAATTTACTTATTCATTTATTTACTTTGATTGGTCTGTAATCATAGATATCTGGATCAGAAGTGACGTCTGTTCTTTCGGAACAGACTCCAGATATATATCTGAATCGAAAACAGTTCGTTAACAAATCATGTAAAGTACTATTTTGTTACGTACGGAAATTTTAATCTTGGTTTTCGCCTTACATCGTGCAGTACCGATTTGTTTCATGTTATAGTGCAGATTATTCTTTCTGCATCACTATTTCTCGTTTTCCACACTTCGGACGTATTTGTTTTGAATGTGACTGATTCTGCACAGGATGTTGTTGTAAGTAATAGGAAGTAGTTACGAAATTACAAACCAGTGTGATGTGTGTTTATTGGGAGGGGAAAGGCAGGGTAAAGATGATATATAGTGGTTGAAAGAAGTAAGAAGTGGAATGTAGAGTGAGGTGGAAGACAAGTGTAAGGGGCAATAGGTAGAGTGGTGTTTGGGGGAGGTGGAAGGTTTGAGAGTGGACTTTTATGAAGCATAAAAGTGTGAGCAGTTTTAGCATCCGTCCCACTGCCCGGAAATGTCGCCCAAATGGCAGCGCTTCAACTTGGGCGACGAACTGAAGGACACAGCAGAGGAATGGCTCTCGTCACAGCCACAGGAATTGTCGGAAACAGGGAATCCCTCGGCTTGTTAAACAGTGGGATAGTCGACCTCACGTCTCTGGTGATTATTTTTGAATAAATTCAGTTATACCCACACTCGTTTTGTACCTTTTCATTCATCTTACAGCTCTCGCAGACTATACCTTATCCTCGTGCCAGGGAGAATGGAAACAACGAGGCACTATCCTACTTTTTTTAATCGTTGTTGCCTCATTTACGCATTTATAATATTCACATATGTCGATCAGAGTGGTCTATATATTTTGTCGAAATTTATTCACATTAGCGATTTTTTTATAACTCCGCTACATAAGGTGTAGATATTTTACCAAATAATGGCAGATGAAAATTTTTGCCGGCCCGTGCCTCGAACCCGGATTTCCCGGTTTTTGCTAGCGGTCGGCTTAACTATTAAGCTGTCTGAACACGTTTCCAGGACCGATCCAAACGATAACCCTTCTGCTGTCTGGTACAGCCTACATGGCACGCAGTGGAAGAGAAAAAGTCATGTACTGCTTCTGCAGCATAGTAGATTATCTAGCAAGTTCCTGCACGTACCACTGCAAGGTAAAACTTGTCTTCCTAATGAAGTTGAGGATACTGTTTTGTTTACTTGTGTGACCATAATCTATAGGGGGAGGAAAGAGTTTATTTCTCCTTAGCCTGAGCTTTCCCAGTTAATTTCTTTGTGATTATTTAAGTACATTCCTATATTGGTGTTGGTCAGTTAAATGTAATGTGTTGTGAGAAGTTATTGAAGAAATTTATTTTTCTGTAATCTTGTGCCCGTTTCTGATTAGCTAACCAGCACATTTTTAAAATCTTTTTAGGGGAAAAATTTAGTAACAGGCTGATGGACAGATACAATAATAAGGTATTTAAGTAATGAAATCAAAACAATAATATCAATAATAGCGAAGTTCGAACGATATTAGTGTGAAAAGAGGAAAGCAGAGGCTAAATTATATGTCTGTATAATCGCAAACTCACAATGACAAAAAAATTAAAACGGTATCTTTCAATATCTAAAACTCCTTCACTTTTGGTCATACACATCGATCTGTCAAAAATGAATGTTTTGTGTCCCAGCCTCGTCGCCGCTTTTGTGTCTCGTTCCGTTGTAGGTGTCGGTGGCCGAGTGGAATGAGACCGACACAGGAATAAAGATAGCACGCTGGTGCAGGTACGGGGGGGAGCAGCCAGAAACTAGAAACACTAGAGTAAATTAGAACGAGATATATATTGAACAGAATTTATACAATACTTAACTATTACAGAGATCAGTACTGCAGAATGCTGATACATAGTTGTTAGAGGTCTGCCTAGTGCCTAACTGATAGCCAAGTCTTCACTGGTGCCTATCTGATTCCGAAGGTCCTAACAGGTTGCTATCTCAGTCCCAAGTGAACGACGTCGTTCACTGGTGGCCACGAGCGGAGTTCCCGCAGAGGGCGCTCGTGGCTGTCGTCGTAAGAACGCCGCGCCGTGCGTGCATGGAGGCGCGCGGCGAAAGTAGGTGGCGCGCACTTTGGACTTGTGCGACACCACAGAATGGTTTGTCGTATGTTAGATCCTTCCTTTTAATTTCTCGTGTTGGTGTTTCTGCATCTCATCAAATCTTACAGTCTTAACATATTAAGGTTGTGGCTTCGATGAAGTAGAACACTTAATGGAGTTGAGAATCGGAGAATAGAGGGTATTTAGATTCCCCAAAGCATCGTAAAGTAAAGGAGGTTCAAGGACTCCTGAATATTAATTTTGACGGCAGTTATTGGTCTGTTAATATGTAACATATTAGTACTGCTCAGTAAATACCAAACAAATCTTCTTCTTATATTCTGTTTCAAACACACAAACAGGCAGACATAGAAGAGAGAATAACTGCAGAAGGCAGCCATGTTTGTAACACTTCAGTTTCCTAGCCAAGATTTTTAATTAGTCTGTATCGTCGCCTTAATGTTCTACTGGGTACGGCAATATTGAGTTCCAGAATTCAATCTGGTTTGGGTCCACCATGATGCTGACAATTAATACCGGGGTCTTCCCTGAGTTAATGGGAAGTTAATGGGCAAGTGAAGTACCAAACTCCCTCTTCAATGCCTTGGTGACCCAAAAGTAGTGTTGCCAACTGTAGTAGAACTCCACTACGTGTAGCGTAATTTCTGACCTACATGACGTAGTGGCGGAATCACGAAACTGTTAAAAATGTTAGGGAATTTGGCTTCCTTTATATATAGGGTGTTTCACTAAGTGTGTTTGCCTCTGTAACTTATAAATTAATAGGTGACGGAAAATTTTAATGGGTAGGTCAACACAAGAAATGTTACACTTTCTGCAGACTACAGAGCTATGCACATAGTTTATTGTATCATTTCCCAGAGAGTTACAGCGCAAAGATATAACTTTTTAAATGGAACAATAGTTTTTTCTATCGTTCATTGGATTCGTTGAAACCAGCTGCGTCCAAATCAATTTAAACTACATTCCTATCACTGTTAGTTTGGGAGCTACATCCCTTCAAAGTTCCGGGGGCGGAGGCTGCGATAGCGTAGCTCACTGGCCGAGTGGCTATCCCCTGGGGCACGGCCCACTGTCTCATGACCACCAGCCGATGAAGGGTAATGATCATTTCTTCAGTGCAGAGACACTCTTAGTCCCTTTCTCTTTATAAAACTACATGTTTGAGTAATATTGGGCAGGGTAGGGTATTGCTGAAAATCTGTATCGGACGGGAAGCGTGTTTGAGTAATCAATGCAGGTGTGTTGATCGCTGTGTCCCCAGTGGTGTAGGGGTCAGTGCAACTGCCTAGATAGCAGAAGACCCGGCTGGGTACACATCTTCAACTCTACCCGTTCCCAGTTAATGTCAAACATTCCGTGAAGTTATTCTTTATTCATATTCAGTACATATTGGCAAGGTTGCCTCACAGATAGCGTTGCATGTTGCGTCTCATTGACTCGGCAGTCTACGTCGCTTTGTCTGTCGAACAAAACAATACTATATGAATTATATACTAATGCAGCGCTAGTCCCGCTTACTGCAACGTTCCGTTGTGATCGAACTAATGGCGCGGCCTGGGGCAAAACTTTCTTCTCCGTAACCTTTTCAATCTTTTTTCTTATGGGGGGGGGGGGGGGGAGGTGAGGCGCAAGAACATCGAGGCCCCTTCCTCCCGACGAAGGTCTTGGCTTCGCTACTGGATCGGACTGATATATTCAAATGTTTGTAGAGCTTATGGGACTTAACTACGGGGTCATCAATCTCTAAACTTGTAAACTACTTATGAAATACCTTATACTAAGGACGGCACAAACAACCATGCCCGAGGTGGGGATTCGAACCCACGACGGGGAACGGCCTCGCACATCGTAGCATAGCGCCTCAATGCGCTCTGCCGTTCCGCCGCGGCGACTGATATGGTATGTGTTACGTAGCAACATATGCAATGGGCAAATGAAGCTGATAAATTTCGGAAGATTCACCAGAAATTTCAGGAAGATTCGGAAAAAGTCGGCCAAAATTTCATATTTCCCGGATTAATTCAAATATTCAGACTTTTAGGACGACGTGGCAACACAGACATGCTACACTATAAGGGACTCAAGTAAACTAACTCCGAGAAAGTAAAATATTTGCATGAATTTTAACCTTGCTATCTGACTGCGTATTGGAATTTTGTTTGATAAAATCTGTTCCTCATCGGTACCGTGTCTGTTAATTGCACAACTATGTCTACAACGTGAATTGAAAATCTAGCAGAATATTAATTCTGATTCATTTAATGAGATACGCAAGACACTTTTAATTCTGCAAAACCACTAAACTATTATTAACATTTGACGTTGGCAAAAAATCTCGAAATAGCAATGATCTCTATAATGCATCTGAACGTCAATCAGAACTCATTTACAAAGTTTTGGTAAGGTGAGTGTCAACAACCGTCATGCATTTAATAAAATGTGTCGTTAACCATCAGCTGTGTATTTTCAAAATCGACTAGTTTCGGTCCTGGAGCATCACCATAGATATAAAGCTATTAAAGCAGGTTAGTCAACAGCATAAAATAAAATATAAACAGATTTATTTTATTTAATGCTGTTGACTTTAAACACGTATAAAAATCACAGAGGCACCTGATAATTAGTCCTCAAGACTCAAAATGCATTGTGTACAATAAAACAAAATTTTGTGACTGAAGGCGAGTTCATTTTATTTTACTGAAGTACAACAGTCACGGAAAATCCCTGGCAATAATGGACTACATTAAGATGTAAACTTATTATTAAAAAAAAAAAAAAAAAAAAAAAAAAAAAAAAACCTTTCAAAAATATCTTCCGTAAAGTGAATGCTCGTTAATAACACTGTCCCTACTGCTTGGTGGGCCAGCCTCCATATTTAAGACAGGGCACCACTCTGATCTGTACACGACTTCTACTGTGACTCTCTGCACACAACTACCTGCTACTGTTAACAACGGTGGGGGATGTAACTTCTCTGACTTAATACTGTTCACTCTTTGGACCCAGAAATATGTTACTAACACTGATATTACAAATGGAGCTAAAGAGTCGGGCCAAGACAGCTATCACGTTCTTACCTCGTGTACATCGATCTCCCCCCCCCCTCCCCCAGTCTTCTTGCCATGTCTCCAACATTGCGCTGAGTTGATTGTTATTGAAAATGAAATATTGATCGTGTTTTTAAGTCTCTTACATTAAATAGGTCAATGGACTAGGATTATTTGTAAATTACGTGAACACCTCTGCAGCTCATGAATCTGCGAGGATAGTAGTTTCAGTGACTATCTTAACACACTATTAATCTACAAATGGGTCGGATTGATAAGTTTTGGATGGCTCAGATTGCGTTGTAGTATTACGACCACAAGCCGATAATCCATAAACATAACTTTCCTGTTTGATTACAAAACCACAGTGTGAAAGACAACAAAACTGCACATTGTCCTATACACTGTTTTTGTTCGAATTTATGAGTAGGGAGAAGAAATATGCATGAGTGGAAACAATTAGTTAATTAGTTTACGTGCCTATAAATTGCAGTTGATGCAATTATAAGAGCACAGCATTTTGTTTCTCACATTATACTATGTCTTTGTGAATGTTTGTTAGTTTACCGTCCAAAATTTTCAATAAATCTAGAAGAATTTTCGTGTTTGTTAATAACAATGTATATTGAGGAAAAAATGTAGCCGCGACGGAGTGGCCGAGCTCATTGAGGCGCTATGCTATGATGTGCGAGGCCATTCCCCGTCGGGGGTTCGAATCTTCCCTCGGGCACGGATATCTGTGTTGTCTTTAGTATAAGGTAGTTTATAGGTAGTTTGTAAATTAAGGAACTTATGACCTTGCAGTTAAGTTCCATAAGCTTAACAAACATTTGAACATTTGAAAATTAAGTAGTGGTACAAAATTTTAACTACCTAAAAATTATGTCTTTGTGGTGTAACTCTTTGGAAAATGATACAATAAACTATGTTCATAGATCCGCAGAAAGTGTAACATTTCTTGTGTTGACCTACCGCATTAAAATTTCCCGTCACCTATTATGTTATAAGTTACAGAGGCAAACACACTTAGTGGAACACCCTATATAAAGACTAAATGTATTTATATTATTTATTTGGCGAAGGTAGTGGGTTCGAGACTGACTGCATGCGATTTTTTTAACCAAGTCTTCTTTTTAATAGATACGGAAACAAGAATGACTTTTGTATTGTTATCTTGGAGAATCAGGTTTCTGTAGGTAATCGGCGTCGTACTAGCACGGTAGTTCGATCGTGTCACTCGCAATTTATCGTATGACAAGAACACCATTGAGAATTACATATTGGACAGTTATTTATTTTTACATTAGATACAAATTTAATACTTATGTTCAAATACTAAAATTTACTAATGTGGTAAATACACTAATTTAATAAATGTTTGAATTCTGGAGCTTAAAATTTTAATAGACTGGCAAATTTAAGAGATGCGATTACAAGTTAATTAAATACATACATTCAGATAATCATAATTGGATATCGAGTGACTGAATCCAGGAGAGTCTCTGGCGATATGTTGGACCGTTTGTTCTTGGGCACCACAATCACAGGCTGGAGAATCTCGAAGTCCTCGTGCATCACAACAATGCACCTGGCGTGGCCAGGTCTTATTCTGTTTAATTCTGTCCACACACTCCTCTGCAGATGGAACCCTGGCAGGCTGGCAGTTGGGTCTTGGACACCGTGATGTGCTGTTGCATCCGCGTTCCACGTCTTGCGCCACTCATCTTTAATGTCGAAGTTGGTTTTTATGCCACAGCGGAGTGCGGGGCTTTAGTCGATCAGGAGGAGGATCGTTTAAAGTCTTGTGAATTTGAAGATCTTGTGTGTAGTTGGGGTGGTGAAGTTTCCTTCATTCTCTATTCGTTGCTTCCTGGTGTCGTAGTTGAGGTGGTGAGATGTTGCTGATGGTGTGCAGCCAGGGAATCGGGGTGGATTTTAGTGTACCCTCATTGACTCGTTCAGCTGTAACTTCATCGTATGGGTACTATATTACCATACTGGAGCACAGAATTCAGCTACAGGGTACACTAGTGTCAATGCGTAGTTTCGATGCATCTGCACCTGAGGTTGTACCAGTCAGTTTCCTAATGATGTTATTTCGGGTCTTTAGCTTTTGGCTTGTGTTTTCCAAGTGACATTTATACGTTAAAGACCGGTCCAGTGGAATACCCAGATATTTACGCTTGATATTGTGTCTACAACTCATTTTTCACTGAATTGAAACTGTCGTAGAACGATACGTTTCCGGACATGGTTTACTATTCAAAATGTTATGTATTCACTACCCTCTAATAGTCCTAGAAGTTTGTAACGGGAATTTTCGACCACCCTGTATATCCTAAAATTCATCCTCCTTCACTGTGCCCAAATTCTCTACCCCATGCTATTGCTGCCTACTTCTATATCCACATACATACGCCACAATCCACCCAAAGGTGCGTGGCGGATGGTACTCTGTATCACTACCAGTTATTTGGTTTCCTGCTTCACTACCATACAGAACGAGGCCAAAACTAATACTTGTTTGCATCCGTACGAACCCAAATTTCTCTAATCTTCTCTTTGTGATCTTTACGCGAAATGTATGTTGGCGCCGATAGAATCGTTCTGCAATTCGCCTCAAATTCCGGCCCTTTAAATTTCTTCTACAGTGCTTCCCCCCTCCAGCGACTCCCAATTGAGTTCCCGAAGCATATCGGTAACACTTCCACATTGATCGAATCTACCAGTAACAAACTTCGTTGCCAGCCTATGAACTGACTCTGTGTTCTCCTTTAAACCGATCTGGTGCACATTCCAAATACTTGAGCAGTATTTATGACGCAGTCCTACAAGCATCTTATATGCGGTCTCCTTTACAGATATAAGCCTAGATATTTAACTGACGCGACTCTGTCAAACAGCACACTACTAATGCTGCATTCGAACACGCCTGGATTGTTTCTCCTACTCATCTGCATCTCCTTATACTTTTCTACATTTAGAGCTAGCTGCCATTCCTCACACCACCTAGAAATTTGGTCCAAGTCATCCTGCATGCCACCACAGTCAGTCAATGAAGACACCTTCCTGTACACCACAGCATCATCATCAGACAGCCGCAGATTGTAATTCACTTTTTCCGTTAGATCATTAATAAAGAAAATAATAACTGTCCTATCACACTTCCCTAGGGCAACCCTGACGATACCATAGTATCTGATGAACACTCGCCATCGAGGACAACGTACTGGGTTCTATTACATGAGTAATCTTCGACCCACTCACATATTTGGGCACCTATTCCATAAATTCGTACCTTCGTTCAAGAATTCTACAACAAACTGATGTTAATTATATAGGCCTGTAATTTCGTGGGTTCGTTCTATTGTATTTCTTAAACACGGGAGTTACCTATGCTTTTTCCAGTGCCTTAGTACTTTGCGCTCGATCAAAGATTCGCGATAAATACAAGCTAAGTCAGGGGCTAATGCCGCTGAGCACTCTTTGTAAAACCGGATAGGAACCCCATATGGACCTGGCGACGTGTTTGTTTCAACTCTCTCTGCTGCTCCTCTAGACCAGCTCTGCCTATTACTATGTCCTACATTTGAGAGTTAATGTGACCATCAAATGAAAGTGTTACTGCATGGTCCTCTTGCGTGAATGAATCCTTAAATGTTAAATATAAAACTTCGGCCTTCGTTTTGTTGCCTTCGTCACCACCCCAGAATGATCAACGAGTGACTGGATAATAGACCTCTGTTCCGCTTACCGATTTTACATAGGACAAGAATTTCTTCCGGTTCTCGGCAAGATCTTTTGCTAAGGTAAGACAGTGGTAGTTATTGTATGCTTCGCGAATTGCTCCTTTTATAGACGCGCAAATCTCTACTAACTTGTGACAATTGATAGTATTACCCCTCATACAAGTACGAATTATATAAACCGTGAGATGTTATCATGATTTTAACGGTCTTGTTCGTTGCATAATTAGAGACAAACATTCGTGAATATTGAAGCAAATTGGTCTAACGCCTGCAACATCTGTATTTGTTATTATTGTCACCTGCGTCGAGATTGATATTCTGAGAACATAAGTTATTTATGTAAACCTAAATCCTTTTTTATTTCAGATGAAACTAGGAATGGCTACATTGCACACAAATGAAGACCTTTTCTCACAACCTTCGGCGGACATTACAGCATAAGGTTGTTAAATTTGACTGAAATAATTCACATGAATTCACACAAACTGAAATGTGAATGAAATGATGTCAGAATGTGAGTAAATTTTCATTACTTATTTTCACCAAAAATAAATCCAACAAAATCAGTGACAAACAGCCTTCTAATGTCGTTTCTGCTTTGACTGAAAAGCTAGTCTGGTGAAACCGGACTTTCGTCGGAATGCAGATCTATAAAACTTTTAATGTTAATTAAATGGCTGTTCTGTTAATGTTGTACCTTTAAAACTCTCATAAAACAAGAGAATTTACGTTCAGGTTAGAATGTGGGGAGAAAATGCGACAGTGTTGCTAGCTACGAAATTTCTTTTTCGGAAGATGAAGCTTGAAAGTTTTGGAAGATGCCGTAAGAAATCGGGAGGTATACCATACTAACAAAAGAAAAATAAGAGAGAGAGAATCCACTCATTTATTTCAGAACTAGTGGCGTATAGACTTTTCGCCGTCCTGCCTTCAGTCCGTTGCCCGGGGTACACCATTTACAGTCAAAAATTGGCTTTCTCGAGGGTCAGCACCCTTGCTTTTCAATATGTACACAAATGAGATTCCAAACATTGACAGTGAAAAGTTTTGCTATGCCGTTGTCCATAGCCATACAAACCAGCATACTTGAGGAACGAGAAACTATACTATTCAGAAACTTAGAAACTGCCAGGAAAAATAACAAAGCATGGAGACTCCAAACAAATGCAGCAAAGACAGAAGTTTTTGTATTCCATCTGAATAACAAACAACAATCTGCAAACAATAACTCAACCATCATGCTGAAACCACATTTCCTGACGGACATTAAATGGCACATGTTTCAAGAACGGGTCCAATACGTGTTGTAAGAAGACTAAGTATGCTTGATTCGTGAGCTTGGATGGAAAGAGGTATGGTCCAATCACATGACCGTGCAGAATATCTGCCCACACATTAATTCCAAAAAGGTATTGAAATCCCTGAACATGTGTGGCATGAGGCGTCCGCCCAGACATGGCTATTTCGAGCATTCAGAACATACTCCCTTGTGAACGTACATTCATCTCTGAAGAGAACTCGACGTGAGTACATGGGCGCGTCGGTGCAACGGTACAGAGACTATATGCAGAAGGCGACGCGTTGCGGAAAATCTGCTGATGCATAGCGTGTACCCTTTGTAAGTGGTACGGATGTAATTGTTGCTCATGCAGGATGTCCAAGACGGTACCAGGACAGGAAACTGTTGAGACGTTTCTCTTTCCCTAAGCAGACGTTGACGATTACGCATCTGAAATTAAACTCGTAGAAAGGAAGCGATACGTTTCCAGACATGGTTTCCTATTCAAAATGTTATGTACTCACTACCCTCTACGAGTCCTAGAAGCTTGTGAAAGTAGCATGTTAAATTCCTTATTGAAAAGTCTCTGGTATTAGAGATCAGAAAAGCGAGTTAAAACGCTCACTGCTGCTCCTAATTACATTGCGAATGGCCACATTTCTTGCGCAACGGAAATTTATCTAATTGCTTACTCCGTAAGGGAGCATCCAACGTTTTAACAAAGACAAAAATAATATACCAGAAGGAATAGATAAATAGACATGGGATGGGGAGCATGTAATTATAAAGCAGGAGTTTGATACTTTAGATGAACACAGTCAAGTACATAGAATTTAAAATAAATAAATAAATAAACAAGTAAAGCAAACACAAGAATTCAACAGAAGAAAGTTGGTATCTATAAAAAGTATGGCTGAAGGCCGAAGTAATGACCATTACCTATTCATAAAAATAGACAAGCAAAAATGTGAGGAAACCAAATAAGCACAATGAAGCACACAGCTCGTACAACAGTGAATTCAATTATTAAGTTACTGCCCATAATAAAATGGTTTCTACCCTTTCTGAATATGGAGCGAATGGGGGAGGACATTTGCAGATACACAGGGGATAAAGAAAGCGCACTCATTCACTCACAGACACAGGCATAATGCTTGTGACACTTACTCAATCGGGAACAATTCATGGTTGCTACAAAAGGAAGCGTCGGCGCCATTTTGACGAAATGGCGGATGTCTTCAAGCACAATTTAAAAGTATACTATGCACGAACGAAATCATCTGTGGGGAGACAGACGGATACTATCCTTAAGTGCCACGTGGTGTGTGAACACAGTCAAGTACATAGAATTTAAAATAAATAAATAAATAAACAAGTAAAGCAAAAACAAGAATTCAACAGAAGAAAGTTGGTATCTATAAAAAGTATGGCTGAAGGCCGAAGTAATGACCATTACGAAAGGACATTGTGCAATCGGTCATACCAAGATAGGAATGATGGAATCAATTCAGAAATTTCGAGAGAGAATTTTGCATGCTTGCAGGAACTGACACCATACAAAAAGTTAGTTAAAAGCAGCAAAATATACTAAGTTTATGCAAAGGCTGAAGGCCACACCTGTGTATTCTAATTTAAGAAGACAAGACATAAAAATGATTACCAGACTGAAAATACAAATACTAAATTTACAGTAAATTACTCGAGTTCTGACCCGCATAGTGAAAGAATTACTGAAGAAAAACTCTCAGTACTAACCCAGGAATGCTTGATCACAAATAAAGTTCTAACAGCATGCCATCCTCTCAGTATTATTCAACGAAATACATCGGCGGTCGCAGCAAGATTGAGTTCGAAGGGCACATACAGACCATTCCCTGGCCGTACTGGACGTTAGGGTGCGTTAAAAGCCTACTGTCTACCAACCCTCGCTACCTGAGGGAGATAATTCCCTCTACTACTATTCCAGAGATGTCTCTTTTGTTACCTCTTTAGTCCGTGATATTTTGGTACCACACTAAGAACATGACACCTCGCCATCTTGTCAAGTAAGAGTGTCTCTGGCTAGACAGCAGACGGTAGTGCAGACGAAATACAAAACCATGCGTTTTTTAACGAGGCCTAACGGGCGAAGCGACGACTGTAAGCCATTGCGCAACTTTCCACATTCACACGAACACTCAAGTTCATTCTCACGGGTGAAAACATATATAAACATGAGACGTTGATCATTAATAAAGGAATAAAATAATTGATGTACAGATAAACAAAATTAATCGTGGAGAAGCACTTTAGAGTAATGAAAGTAGACCTTTTTACAGTTTAAAACTCAAAAAGGAACACGACCACACATTCAGTGGATGTGCTTCTCTTGTAACGGGAGTTTTCGACCACCCTGTATACTCTCTGCCTGTTGCAATAAATATTTCGCAATTGGGAAGCTGCTCTTCGTTCGCAAGTTCAGAATGTTCAAATGTTTGTAAATCTATCGGACCAAACTACGTGGTCATCAGTCTGTAGCTTACAAAATACTTAAACCTAGGTAATCTAACCTAAGGACAACACACACACCCATGCCCCTGGGAGGACTCGAACCTCCACGGCGAGCAACCGCGCGCTCCGCAGCGAGACGCTGTAGACCGCTCGGCTACTCCACCGCGGCATGTGCGCAAGTCTCTGAACACTGACCATCCGCTGGCCGCGGTGGCCGAGCGTTCTGCGGCGCGCCAGTCACAGTCTGCATGGCCACTACGGTCGGGGGTTCGAATCTTCCCTTGGGCATGGATATTTGTGCCGTCGTTAGTATTAACTATTTCATAAGTAGTTTGTAAGTTTAGGGACTGATGACTCCTTAGTTAGGTCCTATAAGCTCTACAGACTGACCATCCCTCCTTGGACACAGTGGATACAACGTGGTACATAACCTTGACCTGCAGTAAGGTCATCGAGATGCAGTGGCGCTGGCACGCGAGGACGGCGGGCTTACCGCTGTCGTGGCCCTCGCCTCTCGGGCTGTTCCCGGCGTCTTGCCAGCGTGTTATTCCGACTGACGCGCTACTGCTTGTTCCGTGGCGCCGCCTTTCGTTTACACACGGGACGAGCAGCTGTCAGCGCCAGGCGCGGCCCGGCTCCTCCAGTGCCGTGACACGGCCCGGATACCCGCGCTGGCCCCCTCCCACCCTGTACTGGCGCACGGCAGGTTTTGTTGGGCCTCTCCTCGCCGTCACGCAACCCTCGGCCCAGACGTTCTCTCCCGCGTGCCCGGCTTGTCGACGCGTCGCCCGCAGCGGAGGAAGCGGCTACAAGACGGCCGCACCCGCAGCCTCAGAATAGACCGAGACCTGGCCCGGTCCGTTACGATACCGGAGAAGGGCCTAATTAGGATTTAACAAAATAAATAAGGCCCGGCCCACTCGACCGCACTCACTCGGCGCGCCCCGCTGTATACGGCGCCACTAAATACTCCGTAACGGCGCTTTCTGTCCCTCGGGGCGACATGACGGCTGGTGCTCCAGATTTTGTCCATTGTTCCCTGGTGAAGCGCTTCGTTATCGCTGTAGTTCCAGCGGCGATACATTTAGTCATCTGGACAAGCGCAGGGGAATGACAACTAAGTTTGTTATCCTTGCCGCGTGAGCAATAGCCCCTCTCTGTGTCTCGTAATTTCTTACCCTCTACGAAGAAACTTTCATCAAAACTCATAATACAGTCAATATTTTTTTTTAGCAGTTGATAGTATTATTCATACACTTGTAAGGTATCCCGAATGAATTAAATAAATAAAAAAAATCGAACTGACGTATTTTACGGCCCACTTTAGATTTGTTCAAAATGTTCAAATGTTTGTTGAGCGTAAGGGACTTAACTACGGGGTCATCAGTCCCTAAACTTACAAACTACTTATGAACTACTTACGACTAAGGACGGCACAAATATCCATGCCCGAGGGGGGATTCGAACCCCCGACTGTAGTGTCCGTGCAGACCGTGACTGAAGCGCCTAGTCCCCTCGGCCACCGCGGCCGGCTTAAATTTGTAGTTTTATAAGTTTTTGCAAACATTTTGGACCAAAATAATAATCTAAATAATAATAAATTAGCCGGCCGCGGTCGCCGAGGGGACTGAGGCGCTTCAGTCACAGTCTGCACGGCCACTCCGGTCGGGAGTTCGAATCCCCCCTCGGGCATGGATATTTGTGCCGTCCATAGTCTTAGCTAGTTCATAAGTAGTTTGTAAGCTTAGGGACTGATGACCCCGTAGTTAAGTCCCATAAGTTCTACAAACATTTGAACATTTTTTAATAATAAATTAATTAATAAGACTTCTGAAACCCTTTTAGGGAAAAAAATTTAGTTTGTGGCGGGATTCGACGCACCGATCTTTCGTGTCACAGTGCACCACCTTGCCCACTACGCTACGCCTGCAAATCAAAAGAGAGGTTCTTTAATCTCATACTATAGATAGCCGTTGTTAACTGATGTTAATATGGCATTTGTAGACATTAGATTATCATTTGTCGTACGAAGAACGATTTGTTTTTGTTAATTCCTCAGTCTGCCGTTGCTTTGAAATGACAACCTGTAAGTTACAATAAGAAAATCATCAAATACGCGAGGAATGTCACGTGACATCTCCGAACGGCTGGTCTTCGTTAATTCAATGGAGGGTGTCATATCTCCGTTGTTTTTGCAAATATGTCTCAAACGATACGAGATATGAGGAACACATAAGGGAGCTAAGTTGTAGAAAATTTTCTCCTCTACCAATTTAGTTATTCAATTTTCGTGTCAGATCAACGGTTCGTTTTGAAATTACAATTATATTACAAACGGCTTTTTTTGGTTTTACTACCGTATTTTTTGTCTTAAAAATTTGAAAAAGGGAGGTTCTGGTCTCTGGCGGCCTACAATCATGTCTGTAAAATTTGGTTGAACGGTTCGTCTTAAAAACAGGGAACACGTTACGGACAGACAGACAGACGGACAGACATACATCCCAAAATCGCCGTTATTTTTGCAAATATCTTTGAAACGCTACGAGATATGAAAAAAACATAAGAGAGCAAACTTGTAAAGAATTTTCTCCTTTACAAATTCGGTTATTCAATTTTCGTGTCAGATTAATAGTTAAGCCGTTATTTTCATTTAAATTTCGAGCTGTCAAAAGACGATCGCAAAGGCCCACTTTTAGTGTTACTACCGTAACCTAAATTGGGCCAAAATTTAATAGAAATTTTGCTAGATAGGTATCTGGAATAGATTAATGTTTAATGTGAATTGATCAGCACTACGTAGTTGCAAAAATCAACTTTTAAAACCGAACAATGTAGTGACTACGACCACCGAGGTAAGCCTTAGGAAACATTAATATGCGCAACGGACACGCCCGGGAAATGAGGAAACTAAAACACTAGAAGTTGTGGCCCTGTCTAAAGTACTCCCAAAGCGTACAACGAAACTGATGAACAATGAAACGGGGGAACAATCTGACTGCGACACAGATAAAAATAAAAAAATGACTTACCTCGTATCTTCTTATTAGAAAACTGAAAACAGGAAACAGCAAGCAGCAAGCAGCTCGCGTCATGCAGTATTTCAGTATAAAAATTTTCAAAAATGATAGGTTCAACAATTCAACAAGTTCAACAATAATCATAAATGAAGAAAATGAAAGAAAGGGGAAACTAAGTACCAAATAAGGACGCAGAACGCAAATTGAATATTAAAAATTATGTATTCTTAAAAATAAATAAATAAATAAAATAAAATAAAATAAATGAATTAGAAAAATTACAGAAAATTAAATTAACATCATGCATTACAATAATAGCGTGCTGCAACATATACTTAATAACTGCCTTCTCCAACAGCGTCCTTGCGCTACCTCACCCAGCAGCTAACTCTCCGCAGTTCAGCTCGCAACTGACTTGCTACTGACTGACCTATCTCGCAGCCAGAGCGCATACTCTACAATCGAATTTCCAAAGATTACTGTGACACTCACAATATACATCTGTGGCTAGTTTACATAAAATCGACTTATGTCGGGGCCATAGGGTGCTTACACACTAATAACAAAGAGCGCCAGTGAGTGCAATATTCTTACGTCTTTATCTTGCGGTATCTAATTTTATTTCAGTGATGGCATACATAAATTATTTAATAATTGCAGCGTTCCAAGTGACTAATCGTTACGTAATACTAACTTGATTTCAGCCAAGATCAACGACCCGCATAGAAACAATCACTCTTATTGTTGTTTTAACAGCTGAATTTTATGTTCTGCTCTGCCGACTAGTTTCTATCTACCAAGTCCTTTATCAGCTGCGATAGGAGTGGAACGGGTGTATTTCGGGAGTTCAAGTATTGACACGAACATGAAGGAAATGAGTGCATTTCCTAGCATGACTTTTGGTTACGTTACTGCAGCAAAATGCAGGAGTAAATAAAACCATAGATCCCGGTATGTGTAAACTAATCAGATACACACATAAACAATATCTTCCTACTCGAGATGTCAGACATAAATAAACTAAATTTTACTCACCTTTTTCTGCCAAGAACGACATCGCATGCATGTTGGAAGACAAGGGTGAAGCTCGTAAAACTGAACTGTGTTTTGTAAGTGAGCAACTCCGATAACTGACTTCATGTATAAATTAAAAAAAGAAAAAAATGAAACCATCGTGTATGAAATTACTGAAGTGCAAAATTCAAATGTTTGTATAGCTTATGGGACTTAACTACGGGGTCATCAGTCTCTCAACTTACAAACTACTTTCGAACTAACTAATACTAAGGACGGCACAAATATCCATTCCCGAGGGGGGATTCGAACCCCCGACCGTAGTGGCCGTGCAGACCGTGACTGGAGCGCCTCAGTCCCCTCGGCCACTGAAGTGCACTGACTAGTTATAATTACTATGACTTGTTTGCTTATCACCGTGTATAGACAGTATTGAACAGTTGCATGTGTCGTGAAATTGATAGCTTTTATACAAAAAATACAAAATCAGTAAAGTGTAATTTGTGAATATTAAATTGACCCAGCGGCACAGATAAGATGATATTCCTGATTACGAACAGTGACCACGAACTACAATAGAGGCATACGTTATGAACGTCTTGTAAAACCAAAGAGGACTGAAATACAAAATGACTAGAGGACCCGTGCGAATTCTTCGCACCGTTAGTGGAATGACAAAAATGTTGGAAAAACAAAGGAAGTAAAGTTGAATGTTCACGCATATCTTTCTTCAGAATCAATCAATGCAAGTGTTTAAAAGCGCAAATAAAAGAGTTTGATCCGCTGAGTGTTGTTAGGTCAGAAAGAACTGCATACCTTAATTACAACTGAAGATATCGTAAAACAGATCGATTGAAATATTCAATGCAAGGACTGAAGGATACTGCGTTTGAATAAAAATAAAGGAGGGAGAGACTTAAGTTAATTCTGATATTTGATAACAAGTCTGCGAATGAATACCTTTCGTTTAAAGCAAAAATGAAGGAAATCGGTGGAATAGAACGGCCTGACCGAATGAGTTTAGTTTACAGCAAGGACATCCCCATAATAAATATACAGAAGGAAATCGCATGTGAGTATAGAAAACGAAAGGCGAGAGTTAAATAAATTCTGATACTTGATGGCAGATCTGTGGATGAATATCTTTTGTTTAAAACAAAAATGAAGGAAATCGGGCAGGTAGTTTGATCTGGGCGACTGACCTTAGTTTTCGTAGTTTCTTTTAAAATGGTTTAAGAAATTCCTTATTCAGTAAATAAACATACTTCTCAGCACCCTCTCTCTACATAAACAAAACCTAGCAAATGGGCACAGTAGTATTAACGCACTGGACTCGCATTCGGGAGGACGGTGGTTCAAATCCACCTCTGGCTATCCAGAGTTAGGTTTTCCCAGATTTTCCTGAATCACTCCAGGCAATAAGCACGTCTTACGAAGTGGTCAGTAGATTCGTCTTTACAGTTATTGTCAAACCAGTAACAAGCAAAAAAACCATCCTAAGAACCTCATAACAACTGCTTTCCACAATAATTACAATGTACTAAATTGGATAAACTTTAAAGTGCAACTGTGCCTATTAAATAAAATTGTGACAATTACCCTAGCGTGGAAATACAATAAAATGAAGGTGAAGGGTGATAAAATATTACCATTAGGCACAAAAATGGTAACATACGACAGACAAAGGATGTATACAAAGTTAAATTGCCAGTTACATCATTTTGAGGCTTTAGGCTAGTCAATCCATAAAAAAAAATTGTTGGCAATAGTGTGGATTTTATCATGGCAATGAAAAATATTGAAAAACCGGCACCTGTCGAGGATGTTATGCAGTATAAAATAACAGAAATATATAAGTATAATAAATCAGCACAGGAGAAAGACAAGAGCAAACCTCAGTTGTGACTCGTATTGTGCAATATCGACGTTGTATGAATTATGTCTGTGTGGAGGAGTTGTGCGGTGTACACATTACTTTCTTCGGCTATGTGCCTGGAGAAGTTGTTAACATGTGTACCGGTTCAGTCACCTGCGAGCTTAATTTATACGACGTCGACTTGCACAATACAAGTTACCAATTGAGGTTTCCTCTTGTCTTTCTCCTGTTCTCATTTATTATACTTAGATACTCCTTTTACTTTATATTGCATGAGATCCTCCACTGGTGTTGGTTTTTTGTCAACATTTTTCATCGCCACGATAAAACCCACAATCCTGCCAACCAAACTTTTTATGGATTGACTAACCTAAAGCCTCAAAATGATGTAACTGGCAATTTAATTTTGTGTGCATCCTTTGTCTGTGGTATGTTATCATTTTTCGTGCCTGTTGGTAATATTTTATCGCCCTTTTCCTTGGTTTTATTTCGTTTACCATGCGAGGGTAAATTGTCACCGTTTAATTTAATAGGTAGAGTTGCGCTTTAAAGTTTATTCAATTTACTTTAGTACATTGTAATTATTCTGGAAAGCAGTTGTTATATGGTTCTTAGGATGGTTCTTTTGCTTGACTCTAAAGTCAAAACTAGTCACCACTTTGCAAGATTTTAAGTCCTCATGCGGTCTTGCCCCTTTTTTTAAATTCTAGTAAATAATTTATTATATAGGTGTGGTGTCTGTTCTTTCGAACATGTCCGAAAGAACAGACACCACACGTGCTCTGCAGCCATATTGCATTTGCAAATTATTGATAAAGGAGAGGAAGGAAGAAGGATTAGGAAGGAAAGGACTGTCAGTGGCAGCTTTAGGGCATTGAAATGAATCAATTACGACAAGTGAAGATGTGAGCCGGGCCGGGAATCGATTCCGGGTCTCCCGCTCGGGCCAACGGTCGCCTTAACCACTTGGCTATCGCGCTCGCCTCCCGTCCGTGTCAGATTCATACAAGTCGCAGGCTATGGCTGTAGCGCCCCTATCGTCCATGACCTCTTACACCAGCCGTTACGGATTCCCGTCCGAGGCCACAGCGTGCAACTTGTGGGAATTTGAGACATTTTTCGTTAACTTTTGTTGTTAAAATTGTTATGTAAAGTATTACATCAAACAAGTTTTAACCAAACGCCACCGCCACAGCCAAGTACTAGCCATTTAACAATGCAAATCTCGATAATTAGAATACAAGACATACGTTTTTCGAGTGTAAGCAAGATAACATATAAGTTTTCATCCATATTTACGTCTTTCAATATTAATTAAAGTCCATAAATTTTCAAGTAAAGTCATTTATGCTCATTTCCTTTTACTTTAAAAAATCTATGGTACAAATGTGTTACCGTTATAGCCATGCTCTGCAGCGAGCCATACCCCTCTTCCAACACCAGACACTGACTTCGACTGCTCCGCGCCTTGATAGTGCTTTAAGGAAAGACCTTGGTAGTATGTGGGTGTAATGATACATGGGTGGAATGGTATAAGACGAGAGGAGGTTTGACACTTGAAAATGTACTGAGTGACATAAGAATAAACGATCGTAATGAGCTTGTGGACGTTCTGAGGAAGGACACTTGCTCTATACATACACTTTTACAAGTACTTTTATTTGTATTTGTTACGAATTTAGTGAATTCGTATTCTTATCATTATATATATGTAATATTAGTTTATTTGAATTGAATTTTTAAAACGAGAAACAGGTACACATATTTTTATTTAAATTGTGCAACTAATTTTATATTATTTGAAAAAGTTCCATGTTTGAAATTGACATACTGTTTGCACCAGTAGCTCGTTACAACTAATACTATTTTTGATGCTCTCGTGTTTATTTACATTTGTTCGCAAGGAGTGTAATTCTTTTCTTTACTATAATAATTGTAGCTTATCAGGTAACAGGTGCAAATACACAGTTTCATTTTATCGATTAGTGTATTTGTCTCATTGATGCACCATAAGGTAGGCAAATCCTCGTACTGGGGATAATTCTCAAAGGAATGTCCGTTTCGGTGATTTAAAACATATTTCCACTTCACAAGTCAATAAATCGAGAAAGATAAATAGTTTAATAGACGAGACTGTTGATACAGAAAAAATGTTATTATCCTGACTATATAATCCGAGCAGTTTGCTCAATAAAATCCAATTTCAGTAGATGAGTCGTCATGTAGTACAATACACTGCACACACTTTAAACTGTGAAATCGTCTGAATAAGATTTCGTCAGTAATTCTTGTCCTGGCTAATTTTTAAATAATTAATCTTAATTTTTGTATTAGCCTCATTCAGAGTATGTGTTAACCTGGGGAATAGTTGACGATAGTTTCAACGTCATCCCTCAACAGGTATCCTAGTGAAATAGCTGTCAGTGTATATCTTCCTCTGTATATCCTTGAGTGTCAGTCCATCGTTAGTTTTCAGTTGTTTCAAATGTATCTGTTTCTATAATTTAATTGTAAACATTCTCTGTTCCTTTGGCGCCAAACGGAATGTAGATAGTGTCCATCTTATTGTAAGCTCACCAGGCATATTATTAGAAATGCTAGATAAATAATTAAAAGTATCATTAAAAACCGCGTAATTGGGCCCCTGGACATGATGCCAGCCTGGCTGTGGTAGTGAATCCTCAAAATTGTGCAGGTACGTCACATCTAGTTTAAGTCGCTCTCTGGATTTGGCCACTCATTTCCACCAAATTGCTGAGATACTGATGATAATATTTTACGCAATATTTCATCATGCCCCACGGAATCTCAGTTGTATTCAAGTAAGGTGATATTGGCATTTTCGCTTAAAATTTCCGGGCTGGTATGCCGTGGTCGATGGATAAAACTCTCCCGACGTTTCGTCTTCCGCAGCTGAAGACGAAACGTTAGGGGAGAGTTTTATCCATCGACCACGGCCTACCAGCCCGGAAATTTTAAGTGAATTTGACGCCGGCCGTGAAAGCCTACATTGTATGATATTAGCATGTCAATCAAAATGTAATTGGGTGGGGCTTAGGAAACCAGTGACATATTCGATCTGCCAGTTAACCATTAATATTCTTTTTGTAACGTATTTCAGAAACAGTATGAAACAATGATTCGTCCAGCAGAAAACTACAGAAGAGTTCAACCTAATTCAAAATCTTCCTATGATACTCTTACGTTTTGAGCTACCTTAGGCATATTTAGACCGATCAGTGCGGTGTAGTAATCGGACACTGAAAACGCGTCACTTAAATTTTCAAAAAAATTAAGCCCCCCTGATATTGTTTTTGACGAACGTTAAGAAGGTTTCTTAAATAATTCACAACAGCATATTTCCTATAGTCGTCTACAATTTTTTACACCTCGACCTCGATATGACTTATATAACACATTTTTTTAAACCGAACGTATTGAGCAAACGCGGTATTTTATTCACCGCAACGTTAGAATGTAGCGAAATCAAAGTTGCTTCACATTTTACATTCTACTTCGCAATATTTTCGAATCAGAGAAATATGAGATTTCATTCGAAAAGTACTGCTCCTTCCATTGGAAATTACTGCAAGGATATCCTGAATAACTATTCAAGTGAAATGCATAAACACGTCGCTAGCGAACAGAAAGGCATATATATATACATGTTTCGAAAGTGGCAGCTGTTGCAGGCCAATTGTTTGCTTGTGCAAATATATTTCCCCCCTTTTTTTATTTCTTTCTATGGGCTACCGCTAAGACGTTTGCTAGCATTCATGGCCAGCAAGCTCTACGTCAGTATTAATGGGTGCATTAAGTGTATAGCGGTTTACGCAACATTTAAATGCGCATTTAAATGACGTGGCCTGAAAATTTAGAGCGATATAATTTGCTTTCATAGAAAGAGAACGCGAGCCGTAATTGGCTTCATATTGTGTTAATAGAGGGCATTAAATTGCAGTAGATTACGCCGCTTCGATGCAGCAGAATGGTCGTGAGTGCAGAAGGCGGTGGGCTGTTCGGTCTGTGGACAGACAGCCGTTTGGTTAATCCGTCAGAGCCATTGTTCTTAGGACAGAGACATAGAACACAATGCCATCACAACGTACAGCATTGTCTTTCCCGGCTTGATTCAGACGGGCTTATGAAATGCAGACAATTTCTCGTTACTTAATCGATATCAAATAAGCACACGGAGGAAAAAACCATTAGATATCCCCAGGAGACTTTACGGTAAAACTCTAATTTAGCTGTGCGGCCCTTCTGTATAAAACGGCTTAGAAGCCCGGTACTAAATATGAAAAATAATCTAACAAAAAAAAAAAAGTTCAAATGTTTGTTAAGCTTAAGGGACTTAACTACGGGGTCATAAGTCCCTAAACTTACAAACTACTTATGAACTACCTACAACTAAGGACGGCACAAATATCCATGCCCGAGGGGGGATTCGAACCCCCGACCGTAGTGGCCGTGCAGACCATGACTGAAGCGCCTCAGTCCCCTCGGCCACCGCGGCCGGCAATAATCTAACACACACAAATAGACACCTATATATGTAACACTTATACAAAGGCAGTTAGGAAAATAGGTTCTGTTGGTAATAAGAAACGTTCGTGTAAATATAAACACAAAGCTATTTATTTTACAAAAATCTACTGAAAAATACACTACATTTCAACACAGCCCCTGTAATTTTTCAGGCTATTCCTGTACTCCTTCGTCATAGAAAGCTGCCGCCTTTGTTGTCGACCATATGGTAATTTTTTTTTTTTTTTTTTTTTTTTTTTTTTTTTTTTTTTTTTTTTTTGCATTTTCACTGTTGTTGAAGTGCTTGTAAAAGAAAAATAAAACTTTAGATCATAAAAATTTGATGCGGAATGTAATTGCTTGGAGCCTTAGCATTGCTGTGTCTCTTGGACCGCGCTTATTTGAAAACAAAACTCCTTGTTCGAAACATTTACGTCGTAGTTTAGCTGGTGTGTCCCGTCTACGACAAAATTAATCCTTCTCGTTTAGCGAACACTTCGTTGCCAACATGAGCATGATGCGCCGCCGCGCCGTAAGTAAAATTTAACCCTAGTTACAAGAAATTGCTGTGTCATCATCAACGTGCTTTCTGCCGTTATAATCTTTTTAATCTGTGGAGCCACTTTATTGAGTAAATACCGATGCGATGAATCATCCATTCTCCAGTAATTTATGTGTGACTAGGCGTCTTCCGCTTTCAGCTCCCGGAACTCGAAATCATTTCCACACTTCAACCAAGTAAGCCCCTCTTTTTTCTTCAAAATGCAGTTTTTCTAGTAGCAATGACAGCGCATGATAACATGTGTTTTCTGTCCGGCATATTGAAATATGATCAAAAATATGACGACTGTGTATTACCGCTTTTTAGCGTCACGTCAAGGATTTACATCGAAAAAATATTACCAAGTTTGTATGATATTTTTATATCAAAGATTTGATCAAAAATAAGACTGTGTAATACCGGCCTAACAATAGAGTACGGCCCCAAAACTTCCAGGCCAAAACTCTGAAGGAGTTGTAATGTCACATTCTCAGTGTGCGTGATGGGGTATTGTCGTGAATGGAAAGAACACCTTTTGAGAATACGGCAATGTACTTGTTCTGCATTGTGCGACGCAGTAAATATCTTTATTGGTTCATCTTGTAGTAAAGAAAAAAATGAATCAGTCAAATGCCTTCCTTGCCTCAAAACGAATCACATATCTAAATTCACAGGTGGCAGGATTTTCGTTCAACGATGCCATTATTAACAATCTCTATACTGCGTACATCGTAAGAAGAAACCGGATCAATACAAACGCAACGCGATGATTGATCAACAGCCATACCGTACCACACGTACACCGCTGTTGTTCCGCTCTCGTTCCGTATATACGTTTTACCTACCATGTATGATATTACAGTGAATTAACAAAGTTTGTCTTAAATTATTCCAGTGGCCAAGCGGTCTCAAAATCAAATGTTTGTAAATCTATCGGACCAAACTGCGTGGTCATCAGTCCGTAGCTTGCAAACTACTTAAACCTAGGTAAACTAACCTAAGGACAACACACACACCCAAGCCCCAGGGTGGACTCGAACCTCCACGGCGAGCAACCGCGCGCTTCGCAGCGAGACGCTTTAGAACGCTCAGCTACTCCACCGCGGCCCGAGCGGTCTGCGGCGCGCCAGTCACAGTCTGCACGGCCGCTACGGTCGGGGGTTAGAATCACCCCTCGGCCATGGATGTTTGTGCCGTCTTTAGTACATGGTAGTTTGTAAGTTTAGAGACTGATGATCCCGCAGTTAAGTCCCTTAAGCTTAACAAACATTTGTACATTTGAACGTTTTGAAATTATTACATGGCTATGTAGTTTATATTTCAAATATCTTGTACAGTCGCAGCCTCTAAAACGTTCAGCTCTGGTGCAATTGTCGCCCTTTTCGTACAAAGGCTAAAATATCTTCCTGCTCCATAGTGCGGCATTCACGTGGAACATCGACGAAAAATGACTTCGTGGATTCTGTTCATTAGTGTAGGAGGTTACAATTCCATTACTGCAATGTATGCTTCGGTTACGGATATGGAAAGCGAGAGTGAGTAATACTTTCAGTGCCTTCAATATTTAAGTATTCCGTGTAATCAGTGCAGTGCGCTTTTACGTCAATCTCAGCTCATGCAGGAAAATTATCCTGTATTTAAGTTAGCAAATTTTGTCGTTCTTGTTTATACACGCACCACGCTTCTTGGGGTTCATGAGCATTTTCAGTAAAAAAACAACATGTCGGATCTCATTATTGCTCTTGAAAACGGATACTGAGAAGTCGTACGACGATAAAGTAAACATTCTGAATTTGTGTTCTTGTTTGCAGAATACAACTGTACCCGTAATACGTAATACCCCTTACCGTAATACGTACTTCAGCTCTGATGCATGCCTGTATTCGTCGTGGTATACTGTCGAGTAGATATCAAGAACATGAAAAAATATAAATAGCTTGACCACACTTAGCAATTTACTTATGTCTTCTGCGTTATGACTTCCGTTATTTTCCAAGGATACATAAATATATTGTTATCAGTATTCATGACAAACGACAAACTAACGTCACACTTACCATAGTGTTGTTAAAAAACAGTTTGTGTCACAATAATACGTCATTACATATAAAACTGACCTTCAAAACACGAGGTATCTCCACAAAGTAAGTTCCGTTTGGTTACATAAAACAAAAGTGTACAGATAAAAAAAAGTTTACTGTTCAAATATCTATAACTGTTAAGCTACTTTTCTGCATAGCTTCTGAAATTTTGTAGGGACTTGTCATAGCGTGGCGCTGGTTTTTGTATGCCTTCTTCATAGAAGGTTGCCGCCTGTGTATTCAACCATGTAGTAACATGTTCTTTCGTCATCATCGTTGAAGTGTTGACCACGAAGGAAAGATTTTACTTATAAGAAGAGATAAAAGTCGCTTGGAGCGAGGTCCGGGCTGTACGGAGGATGATCGAACACATCCCAGTGAAATTCCCGTAAGAGTTGTTTGGTCACATTTGTCGTGTGAGGTCGGGCATTATCGTGGAAAAAAGCAACACCTTTTGACAGTAATCCTGGGAGCTTGTTCTGTATTGCGCGGCGCAATTTCATAATGGTCTCGCAGTAACCATGTGCATTGATTGTTTGGCCTCGTGGTAACAACTCAATCAGCAAAATGCCTTTTCTGTCCCAAAAAACGGTGCTCATAACTTTTTGAGGTGTCAAGATTTGCTTAAGCTTAATCATCGTTGGGAATGACTACTCGAAAAAGAAATGCATCGCCGCCTTTATTGTAGCGTGTCAAAAACTGAAGTGCACAGCCCATCCGTTGTTTTCATGGTGTTCAGTAAGTATTTTGGCTACCCAACGCGAGGAAAAAGTTTTCGAAATTTCAGTTTTTCAGTAACAATTTCATGAATTAGTGATCGTGAGATTTGCGGAAGTTCCATAGTATGGGCACTAAGTGTAAAGTCAGAGTTTGCTTCTCTACAATTGTGTGAACCAGTTCATCAGTAACCGCAGACGGGCATCCACTTCGTTCCTCATCGTGCACTTGATCACGTCCTCCATTGAACAGTATGACCCATCTTCTAACCAGTGAATCACTCATAGCATTTTGTATGTAAACCTCGCAGGTTTTCCGATGAATTTCCATTGGTTTATCTTTCTTTGCGTTTAGAAAACGAATCATACATATATAAACTTCACACGCGGTGGCATTTTCAATTACGGCTGACATTATAAAGAAGCACTACAAAGCACACGTCAGCAGCAGCGATCTGAAAATGACGTACATGTCTTCTCTTTGAGTGAGAGTAACTGCCGCTCGTCTCGGAACTGCGATCGTAGCGCTGCCGCGGATAGAAATAGAAACGGAAATTGTGAACGACCCTGACGTCTGACTGATCGACTAGAATAACTGTGTGAAACCCCCACTGATGGCCTTCGTATCTTCTTTTCCTCCGTATGGTGCACGGCGTAGGGAACCTTGCAATATACATCGACGGAATTAGAGCGATCAATAGATTTCATCGCCGTTTTACCGATCACCGTGAAATTGGCACACACAAGTATGTTTCTTGGAGAAGTATTTTACGCTCTGGAAAATTATGTAAAGCGTATGGTGGAGGGTAACTTAATTAGGCTTCGGCGCTGTATTTGTAATTGTTCAAAAATATTCAAATGTCTGCAAAACTGCACGATCAAACTGCAGTGGCCATCAGTCCCTAGACTTGCAAACAACTAAAACTAACTTATACTGAGGACAGGAGACACACAACCATGACAGAGGAAGGGCTCGAATTTCCGACGGGGAACAGCCGCGTGTAATTATTCATATATATTGGAGAGTGTTAGAGAGGTAGATGAGGATTTATACAGATGCAGGGGCAGAAGAAGATGGGCACAGAAGAGGGGGGGGGGGGCGGAGGAGGTGAATATATAGAGAGGTGGAAAGAGGTGATCGACTAATGGAAGAATAAATAAGTAGTGTAGGAAATTATGCTGTGACGTAACAATATTTTTATTTTTACCAGACGTAACGGGGAGGATAGAGGGGGAGGAGACGAAGGCGGAGGAGTAGGGGGAAGGAGATGGACAGAAAGAAAGAGAGAGAGGGGGGGGGGGAGAAGGAGATCGGTAGAGAGAGAAGTGAAGAGTAGATGCACACACAACTTTGTAAATGTACATTGCCACTTGTATGGAAGGTCATATTTACAGCACGACTGATTCTGTTGTTGCTGTTGTGTTCATAATTATCTGAACAAGGTTTCTATGACAGAACATTCTTTTGAAAATTCGCCTGAAATGTCGAAAATTTGGATGATATTTACGTATGAAAATCTCAATAATAGAAATGTGACGATCGGTTTGACAGTTCATTACAGATACAGCTGCTCGAAACGTCTCTCTAATACCCCGAGTACTAAAGATTCTAACCGATTTATCAATCTACATCTACATACATACTGCGCAGTCCTCCCGTAGGTGCGTGGCGGAGAGTAGCTAGTACCAGTACAAGTTAGTTGTTTTCCTGTTCCACTTCCATACAGGACGGGGAAATAACGAATGCTTGTGCGAGCCCTAATCTCTCTCTAATCTGATCTATCTTTCTGCAGTCAGCGTCAAATTCCGGCCGTCTACAAATTCAAATGTTTGTAAATCTATCGGACCAAACTGCGTGGTCATCAGTCCGTAGCTTACAAACTACTTAAACCTAGGCAACCTAGGACAACACACACACCCACGCCCCAGGGAGGACTCGAACCCCCACGGCGAGCAACCGTGCGCTCGGGGTAGACCGCTCGGCTACTCCACCGCGGCGGCCGTCTACATTTCCTCAAGAGTGTTTCTCGGAAAGAACGTCGCCTTCTTTCCAGCAACTGCCATTTGAGTTCCCGAAGAATCTCAGTAACACTCGCGCATTGCTCGAACCTACCAGTAACAAATCTAGCAGCCCGCCTTCGAACTTCCTTTGTATCTTCCTTTATTCCGGTCGTGGGGATCTCAGTGATTGGGGCAATAGTCAAGACGGGGTCACACAAGCGTTTTATATACGGTCTCCTTTACAGACGAATCACATCTTCCAAAATTGAATGAACCGATCAAGCATCCAACTTCCTCACGACAGTCTTCATATGCTCGTTCCATTTCATACAGCTGTTCAGCGTTACGCCTAGATATTTAATTGACAAAACTCTGTCAAGAAGCACTCTACTAATGCTGTATTCGAGCATGGAGGGTTTGTTTTTCCGACTCACCTGCATCACCTAACATTTTTCTACATGTAGAGTTATCTATCATTCCTTACACCACCTAGAAATATGGTCCAAGTCATCCTGCATCCTGATACAATGACGACGCCTTCTTGTACACTTCAGTATCATCTGCAAACAAACACAGATAGCAACTCACGTTGTCTGTCAGGTGATTTATATACTGCAGATAGAAAATAATAAAGGTCCTATCATCCACCCCTGGGGCACTCCTAACGATACACTTGTCTCTGATGAACCCTCGTGCTCGAGGACAACGTACTGCGTTATATTACTTAAATAGTCTTCCAGCCACTCATATATAGAACGCAAGAAGTCAGTATAGGGCAAGCAGGGTACCGTACGATCGATGCTTTCTAAACCCGTGCTGATGCATGGGCAGAAGATTTTTCGTCTCGAATAAATTTACTATACTAGGAATGATAATATGTTAAATAATTGTACAGCAAACTGATGTTAACGATATTGGTCCTTAATTATGCTGGTACGTTCTTTTGCTTTTCTTATACACGGGAGTCAGCTGCGCCTTTTCCAGTCGCTTGCAACTTTGCGCTGGACCAAAGATTCACGATAAATGCAAACTAAGTAAGGAGTCAGTGCTGCAGAGTAGTGTTTGTAAAACCGGATTGGTACCCCATCTGGACCTGGCGACTATTTCGTTTCCATATCTCATCGTGAAATCCATTCCCAATCAAGATTACATTTGCAGTAACAATAAATCAGAGAGAGTTGGGAGGATGAAGTAGAGAGAGAAGGGGCCATAAACGGATATTTTCAAAGGCAGGGGGAATATAGTCCTATAGAGGAGGGAGGCGGATTGGGTTGGTGTATGGAATAACGGTGTACAAGGTGTGGGTGGACGGTGATGGATAGGGGAGGAGGAGAAGGATGCGTTGGACAAAGGAAGGGGAGAGAAGAGGGACAAATAAAAGGGGCAGGAGGAGAGGGGGGAGGAGGAAAGGGGCTGGAGGAGAGGGGGGAGGAGGATAAGGAAAATATGATGTATATTCCATTCTCACTGGCTATTGCAAAGCATTGCCGAGTTTGCTAGTTAATAATAACGTAGGTTCTGTGTCAGTTTGTGCAAATACAGCGACTCCACCGCGGCATTGCTTGATCAGGAAGTATCGTTTTGAGTCGTGTAACGCGATGTATCTGAGGCACAGTCCATGTCTCTCTGAACTCTAATTTGTTCTACCGTTACGATTAAAAGCTAAATTCTTCCGCTCCACACTGTACACCTCGGACTTTAGTATTCCTCACAAAACTTGTAGACGAGTGGAGTGTGCGTACTGGGTTGTTTGTGCTGACAGTTATTAATGAGATCTGTACTCTGGCCTTAAATGGGCACAACTGGGCACTAATGAATCATTAGTTCAATGAACTGTGATTCTACGAGTCGCCTGCATTATTTTTAGTGGATTATTTCTGACCCATGAAGTTTCAGCTAGGCATTATCGAGGGCACCAAGTTACGAGATCTTCCAGAGGCAACGAACTACGACCCGGTACGTTACACAGTCCATATAAAATTTAGTTCTGTTTGCATCAGCTGTTGGTCAGGTAGCTTATCTGGGTGAAGCAATGCAAGTGTGACCTACCTTCCATGTACACGGTTCTATGGTTTTATGACCATTAACTAATAATCCTCAGCACGACATTCCATTTTAATAACGTCCATTACTTCTCCCTGCATCGTTACTCCAGCTTTACTTATATTTTCTAGTACGTTCCCACAATTATGATTCCTATATGTACGGTACGTCACGAGCGTAGTCTCGATGGCTCTGGGGTTCTTGCAGCGAGTTTTACAAGCGTTTCCATGGCTGCGATCTGAATTATTCACGCGCTAGCGGTGATCAGAGCGTGCGCTCAGGAAACATATTTCAATTACTTGTGTTTGTTTTACGACCCAGGCTCTCGCGGGAATCCTCAGGGGGAGCACTATTACTTGCACAGGAACAGCTGCGGAGCGTAATTTACGACGGCTCGCTCCCGCTCCTACTGGCCGCCCTCTGCGTGACGCCCTGCGCGTTATGTGCCTCCACTCTTCTCTCCAGGCCATCTCATCAGGCGGTTCTGCATTATGCTCTAGACGTAATTTTAAGCGAAACTCGCAAATGATTAATACATAATTATGATGGGATCAAAGAGAAACAGAAGGCGATAATTTTTCTTATAGTTCGAGAAAGATAATTATTTGAAAGTGAATAAATCCATAAGCTTTCCCTTCTTCCTACCCTGTCCTGTTACCAATATTTCGAGTTGTTTTAAGCTCACAAACTTCCAATTTCTTCTCCATCTCCACTATTTCATGACTTAGTTTGTTAACACGTTCATCAGTTTTTGGTTCACATTGTTAACCTTTACATCTAAACCACTGATTTTTTTTTATTTTTTTTTTTTTTTTTATTAGTGCGATATATTCCCCCTTCTGACTTCGTTTTTATAGCATCTACTTTCTTTTCTAAATTGTTTTGCCCTTCATCAGATTTTGTTTTAAATTTCTTTTTTAATTTCATTAATTTTTTTACTAAGGCGATTTATTCCTGATTCTGATTTCGTTTGTATCGCATGTACTTTCTTCTCCAACTTGTTTTGCACTTGATCAGATTTTGCTTCAATTTTCTCAATTTTATTTATTTATTTATCTATTGTAATAGCTTATTTTCCCCTTCTAAATTCATCCTTTGTCGCTTTCTGCACTTCTTCTGACTTTCCTCTAACCTCCTTTTGTATTTTTGTACTTTGATTCTGATCTTGTTCATCAGTTTTTTCCTGATTATTTTCTTTAGTTCGTAACATGTCTGCTGAAGACGTTCCATGAGTTATACTATTCAATCCATTGGGACTGGTGACCTAGCTGTTTGGTCCCATCCACGCATCAACCAACCAACCAACCAACCAACCAACCATGAATCCTTCTATTGAACTACTTTAATTACAATCGTCAGTTTGAATATTTCTTGGTTCAAATCTAATACGTCAGATTGGTTTTGCAAGTCAGAATTACACTGTAATTAGCTTTTTCATTAGCAATGCTTTCAAAAAAGAAAAAAAGTAATAAAAAAGGTCAAATGTTTGTAAATCTATCGACTAACTGCGTGGTCATCAGTCCGTAGCTTACAAACTACTTAAACTAAGGTAAACTAGCCTAAAAACAACACACACAGATGCCCTAGGGAGGACTCGAACCTCCGACGGCGAGCAACCGCGCGCTCCGCAGCAAGGCGCCTTAGACCGCTCGGCTACTCCACCGCGTCAGCAAAGCTTTCAACCATTTCTGACTCATCCAAGGGATTAGATTCAATGTTATTAGTTTCCAAATCTATTAGTTGATCTAATTGATCACCATTACTGCTACCTACCTGACCTCTATTTCCAGTTCTAAGAGGGTTTTTTTTTTTTTTTTTTTTTTTTTTTTTTTTTTTTTTTTTTTTTTTTTGCTGTTACTAGCAATTTTTCAATTTAATAAATTTTACACAGACTCGTCTTCAAAAATCTATTACACCTTGTATATACTAGAATTATTCACTGTTCTCCTCATTGTCCACTACATAAATTAAAGTAAGATTTGCAAGCGTTACATTATACTGCGTGCTGCCTTCGCTATGTACTGCTACCGGGTGCTGACATTGTGGAATGTACTGGGCAAGTGTTTGGCTGCTGTACTGGCTCGCTGCGTCCACTTCTCCGTCTGCACCTGGAATCGTGCGCTGCCTCGTGTTGCTCCTTGCTACCAGCCACACGATGTCCTCCCGTAGTACAGTGAACTCTTTTTTGCCAAAGAAATAATGTTCAAATGTTAGTATATCTATCGGACCAAACTGCGTGGTCATCAGTCTGTAGCTTACAAACTACTTAAACCTAGGTAAACTAACCTAAGGACAACACACACACCCATGCCCCAGGGAGGACTGGAACCTCCACGGCGAGCAACCGCGCGCTCCGCAGCGAGATGCTTTAGACCGCTCGGCTACTCCACCGCGGCTCGTTACTTTTCCCGAGGACATGCAGCTCTACTGTATGAATATATGATGATGGCATCCTCTCGGTAAAATATTCCGGAAGTAAAATAGTCCCCCATTCGGATCTCCAGGCAAAAACTACTCAAGAGGACGTCGTCATTCTACGGATAGGAGCGTATAATGTTAGATTCCTTAATCGGGATGGGAGATTGGAAAATTTAAAAAGAGGAATTGATAGGTTGAAGTTAGACATACCTTAGAGGGGATTAATGAAATTCGGTGGAAAGAGGAACAGGATTTCTGGTCAGGTGAATACAGGATTATAAATACAAAAACAGTTGGGGGTATCACAGGAGTAGGACTGATAATGAATAAGAAAACAGGGCTGCGGGTAAACTACTATGAGCAGCGCAGTGATCGCATTATCATAGTCAGGATAGATACGAAGCCAACACCGACCACAGCAGTATAGGTTTATGTGCCAAGTAGCTATGTAGATGATGAGGAAATCGAAGAAATGTGTGAGGAGGTAAAGGAAATTATTCAGACAGTTAAAGGAGAGGAAAACTTAATTGTTATGAGAGACTGGAATTCGGTAGTAGGAAAAGGAAAGGAAGGGAGGATACTAGGTGAATATGGATTAGGCAAAAGAAATGAAAGAGGAAGCCGCCTGGTAGAATTTTGCAGGGAACATAACTTACTTGTAACAAACACCAGATACACAGGGGCAGATATAAACTCTTATTGGTCATGAATTGTAGGCTAAAACTGAAAAAACTGCAGAAGGGTAGGAAAAAAAAAGAGATGGGTCCTGGATAAATTGAAGGAACCTGATGTTCTAGAGAATTTCAGAAGGAGCTTTAGGCAATAATTCAGGAAAACGGAGGGAAATAAACAGTAGAAGAGAAATGGGTAGCATTGAGAGATGAAATAGTGCATGCAGCAGAGGACAAAATAGGCAGGAAGGCCAGACCTACAAAAAATCCTTGGATGTCACTGGAAATACTAAACTTAATCGATGAATGAAGAAAATATAAAAATGCAGTAAATGAAACAGGCAAATTTAAGTACAGACGACTAAGAAATGAGATTGACAGGAAGTGCAAAATAGCTAAGTTGCAGTGGCTAGAAGACAAATGCAAGTCTGTAAAAGAATGTATAAATAGGGGAAAAATAGAGACAGCCTACAGGAAAATAAAAGAGACATTTAGAGACAAGAAAAAATGCTCTATGAATATCAAGAACTCAGATGGAAAACCAGTTGTCAGCAAATAAGGGAAAGGTGGAAAGAACATATAGCGGCGCTCTACAAAAGAAATGAACTTCTAGACAATATTGTAGGAAGGATAGAAGAAGTAGAAGGATATGAAACAGGAGATAGTATAGCGAGAGATAAATTTGACTGAGTACTGAAAGACCTAAGTCAAACAAGCCCCCTGAAGTAGATAACATTCCCTCAGAGCTACTAAAGTCTCTTTGAGAACCAGCCATGACAAAACTATTTCACCTGGCGTGTAAGATGTACGAGACAACCGAAATACCCTCAGAAAAATCTAATAATCCCCATGGTTGCAAAATTTTAACACGAACTATTTACAGAAGGATGGAAAAGCTGGTGGAAGCTGACCACGAGAAAGATCAGTTTGGATTCAGAAGAAATGTAGGTTCACAGAAGGCAATGCTCACTTTAGGGATTATCTTAGATTAAGGAAATGCAAACCTACATTTCTAGCTTTTGTAGATTTGCAGAAAGCTCTTGACAATGTTGATTTGAATACACTCTTTCAGAAGCAAGCAGAATATAGGGAACGGAAGGTTATTTACAACTTGTACAAAAACAGACGGCGGTTGTTAGAGTTGAAGGGCAAGAAAGGGATTCAGTGGTTGGTGAGGAAGTAAGAAGGTTGTAGCCTTTCGCCAATATTATTCAATTTGTGCATTGAGAAAGTTATAAAGGGAAGCAAGGAGAAATTTGGAGAACGAATTAAATTTCAGAGTGAAGAAATAAAAACACTGCGTTTTGCTGATGACATTGTAATTCTATCAAAGACACAAAAGAACCTGGAGGAGCAGTTGAACAGAATAGACAGTGTGTTTAAAGGAGTATATAAGATGAACATTGACAATAGCAGCCGACCGCGGTGGCCGAGGGGACTGCACGGTCTGCACGGCCACTACGGTCGGGGGTTCGAATCCCCCCTCGGGCATGGATATTTGTGCCGTCCTTAGTATTAGTTAGTTCATAAGTAGTTTGTAAGTTTAGGGACTGATGACCCCGTAGTTAAGTCCCATAAGCTATACAAACATTTGAACATTTTTTTAACAAGAGCAAAACAAGGGGAATCGAATGCAGTCATAGAAAATCAGGCGATGCTGAAAGAATTAAATTAGATAACGAATCTATAAAGGCGGTAAATGATTTCTGTTACTTGGTCAGTAAAATGACATATGATAGTCGCAGTACAGAGGATGTAATAAGCAGAATGGCAATGGGAAGAAAAGTGGTTTTGAAAAAGCGAAATTTGTTAAAATTGAATATTAACTTATGCGTAAGGCAGTCCTTTCTGAAGGCATTTGTGTGGAATGTTGCTATGTATGGGAGTAAACTTGGATGATAAATAGTTGACAGGAATAGGACGAGGCATTTGAAATGTGACGTTACAGAAGAATGCTGAAGATTAGGTGGGTTGATCGCGTAACTAATGCGTAGGTACTGAACAGAATTGGGGAGAAAAGGAATTTGTGGCATACCTTGACTAGATTAGAGATTGATGGATGGGACACATTCTTAGACATCACGGAATCGTGAATATTGTTTGCGTTAAAAACCGCAGAGGGAGACCAAGAGATGAATATAGTAAGCAGATACAAACGGATACAGGTTGCCGTTCTCATAAGGAGATGAAGAGGCTTGCTTAGGGTGGAGTAGGGTGGAGAGCTGCATCAAATCAGTCTCCGGACTGAAGACCAGAACAACAACATAGCAATATACAGTTTCCACAGCTGTTTATATTTTTGTACTGTTTAATTCATTACAGAAACATACCTGGTTTAATAACTCATCAACAGCAGGGCAATACTAATTGCTATACGCTATAATTAACAAAGTCTCCCGGTACAATTACACAGTTCGTTCTGTCCGAGGGTCTAGTTAAATTTGGTACTCTGTTACAAAGTTCGTCAATAATGTGCCTGAAAAGTTTGATACCGAATGTTCACTTTGCGGGAGCTGTTATACTTCAGTGGTTGTTGGAATCGACTCCCTCAGTAGGCGTCTACAGGGGTTAGTTCCATTATAAACTGCACAGCGAAGATTGTTCCTCTATGAAATTTTAAGTATGTATTATAAGTAACATACCGAAACTAAATGCCCACACTGACATGTTTCGCCAAGAGACCAAATTGCTGATATATTCGGTTCCTAGACTTAACACTAGAAGTACCCGATTTTTCTATACCCTAGAACATTTTACCCACACTAGGAAACTACCATTTTATTGCTATTTGGATGGTATTTTGGGTTTATAATTGTTGACATTACATTCAAGAAGACTATAATGTATAATAGAAATATTATTTGCTCTCAGAAATTAATAGTACATGGTCAAAAGTATTTTTTTGGAAATAAATATCATTTTTCATTATACGTTTTACAGAAGAAATTCTACACTCTTGTATTAAACTTCATTCAAACAAGGAATAGAAACAATTGTACTATGTTTAACTTCACAGAAAGATTGAAACAGAATCAAAACATACTATTTATGCGACTAGTAATAGTATTTTTATTTTTACTGACGTATAAGGTAAGTACTGAGTATTTACAAAAGAGTCTAAAATGCGACATATTTCTTATTGCAACTAAGGGACAAAAATGTAAGAACAAACAGTTTCAGGATCAAATATTTTTTAAGCTGGGGTGGATTCACAGTTCTGACAAAGGACAAGTGTTTTGGCTTGGCAGCTTATGTACATATTGTTATTGTTAACAGGAAACAATTTTGACAATGCCTTCTATTTCCATATTAGACATTTGTGGTGCAAAACGCTTGCAAGGGGAGAGCGACTCCTCTCTTCAGTTTGCAGGGGTGAGCTCATCTGCTACTCTGATACTGAATTCTCACCTGAAGTCTCCTTACATGTACATAACTTCATACGTCTGCATGACACGTCCAGAAATTATGTCTCGTCTAAAAACTGGCGTTGCTGATATCAGATTGTGTTAAAGCGTGTATGGGTCACAAATGACCTACACGTACTACTCGTATAACAGATCAATTTTTCATACTTCTATGTGGCCTCAGAGGGATGAAATTTTGGTGAGTTAAACAAGTCTATAAATGATTAAAAATCGCGATAGGGTTTCGTCCTACAAAGAATACGATGGCAGGTAGGGCTCTCGAAACAACCGTATGGGTCAAAAATGACCCACGTGGTACTTCTAGTGTCAAACACAACTTAAACTAACTTATGCTAAGAAGAGTACACACACCCATGGCCGAAGGTCGATTCGAGCCTCCGTCGGGGCCGGCTGCTCAATCCGCGACATGGTGCCTCAGACCATCCTCCTGCGGCCATCCCCACTCGGCTACATTGGTCTCTAACGAAATGTGCGACTAACAGTGTATGCTAATATTAAAAACTTTTCAAAAGTGAAATTTACGAAACGAGACAGTGATTTATGTGGACAAAATTAGTTGAAGATAATCGCCCGATCATTACTATTTGGGATAATGCGAAAAATCTGGTGTTTTCCTTAAGTGCAAGTGGTTATCAATCGCCGCCGTCCGTCCTGTGGACGATGTGTCATTTGCGTGATTATACTATCAGGCTAAATATGACAACAAATTCGCAATGCCAATCACTGCTCCATGTGATTAGCTTTAAGGGCCCCAAAGAGTAGTGTTTACCTTCCAGCCAACTATACCACTGTTTCTGCAGTCATACAATAGTCTTATACACGGTTACTACCATGTATCGTGATTGAACGAAAACGATCACACGATACTTATTCGACTGCACTCGACAGAGCTTTCCAACGGAAGTTTTCGGCAATATCTGGGGCCCGAGTCAAAAGTCATCCTTTTCAAAAATGTACACACGTAAAAGAACTGAGATTGTAAGTGATTGCTGAAGCAGGAACGTGAGCATAAATATCATGGTTTTATCCCCGACTAAGAATAAAAATTACTTAGCCAAATTTTAATACAGTAAATTCTTCAGTAGTTTAAATCTCAGGTTTAGTGGGTGACTGCCTCATTACCCATCGAGGTACCCGGAGTCACAGAATTTTCCACCTCTCGTGAAGAAGGAACAATCGCAAGGAATTTGAGGTAAGATAAAGATGTTTGTAAATCTGTGGGACCTTACTACTGACGTTATCAATCCAAAGGCTTACTAACTTAAAGTAATCTAAGGACAACACACACACCAATGCCCGAGGCAGAACTTGAACTTCCGACGAGCGGCAACCGCGCGATCCGCAGCAGGGAGCCTTAGAGCGCTTGGTCATTCCTCGGTAAGCTGTTGTAGTTACTCAAGACAATTCAAAAGTATAAGCAAGACGGAAGCTTACGTCCTCCAATATGTTGATCAAATCAAGCTTATGGTTATTTGACCCATTTATCCTACAAGCCTACACTGTAATATTCCACTCTTTTGAATGTAACAAATAACATAGGTTTGTGTACTTAGGTCGTCTATCTCCACTCTTTCAAAATCAGTTAACCGAAGACATAATTTCTACACTACCGGTAGGGACACACACAAACTTTGATTAAGTAAAATGTCCACAATTTCCCATACTTCATTGTTAGAGGAATGTGGAGCACGTTAAACAGCGACGCACTGCTTTTCAGCATACAGTAAAAGGCCGATAATCCGACACGTTCGGGAACGATTCGGTGCCGGAATACCGAAAATGCCTGATTATCGGATGGTACCTGTTACTGTTGGCATAGGCTAAGCCATACACCGGAAATTGCTGACACAGTGCACTGAACCATTTGTTCAATAATCTAATTGTTCCAGTTTTTTCCTTCTAAGTTTAGCAGGAAGCCAATTTTTCAGTTGTTACCAACTGAGAAGCATATTTCATTAGTTTATACATTTGTTTATGTCATAAATGGTTTACGAACCAATATTATATTCAGTTATCAAAATATCTCTCTTCTCTCCTTCATCCATGCGTTTGAAGATTTCCAGTTTCTGTTTGATGGTCAGGGTACGTGCTTACACTTCACTCTTGATTCAGAGCATGAAGAATATGGGTTCGAGAATATTCTCACTGCTTAAATGTTAATAAAACTTTCACAGACCACTATGATATGACAGTCACCACTGTTAAATTGCGAAAAAATGCTGACATGCCAAACAATGAAAGGAACCTCTGTACAGTACAGTAACAGCCGAGTTCTGCTGAGTAAGGTCTGAATGCTTCCGATCCCAATAATGGCGTCAGCGTCATTGACGACCGCTGGCGCAACATTGTTGTGACCGGCCAAGTAGGATGTCGCCTCATGTGCACAGTCGGTGGGAGACGTCAGCGAAAATGCAGCAGTAGCGGCTGCATCAAAGGAAAAACAAGTCCCCATGGATCGTGCTGCCGGAGCATCGGGCGTTCGGACTATCGGATGCCGAAGTATCGGACTTCTACTGTACATCTACATAGATACTCTGAAAATCACATTTAAGTGCCTGGCAGAGGGTTTATTAACCACTTTCATAACCTTTCTCTACCGTTCCATTCTCTAATAGCGCGCGGGAAGAAAGAACACCTAAATCGTTCCGTTTTCGATCTGATTTTGTTGGGATGGTCAAGTCTCCCTATGTAGGTGGGTGCTAACAAAATATTTTCACAATCAGAAGTACGTTTACAATGAAACGTTCTGAAACTCATAGATTTCTTTTTGTTTTTGTTGCTGTCGTGCTCTTTCGTCCTAGGCAGGTACAATACAAATCAAGACACTAATATTTCCTACGCAGAACGCTTTCTTCGATTTAACTACTATAATCAATAAGCATTTCAACCTGCTCGTTTCTTGGTCTCTATTATTTTACTTCCCTTCCTCCTTCTGATTCAAGTTGCCGCCATGCGCCTGTTCCAACTTGACAATATAATACAAAAATTCATCTATGGAGTTTGCCGGACTTGGCACAAGCTCCACCTATAAATATTCTGTTAATCGCCTTTGGAGCGTCGTGATTTCAGTCAGTACTCCCATTAGACGATTTATATGCTTCAACTTAGGAAGTTCACGCCACAAAAGTCACGTATCGACCGATTTCAGTTTTTATAGTGTGGTCCGTTTAGGAACTCATTCAGGAATCGCGTTTTCTTCGCTTCACTTCAAAATTTATTCAGAAAACAATTTTTAAATACTTCATAGGTGGTTAGCGTGTAACCTCTAAATGCCTTTTCGGGAACATAATTTTATCCTCATCTGACATTCCTCGTACAAATCCATCTTTACAGACGGCAATAAAATTCACTGGATGGTGTCTTCCATCATTAGCAAAACATTTTCTTGTTGCCGTACTCTAACATTTATCACTGCCATAGAATTTAATTCTGTCTCTACATCTCGAATCTGCAGTTCGAGCTGCGCGTTTTCTTTGATTACTAAAGATTTCATTTCCTGTCTGTTTGTAATTAGTTCTTTTTTACAATCTACCACTCTATTGCACAAATTATGAACCGACTTAGTGGTTGTTTCCTCACGGGTATTTTGCCTGTGCACGCAGTCCTCCACATTGCCCCTTAATTTTTCCAGCATTTTATCCATTTTATTCCCTAAATCCGTTTCTACTGTGGTGACTGATGTTAACCACGCCAACCCGTTCAGAAACTTTGTCCAAATCTGTTCTTACAACTTTTAATTTTGATCCATTCTATTTTGACTCTGATTATTCCCATCTCTGTTTTAATACCAATCACGTTTGAATTCACACTATCTAACTCTGAGTTTTTTTTAATTTTATTTTAGCATTAAAATTTAAATTTACACTTTCAATTCTTGCATTAAAATTTGAATTTACTCTTTAAATTTTCGAATAGAGGTCGGAATTTGTACTTTTAATTTTCGAATCAGTTTGTAGTTACAGTATTTATATCTGCCTTTATATTTCAATTTTCGAAGCAATAATTGAAATTACACTATTTTATCTGACATGACATTTTATTGTATCTGTTGTAAAAACTGCAACATCTGTTCCTTATAATAATGTTTGTAGAGCTTATGGGACTTAACGACGGTGTTATCAGTCCCTAAACTTAAAAACTACTTATGAACTAGCTAATACTAAGGACGGCGCAAATATCCATGCCCTAGGGGGGATTCGAACCCCCGACCGTAGTGGCCGTGCAGACCTTGACTGGTGCGCTGCAGTCCCCTCGGCCACCGCAGCCGTCCCTTGTAATCACCTAGAACATCAATTTCATTCTCTGATTTTAGTCTCTTCCCTTCCTCATCAGTACCTTCCCCACTGACGCTACTATACTGATTTCGAACTACCCCTAATTCGGCCGTCATGATTTTCTGAACCACATAGACCAGGAGTTTGTTGAATCGTGTTCTTCAACACTGCCGATGAATCTGCAAATTACACATATTTACACTATCGGGTTCGTACTTATGAGTCATGCTGGTTGCTACTTCTGTACTACTTGAAAGCTGTAGCTGCCGATGCCGACGTTGTAGAATTTGAAGTGGTGTCCGTGACGTGCGTAGACTGCCGTTGTTGTAGCCGTCGATTCTCGTACCGCCAACAAAGAGTCCAGTGTGTTGCTGCTGGCTGTAGTTTACCATGTTTCTTCGGAGCTTCTTTCTCTTTTCTTAAGTCCGTATCTGTCTTCCCACACCTAAGTATTGCTACCTATACTAACGCATATAACTGCTACAAGAAACCTATGCTCAGAACCCTCACGCAAACCGCCTAGTTTGCAATAGATATCAGGAACTAGGTAACATAATTATTGTTATGTGTTAGCATTACCACTGAACTTGTAAAGGAATATTATTCATATCCTGGACGAGAAACTCCATTTTTACGCCTCTTCATTGCAATTATCACAGCTAAGATTAAAGCAAGTGTGACTATATGCTGTAAAAACCTACGTATTGGGCTATGTATGTTCTGATTTAGAAATTTGGATCGGTATTATCTTAGGTTCGAACCGTAAATGTCTGCTTTCATGCCCCAGCAACTACCTTAGTTGCAGATATTATCTTTTACCTTTGATCCTGTAATCAAAACACTATGTATAGGCTGTAGATTGGGATACAAATAAGAAATATTACATAAAATAAAGGCTTCATTAACTAAAAGGGTTTTATTCTAACGTTTGCGAATAATGTACGCAAAGTCAGAGATTTACTAACAAAGCTCGCTTACAGAATACCTGCCACAGGCAGACTCGACGTACCGTCTGCTCCAGACTCCTCACGCTAACTTCTACAGACTCTCCTACTAGCTACAGTCTGTGTGCCCAGCGATAATAACATCTCCAAAGACAATGAAGATATGCAGAGAAATTTACATGGAATCAAATATACAAATTTAAATATAGGCTAGTAACATTACGAAGATACATAAAATTGACATAGAATCGAAAATATAAAATTAAAAGTAGGAACTTTAGAATTCAGGTCTCTTAATAATATTTCCCCTGAATAAACATGTAATAATAAACCCGGTCGCGAAAGTAATACGCCATACATTTACGGCTGTTGGTGGAAACGTAAATAATTTCAATTAAGATACCAGATGATGATTTCGTGTGGCCTTTTTTGGCCGTTAGACCCCAGCTGGGATCGTGTTCCGCCTGTCTGGTGCATGTCTTTCATGCGACGGCACTGGGGTGTCTTGCGCATCGGTGTTGATGAAATGATGATGAGGACAACACTCAGCCCACGAGTGGAGAAAATCACCAAACCGGCCTCATTCCATCAGGCATGGACCAAGTCATCAGGACCCATGGCGAACCTTTGTCTAGTAGGCAACAGGGCACATGATGAAACGAGGTGACTGCAATGTAAGTGATTTCTGCATAATATAATGAAGAATTTGCCCGATGAATATGAACTTCTTTTCTCTAGTCTTTCAAGACGTCCGGTTTGTTCTGTAGAAAAGCGCAAAACAAACAGATCCTATAAACCAGATAGTGCTTATGGTGTTCTTGAAAATGCAGATGCGGCAATAGGACACACAGGCAAATTCGCTAAGTTCTATTTGTGGAAACGCCTAGCCAAATAGCTCTCAAGCTCCTAAAGTGAAAAAAAAAAAAAAAAAAAAAAAAGGAGCTCTAAAGTTTGAAGCGCTGCACATGTGTAACTGATGAAACTGTCAGTGAAGACTCTGCGGCAGCATGGTCGAAAGCTTTTTGTGCACAGTTTGGCAAAGTGACGCTCGTAGGACCCAGTGACAATCCATATCTATAAATGTGAATGTCTGTTCGGTTTACGTTTATCACGTCTGAACTACAAGACATAAAGAGCTAAAAATTTGTACAGTTACTAATGTCTACCCGGTGAAGGTGAAGGCTTTAGGCACTGTTTTATGGCGAACGGATATATATATATATATATATATATATATATATATATATATATATATATATATATATATATATGTGTGTGTGTGTGTGTGTGTGTGTGTGTGTGTGTGTGTGTGTGTGTGTGTGTGTGTGTTTGTGTGTGTGTACGCTTATTACGTCCGAACGACAAGACGCAGAAACTTAGATATTTTTAGAGTTACTAATTTATACCTGAGGAAGGTTTTAGTCACAATTTTATAGCGATCTGATAGATATTTAGTAATTTGAAGAATGTAACGCGAAATGCGGAAAAATAATGAGTCTTTGAAAATTTTATTTACTCTTTGGAAATGGTTTTATTGGTTGCATTGTTGCTTGAGGGTTGATAATTATAAATGGGTGGAGTATATTGGGATGGAAAATTATCGGTGTATATAAAATTCTGCGTGTTGTGTGTGTTAAAATTTCGCTCTGCGGCGAAAACTACAGAACGCAAACGAATGGTCTGTGTGTAATTGGTGTCTCCCGTTGTACACCATAGCAGTTCCATGCCGATAGCTATAAGGGGGTACAAGTTATGGTGGTTGAAAGTCGTAAAATTATAAAAAAAAATTCGGACTGAAGGCCAGCGATGACGTTTACGACTCTATAGCAAGGAGGTTACATACAGCAAAACGTGATGCCACAGACCATATCTTTGGTCTATGCGTGCTACAATGTCTTCAGCTCTTTCTCTGTAAGGATAAACATATGAATAAGGAAATGTAACAATAAATAAATAAAGCAGTAAAAAAGAAATTTCTTTTAATACATCTCTTTAAAAAAATCGATTTGACGTTTCGCGCATTACAGCAAGTGAACGATCTGTGATATTATTACAATCATTATTGTTGAATTTCGTGATTTGATTCTACGAAACGAGTGCATTTTTACGTGCGATTTCTTATTTCTTATATATTCTCTGATAAATGTAACATGTTCTTAGAAAAAAGGAGATGGTCAGAGAGTGAGTGGATAGGAGAAGTACTAACTTAAGATTCGAATAAATAAATACCCGGGCAACGCCGGGTTTTGAGCTAGTAATCTATATTTGGAAAAGAGTAAAGTCGGACGGCAAGAACGACATGGAAAAGCTTTGAAAAATTCAAGAAAACAAACTTTACAACATTCACCAACCGCAAAGTAGAGACGTAAATATATCCATTAATTACTGGTAGAAAGTCATGTTGACCACAGCTGCCTAATTAATTAGCTCAAAGCTAATAAACCATTATCAAGCAACAGTAGAGCTTAACCAGTTGATTAGTATGACATGTTGAAAAACTTTAAAATAAAAGTAAATAAATAATTTTATTCTAAAGTTTTTCAATATTGTAACATGTCCTTTGCTGCTACTTGATAATAGTTTATTAACCGAAACCGGTAGCTTTGAGCTAATACACTGGCCAACATGACATTCTGCCAATATTTAAAAGCTGTTCAACCCCGCCTTTCCACTTTCCTAAATATATCCATTAATGTGCTACCAAAATCAAGTCTAATTTAAAAAGAAATAAGAAAATAACAACTGAAAGATTTAACTAGAATCTATAGGCCAGAAGGCTATTTTATTTTCTCTGAAGGCAATTGAAACCGACACCGAAGAAGGCGAAGAAAAAGAAAAGAAAAACAAAACAAGAGAAGGAAAACAAGAAAGAAAGATTGATCGATTCTGTTTATTTTTTTTTATTAAAAAAAAACCATAGGACGTAATGTGTTCCCTTCTCATTCAAAGGACATTTTAATTTTATTTTTATCATTTATTTGTTTGTTCCAGACCGTCTGCCTATTTGTATACATACAATACTGCTTCACTCCGCCTCTCCATGAGGAAACCGGTTCCTCTAATTTGCAAAGAATATCTATAATCTTTCCACAGCTTACAATATCACCAAATTGAGTAATAAATAGTAATGATAATTTATTTAACGCCTTAACCTACTTACATTAATTGTGAAATGGATTTGGAATTACTCGAGCCGCGGTGGAGTACCCGAGCGGTCTAAGGCGCCTCGCTGCGGAGCGCGCGGTTGCTCGCCGTCGAGGTTTCGAATCCCCCCTCGGGCATGGATGTTTGTGCTGTCTTTAGTATAAGTTAGTTCATACGTAGTTTGTAAGTTTATGGACTGATGACCCCGCAGTTAAGTCCCATAAGCGTAACAAACATTTGAACATTTGAATTGCTCGACTATTTCAAAAGAAAATATTTAATTTAAAAAATTGCATTTCAAATTACTGGACTATTTCAAAAGGAAATATTTAATTAGAACCTTAATTAGCAGCAACCTTCTTTCATAATTGAAATAACATACCTTATGATGTAAGATGTTAATTAGCAGCAACCTTCTTTCATAATTGAAATAACATACCTTATGATGTAAGATGTTTTGTGCATGTGTGATCGAACCCTGATCATGGACATAAGTCAGGCATCTTTCCGCCTGAGCTACTTTGCCGTGCTGCTTTTTAGAACTCATTGACGACTGTATAACATTTATATGATATGCTCTTTAGCTTTACAGCCCCATTTTTCGAAATTTTCTGGATAGTGTACTTTAAGTCTTCAGTGAGTGGAAACGCCTGACGTATACTACCAACTTGCGAAGTCATATCCAAAATTGCACTTCTGACAAGGAGACCACATGGGTATCGGATTTTAGAATTTCTTGATATTTATGGTACGTAAAGCTAAGGAGTTAAACAAAAATCAGCCATAGCCATTCGACGCAACTCTCATTCTCGAGAAAATCGACTTTGAATATTTGAAAAGTACACGTAAGTATCAATAATTAAAATAGTCCACTCACCTGTCGGTGTAGCTCAAGTTGTAGCGTTCTGGCCTTACAGCAGTAGAGTCTTGGCATCTAATCCCACAGTGATAGCATATTTTTAATCTTAGTATTAAGTTTAATGAAATGTTTTTGGGTCTGCAATGCCACAATGCCACGTGTTGTATCAGTTTTTGTTTACCTATATGTAGACGAGCTGCAAACCTTGTTGTCACGTAAAGCAATGGATGGGTAGGTTAGCTGCTTGGAAAGCCATTAGTAGCTATAAACATGACTTTCCATATCCAGTGTCGTACCTGTTCACAAACTGTACAATCAAAGACTACCGTCGTCAACTAATAGTTAAGCCAATACTGTAAAAAATGTAACTTATGTTTTTTACTGAAACCATAATTATAAACAACCAACTTTAAAATATAGAAAATTACGAATAAACGAAAATACGTGCACTTGTGCTAAAAATTATCATTAGATATTGAAATTATATAAGTATTCGAACACAATGAAAAAATAAAAATCTACCATGAGAGGATTCGAACCACCGACCCTATTGCTATAAGGCAAGGACGCTACCACCTTTCCACCTTTATTTATTTTTTGTTCTTCAGGTAGATCTATGCTTTGAGTTCGTCGGTTCAATCCATGGTTGTTCGTAGAATATTTGGCTCAGCTTTTTTTTTATTACAGATGGCGCTGAGCCCTCTGATCGAGCGCGCTGAGCCACGGCGCTCGTCACTACGTGAACTACCAGTACAGATACTGCAAATCATTTACTGACTGCTACTTACCTACCCTTACTTGCAAAAACTTCAGAGTCTATTTTCTCGAGAATTTTTGAGAGTTGCGTCGAATGGCTTTGGCTGATTATTGTTTGAAATGTTCAAATGTTTGTAAATCTATCGGACCAAACTGCGTGGTCATCAGTCCGTAGCTTACAAACTACTTAAACCTAGGTAAACTAACCTAAGGACAATACACACACCCATGCCCCAGGTAGGACTCGAACCTCCGACGGCGAGCAACCGCGCGCTCCGCAGCGAGACGCTTTAGACCGCTCGGCTACTCCACTGCAGCGATTGTTGTTTGAGTTCTGAACTTCACGTATCATAAATAGCAAAATATTCTAAAATCCGATACCCTTGTGAGACCGGAGAGTGTCCCGTTGAGCGCAGCCCGGTTTCGGCCAGCGCCCTTTTCACTGGGGCTGCCCGACCACGACGTCCACGACAAATCCAACGGGCCACTTCCTCTGCTCGTGCCTGCACGCTCATTGCTGCCTACCGAATCAGCAATTCAAGACCACCGGCTCGCTTCCTGGTCTTGCCGCCGGTTCTTGCGATGTCCCCTCTGTCGCGGTGTGCCGCCAAAAACGTAAAATTAACTGGACTCACCGAGGGCACTGCAGGCGCGTGACTACTCGAACCTGCCGCGGTGGAGTAGCCGAGCGGTCTAAAGCGTCTCTCTGCGGAGCGCGCGGTTGCTCGCCGTGGAGGTTCGAGCCCTTCCTTGGGGCATGGGTGTGTGTGTTTGTCCTTAGGTTAGTTTACCTAGGTTTAAGTACTTTGTGAGCTACGGACTGATGACCACCCAGTTTGGTCCGATACATTTACAAACATTTGGATTTTTGGGTAAGCGTACCTGTGACGAGATTATTCAATGTTTCTATGGGTCTCAAAGTACGAGGAATTGATATCCACACTCTCTCTCTCTGCAACCGTTAACATCGTGGTACGGTCAGGCCAACGGTTACATTTTAGTTACCTTCCTGGCAGCCTCGCGTGATTATGTCCTCAATCACGTGACAACACAAATATTTTGTCATGAAGTCTTCGTTTTACGAGGGAAATTACTTTTACGGAGTGAACGAGAGTACATACAATAACCTGTCAACCACATAGCACAAATGTCATTATTTATTTACTTCATTGTCTATACGGAGCCCAGGTGGAGTAGCCGAGCGGTCTAAAGCATCTCGCTGCGGAGCGCGCGGTTGCTCGCCGTGGAGGTTCGAGTCCTTCCTGGACATGGGTGTGTGTGTGTGTGTTTGTCCTTAGGTTTGTTTACCTAGGCTTAAGTAGTTTGTAAGCTACAGACTTATGATCACGCAGAATATAGATTTACAAACATTTGAACTACTCGAACCTTCTGCTGGACGCCGTTGTGGCTGTCAGAGTCTCAAAAGCTGAAGAGCATTATGCCCTGTATGGACAAATATCGAACATTAGTTATTTTCAGTAGTATTTATTTATCAGAATTGTGCTATCCATAGGTTCCGAAATACGTAAACAAAAATGATGAAGAACTGTGCAGTAATAAACTCCACGAATAAATTTCGGAAAGAGTTGAATAATACATTCCACAGATACGTGGTGGAATGGCCGACCGCTCTAAGGCTCCTTGCTGTAGAGCGCGTGGTTGTTCCCCGTCGGAGGTTCGAGTTCTCCCTCTGGCAAGGGTGTGTGCGTTGCCCCTAAGTTAGTTTAACTAGTATGTAAGCCTAAGGGCTGTTAAGAGCAGCAGTTAAGTCCCATAGATTTACAAACATTTTCAATAGATACGTGGATTTATTTAGATGTTTAATATTAGGAACATTAAACTTCAGAAAACATATATGCTTTATTATTTTATTTATTATTATATTTTAGTCGTAGTCTACATGAGGCTGAAAATGGGCTGCTAAATACATTTTACCTCAAAAATATGGAGCACTAAACATTCGAACCCTACAGTTAACACTCAAGCTTAGGTAATAACCTGCAGGTACATGTGAGCAAGCAACTATGGAAAATTTGTTGTGGTCCTTAAAAAATCATTGAATCGGGCCAGAATGCTGTTTGTTCGTACATTAAATTGCTACCTTGTGGGTACATATTTAAATTGTATATTATGTTCGTGACATAACAATGGCTCATCGTTTACCATCACAGTGGTCGCCTTGACATTAGAGATTCGCCATGTGGCAGTTGAAAAAGTTACAAATATATGCATCCATTTTCAACATTTTTACTATGCCTGTCATTTGTCTCATTGTTTGGGCTAATACAAAATGGAATATGTTTAAAAATGTGGACTCTAGAAAAAATTCTATAATAGTACAATTCGTAGCGAATTACTGTTAAAAAATATTACCTGTGCAGGTCACAAAAGGGAGTTGACTCCAGAGGTACTCAAATTCGCATCCCTTGTGTTCGTAAACCGTCAGCATACCCACTCAGCCAACGAAACTTATGTAAGAAGCGATCAGATGTAGTAAATCTAGCCACGCTGTGTTCTTAAACGTCAACGATAATCGACATGTGTTGTATCCTAACTATTATACTGCTTCTCTTTGACAATATAAACACCAAGCTGAAGCTCCGAAGACAGTTAGAGGTGGCAACACTAGCACTTCGGGAGTAGGGCCCGCGCAATGCTCTGTTCTCGGACTTTATTCGACTGGGTAATCTATTTGCCCCCCCCCCCCAATTGTACATCAAAACTATTGTGGGATGCTGTGTTTTTTATACCCATGCTACATTTGTATTATGTCAAGTCACCTATGTTCTCCACGATTCTATCATGTTCTGAACCTTAGTGAATAAATGGCAGACTAAAAATCCAAGGATCATTATTGGCCTTCGAATTCTTTTTCTGTCATACCGTATCAGCTATGTAAATGATTTGTTAAAATAAGTTGATTAAAGTATCAAACTTACTTTAACACACTTATACTGAAACATTAGGAGACATGTAGGAACACGCGAGGCAATACATTACGACACGGGGTAAGGAAAGGATGTGGTGTCGCACAAGTCTAAAGTGTGCGCCACCTACTTTCGTCGCGCGCCGCCATGCACGCACGGCGCGGCGTTCTTACGACGTCAGCCACGAGCGCCCTCTGCTAGAACTCCTCTCGTGGCCACCACTGAACGACATCGTTCACTTGGGACTGAGATAGGAACCAGCTAACACTTCGGAATCAGATAAGCACCAGTGAAGACTTGGCTATCGGATAGGCACTAGTCAGGCCTCTAGCTCAACTATGTTTCAGCATTCTGCAGTACTGAGCTATGTAAAAGTTAAGTATTACTAAGTCTCTAAGAAATATATATCTTGTTCTAATTTACTCTAGTGTTTCAAGTTTCTGCTGTCTCACTGGCTGGTCACCTCCTACCTGCACAAGCGTGCATCCTTTATTCCTGTGTCCTGTGTCGGCCACCGACACCTACGAGGAAACAAGACACAAAAGCACCGACGAGGCTGGGACACAAAAAAGGAAACCTACGTTTTAGGCATTTATAAATTTGGAGAAAGTTTTCAACAATATTAACCGGAATACACTCATTCAAATTGTGAAGTTAGCAGGAATAAATTATAAGGAACGAAAAGTTATATACAATTTGTATAAAGATCAGACAGCAATTGTAATAGTCAAAATGCATGAAAGGGACGCAGCGGTGGGAAGTGAGTAAGACGGGGTTTGTAGGATTTCGTCAATGTTGTTTAATCTGTATATTGAGTAACATGAGAAAGCAAGGCAGAAGAAATTTGGAGAAGCGATAATAAATCCAGCGTGAAGAAACAGAAAATTTGCAGTTTGCCGATGACATTGTAATTTTGTCGGATTCAGCAAAGGACATGGAAGAACAGTAGAACGGAATGGACGGGGTCTTCAAAACAAGTTATTAGATGAACGTTAACAAGAGCAAGACAAGGGTAATGAAATGCAGTGTCAGAAAAACCATGCAGTACTGCCGAAATTAGAATAGGTAATGAGGCAATAAAAGTAATATATTAGATTAGATATATATATTATATTATAAGGGTACCAAAATAAAGAAAATGTAAAGTAAAGAAAATGTAACATGCAGAATGGCCATGGGGAGGAAAGTATTTCTGTAGAAGCGAAATTCGTTGACATCCAATATCAATTTAAGAGTTAGGATGTGCTCTCTGAAAGCATTAATCTGGAGGTAGCATTGTATGGGAGTGAAATGGGAACTGTTAGGAGTTTAGACAGAACGGTGAGAGAAGCTTTAGAAGTATGGTGTTACAGACGAATGCTGGAGATTGGGTGGGTAGATCACGTAACTAATAAGGTAGTAAACAGCATTGGGGAGATTTTGTTGTATGCTTTCTATTGTATATGTACATGTTTTCCATGAAAAATGTGACCAGTGATGATGTATCTGGCAACAACAGAAATCGTACAACAAAATCTGACAGCTCACAGCAACCGCACTACAGCAGCAATATCAGAAATAAAAAGTTTGCTCAAAATAACTACCGAACAATATTATTTTCAGTTCGAGAACGAATATTACCTACAGGGTGAGGGACTACCTATCGGTTCCCCAATATCAGGAACCTTAGCTAACATTTTCATCAGCCACTTAGAAGACCATATATTTGAAAAGGTAGAGATGGAATATTCAAAGTAATATATTGGCAGATATATGTAGATGACATTATATGTCTGATAGATGAGCCAAATGAAAGAAATATATGAACTTCACTCTGAAATAAACAAAGCCCACAAAAACATAAAGGTCACAATTGAAAAAGAGAATGACAGCAAAAGAAATTTCCTTGATGTAACAATAGAAAAAGAAAAGGGAAACCTTTCGTTCAACCAACAGCGACAAACATGATTACACATTCTACCTCCACTCATCCCCAAAACCATAAACGTGCTACATTTAGACACATGTTATATAGGCTAAACAGAATCCCTCTCAAGAAGAAAACATACAAATACAAACAACAAATACAATCAGTGATAACACCACACAAAAACAAACCAAATGGCACACAATGATATACACACACAAATTAACACCTAGAGTGACAAACGTACTGAAGAAATAGGAGCTCCACATAGCATATAAAACTGCCCAATCTCTACAATCAAATCTACAACTAAAAATCAAGAAAGACAGATTCCAAGGATAAAGAATATACAAACTTGAATGCCAACGCTGTGGTGCAGAGTACATACCAATGACAAACAGAGATGTTGGAAATATGAAACAGAACACTCCACATTTGCCGAACAATTGAAACAACACAACCATTATCCAACCAATATAGACCAAGTCATATAAATTATCAAGACCAGAAACCACAACCAACTACCATATCCAGAAATCTATAGCCGAGAACAAACAATTAATGATTGAGCAGACAAGCAGCAGTGAAAACTCACTGCTAAATCTAATCAACGAAATGATACAGTAATTAAAGAGGAAAACTCTCTCTCTCTCACACACACACACAATTTCACAAAGAAGAAAAAAAATTGAAAAGAAAAGTTAAACGTAACCAGACATGAGTTAAATACAAAATCCAAGTCTCTCTCTCTCTCTCTCTCTCTCTCTCTCTCTCTCTCTCTCTCTCTCTCTCTCTTTCCTCCATCCCTCTCTCTTCCTCACCCTTTCTGTCTCTCTCATGAGCCATTAAATAAAAAATATTTAAATTACTGGTACACTCTTTGCCACAATTACATTGGAAGCACACACACTGGCATACAGCAAAGATAGGACAAACACACATTCAACAGTTGGCAACATCACAAAAAAGTAAATAAATATATAAAAAATAAAATAAAATAAAACTTAAAAAACTAAAAAGAGGAAACAAAATACAAACAGAATGGCATGTGCGTAGTGGTGAAATGCTAAAATGAAAAAGCGAATGGAATTAAAGTAAGGAACAAAAGAACTTAAGTCACCAAAAAGCATCACATGTAGACCAGCATCCACAAAAATTGTAAGAAATAACATCAAAATATCATTAGCTATAAAGCGGCAGAACTGTTTATAACCTAAAACACTAAAAAGGTTAAAAAAACTAAATATCGTAAAACATTCTCATATATATATATTTCGGGCCAATGAAGATGCCTTGAAAGTAAAGACGAAATGCATATGGCAAAACAAACTCGTATTACTCAAGTGGCATAGATGGCTTACATTAATAAATATCTGCGTTATCGTCTTGTATGTGTAATTTGTGTAGTAACGATTTGCATCAACCTTTGAATGTAAATAAGATTTGCGTATTTACATTATCTGCATAGGTGATAGGCACATCAAGGAAGTGATATGATTATATGATTTGTACATTCGTAGTTCACCTGTGCACATCAACTGACATATATGAATATCATTAAAGTCTATGTATTTTTAACCACCGTACATACTTCAAAATTTTAGAAATCCTTCGAGAAATACATTTAATTTCAATTAACATAACCAAGGCTCATCACTTGCAAAATATCGAAGCCTACCTAGAATAGGATTCTCGAAAGTCGCCCAGTCAAGAGACGTTCCCTTCAGCTCGGCGTATGCGTCATCGCAAAGTAAAATGCATAGAAACGTTTTCTATGATAAGTGAAGAAATATCCTGTGAATTAAGTTTTCTATGAGAACCAAAAAATCTGCAGTATATCTTGCAGTTTTGTGTTTGTTTTATCCAAATACGTGTTTCGCGCGATTAGCGTATCGACATACTGGAACAAGAAGCAAATGTTTCATTTCAAGTCCATGTCCCTAGCAGGCAGCGAATCTAATAAAGCTAAGGGGAGCAATTATGAAACAGTTGGAAGTTACTTGGATGGAGAGCTGGAGATTCTGATAAATTTGAAGCTGTGGTGGGAACAGTTTAACAATTTTAAGAGACGTTGTACGAGAACGCATGTCACAAGTTGTAGGCCGTGTTGGCAAGATAATGATTTGATTTGATTTTTTCAGGGAAGCGAAAACAGTCTTGGTCAAACCCGCCACTGCCCGCACAAAAACTAAGTTTATTGTGCGGTATCGCTCCCTGTATATCTAGTAAAGCCAACCAATGCCCTTGAACAGTGCAAGGAGTCTCTTTACCAGTTCTTCATTATACACAATTTCTTCTGGTCTGGTTGTCCCAAATGTTCTGTGCCTTTTACTCTCCAATGCAATGCATTCGAAGATTAGATGTGATGCAGTTTCATGACCGTCATCACAGAGCCTACATTTAGGGTCCTCTTCTGTTATTCCCATTGTATGTAGGTGTTTTTTGAAATTCCCATCGCCTGTCAAAAATCCAACCATGAGTCTAATCTCTCTCCTGTTCAGGCCCAGGATTGCAGAGCTTCTTTTAAAACATGGCTTTGGCATCATTACCTTGCCATGTTTTTGTTGGTAGACTTTGTCCAATATTCTACGTGTTGTCTTCTGAGCCAGTTACGTAGCTCCAATTTGATCATTGCCTTGGTGATTGTCAGGACAGGTTCCGGTCCAATAAATGGAGTCTCTGCCCCCATCCTGGCTAATCTGTCGGCATGTTCGTTGCCCTGATCCCCGAGTGGCCAGGGACCCACAATAGGTTTACTCTATTGCTTTCCCCTAGTACCACAAGAACCCTGTGAAATTATGCAAAAATTTTAGACCTTGTTGCAGGAGCTTCCAGTGATCTCAGGGCTGCCTGGCTGTCTGAATAGATATAGATGCTACGATCTTTGTAGCACCTACGCAAATTCTCCTCCACACGTGCCCTGATGGCAGTGATTTCGGCCTGGAATACTGAGGCCAGTTTCCCTAGAGAAATGAGGCCCTCCAGTCTTGGCTGCACCCCGTATACCCCGACCCCAACGCCTTGGTCTGATTTTGATCCGTCAGTGAACCAGACAATATCCCCCGTACGGTGTCGAACTATTTTCTCCCACTGCTCCCTACTTCCAATTGTTATGCTGAAAGGCTTGTTGAAGCAGTATGGGGTTATAATATAGTCGGCTGGCATTTCCCCAACCTTTCCTATATTTACCTCACTCACTATTTTAGTGTGTTGTTCTGGATATCCCAAAGAGTTCCAGTTGTTGCCAGTTTTGAGTCTGTATGCACCAGCTGCTGCCTCCATCTTGACCCAAAGGTGTAATGGGGGCATATCCAGCATGGTTTCCATGCCAGCAGTTGGTGTGCTGCTAATTCCGCCTGTTATGGCTAAGCAGGCTAATCTCTGCACCTTACCAAGCTCCTTAGCAGCAACCTGCTGTTCTACCTTCTTCCACCACACGACCGCCCCATAGGTGATCCTGGGTCTAATCACTGTGGTGTATATCCAGTGCATACCCTTGGGGCTCAGTCCCCAATTTTTGCCACAAGGTCTCCTGTTACTTACGAGAGTACCTTTTGCCTCGGAGCAAATATTCCTAATGTGAGGGGTCATGTCAGTTTCTCATCTAGGGTAACTCCTAGATATTTCACCGTCCCCTTCACAGGTAGCGCTTCATTGAAAAGCTTTTGATTAGAACTTGAGTGTTGGATATGTTACTATGACAATATAATCTGTGTATCCTTGGCAGAAGTACTGCTTACAGTTTAATTCTCCAATGAGATCATTCACCACTAGATTCCACAATAAAGGGGAAAGAACCCCTCCTTGCAGGAAACCCCTATTGGCGTTGATTACCATTTTTTTCATTCATCATGGTAGCCTCTACCTTTCTTCCACGTAGCATGGCCCTAGTCAACCTACATATAGTGGTCCCTAGGTCATGCACCTCTGCTGCCCTAACCATGGAATCGAATGTCGTGTTGCTAAAAGCCCCCCTCGATGTCCAGGAAGGTACACAGGGCTATTTCCTGAAAGTGTAGTGCTTTCTGCACCTTCTGAACGAGTTGGTGGAGAGCTGTCTCACATAATTTACCTGGTTGATATGCATGTTGGTTTGAATGTAGAGGAGCCCTACTTAACCTCCTTTCTCCAACATGCACATTAACCAGCTTTTCCAATGTCTTAAGAATGAAGGAGGACAGGCTGATTGGTCTCATATCCTTGGCCTTGGTATGATCAATTCTCCCTGGTTTAGGAATGAAGAAAACCTTCACTGCCCTCCAGGCATTGGGAATGATTCCTGCTGCTAGGCTAACCCTGAATAACCTGCATAGGAATCTAATAAGATTTTCTCCCGCTTGTTTCAGGAGAGCTGGAGAGATTCAATCAGGGCCAGGTGACTTGAACGGTTAAAATGTTCCCACCGCCCATCGAACTTTACTGAAATCGACACACTCCTTGGCCAAATCCCAGTCCTCTTTGCGAATACCTTAGAACCGTTGTCTCTCAGGAATCGCATTCTGGTCTGAGTTATCCCCCAGAGTATATTGAGGAAAGTGAGTCTTGAGGAGCAGTTCCAGCGTTTCATGTGCTGTCTTTGTATACTCCCCATCCTCCTTCCTCAATGTTCCTCCTGGATTAGTTGGTACCCTAGTGAGGATTTTATGAAGTCTCGCAGCTGTGCCCTCCATTTCCTCACAGAATACCTTCCAGGTTGACTCCTTTGCCTGTCTGATGGCAAGGTTGTAATTGACAACGGCCTCACGATACTTTGCCCATTGTCATTTGCGCCTCGCAAGGTTAAACAGTCTTCGTACCTGTTTCCTTTGCATTTCCAGGTTATTATTCCACCAAGGCACAATCCTATTTGTGCACTTCTTGGTGATTGAGCAGTTGTCCTGGTATGAGGTCCCTCTGCTACTTCCTCAAACTCTGCTGGATTCCTTATCGAAGTTTTAATTTCGGATAGGCTGAAGTCAAGGTCTCTCCTATATGTCTCCCAGTCAGTTTTCCTGGGATTCCTATAGGCCATGGTCTGTCTGGTTCCCATTTCAACCTTGAATTTAATATACATGTGATCTGATGAGGATGGCTCTAGGACCACATGCCACTGTTTGACGTAACTGCCCATCATCATGGAACCAAAAGTTATGTCAATTACTTCTTCCCTTCTACTATTCCTGAATGTAGGTTTATCACCCCTAATCAGGATCTCCAAGTTGTTAGATAGGAGAAATTCAAGAATGAGCTCACCTCTACTGTTGGTGTCCTTGCTGCCCCACGATAGATTGTGGTCTTTGGCATCACATCCCACAAACAGTTCGTCACCTTGCTGATGGCAGGCTTCCGTCAGTCTCCTGACTTCCAAAGAAGGAGGAGAGCTGTCTTCGTAAGGAAGATATGCTGAGGCCAAAACAATTTCCCTCGTGATACCTTCCTCACATTGCTGCATCCTGATGGTCACCAGGTCCCTGGAACAAAAATCCATCATTGGTATGAAAGGTATTCCATTTCTAAGATAAATGCATGTTCTCGAGTTTTTTTACATTTCTAGCATAAATCAGATATTAATATAAGCAACTTCTTCGAAACACGACAGTGCCCCAGAAAACAAATACCCAAACACCGTTCGGCCACACGAAATTATTTGTTTAACTGACAAACAATTTTTTCCTTGTTTGTACCGTCGGCCTTATGTCCAGATTTTATTTTTAAACTCTCGGTACCTACGGGTCACTAATTACTTCTACTGATAAACAAGGCATCTGACATGCAGTGAAAATGTAAGTAGTACGGCAGTCGTATCTGAAAAAAGTGCCTCCTTCGCTCTGTGGTGATAAACACGATTCTCCCATCAGAGAAGTAATGGAAACGAGCAGCATTAGGTTTTTATGGCTGCTTATAGTGCGCCGGCGAACCACTCAGTGCTACATTGCGGTACAGTATTTTAGTTTTATAGTTGTCTATAGCGTCTGTTTCCCAGATAAAAATCGCTCGCTGTTTTTTTTTTTCTTCATAAAATTAAAACGCCTGTCTCGTTATAGTGGACTCGGCCTGTCCGGCGATATGACTCTTATTAATTCACTTTCCCTGTGTGTACGTGCTGGTATCGCGCGCGGCCGACCTGTTACCTGAACGCCGCTAAACAGGTTCTGCTCTGAGATTCCAGGATCGAGGGAATTCACAGCCGGCCGTCGCTTTTCGTGACCAGTCTCTCTAACAGTCAATAAGCTTTGAGGCGGATGTTTGGGGAACGCGGACGGATACCTCGCAACTACGTTACGTATGAAGTTAATGATTACCGGCGCCGGAAATCGTTTTATGAATACGCGGACACGAAAATTGAAGTACCGATTCTTAATACACTCCTGGATAATAAGAAAAAGAACACCATGAATTAAACGACCCAGCAGAGGGAAATTTTATTGACACATTCTTGAGGTCGTATACAACACGCGCCACATAGGCAGAGCCGTAAGCACTTGAGTACAGTCACCAGAGCGTCCGCAATGTTGGCGTTGGTAAAGTGTATACCCTTCTTTTGCAGCAATGCAAGCTGTAATTCTTTTATCAATAATGAAAGGAGCAGCATTAGCCGTAAAATCTTTTGCTTTATTTATGAAAATCGATTTCGGTTTTCCAAGAAACCATCTTCAGTGCTGTCAGCAAGTTCAAAACAGCATATTAGTAAAATGTTTAGTGACATTTACGTCTAACAAATCCATTGATATAGTTAGATACATGTGATACTATCTGGTGTCATACAAAGTCAAACTGTACTGTAATTCTTCCATGGCGACGATCGTAGAGGCCCCGAATGTGGTTATGTGGCCTGCCATGCAGTTTCCACCTGGTGCCTCAGTTGGGCCAGATTTCGTGCGTTACATGCAGACCGCCCGACATCACGTTTCATGCTGTCCCAAATATGCTCATTGGGGGATCGTGCTGGCCAAGGTAGCTAATGTATACCTTGAAGATCACGTTCGGTGCTACGGGATACTTGTGGATGCGCGTTGCCCTGTTGGAAAAGCATATCACCTTGTTGGCGCATGAGTGGTAGCAAGAGGGATTAATTGATGGTTTCAATGTACCGTACACTGTTCAATGTTCTCTAGACGATCACTAGAGGAGAATGGCGAGTGTAGACTATCGCTCCCCTCACACTGATGCACGATAATGTGTGCAGTTAGTGTTTTTCCCTCACGCCCCAACGTCGTTCAGCCCACCTCCAATGGTGTCATGGTAGGCACTTATGAAAGGACGAATGGAGACGTGTCGTCTTCAGTGATGAGAGTCGTCGCTGCCTCGGTGCCAATGATGGTCGTACGCGTGTGTGGTGCCATGCAGGGAGTGCGAAAATCTGGAGTGTACGCGACAGAGACGAAAGGGCCGACACCTGGCATCATGATGTAGGAAACCATATCTTATGCCGGCCGCGGTGGCCGAGGGAACTGCGGCGCGTCAGTCACGGTCTGCACGGCCACTACGGTCGGTGTTTCGAATCCCCCCCTCGGGCATGGATATTTGTGCCGTCCTTAGTGTTAGCTAGTTCATAAGTAGTTTGTAAGCTTAGGGACTGATGAGCCCGTAGTTAAGTCCCATAAGCTCTACAAACATTTGAACATTTTGAACCATATCCTATACTGGCCGTTCTCCTCTGGCGTTCTTTATTGGAAAACTGAACGGTACATTGAAATCATCATTCAACCCGTCTTGCTAACGTTCATGCAACTACCCAACGTGCTTTTCTAGGTGTACGTCAAGTACCCTGCCCATCGTTATCCCCAGATTTGTCCTCCATTGAGCATGTCTGGGACCGTATGAAACGTCATCCCGGCACGAGATCTGGTCCAACTGAGACATCAGAAGGAAATTTATGGCTGGCCATACCGTAAGACTTCATACGGCCGTCTACAATCGTCTTCATGAGAAAGTTGCACCCTGCATTGCTGCAAAAGGAGGGTATACACGACACTAGCGTCGACACTGTGTACGCTCTGGTGACTGTACTGACGTGCGTCTGGTTCCGTCTGTGTGATCATGTGTTGTATACATCCTCAAGAATGTGTCAATATAATTTCGCTCTGCTGTATCGACGAATTCATGGTCTTCTGTTTTCATTTTCCAGAAGTGTATTAATTGTACAAGGAGGCCAATGAAACTTACATAATTCGAAAGGGGCTTTCCCATATACGTACACAAAACAAACGTCATCTGTGTTCGCAGCCGTTAAGAGTGGTTTAAAGAAGTGGATGTTTTCATTACTAAAAGTGATATTACACGACGATATGCCGTGAAAAGTGCACGGTCAGTAATACAGCCATCTAGCGGTAGAATGGGTGGAAGTAAGAGGCCGACCACGTTGTCAGCAGTGGAAATCAAAATTTCGCGGTGCTGGAATAACTTTATTTCTTGAAGTCCTTATTTCCCGTATTATTCTGAAAGAATAACTTTGCGATGTTACTGCTACCAAAGAATTCAAGTAACTTCCTAATGTTTCATTACTTTAATTTAGACTTCCTACTTCCCTTATTTTATGGAAATGCATGTTTCGTTTAGGAACTAAGAATCTGAAAAAAAAAAAACATTTATATTAAAAAATAATTTTACGTTTTAATTTCGACCACAGGCAGTGCTAACATTTCATAAATAACTCGTCGCAAATTTCGTGTAGTAACAAATTGCAAGAATGCCATAAATGACCAATTTCGCTACCTCTACGTGTCTATTCCAAATGGCAGCGTACTATTTATATCGCAGGCTGCTTGGTGTATAGAGAACATTTCCTCTCCTTTGTTCTGGGCTTACCATTGTCATGCAAGAAAAAATATTGCCATCAACTGTAAAGGTAGGCCTGATTTTCTTAGAAACTAAGCGAGATAATATTTGCAAGGAAGATCTGTCTTTCTTGCCTTGTTGAAGGATGATAATTCCCAGAAACCAGAATAAACCAGTCCCTATGTACAAACTTCACAATAGACCAATAAGAAGAACTCTTCTCCACACAATTTTAGTAACACTGATTTTTAACCCTTCATTTGGGACTTACACTCGTGAAGAGAAAATATTATTACTGTAATTTGACATGTATGGCCATATGAATAATGTAACAAGGTTTTTTTCAAAATACAGTATGTTGACCTTAAGTAACATTGCCTAAAAAGGCACACGGGAATTACACTATAGATAGTATATTGTTGTTCCTACGGCTGTATACGTTACTGTATTTTGAAATAATTTTGAAACCCAGAAAAATCCCACAATTTACACTTTTTACAGTGAAGTATGCGTGAAGAGAAATCCTATATTTTTCTCCTGGCGCATATTATGGCAAGTGACCAAAAATGCCATATCGTAGAGCATTCTCTGGTACAGGAGATGCTTCTTTCTCCCTCCTTTACATTGGTTGTACATTTCATAGTGGTCTGCCAGGCCTCCTCTTTAAACGTGAATCGACTTCCAATATCCCATACAAGTATCCGCTAACAGGTATGCATAATAACTCACCTTCGAGGCTTCATCTTATCGTTTATCAGCAGTTTTACTTGTTTCAGGACAAAATAGCGAACAATATCGAAAGCAAGTAGTAACGCCTGCTTGCAGCATCCGTAAGAGATTCAGAATATTGGAAAACTTTTCACAAAAAGCAATGGAACGTCACTGTATATGAGAGATTAAATGTAGGCTTCAGTCAGCATAGGGCATCCGAGGACGTAACTTGAAATTCGTTGCAGATAAACGTACGCACTTTTTATGTTGGTTGGAATACTTTGTATTGGGACTTCTGCAATTTCAGATGATTATACACAGAATGGATTTTTTCACAACAGACATAGGTTTGTTATTGTTGACTGGTTGTAAATTACTTACATCTACGAAATATCTGGAGAAACTATGACGACGTGAATGCCTTGTTATGGAATGTTGCATTTGGTTGTACAAGTGTGAGACACTTTGGCTTTCAGTTGTCAGACTGGTGCTGCATCTTATTAATCTGCTCACTGCCTAGTCACACAAACGTTTCTCTACATACTACTTATGTCGATGGAAGTGGAAACTACATTGGACTTTCTGCTTCTAGACACCCTTGTATGACATTTTGTTTTGCCGGCCGCGGTGGCCGAGGGGACTGAGGCGCTCCAGTCACGGTCTGCACGGCCACTCCGGTCGGGGGTTCGAATCCCCCCCCCTCGGGCATGGATATTTGTGCCGTCCTTAGGATAAGCTAGTTGATAAGTAGTTTGTAAGTTTAGGGACTGATGACCCCGTAGTTAAGTCCCTTAAACTTCACAAACATTTGAACATTGAATTTAACCGACAAGAAAATATACAAACATTTGAACATTTTTTTGAACATTCTGTGTCCTTCGTTGCTGAATTATGGTGTCAGTTATATTTTGGACTTTTATCATTTACCAAAAAATCAAATGAGATATACCGCACGAATATGGCTTTTCAGTGAAGTGTATGTCAATTTTATTACGGTAATCTCACGGACTATTGCAGCCTGAATCCCTCAACCAATTAATGTATAACTTTAAGACAACATTCTCATGAACTAAACTGCAAGTCTCTATATCGTATATCTACTGGAAACACAGCTCTTATACTACATTGTTGGTAATAAAAATTAGTACACCCTTAATGAGTTTTCCAGTTCACTCAAGATATTGAAATAATGCATTTGGAGTAGATGAAATGATTACATATTGATATACCAGGTGTCGAGCTATGCTGAAACAACGTCAGAAAGTCGCGTAGCCTGCAGGGACGACAGTGCAGGATCGTATAGATGTCTTATACAGTCTTGGGATACAGTATTCGACGCCTAATGGACCTTTTCTGCAAGTGTCAGTTGTTGTCTTCCATTGCACACAACTGCTCGACTGGAGACAGACCGACGTTAGTGCACTTCGAGCAGAGCACGTTAATTTTCACCTATTGTTTAAAACGCTAGAGACATTCAGACCTGGGGCATATATCTTATTTCTTTCTTTGTTTTTTTTTCTTTTTTATTGTTTTTATTCCTTTTCGTTCGGTTATTCTATTCTTAAAATTCTAGAAACATACGGCAGCTTGTTATCTCAGTTCAGTTAAATATGACCAGACGCAGTCCCACGTACATGCAGTGAGCGATCAAATATACCCTATGCGTACGAATGAAGTCGGTGTGATCGGTTGCTGCACATCTCAAGGAGAGGCTGGCAATAAAATTTCCCTCTGTTTTGTCGACGAAATGTTTACTGCAATGGAGAAATTTTATCCGGTCACATCCTTCAATCACGCATACACATATTTTCCGTTGTGTGCCCCGTGAGTGGTTACACAGGCCAACAAAAATAGTTTAGAAAAACTTTTTGTATAATTTAGACCCAGTTATATATTTTATGGGATGGTGAATAAAAATATGAATTTGTTTTCCATTACGTACAGTTTTTTTGTTGCATTTTTATTGTGTTACAAATAAAACAACACAGTCTCCATATGAAATCATGATGAAAAAAATACAATATAAAAATCAAACTCATATATTTCGTTTCTATTTTCATGTAAATCATACACACAATGCTGAAGATTTTTCATACTGCATACTTTTATATTTCCTTACTCTATTCTCGCGAAACCTTCAAGTTTCTTGTGCGGCACACACTGATTTTCTCTACCAAGTGACCAACAATAGTCTCCCATCATGCTGACATTCCAACGACCGTGGTACCTCTCCTCCATTACCTTCATATCTTGGTAAAAATCCCCTCCTTGCTTTCACTCACGTCGCCGAAATTTTCCAGAAATGAACGCAAGTGACTTTTCAAGAAGTGAATCTTTAAATTCTTTGAACAGCCCAACTTCTTAATTTTTTTCTAACATATTTTTAACAATGGTTACATATTCAGGGTCCTGTGTATTACCCAAAATCCCAGTGACGACATATCTGAAAACTTTACAGGCCTCCTTTTCACGCTTTTTCCTTAGTTAAACCCAAATCTCTTATCAATTCATTTAACTCAGTTTGAGAAAACTTTTCAGGCTCTACGTTTGTTTGCCGCGGATGCATGGCAGAGCGCATTGAAGCGCTATGATACGATGCGCGATGCCATTCCCCATCCGGAGTTCGAATCCCCCCTCGGGCATGGATGTTTGTGTTGTCCTTAGTATAAGCCAGTTTATAAGTAGTTTGTAAGTTTAGGGACTGATGACCCCGCAGTTAAGTCCCATAAGCTTTACAAACATTTGAACATTGTACGTTTGTTTTATTACAGTGAAACTCATCCTGATATCGTCTTCAGACTCAGAACTGTTAAGTATCATGCTTAGGAACAGGAATACCTGGACCATGGGGTACATGGCAGACAGCTGATCAATGATCAGGAGGAAATGTAACTTTTTTGTTTTGTGAATTACAACCACTTACCGGAGAACTACAAAAATAACAGTCATCAAAGTGATTTTTGGCTCGCTCCATATCACTGGTATACGTATCTAAACGCTTTCTTCTCACCTTTCGACAATTTTATTAAATCTTCAACACATATATAATAAATGTTATGCGGTACCCGTGGTCTATCTTGATCTAAGTTCATAAAAAACATGAAAAGTACACTTTTTTAACATAGTTATATTCCTATGATGCTTTTTAATCATAAACGCACCACATATGAAACTGAAATCAGCAGAAATGTTTTTACATTCGCGACTGGACATCGTAAAATTACACTAAAAATCGAAAGTAGATTAAAGGTTACATCACTCGCATAAAAACAAACAAAATGGAACCAAAGACTCGTTATTTTGTGTTGTCACGTTCTAAATTTCATTCTCATAAATTGTTTGTCGACCATGTCACTGAAGAGAAATAAAAAAAAATTACCATTTATTATTCACAATTATGAATTTATTCACGAAATTTGGGAATATTAAATGTTAAAATTGTTAACAAACAATGGATGATGCAGTGAAGGCTTTCACGACCGGCTGAAATAATTGCTGTTGAATCTTCCGGGTTATGTGGTCGTGGTCGAAGAAACATCTGCTCCTGACGTTTCGTCCAGAGCTGCGCTGGACGTCCTCAGAGGTGCTACTGGTATAGCGGTGAGTCAAAATTACCATTTATTATTCACAATTATGAATTTATTCACGAAATTTGGGAATATTAAATGTTAAAATTGTTAACAAACAATGGATGATGCAGTGAAGGCTTTCACGACCGGCTGAAATAATTGCTGTTGAATCTTCCGGGTTATGTGGTCGTGGTCGAAGAAACATATCTGCTCCTGACGTTTCGTCCAGAGCTGCGCTGGACGTCCTCAGAGGTGCTACTGGTATAGCGGTGAGTCTTGCCGACTGACGAGTCGGGCGTCGGAGAGCGGTATAAATACTGTCCAAAAGGGGGCGTGGTCAAGTGTTCACGTCCGCAGCAGAGATAAGCCTTGTCAAAGATAAAATATAACTTTCGATAGTCGATGGTCAAAGATAAAAGCGTAACTACCTACTCTGAAGAGCCACAGTCCATATGTCATTAAGTTTCATTGCTTCTTCCTTTCTATTAAAATTATCCCCATGTTTGTATATTTCGATTGCTTCTCTGTACAGTCGTGGATAATAGTTCGTCGATGTAGATAAAATTTCCGTTTCGGAAAACTTCACTTCATGATTTCCAGATTGGAAATGGATGGTCTGACACTCTTAACTTCGTTTTCGTGTTTAGCTGTCTGAAATAAGAAAAAAAAAGCGTTAAAATGTTTATTCATCGTTGGCCCGTGCTATCTTTCTCCTCCCCCTGGCGGCTTCGTCCCGCACAAAGTGGTGTGACGTGGCGCCCTCTCGGTGTGTTATCCTAGTCAGAGAGGAGACAGAGCGCGGAGCGTAGCTCTGCCTGCGCGATGGTATCTGCCCCGCCACCGCCGCGACGCACCGCCGCTATTTACGAGGGAACGCTCGCCTCTGCCTCTGCGGCGCAGTCTGCCAGAACGCACTGCCTCACTCTGCTGGCGACCCGCAACAAGGGATGGGAAAAACCGACCGGTTAAAACCGATACCGGTATTTTAGTTTTGAATAACCGTTTTTTCGGTATTTATTTGGTGTCGGTTGTAATCGGTTTTTTAGTTATTGCCAAGAACCGGGTAAAAAAACCGGTATGACTACTTCCTGTAGTAGTGGTTCAAAATGTGTTTTTTGTAAATAAATTAAAAATATTAAAGCTAGTAGACCGTAATATTTAGGGCTATTCCTAAAATTTCCACTGCTGTGAAATATTAGGTCGTCGCAGTAACTAAGAAATTCGATCAGTGATAATTTAAGAACAATCCCGGCAGTCAGAAACGCGCAACAAACGCGTGGCATAAGAACTTAAGGACTGGTGCAGCTATTGAGGCATCGATGCACCTGTTGCCGTGCAGCGTGGCCTATTAGACGACGCGCGTGCACCGGCAGTGGACGAGACTTGCCCCCGTCTGGTCATGCGGCAGTTCCTTGCTGTCGTCGCCAGACATCGGTTGTGTGTTAAATGGCTCCATCCCGAGTGTGGAAGTACTTCACAAAGTACGGGAGTAGTGAGGTACGATGCTCCATTTGCTTTAAAAAAAGCTGAAAACGGATGGAGGTACTACAAACATGCTTTGTCAGTTAAGGAAAAAGCATCCAAAATGTTCCTTGCAAGAGAAGGTAAATTCGATTCATATACCTATTATGTAAGTGATGTACTCTAGGCTTGCAATAAAACTTTCAATGTATTATCATATTGTTATGCTAACAAGTTTTATTAATGTGATTCCTTGAAAGCGAGGGGCTCTTTTAATAACCAATATGGGTTTAGGGAACATCGATCATGTGGTGCCTCGCGAGGTAGCCGTGCGGTCTGAGGCTCCATGTCACGGACTGTGCGTCTGCTCCAGTCCGAGGTTCGTGTCCTCCCTCGGGTATGGGTGTATATGTTGTCCTTGGCGTAAGTTAGTTTAAGTTAGATTAAGTAGTTTGTAAGTCTATGGACCGATGACCAAAGCATTTAGGTCTCAAAGAACTCACACCCATTTGAACATTCTTTGATCATGCGGTACAGAGCCTTCCTAGTTCAATTTGCGTAAATTTACACTGACAACAATAATTCTGTTACTCAGAACTGTGATTTTATTTTTTGATATACTTCTGAAGTACTGATTGAAGTTCATTTACTGATTGTAACTTACATATATTGCGTATATAAGAGATATTCGTATGCGCTGCCTCACAAGTCCAACTTACGGAGTGGTTGGCTCAATATTCGCAACTGCCGGATGGAAATACTAGGCCAGTAAATCTGTATGCTTCGTATATCGTCTTCTACGGACTCCTGGCTAGGCTTACCACAGTCAAGAAGGCGTAGTGTTGGGAGGGGATCTTGCAAAGTATGGAAAGACTAATGATTTGTCGTATAACGTAAATTTACCTAAATTTTAACTAAACCTCGTAAGTTTCGGTTTCGGCCAATACTAGAAAAACCGAACATGATGGTTTTTCTTTCGGCCGCCAAAATTTGTTGTGGTCGAACTCTACTGAAAATAATAAAAAACCGAAAACCGGTTATTTAAAAAACCGGTTATCTAGAGCAATTTTTACGGTGCGGTTAAACTGGAGATGAAAAGAACCGGTATAACCGAAAACCGGTTGTTTGAGCGATAATTGCCATCCCTACCCGCAACCCGACAAGCACTCAATGGCAAGATACAGCATGCAGTAGCTACTGCGGAGCTGCAGGGTGTAATGTTCCAGCCTGGCTATTTTTTTTTTTTTTTTTTTTTTTTTTTTTTTTTTTTTTTTTGAGATTAGAAGATTTACAGAAGGAAGAGGTTTGAATTTAGAAGCTATGAAAGATCCCAATCAGAAAATTACGGGGGAAAAATTTCGGAAAAATTATTACATGCATTTAAATGAAATGGCAAGCTAATTAACAGTGGAGTGTTGTGCAGGCAGAACATTACAAAAAGAATCGACGAGCAGTTACCTTTAACAATAGATCCCTCGGTGGTTGAAATTTGGCTGTAAATGACATTTTCTTAATATGATAACCACTCGCCGAACAGTGGATGGAAGTTCGTCAATATCAAACTACGACTCGTGTAGCAAACCGTAAAGTAAGATAAGTGACATGACAAAAATCGGATAGGAATATTACGTAAGTCAAACACATCGGACTTCTAAAAATTTACAAGAAAATCGACTGCAGATTCTATTGCCGGTAAATGATAATACTATGGAATATATTTTGAAACAAGAGTGCAGGCTACACGAAATATCACCATTCAATATTAACTAAAAACAGTGCCATCCATTGTTGCGGTGATTCAACAAGTCTCAAATGTTCAAATGTTTGTATAGCTTATGGGTATTGACTACGGGGTCATCAGTCCCTAAACTTACAAACTACTTACGAACTAGCTAACACTAAGGACGGCACAAATATCCATGCCCGAGGGGCGATTCGAAACCGCGACCGTAGTGGCCGTGCAGTCCGTGACTGGAGCGCCTCAGTCCCCTCGGTCACCGCGGCCGGCTCAATAAGTCTGAAAAAGACTTCATGGGCGGAGGGAGGATAAGACAAAATTATTAATAAAAATTCATAAGTGCGAATTTAACTGAGAGGTGGGGTTTATTTATAAAGTAAGATACGTGCACAACACATATGTTTACCTGAATGTACAAAATCCATATAATATCGGCCACATAAAATGATAAAGTACACCTCTCGTCTGCAAGATGCTATCGCTACAAAGTACAAGGTAAGAGTACCTTCTGTCTTTAAAAAAAATTGAAAGTGATGTTCTTAAATTATTTCTCTGATATTCATAGATAATTATTTTTACATGCCGAAATAATATAAAAATACAAAATTTTCTCTGATAATATCTGGGAAAGGAAACTGTGTCATTATAAGGGCTGTCCGATTAGTTTCTCCGAAAATGAAATCTAAATTCTGCACACGCTGTAATTCATCACAGGAAAAAGAGACGTCAACTGCGAGGTTTGAAACTTCAGTAGTGGTCACTCTGCTGTGGAGACACTATGCTATGGAATCTACTATTGTCGCTGATAGCACACGTTGTTGACATACTTACCTTACCTCCAAGCAAATCGACACGCACATACCATGTCACCGGCATGCGCACAATCGAGGGAAACGTAGTCACTTGTGTAACGTAACGGTGTCACATGGATGACACACTGGCCACATCATACGAGCCAAAACTGAACCGCCAATACAACGAATGGCATCATTATGAGTCGTCGAGAATGTCGAAAATGCGGCACAGGCCCAGTATGGTGAAAGTCATGGTGATTCTCATGTACGAGTGTGATGATGTTATCCTAAAACATTACGTTTGTCAAATACACAGTTTAACTCGTCATTGTTGGAGCATCACCTGCGACCAGCTTTGCAAAAGAAGCTACACACTTTCTGCGCAACCACTCACCAGTTTGTACAATGCGCGGTCGTATACAGCGCAAGCTGTGGCTGCTCTGTTAGATCTATGGGACTAGGAAGTACTGTACTATCCATATATACTCCCCGGACTTAAGATCCAACAGAGAGCAGCGCGCTTCGTTACAGGATCATTTGGCAATCGTGAAAGCGTAGCGGAGATGATCGATAAACTCCAGTGGAAGACTCTGCAAGAGAGACGCTCTCGGTACGGGCTTTTGCCGAAGTTTCGTGAACATACCTCTACCGAGGAGTCTAGCAGTATATTGCTCCCTCCTACGTATATCTCGCGTAGAGATCATGAAGATAAAATCAGAGAGATTAGAGCCCACACAGAGGCATACTGACAATCTTTCTTTCCGCGAAGAATAAGGGATTGGAATAGTGGTACTCAAGGTACCCTCCGCCACACACCTATCGGGTGGCTTGCGGAGTATAGATGTAGATGTAGATTAAGCATTCGCTTGAGAAGTGTTCCAGACATTCGACAGGCAGTAGACTACTTCATTCGCACCATCAACAGAACTGGCTCTGATAACGGTATACTACGCCTTCCACATTGCTGGCTACGGGTTCTACTCAACGCTGGTGACTACTTCAAAAGACAGTAATAGATGCAAGCATGTAACGCTTTTGTACCGGTTGTGAATAAATACTTGCCACTATTTAAGTTCCAACCCTCGTATTTTGATCCGATGGGACATAGTAGATGTACTTCTAATGGTATCCACGTCGCTCGCCTACAAGGAACGTAGTGACAAAGCCTCCAGACCGCCACCTGTGAGTACACCTTTGATAGGAAATGTTTACAGCCTACGGATTAGAGTGACAGCAACTCGTAAACTAAGCAGGCCACATGCCACAAGTGGTTTGAAAGTGGTTAAATCGTGGCCTTCCGAGATGCAGTTGTAGTTCTTTTTCTGAATTGCCGCACAGTGTGGATGTGCTGTTTCTGTTGTTCGACTATGCTGGGTGCAATGGTCACGACAACATTCGAGGTTCTGGACCATGCAGCAAGGACGTCCATCAGCATCGTAGTACTGCAAGGGCAGAAGTGGCACAAATTACAGCTAAGAGGATTGTGTGTCCATAAGTGTCAACAGGAACAGTTGCCATCGAGTTAGTAGCAGTGGGACCAGGCAGAGTGCATTCGCCCGAGACACACTCGAAAAGCTGCATCTCTCGTTCACCCTTGTATTGTGAAGATCACTGACTATGTATGTGCACAATCTTGTAAATGCCGCTTTTTTTCTATTGTTGCAACAGAAAACGATTTTTTAAAAAAGTTCAAATGTTAGTAGAGCTTATGGGACTCAACTACGGGGTCATCAGTCCCTAAACTCACAAAGTACTTATGAACTAGCTTATACTAAAGACGGCACAAACATCCATGCCCGAGGAGGGATTCGAACCCCCGACAGCGGACAACCGCGCGCACCGCAACACGGCGCTCCAGTACGCGCGGCTAATCCGCTGCGGCTGTCTCTAATCGAGCACGTTTAGGGTATGATGGGACGACAAATGACACTTGCTACTCATGAACCCACGTGGGGAAGGAGTGGAATACTGTATTCCAAGACAGTAATCGCTCTCTCTATGACCTAAAGGTCACCTCCATTGTCGCCCATGGGAGATAACAGCATGTACTGTACTGATACGGGTGTTTCAGCATCGATCGACAAATACCTACGTACAGCTTTAGCTACTGATGTGTAAATGTCATGATTTCATATATTCCATATGCACTCGTTCAATAGCAAATCTAATCTGGAAAACTCTAAGAGGGTTTACTTTTATTTCCTGCAGTGTATTATGCGATGAATTTCAAAATTGCCAACGATGTTACAATAGAAACGTCACTACATCGAGCACTGAGACTCAACAATGTGAATTGTCGAGATGAAGTCCTCGAGTGGCTACAAATGGTCTTCAAGCAATGCTGGCCGCGGTGGTCGAGCGGACTGCGGCACACCAGTCACATTCTGCACGGCCACTACGGTCGGTGGTTCGAATCCCCCTCGGGCATAGATATTTCTGCCGTCCATAGTATTAGCTACTTCATAAGTAGTTTGTAAGTTTAGGGACTGATGACCCTTAGGTATGTCCCATAAGCTACACAAACATATTTTTTCTTCAAGTAGCCGAATATTTAATATGTACAGACATTGGTGTTTGTTCTTTTTTCTCCGTCTTGCAGTTATCCGGAAGAACATACACGAAAGCTGCAACATGATGTTTTCTGTTTTTCTATACCTGGGCCGCAAGTGGACGACGCCTGGCCATATGGACTTCCATTACTGGAGAGTGACGTCCAATCTCGCGACAGAGGCGGCGCACAGCTTCACCCCTGACGTCCTGGCAGTACGCGTACGTGGGGTACTACCTAACCTGAAAACATTTTGATTTTTAATAACTGTTTTTAAGCGTCTCCAAATGACAAAACATCCGTATATAGCGATGTTCGGCGACCTTCACCTCTAGAAATATTTGCACTTATAGCATACATATTACATCATGTGTTTAAAAAAAGAAGAAAAAATCGCATTGCCATCTATTAAGACCGACTTTAGACTTGCCTGTAGTTTTATGATAATTTGCAAACATTCCGGACACAAATTATAAAAATATAAATAAGAAAAATTGATGGACGATACTATTACAACTCTACTATTGTCAGTACTCCCTATGTAGCAAAAAAATGGCCGTTTGGTTAACAACATCGGCGGTGTCGAATGTATTCGGTTCGAGACCAACTGCAAGCATTTTTTTAAACTCAATCTTCTTTTTAATAGATAAGGGAACAACCATGACTTTTGCTTTATTACCTGCCACATACTTTAGACGTTTTCTCAAATGCGTCACGATTTTGAGGGTAAATGACATTTATACTCTTCGTTGTAACGAATCTTTAACTATTGGAAAAGTTGTGGGGGAGAGTAGCCTTTGCACATGCGTAAGATTAGGGAAGAGTGCTGTTTACAGTGTCACATGACCCGAAGGTAGCTTGTCTCTTCATCATAACAGATTCATTTTGTTACAGTCACTTCACAGTGTGCCGCGCGGGAGTAGCCGAGCGGTCTGGAGCGCCACCTTACGGATGGTGCGGCCTCCCGCGTCGGAGGTTCGAATCCTCCCTCAGGTATGGAAGTGTGATTGTCCTTAGGTTAGTTTCAGTTAGTTTAAGTAATTTATAAGACTAGTGACTGATGACCAACGTAGTTTGGTCCCATAGAATTACAAACATTTGAACATTTTAAATTAACAGTGTAATCAGTAACTTAATGTTTTTTTGTGACATGTGGATATTCATATGTTTTTGGTGTTTATTATCAAAGAAAAATGAACAACGTTCATTATCTTTTAGAAATAAATTTCTCAGCTTTAAGCTTGGAAGAAAAGTGTGAAACGAAACCTGGTAGGGCGACGCCTCAGCCCGGGTTGAAGCAAGCGCAAACAAGTCGAAGTAAGACATTCTGCAGAGCTTGTAACGAAAATATATCTAAAGGGGCGTGGGGGGGGCCGAGTGAGGAGGGAGGGGTGCGGGTTTTGTCATTATCAAGATCCGGCACTGAAGGAGGTGAACCCTCAGTCATCTGAAGCGACAGCCACCACTGAGAACAACTATCAAAATCCTCAACGAACAACACAAAACGAACATGACAAACGGCCGCAAAGTATCGATCTACCTGAAGAACAAAAAATTCTACATAGATAAAAATTTTAAATAAACACGGCACTGGCATTTTTTTCCATCTTGATTCCTAAAAGGTTTTGGCACACTCTTGTTAATTGAACAGAACGATATCCTGCAAGAGTCTTAGTTGTTCGAAAGTAACAGTGGTTTCTTTGAAAAGTTTATTTGTTCTGTTTTGTGAACATATCATGAAATACATACCAAAGAATAGCAAACGTAGACTTCTGTATCACATGTACACAAACTGGGGAGATACTTTTACAATGACTGCTGTGAACGACGTTATGATAATAGCAACTTTATATATAGATAAAGCACTAGAGCTTTGTGAAAATCGGTATTAGCACAATTTAGCTTTAAAAGAAAACATAGTCACGGTTTGAAATAGAATATTTGCTCATTATTTTAGCGCAGAACGAAGTAACATGAACAAAGTCATTTCTGAACTACATAAAAGGTAATACAATCTACGTTAGCCGGCCGCGGTGGCCGAGGGGACTGAGGCGCTTCAGTCACGGTCTGCACGGCCACTACGGTCGGGGGTTCGAATCCCCCCTCGGGCATGGATAATTGTGCCGTCCTAGTTCATAAGTAGTTTGTAAGTTTAGTGACTGATGACCCCGTAGTTAAATCCCATAAGCTTAACAAACATTTGAATCTACGTTAAAAGCGTCCATAGCAACCATGCCAAAGACAAACATTTTAGTAGACGCATTGATTTGAATGTTTTTAACATACTCCATTAATAGTGAATAACTGCAAACGGTAATTTTTTGCAATGTGTACACTTTCCTTCCGTTTCATTAAGGAATGACAGTTGCCACAGAAACCTATGACTCCATTTTTATATGAAACTAACAGTATCTGCACGTTATTTAGAATATTCATCATCACACTATCCTTACCGTTGTTGTGCAAAATGTTTTAGGAGACCTCTTTTCAATTCGTTGTTACATATTTCACTGCAAGTTCGCGAAATAGAAGAAACCCATCTGCACAACTCTAAACATTGCAGAAGATAATCAAAATATCCAGGAGTGTACTGCCGGTCTATAGTGTCGAACGGCCCGTTGGACACTACAGACCGGCAGTATACCCGTGGATATATTGAATATCAAATACGCCGGGAGAAGCTCAAGAATCATTGCAGAAGATGATTGTGTTTAATTAATAAGAGCCAAGGAGAAAAAAATAATTAAAATGGTTGCGGCAGGTTTCCAACTACCGACCACATGCATACCAATACACTACCTACTACACCACGTTGAACAACTAGACGTTGACCATTAATTCTCGTACTATTGCTGGCAATTGTTAACAACTAAAATTACATTTTAGACACTAGATTATTATTTATCGTATGATCAACGACGTGCTTTTGTTAATTCTTAAGTGAGCCATTGCTTTGAAATGACAAAGCGTAAGTTATAATAAGAAAAATAAAAAATTCAGGAAGCAAAATGGCGTATACCAGAGAGAGCTCTGGGCAAGGACTGTCACGTGACATTTCCTAACGCCTGGCTTACGTAAAATCAAGAGACGGTATCAAATCGCCGTTATTTTTGCAAATATCTCTGAAACAATGCAAGATATGATAAAAATTCTTCCTCTACAAATTTGTTTATTCAATTTTCGTAACAGATGTACGGTTAAGCCATTATTTTCATTTGAATTTGTAACTGTCAAAAGGCGTTTGCAAAGGGCCACTTTTGCCGGCTGCGATTGCCGAGGAGGGGACTGCGGCACGCCAGTCACGGTCTACACGGCCACTACGGTCGGGGGTTCGAATCCCCTCCCTCTCGGGCATGGATATTTGTGCCATCTTTAGTATTAGTTAGTTCATAAGTAGTTTGTAAGTTTAGGGACTGATGACCCCGTAGTTAGGTCCCATACGCTATACAAACATTTGATTTGAAAGGCCCACTTTTAGTGTTAGTACTGTAACCTGAAGTAGACAAAAAAGATAGCTTCGACCGCTCGGAATTGATGAGCGTCTCTATTATACCTTGTTGCGCTGTACGAGATGCAATTGGTAGCATTTCAACTCTGATCTGCTTACGGTACTTCGCACAGGCCACACTAGATGTCAGTCTCAAAACTACTGTCAATACTGTTCAGTTGAGTTCAATATGAGTATAAGCTAAGCGACCTAACAGCGGCTTGACAACGCCACTGACTATGAACGTCAAATAGAACTCTACTGTGTACTGTATGTCTATTACAGTCGACGCATAAAGAAACAACTTCCCTCCGGCAGAGCTCTGCGCGGCGTGGTGCTGCAGCAGGCATCAAGAAAACCGGACGGGTCACGAAGCCGACGGGCAGTCGGAGAATACGCTGATGCGCTACAACGCGGAACTGTCCCGGCGTGTTCTGCGCGCTCGTATGTGGAATCAGGCAGTGCAGCGGTGGCGCTCGGAACTGCCTACCCTCGCTGTGCCTTGTTCCACGCTCTTGATTGCCCTGCCGATCACGCTGCTTCCTCGTCTCGACTTCTGGGGCCACTGGTAACAGACTCGAACGACGTCGAAAACGCCATTTCACTTTCGTGCTAATTATACGAGATTGGAGCATGACTCCCTTCTGACAAAAATTACGGCTGGTTTATCGACATCTTTCGGATCTGAGTCAGTCATGGATGTCAGCAAAAACATTGTAAGGAAGTAAGCTTTGAAACTTGAACGTTTTTAAAGAGAAAATTCGTTGTGTTGGGAACCGAATTGTTCTCCAGTGACTAAATCTGACCATCAGTATACGTGTTGTACGCCAAACGATTTTCATTGAATATTTTTCGAAGTAGGTTACTTTGATACCACGAAATAAACTTAATGTGTGCAGTTCTTTCTGTGCTCAGCATGAATTTAGATTCCACGCTTCAGCACCAAGCCATTACATACCTCACAAAGAACAAGGCAGAAAATAGCACTAGATATATTCATAAAAACTAGATGATCCGTGCGAGTACTTCGCACCGTTAGTGGAATGACAAAACAAGTTGGGAAAAATGGAAGTAAAATTGAATTTCCCCGCATAGCTTTCTCTACAATCAAAATTTTCAAATGTTTGTTAAGCTTAAGGGACTTAACTTCGGTGTCATCAGTCCCTAAACTTACAAACTATTTATAAACTACCTTATACTAAAGACGACACAAACATCTATGCCCGAGGGGGGGGGGGATTCGAACCCCTGACCGTAACGGCCGTGACTGACGCGCCGCAGTCTCCTCGGCCACCATCAATCAATGCAAGTGTTTAAAAGCGCATATGAAATAACTTGATCCGCTGAGTATTGTTAGGTCAGAAAGAACTGCGTACCTTAATTAGGACCGAAGTTATCGTAAAACAAACCGATTAAAATATTCAATGCAAATACAGAAGGATACCGCGTTTGAATAAAAATAAAGGCTGGATAGACTTAAGTTAATTCTGATACTTGATGACAAATATGCGAATGAATACCTTTCGTTTAAAGCGAAAATGAAGGAAATCGGTCGGATAGAACGGCTTGACCGACTGACTTTATAGCTAGCACATCCCCATAAGAAATATACAGGAGGAAATCGCCCTTGAATACAGAAAAAGGAAGACGAGATTTATGTAAATTCTAATATTGGATAACAAATCTGTGGATAAATACCTTTCGTTTAAAACAAAAATGAAGGATATCGTCTGGGTAGTTTGGTCTCGACCACTGACTTCAGTCTTCGTAGATTCTTTTGACATATAAGAAGATAAGATCACGTCTGTCAGTAATGTTTTACCTTGAAAATGAACAAAAACGGAGTCTTCAATCTGCTGAGATATGTGTTCGTTATTAAAAAAACATAACAGCAGTCAATGTTATATAATTCATTATGTATATATTTACAACCCGCGACTGTAAATTTCATTATAATTTAACAAAAATGCAACCATTCAATTTATTTTGAAATGATACGTATTTCATTTCATGAACAGGTTTTTCAAGCTTTTCATATTCATATTCAGACGGTCTATGTGTTACAGGGTTATTTCGAAATTCAATTTTCATTCTAATTTCATTTAATATAAAATTTCATAGCAGACTACAGCGTTATATTATCTCATAAGTCTGCCCGCTGCCAGTAATGAAACGTAAGCCGATAAAAGACACTATGTTCTATATCTATCCCCGACACACGTAATAGGTTGTTCAAAAATTTACAGTTGTCAACCATGCAACACCGTGTTCAACACATAAAACCGAAAACTTCACATTGGTAATATTTGGCGACATTTATGCATTATAGTTTTGTTATTGTGTATGGGGGTACACAACATGCTTCAGTTATGACGCACTACAAGACGCTGTTTGTGAATGCATTGTTCTACCTAGCACGCAAAAGCCATTGAAAAGAGCATTCTACTGAGTGTTGTAATTTTTACTATGTTTTTCAAATTATGCTGTATTTTTTATTTAATTGTTTTAATGTAGAATTCCCAGTTGTACCACAACTATAAGAATAAGAAAAGGTTTCTAGTGTCGTATAACACTGAGCCCAGCTGCAGAGACTTTGGAAGCACGAATACCTGACACCTAAAATACTATGTATACACTGTAATATGTGATGCATCACATCATGTCTCATTTTTTAATCCATTTAACACCAGCTGTGAATTTTCTGGTATGGATCGGCCATTTCCAATATTCGTGCTTATTGAAAACTGTATTATTTTCTGCATAGTTTTGATTTTGTATATTGTTTACCATTTAGCTTCAGCACTGAAGATGGTTACTGAGAAATCGAAATGAATTTGCGGTAATAAAAATTATTCCATGCTCGTTGATCAAAGCCTTCCATATAATAGACTGGAATCTCGGTTTTTACATGATCTCATGATCTTGCTCAGGGGTAATTGTCTCATAAAGGTTGGGAACCACAGCTAAGAGGTTACGATCCATCATATGAAGCTGTACCGTACTTCAGAATTATATTCCAAGTAAGAAAATGCAAACGTTTTGTTGACACGTTAGCAATGTAAATTAAGCATTACAAGTGACCACTAAATATATATAGTATTTGACTTTGTGGTTCGTGTATGTGAGTATAAAAAGTCAACGAAAGGTGAATAAATTACTAAAGGAAAAACAGTATTAACTTAAGCAGATCTAAATTAATTCTTAAATGAAATATATTTCTGATAGAATACCCATTAAAAAAGAAACAGTTTGAGTAGAGATAATATAAATTAAAAATTTCTGGTGTAAAGGTTAATACATGATCCCTTTTCTAATTCAGTTATAACAGATCTTAGATAACTGTAAGCAGGTAAAATTGGGCTCTTAAAAACTCGTCGCTTAATTAGTGTGATATCTATTAATTGCCGGCCACCACAGCCTCCGTGGCAGTAAATATGGAGAAATGAAACTATTTTTAAAATGAACTTTCTCTCCGGATCCCGGACATCTTTAAATTTAATGCGCCTCAAAAGTGATAGCAGACGCAAGAAGAGAAACTCAAGTTCCGAAAACTCGATGTTTAAAGAACGTTAAGCCGTATTCCTTCTTTCTTCTGCAGATTACTCAAATGATAGACTTTTGCAAGCTCGAAATATTAACAGGAATACACAAGATGTTTCTCTAAGAAATATTGGTATTGCCACAGTTTCGAGAGTCATCCTTAAACATCTAGTATTTTACAATAAATTAACCCTTTCAGGCCCTGCACGCACAGTTATGCGTTTATTGTCTTGCTCGCTTTATTAATGACACTATATTAATGACACATAACCTACAACCTAGAATCTGAAAGGATTAAATCAAAATGCCTATCATTTGCTTTATTGATTTTATGAAGTCGTTAGTTTAACAGAATATCACATTCGCTCTTTAATAATTATTCGTACTTTGAATTATGTTAGCAGATGTCCATTATTACAAATTATACTCTTATTCTTCGCCGGAAAAATTGTTATTGTTGCGTGTGAATAGTGAAAAAGAAAGCGTGTCATGACTTGTACTCTACATTTACATGTGCCTTCTACGAATTATCTTACTGGTACATCTGGTTGCAATATCTTTTTCCCTCTTTTTGTTCCGTCCGCCGTATGCGGCAGGATTGACTTTTATCTCCAATTCTCTCTGTGGTCAATCCGTGACACATACTTGGGTGTCAATAAAGAGTTTTCCTATTGCTCGTAAGCCTTTTCAAGCTGCTTTAGTAAAATAATCAATAAAAATAAAAATAAATAACGAAAAGAGCAATTATGTGGCTCAAAATTACAGTACTAAAGTGGGCTCTTATACCCTTAGTCTTCGTTGAGTCATTGCTGTTATTTTTCAGATTGAAATGTATATTGAGCTCACCGATGTATCCTTGTTAATGGCGACATCATTGCTACCTTTTTGTGGTAAATTTGCAGCTCTTGGCGACAGTAGCAGGAATGAGAGCTCCGAAATAAACGAAGAAACACAGAGAAACCATATACTTTAAAGGACCTACTCATTCAAGATGTTTATTGTACTCAAGTACATGCGCTTTACAATATCCACCTTTCCTTTTACACAGATAACATCAGAGTGAACATTTGCATTCCGTTTTCAAAATAGCTGAATATTAATTTCGTGTTTACTCTTCTTCTTATACAGAACATTTATCCGTTTTCAAAACAAATGTAATGATTGGAGACGAACAAAGAGAAAGAAATTATTTTCATAGATGATTTGACAGTACCACTGTTGTACACAGTGAAGACACTGCAACTGGGTACATTTCTGAAAACTGTATCGCATGAATTTGCATAGTACCGTTTAAATTGATTTTAACGTACTTCTTACAACAGTGAAGGTATGTAATGCCGTATAAATTTGCAATAACACTACATCTGTCTGTATTAGGTTTCCTTAGATCCATGGGTAGATATGAAACGGTACATTGCAGGGCGGTTTATTTAAGATTCTCTGATCTCTTATACTTTAAATGAGCAATTTCATTTTTTATTAAGAACAAAATTGACTGATAAACAACTAAAGACCGGGTCTTTAGCAGAAAGACGCCGTTTTTCTACTCAGTAACGTCAAGGTTTTTCTTCACTCTAATTGCAGTAAAATCAGAAAGTTTTGAACGTAAGAATTATGCAATACCATACGTACATAATTAAATGTATCAAATCAGCCACCACAGTTGAAATGAAAGAAAATCCTCACAAATGTGAATTATAAAACATCGAATATAATGATAATAATAATAAATTAAATAAATAAAAAACAGTTTGCCAACAAAGTAGAAGGCAATCCTTGTTACATCTGAACCACAAACAGCAAGAATCCCCAAGACAGTCGTTTGATAAGCAAAAGTATTTGCAGTCGAAAGTATATATTGCTTATAGTTATTTTATGTAAATGGTATGTATGTAATATTAGACAAATAAGATCTTTTGAAAAATGTTGTACGCACTTGTTACATTCTTCCTTGCATATTTGTAAAGGTATCTGAAGATAGCGGCTAGGCTGCTGAAACGTTGAGCAATAATAGAAAAATTGGAAAAAAGCGATCTTCGGCATCATTTCTCTATAAAAGAATAAACGTTTAAACGAAGTCGAGTGAAGTGTAAAAAATATTTCAATCATTAGACTCCATGCCAAATTGTTATACGTCAAAGAAAGCGCCTTTTATGTAAGAGCAGACACTAACAGGAATTTATGTTTCTCGTGTGTTTTCATTCTATTACTTTCAGTGGAACAAGCTGTAGAAATATATTCGCAAATATTGCCTCATGAATATATTGTTGTTTACATTAGTGAATCAGTCAAATTAGATTGCCCACCACCAGGAGCGCTAGTCCTATTTTGTAATTTTAGGTCATTGCATTCGAATGGGACGAGATATGGCTTTGGCGACTTTAAGATGAGTATTTGTCCCCATTTTCGCAGTGTGTATTTCCATTCACCCTAGTGTGGAGTGCAGATACTGTTTCCGTGGCTCCGGTTGATGATACGTTCTGCTGTTTGTGGCAGGTGCCCTGTTTTGAGTTTCTCTCTATTGCTTCATCTTTCACCCGGTAAACTTATTTTTCTATGTTTGTGCACGCCGCTTAGACTAGGCCTCATAACCGAACCCCAGCAGTTGCCTTGGCCTAATGTCCGTGTGTCCTCTTCGTGCTTGATTATCAAATTTGCATTCTCGTTCCTGACGAATCAGTACTGATAAGTGCACACCCATAGAAAAATAAAATTACGAGGGAAAAGATGAAGCAACAAACAGAAACTCAAAACAGGGCACTAGATACAACCAGTAGAATCGTATCATCAAGCGGAGCCATGGAAAGCAGTATCTGCACCCCACACTAGGATGACTGGAAATACACACTGCGAAAGGAGGACAAATTACTCGGCCCACTCCAATGCGATGACCCAAAATTACAAAACTTGCTCTTCCGGTGATGAATAGACTAGTCGGATGTCACCACGATGTACTTAATGGGACGAGATGAAGGAGCAGAGGACGCTCGGAGTAATTCCAGAGCGGGCGCACGGCTACCAGCCGCCGGCTAAGTTGTTCTCACAGCGGGCTCCACATGCTAAGTCGCATCGGCCAGCGTCGAGCTGTCTGTCAATAAGGCCGCACGGAACTACGTGCCCTTTGCCGGGGGTGACCCCGCTGTAGACCCACTCGCCGTTTCCCTAGGTGGCCGAGGGGACTAAGCCGCTCCAGACACGGTCTGCACGGCCACTACGGTCGGGGGCTCGAATCCCCCCTCGGGAATAGATATTTGTGCCGTCCTTAGTATAAGGTAGTTGATAGGTAGTTTGTAAGTTTAGTGAGTGATGACCCCGTAGTTAAGTCCCATAACCTTAACAAACATTTGAACATTTCGTTTCCCTAGTTGGCGCCGAACCCCCGTGCCTTGTGCACGCGCCACCAAACACACCCATAGAGTGGCGATAGCTCTGCCATGTTTGAAGCAAATTGAGCTGGCGTCCGCCATGTTATTTGGGGTATCGGCTGACAGCTTGTATGTCACACCGAGTAGAGAATTTTACCTATTTTAAGTTCCGTGTTTTAAATTAAGGTTTACTATTGTATACGGCCACTCCCATGAACCACAGACATTGCCGAGGTGGGGTGGCTTGCATGCCTCGACGATACAGATAGCCGTACCGTAGGTGCAACCACAGCGGAGGGGTATCTGTGGAGAGGCCAGACAAACGTGTGGTTCCTGAAGAGGGGCAGCAGCCTTTTCAGTAGTTACAGGGGCAACAGTCTGGATGATGGACTGAGCTGGCCTTGTAACATCAGCTAATGTGGCTTTGCCACACAGCTACTGCGAACGGCTGAAAGCAAGGGGAAACTACAGCCGTTATTTTTCCCGAGGACATGCAGCTCTACTGTATGAACATATGATGATGCCATCCTCTCGGGTAAAATATTCCGGAGGTAAAATAGTCCCCCATTCGGATCTCCGGGCGGGGACTACTCAGGAGGATGTGATCATCAGGAAAGACAATACTGCCATTCTACGGGTCGGAGCGTGGAATGTCAGATCCCTTAATCGAGTAGGAAAATTAGAAAATTTAAAAAGAGAAATGGATAGGTTGAAGTTAGATATAGTGGGGATTAGTGAAGTTCGGTGGCAGGATGAACAGGATTTCTGGTCAGGTGAGTACAGGATTATAAATACAAAATCAGTTGGGGGTATCACAGGAGTAGGATTGATAATGAATAAGAAAATAGGAATGCAGGTAAACTACTACGACCAGCACAGCGATCGCATTATCATTGTCAAGATAGATACAAAGCCAACACCGACAACAGTAGTACAGGTTTATATACCAACTAGCTCTGCCGATGATGAGGAAATCGAAGAAATATATGAGGAGCTAAAGGAAACTATTCAGACAATTAAGGGAGAGGAAAACTTAATTGTTATGGGAGACTGGAATTCGGTAGTAGGACAAGGAAGGGAAGGGAAGATAGTGGGTGAATATGGTCTGGGCAAAAGGAATGAAAGAGGAAGCCGCCTGGTAGAATTTTGCACGGAACATAATTTAGTTATAACAAACACCTGGTTTAAGAATCACAAAAGAAGGTTGTATACGTGGAAGAGACCAGGAGACACCGGGAGATACCAGATAGATTTTATAATGGTAAGACATAGATTTCGGAACCAGGTTTTGAAGTGTAGGACATACCCAGGGGCAGACATAGACTCTGACCATAACTTGTTGGTTATGAACTGTAGGCTGAAACTGAAGAAACTACAGAAAGATAGGAAAATAAGGAGATGGGACCTAGATAAATTGAAGGAACCTGAAGTTCTTAAGAATTTCAGAGGGAGCTTCAGGCAACAATTGACAGAAACAGGGGAAAATAAAACAGTTGAGGAGGAATGGGTAAAATTGAGAGATGAAATAGTGAAGGCAGCAGAGGACAAAATAGGTAGGAAGGCAAGACCTACAAAGAATCCTTGGATATCACAGGAGACACTAAATTTAATCGATGAAAGGAGAAAGTATAAAAATGCAGTAAATGAAACAGGCAAAATGGAGTACAGACGACTAAGAAATGAGATTGACAGGAAGTGCAAAATGGCTAAGCAGGAATGGCTAGAAGGCAAATGCAAGGATGTAGAAGAATGTATAAATAGGGGAAAAGTAGATACAGCCTACCGGAAAATAAAAGAAACATTTGGCGATAAGAAAAACAGCTCTATGAATATCAAGGACACTGATGGAAAACCAGTTCTCAGCAAAGAAGGGAAAGCTGAAAGCTGGAAAGAGTATATAGAGGGGCTCTACAAAGGAAATGAACTACGAGACACTATTGTAGGAAGGGAAGAGGATGTAGATGATGATGAAATAGGAGATACTATACTGAGAGATGAATTTGACAGAGCACTGAAAGATCTAAGTCGAAACAAGGCCCCTGGAGTAGATGATATCCCGTCAGAGCTACTGAAGTCTCTGGGAGAACCACCCATGACAAAATTGTTTCACATTGTGTGTAAGATGTATGAGACAGGTGAAGTACCCTCAGACTTAAAGAAAAATGTTATAATCCCCATTCCAAAGAAAGCGGGTGCAGACAGGTGGGAAAACTACAGAACCATCAGGTAATAAGTCATGGTTGCAAAATATTAACACGAATTATATACAGAAGGATGGAAAAGCTGGTAGAAGCCGACCTCGGAGAAGATCAGTTTGGGTTCAGGAGAAATGTAGGAACACGGGAGGCAATACTCACTTTACGGCTTATCCTAGAAGATAGATTAAGAAAAGGCAAACCAACATTTCTAGCTTTTGTAGATTTGGAGAAAGCTTTTGACAATGTTGACTGGAATACACTCTTTCAAATTCTGAAGTCAGCAGGGGTAAAATACAGGGAAAGGAGAGTTATTTACAACTTGTACAAAAACCAGACAGCGGTTGTCAGAGTTGAAGGGCATGAAAGGGATGCAGTGGTTGGAAAGGGAGTAAGACAGGGTTGTAGCCTTTCTCCAATGTTGTTCAATTTGTACATTGAGCAAGCTATAAAGGAAAGCAAGGAGAAATTTGGAGAAGGAATTAAAGTTCAGGGTGAATAAAAAACATTGCGTTTTGCCGACGACATAGTAATTCTGTCAGATACAGCAAAGGACCTGGAAGAGCAATTGAACGGAATGGACAGTGTGCTGAAAGGTGCATATAAGATGAACATTAACAAGAGTAAAACTAGGGTAATGGAGTGCAGTGTAAGAAAATCAGGTGATGCTGAAGGAATTAGATTAGGTAACGAAACAGTAAAGGAGGTAGATGAGTTTTGTTACTTGGGCAGTAAAATAACAACTGATGGTCGCAGTACAGATGATATAAAATGCAGAATGGCAATGGGTTGAAAGGCGTTTTTGAAAAAAAGAAATTTGTTAACATCAAATATTGATTTAAGCCTAAGGAAGTCCTTTCTGAAGGCATTTGTATGGAGTGTTGCCTTGTATGGGAGTGAAACATGGACGATAAGCAGTGTGGACAGAAAGAGGATAGAGGCTTTTGAAATGTGGTGCTACAGAAGAATGCTGAAGATTAGGTGGGTGGATCGCGTAACTAATGAGGAGGTACTGAACCGAATTGGCGAGAAAAGAAATTTCTGGCATACCTTGACTAAAAGAAGGGATAGATTGGTAGGACACATTCTTAGACATCAAGGAATTGTGAATTTAGCGTTGGAGGGAAGTGTGTGGGGTAAAAATCGCAGAGGGAGACCAAGAGACGCGTATAGTAAGCAGATTCAAGTGGATATGGGTTGTCGTTCTTATGAGGAGATGAAAAGTCTTGCTCAGGATAGAGTAGGGTGGAGAGCTGCATCAAACCAGTCTCTGGACTGAAGACCACAACAACAACAATTGTATACGGACGTGGATCACGTTCTGTCAGACTTTCTCGAAGCTGCGAATTGACGAGTCTGGTAGTAAATGGCGTAAAAATGCAATAATGAAATTTCACCAACCTATCGGTATTACAGTTCCAGTGTAACAGTTAGCCGCGCTTTACAATAACAACGGAACTGCCGCTGTGAAAACATTTGCGTTGTTTATAATGCAACTACGATGTCTAAACGAGCTGCGAAACATACAGTGAACAGTAATTGTTATTACGAACAATCTTGACCATGGATTTGCATCTGCGGTTAATGTGTTGTAACAACTGCGTTCGTAAGTCTAGTATACAATTCGTAATATTTCTGGCTTATAGCCATCACATTAACATCGAAGTATTGCTTCAGTGCAGCCGGTTAGGACCAGTAGGCGACAGATGGTTAAAAGCTGGTGAGAACCACGACAAGTGGTACAATAGGTCGGGTTCTCATGGGAAGAGCACTGGTAAATCTCCCCGAATTCTAGGGAAGTCCCCGAGCGGCAGGCACTGGACGCCGATTGGCTGCAGCACTGGCGGTTACGCGCCAAAACGCATTCATTTTTTTATTAATATTTAATACAGTAATAATACATCCAACGTCAAACTCAATTTAGAAATACCCCTCAAAGCCGAGCTATGACCTGAGTAGGTAAAACGTATTAACAATTGCTACAAACATAAACAGTTAATATAAGACGGACGATGCACGGCGGCCATGTTTACGCGCCAAATTGCGGAACGAAGGCAGCCTTGCATCGAGCCGCCACTCCAGTTCAGAACAGGCACTCCGAAGAGTAACAAGTGACTTCAGTACGCGCACTCGGTGAAGTAACATGCATACGTAGGCGGTCATAATACATTGTTTAAACATCTTAGAGCAAGGGAAATGACTTTATATTTAATTTCATTTAAAACAATCTGTGTCAAGTGGATGTTATTATGCAGTTGACTGGTTTTCTGCTGACTTTAAATAAATCAGTTGGTATCCCGATTCCCGAGGATTTCAATTTTATTCAGTAACTAGATCAGTTCCTACCAACAGTTTAGCAATTTCAGCCTCATTCAAGAACTCGAACGTGCCTGCTATCATCTGCGTGGGGACATCTATAGTATACGTCAGGTTACTGAACTTTTGGAGTTTCTACTCTTGACATAGTACAGTGGGGAGTAAACACAACCCTCGCGTACATGTCATTGCGGTACAAACGGAAACTGTCGTGCGTCATCCATGCCAACATCGAGGAGGAAAGGAAATGATATAGGACCGGTTAACATACCCCCTGTAGACATTATTCCCGTTGTAACTTATCCGGTATTTACTAAACCTATTAAGTCTAGCAACTTGTAAAGTTGCTATTAAAGGGTTTGGCTGTAAACTTTGGTGGACGACATTTGAGTACAAAGACGAAAGTGACAACAAAATACCGCAGTTAAAAATGCGCGTAGGTCATCTGCCACAAAAGCATCACAGGTCGAAATAAGGAGTCGTTAATAATTTCCCTTGTTGCCATACTGAAACAAGTAATGTATGGTACTTGGAATTTCAGTACAAAGACGAAAGTGACAACAGAATATTGCAACAAAAATGCGCATAGGTCAGTTGCCGCAAAAGCATTCCACGTCGAAATAACGTGTCATAAATAACTTTCGTTTCTTTTTCTTTTTACGAAAATAACTTTCGTTGTTTCCACGCTGAAATAAGTACAGTATCTTGCAAAGAACACAGACATATACAAGTGAAGAAATTGTAACTGTCACTATTGCTTCCACAGTTTGCACTGGTTGCATGTCTACCATGCTCGATCAAATATTATCAATGAAAAATGAAAATATTTTTAAAGAAGGTTCAGACTCTCAGAAGTGTAGTTTCATGAACCACAGGAGCGACAGAAGAAGAAATATCTCAAAAACACAATAACACCAGATAGAAAACTGAGCATTTTTTTTAATGGCGTGTACGTTAAGAGAATTGCAGGATAGGTCGTTTGAAGCTTCACTCTTGGGGCAGCTGAGTGTCATTAGTCAGAAATTTTGTTTGAGTAAAAAAGTACTGAGATCAAACAAGGCAAAACATTTGGTGGTTTTACACGATTTCTGCATTTAAATGCTAAACACACTTTAGGCATATTTCAGCAGCAAAATTGTACAGGCAATACATACTAAATACAACACTTCAAGCTCAATAACAACGTACTATTGACTACTATCAAGTGTACTGACCACCAAAAATATGGCGGCTGAGTTTACACAGGTTGCCGCAAAGAGCGCTGTAGCTCGTTTTGTCAGCCACTCTATGAAATTTAACCCAGAAGTTCCTAAATTTTTTCGGTTACTTCCGATTTAAAAGATAGTTTAATACGTCTGTAATAGTTCATTCAAAGGTTGCAACATTGATTTTACACGAATTGCACCCTTAATATCAGCATAATAGGCCGTCCTTCTGGAATGAAATAAAGACGAAGAGACTAATATTAAATATGACATTTTAATTTGTAAAGTCATCCATATGTTCCTGAATAACAAAAATAAAATTGATGTGTAAGTACTTACACCCCCAAATTCATGAGTTAATTCGTATGTTGCTTCTGAATTAAATGTTTCAAATGTTTGTAGAACTTATGGGACTTAACTACGGGGTCATCAGTCCCTAAGCTTACAAACTACTTATGAACTACCTATGACTAAGGGCGGCACAAATATCCATGCCCGAGGGGGGCTTCGAACCCCCGACCGTAGTGGCGGTGCAGACCGTGACTGGAGCGCCTCAGTCCCCTCGGCCACCGCGGCCGGCGCTTCTGAATCCCTATCTTCAAAGTTGACTAACGCAGAATAAGGTGCTAAAACACTGACTGTTAGTATATGCATTTCAATGATCGACATTCAAATGACAGTCCGATGTTGGGGAACGTGTTTTGTGCCAAAAAGAAACGGTTTACTTTAAATGTTTAAATAGACGAAACACCATCCTTCTGGAAGGACGCCAGGATTATCTGGGTTAAGATCGTTGCACTCACCGATCGCGGCAACTAGCGCCGGGAGCGAGACAAATGACAAACGAAAACTAGCCACGTCACCCACGGTGAAGTAATGAAATGATATCGATACGCGAGTTGGAGTGACGTACCTGGCGCCAATTCAAGTAAATCGAGCCTGCATGGCCCATTATTAAACGTCCCTGGTATTATTTCCAGTGATTTATCACTAACGATGTAATTAGAAGAGCCAGCTGCCAATCGCCAATAGATTAGATCGATGGTAAAAGTGGAAAATTTGAACCAGGAGATCATGCTCAGTAGGCAGGTACACGGACCACTATTCCAACCGGATAGAATGGTGCCGCGGTGCAGTAGCCGAGCGGTCTAAAGCGTCTCGCTCCGGAGCGCGCGATTGCTCGCCGTGGAGGTTCGAGTCCTCCCTGGGGCATGGGTGGGTGTGTTTGTCCTTAGGTTAGTTTACCTAGGTTTAAGTAGTTTGTAAGCTACGGACTGATGACCACGCAGTTTGGTCCGATAGATTTACAAACATTTGAATTTTTTTTTTTTTTCATAGAATGGTCAACACAACTGCAGGAACCACCCTAATTCGCCTCCCGTCAGATCCTAAATTTTAACTTGTTGGCAAACTACTGATGTTGGGACTCTACCCGTTATCCTAGTTAGTCGCGGGGTTTCGCCGGAATTCTAGAGTTGTTCTCTCCATCACGCACTGTACAGTGGCTTGTTATGTGTCAGATAAACGAAGGTAAAGAGTGTGAGAAGAAGTTCCTCGAGCAAATTACACGAGAATGTGGAGTGCGTTGCGTACAATGGTGGGAGAGATTATTCCTTCGCCTTGCATCTCGACCACGAACAGAATGGCAGAAACAACTACGAATCCTTCAGCAGAAATAATTGCCTCCAGCCACGCACAGAACGTACACGGCCGACAGCCATCAGCTGTAACCGTTAGCGGAGAATGATCTGTGGTCCGAGATACGGGCCGGCGTGTAATGAAGGCGTTAGAGCGGACCGCGCGGCCGAGCCAGAGATATTAGTCTTAATGGGAGGCGGCGCGCCGCGGCGCGGCGTCCCGCGCGGGTCCCCGCGGTGGAGCCGCATAAATTCCGCATGCGCAGCGCGGCCCGCGGTGAAGGGACGCGGAAGCGCCTGCCGCGCATGCGCAGAGCACTGTGCGCACAGATAGCATCTGCTCCGGCGCGTCACTGCCCGCTCGTCGATTGTCCGCAGGCGCGTCGCGCTGCTGCCGCAGGTGGGATAATCTCCGGGCCGAGAACAGGCCGCTGCATCAATACGGCAGCTTTCACTAGCGCCTCTTTGTGCCAAACTGGAAAACTATGGAAACTTGTCGCCGAGCTCGTTCCTCTCGAAAGCTTCCGCGAACGGGAGAAACCGCCTGCGGTGATTTCTACAGAGACTAGACCGGCCGGTACAGAGTATGTGGGAAATAAATTTCGCTCATATGCGACACCCGTGGCGGCGCGTCGTATGTGTTCACTGGTTCAGTGAACCCCGCAGAGGGTTCATTACCCACTTTCATAACCTTTCTCTACCATTCCATTCTCTAATAGCGCGCGGGAAGAAAGAACACCTAAATCGTTCCGTTTTCGATCTGATTTCTCTTATTTTATTGGGATGGTCATGTCTCCTAAAGTAGATGGGTGCTAGCAAAATATTTTCACATTCAGAAGTAAAAGTCGGTAATTGAAACTTCGCAATCACATCACGCCACAATGAATAACGTCTTTCTTTTAATGATTTCCACCGCAATTCGTGCAACATTTCCGTGACGCTTTCCTCCCGAACGTTAAGTTCGTTTCAAGCCAGGGATACTACCTACTGTACTGTACTGTTAGTACTGTGGTGACACATTTTATTTTGTTACAAAAGGGTATTTGGACTCTTCCTAATTCTTATTATTACTTAATGATTTCTCTTGGGAGGTTACCCGCTATTTTCGTTCTGCTGAGGAAAAAACCTCCCCCAAAAAACCTCAGCGCGGGAATAATATTGTGTTAGCTATACATCTAATTGCTCTTCCTGGAGTAGTAAATGGTTGTATAAATCCTCTTCTCTTATAATTGATTGCAGATCGTATTTACCTGGATGTAGTCTTTCAATAGCTTGCGCTATGGCACTAGGTGGTTAGGGGTATTCATACTTAGGATAATTAATAGTAATTGGACTTCTTTGCAGCAACTCGGTTGTTTGCTTGTTGAAAGTCTATCAATTCCACATCTTGCTATAATAATGATGAGCCTTCGTTCTATTGGCTGAATATTAGCTATTTGGTATAAAACTTCCCTACTGGTGTTAGGGATAACTCTGGAAGCAATTCGAAGAATTCTCCTCTCAGTACTTGGTATTTTGTGGACATGAGCTCTTGACGTTAGCCAAATAGGTGCTGCATACTCACGGTTGCGTCTAATATAACAGCAATTGGTATAAATGAGGGCTGATGTTGATGTTCCATTGAATTTTCCTTTTATCATTTTAGTAAGCCCAGTATCTTTCTAGCTTTATTTATCAGGTCAGAAATTGTGAATTTATAAGTTAGAGCACGTATACGAGTCGTAGCACGGCCGCTTAATATAGGCGGCAGTGGCAGCAATGCGCATGCGCATGCGCGACTGAGGTTCAAATCCTCTTCTGAACCCCCTGGAGGCAGCATATGGGCGCTCCCGCGCCTGGGAGGAACGAGGGAAAAACGCCGATTTTTAACATTGGCCATGGAGCTGGTAGATACACCAGCTCCTGGCTACTCGAGTCCTGCCTGTTATGCACAGATTGACCCGAAGCAAGATAAATTAAAAGACTATTTTTATTCAAAATTTCTTTTATCTTTAGTATTTACGTTATTTCAAGACTGTTCGGAAGAATTTTCTCTTTGCAAAGTACTTCAAAATGTTCTAGACTAAAAATGGAGATTCTACACGTTTTTTTTTCTGAATTTTTACCAAAATTTTGCATTATAATATACGGCACTGACAATGCTGTGAGACCCTATTGTTCTTACGGCCAATGTAGATCTTGTTTCTGAGCATGTCTGGAAGTGAATTACTTGTGATAAAAACATGTTTTTGGTTTTACCAGAACATGGTCAACCATCACATGAAACAACTAAAAACTTTTCGGAGGAAATAATAATATCGGCTGTTTGAAATACATGAATGCACAAACTAACCAAAAGAGAAAGGGGAAGGGTACACACACGAATACAAATTTAGAAAAAAATTATTGCTTTACTCAAGAAAGAGCTTCTCCAGTTCAGCAAGTCGTAAGGTATTGGCCCTTACGCAAGCTGTTACTCGGTTTGGTATAGATTGACAAAGTTGTTGGGAATTCTCAGAGGGATATCGTCTCAGATTATGTCCAACTGGCGAGTTGCATCGTCAATAACCCGAGCTGGTTGGAGGGCTCAGCACATAATCCTCAAAATGTCTAAATTGGCGAGAAATCCGGCGACCTTGCTAGTGAAACTAGGGGTTCAGCGTACATGAAAACAGCCTGCTGAGTATCGTAACCGATGGTTAATTAAGTTTATAGAAGCAAGGAGGACATAAAAACTAGACCAGCACAGACAAAGATGGTATACACGGCAAAGAAACTTCTACTGTTATTAAATGTAAGCTTTAATACGAAGAAGAAATACGTAAGGTTGTACCTATGCAGCACAATATTAGCTGGCAGGCTAGTGCATCATACATAATGAGAATGGAAAAGAATGAAAATATTTTAGAATTGGTGATCAGGTAGAATGTTGAAAATTAGATGGATTGAACGTAAGGAATGGGGTCAATCACCGCAGATTAGGTGAAGAAAAGAAAATTGGAAAACCCTTATACGAAGGATGGATAGAATGATGGAATGTATGTGTTTCGACATCACGGAATAATTTGCATGGTATTAGAGAGTAGACGGAAGGCTGAGATTGAAATGCATCCCTCATATAAACGACGCCGATGGTTGCAAAGTATTGCTTTGGGGTGAGAGGCATAGGAGGGGAATCCGAGGCTGGGCTTATCTAACCTACCGTAAGTATGACCAAGGAAAAGAATTGTGAATACAATCACAGCACGGTATATATTTACCATTTTTATCATCACCCATTATACCGATATATACTGTTGAATAAGAGCATACTGAAAATTTTTCCAAATATTAGATCTTTCAGTTTCACACGTGCAAGCTGCTCTTGCATATTCCACAATATTATCTACCTGTCTTCCATTCGGTAATTATTTCGGCCTTACCTTCACTCTTGTAATCTAGCAGAGAATTTCCCGGTACATCATGCTATTCGTTGCCTGGCTAAAAATCGTTCACATTTTCGCTTTATGGTCTTCACTGTATATGATTTGAATCTGCACTTCTCTTAGAAAGAATCATGATTCGTACTAACTGTTCCTCTTCACTTGTCACCTGGCGTGATTTATGTTATGCAAGTGTTCTGTATTTCAGGTATATGCCGTTTACTAATAACACTTTTCATAAACTTCGGAGACTTGCCACCGTGCAAATTTCATAGTTAGTTTAAAACACATCGTATGATACAAAACAAAGTGTCTTTGAATGTTTGCGACATATTGATTATGTTATGATCACAAGCGAAGTAAATTCACTGCTTGTACCTCGTTTTAATAGCACTCATATAATTAAGAAAAACAGATTAAAATGATGAATTTCTAGTCAAATTTTACTTCATTTCAAAATTTTATCTCATTTTTCCTTGCTAATGACGAGTAGGTAACATTTTCTGTAATTTTTACTCACATACGTGTAAAATAGCTTGAAAACAATATTCATGTAGTTAGCTGTAGCCACACACATTGAGTATAGAACGAATAATACATTCGCGATACATGACAAAATGTAACGGAATCCCTTTGAAGTGCAATCTACAATGCATAGCTTTTCATACTTAACGTCGGACGAACAACAGGAAAGAGCCACTTAATACTTTGACGATATACATCAAGCGCTTGTATCAGTGCGTATTGGTGGGTTGGTTGTTTTGGGTTTCATCGGTAACCTAACAGAACGGGGCGCAGGTATCAAGCTGTTATTATATCTATTTTGACAATACGAGTTACGTACCCTATGATATATGAAGCACTGACAAATGTGAATCTTCAATGTGTCTCGCAGAAGCCTTGAAACAATCTGTTTTCATTACCACCACATGAAACGGCATTTACGGATAACTAGAAAAAACATAAAATGCGCGTTTCCCAACGTATTATAATATAAATGTGTATGGAAAAAAATAAAAGATGTAAAATGTTAACAACAGAAGATTTTGATCATGGTTTGAGCTATTCAAAAAGTTGTACCTTTATCGTTTCCATCTAAGTGACTCAAACCGAACATGAAAAAAATATATTGCGCTAGTTCACTGTAGTTAATTGTAATTAATGTGTTCCACTGTCCTCTAATTATACATGGTAGATGCTTAGATAGGCTTCAAGGAAGGAACAGGCCGGAGATATTATCTGGTATCTCTAATGAACATCAGGTCTTCTAGGGCAACGGAATTGTTTTCAGGCGTGTAAAGACACTGACATAGTGTACTTCTAGAAATAGACCACAATATAATCTCGTAATTTCATCAGACAATAACACAATAAAGCTTATCTCACGGTAGGAAAGTGAAGAAGCAAGAACGGTATGGTGTGAATCTATTTAATGGAAAGATATTTCATACGACAGCGAACATATTCCTCTGGTAATAACAACAGCGTCCTTAATGCAAGTGCATAAACTACTACCTACAAACTCTCTGGGAACTTCACAGTTATGTTGCTACAAAGTGCTGGAGGAATAAACCTCCTTATGTCAATACGTATAGCATTTGATAGTTACATACCCTCCGAGGAGAAATCGTATATGCTCCTAGTGGACAATTCTGATTATTGCGATAAACAGAACACATTCAAAATTTTCTATCATCATCGTCGGCATCATCAAATGGTAAGTCTTCATATATGCTATATTCTGGATAAGACTTATGACTCGCGGAATTTCTACTTCGCCATATCAGCTTGTAACTTCTCCTTCATCTCAATCATATCGCACGAATTAGTCCTTCCAAACCATCTGTTATCGAACACTTCCATCGTAACGAATGTCTCATCCAGTTCCTAATTGTTATGATATGCTGAAATCTTCTCCTGTCAGCATCCGTTTCTTACAATTTTTCATTGCTCACTCTTTCAATTAAGCTTAACCTTACCTTTTAAAAATCGCAGAAAAACAATTGTTCGCTAAGGTCGTTTTAAGATACGTATAAAAAAAGATGTTTTAAAGCGATATTGGGCAACGAATGGTTTTCGCGTATTAAAAAAATATTGTAAAAAGAAAACATCGCCCCCAGAGGCTGAACTGTCAGAAGTATACTTATTCTTTCCATTTTCTTCCATATCCACATCTCAAATGTTTGAAGGTCTTTCATCCTTGCCGCACTTCAGACAAAATATTTTACAAATCTATTCCTTGCTCCTTTATCGATTTTACCACATTACAAACTATTCATTCCTATGAATACCTACTTCACTATAGCAATCCAAGTTCTCACTTCGTGATGATTTCTTAAGTTTCCAGTCATAAGTCATAAAAGATATTTAACTCCTCAAACTTGGCTAATATTAACTTGCCCTAACTTAATATTTACCGTTCTCTTTACTGTGTAGAAAAGGAAACTTTTTTATTTTACTTAGGAATTAATTTTCATTTCGTTCACTTTCTACCACTAATGTCATCACCAAATTTTAGCCATTTTATTGTCTTATAACCATTGCATATTCGTCTTTTCAAACTGAGCATTCGGGAATAATCGTTTGGTAATAGATGTTACTTTTTAGTCATAATATCCACTCCCATGAACCACAGACATTGCCGAGGTGGGGTGGCTTGCGTGCCTCAACGATACAGATAGCCGTACCGTAGGTGCAACCACAGCGGAGGGGTATCTGTGGAGAGGCCAGACAAACGTGTGGTTCCTGAAGAGGGGCATCAGCCTTTTCAGTAGTTACAGGGGCAACAGTCTGGATGATTGACTGAGCTGGCCTTGTAACATTAGCTAGTGTGGCTTTGCCACACAGTTACTGCGAATGGCTGAAAGCAAGGGGAAACTACAGCCGTTAATTTTCCCGAGGACATGCAGCTCTACTGTATGAACATATGATGATGGCATCCTCTCGGGTAAAATATTCCGGAGGTAAAATAGTCCCCCATTCGGATCTCCGGGCGGGGACTACTCAGGAGGATGTGATCATCAGGAAAGACAATACTGGCATTCTACGGATCGCAGCGTGGAATGTTAGATCCCTTAATCGAGTAGGAAAATTAGAAAATTTAAAAAGGGAAATGGATAGGTTGAAGTTAGATATAGCGGGGATTAGTGAAGTTCGGTGGCAGGAAGAACAGGATTTCTCGTCAGGTGAGTACAGGATTATAAATACAAAATCAATTGGGGGTATCACAGGAGTAGGATTGATAATGAATAAGAAAACAGGAATGCGGGTAAACTACTATGACCAGCACAGTGATCGCATTATCATTGTCAAGATAGATACAAAGCCAACACCGACCACAGTAGTACAGGTTTATATGCCAACAAGCTCTGCAGGTGATGAGGAGATCGAAGAAATATATGAGGAGCTAGAGGAAATTATTCAGACAATTAAGGGAGAGGAAAACTTAATTGTTATGGGAGACTGGAATTCGGTAGTAGGACAAGGAAGGGAAGGGAAGATAGTAGGTGAATATGGTCTGGGCAAAAGGAATGAAAGAGGAAGCCGCCTGGTAGAATTTTGCGCGGAACATAATTTGGTTATAACAAACACCTGGTTTAAGAATCACAAAAGAAGGTTGTATACGTGGAAGAGACCAGGAGACACCGGGAGATACCAGATAGATTTTATAATGGTAAGACATAGATTTCGGAACCAGGTTTTAAACTGTAAAACATACCCAGGAGCAGATATAGACTCTGACCATAACTTGTTGGTTATGAACTGTAGGCTGAAACTGAAGAAACTACAAAAATGTAGGAACATAAGGAGATGGAACCTGGATAAGTTGAAGGAACCTGAAGTTCTTAAGAATTTCAGAGGGAGCGTTAGGCAACAGTTGACAGAAACGGGGGGAAATAAAACAGTAGAGGAGGAATGGATAGCATTGAGAGATGAAATAGTGAAGGCAGCAGAGGACAAAATAGACCTACAAAAATAAAAGATGTAAAATGTTAACAACAGAAGATTTTGATCATGGTTTGAGCTATTCAAAAAGTTGTACCTTTATCGTTTCCATCTAAGTGACTCAAACCGAACATGAAATAGACCTACAAAAAATCCTTGGATATCTCAGGAGATACTAAATTTAATCGATGAAAGGAGAAAATATAAAAATGCAGTAAATGAAAGAGGCAAAATGGAGTACAGACGACTAAGAAATGAGATTGACAGGAAGTGCAAAATGGCTAAGCAGGAATGGCTAGAAGGCAAATGCAAGGATGTAGAAGAATGTATAAATAGGGGAAAAATAGATACAGCCTACAGGAAAATAAAAGAAACATTTGGAGATAAGAATAACAGCTCTATGAATATCAAGGACATGGATGGAAAACCAGTTCTCAGCAAAGAAGGGAAAGCTGAAAGGTGGAAAGAGTATATAGAGGGGCTCTACAAAGGAAATGAACTTCGAGACAATATTGTAGGAAGGGAAGAGGATGTAGATGAAGATGAAATAGGAGATACTGTACTGAGAGAAGAATTTGACAGAGCGCTGAAAGACCTAGGTCGGAACAAGGCCCCAGGAGTAGATGACATACCCTCAGAGCTACTAAAGTCTCTGGCAGAGCCAGCCATGACAAAATTGTTTCACCTGGTGTGTAAAATGTATGAGACAGGTGAAGTGCCCTCAGACTTTAAGAAAAATGTTATAATCCCCATACCAAAGAAAGCAGGTGTAGACAGGTGTGAAAACTACAGAACCATCAGTTTAATAAGTCATGGTTGTAAAATATTAACACGAATTATTTACAGAAGGATGGAAAAGCTGGTAGAAGCCGACCTCGGGGAAGATCAGTTTGGGTTCAGAAGAAATGTAGGAACACGGGAGGCAATACTCACTTTACGGCTTATCCTAGAAGATAGATTAAGAAAAGGCAAACCTACATTTTTAGCTTTTGTAGATTTGGAGAAGGCTTTTGACAATGTTGATTGGAATAAACTCTTTCAAATTCTGAAGGAAGCAGGAGCAAAATATAGGGAGCGTAAGATTATTTACTTGTACAAAAACCAGACAGCGGTTGTCAGAATTGAAGGGCATGAAAGTGATGCAGTGGTTGGAAAGGGAGTAAGACAGGGATGTAGCCTTTCTCCAATGTTATTCAATTTGTACATTGAGCAAGCTATAAAGGAAAGCAAGGAGAAATTTGGTGAAGGAATTAAAGTTCAGGGGGAAGAATTAAAAACATTGTTTTGCCGACGACATAGTAATTCGGGCAGAAACAGCAAAGGATCTGGAAGAGCAGTTGAACGGAATGGACAGTGTGCTGAAAGGTGCATATAAGATGAACATTAACAAGAGCAAAACTAGGGTAATGGAGTGCAGTATAAGAAAATCAGGTGATGCTGCAGGAATTAGATTAGGTAACGAAGCAATAAAGGAGGTAGATGTTACTTGGGCAGTAAAATAACAAATGATGGTCGCAGTACAGATGATATAAAATGCAGAATTGCAATGGGTAGAAAAGCGTTCTTGAAAAAGAGAAATTTGTTAACATCGAATATTGATTTAAGCCTAAGAAAGTTCTTTCTGAAGTCATTTGTATGGAGTGTTGCCTTGTATGGGAGTGAAACATGGACGATAAACAGTGCGGACAGGAAGAGGATTGAGGCTTTTGAAATATGGTGCTACAGAAGAATGCTGAAGATTAGGTGGGTGGATCGCGTAACTAATGACGAGGTACTGAACAGAATTGGGGAGAAAAGAAATTTCTGGCATACCTTGACTAAAAGAAGGGATAGATTGGTAGGGCACATTCTTAGACATCAAGGAATTGTGAATTTAGCATTGGAGGGAAGTGTGTGGGGTAAAAACCGCAGAGGAAGACCAAGAGATGGATACAGTAAGCAGATTCATACAGATGTAGGTTGTCGTTCTTATGTGGAGATGAAGAGGCTTGCTCAGGATAGGGTATTGTGGAGAGCTGCATCAAACCAGTCTCCGGACTGAAGACCACAACACAACAGTCATAATATCTTTGAGCTGTGGCTGAAGTTATTGGTTGGGATAAAATATCCGTACCATTCATCAATAATGAAAGAAACCTGAATTTTGTGCTAACTTTGATAATTGTTTATAACAATTTTTTAAATAATTTACTATCCGTGCCATCCAGCATGCTGGAAATAAATAATATGCTTCACATGTACTACTTCAAACGATGTCGATAACGGAATAAAAAATTGGGAGTTATCACTTTTCAGCAAGCCCTCTCCTGATTACTGGTGATGCGTCGACACAAAGACGAAAATTCATCGTGCTACCGCTTATCTGTGAGTGTATTCTATTAAATATCATATTATCTACGTTTGTATTCGACAACGTTCCATCATTATTGCTGATATGAGGTTCTCGGTAATAAGGCAGTTGTCCAGGTCATACCGGTGCCAGACGTTTCTTCTTTCACTGCTGAAGATGTCTTAAGAGCATTTACAGAAAAAAGAGAAAAAAAACGCTGGTTCCAACTTAAATCAGCTCAGAAAGCCATATGTTTTGTGCGTATCCATGCAACGGTCGGCTCATGACGTCATGAGGCCGCTGTCCGCGATCGCTAAGGCTCGCCGACGTTACGTTCTCAAGCTTCTACTAGTATTGTTCTTATGCTTCCTAATGTCAAAGGCTTCTCCGTATAATATAGTGTAGTAATTATTTGTTCTTGCTAGAATTACGGTGTGAGGTAATCGATCGTTATCCTAACCTAGTGCATGTTCTGTTATCGCTAGATTATACGTCTGGCCTAGGTAACTTGTGACCAACTACTCATAGGAACAACGAAAACTTATAGTTGCCTGGATAAATCAGTGGCAGCAGAACATGCGTTAGGTTTTGGAAACTATCAAATTCGATTCTCTGACACCGTAGTTCTAGCAACAGCACATAATTACTACACTAGAATGTAAAGAAAAGCCATCCAAATTCAGAATCAGAAATCAATTTCGGTAGAAAGAAGAAAGTACTTAAACGAGGCAAATTGTGAGCCTTTCTGACAAATAAAGTGAATACCACCGACTCCATAGCATATTGTGACGCGACTCCGTGATCATAGGCAGCCGCATCGTCACTTCACGCGCCGACCTTTGGGTGGATACGCATAAACAAACGGCTCGCGGAGCTCAGTTAAGTGTGAAGCAGCGTTTTGTCTTTGCAAAACTAACGAAGATGTCTTCAGCAGTGGAAGCCGAAACTTAAGGCATAGGATTTTACCCTCGATCACGGACTTATTCCCAAGAAACTCGAATCAACAATAATTTAACAACAGGTCACAGGTCGCAGTAACGGATCCAGGAGTGGGAAGAGTGGAAGAACTAAGGGCTCAAGCCCCCTCTCAATATATATACATACTAGCTTATATGCCCGTGCTTCGCAACGGTTGTTAAAGAAGGTCCTGTGTATATCATGGTTCTTTGGGTTCCGGACGTAGGTCAGCAAAAAAACAATCCATCTCTCTGTCAAAAAACTCAGTTCTCCTAGCCAAGATGTCAAATTTAAGTAGAAGTCATTGTCGAAAACGATGAATGTTCATAAAGTTTTTCATACTAAGAGTGAAATTAATTTAAGTCCGTGCTTCGGAACAATGTAAATTCAATGTTAGGTTGTGTTCATAAAGTTACACATTGCAACAGCAGCGCCGAAAGCAGCTGGCAAATTACATTTCTGAAAACGATATTAGATAAGTGCGAATATTGCTTTGTAACAGTTTTCACAAATATCTTCTTGAATAGGAATTTGGAATGAATTGTAAGACTGTGTGAATCATGAGACTCTATACAAAAGAGTTTCGCGTGAAAGTGCTGGTCATAATGAAATGTGACAACAACGGATGTATCTGATTCGGTAAACTTTTACTTTCTATACTGGCGGCCTCGTGTTTTTATGTAGGCAACATCAATAACACGATATAAAATCGTTGCAAAGATGACCGAACCACATAGAGTGTAGATAAATACTGCTGTTCTTGCTATATGCTTGATTTCACGACAAAATATTTGCGTGTCACGAGATTGGCTTATGACGATGTCACATGATTCTCGTTATTCGACATCTGTTGCCAACATTATCACAGGAGGCCGCCGGGATATGAGTAGGACTACGTCGCATAGTTTCACAGCAGAGAGTGTCGTGGCTATATCATTCATGTATGTCTGTGTTTCCACCAAGCTTCCTCGACTGTGATCAATGTTCCACGAGTATTTTTTATCTTTGAGTCTATCTGGATTTTTATCTTTGTTTTGTGTCTCTGTTCATAGTCGGTAATGTGTGGTTGACGGAAACATGAGATCTATTAAAAAAATAAAAAAAATAAAAAATTAAGAAAAATGCGTATTTGATATTCCTCGTTGTTTTTAAAGTCTGAAAGTACCGCATTGTCTGACGATTGAAAGAATAAACAGATTTTGACTCGTACCGTAAGGTTCGTAAGTCACAGAATGTATAGCTTTTCCTAAGAGTATTTATTGCATATTTTGCGAATTTTTGCTCGTCACACTCACCTATTGCCACGCACCGCGACCAAACTCCCTTACTAACATCATTAGACCAAGGGCTATCTACCACCACAACCACGAGTGGGTGGCAGTATGTGGTCATGGAGAAAAGTCTGTCAGCACGTACACACACAAGCCTTTTATATATAGATATAGATTACAAAAATAAATTTAAAAAACAGTTTTAAGTGCTTACTTTTATGAAGCCTATCAACTGGTTAAGCCCCTCTCAAAGCAAGATGTTGAATCCACCTTTGACCAGCCTTGGAAACCTCTATCCAATCTTCTCTAACTACTTTTGGAAATGTAAGAAAATCTACCTGGCAACCTTTGTCTATGTTATGTGTGTGTGTGTGTGTGTGTGTGTGTGTGTGTGTGAAGAAATTTGTTTCACACAAACGGTGTTTGTTGAATAAATCTTGAATCCTTAAGAGAGTTTGCTTTCCTCTAGGATCATTTAGTAGGTGCTAGTACCCTGTAACAACTGGACATCGTTGATATGAGACCTACGACTATGTATCTAATCTGCTTAAGCAATATTGGAAATCGAAACCAGAAAAACAAATATCGACGAGGGCATGATTGGGTCTATAGTAATAACAATTTTATGTTACGGCAGATGCTGCACTCCGTCTATTATTCATTATATTTGCAGTGTGCCAAAACTTACTCGCCATTCATTCTGTCCTCGTAGGAACCGTATAATTTTTCTCAATTTTTGTGCTCAACCGTTGGTTCCAGCTTATAAGTGGATCAATTGAAGCATGAGATACAACCCGTCAGCTTTGATACAGATGTAGGCGTGATTTGTTCTGTGGCTGTAGCACTGATCATTTTTCTTTTGTTATCAATATGACCTTACTTTTTACAATACAAACTGATCAATTATCGTTCACTCATCCATTTAGTTAAAAAATCTCTAATCCTTGAAACATTGATCAAATATTCAAATGATTGTAAAGCTGTAGGACCAAACTGCAGTGGTTGCCGGTCCCTAGACTTACAAACTACGTTAATTATGATAAGGAAAATACACACATTCATGTCCGAGGGAGGACTCGAACCTTCCACGTGGACCAGATGCGCCTCCGCAGCAAGGCGCTTAGTGCGCACGGCAACTCTCGCCCGTCCAAGCATTGATCATTCGTAATGGCAACAGCGTGGTAGAACACTAGCAGAAAAGAAAGTTTCTTTGTGCATAATGGGAGGTTTTATTTTATAAGTAATTTTTTTCTGTATTTTTTCTCGTGGGTTTATTTTTTATTTATTGTTTAAGTTGAAAGCGAAATAATCTTTTGAGTGATTGAGGAAGCGATTGGAAAGCAAATGTACGCTTATACAACTGCGTGTCTGAAATGCTACTCTTGAGGGTCGCTTCCCTCTGTACAAGGGATGGAGTGGGGTTTGAGAAAGAAAGAGAAAGAGAGGGTAACCCTTGTATTATTGTGGAAGTGTGCAATACGTCCGAAAGAACAGTCAAAATGTTTCAAACGTTTGTATAGCTTATGGGACTTAACTACGGGGTCATCAGTCCCTAAACTTACAAACTACTTACGAACTAGCTAATACTAAAGACAGCACAAATATCCATGCCCGAGGGGGGATTCGAACTCCCGACCGTAGTGGCCGTGCAGACCGTGACTGGAGCGCCTCAGTCTCCTCGGCCACCGCGGCCAGCAAGAACAGACACCACACCAATACAAATTATACGCGAAGACGGCGTTTGCTTCACTTACTTCACCGCAGAATCGGTGATGGCGATTGTAAGAGGGCGTGGACGATAGGGGTGCCACAAACATAGCGTGCGACTTGTGGGAAGGCGAGCGCGGCGAGCTAAGTGGTTGCCTTGGGCCGTGGCTCAGCGCACCCGGCCAGCGAGCTAAACGCTCTCTGTAATAAAATACTGAGCCAACCATTCAACGAACAACCATGAACGAACGACCGCAAAGCATAGATCTACACGTTAAAAAAAAAAAAAGTTTGGGTGACCGCTGGCCCGAAGCGGGAGACCCGGGTTCGATTCTCGGCCCGGCTCACATTTTCACTTGTCGCCATTACTTAATTTCAATGCCCAAATACGGCCACTGTCAACCCTTTCTTTCCTGTCCTCCTTCGTTTCCTTTCTATACCAATCATTTGGGGGAAAAAAGATATATGTTGCATAACTACGTTTCGCACAGCAAGTAAAGCTCAGAAGCGGATTATGCTCGTTGAGCAAGGTTCTCATTCTATAGACAATTTGTTAACAATCAATTTAGCTATCACCTGGTACCTGAAAACAGTTATCACGTCTTTCGTCTACTCAAGGTTAACACGGTGTATTTATTATAAAATAGTTTTTGTTCTATTCAACTGATAGTTGATGATCAACGAGGAATCGCGTAATTTTAATACAACATACGCGGATGATGCTATAGTTTATGGAAATGGCGCTACTCTGGAAAATGATAGATCCACAGCGTATTGACGCACGATGCAAGGAATGGCAGTTGGGTCTCATCATAAAAAAGTGTGAAGTGATGCGTTTACATAAAAAGAAAGGTCCTCCATTGTATAACTATGCAATAGTAGGACAAATACTGGAAGCAGTTACTTCATAAAACATCTGGGAGTAGACATAAGAGGAAATCTGAAACGGAAAGACCATATAAAATCAATCGTGGGTAAGGCAAATTCCAGACTGAGGTTCATTGGAAGAACCCTCAGGACGTACGCCAACAAAAGGAAGTAGGCTGAAGAACTGTCTTTTTGCAAGCGCTTGATTATTGAACATGTTTCTGATCCGTACCAGTCAGACTTAATAGATGACAAAGAGAAGATCATTTAGCGCGAAAGCGTCACAGAAATGAATGTCCAGGAAATTGCAGTGGCAGGCGCTGTAAGTGAGACGTTGTGTATCACGGTACGGGCATCAGTCAAAGTTCCGAGAGAGTACGTTTCATGAAGAGTCAACCAAAACACTGCTTCCTCCTGTGTATATCTGTGTAGCGACCACAAGGATGAGATCAGAGAGAGGGAGAGAGATGGCCCAGACGGAGGCGTGTAGGCAATCATTTTTACATCTGTACGTGATTGGAATAGGAGGAAGTGACAGTAGTACGGCCGGCCACAGTGACCGAGCGGTCTGCGGCGCGAGTCACAGTCTGCACGACCGCTACGGCCGGGAGTTCGAATTCCCTCTCGGGCATGGACGTTTGTGTCGTGTTTAGTATAAGCTAGTTCATAAGTAGTTTGTAAGTCTGGAGACCGATGACCCCGCAGTTAAGTCCCTTAACCTTAACAAACATTTGAACATTTGACAATGGTACGCAAAGTACCCTCCGCCAAACACCGTGAGGTGGCTTGCGGGTATCGGTGTGGATGTACATCCCACACTGATAAGGAATGTTATTGGTTGAACGAGGGTTCTCTGTTATTTTCTTTGTGGAAGGTCTACATTCCCTGCGGATTCCCGCAATGTATCTGTCTGTAATCTGCCTCACATGCGATTATATAAGTCGTTTCGTCCACTTATTGCCAGATATTTTATGGATTTTTCTAAAATCGTATGATCAAACAATAAATATAAATATTACCTGGCATTGTAGGATCAGGAGAGCGACCTGAAATTTTCAAATGTTTGTAAATCTACGGGACCAAACTGCTATGGTTGTCAGTCCCTAGGCTTACAAACAACTTAAAATGACATAATCTAACGAGAACAGACATACCCACTCCTGAGGGAGGACTCGAACCTTCGGCGGGAGCAGCCTCGCAGTCACTAACAAAGCTTCTTGAATCGATCGGCTATTCCCGCGCGGCTTAGCGATTTGAGATATTTCCTGAAGACTTCTAAAGGAAAGTGAGTCACCCACTGAACGTCAAGCCGTGAACTTGAGAGCCTTATGTGCAGCAACTACATTTAACCACTTTGTGCACTGTTTGCTCGTAATCTTTTTAAATGATGTGTTTTACAACGATACACCAGTGGTTGACCACAAATGTAATTCATCAGCATCATCGTCATCATCATTCGAGACTGATTATGCCTTTCAGCGTTCAGTCTGGAGCATAGTACCTCTAATAAAATTCCTCCATGATCCCCTATTCAATGCTAACATTGATGCCTCGTCTCATGTTATGCCTTTTACTTCGTAATCATTCTGCACCGAATCTAAGTACTTTCTTCTTGGCCTACCTTCTCTTTCCCTCCGCTGCCAAGTTCATGAGTCTCTTAGGTAACCTTGCTTCTCCCATGCGTGTAACATGATCCCACCATCTCAGTCTGTTCGCTCTAACTGGTTCATCTATGGTGTTTATTCCCAGTTTTTCTTTGATTTCCTCATCATGGACACACTCCTGCCACTGTTCCCATCTATTGGTACCTGCAATCATTCTTGCTACTTTCATATCTGTAACCTCTATCTTATGAATAAGGTAACCTGTTTCCAACCAACTTTCACTCCCATACAACAAAGTTGGTCGAAAGATAGAGCGGTGCACTGCTAACTTAGTCTTGGTACTTACTTCCTTCTTGCAGAATAGAGTAGATGTATCTCCTTTAAAAAATGTTTCGTTGGATTATCATGCGCATTGAAACCGTAAATAAGTAATGACTTTAAAGTAAATTGCGATCTACGCTGTCAATTCATCTTGGGAATTTTCAGCAGACAATAGTCGGTCTTTCTATTCACTCACAATACGTTACATTGTTGCCTGCCACAACAAAAAGAAATCGGTGCCCCGCATATCTTACTGATTTCGACACAATTTTTTAGCGTTCGGACTTGTAAGTTTCAAACGAGATCAACTGTGAAAAGCTTTATGGAACGTACAACATTATCTACTAGGTCATTTGTACACTGCCGTCCATTCAAAATGCAACTGCAAGAAGGACCCGAGAGATCACAGTCAAATTTTTTTGCGAGCTACCATGTCATGCAAAAGGCACATGAATCAAAATGCAAATACATGTGAACAGAGGAAAGATATAGATTCAGTACTGAGTGCTGCTGCCATTGGTACAGCGCTGGCTATAACCGCTGCTACACGGCTCGGCATTGAATCAAACAGTATCTGGATGTGTTGTTGGGGTATACCAGTCCATGCTCCTTTCACAGTTGCTCTGGTGTAGCGGCGGGTGGTGAATTGTGCGCCGGTGGATCCGCAGTCATCGACCACACGTTTATAATAAGCGAGATATACGGAGAACCGGGAGGTTAAGACAGCAATGGAATATGCGCTCCAGTCACGGTCTGCACGGCCACTACGGTCGGGGGTTCGAATCCCCTCTCGGGCATGGATATGCCGTCCTTAGTGTTAGCTAGATCATAAGTAGTTTGTAAGTTTAGGGACTGATGACCCCGTAGTTAAGTCCCATAAAAAAAATTCTTATTCTTATACATGAGTTTTTGTGTTGTCCTTAGATTAGTTTAAGTTACTTCAAATAGTTTGTAAGCCTAGGAACTGATAACCACAGCAGAAGTCCCATAGATTTGCAAGCATCTGAATAATCGAATCTTGAACACTGCGAAGTGTATGTGGTCACGCAATATCCTGTTCCGATACTGGCACCGCCAAGATTCGAAGCAATGGAATGACATCAGACTTTTAGAGTACCGGCATTGCGCACTAGGCTGTGGGGGTGGGGGTGTGTTTTGAGGGTGTGCTGAGTGGTAGCGGGGGGGTGGGGGGGCGGGGGAGGGAATGGCATCGAATTCAAGCGCAAATCATAAAATCAGGTATGGGAGCACTGCTACTTATGCAACGGACCGAATTTGTTGTGATTTAGGAGAAATATAGGAACACGTGAGGCAATTCTCACATGACGACTTATCTCAAGGGAAGGCAAACCTACGTTTATAGTATTTCTAGATTTGAAGAAAGCTGTTGACAACGTTGACTGGATAACACTCTTTCAAATTCTGGAGGAAGTAGGGAACGAAAAGTTATTTATAATTTGCGCAAAGACCATACAACATTTATAAGAGTCGAAGCGTATGAAAGAGAAGGAAGTAAGACAGATTTGTAGGCTTCCCCCATTGTTATTCAATATGTGTACTGAGCAAACTGTGAGAGAAAGATTGCCAATGATATGCAATTCTGTCAGACACAGCAAAGGACCTGGAAGAGCATCTAAATAGAATGGACACTGTCTTGAAAGCAGGTTATAAGATGAATATTAATAAGAAGAAAACAAGAGTAATGGAATGTAGAGTAAGAAAATCAGGCGATGCCGAAGGTATTAGATTAGCTAATGAGGCAATAAAAGTAATGTATGAGTTTGGTTATAAATAACTTCTGATGGCAATAGTAAACAAAATGAAAATGTAGAATGGCTGTGGAAGGAAAAGCATTTCTGAATTTGATCGCATCCAATACTAATTTAAATGTTAGGCAATCCTTTCTGAAAGCTTTTGTTACGAGTGTAGAATTGTACGGGAATGATTCGTTGACGATAAGAAGTTCAGAGAGAAGGATGACATAAGCTTTTGAAGTCTGGGGTTACGGAGCTAATGAGGTACTAAACAGAATTGGGAAGAAAAGAAATATGTGGCATATCTTGACTAAGAGAAGGGATAGATTGGTGGGACACATAGACAGCAGGGCCTCATCATTTTAGCGTTGGAGGGAAGTGTCTGGGCTAAAAATCGCAATGGGAGCCTGAGAGACGAATTCAGCAACCAGGTTCAAAAGAATGTAGGTTGCCGTTCTTTATTCGGACATCAAGAGGTTTTCACGAGACAGGGTAGCGTGGAGAGCTTCATTAAACCAGTCTGCGGACTGATAACCACTGTAACAACAAACCTAATCTTCACAATTCTATTGCAGCACCGCCCTTCAGAAGGTTCCATACTCTTCTCGTCTGAAATCTCTATCGTCTAAATTTTATTTCCGTATCAGCAGGCCACACTCCAGGCAAATGCCCTCTTGATAAGACTTACTAAATTTTAAAATTCATATTCGATGTTAACTAATTTCTCTTCTTCAAAAACTCTATTCTCATTTTCTACTCTGTTATTTAGACTTCTTCTATTACCCTAGTTTTCCACTTTTAATTTTACCTTACATCCTTAAAAGTTACTGTCAAGTCCTTTCAACTGTACATCCAAGATCGCTGTCTCTGACAATCACTGTGTCAGCTGTAAACCTGAAATTTTGCATGCGGAAGACAACAAAATAGTCAGGTCGCCATACACTGTGGAAGTCGCGGAGAGTAAACCCAAGGAACGACCAAGGCCGAGCTGTGTTGATACGCATGACAATGACCGGAAGTTCAAGAGAGAAGGAGACAATGAGTTCTCATAACAGAGCTTGCCCCCAAGCGAAATAAAAAAGAAGAAACCTTAATTACTTCACCAAATTTTTCTCTGGCTTCCTTTACTGATAGCTCAGTGTACAGATTCATTAACATTGGGACTAGTTCCCAAACATTTCCCTTTTCAACTCTGCATTACTTTTAGGCCGTTAGACTCTTCCAATAAATAAATAAATACATAAATTTAAAAAAAATCTATAAACGCAAGTATACCCTTTCCTTAATCTACCTTCTAAGATAAATCACAAGGTTAGTATTGCCTCGCGTGATCCAACATTCCTCCACACGCAGCCTAATCTAGCCCGAGTCCGACTTGTGTCTCTTTTGTACTCATCTGGAAACAATCTCTGTCACTATTAGGCATCCATGGCGATAGAGTGGTAATATTCCTACCTTACCACCTGATTTCTTTGCAATTGGAATTTTTATATGCCCTGAATTCTCAAGGTGTCTTTCCGTTGTCTCATATATTTTGCACACCAAATAGCCTGCTCTTCCAAGGATTTCAGCAATTTCTGAGGTCTCCTTGAGGGTCATTCTTCTGGATTAGATGTTGCTCAGTTTCGATTCGTTTCGCAGCATCGAATATTCCATATCATCTTCATCTACTACCTCTTTCATTTCTATATCCTTTTATAGCCCCTCTATATCTTTCCACCATTCTTTAGCTTTATTTAGTAATGATTTATCACCTGAACTATTGATTTTGATATAGATGATCATTTTCCACTGAAGCCATCGTTAACTTTCCTTCACATGGTATCTATTTGTCTTTCCGCTACTTGTATATGTTTATATAAAGACATATTTATCGTTTAACCATTGCTTCTTTGTCATTTTGCACTTTCATAAATTTTTCGTAGGTTCTATTCCGATTCACCTCCTGCGATAGCCAAGGATTTCTTCTATGCTTTGTCTTTTTACATGTTTGATCCTGTCTTGCCTCCACTGTTTCACCTTTCAAAGTCATCCTCGTCTATTGTATTCTTCTGCCCTGTTTGAGTAAATCACAGTGTAATCCTTTATATGATACAACGATTTATGGTTCTTTCATCTTTCCGAAAGCACCTTTCAGTTTCTTCAGTTTTAATCTATATTTAACAATCAAATGAATCAATATTTGCTCCTACCTAACTGGAGTATAAACTCTGCTTCCGAAATCTCTGTGTTACTGGTATACAATCAATCTGACATCTTCCATTTCCTCAAAGTCTGTTCCAAACAAGCAGCTGTCATGATTCTTGACCCAAGTTTAAATTATAATTAAATCATACCATGTGCCAAATTCTACCAGTTCGCTTCTCCTATTTGTTCCCTGCTCTCGTTCATTCCACTACTGAAAGCCAGTCACCCAAAACAGTCAATTTTTTTTTTTGTCTTATCAGGTATTATTTTAATGATTTTAACATCTATGGAACTAGTTAGCAAATAAGTTTATTCTACAGCGGTGGGTGCTAGCTTTCTATCTTGGCTGCGATGAAGCGTTCGATATATATATATATATATATATATATATATATATATATATATTCTACCAAGTTATTGACTGTATGCGTCCGTGGACAGTTATTTTTGGACAAAAGTAAATGAAATTATTGTGAAAATTATTCTTATGTCTATTTATGATTTAATGAACTGATTTCCTGGATTGAAAAGACGTATTATTAATGATGAACTTTATCAAGAAATAAATATACTGGAACCTGTTTTTTTTTAACAGGCCTCTCTGCAGGACGTTGTTGAGCTCACGTCACAGATTGTTTGTGGTCATCAGACTGCTTAGCGATCGAACAGAGAAAATTCCTCGACGATTGCCGAGGCGATGTGCCGAGTTTTACGACGGCGACTTCACAATGACCGCATCGTATTTGAATGTGGTTCCTCCCGAACACAAATCCACATTTTTAACTGCAGCGCCACCTCGTTCACTCTCTAATGTGCTAATTTTACTGCGGGAGAATGGCGCTTTAACCCGTGATCTGCGCAGAGCTAAATTATTTAAACGATTACGGGCGCACAGGCGGAGGCGAAAATATTCTTCGCACCGCAGCAGTGGGGTAACGTAAATTTTTAAAAGCCTCGCGGGCCGTCTGTGCCTTATTCGGGCGAAGTGAGCGAGAGCTAGGCGCAAGTGTTTTGCATCCGACCGCTTGCGGTTTCTCTTCTCTCGCGCGCTCCTCGGTCCAGCGCCAATTTAGTGCTGTTATTCGAAATTTAAAAGGTGCTTGGGATCCCCACGCGCGAGAGCAAACCGGTGTGCGCAGGCGCAGTGGGAGGGGCGGCCTCTCACCCGCCAGAAAAGAACCAAAAATCGCGGAGGCGGCAGCGGTGGCGGCGGCGGCGGCTGTGGCGGCGGCGGCACGTCACTTTCTCCGACTGCCGGCCGCGACGAACCGTTCGTTAGGCGGGCCGCTTCCGTCAGCCAGATGGATGGATGTGCCGCCGATCGAGAAAAATATCGTGCAGCGCGGGAGCGGCGCAGGTGGGCGGCGTGTGGCGGACAGAGCCTCATTACAAACGCCTCAGCACTGAACACTGCCCCCTTCTAGCCTGCAGTCGGTGTTATGTCAGCGGCACGGCAGGTTACTCACCGCTGAGGCCGGCGACGGCACTGCGGGAAAATGTACAGCCTGACTGTGCCAGTACTGTGCACTGCTGCTGCGTGCAAAGAGAGACATCCGACCTGCAGCTTACCACACAATTATTATAGGGTGATAATTAGTGAACAACACTGGTCAAAACAATTAGGAGATCAGTTAAGATACACTACTGACCGTTAAAATTGCTACACCAAGAAGAAATGCAGATGATGATGTCGTTTATCGGTTAGTGAAGTCAACAGACGATCAAAAGCAACTACAAAGCGATTTAGACAAAATTTCTACTTGGTGCGAAAATTATCAATTGACGCTAAATAAAGAAAAGTGTGAAGTAATACACATGACCACTAAAATAAATCCGCTGTACTTCAATTACGCGATAAATCAGTCAAACCTTAAGGTGGCAAATTCTACCAAATACCTAGGAGCTACAATTACGGACAACTTCGACTGGAGAGAACACACAGAAAATATTGTGGGGAAGGCGAACCAAAGATTACGTTTCATTGGCAGAACGCTTAGAAGATGCAAAGAGACTGCCTACATCACACTTGTGCGTCCTCTCTTGGAGTACTGTTGCCCCTTGTGGGACCCTCACCAGGTGGGACTGACGGAAGACATTGAGAAGGTTCAGAGAACGGCAGCTCGTTTTTTTCTATCACGTTACGGGTGGGAAAGCGTCACGGAAATGTTGAACGAATTGGGGTGGAAATCATTAAAAGAACGACGTTATTCATTGCGGCGTGATCTGTTTGCGAAATTTCAATCACCGACTTTTAGTTCTGATTCTGAAAATATTTTGCTAGCACCCACCTACTTAGGGAGACATGACCATCCCAATAAAATAAGAGAAATCAGATCGAAAACGGAACGATTTAGGTGTTCTTTCTTCCCGCGCGCTATTAGAGAATGGAACGGTAGAGAAAAGTTATGAAAGTGGTTAATGAACCCTCTGCCAGGCACTTAAATGTGATTTGCAGAGTATCTATGTAGATGTAGATGTAGATGATAAACGGGCATTCGTTGGACAAATATAGTATACTAGAACTGACATGTGTTTACATTTTCACGCAGTTTGGGTGCATAGATCCTAAGAAATCAGTACCCAGAACAACCACCTCTGGCCACAATAACGGCCTTGATACGCCTGGGCATTAAGTCAAACAGACCTTGGATGGCGTGACTGTATAGGTACAGATGCCCATGCACCTTCAGCACCATACCAAAGTTCATCAAGAGTAGTGATTGGCGTATTGTGACAAGCCAGTTGCTCGGCAACCATTAACCAGACAATTGGTGAGAGACCGGGAGAACATGCTGGACAGGGTAGCAGTCGAACATTTTCCGTATCCAGGAAGCCAAGTACACGACCTGCAACATGCGGTCGTGCATTATCCTGCTGAAATGTAAGGTTTCACAGTGATTGAATGAAGGGTACAGCCACGGGTCGTAACACATCTGAAATGTAACGACCACTCTTCAAAGTGCCGTCGATGCGAACAAGAAGTGACCGAGACGTGTAACCAATGGCACCCCATACCATCATGCCGACTGATACGCCAGTGTGGCGATGGCGAATACACGCTTCCAATGTGCCTTCACTGCGATGTCGCCAAACACTGACGCGACCATCATGATGTTGTAAACAAAAACTGGATTCATCCGAAAAAATGACATTTTGCCATTCGTGCACCCAGGTTTGCCGTTGCTTACACCATGGCAGCTGCTCCTGTCTTTGATGCAGCGTCAAGGGTAACCGCAGCCATGGTCTCCGAGCTGATAGTCCATGCTGCTACAAACGTCGTCGTATTGTTCGTCAAGATGGTTGTTGTCTTGCAAACGTCCCCATCTGTCGACTCATGGATTGAGACGTGGCTGCATGATCCGTGCTGTATGTGAATAAGATGCCTGTCATCTCGACTGCTAGTGATACGAGGCCACCGGCCGCGGTGGCCGAGGGGACTGAGGCGATTCAGTCACGGTCTGCACGGCCACTACGATCGGGGGTTCGAATCCCCCCTCGGGCATGGATATTTGTGCCGTCCTTAGTCTTAGGTAGTTCATAAGTAGTTTGTAAGCTTAGGGACAGATGACCCAGTAGTTAAGTCCCACATATATATATATATATATATATATATATATATAAATTTAAAAAAACGTGATGGTACGCAGTTCTGCTCCTTACGTCACAACAACGTTTCCCCAGGCAACGCCGGCCAACTGCTGTTTGTGTATGAGAAATCGGTTGGAAACTTTCCTCGTGTCAGGATGTTGTAGGTGTCGCCACCGGCGCCATCCTTGTGTGAATGCTCTGGAAAGCTGATAATTTGCATATCACAGCATCTTCTTCCTGTCAGTTAAATTTTGCGTCTGCAGCACGTCATCTTCTTAGTGTATCAATTTTAATGGCCAGGAATGTATTTAAATCCTGAAGTACTGTCATCAGCAGAATGAACTTTGATTTCGTGTGGCATTTACGGCCGTCAGACAATAACTGGCCTGCCTGCCTTGTTGACGCCACTTCAGCGACTTGCGTGTCAATGTTTATGATGAGGACGAACCAATACTAAGTCCCCGAGCAATCCTCAACATGACCGGGAATCGAACCCGAGCCCCCTGCGTGGCAAACTACCACGCTCTCCTCTAGACTACGGAGGCGGAAAGAATGAACTAAAATGGTTTGACGTCTTTCTGCCGGTCCTACGGCGTGGAGAAAACAGAGAACGTAGTAATAACAGAAAGTTATTACAAAGGGGCTTGGTGTCGATTTGTGTTTACTCTACCAAACGAATTATACAAGCAGTTGTGTCAAATAGTGTAGTGAGCAGGTAGTGCAATAAAATAATATGACTTACCCGAATCTGTGGCATGGAGAGCCATAGGATGGTTATAAGTGGGACAGACACAGAGGGAGGTGGCCCGCTACCTGCTGAGACAACAGGTACCGTCACAGAGTAACATATAGTACCGTTTAAAGAAGGCGAGGCCAAGGTCGTCAATGGATAACATCAGCAAGAGATGACCGTTATCTTCGGTTATCAGCCCGTCGAGACAGGAGGCTGAATGATACTCAGCTGCAACGCACACCGCAAGCAGCCATTAAACAAATAACGTATTCTTTTCATTCTCCACTCCGAGGAGTGGAGGAGGTTGTTTGAGATCCAAGCCATAAAGAGTCGCGGTTCTATGCAGCCAATTATCACACTAGCATACGCCTTGCGACCAAGGAAAACTCTCGAAACCTTGGCCGGAACCGGGGGATTGGTACCGATTTAATTTATATTTGGGACTCTGCCCCAGACAACAACAAACAACAACAACAACAAAAACAACAACAACAAAAATTATCAGGAGAGCACGAGTGCACTCCCGACAATCAAAAATCGAACGCCCCAGTTACGTAAATTCATAGAGATCAGCTCGACCAAATTACAGTGAGAAAGAGTCTCCCTAGAGGAACCGCAACCAGGAGTGCGGTAGGCAGAACAGTACGGAAAATATTGACTCGAGACCCAACGTTAACCGATTGCCGGCACGGCGCAAGGGATAGCGTCACCGATTGTGGTGCTGAAGATCGCCGGTTCAAATCCCGTCCATCGGCAAAAATTTATTTCTTTGTAATTAACATTTCCAGAATGTTCTACATGTTTCTTATGTTCACTTGTAATTTCTACATGTTTTTTATGTTAACTACTCTTTTAATTTCTGGTACATTCTGTCTGTGTATAAATAGCAGAGCACTCTGCCCGAGAGGCAGTCAGTGCTGCGTGCACGTTTCGGTTCGCAATAAATCTGCTTTCAGTATAAGTGTTCAGTTGACAACCCTACCTTCGAAGTCAAGCCTGCTTCCATTTCAACGCTACGATGTTTGGTGGAGGCGCCGTGTATCCTGTGCAACAGCTGCATCACCGTGGCTCCGTTTAGGCAACGTAAAAGCCGTCGCTTACACGGACTCACGGACTAGAACCGCAGTACAAGGGATATACCGAGTACATCCTTCCGAAAGTCCGTATCATCAGAAGAATCATGGAGACGAAACCAGCGGTAAGCCATCTGCACATCAGACGTTTTGTGTCCCAGCCTCGTCGCCGCTTTTGTGTCTCGTTTCCGTCGTAGGTGTCGGTGGCCGAGTGGAATGAGACCGACACAGGAATAAAGATAGCACGCTGGTGCAGGTACGGAGGGGAGCAGCCAGAAACTAGAAACACTAGAGTAAATTAGAACGAGATATATATTGCACAGAATTTATACAATACTTAACTTTTACATAGATCAGTACTGCAGATACATAGTTGAGCTAGAGGTCTGCCTAGTGCCTATCTGAATACGACGTGTTAACTGGTTGCTATCTCAGTCCCAAGTGAACGATGTCGTTCAGTGGTGGCCACGAGCGGAGTTGTAGCAGAGGGCGCTCGTGGCCGACGTCGTAAGAACGCCGCGCCGTGCGTGCATGGCGGCGCGCGGCGAAAGTAGGTGGCGCGCACTTTGGACTTGTGCGACACCACAAGACGCCCGTCGGTGTCTCTGGAGACGCTGGACAGGATCCCAACAAATGGCTAAAAGGGTTCGAACGAGTTGCTAAGTATTACAGGTGGGATCATACAATGTGCTTAACAACAAAGAGAAGGTGAATGACCGGGTAACGTTCCGCTCCGCGGAAGAACAACTGAAGAACCGGACCCAAGGACATGGTGAGCCGACACAATCGTACATCTACATCTACATAGATACTCTGCAAATCACATTTAAGTGCCTGGCAGAGGGTTCATTAACCACTTTCATAACTTTTCTCTACCGTTCCATTCTCTAATAGCGCGCGGGAAGAAAGAACACCTAAATCGTTCCGTTTTCGATCTGATTTCTCTTATTTTATTGGGATGGTCATGTCTCCCTAAGTAGGTGGGTGCTAGCAATATATTTTCACATTCAGTACTAAAAGTCGGTGATTGAAACTTCGCAAACAGATCACGCCGCAATGAATAACGTCGTTCTTTTAATGATTTCCACCCCAATTCGTGCAACATTTCCGTGACGCTTTCCCCCCCGTAACGTGATAAAACAAAACGAGCTGCCCTTCTCTGAACCTTCTCAATATCTTCCGTCAGTCCCACCTGGTGAGGGTCCCACAAGGGGCAACAGTACTCCAAGAGAGGACGCACAAGTGTGATGTAGACAGTCTCTTTGCATCTTCTAAGCGTTCTGCCAATGAAACGTAATCTTTGGTTCGCCTTCCCCACAATATTTTCTATGTGTTCTCTCCAGTCAAAGTTGTTCGTAATTGTAACTCCTAGGTATTTGGTAGAATTTACGACCTTAAGGTTAGACTGGTTTATCGCGTAATTGAAGTTCAGCGGATTTCTTTTAGTGGTCATGTGTTACTTCACACTTTTCTTTATTTAGTGTCAGTTGCCAATTTTCGCACCATGCAGAAATTTTGTCTAAATCGCTTTTGATCCTCTGTTGACTTCACTTACCGATAAACGACAGCATCATTCGCGAACAGTCTAAGGGAGCTATTCAGATTATCTCCTAAATCGTTTATAAACACGAGGAAGAGTAGGGGACCTATAACGCTTCCCTGTGGAACGCCAGATATCACTTCTGTTTTACTCGATGACTTACCGTCAATTACAACGAACTGTTGGATTCTGATAGGAAATCGTGAATCCAATCGCACAATTGGGGAGATATTCCATAAGCACGCAATTTCATTAGAAGCCGCTTGTGGGGTACAGTATCAAAAGCCTTCCGAAAATCCAGAAATATGGAATCGATTTGAGATCCCTTGTCGATGGCACTTAACACTTCATGTGAATAAAGGGCAAGCTGTGTTTCGCAAGAGTGATACTTTCTGAATCCGTGCTGACTATTGGTTAATAGGTCGTTCTCTTCGAGGTAGTACATAATATTCGAACAAAGTATATGTTCCAAAATCCTACTGCAAATCGACGTCAATGAGATAGGCCTGTAATTTTGGGGATCACTCATATTGCCTTTCTTGAATATTGGAGTAACTTGGATAACTTTCCAGTCTTTGGGTACGGATCTTTCGCTGAGTGATCGGTTGTAAATTATAGCTAAGTACGGAGCTATTGCATCAACATACTCTGAGAGGAATCTAGTTGGTATACAATCTGGCCCGGAAGATTCATTTTTGTTTAGTGACTTAAGTTGTTTTACTACTCCAGGAACATCTACTTCTAAGTTTCGCATGCTGGCAGCTGTTCTTGGATTGAATACTGGAGTGTTCACTTCGTCTTTTTTGGTGAAAGAATTTCGGAAAGCTGTGTTTAGTAATTCTGCCTTAGCAGTACTGTCGTCGGTAGTATTACCATTGCTATCGCGTAGTGAAGGTATTGTTTGTGTTTTGCCGCTAGTGTACTTCACATATGACCAGAATTTCTTTGGATTTTCTGCAAGTTTACGAGACAGGATTTCGTTGTGCAAACAACTATAAGATTCTCGCATTGAAGTCCGCGCTAGGTTGCGAGTTTCAGTAAAAGATTGCCAGTCTTGCGGATTCTGTGTCTTTTTAAATTTTGCATGCGTTTTTCTTTGTTTCTGCAACAGTGATCTGACCTGTTTTGTGTACCACGGGGGGTCATCCCCCTCTTTTATTAATGTATTTGGTATAAATCTCTCGATTGCTACTGATATTATGTCTTTGAAAGTAAGCCACAACTGATCTACACTCGCATTTTTAGTTTTGAAGGACTGGAGACTATCACTCAGGATAGCGTGAAGCGAATTTTTATCTGCTTTATTGAATAGATATATTTTTCGTTTATTTTTGGTGCATTTGGGAATTTCGATATTCAGTTTCGCTACTACAACTCGATGTTCGCTAATCCCTCTATCTGTTTTGATGCTCTTTACTATCTCGGGATTATTTGTTGCTAGGAGATCAAGAGTATTTTCGCAACCACGTACTATTCTAGTGGGTTCATGAACTAACTGTTCGAAGTAGTTTTCAGAAAAAGCATTCAGAACTAGTTCGGACGATGTTTTATATTTGCCCCCGGTTTTGAATACGTAATTATGCCAACATATCGAGGGTAAATTAAAGTCGCCACCGATTATAACAGTATACTTCGGATACCTATTTGAAATATGATTCAAGCTTTCTTTGAACATTTCTGCAACCGCATCGTCTGAGTCAGGGGGCCGATAAAAAGATCCATTTATTAATTTATTTCGGTGATCAGGTATAACCTCTACCCAGACCAATTCACAGGAAGTATCTGCCTCAATTTTGCTGCAGGATAAAGCATTTGTAACAGCAATAAACACGCCACCCCGTTTTATTTATTCTATCCTTTCTGAAGACCATTTGGCCCTTTGAAAAAATTTCGGCCGAATTTATCTCAGGCGTCAGCCAGCTTTCAGAACCTATAACGATTTGTGCCTCAGTACTTTCTATCAGCGCTTGGAGCTCTGGAATTTTCCCAACACAGCTACGACAATTTACAACTGTTATACCAATGGTTTTTAGGTCAGCTTTCTTCCCGTGTCTGACCTGCCCCCTTTGAGACTGAAACCCATTTTGTGTATTACCGAGGCCATCTAACCTAAAAAACCGCCCAGTCCACGCCACACAGCCCCCGCTACCCGTGTAGCCGCTTCCTGAGTATAGTGGACTGACCTATTTAGCGGAACCGGAAAACCCACCACCCTTTGGCGCAAGTCGAGGAATCTGCAGCCCACACGGTCGCAGAACCGTCTGAGCCTCTGATTCAGACCCTCCACTCGGCTCTGAACCAAAGGTCCGCAGTCAGTCCTGTCGACAATGCTGCAGATGGTGAGCTCCGCTTTCATCTTGCAAGCAAGACTGGCAGTCTTAACCACTTCTGATAGCCGCTCAAAACCAGAGAGGATCTCTTCCGATCCAAAGCGACACACATCATTGGTCCCGACATGAGCCACCAACTGCAGCTGGCTGCACCCTCTGTGAGTGCCCGGATCTTGAAGGCAGAGGGGCGAGTACAGGACAAGCGACACCATCCGCATCAGGAACATCCCCTGCCACAGACAGCGCCACAGACAGCGCCATACACAATGTTTTGGCCCTGTGTAACATAGTCAATCCGAATATGACTGAGGCCAACATAATATCGTACCTGATGAAGGGTATTGCAGGAGACATGTACCAAGCTCTTCTGATAAAGACGTCGCTACAACGGAACCTCAAGTGGTGTCAGCGTATTGAAGAGATACAACAAAGGAATCGTAAATAAGAATGATGGCAAGTGGCGATTCTGTGTCGACTATCGGCGGCTGAACAAAATCACAAAGAAAGATGTGTACCCACTGCCGCGCATTGACGACGCCTTAGATTGCATGAAAGGATTTACATATTTCTCAACTATGGACATGTAGACAGGTTACTGGAAAATCGAGGTTGACGAAGCTGACATTGTGAAGACGGCTTTTATGACACCTGACGGCCTCTATGAATTCAAAGTAATGCCATTCGGATTATGTAATGCTCCGGCCACATTCGAACGCATTATGGACAATTGTTTTGACACCTTAAGTGGACGATGTGTCTTTGCTATTTAGATGACATTGTCGTTATCTCGAAAACATTTGAAGAAGATCTGAGTCGCCTGTCAATTGTGTTGAAGTCTGTTCAGACTGCAGGACTCTGCCTCAATCCAAAGAAGTGCCTCTTCGTCGCCATAGAGATAAAAATCCTGGGGCACCTAGTGAACGGAGATGCTCCGTCTTGATTCAGATAAAGTAAGGGCAGACCCAGAATTTCCAACTCCCCAGCATTCGTGATGTGAGAAATTTTCTCGGGCTGTGCTCATACTATCGACGTTTCATAAAAGGATTTTGTAACAAGGCACATCCATTTTAAGAACTTCTGCAGCGAGATGCCAAGATTTCCTGGGATGAGACAAAAGAAAGAGCTTTCCAGGCACTTAAGGAGGCTCTAACTTCCGCACCAGTTCTACCCTTGTACGACGAGAATGCGGAAACTGAACTTCACACAGACGCCAGTGGTTATGGGATTGGTGCAGTGCTTGTACAAGTTCAGGAAGGTGTTGGAAAGGTGATAGCCTAGGCATCTAGAGTACTCTCAAAGTCTGAGATAAGCTACAACTGAGAAATAATGTCTCGCTGTTATCTGTATTATCATAAAAGTTATTGAAGTGATACTTTGGTCCGTATCGTGTCAATCGCCATCTGTCAGCCATCACATACGAATTTGAGGATTAATAACCGTCGTAGAAACGACTAAAACAAAGAGACATTGTTCACGTCCTGCGCATGAAGCCTTACTACGACCCTGAAGAGCAGATTGGCGAAAGGGCTTCTTGTTCAGGGACTCTAAGGACGGTAATGATACTGATGAAGCCACAAGAGGAACGTCTGTCGTCGGTAAATGTTCAGAAGGGAAGGATTCTGCAGAACTGTCATACAGAGGACCCATGACAAGATCAAAATCCAGGACACTGCAGATGGCTCCAAAGGGAACCTAACAGCGGGTCGCTGTTTTTTCAGGAGAGGGTGCAATGCCGAGAGACCCCACGTACATCGACTGCAGGCGTGGTGCAAGGGATAGCATCACTGATTGCGGTGCTGAAGGTCGCCGGTTCAATCCCGTCCACCAGCAAAACTTTATTGCTTTGTAATTAACATTTCCAGAATATTCTACGCGACAATATAAAAACCTAAATCGTCTTCGGCAATGTGGCCTATACACACGGAGGCGTATGGCGTGTGTCCCATTAGGACGCAGAAACCAGGTGGAGAAACATGAGGACTGCAGATGCAACGAATGGCGCCGGTTTCCGTTCACAGATGAATCAAGTTTTTTGTGTTCAGCCGGAGAATTGTCGTTCCGTAATCTGGAGAGAAGTTGGAACATCCTGCTTGTGTGCATGAAACATCACCATGTCTTGGTGGTGGCGAATGGTGTGGATAGGAGTCAGTATTGGCGGACGTATGGGTCAGAATGGCGCATTCACTGCTAAGAGGTATAAAAAAAGAGGTCCTTCGACCTTCTGTTGTGATCTACGAGTACGCTCGTGCCACAGGAGGTGCATTCCTTCATGTGGACGATTCCGCTTGTCCTTACAGAGCTGAACTGGTGGACAACATGCCGCCGAGGGCGTTGAACGAATGGAGTGCCAGATTTCTCACCGGACTTAAAACCGATTTAACATGTCTGGGATGCACTTGGCAGATGCGTTGTAGCCAGACCACCATTTCCCACAACGGTTACAGAGCTGGATATTTCACTCATGGAAGAACGGCCAAATATAACTCAAGAGCTGATTGATAACCGCATACGGTCTATGCCGTGCAGGTGTGCAAATGTACTGACCGTCTGAGGTGATCACACACCATGTTAGATGGCAACGAGAATTCGTTTTCCCATGGTGGCTCTCTCTATGTAAATGCCACGTAAACCTTTACCATATGTATATTGTGTATGCTATCTCACATAACCCCTAGTGTTTTCAGCTATGTACTCACATAACCCCTAGTGTTTTCAGCTACGTATATGAAACAAAACGCAAAATAACTGCAATCTATGGCGTTCACACACTATATTCAACATATAAACGCCACTGCAGATATTGGAATTTCGGTGACGACTTGTGCGATTTACTGCCTTCCATGGTGATGATGTGGTGCAAAAGAACAGCTGCCATCCAAACAGTAGTGTATGGAATGCCGGTGCGACGGGCGACTGCACAAGCGCTGACTTCCCCGTGCATAGACGAGCCCGATACAGTCTCCATTTCTTCCTGATCTGTCTCAGCAGCATTACGCCTTGTGCTCGGTCGGCCACTACGGGGCCGATCGTCAAAACAACCTGTGTCTTCGAACTTCGAAATCAAACTCGCCACAGCTGCATTTGTCAACGGTTCTTTACCCGTTCGAATCCCCTTCCTTAGGCGATAGGGTCGTAACGCTGAACTAGCACATTTTCCATTCTGATAATACAGCTTCACTAAAAGCGCCCTTTCAGGTAAAGTCAACATGCTGCGACTGCTGGTGCATCTGATTCTCTCTCTCATTGCAGCTCCTTTTACACACGATTTTCATGCGCAGTCACTGACGTTTTGCTGTCCAGTGCCATCTGCGGATATTTTTTGTACTTTATTTATTTTGTTCTAATAAAAGCCAGTCACGGTGGCCGAGGGGACTGAGGTGCTCCAGTCACGGTCTGCACGGCCACTACGGTCGGGGATTCGAATCCCCCCTCGGGCATGGATATTTGTGCCGTCCTTACGATTAGCTAGTTCATACGTAGTTTGTAAGTTTAGGGACTGATGACCCCCGTAGTTAAGTCCCATAAGCTATACAAACATTTGAAACATTTCTAATAAAACCCCATGTCATTCCAAGCATGAGTGTCAATTTTTACCTCTTATCTACATTATTCCGTGATTTATTAAGTTTTCAAATTTATACTGACGTTTTGATCACCGGGTATTTTGTCCACCCCGTCTAAGGTCTTAGTTTTCGGTGAATCTCTGACACATAAGGAATTAGATTAGGTAACGAAATAATAAAGGTGGTACATTAGTTTTGTTACTTGGGTAGTAAAATAACGCAAGATGGTCGCAGTACAGATGATATAAAATGCAAAATGGCAATGGGAAGAAAAGCGCTTTTGAAAAAGAGAAATTTGTTAACATGGAATATTAATTTACGCGTAAGAAAGCCTTTTCTGAAGGTATTTGTGTGGAGTGTTGCCTTGTATGGGAGTGAAACATGGACGATAAAAAGGAATAGGATAGAGGCTTTTGAAGTGTGGTGCTACAGAAGAATGCTGAAGATTAGGTTGGTTGATCGCGTAACTAATGAGAAGGAGAAAAGAAATTTCTCGCATATCTTGACTAAAAGAAGGGATCGATTCTTACGACACATTCCTAGATATCAAGGAATCGGGAATTTAGCATTGGAGGGAAGTGTGTGGGGTAAAAATCACAGAGACCAAGAGATGAATACAGTAAGCAAATTCAAATGGATGTAGGTTGCTGTTCTTATGAGGAGATGAAGAGGCTTGCTGAGGATAGAGTAGGGTGGAGAGCTGCATCAAACCAGTCTTCGGACTGAAGACCACAACAACACAACAAACAACATAACACTTATTCCATTTAAATAGTACTGCCAAAGAAAATTCTTTGAACGTAATTAAATTCATCAGGTCTGCAAAGCGAGTTAATTAATTGAATAGATCATATTTTTTTCACAAAATGACGGCTAGAATGACCGCTGCTCACAACTCTCTGATGTGGCTATTCATCTTTAAAATGATTGAAATAAAGTATATGTCCACATATAAATATTGATATTACGTCCATATCTACGTATGGAAAGTCAGACACATTAAAAAATCTATTTACATTAAATTGAACAATTACACACCTAATTAGAATACGATAAAGCAGAAGTAAGTGAAATCGTATCCACACAGTCTAACATATACAGTCGCGACGCTCACTGCTGTGAACGTTTGTACCAACTGAAAGTTGCTTCGCTCCTAGCTGTCGAAAGAGTAAAGTTTTTTATAATTATTTGTGTATGTAATTAACGAAATAGTGTAATTTTTGCGCTACAAGCATTAGTTAAATATCAAGAGACATACATCATACGAAAATTAATGTAAAAACAGCAGAACGTAACTGACTCAAAGGTATAACGAAGAACTTCGTCATGGACCAATTCTTACGAATGTGTCTACATTTGCAGCGTATTCCGCTGAAACTAAATAGAATACAAACGTAAGAGAAACATGCATTTCTATTATGGTCTGATCTTACTATGACAAAGAGTTTTTTGACGCGTATCAATTCGGCACATTTTTTTGGCTTCACTCGTCTTTGTTATACGCGCATAGTCGTTTGAGTGTGATTAGCTAAAGAAGACAATGTCTTGAAGATTCTTGTCGTTTGTTGTTCAGCAGCAGCAACTATTGTGGAATTGGGTTCTTATTTGTTGAAACCAGTTTGAGTGCTTTTACGTTTTCTTGCCACATCTGTAACGTTTTTTCTTCAGCAACAGTTGTTGTGATTTTATATATTAAATACTGTAGTTATTGCATACTATATTCGTTTCGTACCTTACACCATCTCCGATTTTACTGGAATTGTAGTAAAGAAACGTTAAGGTTCATGAGTCGAAAAGCGACGTTTTCTAGTATTTCCTAACCATTTTTCTATTTTTAATAGTAGATGAAATTATTCAGTAAAACGCCTGTTGATAATTGTAAATAAACTGTGCTGTCATGTACCGATTTGTACGTTGTCAGGGATCTTAGGAAATCTACGTACGTTCCCTAATGTAAACAGTGCATTAAAATCAGTATAAACGATACTGTTCGCACTCAACCAATATCGTATTCAGAAAAATTGCTTGCCGGCCGCTTGGAGCGCTGCTGTCGCAGGGTATAACAAAATATCTGCAGGAGTGACGTGACTTTATATGTTAGAATGTGGCATTCATACAGTGTTCACCTATTCCTTAACACTTTAACTGCCAATCTCGTCAACTGACGGATTACAAAAATTTCCGTAGACTGCCGATCCCGTCATTTGACGGAATTCGATTTTTCATGTTTGTAAATACGAAATCCCGTCCATTGACGGTCTCACCGTCTCTTCATTGTGCCGCAAGGGGTATGTACAATGTTACAAAAGGAAAAGACAGGTCTTGTTCGAACTGTAATGAAAAACAGGAAGGGAATGCCTCAGGCTTTGAAATCACCCAACATACAAAGAAGGGAACAGATATTTCGGAGGAGGGAAATCTTTTGACTGTGTGCTGGAAAGACAAAAGATATGTGTATGTGCTTAGTACAAGACACAGGGCAGAAATGACATAATTATGAAGACAGAAGGGGTAAACAAAAAACAAAAACCTGCTTGTGTTGTAGAGTACAACAAAAAGAAGGTCGGGGTTGATCTGTCAGATCAAAGGTATTTCATACGGGGCTTTCGAACATAGAACAGTGAAATGATGAAAGAAACTTGCATTTCACTGTCTCCTTATGGTGCCTGGTGGATGCATGTAATCTCCATAAGAAAATAAAAGCTAAGGAGATGCCTGTATCCAAGTTCATAAAGGTGTTGTGTGCAGAATTGCCAATGTGTGAAGACGATACTCCCAAACCAACTTCCGATGGAGGCCACCTGAGCAGGTTATCTAGAGGAAAGCATTTTCTAGAAAAAATTCCACCTCCCACAGATAAAAGTAGAATTCAAAGGATTGAAAAGTATGTTTAACCAGAGGAAAAAAGCAAACTGGAAAGGCTGTAAGTGTTTTTATGAGTGTTTTATTATTGAAAGTGGAATAAAAGCTTTTCTACTACGACAAGCATGATGTAAAAACTTTTTGATTTCCGTAAACTTCTTTCTTTTTCCCAAAAAATGACATTGTCTGAAAATATGTGGAACAGGAAGTAAACATTCAAAGAAACTGTAAGTAGGTTATCAGGAAGAAGAAGTCCAAGGGTTTCAGAGAAGGTTATTACCATATTAAAATGTTCTCTAGTTTTTCTAATACAAAATACTAAATATTGCTAAAAACACCTGGCATTCTTAGAAATGGCAAAGTTTACAGAGCCGCCAGTCAAAGTGTTAACAATAATCACAGTCGATACTGATATACAACAAAGAATACAAAATGTGAAAACACTATTCATGACAAACTCTTTTTTTAGAAAATTTTTTTTAATAAATATTTTAATAAAGTTTAGTGAAGTTACTTGAAGTGTTTTGAAATTTTAAGGTCCTCTCCAGGAAGGGGGGAGGGTGTTATAACTGAACAGCGACTTTTGGGGTTGTTTCAAATTTGAGATGTGGGATGAAATGTTTTTGTTTAGATTAGAGATGGGTCGTTCACGAACGAACTGTTTCAAGGGAACAATTCACAAAAATGAACGAAATGACCAAGGAACTACATATGAGGAACGGCATTTTGCCGTTTGGTGCTCCTAGTTGGTCCCATTCGGCGGTCTCGGTCCGACACGTCGGAATGCCGGAACGGTTGCAGCCGCTTCAGTTCCAGAAACTGGGGTGGTCCTGGTCCGGAACGATTTCGGTGACTTCCAGTTCCAGGAACTAGCGTTCCGGTTCGAAACGGTTGCGGCAACTTCCAGCGTAGCCGGTCCAGGTCCAGAAAGGCCGCACGTCCGGTCCCGTTTTGCTCAATGCTCTGTATGGGCTAATATTTTACTTACCGTCCCGGCGACCTCGCGTGATTATGTTGGCAACTTCAACAACACGGTGGACAATCCTTGCCAAGAAACCTGAATCACGTTTCGTACAGACCATGAAATAAATAAGTAATGCTTTTCCTGCAGTGTGGTTGACAGGTTCTTGTATGTACCGTTGTCCGCTCAGTAAAAGTAACTGCCCTCGTAAAGCGAAGATACCATAAAAAAAAAAAAAAAAAAAAAAAAAAAAAAAAAAAAAAAAAAAAAAACCAAATGCTTTGTCAAACGACTGGCTAATGCGAACGTCACATGATCGCCAACAGTATCACGCGAGGTCGCCGGGACGGTAAATAAAATTTAACCCGATACCGGTGCAGAGCTGTCGTTCGTTTTGTTCATTGCGCTTGCCCATTCTCATTGTGTTCCATGCTTTTTTTTTCTTTCATTTTTTTTCTACTGGTTCTTCGCGTATTCTGTTTAGTGTCCATCACCTGTAATTTACAATAATCTACAGGTATTTCATAATTTTCTAACTTCATGCGCATAAAAATTCTTTGTAATGCATACGTTGTACAGGCATTATAAAGGCAGATCAGCTTATTTCTGCGTAATTTTTATCAACGGCAGAAAACGTGATTCACGCGAGTTCTTTATTATTATCCGTACATTTTTTGATTTGATGTGACTCATTAAATATTTAGTTGTTAACATAACTGTTCAATAAAAAGGTTTTTCCCTTTCCTTCCTTGTCAATACGTGAAACTCAAGTGGCTACAATTTTTAAGTTTCTTTTTGCTACCTAAAAGCTAAGATTTTACGTAAAAAAAAAAAAAGTGACAGTTGTGCATGATATCGGCTTAGCAGAAAATGGATTTTGATTTCTACAGACTTTGACGTAGACGTTCCCAATAAATCGTATTATACTCCAACTGTTAACTAAAAAGGGATCAGTATAATCTAATTCACAAGTACGATCCGTCCGAAGCCTAACATTAAAAGACAAACTTGACTCATTACAATTAGTGACTTGACATGCATCAAAATATGTGTTAAACACGTCTTCCTACTTTTACAAGGCTGAACATCTAAAACACCATTAATGGATCCAAACATCCAAACACATATCCCAATCCCATTCTTATACCCTCCACCAATTTCATATCTTCCAACTTCAAATAACAAGAATACGACTTGAATTACATTTAGCAAAATGTTCTTTCTACAATAATAGTTTACAACACTCCACACAGAAATAACAGTCTTAATAAAGTGTAAACGAACCTGTATTTTTGACCCTGAGTTGGAGACCTCACTGTCCTTGAGGCCATTTTCTAGGAAGGTATTCGGCTGTGCGCTGAGAAGGACTTGTGAGGTTTTTACCTATTGAGGTTCTAATATTGGTATCACAACGGTCTATATCTACACTGCCTGAAATCATAATACTGGCTGGCGCATCGAATTCCGATCACCGACAGATTAATTTTGTTCCCATAAACTGTGATGCCTAATTGATCAGTTCATTCTTGTGTGGTAGGAATAAGGGAGGCAAACCGCAGCTCGTCCGGATGAAATCGGATTTGGTCCCAGTTGGCGTAAATAATTTATTTGGAAGGTTTTATTAACCTTTCTTTTACAAAATGTCGTATAAATTGTATGCCTTATACTATAAGATACATATTTAATCATAGATTCCGTAACGTTATATTTAATGGAGTAGAATACGATTTATTGAGAAGTATTTTGAATGTTCCCAGGCTAATGTGTTGGTCATCATTTTTTCGATTTCCGTCGTCCTTAGTTGCATATTAAATTGGTGGAGGTGTATTTCTGTCTTTAGTAAATAAATGAAAGGCGTTTTTTTGTGTGCCATACGCGTTTCGCTTCTTTATTTATGAAGCATCATCAGTGGCGGTTTTCTTTGTTATTCCATGTGTATCTTCATGGAGATGTTTGTGAGGCCTTCAGTTGGATATGGTATTTTCGGCCTTGATGAAAACCCTTGCATCACCACTTCACTGTGTATTCGCTTTTGAACGTTTGTTTACGATGTTTAGTGTGTACAATGTTTAGTGAAACGCGTATGGAACACAAAAAAAACGCCTTTCATTTAGTTACTAAAGTCGGAAATACACTTCCACCAATAATGAGTTGGTGTTCATGCGTTAAATGTTTGTAGAACTTATGGGACTTAACTACGGGGTCATCAGTCCCTAAGCTTACAAACTACTTACGAACTAGCTAAGACTAAGGACGACACAAATATCCATGCCCGAGGGGGGATTCGAACCCCCGACCGTAGTGGTCATGCGTTAACAGAATATCATTTGAATACTTCGGTTGGGCCAAGCCTGTAATTAATTGGTACAATGAAGCCTTTCAGTCCACGCAGGTTCGTAAGACACAGTTGTATCTATTTAGGGAAACGAATATTGGTAAGCATACATTGATTGAGAAGATTATTTCGAAAAAAACAGCACGTGTATGTGCCATACTGTTCCGATTTCGAATTTTGCTGCTATGATAGCCGCATACATAATGATATACTGTTCGATGAGTTCGAACGGAACAAGTGTAGATAGCTTTCAAGTATTCTGAAACGTATTGTAGAAGGTAGACCTGTGCCCGTCAATGTTAAGATTAAAGCAAGCATGTCTGTTGTTCATCGTGGTCTTGCGAGATTCGTGTCCAATGAGTTTAGTATTGGTGATAGCCAATAGCCTTGTTATCTTGTTTGAATTTAGTTCATGCAGATTTTCATTTCATCTCGGAAATTTATGTTTCTGCTTTTATAAAGAAACAACTCAGTTTCTATTTTGAATACCTGTTATTGATTAGTAATTGGATACAAAAAGGAACGGCGAACGAGTAGGAAAGGGAAGATCATCATTGATCTACTTCCCACAAATACGCTACTGGCCGTTAAAATTGCTACACCAAGAAGAAATGCAGATGATAAATGGGTAATCATTGGACAAATATATTATACAAGAACTGACATGTGATTACATTTTCACGCAATTTGGGTGCATAGATCGTGAGAAATCAGTATCCAGAACTATAACCACCTCTGGCCGTAATAACGGCCTTGATACGCCTGGGCATTGAGTCAAACAGAGCTTGGATGGCGTGTACAGGTACAGATGTCCATGCAGCTTCAACATGGTACCACAGTTTATCAGGAGTAGTTACTGGCGTATTGTGACGAGCTAGTTTCTCGGCCACTATTGACCAGTCGTTTTCAATTGGTGAGATGGCCACGAGAGCATTCTGTGGTGTCGCACAAGTACAAAGTGCGCGACACCTACTTTCGCCGCGAGCCGCCATGCACGCACGGCGCGGCGTTCTTACGACGACAGCCACGAGCGCCCTCTGCTGCAACTCCGCTCGTGGCCACCACTGAACGACATCGTTCACTGGGGACTGAAATAGCAACCAGTTTGGACCTTTGTAATCCGATAGGCACCAGTGAAGACTTGGCTATCGTATAGGCACTAGGAAGCAGTACTAGGCAGGCCTCTAGCTCAACTATGTATTTGCAGTACTGAGCAATGTAAAAGTTAAGTATTGTATAAATTCAGTGCAATATATATCTCGTTCTAATTTACTCTAGTGTTTCTAGTTTCTGGCTGCTCCCCTCCGTACCTGCATCAGCGTGCTATCTTTATTCCTGTGTCGGTCTCATTCCACTCGGCCACCAACACCTACGACGGAAACGAGACACAAAAGCGGCGACGAGGCTGGGACGCAAAACATTCGAACATATTCAGTATCCAGAAAGGCCCGTACAGGACCTGCAACGTGCGGGCGTATATTATCCTGCTGAAATGTAGAGTTTTGCAGGGATCAAACGAAGAGTACAGCCACAGGTCTTAAAACATCTGAAATGTAACTCCCACTGTTCAAAGTGCCGTCGATGCGGTGACCGAGAAGTGTAACCAATGGCAATCCATACCATTACGCCGAGTGATACCACAGTATGGCAATGACGAATACACACTTCCAATGTGCGTTCACCGCGATGTCGCCAAACACGGATGCAACCATCATGATGCTGTAAGCAGAACCTGGATTGATCCGAAAAAATTATGTTTTGCCAATCGTGCACCCAGGTTCGTCGTTGCGTACACCATCGCTGGCGCTCCTGTCTGTGATGCAGCATCAAAGGTAACCGCAGCCATGGCCTCCGAGCTGATACTCCATTCTGCTGCAAACGTCGTCGAACTGTTCGTGCAGATGGTTGTTGTCTTGCAAACGTCCCCATCTTTCGACCCAGGTATCGAGACGTGGCTGCACGATCCGTTACAGCCATGCAGATAAGATGTCTGTCATCTCGACTGCTAGTGATAAGAGGCCGTTGGGGTCCAGCACGGCTTTCCGTATTGCCCTGCTGAACCCACCGATTCCATATTCTGCTGTCATCGGATCGCGACCAACGCGAGCAGCAATGTCGCGATATGATAAACCGCAATCGTGATAGGCTACAAGTCGGAAACGCGATTGTACGTATTTCTCCTCCTTACACGAGGCATGACAACAACGTTTCACCAGGCAACGCCGGTCAACCTCTGTATGTGTATGAGAAATCTGTTGGAAACTTTCTTCATGTCAGCACGTTGTAGGTATCGCCACCGGCGCCAACCTTGTGTGAATCCTCTGAAAAGCTAATCATTTGCATATCACAGCATCTTCTTCCTTTCCGTTAAATTTAGCGTATGTAGGACGTCATCTTTGTGGTGTAGCAATTTTAATGGCCAGGAGTGTAGTTTAGATCATAAACCACGTGTAACACCATTGGCCAGAGAAGTATCTGCACGCTTTGCAGAGCACGTTGAGTTTTAATGTGGTGCGTGTGCAAACATTATGCTGTTGGAAAAACCGGTGACCTTACCATTGAAGAATGTCTAAAGAACACTCTTACAATGAATTTTAGCTCATTGCGCTATAGTCCTGAGGCCGGACTAGTATGTTTTTTGAACGAATGCACTCTACTGGACAGCGCTCGCCAAGTCTATGTCGTTTGCGCATATGACCATCGCTTGTATGCAAGCAAAATCTGCTTTTATCACTGACTAGCTGCTCCCCGCGGTGTTACCCGCGGTTCAATATTCAGTCATTAAAGTGCCAAGAAAGGGCATAAATAACTACATGACTGTTTGCGACATTGTTAGCACGGAATATATAATTGTCTTGGATCGGATGGAGAGCCAAAAATCTATTGCAATACGTTCCTGTAAACGACGTTTCGAGACTTCTTGTTCTCCGAGTTTTACTACGGGGTCATCAGTCCCTAAACTTACAAACTACTTATGAGCTAGCTAATCCTAAGGGCGGCACAAATATCCATGCCCGAGGGGGGATTCGAACCCCCGACCGTAGTGGCCGTGTAGACCGTGACTGGAGCGCCTCATTCCCCTCGACCACCGCGGCTGGCTTGTTCTTAGAGTATACGTAGAGATTTCTAGCTCTCTATACACGGGAGCAGCCTACGTAGAGCTGTCCGTGCGAATAACATGGGGTGGCCAGATGAATACCTGCCACTTTTAATGTTTGTCCTTGACTCTTGTTTATAGTAATGGAGATATCACAATTGAATACACATTATACGTCCTGCGAAATATTTTCATGAGTGTTATACTGCCTGCCATTTGTTGAGTGCATTTGCTACTACTTTCGTTGCAGTTTACGTACGCTATTTGTACGTGGCAGTTCGCGCTTTGTACACGAAATAGAGCTTGGTATCTAGATTGCATTCTACACATAACGTCAATGTTTTTTTCTTGCCATGGTACTTAGAGCATATTTTATTTAAAGTCTTCAATTTTGTATACATACTTCCTTCATTTGTTACAACAAATGAAAATAAATGCGGCGTAAACGCCAACATTCAGATTTCTTGTGTATGTAATTATATGTCAGTTAAGCCGTTTTGGCAGTATCACAGAATCTTTTTTGTATATTCGAAAGTAAAAAAGATAACAATAACAAAGACAAAAAATTTCACTATAGCAGGACACGAACCATTGCCCAAAATAATGGTAGTTTATGACATAAGGCGTTAACCCTCGCGGCTAAACATGACATACACTACATAGCACCTCTGCTGTTGTATTAGAAGCTTCTTACAACTGTTACGTATTTCTATGGATATATTTCAAATAAATAACTTGCAATAAACATTTTGAAAAGTAGCCTATGTCCTAGTCCAAGCCATAAGAAATCTCTATATGAAATTTCCAAGCCATAAGAAATCTCTATATGAAATTTCATCTAAATCAATGCTGCAGTTTTAGCGTGATGCGGTAACAAACATACAAACTTTCTCATTTATAATATGTATAGGATGACAATGGTCCGTCATTACGTCTTCCAACAGATTCTCTGATAATGCCAGTGCAGGTCGGTAGTGTGGTGTAAGTGAATGACGGGCTAGAAGTGAGACAGTCCGACTGCTTGTAACTGGTTGTCAACCGTATTGACACTTGTAGGCTCACAAACCCACGTATCCATGTTGTGTTAGCTTTACGATCTCCTGCTACTGTCCTTACAATACTACGAGCTTGGCGGATGTCTGTGTTGCATAGATGTTCAGAGCCTCGTCAGTTGGTGTGAGAATGTTCACATCACCACTGCAAACAGCATCGTTTCACAGCTGACGCAGCACGTGAAACCTGTACCAATTCTCAATCATTCCGCCACTTGGAAGGCCATTTTTCAAAGATTGTTATAGTCGACGTCATGTGAGAAGGCGCTTCCGCGCGTAGAGGCGGAGCGATAGGGAAAACATGTAGGGGAGGAGCTACAACCGAGCGCCAACAGCCTGCGGAAGAAACTTTGCGTAACTAGCGGCCAGTCACACTTTTTTCCCTGAAAGTATTTATTTCAATTATTCTTTTAATTGTACAATAACCCAATAGCTATATATAAATGGGTCTTCTTATGCTACTACATTTTTTGTGCTTTTTATGCTACTTCTAATGTTTCTATTGAGCTACATGATTATGTTTTGTTTTTGCTGTTGTGTCTGTCGTATGTGCTGTGTCATGCAGGGTCCGTTGGCATGTTGTGTTTCATGTGGAAGTCGCTACAGCTACGTTTAGTGTCTTATTTTGTGTCCACCCCCCCTGCAGTGCTCACAGGTGTGCCAGTAATGTACAAACCTACTGGTTGGCCTGTGCCCCCCGAACTAATTTCGGAGGGCGTGTCCCTGACACTGGGCTGGCCTTTTGCACTGCATTCCTAACTTAATCTAACATATCTAGCGTCGCAATCGGTGATTTGGCCGCACTCAGTCCTCCTGATCCAGGGCACGGCGGAGTACCCCGGCGGCACGGCCTGGTGCAGCAGTCATGCCTGGAAAAAAGTCTCATAATCGGTTTATAAATTCATGTCTGATGTGGTTTGAGATTTTGTCGGTTAATTCATTGAGAATTTGAAAATGTGCTTCATGTCTGATGAGTTGGTATGTGTCTGAGTTAGGTAGTTTGAGATGAGAGACAATATGATCGTACGTAGGGCACTCGAAAGTGACGTGTTCTGGAGTTCCTTCCGGAGCTTCACAGCTACACTCTAGGGTCGCCTGCTTCCTGAACCGACATAGATACGTCGGGTACGGACCATGGCCGGTGAGAAAGTGAATCAATCCTCTGCTTGGATGAAAGTATCCCATTTTAAGTCTTTCTGACACATTTGGGAGGAACTGGTGTGTCCTGGTCCCAGATGTTTTTCCAAATTTCTAGTCCCCGAATTTCGATTTCCCTTTTCCCCTCCACCCTGGCTTCCATGATCTCCTGTATTTTGTCCCCATTTCCCTTTTTCAGCCAGTACGCCGCCGCCAGCTCCCGAATCTTGATATCTAGAGGACAAAGCCCCATCAACACCAAGAGGGCGCCGCCCGGCGACGTCCTGTATGCCCCAATTGAATGAAGGAGGATACTTCTCTGAACTCTTCTCACCGCCATTGCAGGCGCCACCCTAGTGAGTCTGTGGGCCCAGCTGCCGGATCCGTAGCCCGTGATGGATGTCAGAATACTGTTGTGGTAAAGTTTAATGAGATTGGGTGGGAGGTGGAACCTTCTCTGCCCAATCGCAACCAGTCTGTTAAGTGCTACCAGGGCTCTGTCTGCAACCGCATCCACATGGGCCGCGAAATTCCAGCGCTCGTCCAGTATTACGCCCAGGTACCTGGCTTTGGGTCTTCTTATAGCTGGTACTCCCTTTATTCGAACAGTTGGGTTTCTAAGTAGACTGCCTTTCAAAAGAAAATAGGTTGATTTGTTTGGCGCTATGGTCAATTTTGTCCTTTGACACCATGAGGTCAGAATGTTAATGGTATTAGCAATTTTGCATTCCAGTTCCTCGCGGCTCTTAGCGCCGACCATAAGGAGGAGGTCATCAGCGTAGAATATTACCTCTAGTGCATCTTGACTATTTTTCAAGTCGTATAACAGTGACTCCATGTTCACGTTCCAAAAGAGTGGCCCCAGGACGGAGCCCTGTGGACACCCCTTGGTCACTCCCTTGCTTACTTCCCCGGTCACACGTTTAGAGAATGGAGATTATTTGCTGCCAGTGAGGTAATGGAGGGGGATGCGCACATCGGCTGAAACCTGGGGCGCCTTCGTACATGGCGCGGCCTATAGCTGCCTGGAGGAAAGTTGAGTTAATCTCCGTGGTATGGCACCTGTTTCCTTCACACGTTGACATCATACGCAACCTTCAGCCTTTCTGCTGTAAACATCCCATATTAAAGAATATACATAGAAGGCACTCTGGGAGCTATGCCATTACGGTATCTGTTGGAGGATGACGTTTAAACGCAGGAGACTTGGGTTCGAAACCCGGCTGGGTACACATTTTCAGCCGCTCCAAAGCACCTTGCTGCGGAGTGCGTGGTTCCTCTGCGTCAGAGTTCTCCCTCGGATATGGGTGTTTGTGTTCTACTTAGATTAGTTTAGGTAGTTTGTAAGTCTAGGGACTGATAACCGCTGTAGTTCAACCCCATAGATAAACAAACTTTTGAACATTTGAATTTGACGTTTAAACCATTATCAGTGCATCTACTATCTCCTTAGGTGGTACTTGTCGTCATTGGATGAAAGTCGACATCGTCTTTCCAGGTTGTCCAGCTGTGTATATCACTGGTGAGGTTCAAAGTCTATGCACTGATCTCATCTGCTTAGCAAGTTACAAGCTGCAAGGAAATATTTCAATATAGTTGGAACCGCTTCTGACCTATCAATGACTGCGGTTAATGTTCTGTAGTCGTTACCTGAACACTGAGATAAATAGTATAATTGTGATTCGATGAACCCTCTGCCAAGCACTTAAATGTGATTTGCAGAGTATCCCATGTAGATGTAGATGTAGACTGCTGGCCTATTAGTGTATTCTTCATTGCGAAGAGGGCAACATGCTATTGTGCCTTGAAGTAATATTTTATTTAAGTCATTTTTCGCTCAGTAGAAGTGTTTTCTTTGTGACGAAGGTTAAATTGGATGTTACGATAAAGGATATTTTTTTTGTATAAGAATCGATATCGGCCTCCCGTTAGGTCATCCTTGAAAGTATCTCATGAGTCACGTTTCCTATTCACTATTTCACGAAGGACGCCCGGGTTCGATTCTCGGCAGGGGACTGGGTGGTGTGTATTGTCATAATCATCATCAGCTCATCATCATCGGCACGCATCTCGCCCAAGCGGAGTCAACTAAAGCGACTTGCACTACGGTGGCCGAACAATCCCGTTATGGGATCTCCCAACCAGCACTGCCATATTCTCATTTCCATTGACTAAGAACCTAAATTATATTTCAGAAACTGTTTTTAGTGAAGCCATTCACATTTTACTGCGCTTTTCATGGGCGGATCCTGTGTGTTAGTATCCTTTGTCTAACTTCGTAGGTTACTCGCACAAACATTTGTCTTAAGAGAAATCGATAATTTGATAAAGAGCCATCAACAGATAAATGCATTTATTTCTTTGCATGCATGTTGTACGAAGTTTAAGTATATTTGAACAGATCATATCTCATAGACACATGCTGATCCTGAGAATATGCCGAGGGTGGCTACTGAGATTAGCGCATTTTTATGAATTGTTGGTAAGCTGTACGGAGCGGAATCTACGTCTCCACAGTTCCTGATTTCCGTCCAAGAGTTAGCGTATCACATGTCAGATTGTGTTCGAAAATATTGGTCGTAATTTTTACTTGAAGACATGTCCCAGATTTCCAAGCGTTTACGTTGTGCAGTGAGAGTTTTACTTGTGAATATTACATTAATAGATGTCAGATGTTTTTATTCATTCATGCTTCAAAATTTTGTACGAAGGGAATCGCTTTCGAAAATCTAATATTTAAGTCACAGCAGAAATAGACTCAGACTGAAAATGATATAGAAAGGTTTCAATATTACGAAACTTTTTCCGAGTGCAGTCGTACGTCTCTCCAAGCCCTGTTTACTTTGGAGAAATAAGTAACTCCAAGTCTGCAGGTTCGTTTAAGGATTAGTCTGTCATATTCGGCAACCAGTAATAAATTTAAACAATGCAAACAGAAGAAAATCAGCACTGGGCATGGTACATACGTCTGTGTGTTAATCATAAGGTGAAAAGTCGATGCCAGAGTCCATTGTTTGTTTTGAAAATACGAGCATTTAACATCTCTTTCATTGGTAATTCATGACTTCATAGACCCTTACACTTTCATTTGCAAAAATTAGTGTGCATTTGCGTTTCGCCACAGTCAGTTCAGTTTTGACTTCCAAGATCTGGCTTACACAGTACGCGTAAAAATATACCAAGATAACATTATTGAAATTTTCGGTTTTTCTTTACGTACTGAAGTTTTCCTACATCTACATCTACATGGTTACTCTGCATATGACACTGCAGCGCCTGGCAGAGGGTTAATCAAACCACTTTCATACTATCTATCTACCATTCTATTTTCGAATAGCACGTGGGAAGAAAGAACAAAATGTTCAACTGTTTTTAAGGCTTAAGGGACTTAACTAGGGGGTCATCAGTCCCTAAACTTACAAACTACTTATGAACTAACTAATCCTAAGGACGGCACAAATATTCATGCCCAAGGGGGGATTGGAACCCCCCACGGTAGTGGCCGTGTAGACCGTGACTGGAACGCCTCAGTTCCCTCGGCCACCGCAGCCGGCAAGAAAGAACACATACACCTCTCCGTTCGAGCACCGATCTCTCTGAGGCAGGGATGAACAATGTATTTTTGCATTCAGATCTTCAGCGATCGAAATTTCGGAAGGATATCTTGTCATATATTGATTATTACTGTCGACATTTCAGAGAGGCTGTTGTGAAGCCAAAGGGTCGCACTCCAAGCTGAGAAATAGAGATCAATGCAGGCAACAAGCTAAAATGAACTCATATAGCTTACAGGATGTAGGCGGTAAAGAAATCTCCCTGTGAACTACAGATGTCCACAGCCACCGTCCCTGGGTGGAGGGTTTACTTTCGGAGAATAGCAAGGTGACGTCATACGGAGTGTAGAACCTGTTGTAAGATGTTACATTAGTACTTAATGTACGTAGCGAAGTTGATACCAGTCCCTGGGTACATCAACGTCAGTGATTTCTCGCGGCTAGAGTGAGAGGGTAAAGGAAGAAAACTACCAGTCAGCAGCTCCCCACTCTGGAGAGAGTGGAAGGCGTGGCCAACTGACGTAAAACATTGTTGTTGCTGACTATAATGGGTAGAAGCGTGACGTTTTCTTTTCAGCTGAACAAGGTTGCTACCAAGTACTGAGTTTGTTAATGTAGAAACAAGTCACATCCCCACCCAGGCAATGGCAGCGGGGACAGGATGAAATGTGGTTTGCTGGAAGACTCGGGGGCGTGGCAAGTCACAAATTGGATTGGTTGAACATAGCAGGAATTTATTAGGTATCAGAAAGTGAGGAGAAATAGTGCGACCACAGTGGCCTTTAAAACCCCTGGCTTTTCCATCGAGCGAGATGTCGTCAGCCAGACGAGTTGGGAGCCGGATACGCGTCGTTCGCCACCAGCCTCGGGTAAGCTCCACGACACTCTGTTTCTAGCAGGGAGTGCGTCTGTCATGGAATGCTGCTATGAAGGGTAGCTGTATCAGGCTCTTCCCCAGGGGACGTAAACACTGACTTCTGTTGTGGTAACGGATGTATTCTATCGCTTTTCTAAATGATTGGCCTCAGTGTAGTAGAATTAGTAGATGTGATACAATAAATATATTTCCGTTTACCTATGAGTTCCCAATGTCTCCGGAAGAAGTATCCCCTCGAGTCCCGAAATCCGCATCTCTCGTATTATTTATCTTTCTGTAGTCACTACTTTCCGCTCGGGACTTGCAGACTGACCTACAACCACCTATCCCTCTGTCCTGTCTTAGTGTACGACAGTCTCGCTGTTCTTATAATGATTCTCTCTCTAACTCGCGTATCATTTCCGTGCCACTCTCTCACCTGTATCGCGATAATACAAAACAAATCGTTACTATGTCATAAAATTAAAAAAAAATATATATATATCTCCTTGTTCTTATTCGTCCTTTTCGAGATTTTGCAGCGTAGCTATAATCAATGTATAAAGGGTGCTATCCTTCATGGTACTTCTCATTTAAATTTTAAAATGTTTTTAAATTTTTCTGTTTGAAATAACTTACTACGTTAGTAGTATCCATAAGTGGCATAAGACGCTTAGCATCATACTCTTGTCGTTTACCTGATATTTTTATATATTTCTGTATTCTGACATTTCATTTCTATTTGTTATTCATCTTATATACTTATGTGTGAAAATACATTCTAATTTTTATTTTGTATAATTGAAAGAGTAAAAAAATTAGTGTCAGCGGAACATCTAAGTAATAGAGGGCGTCCCTACAGCGCCGCCGCATGTCGTTTGTAAGCAGCGCACTTATTCCATCTGAACCTCTGGCACTGCAATTTTATGTTTGCCGGAAACTTATTTCGACACAGCTGCAGTTACATTCAGTGCATTCACAATGCTTGGTATGTATTCTGTCTGTATATTATATTTGAAATTGTATTCAAGTTCATTTTATATTTGTTTTCGATTCCATACCGATTTTATGATCTTGTTCTATAGTTTGATGGAACACTGAAGATGGTCACTATGTGATTGAACTCGTTTTGTTGTTTATAAATAAAACATTAACGGCCAATGCTGCTCAATACATCTGGTGTGTACAAAACAAGTCGCTGTTCTGTGTGTTCCTTCGATGTGGTCCATCAGTCTTACTTGATAAGGACCGCTCACCGCATAGAAGTACTCTTAAATAGGACGGACAAGAGTAGCACGAACAGCCCCTTTAGCAATTGTGTTGCATCTCTCGTATACGTGATCTGCCAATAAAACAGTCTTTTTTTGTTCTCGCCATAGCAATTTCTATGCTGTGTTTCCATTTTAAATATTACTGAATGGTGATGAATTACAGTGATGATAATTTTATCAATATTTTTTCGCAATATCGAATTTCTCTTTGCGTCACTGTATAAGGCATGGGTTTTCTACCAAATGGTGACATATGAAAATCTGTGTCGGGCCGGGACCGGAACCCGGGTTTCTCGCTTTTCGCGAGCGGTCGCCTTGACCACTAGACTACCCAAACACGACTCCAGGACCGACCCAAACTTCCATATGCCACACTGACTGCACTTATGAGTCAACTACATTCATCCCTTAGCACTCGCAGCTTAATCTGTATTCCCGCACCAGGGAGAATGAAAACGAGGCATTAACCTACGCTGTTATCGTCATTGCCTCGCTTAGGCATCTGTTAAATTACTGCATGGTGATGAATTACAGTGATGATAATTTTCCCAAAATATATTCGCAATAGAGAATTTCTCTTAGCGTCAATGTATAAAGTATGGATGTTCTAGCAAATGGTGACCAAATGTGCCGGGCCGGGATCCGAACCCAGGTTTCCCGATTACCGCGAAGGTCGCCTTAACCTCTACGCTACCCGAACACGGGTTCCGGCCCGGTACAGATTTTCATATGTCACCATTTGGTAGAACATCCATATCTTATAAAGTGACGCTAAGAGAAATTCGCTATTGCTAATATATATTGACATTTTAAATACAATAGTTCGTAAGTATTGCTTAAATTTATGGCTTTTATAGCTGATTGAATTATCTTATAGACGAAGGTTTCGCTTTGATTTCTCGGCCAAGCTTAGCTTACTGGTTTTTCTAACGTTTTACTAGCACAAGTGGCTGCCGTTGTGAGAGACGCATCCTCGAGATAGTCACCAACCATGGAAAGTGAACTTCGACAATGCTAGCGACTCGTGTTAGTGAAACGTTACAATGATCGTTAAACAAATAATGAACTGAGATCCAGAGATAAAACCCAGTAGTAGGTACGTCACAGGATGATAAATTTGTGGCACAAAAATTCTAATTTCACAAGCTATTTTGCGTCAGTCAATAAATATTTTTAATTAGGGAGCTTTATTTTACTTACTCAACCTGCGGCATATTGTGATTAAGTTGGTTCCTAAATGTTCCATTTACGAGAATAATTAATTTACTGAACGAAAAAGGGCATGTACAAGAACCTAGCTATCATAGAACAGGAGCAGCGTTAATTTATTTCATGATCACTATAAAAGATTATTCCCCTCATTTCATGTGAGGGGCTCCTCAATGAGCATTCAACAGTCATTCAACATCAGAACACTACACCGCCGCTGCAGTAAGTAAAAGCTTACCTAAATAGGTACGACTGCTATTTGTTTCCAACACATTTTCTTCATGAAGCGATAATTACAGAGCCTATTCTGTTTCAAACGCGTCATCATTAAGAGCGAAGCAAGGAAGTGAGTCCTGTGACAGAGTATAGGTCTTCTTTAACTGTGTCTGTCTCAAATGGGATCAAATTAGATGCAGGGAACCGGAAGGGGCATACATTATTCATCTAGCAGTGACAAATTTGGATCGTGTGTGGCGCTAAGAAATGATAGATCACGCGCCTCTGACGTATTCTCGATAGCTGCCGCCGATAACCTGGGAGAACGTCGCGAGGAGAATGTGGAGGCCTGCGTACGCAGCCGGCGGTTCACGAAGACGGCCGACACGAGGAAGCGAAGCAGCGCCCGACCGCCCGTCCCATCCCCTGAGAACGCGCCTGTTACGGCGAGCGTGAGGGGCCACGAGAACCTCTAATATGGCCACCAGCGACCGTTCGCTTTCACTCACGACACAGGGCCGTCTGAATGATCTTACCTAGTTGCATGCCGATTCTCCTTTGATGGCAACTCAATCTTGATTACGGTCGGTAGTTTTAAACCCCTAGCGTTTCCGTAACGCACACCGTGGCCATGTTTCTTAACCCTTTAGTGACCAGTGGGGAACTATACTTCCCACTTATTTGTTTTCGCCATAAGTTCAGTGGTAATCCGTGTACTCACTTCTAACGTGTGCTACCATCTTTGTTAGAGTGCTAACTACATACACTCAGTCGCGAAAGTATTCGGACACCGGGAAGTTTCACAATGAGAACTCGAGAAACACTAACTATGAAACCCAAACATATTTAATATTCACAGAATATATGACATCAACTGCGATTGGGCAAAGCTGAAAATGTGTACCCAGCCGGGGTTCGAACCCGGGTCTCCTGCTTTCTAGGCAGTTGCGCTGACCCCTACACCACTGGGGACACAGTGATCACCGCACCTGCAAGGACTACCCATGCACGCCTCCCGTCAGATACAAATTCCCAGCATCGCCCTGCCCACAGTACTCAAACTCGTAGTTATGAAACTAATTCCCGTAAGAGTAAGGGCTTCAAACTTGCCCACCCCTCCCCACTAACGATAGGATCATTGCCCGTCACCGGCATATAATACCAAATATCGTATATACCAAACATATTTATTAGTAATATGTATGCGTAACAAAATTAATTACAAAAGAATTATTGTATTATTTTGTTTCCAAAACATAAATAACAGCAAAATTAACAACAAAAATAAAACAACCTGCACACACTGCTGCTACAAAAGTATTCGGACACTGTCCAATAAATGTTCATAAGTTGTACGGCGAAAATGTCAATGCCTTGTGAGTCCTCCTTTCATTTTCAATACCTCTTCCAATCTACTAAGCATACTTTCCACGAGTTTTCTCGTGAAATCTGGGCCTATATTTGACCCATTCTTGGCGCAGTTTCTCTTTCAAGGTCTTCGTATAGATGTCTGCGCGGAGGGTCCGTTTCAATTTCTCCCACAAATGTTCGACTGGGTTAAGGTCTGGTGACTGGGGAGGGGGGTTCAATACTTTCGGGCAATTGAAGAGCAACCACATTTGTACAATATGTGCGGTATGCTTGGGATCATTATCCTGATAAAAAAAAATGAAAGTTGTTCGCAATACCTAGATGTCGTGCACTTGGATTCAAATGTCCTCACAATATATTCAAATACGCTTCCTTGTTCATCGTATCATCAATGAACACTAAATCAGCCACACCATTACCAGACATGCATCCCCACACCATGATGCTCCCACCTCCACACTTTACTGTTGGTTTGAGGTTCCTGGGATTCAGCTCTTCATTGGTCTTTCGCCACTCGTTTGCCTTTCCGTCGTTTCGCCATAATGTAAATTTACATTCGTAGCAAAATATCACACGATTACAACAAGCCTGATCGTATTCGGCATATTCTCTCGCAAACTGCATACGTTTCTTCTGGTTCACTGCATTTATGAATGGCTTTCGCCGTGTCACTGGTACTGCGATCGTCGTAGTACTCTCGGCACGGTTTCGGGATGAACGTTTATACCAAGGTCTCCCTCCACCTCACTTGCAATTCGTGTGGCAGGTATTTTAGGATTCTGTTGTACCTTTCGCACAAAAACACGTTAATCTCTCTGTGAAAATATTCGTGGCCGTCCTGTACTGCAACGGAATTCCAATCGGTCTTCTTTCTCTAACCGTTTAATAATGTCGTGAACTGTACTTTTCTTCATGTCACTATTGCGGCAATTTCCCTGCAGGTTTTACCCTTCGCGCTATGATAAACGACAAGTTGCCTTTGCTGGAACATAGAACACTTCCCTCTGCGTCCATCGTCTACCTGCACAGGCTCGCGATACGTGTTTACTAATCATCGCTATCGTCTCGCGGAAATGTCGGACACACTGCAGTCGCTTCACCCTCTGTGCATCTCGGAATGAACTGCTCTCTCACGTTGTCCGCCTTTGTCCGAATACTTTTGTTGCACCTTCCCATGCCGTTTTTTCAGGAAATTTTAAGTAACAGACACAAGTCCAACAACAATTCTTCGTATTTGACGCGTGTTTCATGTTGCGACATCGTACCCGGAGTTCCAAATACATTACAAAGTGCAATTTCTGTATTTGTTCATGCGGCAAACTGGAAAACTATGCGCATATACGGTGCTGTCCGAATACTTTTGCGACTGAGTGTATATATTGTCAACAGACGCGCAAAAGTGGTTGTGTTTCTACATTGTTAGTCAATCAATGCAGAAGAGCAGTTTCCGCGGGGAAAAAAGCCACTGTTTCGACCGTAACAGCGTTTTTTTGTATAATGTCCTTTCCTTGTGAAGTGACTTGTGTTGTATTTGTATACTTTTATATGTACGAGGGTGATAGTGTATATTTGCTGGATATCAATGAAAATAACATAAATACTACAAGTTAATATAGTGCCAACTATGTTTCCCACTGAAAGTGTGAGAAGTGCAGTGTGCATGGCTGTGCAATCGGCGTCGTAGTTATTCTTGTAGATTTGGCAGCTGTCAATGACAACTTTATGTGGAAGAGGATGGCCCGTTCGTTTTCAGACACCGGAAAGAGGCGAGTCTGGAGTTCCAGATGAAGTTCTTCTGGCGAAAGTTGAACTCGTCTGCCAACAAAGGGTACTACAAACAGAAAGTGCCGCCAATGTAGCACCAAACACAAATAAACGAAGACAAATATAATGTGTAGTAAGTGTCGTGTACCTTTGTGTGTAGCACCATGCTTCTCTAGCTTCCACAATACGTCACCATAGTGAACTCAATGGACAATATGAACTAATACAAAAGTAAATTAAATGTCTGATATATTTTTTGTACTAAAAATAAAGGATATACATTTTTTTTAATTGTCAAGTCCAGTTACTTCAAAGGTCGGTGGGAACAGTAGTTCCCACTAATCTTTCTTATACCTGTAGGCTAAACTCTCACTTTCCAGATTTAAACTATGAATTTATATATGGCTTCTTAGCCCAATACTTCTACAACTTCTAGAAATAATTTGGTCACTAAAGGGTTAAAATACTGATTTTTACATGGAGATGTCTAAGCTAGTGGGGTCAGTAAAAATATTTCATCTGCCCAAAATCGTGACTGAAGTGACATCATCGATCACTTCGTGTCCACCAGTGTTTTTCAACCTTTTCGAATATGTTCTGGAGACCCCCTTTTCAAACCAAAATATTGTGGCGAACCCCTCCCTAACGAACCGTAAAAATACAAAGTTTTCTCTAAAGAAACGTATTTCAACTTCTTTCTTTTGATTCAGCATTTTTTTGAAATGTCAGAGGAAGTTTTATTTATATTAATCGGAATTGTGCTCACATCATATTTATTTCCGGCAGAAAAATATATATTGTTAACGAATATTTCACGTTTCAGGCAAGACTCAAAAGCGAATTATGCTAATTAAGAAAGGACCCACGGCATTGACAATTTGCAATGAAGTAGACCTCTTTATCAAATTTTTTAGGATTACTTACTGTGTCACATTTCATTTTCCGTTCTAAAAACTGTTTCCAAACTTTGTGCTTATTCATAATTAAGTCGCTGTGTTGTAAAACAATCTGACCTATTCAATTCATAATGAATATTACACAAACAACTCCGTAATTTTAACATTAAAAACACTACTGGTCATTAAAATTGCTACACCAAGAAGGAATGCAGATGATAAACGGATATTCATTGGACAAATATATTGAACAGACATGTGATTACATTTTCGCTCAATTTGGGTGCATAGGTCCTGAGAAATCAGTACCCAGAACAACCACCTCTGATCGTAATAACGGCCTTGATACGCTTGGACATTCACTCAAGCACAGATTGGATGGCGTGTACATGTACAGATGTCCATGCAGCGTCAACACGATACCGCAGTTCATCAAGAGTAGTGACTGGCGTACTGTGACGAGCCAGTTGCTCGGCCACCTTTAACCAGACGTTTTCAGTTGGTGAGAGATCCGGAAAATGTGCTGGTCAGGGCAGCAGTCGAACATTTTCCGTATCTAGAAAGGCCCGTAAAGGACCTGCAACATGCGGTCGTGCATTATCCTGCTGAAATGTAGGGTTTCGCAGGGATCGAATGAAGGGTAGAGCCACGGGTCGTAACACATCTGAAATGTAACGGCCACTGTTCAAAGTGCCGTCGATGCGAACAAGAGGTGACCGAGACGTGTAACCAATAGCACCCCATTCCATCACGCCGGGTGACACGCCAGTATGGCGATGACGAAAGGACGGTTCCAGTGAGCGTTCACTGCGATGTCGCCAAACACGGATGCTGTAAACAGAACCTGGATTCATCGCTCCGACCAGGCTCGTCGTTACGTACATCATCGCAGGCGTTCCTGTGATGCAGCGTCAATGGTAACCGCAACCATGGTCTCCGAGCTGATAGTCCATGCTGCTGCAAACGTTGTCGAACTGTTCGTGCAGATGGTTGTTGTCTTGCAAACTGTTGACTCAGGGATCGAGACGTGGCTCCACGATCCGCTACAGCCATGCGAATAAGATGCTTGTCACCTCGACTGCTAGTGATACTAGGCCGTTGGGATCGAGCACGGCGTTCCGTATTGTCCTCATCCTACCGATTCCATATTCTGCTATCAGTCATTGGATCGCGACCAACGCGAGCAGAAATATCGCGATACGGTAAACTGCAATCGCGGTAGGCTACAGTCCGACCTTTATCAAAGTCGGAAACGTGATGGTACGCATTTGTCCTCCTTACACGAGGTATTACAACAAGGTTTCAGGAGGCCACACCGGTCAACTGTATATGAGATATCGGTAGGAAATTTTCCTCATGTCAGCACGTTGTAGGTGTCACCACCGGCGCCAACCTTGTGTGAATGCTCTGAAAAGCTAATCATTTGCATATCATGCATTCCTCTTCTTGTCGGTTAAATTCAATGTTCAAATGTTTGTGAAGCTTAAGGGACTTAACTACGGGGTCATCAGTCCCTAAACTTACAAACTACTTATGAACTACTTACAAACTAGGACGGCACAAATATCCATGCCCGAGGGGGGATTCGAACCCCCGACCGTAGTGGCCGTGCAGACCGTGACTTAAGCGCCTCAGTCTCCTCGGCCATCGCGGCCGGCGTCGGTTAAATTTCGCGTCTGTAGCACGCCATCTCCGTGGTGTAGCAGTTTTAAAGGCCGGGCGTGTAAATTTCACTTAGGCATATGTTTTTGTTTTACTGAACCCCTAGTTATTTTATGGTATAAGTACTTCCTCCTGTGACGGCGATCCCCCAAGCACACAGGTTGAAAAAAGACTCACGTACACCGTAAGTCGGTCAAATCTACAGGCCGACCGCAGTGGCCGAGCGGTCTGCGGCACGCCAGTCACAGTCTGCACGGCCACTACGGTCGGGGTTCGAATCCCCCCCCCCCTCGGGCATGGATGTTTCTGTCGTCTTTAGTATAAGGTAGTACATAAGTAGTTTGTTAGTTTAGGGACTGGTGACCCTGTAGTTAAGTCCCTTAAGCTTAACAAACATTTGAACATTCAAATCTACAGGCTGTGAATTCAACTAAGTACCTGTCGATACTGAGAGTTTATATGACAACTCATTTGGTTTCCTTTGTTCTGTACGCGACTGCATATCGTTTCAAAATGATATATGAAGTGCGCTGAAAGAGCGCTTGCATTCATTGGCGGAAACGTTCGCAGACAAGAATGTAACAGACTTCAAGGTACGTCGCAGTATCCGAATTGGAGAGGGAGATTCAGTATCATCTGATGCCTGTAGTTCTCGGAAGGATATAAATATTGATTTGCCGATGAGACGTAAAAATAACAAATCTAACCGGCAATAAATGCTACGTATATAAATTAGTTGTTTGTTCCCTTCCCTTTCAACAAACTGTGGCTCTTTGACGAATTCATTCCTTCTATAGCTCTTACCAAACTCGATGGTAGCAATGAGGTTGAAAACTCATATTACTACAGGAACAGATACTCATTGCACTGATTTCAAATACCTATTTGACGGAATACCGTGAAAGGGAAACGGTTATATGCTCCGTTTACATACCATATCAACCAAAAGCACTTGAAGTGTCTATATGCCCTCAACGTTCTGCGACGATTAATAATTGCTGGAGAATTGCTACTGTTAGGTATTGTACTACAATTCGAGCAGAGGGAGTATACACACGACAATCACTCTGTTTGTTTACTGTTAGTTACTGGGCGCAGAGGATGAGGTTGTCAGTAGGCAGTTCAGAGTATTGTTTCAAATGCTGACACCTGATCATCTAAATCTGTATACGCTCAGAAGACTGAACCACAGTTTTGGTTCTGCCTACCAAACAGGAGAAGGTATCTTCGTTGTATCAAGACACTTCACGTTTTTAAATGAGCTGAGAATCGCTTCCATTTGCCATCTTTATGATTAAACTCCTGTTCCTCCCCTCATACAGGTCAATGATCTCTTCAGATGTCACAAACAGGGTATTTCTAAAACACAGCTAACATTTCCAGGGGTTATTAGAAGGGATCACTTACTCGTCTTTGATACGAAACCAATCTCTTCTACTGCGAACACTTTTCTTTCCATTATTTTTTTTCTTTTTTGACCTGGTACAAAACATGGGAAAAAACCTCCCATAAACATGGGCTCTAAAATGTATTTCTTAGAAGCCATAGTCCTCTTTCTTCCGTACTGTGGAACACATACGTTCTACTGGCGAAGCGCTTATAGTTATTAAAGTACGCATTTTAAGCCCAAGTTTATGTGACTTTTTCCTAGTCGTGGTCCATAGTACCTACCCCCTAAAAAATAAAAAAAAAAATAAAATAAAAAAAAAACGAAAGCAAAGAGCATGCAGTAGAAAACATGTGCGTTAAGGTATCAGAGATGAATAATCGCTCATAGCATCCTTTGATGATGTTTCCGAACATGGTTTCCAATGTAAAACTTGATCTAAGAAGTCCCCTCTATACGCCCTCTTACAAACACCCTACTTATAGTAATTACAACTATGAGTCGCAAGGGATAAAATGTCCTTATCACACAATAGTTATTTCATTATAGCTTACAGGCATAACAAGATAACAATAATTTTGTAATAATAACTAGTTTTGGTTTAAATGTAATCCATCCTCAGATCAAACATCCAGAGCGTGAATTGTTGTCATAAGACGAAGCCACCTAGTCATCTATATGAATGTTCTTAAATTACTGACGTTTTGAAGAAAACGTTCAAACATTTAAATTAAAAAAAAAAATTTTTTTCATTTTTTTTCTCTTATGTTGACTAGACGATAAATGACATCATCTGAAAACAAGAGGACTCCTGAGAGTTTCTCCCAGATTGTTTATGTAGATAAGGAACAGCAGGAGATCTTTCACACTACCCTCGAAAACGTCAGATACAACGTCTGTTTCAGTCGATGCCTTATCATAAATGTATTCCACGCTATCACACGTTGCTTCTCAGATGCCCTGGCAAGAGAATTATGTAATCCAAGAAATACAGGATCAGTTTTCGGCCACTTCTGTCGGAGTTTCGAGTCCTCCCTCGGTCATGTGTGTAAGTTTATCAACCGACGACCTGAGGAGTTTGGTCCCTTAGGTATTACACGAATAAAAAAAAATAGTCCTGTTTCACAAGAGCAATATTTTGTACATCCAGGTTGACCGTGGGTCAAGGGATTAGGGTTTATTTTTATTTATTTATTTATTTATTTTTTTTTTTTTTGAGGCAGTTCATAAAGTTTGGACTCATTACATATGCCATAACCGTGTAGCATTTGGATGGCGATTTCCAGCCTGAACCCAGTTCTCTGGAATGTGTTCATTTCCCGTGGAGATAATAATGAGTTAATAGTCATTGAGTTTCACTTCCTGTCTTACTGCTAATAGAATTTGTTCATATTTATAGAACTGATGTTTAGATACTGGCAGTTTGGCGTGTATAATAATTTATATAGCCAATACGTAGCAAAACAGATAGGGAAAAGGTATTTTTTCTGAATAATGCCTGTTATTTCCAAGAGTAAAATTTCGGAATAAACCGGAAAGCCAATGTGGATATTACTTACGCACAATTATATACGACATCCGATAAATCTCTGCAAGGGAGTCACGGTACTAAATTTCAAGTGGGTAGGGGGGGGGGGGGTTAGGACTCAATAGATACGATAAAGATCACAAGGAAGCCTTAAAGACATTTAAAAATGTAACACCTGAAACCACTGTTTAACATTCGGAATACCTGTGACCGCATACCTGTATTTCAATGGAACTTAACTCATAAAACATTCTAGTTTAAGGATATATTACAACGTATTTTTACAAAACATAAAAAGTTATGTAACTTTTTAACTAACCGACAGTCTGGTATTAGTCTAACACTTCTCTGTAACTGCAAAAAAATAAATAAATAAATAAAACAAATAAATAAAAAAACAACAATAAATATGATGGAGCATCGACGAGGCCGGTAGTCGTTCTAGAACAGAAGTAAAATCAGTCCTTCATTACAATTTTGGTAACTATAATATTGCTGCCTTTGATATTTTGGAAGTGGGAACTTATCAACCTTATACTCGTTATTTGCATATATATTACGAAAGTTAATTAACAAATAGCCCCCATATCGGTAAAAATGCGCTGGTTGTGTGACGTGTGTTCTAATTTGTGCAAAAAAATTCAAATATTTCCTACGTGCTTATTGAAACAACGAGAAAAACAGCGAGGTCATTATATGTAACATCAAATATTACAGAACATACTTCTATTAAATAAATAAGAAAGTGTAATAATCATAAAGAATAGCGAAAATTAAACAAAAAATTGTCAATTGTGGGTTTCGAACTCACTACCCTCACCATGTCCCGTCTTAGTCCATTATGCTTCCGTAAACAGGCAGTATTCATTTCACACTGCGTCTCCTAAGACTCAACTATGCCTCGATCATTACTGCTATTGAAACAATGATCTCTTGGTGGTGAAAACATAATGGCGGCTCTGGCTTGACGTGCAGATGTTGGCAACGGCGCGATGAATGACGGGAAGTGGAGGCAACTTATCAGGGTCGCGTTCAGCCGGCTAGTAAGAAATAGATTTAGTCTTTATGAAATTATTATAATCTGACATAATGTCAATCAGGAGAGCAACTGGAGTAAATTATGTGATAAGGAATACAAATGTATTCCAAGCTGGAAACATTGCTTGTTGAAAACATTTTTACTGTTTTAATATTTCATATGTAATACACGACTAGTTTCAACGTACTATGCCGTCATTCTCAAGTGCTCCACAATATCAAATGTTCAAATGTTTGTAAATCTATCGGACCAAACTGCGTGGTCGTCAGTCCGTAGCTTACAAACTACTTAAACCTAGGTAAACTAACCTAAGGACAACACACACACCCATGCCCCAGGGAGGACTCGAACTTCCACGGCGAGCAACCGCGCGCTCTGCAGCGAGACGCCTTAGACCGCTCGGCTACTCCACCGCGGCGCTCCACAATAAGGAAAATCTTACAAAAATACTAAGTTAATACAAAAACGTAAAATAAGATACATTACAATTTCCAAAATTGTAATGTATCTTATTTTATATTTTTTTGTCTTAACTTTGTATTTTTATAAAGTTTTCTTCATTGCGGAGCACTTGAGAATGGCGGCATAGTACGTTGAAACTGGTTGTGCATTACATATGAAGTATTAAAAGAGTAAAAAAATTACTAATTCCTTATCACATTAGTCTTTATGGTTTGTAAACATTTAGTACTTACGAGGATAGTTAATATACAAATGAGACAAAGCCCGATCAGGAATCTGTCAACAATTGAACAGGAACAGTACTATATATTTACTAACTGCGAAACCCGGCTTTGACCCGGTATATATTTTTCCAGTCTTACATTAGAAACCTCGTGCGCCATGAGGCGTATTTTCATACATTTAATTCTTTTTGATATCATGTCTCCTGAACTATGATTATGATGTAATTTTGAATGTAAATTCAGAGCTATATCTGCATTCTGTCTGCAAAATGTGTCGCGAATCTAGTAGTAAAGACATAATAAATGAATAACTTACGTTTGATGTGGTCATTTTGCGTGACTAATTGTCATATCGCATGAACTACATGTATTTATTCCTTTCTTATCTTAGTACATCTCGTTCTCTTTTCTGTCAATCGGCCTCTACCTTACTATCTGTCCATTTAAGTTTCTTTTTAATGCACCTTAATATTTATGACATATATCCTTGACTATGTGTCCTACAATAATATAATTTTCCAATTTTTAGCGTATAATATTAGGAAACTGTCTGCGATGAATAAATAGTGGATGAATGATTCCTCGTAAATCACGTGTGGCGTTATGGGAAAGTTTTTATGACTCATTGTTCACGACGTCATATATCCTGAATATGTATCGTAGGTAATTTTCAACCCCACTGCGATTGTTGTCTGGTAGTAAACAATATGTGCACCAAGTTTAGTTGAAATCGGTCCATTATTTTAGGAGGAGATATAGAATAGAAAAATAGCGCATGATCTAGCAGTTATTCGGAAATTTCGATGTTTATGACGTCATATTTCCTGAAGTATGTGTAGTACTATGATATAAATTTGAAAGTACATTCAGTGTTACATGAGACTAATGTCTGCAAAAGATGTGAATGGTGTGTGAAGTATGGACGTAATAAATCGAAACCCCATGCATGTTGGTGAGGCTTTTCATGAAGCAAATTGTTTTTGAATTCATATCTCATAAACTATATGTGGGACTGTAATATAATATTGACGAAACATTCAGTGGTATGCATCTGTACTGTCTGTGAAATGTCTCGCGAATACAAATGACAGCGGGGTAGTCAGCGAGAATATGTTTCGTAAAGATTTGAAATTATGTTTAAAGTTTATTCCAAGTCGCTAAGTGCTTTCGTCTATACTAATAATAAATCTGTAAATGTAGTCCTGTCGCTGTTCATCTCAATCTTCAAAACTACTGGACGAAGATTCACGCGGTTTTAACAGGAAACATGAGAAAAGTTAGGGTCAACATATAGGCATAATTTTATCAAAATAGGATCACGGAAGAAGAAGAAAACCAGATGTAATTTTAAGTGTATCCGTCGTGATTGTTTGTTCAACTATTAAAAACGTTTTGTCTCGAAAACTAATTCACGAATTTGCATGGGGTTATCACAGGTAATTTGAGCGTAACTCTGAACAACATATGGATTTCGTTTCATAAAGTCGGATCACGGAAAAAAAGAATATCGTGATTTGAAATTTTTTATCTATGATTGTCATGTCTCTCTGTCTCTTTGATCGCGTTTATCTCCAAAACTAAATGACACATTTTCATGTGGTTTTCACACGTAACTTGTGCATATCGCGCGGTTACATAAAGGCTTTAATAATTAAAATCGGATCAGCGAAAATAAAGATATCATAATTTATCTATTTATATAAAAGTTATCAAGTATGTCTATTCGTTGAGGATAATCTCCAAAAGTACTAAACGAACATTCTTGGTGTATCACACATAAATTGAGAATAGCCTGTGGCAACATAAAGGCTTCGTTTCATCAAAATCAGATCACGGAAGAAATATATATCGCAAGTGTTTTCAGGCTTAATGTTACAAATACCACCGGGCATTGAATTTCCATCGTTACAGTGTAAGGACTTAAATTAATTTCATTTTTTGTATCAAAAACTTAAGTTCTATCGATTCGGACAAATACTTTTACTTACATTTGTCATCTTGGCTAGGACAACTGAGTTATTGACAGAGCGATCCAACAAATACTCTAGTTTTACTAATTGAGGACCGGAATACAAAAAAGTCATGATACACACAGGCCCTTCATTATAAACCGTTGCGAAGCACGGGCATGTTTATTTCTCTACATGGGATACTCCGCAAATCACATTTAAGTACGTGGCAGAGGGTTCATCGAACCACCGTTATACTATTTTATCACCTATTCTATTCTCGAATAGCGCGCGGGAAGAAGAAACACCTGAATCTCTCCTTTCGAGCTCTGATTTCTCGTATTTTATTCTGATGATCATTTCTACCTATGTAAGTGGGAGTCAACAATATATTTTCTCATTCGGAGGAGAATGTTGACGATTGTAGTTTCGCAAGTAGCCCCCGCCACAGCGATAAGCGCTGTTGTTGTAATGATTCCCATCCCAGATCCTGTATCATTTCCGTAACGCTGTCTCCCCTGTATCGTGACAATACGAAACGAGCTGCCCTTCTTTGGACTCTTTCGATGTCCTCCGTCAAACCCATCTGATAAGGATCCCACACTGGGCAGCAATACTCCTTAAAAGGACGGACAAGCGTAGTGTATGCAGTCTCTTTAGTAGTTCTGTTGCATCTTCTGCCAATAAAACGCGGTCTCTGGTTCGCCTTTCCCACGACATTTTCTACGTGTTCTTTCCAATTTAAGTCTGAAATAATAGTAATTCCTAGGTACTTTGTGGAGTTTACGGCCTTCACATTTGATTGATTTATGTTGTAAACAAGGTTTAACGGTTATCTTTTCGCACTCATGTCGACGAGTATATACTTCTCATTATTTAGAGTCATTTGCCAATTTTTACACTGTACTGATATTTTCTTCAGATCTTTCTGCAGTTGGTTTTGATCTTCAAATGATTTTACTAGACGGCAAATGACGGCGTCATCTGCAAACAACCTAAGAGAGCTACTTAGATTTTCTCCCTAATCGTTTATGTAAATAACGAACAGAAGAGGACCAATAACACTACCGTGTGGAACGCCCGATATCACCTCTGTTGTAGTTGATGCCTTACCACGATTACTACAAACTGTGTCCTCTCTGACAGGAAATCCCCTATCCACTCGCAAATTTGGGGCGATATACCATAACCAAGCAATTTGATTAAAAGACGTTTGTGAGGTACCGTCTCAAAAGCCCTCTGAAAATCAAGAAATACGGAATCAATTTGCTAACCCTTGTCGATAGCACCCCACTTCGTGTGAGTGAAGGGCCAGTTGTGTTTCGCATGAACGATATTTTCTAAATCCGTGTTGACCTTCGGGCAATAGATCATTCTATTCGAGATAATTCACAATATTTGAATACAAGATATATTCCAAAACCCTACTGCAAAGTGATGTCAACGAAATAGGCCTGTAGTTTAGTGATGAGACAGTTTTCATTGTTTACGACGTGATATCGTATGAACTATGCACTGTAGGGTTTTCGCAACCATAGCTAATGATAAACAAAGTAGTGTGGTCGAAATGAACCTAATATCTCCATAATATGATTACTATAATGATACAGCAACGACACTGCTTTATACTTGCTGTTATTATTTATAAATCACAATGAGCTGATTTCGCCTTTAGCCATCATCCGGTGCTCTGTCTCACATTTGTTTAATGAAATGTTTGTATAGTCTATGGGACTTAACTATGGGGTCATCAGTCCCTAAACTTACAAACTACTTATGAACTACTTACGAACTAGGACGGCACAAATATCCATGCCCGAGGGGGGATTCGAACCCCCGACCGTAGTGGCCGTGCAGACCGTGACTGGAGCGCCTTAGTCCCCTCGGCCACCGCGGCCGGCGTCTCACATTTGTAATGTTCTGAATATACATATATGTATTGTAACTATAGATGGATGTGGTTTGCAATTTCTTATTTCTTTCCTTACATGGAATATCGTATGTGTCACTGCTATCTTTATTTTTCATCTGGATGTCGATTGGTGCATCGTTTGTGTCTATGCTGTCTTTATTTTTTACACCTGGAAGTCAAATGGTGCCTGTTAGCTTTTTACGTTATTTCGATCTTGACAGCATGGTTGACAGTGTATTTGCATGTTTACGTAGTTACTATTGAAGTGTTTTGTGGAGAGCTTTGTTGTAATTTGTTCGTTTTATTGGGTTTAGCTTTAATTAGGTCTTTTACTAGATTTTTCGATAAATTATGTTGATGTTTTTTATGCTTTATTATTAATAATTTTTTCGTAATTATTTTATTATATTTCTCATTGTCAACAACGAATCGAAAAATTGGAATGCTTTTCGAATGTACTGGGAGCCAAATGTGCCCCCCCTCCCCCCTCTAAAGGCGACGGCCATGCCTGTCCGTAACGTTCACTTTTGAGGCAACCATACGTTAGACGACGAACCCAAAAATATACCACATGCAGACACAGATTTAATGTATGCGGATGCTTATTTACGAGGCGCGTCCAGAAAGTAAGTTCCGTTTGGTAATAAAATGAAATTGTCACAAATACAGAACAAATTTTTATTGCACAAAATTCTACAACTCTTAAACTACTTTTCCACATAACTGCCGAAATTTTGTAGGCACTTGTCATAGCGTGCCACAAGTTTTTGCATGCATCCTTCACAGAAAGTTGCCGCCTGTGTATTCAACCATGTGGTAACAGCTCTTTATCATCGTTGAAGTGTTGACCACCAAGGACAGATTTTAGGTGTAAGAAGAGATGAAAGTCGCTCATGAGATAGGTTTGAGCTGTATGGAGGATGATCCAATAGCCGCGGTGGAGTAGCCGAGCGGTCTAAAGCGTCTCGCTGCGGAGCGCGCGGTTGCTCGCCGTGGAGGTTCGAGTCCTCCCTGGGGCTTGGGTGTGTGTGTTTGTCCTTAGGTTAGTTTACCTAGGTTTAAGTAGTTTGTAAGCTACGGACTGATAACCACGCAGTTTGGTCCGATAGATTTACAAACATTTGAATTTTTTGATGATCAAATAGGTCCCATTGAAATTTCCGTAAGAATTGTTTGGTCACATTTGGTGTGTGAGTTCAGGCGTTATGGTGGAAAAAAAAAATGTTTTGACAGTAATCCTCTTCTTACACCTAAAATCTGTCCTTGGTGGACAACACTTCAATGATGATGACGAGCTGAAAGAACATGTTACCACATGGTTGAATATACAAGCGGCAACATTCTATGAAAAAGGCACACGAAACCTAGTGCCACGCTACGACAATTGCCTACAAAATTTCCGAACAGTGGCGTAACTACGGGGGGGGGGGGGATGAGGAGGATAGAAACCCCCCAAGAAACCCTAAAAAAAGAAGGAAGAAAGAAAATGTATACCAGCAATCTGGTAAAGGTAAAGATTGGAAACTCGGGGTGTTTTACCACAAGCTTTCATTGGATGGGCGTGAATTTATCTTCAACGGGAGTGGTAGATGGTAGTCTGTCTGGAAACTTACTAAAATTTTGCTCATCAAGCAGATGTATCCCCCCCCCCCACCCCCCCAAATCCAAGTCCTAGTTACGCCACTGTTTCGGAAGCTATGTAGAAAAGTAGTTTAACAGTTGTAGTTTTTTGTACAATCAATATTTTTTTTCTGTATCTGTACCCGTTCGTTTTATATAACCAAACGGAACTTACTTTCTGGATGCGCCTCGTATGTTTGTTGAAAGCTTTTACTACAGCATATAACTTCTGAGGCTGTACGCTATGTCCGCTGCTCCAGATGTAGGATGTGGTGCAGGCGACCGCACACAGCCAGTGTGCGCAGCCTTGGGCTCTGGCCACCGGCGTCAACCGCTGCCACATTTCGCTAATGGCGGCCTTCCTCGCCGCGCGGGGGGGCCTTCGTATTAGGCGGCCCAGATGTGTCCCACCCGCGGAGATAACGGATGGCGCTGGCACCGCAGCGCGATACGCGCCATCCATCACGCTACCCAGCAATGGGCGAGAGGAGGGGTAGAGGGGGGTCTGGCCGGAGTCGCCCACTGCGCGACGCGTGGCGATTTGCTCATTCCGTCCACGTGCCCGGTCGATAGGCGGCGCTCGCTTTACGCGACCGCGCGCGCCCGACACGACCGGCCGGCAGAAATTAACAATGTAAATGGACGGCCGGCCGTCCGTCTGCGTTCCGCCTACTTGTCGCTCTTATTGGCCTGCGGTCCCGCGCACCCGGAACTGCACTTGTCCGCGACGTGGGAGCGGGCGCGCGCAGCGCCGTCGCCGCGCCGCGGCCGCCGCCCCAACTACGTCGCGACGCTCTCACTCTCGAGGGGAGGAAACTGCGCCGATCGCGGCCGCTGATACTATTTCAATTAAGATACGCGCCGCGCGGCGGCCGTATAGGATGTGGGAAAACGTAATTGTTTGTGCACAAATACGGCCGGCCGTAAATCGCCAGCGGCAGTTTTACGTTAATCGCGCGCGCGCTGCGCTGCCGCTGCCGTATACCGTCGCCGCGTACAACAACAACGAGAGCAAAACTTTATTACGCTCATTAGCGACCGACCCGCCGCGGACCGACATGTTCCTACTTGTGTAATCATATTTTCGAGAGTAGCCGGTCGGCCGCTATTCCGCCTCCATTTTAGCGTAGCTACATCAGAAACAAACGAGCACAAGTCCCATTTGCATTCAAGGGAAAGGTAGTGAAGTATCGCTTACTAATGTTCGTACCTGTTATGCGAACTCCCTAGGTTTATGTAAACATTGAGGTCCGTATGTCTTCTGGAGTGCCACCAAGAGTAGTAGTGGTATGCTCCTTACATTTTCTGAGATTTTCATCACCGGTGGAGTTGTCGAGCGCTGTAAGGAGCCTTGCTGCGAGCGATTGCTTTCCGTCGGAGGTTCGAATCCTCCCTCGGGCGTGTGTGTGTGTGTGTGTGTGTGTGTGTGTGTGTGTGTGTGTGTGTGTGTGTTGTCCTTAGTTTTGTTTAAGTAGTTTGTGAGTCTGAGGACTGATAACTTCAGTAGTCAGATCACACAGATTTACAAACACTTGAACATTTTTTTTAGACTTGCACATCTTTGGATGTCTAATGAATCTAATGATGGATAACGTAATTATATTACGATTATCCTAAATCAATACACTTTGGGTAATTTAGTGATTATGTCTCCGTCATTACAAGCTGCATAACGAAGAAGCGGTGAAGGAAAAAAGATTCTGTATTTCAATGAAAGTAATGTCATAAATGATAAAATTCGCTGATGACATTTGGGCACCATAGGTTTCCCCTGTATGGAAGACGTTCCTAAAACGGTAGTTTTTTTTAGCATTATCTTCTCCGTCACTGTATTACTGTCGTCCTTGATCCTATTTCTTATCTTTTTTTAAATAAAAAAACTACACATTGATGTTGCCAAAAGCCAAGAAGCGATTTTTCTTGGTGTTGTAGCTCTCTGGGGTACCCTGGGACGCTCTCTGTATGAGGCTCTGTTCACAATCTCAGTGAGTACTACGGTGTGAAAACATCTATAAGAACGTAAGTAACTGTTCTGAGGTAGGATTCTCTCTGTTACTACTCACTGCACACCCTGGACTAAAGTCAGTCTACAGGCAACATTCGAGGAAGAAAGTATTTTTATCCCCACAATTACCTCCTCTGTTGTCGATGTTGGAAAAATGCGTCACTGATTTTAACAAAAGGAAATATATTTTTTAAAAATTAGCTGAAATATCTCACACAACATCAAGGTCTTTTTGTAATTTTTTGTTGATTTCGTATTGGAAACAGCACCAAAGGTAGGCCTACTAACTCATGAACTTACACTTATTGAGGTTGCATATTCCAGTTGGCAGCCCGTTTTCTTCCTGCATAATGCTTCTCCTGATTCTTTTCTTAGTCCTGGCCTGCTTGGCAGCATACGACGTATAGTTTACCTTGAGAGAAGCGTTCGTCTTCTACAATCCCTCATTCTAATCGCCACCCTCTTTCTTTGTCCGTTTCTTCCTTCCTATGTACCTCCCCCATCTGCTATCCCCTTCTCCTTCCGTCTCCGCATTTTCTGCCTTTTATGTCCTCCTCTCGCCCGTGTCCGTTCATATCTTCTTTCCCCTCCCCCCATTCTTGTTCACTTCCTCTTTTCCTCATCGTATCTATTCAAAATCAATAAAATATAAAGCATAAACGTACCTCAAATTTTGTGACAACAGTGGAAAATAAAACACAAAGTATATAAATGTGGCGTCTATTCCGAATGAACAGACGTCACTTCTGCTCCTGCAGTGGTTATGCTTTTATATTCACAGAATATATGACAACTGCTCATGAGCAAAGCTGAAAATGTGTACCCATCGGGATTCGAACGTGGGTCTCCCGCTTTCTAGGCATTTGCGCTGACCACTACACCTCTGAGGACACAGTGATCACTGTACCTGCAAGTACTACCTAAGTACGCCTCCAATCAGACACAAATTTCCAGCTCTACCTTGACCACAGTACTCAAATTCGTAGTCACTATGTACTAATTCCCATAAGAGTAAGAGCTCCAAACTTACCCACCTGTCCCCACTAACGAAAGTATCATTGACCATATTTAAAAAGTTATTTATGGACTTCGTTAGTGTTATGTCTTTTTTTTATTTCCTCTGTGGCCAGTCTTATCGAAATCAGTTTTGTATGTGCTGCTGCCTGTTATTCGTGTATGCAAATGAACCATTTAAGCATGAACGTCTCTAAGAAGAAATTTCACGGAATGTTGCTACTTTAATCTGGTATTTTACCATAGCACCTGATCGGTGCTGAGGGCAGAACGGTAACACTTCGATTGTCGAAGTCACTTGTTATGACGAAGTTTGTACTGTGTGATAGGAAACGTAACATCGGGTTTATAGCTATGAGAATCTCTGCTTCCAGTTGCAAGGAGTAAGTACATACCTTATTTTTATATTGAGCACACCATGGGTAAGCACTTTTCGAATTATAAAAGTTTTCTTCGCCTCCTTTTGTATAATTAATGTTTGAAATTGGGTAGTTTAGTTTTGTGTTCAAGTATTTGTTTAATGATCCTGAGAGTAACTATGCTGAAATCTCTTCAATAAGTTTTTTTTATTTTTATTATTTATTTATTTTTTGTTTTAGCCCCTCATATGTGACGGAAAAATGGAAGAAACTAAAGGATAAATCACATGTTGTGAGGACCTTCAAACTGTCAGATGTTCCTGTCGATTTCTAATGTTGCGACTTTTAGATAAACTATAATATTATCCGCGAAAACCCTCAGTCCCTCACTGAACTACCGACACATATTGTTAAAAGCAACTGTCCAATAACACTTCCCGGGGCATGCCTGGCAACGTCTGAAGACTTCTCTTCTTTGAGAATGAAATGCTGCTGTCTTTTAGCTAGGAACGCCTCAGTCTGGTCTGATATTCCATAGGCTCGTACTTTTTTCATTAGGGCTCGGTGCGGAACGATATCGAACAGCTTGCGGAAGTCAAGACACATAGCATCTACCTGGGATCCTGAACCTATCAATCTATGGATCTTTGTATGAATACCGAGTGTAGTGTTTCACATGATCGCTTATTCCGGAACACACGTTGATTCCTAAAAACGAGATTTCCGGTCAACAGAAATGATATCATACTCGAACATAATATTTGTTCCAAACTTCTGTAATTGACAGAGATATAAGAGTTTTGCGCATTTGATGTATATAGAGATCTGAGGTTTTCTACAGACCTTCGGTACACTGGTAGAAGGGGGGTAATTTCCTTCGCATACTCCGTGTAAAATCGAATTGGTATGCTATCGGGTTCAGCGGCCTTTGTTGAGCGACTTCATTTGCTTTTCTGGCGTTTTGTTATTCGTGCGATGGTTCCCATCATATGTGAGTCATCCTCGGTTTCACCACCATTATGGTCACAGAGTGTCTGGATATCTGGTTTCGACTCGTTTACCAAATTGACGTTGGATCAAAATTTCTTAGGATTTTCGGTCAAATTGGTACCGTACATAAAACTTTGCTTCAAAGTCACTGAACGCCTCGCGCATCGTAGCCCGTAAGCTAATTTTGGTATCAATGCTTGATTATCAGGAAGTACAGTTTCAACAGTTGTTAAAGCGATGTTCCTCATTAAGTTTTATAATTTATTTAGCTCAGTTTGTTATTATGTTTTCTTGTGTCTTTAATAATAAGTTTCAGCAACAACACATAACTAATTTATCACAGAATTTAACTTTTTTCATAGTATATATGACATCAACTGCGATTGGGCAAAGGTGAAAATGTGTACCCCGCCGGGATTCGAAGCCGGGTTTTCCTGCTTTCTAGGCAGTTGCGCTGACCCCTACACCACTGGGGACACAGTGATCACCGCACCTGCAAGGACTACCTAAGCACGCCTCCCGTCAGATATAAATTCCCAGCTTCGCCCTGCCCACAGTACTCAAACTCGTAGTTATGAAACTAACTCCCGTAAGAGTAAGGGCTTCAAACTTGCCCACGCCTCCCCACTAACGATAAATGAAGGATCAAAAGTGACGTCTGGTCTTTCGGAACAGACGCCACATGTATATATGAATTTAACTTTTGTATAATGTATTCTCCTATGTATTTATACAGCTACGTATGCATATTACTAACTAACCGGTACAGGTAGGCTGAATAAGGAAGAAGTATCATAGGCATTTATTCAATATTTGCTTCAAATCTGTAAAGCAGAGAAGAGAACCTCCAGTAGCAACAGATTACTTACTAAACCAGTATTTTCAGATACCAATCCGATTCAAGAATCTTATTGGGACGTTTTGAATAATATGCTGTAATTCCTGTAAACCAAAATCCTCTGTCACTGCGATTCTGATAGGAATTGAATGACAGGGGCAAAACAAAATTGTAATAAGTTCTTTGAACAAGCTACGAAAGATACGCGCTCGCGCGCGCGCGCGCGCGCGCGCGCGCGCGCTTATGTGTATGTGTGTGTGTGTGTGTGTGTGTGTAAATCTTAATTAGTTTGGGCACCATCTTCCGTGGTTTTCCGTGTAATTTTGTGGGTGTGAGTTCATGGTGTGATTCTTGAATATCTTAGGTGTTTAAGCCTGGTTGACTTCGAACAGATGTTCGCCACGTCCCTCGCTTTTAGTGTTCACTCCTGTTTGTACGTTATTTGTTACGGATTGTCGTGAATTTACTTTATAATTGATCGTTTACGGTATTTAGTAATTTCTAGTGGTTTTAAGCAGTTCGACATAAATGAAGGTGACAAAAGTTTCGTTTTAAAGTTAATTTCTTATAAGATCCCAACAACGAAAACAGCACCAGGCGTCTCTGCTTTATGGGCCTCTGTGGAAGTATGGTTTAAATAATTACAAGAACTTTTGATCAGGAACTATGGCCTACTGAGTACATTATACGGAATGACAAAGGCAGCGTTCGTATTACGAATTTACATAAAAGCTTGAACACTTTTCAGTAGTACACTAGGACAACATGATCCGCAATTTTAAGGAAACTGCAAGAGAAGTTGATTACGAGTAGGTTCGTTGCATACTTAAGTACAAGGTTGCGGTCGCCGTGTGGTTAGCGACCGAGATACAGGCGACGCGGCAGTTCACTGCGTTCGATCGCAAGACTGCCAGCCCTCTGAGACCAGTCTTGTCAGTGGAAAGTGATTACCGTATATTTCCGCAGAAAAGACGGTGGCTGAATCATATAAAAAGGCCCCAAAGTCCAAGGTCGTCTTATACGACGGTACAAAAAAAAAAAAAAAAAAAGTTAGATTGAAATTTAGTTTGAAATTGGTAATTTCGCAGATGTGCTGCATAGCGCGGTTTCGACCTCAAAATGGTACATATCGAAGCGGTTAAGTATCGAAACTATACGTATCGAACAGGCAAATATTATGATTTTGATGAATATGTCATGATTTAAAACAACGTGGTTAGGCAGGAACCTAAGAGTACAGCTTTCTGGTACACTTGAAGTAGCTACACCTGAAATAATATATACCGAACGTTGAAATGTAGATGGATTTAATGTTTCTGAAGGGTAGATTCGGACGCTACGCGCCCTCACGCACTAAAAACAAAAAACTTCTTGTTTAACCTATACATAACCTTCTTAAGGCTACGCTACAAATAACGTTTGTAAAAGTGAAAGTTAAGTTAGGTATAGTACAAACAAACCCCCCCCCCCCCTTTTTTTTTCCTTTAATACGTGAGGTCGCGTAAAGCACGAATCTCCGGTCCAGAAACATTCGCTTATTCCATATATATCGTTTCGAAACGTATCGATTCGATATAAATCGTTTGGAGGTCGATGCTTCACTATAGCTGCGCTATGCAGCACATCTGCGATATTGCCCTGATGAAATTTACATCGTGGAGGAAAGATTTAGCAAACCTAATTTTTGCGCAATTTTATATATATATATATATATATATATATATATATATATATTAGCTTTTAGAGCTTTATTAATTTACTGAGTGCGCAAGGGTACAAACGATAATAACCTATATACCATAAAGCAGGAATAGAATTAATTATTTACAATGTAGCTTGATGTTACAATGTCGTTTGTCAAAAATAATTTCTCAATATATCCAGAGTCGCAATGAAACGATTAGATTATATTTACGTATGGAGCAGTGAAAGGGTTAAAATATTTCGAAGCTATACGCAACAATTGCGTCTTTCTTTGAAATCATGTATCTGCTGTTCTCGGGTAAAATGCATCGGCGCTATTACTTTTTTTAAACTTCGAGATGTAAAAAAAAAAAAAAAAAAAAAAAAAAAAAAAAAAAAAAAAAAAAAAAAAAAAAGTACACGAAAGAAAGTTCAATAGCAGACTGCAACCGCTGCAACAAAGGGTGAAATCTAGGTGTACCAATCACGAAAACTACTGATGGCGGCTTCTAACGGCATTTTTCGGAACTTCCTGAAGCTTTGTCTCCGAATCTGTCACAGGCGTATTTTTAGATCCCGAAAACTGAAAAAAAAGTGCGGCATGCATTCGGGTAAATACGGTAACTTGGGGGTCGTCTTACAGGCCAGATATACGCTTAAACTATAAAATTTTGATGAAAATTTGTACCTCATCTTATCTGAAGGTCGTCCTATCTGCGGAAATGTGTGTGTGTGTGTGATCCGGCGTCCGCAGAGCACCAATATACGCGAAGGAAAAGCTCTATTACCGTAGGATCGCTGAATCTAATTTCGCTCAGCGTTTTTTTTTTTTCAGATTTATACATTTTCTTACACTGGTAAAACTATCAAATATATTCTAATCAAAGTCTTTTTTTGGGTACGCCATATCTCCCGTATTACTTATACAAAATTAATAATTGAGGTTATCATTTTAAAGGTTTCGTTTACCACTAATTTAAAGTTATCTTTAAAAAAATTTGTATTGTTCTTGCAATTTACATTGATACCCGGCGAACGACCGCAAATGGAACGTGTATTTACTGTTGCTTCCAACAGCCATCACACCGAGTATCACCTTAGTTTGCGCGGCCGATATAAAAGCAATGTAGAACGTGCCATTAATTGATAATGTGCTTAACTAACATGAACGACAGCACTTGCAGTTATTTACATTCTTTATGCAAGCCAAGACCTTCAAGCATAGTTTATCACTCGATTTGGGTTATATATGTCAATGTAAAGCATAGTTTAGCACACGATTTCGGTTATACACGTCGATGTACCGACGAAAAATGCACAAATATTTCATTTTAACTAACAGTCACGACATTTCTTGCAGTTGGATAGATTCTTTACGCAAGCGTAGTTTATCACGAGATTTCTGTTTTCACACTTCAGTGCACAGCTGTTGGAATTGGTCACTTTGTTCAAGCAAGCGTTATGTACTACTAACATTGTTTATAAGGCAGTTTTGTAATATAAACAAGTTTTCAAAAAATAATAAACATGAAAAAGTCAATATCTCTTTTTTGTGTGTTTCACAATCAATCATATTGTATTTAATTATATAAATTTTCTCTCATTGAAACTAATATTTGTTACTACTATTCAAAGTTTATTATATTTTATACGTATGTATTTGCAGCTACCTTTTCTCGATTACTATCTTACTTAACTGTGACTGATCAGGATAGAGTGCGAATTATTCACACAGGTCAACTAGTATTATACATATTACAACTTAAAGGCATGAAAAATATACCTGTTTGTAGCAATTTTATTTAATAAATGTTTTCATCTATATCTGCATCTACAAAAAATACTCTGCAAATAACATTGAAGGACATGGGAGAGGGTTCATCGAACTGCTTTTATGTTACTTCTCTACCATTACATTCCCCACTATCGCACGGGGAAAAAAGAACACCAAACCTTGCCGTTTCCGATCTAATTTCTCTTATTTTATGACGATAAACATTTCCCCCTCTGTCGGTGGGGCTAGAAAAATATGCCCACCTTTGAAAGGGAATGTTGGTGAAAGTAATTTCACAAATAAATCTCGCCGCTGGGAGTAACGCCTTTCTTTTAATTTCTTCCGCCCGAAGTTGTGCATCATATCCCTGACACTCTCACCCCTATATCGGGACAATGAAAAACGAGCTGCCCTTCTCTGAACTTTCTGAATATCGTCCGTCAATTCCAAATGGTGGGGATCCCACAATGCTCAGTAATTCTCCAAAATAGAACGCACTAGTGTAAGCTGTTTCTTCAGTAGCACTGTTGCAACTTCTTAATATTCTGCCAATGCAATATAGCGTTTGGTTCGCCTACGATACGACATTTTCTATGCGTTCTTTCCAATTTAATTTGTTCGCAATTGATGTTCCTATGTCTTTTGTTAAATTTAGGGGCTGTACATTTGACTGATTGATCGTCTAAATGAAGCTTAACGAAATTCTTTTAGCGCTTATGCGGATGACTTCACACATATCATTATTTAGGGTAAGTCGCCAATTTTTGCACCATGCAGATATCTAAATCATTTTGCAATATTGATTTTGGTCTTCTGGTGACTTTACTGGCCGAAGTATGACAGCAGCATCTGCGTACAGTCTACGGGAGCTGCTCACATGGTCTCGTAAATCGTTTTCTCTATGACTTTCTGTCAATTACAATGTAATGTGCTCTTTCCGACATAAAATCACTACTCCAGTCTAACAACTATGGGGATATGCCGTTATCACGCAATTTGATTAAACGAGGGTGGTGAGGTACAGTGCCAAAAGCCTTTCGGATATCAAGAAATATGTTGAAATGTTTGTAAATCTATGGACTTAACTACCGTCATTGTCACTCCCTAGGCGTAAAAACTACTTAAACTCAATTATACTAACATAAGGACAACAGACACACACCCGTGCTCGACAGAGGACTCCAAACTCCGAATAGGAGCAACTGCGCGCTCCGCTGTAAGGCGCTTTAGAGCGCTCGGCCATTCCAAAGCAAATAGAAATATGGAATACACTTAAACTCCCTTGTCGATAGCGCTGATTACATTACGTCACTAAAGAGCTAGCTGTATTTCAAAAGGACGATACTTCCTGAACACGTTTTGACTTGAGTCAACAGGCCAATCTCTGCAAACCGACGCCAATGATATAGGCCTGTAATTTTGCGGATCGCTCCTATTGCCTTTCTTGAATATTGGAGTGACCTGTACAAGATTCCAGTCTTTGGGTACGGATCTTTCACTGAGCGACCGGTTGTATATGATAACTAGGTATGGGGATGGATATTGCAGAACATGGCTCTGTTTAAGTGTCCGAAATACTTTTGGGGAAAAAGACTAAAATAATCATGGTAATGACGGTTTCAAACCGCCGACCACATGCTTTGCAAATTCAATCTAACGTGCTATTCATACACTACTGCGAACAATTATGGAACTGACCCTTATTTCTCTTACTATTTGTGGAAGTTGTTAACTGATGTTAAAATGGCATTTTTAGACTCTAGATTATAATTTATTGTACTATGAACGACGTGCTTTTGTTAATTCTTCAGCGCGCTACTGCTTGGAAATGACAACGCGTAAGTTATAATAAGAAAATCATAAAATACAGGAAGCAAGATGGCGTATGCGGGAGAGAGTTCTGGGCGAGGAATGACAGGTGATATTTCCTAACGCCTGGTGTACTTAAAATCAAGAGGCGGTCTCAAATCGCCGTTATTTTTGCAAATATCTCTGCAACGGTGCGAATTAAGAAAAAAAACATAAGACAGGAAATTTTTAGAGAATTTTCTCCTCTACAAATCTGGTTATTCAGTTTTCGTATGAATGAACGGCGTGTTTTCAATTACAATTACATTACAAACGTTTTTCTTAGTGTTATTAACGTATTTTTTGTCCAAAAAATTATAAAAAGGGAGGTTCTGGTCTCTGGCGGCCAACTATCATGTCTGTAAAATTTCGTTCCCATCCGTTGAACGGTTCGACCTAAAAAGTGGGAATACGTTACGGACAGACAGACATCATCAAATTGCCGTTATTTTTGCAAATATCTTTGAAACGATACGAGATATGAAAAAAAAAAAACATTAGAGAGCAAAGTTATAGAGAACTTTCTCCTCTACAAATTCGGTCATTCATTTTTCGCGTCAGATGAACGTTTAAGCCGTTATTTTCATTTAAATTTCGAGCTGTCAAAAGGCGATCGCAAAGGCCTACTTTTAGTGTTACTACCGTAACCTAAAGTGGACCAAAATGACGACGGTTGAATTAGGTGAATTTGGCGTCCCATTCTCACAGTTGCTGTATCTTTAGCCGACCGTGGTGCATACGCCTCAAATTCTTCAGCCAGTTCTCGAGCAGTGGCACAGTTCAAAAGATTTTGCAGCGCATTTTACACTGGTATGGCTGTAAGATACATGATGTGCACCAAATGTAGCCCCAGAACAGGCTTCAAAGCCTACTTCAGTATTCGTTTTTGATACTTTTTGATTTGACGGAGGAGGCACATTTTACTCTGCTTGGTGCTGTGAAATCACGGAACTGTCACATATGGGGTCCTCCCACACGTTGTGGAAGAACATCCACTGTAATCAGACTACGTGACTTTGTGCTGTTATTTCACAAGCTCCTTATTCTCTGTCCGTTTTTCTCGATTCGATGGCACCTCGTGGTCGTGTTATGTGTTATGTGTACAGCTGCACGTTTCAAAGTCCTTTCCTTGCAACACGAGACTCTGCAAGAACGAAACTGTGTCCACACCACAATTTTCATGTAATATGGGACGACACCATATATCGCTCGCCAGATGAAAGACGTACTTCGAGAAACCTTCGGTGATCACCACATCATCTTTAGTGAATTTCAAGATGTATGGCTTTCCGGATCCCTCAACCTAAGTCCATTGTGGGGATGTTTTGAAGTATCGTGCGTGTTATGGATGTTTACGAACACATTCCGATATAAAAATAGAATACGACGACATATCGCCCTCATTACATCAGATGTGCAGTGAGTAACTGTCGTCCATGCCGAGTTGCGAATGCAGGGTGTTGCTGACCCGGAGACCACATTTACCAAGTGTCTTAAGTTGTGATCTTAATAAATGTGTCGGAAGCATCATTAGCTCCCCCTATTCCTGCATCCACACCACATGCAGACTGCTTACAGCGCCATTTATCCGTCTGGTGGCAGAAAGTGGAAATTTTCATCATATTCCGCGAGCGCGCTGATTGCCACGAAGTTCGGCATTCTGCGATGTATACAGCCCAAAATACGTCACCCTAAACGCCGTCAATTTAATTATAACCACCCTGTTTATTCCAGATAGAGTTCAACATTCTAAGATCTACAATGTAAAGAGTGCCAAATTACAGGCTTTACCTTTCACCATGGACATCGCAGTGGCACACGACCTACAAACATCAGCAGCGTTTAAGTAGAGTTATCGTTGATAACAGACAAGCAATACTGCGTGAAATAACGAAAGAAACTAAGGTGGAACAATCAACGAACGCAGGCCATAGAACGACAGTAACGTTTATCAGGAGGCTACAAAAGTCTAAGAAGGTGAAAATTTTAAACGAAAGTAATCGTAAAAATATTCCATACGCTATCATACGACATGTCTGCAACAGTATTTTATTACTTTTGACGTTCTTGTTAAGAGGTGTAGAGCTTTGGAAATTTGAAATGAGTGATCAGAAAAAAATGCCTGACATTATAAATCTTTGAATTTAACAGCAAGTTGTGGTTATATTGATTCCATTATGCTACTTTACGTTTCAGTTTCCTTGTTGTTTTCTTCGCAGTAATTTGGGAGGAAGATGTTAGTATTCAGTGTGTTTATCCCACTTCTGTAACATTTCAGTATTCAGTTCTTACTTTATTATATCACTGTAGCTTGACTATCACTTCTGGTGTCAAATAAAAATATTTCAAATATTTCTTAATGGAAGGCAGACATTTTAAATTAACCCCGGTCGCACTCCTTGCAGACAGTTACAAGGGGCGGACAAAATTATATGAACACGTAACACAGTAACGATATTTGTTTATTGGGAGGGATGTGGCACACCGTAGGCATGGAAAACAACAGTAACTCTTCGAAGAAGACTTTGTCTTTATAGTTTCCATCAGAATGTTATGGATTCTTCTACCAAAACATCCGTCAAATACTTCAACCATGTTGGATATGTAAATAGTCCGTTTTTATTTTTGTTTAAATGAACTACAATGAAATATTATTCTGTATATGCATAGGTTATTTTTGATATCGTACTTGTCAACTAGAAAAATCATACAAGATTTTTATATGTATAAAAACTGCAGTGAAAATGTTCACGTAAAGAGAAAATTAAGTTTTTTATTTACTCCACGCAGATCTTGACAATAAATCAAGAAATATCTGTTCAAATGTTTGTTAAGCTTATGGGACTTAACTACGGGGTCATCAGTCCCTAAACTTAAAAACCACTTATGAACTACCTTATACTAAAGACGGCACAAATATCCATGCCCGAGGGGGGATTCGAACCCTCGACCGTAGTGGCCGTGCAGACCGTGACTGAAGCGCATCAGTCTCCTCGGCTACCGCGGCCGGCGAAATATCTGTAAAGTGAACAGATATCTCAATAGCTTCAACATCAGGATCATTATTGAATTTGTAAATCTGGTTCTCACTCTCTGCTCTAAAACTTCCCATAACCATTTAGTTGTGTTAAGATGTGGCGATCTGCTCTGGACAGGAGATGCTTCACTATTGTCTGACACTGTACAAAGCACGCCAGAACCTTTTTGGCTGTACGTGTCTGCACACACCATCAGTTGGAATAAGGCGGTGTTAGCAAGATGTCAGTCATAGGATGGTAAGATATTCACCGTTTCCGACCAGTCAGAATAACAATATAAAAAGTCGAATACCACGATATAGTTGCCAAATCATAACGTATCGTTCCCCATGCTTGACTGTAAGAAGCAGGCACGCCGTAACGTAAACTTCTTTTGGGGTTTACCGTACATAAATCAATTCATCGGATCATACCACATACCGGATTTTATGGTCGTGGCACCACTTCGTAGTTTAGCGTTGGCTTCCGTTATTAAGGGTTTTAGTAACTGCAGCACCTTCCATGAGTGTTAAGTTTTGGGCGTATTGTTTTTATCGAAACACTGTTACGCAAGTGGGCGTTGAGTTTTTGCAGTCGCTTTTGACTTGGTAGTTTTATGTTGTGTGGCCACAATCGTCGGTCTTTTTTCAATTCGGTTTGGGAGTCTCAGAGGTCGCGCGTTTCACCGGTCATTTGTAGAAAAATAAAACAAAATAATACGCTGCATGGTGACGTCCGAGACACCATACGTCAATTGTGCCCTGCGGCCGCATCTGGATGTTTACTGGTACGCCGCTGAATAAACTTCCAGCAAGATATGGTATATTGCATGGTGTGGATTTTATTTTGGCAAACCTCTGTACGTCGAATTACAAAACGGTAGAATTTTTATGCATCACGTTGTTCAATGTCATTGGGTAACAGTTGTTCGCCGCTGGTGTCAAGTACTTTCTGGGCTTTTCCAGCAAATGATTTTCCCACTCAGATAGTTCGACATGGATCCAGCCCTACCTTTCTGGGACATAATCTAAGTTCTAGTTTGAGCACAAAATTATGCAGCAGCAACTCTTTCGCATTTATGGTGGTGGTTGCTGATTTGTGAAGGAGGGGCGGGGCACAAGTTTAATAAACAGGTTTTAAGAAGTTTCTACAGATCCGAAAACTTCACAGATGGCAATACGCCTTACGAACAGTCAGTTAACAATTCAATGAATGGCCCCCGTAAGGACTAGAAGTACAGCAGCAATAAAAACTGTTTCAAAAGGGTGCAATCGATTATGCAAATAGGTGACATTATTCTTCACAACATCTGAGTGGGACATAACATACAATGACATATTTACAGATGAAACTTCCTGGCAGATTAAAATTGTGTGCCAGAACAGGGATTCAAACCTGGGATCTTTACGTTTCGCGGGCAAGCGCTCTACCAACAGAGCTATCGGACAATTCTACTTCTGCTAATATCTCGCCTCCTACTTTCGCGCTTGCCCGGGAAGGCAAAGGTCCCAGGTTCGAAGCCCGGTTCCGGCACACAATTTTAATCAGCCAGGAAGTTTCATATTAGGACACACGCTCCGCTGCAGAGTGAAAGTTTCATTCTAGATTTACAGATGCTTAGAAAATGCTACCACAACTGCTGTGCAACAAGTCACTTGGACAGTCCTGCAGTTGTACACTCAAATTTCTAACACAGGAGCAAATTACGTAAAATGTCCATACCAGGAGAAATGCTACCTTGTAAGTAAGTCACTAACACGGTGTTTAAAACTGCAGGCGGACTCTCGTACCGGAAGATGAAACAGACGGAGATGCATCCATGCCATTAGGGAGAATAAGAGAAAGAGAGCCTACAAAAGCAAATTATGGCGCGCCGGCGTGACATCCTTAGATTTACCTCGGTACAAATTGTACAACAAGCAACAAATCGCAACGATGTCCGATAACGAACCAGTAAAATTTTTTATCCTTGCGCGAACAAAACTTGCGCAAGAACACAACAACCTGGAAAATATACTACCAATTGTACTTCGGCGCACTGAGTAGCTGTAGCCACGCGAAAGGTACAAACCGGACCGGCAGGGAACTGTTGACCTTCCTACAGTAGCATGTGAAGGGTGACAGCACTGTTCTGTCCCTCTGACCAGAGACTTTACTTTTATTATATGGACTGTGGAGTGAGTAGCAAGAAGAGAGAGAGAGTCAGAGAGTGGGAGTGAGTGGAAGTGGACGGACGAAGTTAGGTGCTGGTCAAGACTGCGAGACTATTGTTGTAAGCTGTTAGGATTCTTAATAATTCTGATTTTGATTTTTGTATTATTTTTGTAATGGTTGTGTTGATAAGGTAATAATAATAATAATAATGTTAACCTGCAACTTTGTTTTTTTAATTCAAGACAGGTTTAAAGATCGTATTATCCACAAGTTATGTAAGGCTATAACTTTTAAACGGTAGAATAGACAAGTTTCAATTTTATTTACATTTCATTATTAATGTGCTGCAAGAAACTGCTGTCTACAGATAAGAGGTGAGTGAATTTAAATTTATTTCGTACATACTTAGTAGCCCGATTTCTTATGCTCTTACATTTTTTGAATACAAGAATCGTAGACAACTAGTTTAACGGGTAGCTATCAATATTTCTTGACAGTCGTGGAAAGTACTCGAGATAACAAATTAATTACATCACTTACCTATTGTTCACTTTGTTATGTCATTCATATTCAGTTGTAGAAGTAGTAACCAACTTGCTTATCAATGAGATACCGGAATTACTTGTCTGTTGTGTAACGTGCCTTTTTTATACAGATATTAATTACACCACTTGCTGACAACACAATAATTAGTTTGTTAATAAAGTTAGATCAGAAGGTGTTGGTACACACAATAATTGTTGTTAAGGTCGCAACAGAAACTATACTTAGTTAATTTTGGCAATTAATACACTAAACTTTGATATGTACTGTAAATATTTAGTCAATTACACAATTATCGACTTAGACGTTTCCACACTAGAATAGATAGTACAAATTTAAGGACTTAGGTGTTCCTACTTTATGATAGATTGTAGGGTACAAGTTCCTTTCATTGCTATCAGCTACTGTTATAGTTTGTCATTCTACGAATAGATATCATTCTCAGTCTGTGTCATAGTAGTAAGTTAAACTTTAATTTTTCATGAACAGACACATAATTGTCAACTTTAGTAATTTTATTGTGTCATATTATTACATCATTGTGCTACTATCAGTCACTGTTCGAGATTGTCTGTCACTCTACCAATGATCAGATTTAATTTTGTATATTATATTTGTGTCAAATATTGGTCAGTATTTAATTAAATTAATGAATAATTTGTCTGTCTGATTAACGAATCAGAACTTAAGCTACAACCGGACTTGTCATTCATTGTTTAACCAGACTCATGTTCTGAATAATTAAGCGTATTAACAGCGCCATACTCATTGCAATCAGTCGATGCCAGGTTGATTAAAAAATAATTGACTCTCACTTGATGATCAGACATTAAGATAAGTTTTTCAGTTCACAATGCTGTACTAATCTAGATAGGTACTGTTGCACCTTGCACACTGACACACCCAAATTTCAGTCCCCGATCCAGAATAATGAATATTTAATTTATTTCATTTTTAACATAAAAGTTTCACATTCTACTAATAATCAAGGATTTGTCCCCTACGGAACATTCAATCCCTCAACGGCTAAACAATCCACACAAACGGGAGGTGAAAGATACACTATCAAATTCCAGCGACTAGCTACAGAAAGCCAGGATGACTCTGAACAGCAGGTCCGCACTCAAACCGCACCTTCATAAAGAACCGAGCGCGAGGACTCTCTTCCTACTGTCGTGCGGGAATAGCCGACCGGTCTGAAGCGCCACGTTATGGATCGCGCGGCCTACCGCGTCGGAGGTTCGAGTCCTCCTTCAGCCATGGCTGTGTGCATTGTCCTTAGTTTAACTTAAAGTCTAGGGACTGATACCCACAAAACTTTGGACTCATAGAATTACGAACGTTTGAACTCTGCCCACTAGGAGTGCGCGAGAAGTTAACTTGGCCCGCTGGCATCGGGTTAACGGACGCTGCCGGCGACCCTCCTCCAGTGTTCTTCCATAAGCGGCTCGCTGGCCCTCACGCCGCACCACCTGTAAAAGCATAATTCCCGAATATGAAGCCAAGTATTTAGTAAACATGAACCCAACGGCCCCTAAATTTTGTGGACTCCCTAAATTACACAAGGAGGGACATCCTTTAAGACCCCTTGTACCAGCTTATACTGCACCTACCTACAAAATTGCCAAGGAATTACACTTCTGCATCAAAACCAAAACAACATTCAAATCTAGGTTTGGAATAATAAATTCAGCGGACCATGTTAACAAAATTAAAGATATGCCTATCCCATACAGTGCAAAACTTGTATCCTTTGATGTTAGCAGCCTTTTCACAAACATACCAATCAAAGAAAGTCTTGACGTTATGACAGACCTACTTTACAGGGCAGGTGTCAACCCTGTACAAGTAGATGACATAAAACTTGCTACTCAAAAATGCCTACAGCAAAACTACTTCCAGTTCCAAGGTACTGTATACAAACAGATTGATGGATTAGCAATGGGATTCCCCCTCAGCCCCCTATTTAGCTGAAATCTTTATGGACCACTTCGAAAAACATTTTCTACATAATGAACCCCTCAGTGATAAAGTTAAATATTGGTACAGTTATGCGGACGATGTACTGTGCTTGTGGACTGGCACCAATAGACAACTCAACACTTTCCTTGAACATCTCAACTCTAATCACCAAAAGATACATTTCACTATGGAGCTTGGTGAAAAATCCATCAATTTCTTTCAAAATTTACAGAAAACCCACAACAACTGACACTGTAATACCATCTTGTTCACAACATCCAATAGCACACAAACATGCTGCCTTCCACTCCATGGTACATCGCCTGACGTCCATACCACTATCAAAACAAGGTTTTCAAACAGAAGTAAATACCATTAAATATATTGCATGCAACAATGGTTATAGACCTCAACTAATAGATAACATTTTAGAAAGAAAACAAAGAAAGAAAATCCTATCCCTACTATTCCCCCACTTCAGAAACAGTCATTACTAAGACCAACTGGTGTACTATACCATATTTAGGAAAATTATCTACCAAAATTGCCAGAATTCTCAAATCATGTAAATACAGAACATCATTTTATGTAAGAGGCACTGCAGCTAACATCCTATTTAACAGCAAAGGCACAAGGGATGCGTTAAGTAACAGTGGGGTTTATAAAATAACATGCAATTATGATTAGCAGTGATTTTCCGTCTTTGCAACCATAATAAAAATGCGATTTTTTCACACCAGACGCGTTTCGTTTTATTGAATGTAAAACATCTTCAGTGGTCTGAAATAATAGAAATCTTAGAAATCTACAGTTTGTTTTTTGTTTAGATCGAAAACATTTCTTAAATGGACCCTGAAAAGTAGACCTAATGTTTGGTACTTACGGAAATTTTGTCTTCTTTTCGCTTCACATCATGGAATGCCCGTTTGTTTAGTGCAATACCGCCGGTTCTTCATGCTGTGTCGTTTTCTTACTACTTTCACTGTCACTGTTTCACTGTTCATAGTTGTTTTCTACAGATCAGGAGTGTTTGTTTTTGTTTTTACTGATTCTGCTCAGTGTGTTTTTGGAGTGTTGCCAACCTCACAAATGTAGTTCTTTCTCTATGTTTTATAATAAATTATGTTTCGGTGTATTTATTTTTGATGTAAGCGGATTGGAATAGTGGCAGAATAATACATGTATATATTTAATGGGAACATTATTATTATTATTTGATTTAATTTTTTTTATTACTATTATATTATTATAATTGTTGTTATTATTGGTAGGGGGTTTAGTAGTAGGGAAAGATGACTGAATGGTGGTTGGATGTGGTAAGGTGTGATGTGAAGTGAGATGGAAGACAAAAGTGATGGATATGAGGTGTGGTGCAGTAATATTAAACTCCTGGGTGGTGGTAATGCAAGTAGTGTGCATGTGTGTGTGTGTGTGTGTGTGTGTGTGTGTGTGTGTGTGTGTGTGTGTGTGTGTGTTTGGGTGGGGGGGGGGGGTTGCGTTTTTTGTTGAATCTGGTATGTGATGTAGGGTAACAGTGAGGGGAACGAGGTTGAGTGTTTGTTAGCAGGGAGCGAGAATGTTTCATGTGATTTTTTTCAATTATTTTATACAATGTTTGTTTTCCAATATTTATTTGCTCATTTAGTAATTGTTTGTTGTGTGATAGTGCTTTGTGTATGTGGAGGTTTTCTTGGAAGGGGAGTAGGTGTCTGCCTCTACTAGTCTGTATGATTTCCATATCTTTTTCTATAGTACTGGGCCAAGTGGTCTAGAGGCTCCCACATGACCCTCATGGATTTTGATGAAATTTTGTATGAACATTCACACATGTTCTCAATGAACACTGGTAAAGTTTCAGTTCAAAAAAATCAATACTTCCAGAGATACAGTCACTTGTTTAAGACCATAGCACAGCTTCCAACAGTGCGTCCTTGAAGTTTCAGCAACTTTGAGATGATATATCTCTGGGAGTATTTGCATGAAAGAAACAAAACTTAGCCATCTTGCACAACTTTTAGAGCTCTGTAAAGTAAAATATCAAGAACAGGATTTCTGAACAATTTTCATATAGAAAATTTGGGGCAAAGTTGGGCAAAAAAATTGCTGGTTAAAAAAGTGCGAACTTTAGTTTTTTATATCTCCAGAAGTAATTCTGGGATGTACATGAAACTTTGCACACCACAACTCACCAACACAAGGTCTTAGGATATACAGTTTCATTCCCCTATTGCTTCCCATTATTTCACAAATCTAGGGTAAAGTTGACGATTTTTCAAAAAGTGCTAAAAATGGGTATTTTCAGTCAAATTTTCCAAAAAAGTGTTTTCTTCAAATTCCTTTAAACTATGCTCATTGGAAAGAGCATATTCTAAACTATCTAGAAAAGTGGATTTGGTTTTGCAATGCAAGCATATAAGGCCCTAAAAAGTAGCATAATCCTAGAGGCGCACTGGAAGTTTGAACCCATTTTTCTGGCACTCAAATTATACCTAAAATCTTTTATTATGTCTAATAAATATTTATTAATGCCTGGGATAAGTGAAATAAGAAGTGCTGATGAATAGGACGTAGCTCAAGTCCGAATAGAAAAAGAATAAAAAATAGAAACAATGTTATTTCTTAACTGCCCCCCCCCCCCATCCCACAACTCTCTCTCTCTCTCTCTCTCTCTCTCTCTCTCTCTCTCTCTCTCACACACACACACACACACAATTATAATTTAGAATGAATGTAAATTGTAAAATTTATTTGCACAATCATTATCTAATTATTAGTAGCATTTTTAATTAACACCACTAGCTTACTGAAGGAAAATAAGTATATAAGTGAGTTGTTGTGGTTTAACCACTGCTAGATTCATTTCACCTGAGAAAACCAGTATCTCCATCACCGTAGGGGCTACACTCGAGCATCAACAACTATGGGTGAGTTTCTTTACACAGGTTTCCAAGCCTGATGAATGTAAACAGGAATGGTGTATTGCCGGCCAGACGAATTTACTGACGGAGCTGGAATAAGTGCAATAATGTGGTGTAATGGAACCCAGCACTTGTCACATATTGGTGGTCAATAAAATGAATCTGCTGGACCATGAGGGTGCATAAAGTTTATTAATCCACCCCTTTGCTCAGTGGAAGTCTCACAGATATTCCCAATCCACCAAAAATTTTCTTAGATGCATGCAACATATTGTCCAGCTTGGAGAGCAGACATTAATGTGCCTTCTTTAGTTCTCTGACCCATTGTAGCTAGAAAAGATGATCAATCATTTGAAACTCTGCTGACCTGAATTATTGTTTCATCAATAGGTAAAAAGTGACAATTTTCTCTAGTGCCTGCTATAGTTTGTCCATGTTTAAACCTCACTTCTTGTGACAATTTTTTTTTCTTTTTTCCTTTTTTTTCTCAATTTCATCTTTACTGACGAAAAGAAATTTGATTACATTAATGTTTTCAGAGAAAAAGTGAAACAGGTCTAGGTAAGTAAGATTGAGCACTGGAGCCATCACTGAAATTATGAAAGTGAGATATCTGTTCAAACTGTGCTTTTATGTATTTGATGAGCTCCTTGATAAAAACGTTAACTGTACCAGTGACATGCCACAAACAAGAACTGATAATGCAGAAACTTAAAGATTCCACTTTCTCATTTTGATGAAAATAGATAACAAATGGATGAATTGTTGCTTTCCAGTGGAAGCCTTGCACAGCATCTTGAATAATAAAAGAATAATTTTCCAAAAAATCCATTAGGACAACAAGCTATTTGTTTTTCAGATAACATTTAAGGCCTCTAAGGTGCAGTTATTCCAGCTCCATCAGTAAATTTGACTGTCTGACAATACACCATTCCTCTTGATATTCATCAGAAAATTAATGTAGCATAGGGTAAGGTGGTACAAATTCGATATAGGTACAATTCGCATCAACATAAGTTTTCAGTCTCGTACTGTTGCTAGCACTTGCCTTTGTGTGGCGTTGCAGTGTAGCAGGATTCTACAGCTCCTCCTGTCTTTTCCAAGAATACAACACTCTGTGTTAAGGAGACATAAATTTTTTCCGGTAAAGATGTACTTGGAGCTACTTCATCGAATGTGCTCTAGTTCTAGTTCTAGTTTCCACGTGCTTGTAAACTCGTTATTGTACAACATTTGGTACAGCGAAGTATGCACTGGTGCCCGAAGGAAAAAGTGCTTTTTATGTGGGAAAAGTCAGTGATCAAAATTGTACGAGGAAGTGATCATAATTGTACCTAGTGTGGTACATTTTATATCGATTTTTCTCAATTCTGTAACCTTTTTTTTGTGTTCATACCAACATATGTAACTGTCTAGTATTTGTGATACATCTTCATTAAACATTCAAGAACAAGTGCCATAGTTAAAATTATTTCTTTTCTCAATATGTTTGCAGTTACAATTAAATTTGTCAGAATTGATTGAAATTGTACCACCATACCCTATAAAAAATTGAAATAGGTTAGAGGAAACTAAGCAACCTATGAGTGGCTTCTAATTTTATTCAGGACACTTCAATAATTTTATTATCAGGCTTGGGAACCTGTGTAAAGAAATGCTTATCACGCTTGGGATATCCTGTGGTAAAGGAACCCACCCGATGCTGTTGTTGCCCCTGTGGCGATGGGGATGTTGGTTTTCTCAGGTGAAATGAAACTAGCAGTGGTTAAACCATAGCAACTCATTTACACATTTCTTTTCCATCAGTAAGCTAGTGTTTGTTTATTAAACAGGCTACTAATAATTAAATAAAGATTATGGAAATAAATTTTATGAATTAAATTCAGTTTGTGTGTGTGTGTGTGTGTGTGTGTGTGAGAGAGAGAGAGAGAGAGAGAGAGAGAGAGGGAGGGAGAGAGAGACAGAGAGTTGTGGGATGGGGGGGACAGTTAAGAAATAACATTGTTTCTATTTTTATTCTCTTTCTATTCGGACTTGAGCTACGTCCTATTCATCAGCACTTCTTATTTCACTTATCCCAGGCATTAAAAAATATTTATTAGACATAAAAGATTTTAGGTATAATTTGAGTGCCAGAAAAATGGGTTCAAACTTCCAGTGCGCCTCTAGGATTATGCTACTTTTTAGGGCCTTATATGCTTGCATTGCAAAACCAAAACTACTTTTCTAGATAGTTTAGAATATGCTCTTTCTAATGAGCATAGTTTAAAGGAATTTGGAGAAAACACTTTTCTGAAAAATTTGACTGAAAATACCCATTTTTAGCACTTTTTGAAAAATCGTCAACTTTACCCTAGATTTGTGAAATAATGGGAAGCATTAGGAGAATGAAACTTTATATTCTAAGACCTTGTGTTGGTGAGTTATGGTGTGCAAAGTTTCATGTACATCCCACAATTACTTCTGGAGATATAAAAAACTAAAGTTCGCACTTTTTTTAACCAGCAATTTTTTCGCCCAACTTTGCCCCAAATTTTCTATATGAAAATTGTTCAGAAATCCTGTTCTTAATATTTTACTTTAAAGAGCTCTAAAAGTTGTATAAGATGGCCAAGTTTTGTTTCTTTCATGGAAATACTCCCAGAGATATATCATCTCAAAGTTGCTGAAAATTCAAGGACGCACTATTGGAAGCTGTGCTATGGTCTTAAACAAGTGACTGTATCTCCGGAAGTATTGAATTTTTGAAACTGAAACTTTACCAGTGTTCATTGAGAACATGTGTGATTGTTCATACCAAATTTCATCAAAATCCATGAGGGTCATGTGGGAACTTTTCTCGATATTAGACCACTTGGCACGGAATGGCCCTATATATATATATTATCACAGTCTCTGCATTTGAGCTGATAAATACCAGATTGTTGGTAATTGTCTCTTTTTGGTTTTAGTTTGGGGGTGTGTTTTTGAATTGGGTTGCTTGTTTTGTAGGCAATTTTAATGCCTTTTTTCTTGAATATATTACCTATGTTGTATGTGAATTTGTTGTGGTACGTCAGTGTATGCCATTTGTTATTGTGTGTACTGTTTGTGTGTGTCAGTGTGGTTTGTGTTGGTTTTTTCTTCAACTGTGTCTTTATTTTTCTGTTTAGTTAGTCTACAAGGGTTTCTTCGTAGCCATTTTTAGTGCTATATGTTTTATAATAGTTAGCTCCTTTTGGTAATTAGAAGTGTTTAGGGGGATCCTATTGAGTCTGTTGAGCATGTACCTAATTGCAGCTTGTTTGTGACTTTGTGGATTGTTTGAAGTGGCATGTATAATGATGTCTGAGGCGGTGGGTTTTCTAAATATGTCAAATGTGTGTGTGTGGTTTTCTTTTGTTATTGTTATGTCTAGGAAATTGAGTGTGTCCTTTTGTTCTTCCTCTATTGTAAACTTTATGTTTTTGTGTATGGTATTTATATCTTTATGTAGTTGTTGTATTTTGTTTTTAGGTTCATCCACCATACATATTATATCATCCATGTATCGGTACCAGTAGATGATGTTGTAATTCTGCTTTGTTACTATATCTTCAAATATTATTTTCTCTATATGATTCATGAAAATGTTTGCTAGTGTTCCTGAAATTGGTGAACCCATGGGTAGCCCATCTTCTTGTATGTAGTAGTCCCCATTGAATTCAAAATAGTTTTGGTTTGTTATTAGTTCTACCAATTTTATTATTTCCTGTATTTGTTCTAGAGGTAGCTGGCTGTGTGTATTTAGATTATCTTCTATTAGTCTGATAGTTTCATTTACAGGGATGCAACTGTACATGCTTTCTACATCAAAAGAGAGCAATGTTGCTGTGTTAGGGATGTTTATGTTTCTGATGTTGTGTATTAATTGAGTGGTGTTTTTCACTGTTCTGTCATTTTCAATTGTATAGTATTGTGTGAGCTGGGACTGCATTTCTTTTGATAGTAGGTATGTGGGAGCTGTTCTGAAATTTACTATCGGACGGAGAGGGGTAAGATTTTTATGGACCTTTGGTTGGCATCTCATGTTGGGTGCTTGATGATTTTTTTGCACAGTTCTCTGTTTTTCTCTGGGTGAAAGTGTATATTCTATGCTTTTGAGTGTGTTTTTGACCTGGGTTTGGAATCTGTTCGTTGGGTTTGATTTTAGCTTTTTTATGTTGTTTTTGGTGATGAAGTCTTCAGTTTTTTCTATGTACTCTTTTGTTTCCATAAGAACAACACTATTGCCTTTGTCTGATTTGGTTATGATAATGTTTTCTGCCTGCAATTTCTTCTTTAGATTTTTAAGTTTTGTTTCATCACATCCATTATTAAATTTATTAGAATCTTTTTTAATTTGTGTTACTAAGTTTTTAATTTCAGCTTTTATTAATTCCCTAGTAAGCCCTGTATTTACAGTATTGTTTTCATTTTTTTCTTCTGTAGTGAGGATGTACTCAGCTTCTACAATGAGATTTTCTATTTGACTTTCATTTGCTGGCGAGTCAACATTGTGTTTTAGACCCTTTTCTAGGAGTTGTTGTTCGTCTTTATTTAATGTAACAATTGTGAGGTTGATAAATCTTGGGTAGAAGTTGTTGTGTATTTGTGACTGTTGGTTTTAGGTTTTGTGTGCTGTAGTTTGAGATCTTTTATTTTCTTCTGATGTTTTAGGCGCATATTATCTACTGCTCTGCATGTGCAACATTCGACTTTTTCCATGATGGAAGCGAAAATAGCAAGATTGTTTAATTTTTGCGCTATCTGAAGGTGGATTTCGTATAGCTTTTCATTAAGTGTTTGTTTTTTCTCGTACAATGATTTTAACTCATGCTTTAGCCATGAATTTTGGGCAGCTTGTCTGGCTGCTTTTGCTGCTATCGAGCTGTTTTTGATCTTTACATTGATGTATTTTGGTACAAGATTATTACGTCTACAAAGGTTATTAAATCTGATAGTTTCTACAGTTTTATAAAGATTAAGATGCATCTTCTTAAACTCGTAGTAAAGGCCAATTGGAAATGCTTGACAAGGCGGCGAAAAATTCTTCGTTTGTGTGGCCATAATGTACGTAGTTGCTTTCATAATTATGATTAGCAGTGATTTTCCGTCTTTGCAACTACAATAAAAATGCGATTTCGTTTTATTGAATGTAAAACATCTTCAGTGGTCTGAAATAATAGAAATCTACAGTTTGTTTTTTGTTTAGATCGAAAACATTTCTTAAATGGACCCTGAAAAGTAGACCTAATGTTTGGTACTTACGGAAATTTTATCTTCTTTTCGCTTCACATCTTGGAATGCCCGTTTGTTTAGTGCAATACCGCCGGTTCTTCATGCTGCACAAGAAAGGAAGAGTCTCCTTTGCTTCCCCAATACCCACGCCACTACATTCTCCCCAGTGAAACCAACTGTCACAACAGCTGCATAGAACCCCTGAACTAACTTTCCTACGGCAGCTCAAACACTTGGCACTCATGGTTGTTTCCTGTATTAAGCTAGATTAATTAAATTAGATACAGATATAAAGGAGCACTAAAGTTGAATAGGGCACTAATATATGTAAATACTTAGTCGTACAGTGACGTAAAAACAACTTCTACTACGTGTTAACGCTAAATCTGTGTACTCTGAAAAATTAGGCCTAGTCTCCGAATGTAAACACAGGAAATGCGAAGTTTCTGGGACAGCAAATAAAATCTTAATCAACTCTACGTGAATAATAAGTGAGAAACAATGAAGGGATAAGATGTACTTAACTTGTAATAAAAGCAAAAGAACTAATAAACCAGTTTATTTAGATTTGCTGTGCAAGAACGTAAACGAAACCTACGGCTGTAACACTGCTGTATGGACTTTTCGCGATAAATGAAAAACTACGCAAGGGAAAGTGAAACCTTTAATTGTAAGCTAGGACAGGACTCTAATAAATGTATTTATTTACTTATCGGTGTAAAACTAAGTCTTATTACAATCTAAATTACTTATCTTTTCCGAGAGGACGAAGCTGCCGCGTCTGGCCTACCGCAGGGCTGCCAACTGTGAATGCAAGTAGTGTGCATGTGTGTGTGTGTGTGTGTTTGGGGGGGGGGGGGTTGTGTTTTTTGTTGAATCTGGTATGTGATGTAGGGTAACAGTGAGGGGAACGAGGTTGAGTGTTTGTTAGCAGGGAGCGAGAATGTTTTATGTGATTTTTTCAATTATTTTATACAATGTTTGTTTTCCAATATTTATTTGCTCATTTAGTAATTGTTTGTTGTGTGATAGTGCTTTGTGTATGTGGAGGTTTTCTTGGAAGGGGAGTAGGTGTCTGCCTCTACTAGTCTGTATGATTTCCATATCTTTTTCTATAGTACTGGGCCTATGGTGTTCTTGTTTCAGGTGGTCGGCAAATGTTGAATGGTTTGTGCCATACTTCCAGGCTCTGATGTGCTCTTTGTATCTAGTATCAAATGTTCTGCCAGTCATCCCAATATATATATTATCACAGTCTCTGCATTTGAGCTGATAAATACCAGATTGTTGGTATTTGTCTCTTTTTGGTTTTAGTTTGTGGGGTTTGTTTTTGAATTGGGTTGCTTGTTTTGTAGGCAATGTTAATGCCTTGTTTCTTGAATATATTACCTATGTTGTATGTGAATTTGTTGTGGTACGTCAGTGTATGCCATTTATTATTGTGGGTGCTGTTTGTGTGTGTCAATGTGGTTTGTGTTGGTTTTTTCTTCAACTGTGTCTTTATTTTCCTGTTTAGTTTGTCTACAAGGTCTACTCTCCGAACGTGTCACACATATTGATATAAAACTCCCAAACTTTCTCGCTCCCTGCTAACAAACACTCAACCTCGTTCCCCTCACGGTTACCCTACATCACATACCAGATTCAACAAAAAACGCAACCCCCCCCACCCAAACACACACACACACACACACACACACACACACACACATGCACACTACTTGCATTACCACCACCCAGGAGTTTAATATTACTGCACCACACCTCATATCCATCACTTTTGTTTTCCATCTCACTTCACATCACACCTTACCACATCCAACCACCATTCAGTCATCTTTCCCTACTACTAAACCCCCTACCAATAATAACAACAATTATAATAATATAATAGTAATAAAAAATTTAAATCAAATAATAATAATAATGTTCCCATTAAATATATACATGTATTATTCTGCCACTATTCCAATCCGCTTACATCAAAAATAAATACACCGAAACATAATTTATTATAAAACATAGAGAAAGAACTACATTTGTGAGGTTGGCAACACTCCAAAAACACACTGAGCAGAATCAGTAAAAACAAAAACAAACACTCCTTATTTGTGTAAAACAACTGTGAACAGTGAAACAGTGACAGTGAAAGTAGTAAGTAAACGACACAGCATGAAGAACCGGCGGTATTGCACTAAACAAACCGGCATTCCATGATGTGAAGCGAAAAGAAGACAAAATTTCCGTAAGTACCAAACATTGGGCCTACTTTGCAGGGTCCATTTAAGAACTGTTTTCGATCTAAACAAAAAACAAACTGTAGATTTCTATTATTTCAGACCACTGAAGATGTTTTACATTCAGTAAAACGAAACGCGTCTGGTGTGAAAAAATCGCATTTTTATTGTAGTTGCAAAGACAGAAAATCACTGCTAATCATAATTATGAAAGCAACTACGGACATTGTGGCCACACAAACGAAGAACATGCAATGATTGCAGCAAACTGTATATAGGTCAGACAGGCAGGGCAATTCAAATTAGACTGAATGAACATGAACATAGCTGGAGATTACAGAAAACAGACTCCACCTTTGCTGATCACGTTCTGAAAGGAGGACACACAGAAGTGCTTCACGTAGCCAACAAAGGCAGAGAACTAAACCTATTAGAAGCACTGGAAATAAACAAACATTTAGCCAAAAATCCCCAGCTAGTACTAAATAACCAGGTACAGTTGAACACATTCCCACTGTTAAGCTTCACATGATCTAAACAAAACAGCTACCTACCACAGACCAACTTAATGTCACAGATAGAGTCCCCATTCCTACCATGTTTACTTTTAGACTTTAAGATAAAACAATATATATAATAAATTGCACAGTAATATGTAATGTAATTTAAATATGTGTATCTTGCCAAATGCTGTCAAGTAATATAAAATCAGTGTAGAAAACGAATATAATGTACACCTTAAGTGATGATCCCAACATATGCCACTGTGTCAATAATGTTAACATAGTTTTAAATTCATTAATATTTGAAATGTAAAGTGTTTCACCCTGTTCACTCGCAAATTACAACGTAAAAATGTTAAGGAGACCACTGATTACGTGAACATAATTCTACATGGCAACAGATATTGTTTGTAATTCCAACAAATGTCATACCCAAAGACCAAGTAATTTGTGTATTGTATCTTTGTTTTACCATCTTTGAGAACCAAGCAATAGCGTCTTTGTCGACGCATGTCAACAGTTTACCTGACGATGGCCTAATAAGCCGAAAACTAGTTAGTAAATAAACAAAATTTAGTAGAACAAAAACAGTTTATTTTTTTTTCAACCTTAAATTCAGATTATACTACTCAGAGACCCTACACACAACATACTAATATTCCATTAAGTTCGGAGTACTTTCCAGGTGAAAGTACTCGACTGCTGGACTATTTCTCGTCCCTCGCCACAGTCAAAGCAGGAAGTAGAGCTCGAGCGTTGGTCAGCAGAACGTTTCGGCTTCGCGACGCCGCCTCCCTGCTGGCAGAGCGCGGCTCAACTCCTCGGCAGCCGAACTCCCGTTGTCACTGCCCGGCGTAAACATCAAAGACCCGGCGCCATCAGCAATTGAATTAAGAGTGCCACCCGTGGCGAAAGCGGGAAGCACGATCCAGAGAGTCGCCACAAAACTTACACGGTGTAAACCGCACAGAGGGACCAAGACACGAGCCAGCACGACTCAATCAGTTAGAGCTCCTAAAAACACAGGCTGGCGCATCCGCCATTTTCATTCCTGCGAACAGTGCTGTTTTGTTCAAGTTTGGTGAAATATTTTACGGCATGGAACCTTAGATCGTGCTACTTTGAGCTTGCATTCTGCCCTTGTTTACATCGATGTGTGGATTAGACACAAAAATCTCGCGTTTACTTTACTTATTGCTGCTTCTGTCCAAATGCAGAAGAAGAGAGCAAGAAACATATATATTTCTGTGATAAAAATTACGTATTACGTTTAACGCTGCCGAAACTGGTCATTTAGATAAAAATTTTAAGCGATCTTGGCTTCTATTTGAATAATAACTGTCAATATGCGAGGTTAGTTTGCCGTCTTGCAGTAAGTGTTTGTTGTCTGCTGTGAAAAGTTCACCACATCGGATTTTTGTAATCAAATTGGTGAAAGCACTTATGTTATTGAGAAATTTTCGGAATGTATTACAAACACTAAAGCTAAAAAGAATATTAGTGTACATGATATAAGGTTTACGGTCATAGAGGCACACGGTGCCGATGTTGGCAACAACATTGAAAACCTAATCGTATAGAAAGTGTTGACCATGAAATAAATAATTCTGCCCCTTCCCTAAGTCTGACAGGTTTTTCGTATGTAACAGTACCCTTGTCTTGTCAGTAATTTAATAATCCTTATAAAGCAAACAGTTCGTTGCCAACATTAGCACACTACGCCGCCGCAGCCGTAAGTAAAATTTACCCAGTATTCTTTGCCAGTTGTGTTATAGCCTCTTATAGATAAGCGTCAGTATTGGCATTTACTAATAAGAAATTCAATTGAGGGTGCATTTTGTGATAAAACATCAGTTACCGTACTATTCTGTTAAATTGCATACTACAAGTTATGACGCTAAAACTTCGATATACCACAAACAGCTTCCAACGGTAGTTGCCTGTATCAGCACAGTACGCTGCCACAGCCCTAACGAACTTTTTGCCCATTATATTTATATTTTCCGTTTTAATGTTTGTAATACTTCCTCGCAATAACGTAACAGAAGAATCTTCAACAATTTGTGCAATGTTAGTACAAAACTTTTTGATGAGGTGTATTGTGCTCTTAAAAACAGTATGTTCTGGGATGCTTTGGTGTAATATTATATTTTTCGGCTGCTAATTCCCTACAGGCAGCTTCTCTGTTAAGAGGTAGTACTCTCAGAACAGCAAAACAAAACCGTAAGTTCAAGTATCAGAAACGATTTTTACTATTAAATATTGCTTCAAATCATAATAATAACTATTTACTTACAAAGGACTCGGTCCGGGTTCCCAGGTTTTGCGCCGACACTTAATGATCCATTTTTTCTTCTCAGAATCTCTCGGGAAACGAAACGTTCTGTAGCCACCTCTGGAATGATCTGAACAGTTTATGGCAACACAACCACCCGTAATTAGGGATGGGAAAAACCGACCGGTTAAAACCGATACCGGTATTTTAGTTTTGAATATCCGGTTTTTCTCGGTATTTATTTTGTGTCGGTTGTAACCGGTTTTCTTTAGTTATTGCCTAGAACCGGGTAAAAAACCGCTACGACTACTTCCTGTAGAAATGGTTAAAATGTTTTTTTTTTTATAACTTTAAAAAATATAAACTAGTAGACCCTAATATTTAGGGCTATTCCTAAAATTTCCACTGTCAAATATTTTGTGAAATATTAGGTGATCGCAGTAACTAAGAAAAGCAATCAGTGACAATTTAAGAACAATCCCGGCAGTCAGAAACTCGCAACAAACGCGCATAAGAACTTAAGAAGTGGTGCAGCTATTGAGGCATCGATGCACCTGTTGCCGTGTGGCGTGGCCTATTAGACGACGCGCGTGCACCGGCAGTGTACGAGACTTGCCTCCGTCTGGTCATGCGGCAGTTCCTCGCTGTCGTCGCCAGGCATCGGATGTATCTTAAATGGCACCATCCCGCGTGTGGAAGTACTTCACGAAGTACGGGAGCAGTGAGATACAATGCTCCATTTGCTTTAAAAAGTTGAAAACGGGTGGAGGTACTAGAAAAATGCTGTCATTTAAGGAGAAATCATCCAAAATGTTTTATGGAAGAGAAGGTAAATTTCGATTCATATACCTATTATGTAAGCTTGGAGTAATAACTTTTAATATATTATCATATTGTTGTGGTAACAAGTTTTATTAATGTGATTCTTTGAAAGCGAGGGGCTTTTTTAACAACCAATATGGGTTTAGGTAACACTGATCATGTGGTGCGTCGCGAGGTAGCCGTGCGGTCTGAGGCTCCATGTCACGGACTGCGCGGTTGCTCCAGCCAGAGGTTCGAGTTCTCCCTCCTTCCTCGGTCATGGGTGTGTATGTTGTCCTTAGCGTAAGTCAGTTTAAGTTAGATTAAGTAGTTTTTAAATCTAGGGACCGATGACCTAAGCAGTTAGGTCTCATAAGAACTCACACCCATTTGAAAATTTTTTGATCATGTGGTACACAGCTTTCCTAGTTCACTTTGCGTAAATTTACACTGACAACAATCATACTGTTAGTCGGAACTGTGACTTTATTTTTCGAAATACTCTTGCAGCACTGATTGAAGTTCATTTACTGGCTATAACTCTCTCTCTCTCTCTTTCTCTCTCTCTCTCTCTCTCTCTCTCTCTCTCTCTCTCTCTCTCTCTATATATATATATATATATATATATATATATATATATATATATATAACGAGATATTCGTATGCGCTGGCTCATAATTCCATCTTACGGAGTGGTTGGCTAAATATTCGCAACTGCTCGATGGAAATATTAGGCCAGTAAATTTGTATTCTTCGTATATCGTATATACGGACTCCTGGCTAGGCTTACACACACTCATGAAGGCGTAGAATTGGGAGGGGATCTTGCCAAATATGGAAAGATTAGTGATTTGTCGTATAACGTAAATTTATCTAAATTTTAACTAAACGGCCGAAACTAGAAGAACCGAAAATTCGATTACGGTTTCTGTTTCGGCCGCAAAATATGTTTCGGTCGAACTCTACTGCAAATAACAGCAATAAAAAACCGAAAACCGGTTATTTAAAAAACCGGTTATCTTGAGCAATTTTTACAGTGCGGTTAAACTGGAGATGAAAATAACCGGTATAACCGAAAACCGGTTGTTTCAGCGATAACCGCCATCCCTACCCGTAATATCGTGCTAATGTTCCGTGACGCAAATCCTATAGCACCGCAGTGTGTTTAACTTACGAGCCACGAGAATGAAAATGGCGGATGCATCAGCTGGTACTTATAGGAGCGTTACAATCAGTTGCAGTGTTTTTCCGATTGCGTCACCAAGTCACCCCACATCACAATTCTGGAATGCACCACATGCCTGAGCATTACTGAGAGGAAGGCTGGGGGAGGTTAAACCACCGTCAGCAGTCAAGTTAGCGTCAATTTTAACACCATAAGCTGACGCATGTTTCAAATCAACCACTAGAAACACAAAAATCTCGTGCAGTTTCTGTAACTACCTGTAGTAAATTCCGTGTCAGCGTGTTGTCAGGTGCAGGCTTTCTCCGTTTCGATATTGTACCCATTCTTCTTAAATCTACGCCGAGTGAGAAAAATGGTACGCCTATTATAGCAGCGTCAGATCTCCGTTTCCCCCAGGAAGTGCTACAGCTTGACGTAGCATGGAATTAGCAAGTCGTTAGAGGTCTTGAAATAACTTTAACTCTCCTCACTACAATTGCAATTTATTAAGGTCCTACCATTTCGACTTACGTCATTATCAAAAGCTATAAAAAGACAATGGTATTAATATTCAGAGCTGGGCACCGTGAACCCTAGCCTAATAACATCCGTCCAAATGACGGCTGCGTTCAAACTGTCAGTGAGCTGTTAACGTTTTGAGGAACAGTTGATGAACAAGTGAACACGGGTAGAGTGTTGGTTTGGAATTACACTCGCCGAATAGAAAGACTAATGTTAGTAGCGAGCGTTAAAACCTGATGTTAGTAATGCAGGGTTAATCAAAAAATTAACTTCGTTAATCATTAATCCGTTACTAAAAACGTTATCTCCGTTAAACGTTAAAGCGTTACTCTGCGGACAGTTTAACGGAAGTTAACGTTAATCCTTAACTAGTAACAGTATTGTGCAGCCACAAAAATATATTCACATATTTATGTTGCTTTATTATTGAAATCAGAAATTAAATAAAAGTATTTAAATTAAGTATTGAATTTAAATAGGGGTTGGAGTATAAATAAAAACTAGTATTACTCGGCCACTCTACCGTGGCAGTCGGCCGTGAGCGTAAACAAATGATGTCTAATTACATACTGCAGTGTAAAATAGCCTCACCAAGAACCATTGCATTGGGGGAAAAGTCTTTTGTTGCTTGATTTGTCTTCTTGCATAAAAATAAGAATGTTAGTTTGTCATTTTTTTTCGCTTGCGGTCGGCCACTACGATATAGTGTTCAAATGTTTGTAAAGCTTATGGGACATAACTGCGGGGTCATCAGTCCCTAAACTTACAAACTACTTGTGAACTAAATTATACTAAAGACAACACAAACATCCATGCCCGGGTAGGATTCGAACCTCCGACGCGGGAGGCCGCGCGATCCGCAACGTGGTGCTCCAGAGATGATATAGTATCCCAGTAATACATAAATCTTAATTTTTACTAATAATTATTTAGCAATAAAATACAGTTTACAGCAGACTCAAAATATATAATTTCACTGAATCTCATTTTCCATAAGGTGCACATTTCCTTTAATAATCGTTAGCATATTAAAATTGTCGTCTGAGGAACGTTTGGATGTCAAAATATCAAAAGAAGTTCGACTGCAGCACTTGATGGTATAGCAGAATTACATCTAATAAAAAGATTTACTAAAATATCCTCCCCAAGAAATGCCGCATCGTTAAGTGAGTCGTTGGATTTCACGTCCAGCCACATCTTGACTAGACTTTCGGCTTTACTTCTTAAACAACTGTGACCTCCAGGCTTCTGTTTAGAGTGAGTGACAGAAATAAAAATATCTTGCTCTTCGTCCTCACTGTTGCTGCTTCCGTCACCGCCACTTAAGTTGTCTTTGTCCTTCGAAGTTTCGGTGCGTTGTTGCGTTAGTGCAACGTCTACGTTTTCCTGCATGCGTTGTCTAACAGCTTCCACCCGAGTGCTATCGTGTATTTCCAGAAATATCAGCCGGAACTTTGGATGAAAAGCCGCAGCATGTTGGTATTGTTCATCGTCCAGAAGAGGTCAGAACCTCTTCTCGACGTCACTTAATAAGGCATTGGCTACAGCTGTGCAATAGACAAGAAATCTAGCATGCGCTAAAATGAGCAAAATTTACGCGGCAAGACTTTCGCCATAAGAAATGGGTACAAAAGTAAAGGATTAACGGACTTATGGCAAGTTAACGGAAGTTAAAGAGCCCGTTAAAGTTTATTAAAATTAACTTAAAAGTTAATCCGTTACTTAAAAACTTCGTTGATTAACGATTAACGGACTTATGCTCAGCTTTGTTAATATTCCAAGCAAGACTTTGATAAAACATAACGATTAAGTAACATCAACCTTAGACTCACCAAAACTATTAAAAAATTCACCTTAAAACTATTAGTGTCATAGAAATCTTGTTGTTGTGGTCTTCAGTCCGCAGACTGGTTTCATGCAGCTCTTCACGCTACGCTATCCTCTGCAAGCCTTTTCATCTGAGGATACGTACGGCAAACCCACATCCTTTTGAATCTGCTTACTGTATTCCCTCGGTCTCCCTCTACGGTTTTTAACCCACACACTTCCTTCTAATGCTAAGTTTACGATTCCTTGATGTCTCAAAATGTGTTCCACCAATGTATCCCTTCTCCTAGCATATGCCAGAAATTCCTTTCTCCGCAATTCTGTTGAACACCTCCTCGTTAGTTACGTGATCTACCCATCTAATCTTCATCATTCGTCTGTAGCGCCACATTTCGAAAGCTTCTGTGATCTTTTTGTCTGAACTCCCTACTGTCCACGTTTCACTCCCATACAATGCTACACTCCAGACAAATGCTTTTAGAAAGCACTTCCTAACATTTAAATTAACATTGGATGTTAACAAGTTTCGCTTCTTCAGAAACGCTTTTCTTCCCATAGCCATTCTGCATATTATATCTTCTTTACTTTGGCCATCAGAAGGTATCTTGCTATCCAAATAACTAAACCCATCTATTAATTTTATCCTCTCATTACCTAATCCTTCATTTTACTTTTGATAATGTTCATCTTATACCTTTTTTCAAGACATTGTCCTTTCCGTTTAATTACTACACAACACAAAACTATGAGGACTTAGAACAGGAAATGATAAATCTACTACAAAACTCCACTCTCCCTCCCTACCTCTCCCCGCTCAATGAAGATGAAAATGGATGGTAATTGAATCCATGAAAATCAAACCATATCTTGCTCACTCCAGGGCACCTGTCTCAATTATTGTCAATAGTTCTCACTGGTTCTAAGTCCATATTCAACCTAAACATTTTATATGGGTCTGATTTTACATTACAAACCAGATTAATATATATATATATACGAAGCGCGTCCAGAAAGTAAGTTCCGTTTCAATTTATCTCCGCTGCAGCGCTGCGATTGCAGTTGCGCACATGCGCTGTAGACGATGTGTATGAAGGAGAAGAACATGCGCCATTTGGAGATCGCTGTCAGTTACGTACGCTTTGTTGTACTTGTTTGAAATGTCGGCGTTGATTGAAAATCCCGCCGCCTGTGAAATCAGTTCGGTGATTCGGTTTCTGAATGCGAGGAAAGTGAAACCAAGTGAAATTTATCGGCAAATTTGCGATGTTTACGGACCAAATGCGATGAGTGATTCGATGGTGAGAAGATGGGTCCGACAGTTCAGTGGCGGGCGTAGTGATGTGCACGATGAAGTGAAGTGGGCGTCCACCTTTGGTTACAGAAGAACTGGTTCACGCGATTGATGACAAGATCCAGGAAAACCGTAGGTTTACAATTAGAGCTCTCGCTATGGACTTTCCCCAAATTTCACGAGCTGAAAGAAACTGTTTCCAACTGGTTGAAGACCAGGCGGCAGATTTCTATGAAGAAGGTATACAAAATCTGGTGCAACTCCATGACAAATGCCTGCAAAATTTCGGCAGTTATGTGAAAAAGGAGTTTAAGAGTTGTAGAATTTTGTGCAATAAAAATTTCTTCTGTCTCTGTGTACAATTTCATTGTATTACCAAACGGAACTTACTTTCTGGACGCGCTAAAACTCTTGTAGCGAACATAATTACAAACAAAATTGTATAATTGTGTACATTGCAATACAAACATAATTGTGTAACTGTATATATTGAAAATAATATTTCCCTAATTGTAAACAAAAATAAGAATTTAAGAACAAATGTAAAGTTAAAAAAAAAAAGGAATAAAGAAAAACACTAGAACTTAGGCCGCAAAGAACCTGCGAGCTCTCATCCGGCCTGCCATACCCCCTAAAGGTTGTTAAAAAATAAAAATTTAAAAAAAGTAAAATAAAAATGGTGACTTCGGAAATACGCGCCAAATGTCGTCGATATGACGCTAGTGCTTGAACCTTCATCTTTGCAGGTGATTCTGCGAAAGTTGGCTCCAGCAGAGAAGTGTTTGTTTATGGACTCATACAGACGCATTCGCGCGTATGAAACAGTGAATTACTGAAGAAGAAATTGTGCCGACTGAAATCTATCGATGCTTGCTAAAGATGTACGAAGAAGCTAGAATAGACAATAGCAAGATGAGACCACGGTTACGGCATTTTCAAGGTGGTGAAAAGTGTGTGATGACAAGCCACGGCTCAGTCGAACCTGCACACTTGTCATCCTTCAGAATGAAGAAAGTCTTGATCAACTCATCCGTGGTGACCGGCCGATAACGACCAAGGAATGTCGGCCGTATAGCCTTGGAAACAATTACTCGGATGTTTACAGTAGAACAAAAGAGCTCTCGAAATTTGTAGGGACCTGTTGGACCAATTCGAAAGTAACGGTGACAATTTTATGAATAGAATCGTAGCCGGAGATGTCACATTTTCAGGACTCGGGAGCTGTTGTCGAAGCGATAGGAAGTGGTTATCCTCAGCTTGTTGCGACTTTTACAAGCGCAGCATACAGGCTCTCTGGTTCATCGTTGACAATGTCAAACGAATGGTGGTAACCATGTAGAGAAATGACTATCTGTAGCTGAAAGATATGCTCTATTTACCTGTACAATTGTTATTTACGTTTCTTCTTTAAAATGATGGAAGGCATTGCTTTCGGATGGACCCTCATACGTGACCTCAAGATTCATGTGTTCTGCGCAGAGGCAGGTTTCCACATGTTAACTGTCTATGTGGTCCTGTCCTTTGCCATCTTCTTCAGGTCTGCGTAATTTCTACATCCCTTAATGTCGTCTATCAGTTTGTAGCTCCTCCGTCCTCTCAATCTTCCCCACAGTCCTTCTAAAGAATCTGTTATTAAACAACCTCGTCTCAACAGATGGCTGTTCCATCAAATAGTTGCCAGTTTTCTTCTTCAGGTGATGACCATTCTCTTTGTTTTTGTTGTGTTGATACTCATCCGATATTCAGCACAAGGGTCAATCAGATCTTGTGGCATATTATTTGCAGCTTTATCTCTTTCTGCCACTAACACCATATCATCAGCAAAACGTAGGCATTCTATTCTCTTCCCATAAATACGTAACAAGATTAAAGTATTGAGAATCGAATGCGTAAAGTCCCCGAAATAAAATATTCGCATCAATTCTGGCCACTCATATGTATTGTTGTAAGGAACATATATTTGAAACATCATTAGTAACGAGTAGACTGTAGCTTACCAAAATATGTGACCGCATTAATGCGAAGTTGTGTTATCGGTTTGGTTTCTGCCAAGATCGCTGACTCAGACACGTACAAGTACAGGTAGAGTGAAATACACACTGTTCGGAGGAATGTTCTCGGAAACGATGAATAATTCAGGTTTGTGCTGTCACACTTGTTAATCACGAATCCGCGGCGTTGCTTTACACAGGCGTCGTTGGGGACATATTTAGAGATTTATACTGCCAACAGACATCTGGGGAGGAGATTGCATAGATTAAAAACTTGCCTGGAGGATGCTGTCGTATAGATTGCAGCGCGAACTGACGTTGCGTAAGCTGCTATTGCTGTTCACATTGTGGGGGAGTTTGTAGTCGCTGCGACTGACTGGTTACGTCAGATCTGGAGGCGTTAGGCCGTGATCAATCGCCTTCTCCGATAGTTGCTTAATCTCTGACAGGCACACAATGGCTAAGCCGACTTAGTCGTTGCTACAAAAAATTCCTTGAATAATTTATGACAAACTGATGAATTAGCAAACTGAAAGTGGTTAAAGAGTACAAAATGCTTTTCTTCTGCTGTCTACCCAAATCACTCGTTCCACTAGGCAGAGAGGATAAATTTTAATAATTATAATCCACATGATGAGATACTTATGATTTCTTAGCCGAAAACCAGCGTTGCCCGGGTGTTTATTTGTTGTGTACTCTTGTAACCCAACTTCCCTTGCCTCCTCTCTCTCCACTCATCTGTTCCTGTCCCATCTCTCTGTAAACCTTCACCTCCCCCTCTCTCGGCCCATTTATATCACTGCCTCTACACCCTCCCTCCTCCTAGGTTCATCTTCCCCCGCCTCAAAATATAGAAAATCTCACATATCTCAAATTTAGCCTTCTGCAGGGTACCTTTTGCCCTACACGTTGCAAAATTTATGTAAACAGTGACCCACTCTTTCGATTAAAAGTGAAGGGTGAAAACATTCATCAAGTTCGTTGCAGAGGTATGGAGAACGTAAAAGATGGAAAGTGAAGTACCATCCGTCATGTACCATACAAAATTGATTGTAGACACTGAGTATCCTCTTGTTTTAAGTCAAGTGTATAAGGTAGGAGCCAAAATGTCGATTTTGACGAAATCCCTAAGTATCCTTCCCCATGTAACGAAAAATTTTTAACTCTTTATATCCCGAAATAATAGTTTTATTTAGATTTGTTAAAACTACTGATCCATTTTCTACATACAGTAATAATTACATTCTGATTGTAATTTTTTTTTACTGTGGCCTCAAATTTATATTTTTTAACGTATATCATTCGGTAGGCAGTAAGGAATAGAATACTTTCCACACTTTTATCACACTTAAAATGCTGAATTTTTCATGATGATCAGTCAATACATAGATAAATAATGAAAAAATAATATTTATTTATTTTAAAGTTTAGTATTATTTTTATTATTTGCATATAATACTTATTCATATGTTAAGTATACATGGTTAATACAATCAGCCGAGTAAACGAGTAACTATAATGCTTAAATGAATAAAATAAGACATTGAAATAATAGTAATGCATGACAGAAATAATGGTTTATCAGGTAACTATCATATTAGAGCCGGTGATACAAAACGAAACACTTCTATGGATGGAGTCCCACATTGCATTTTACGCAATGGAAATTTGTGCATTTGCCACGTGGTCCACATATTTGTGTGCTCTGGTCGTTAACCACGTGTCCAGTATTATCAAATCTGTTGTCTTCCTGCACCTGTGATAGGAATCTTGGTCTCACACCTCTTGGTTTTCCAATGTGGTGTGAGGTCAAGATTGAAAATACTACACTTCTGGTAAATTCCAGTAGATTCGAATGCGGTATAGAACTCGTAGATTGTCAAAAAAGTCTACATCTCTCTCTCTAGAAATAAACGGGGCCTTGCATCTATCAAATAAGTCTGAAATCTCATTGTCCATCACCATCAGCTGGCTCATAGCTACTGGCTTCGACAATTGATCACAGATCATTTTCAAACCACAGCAGAGTGACAAAGTGATCGTACACCTTGTGTGCCATTTGAAATGTCTTATTTCAAATTGGACTTCAAGTCCTGGTAGATGTAGGCAGCCATTATTAATATGACAACACAAAGGATTCTAAAAAAAGCTGATTGGCTGCAGTAATGAAGGAGTTGTAGATGTTGTAAAATCCTTTATTTTTCTCTTTACGCTGACGCGTTTCGGGCCCAGCCCATCATCGGAGCGCCTGGTCACAAAGTACAGGATACAGTATATATAGGTAAAAATAGTTACAAGACCAATTTAAAAAAAAAAAAAACATCTCTGGTATTTACAATTATAGGGTACATACCTCTCCTGAATGGAGAACGGAAGAAGATGCATGTAAAAACTCATAATACATTAAAGGTCAACAGCAGCTGTACTTGTAACATAAGTTGCTAGCTCGATGGATCACAAGCAAATACCACTGAATAGGAAGTATACTACTGAGCACCTTAGGCGTAGCATGCAAAGAAATATTTGACATCTAAATTAACATTTCGTTATTTAAATCACCTTTATTTATTGAGCTAGCGGTGGCTCTTTACAAATGCACCGCCAGTGGTTTCCTCCATTGCACTCTACTTTGAGCAATTTAGCGAGCAGAAGGGGGAAACCCTGTGGCGCAGTAAGCAAAGAGGTGTCCTCGCCGCCTGCCCTAGTTAATTAAATTTTAATTAGCAGACACCTTTGCACAGATATTCTTAATCACAGTTCATAATATCTAGAACAGCAGTCAGTTCTGTTGGCTGTCGCGCTTTTACTAGTTTTATATATAAACACCTTCAGCCGTTAATATTGTGAAACTATTAAATACTAGCTTCGGTAATACAAAAATACCATCTTCAGACTTCTGCTCTGTACATAATTTTTTCTTGTTGTATTATATTATGTAAACATGTTGTGTACTGGTCAATTGTTTGGTAGAGCCATCATTTAAGCGACCTGTAAAATGACAAACTTCCAGGCATCAGATTCAAAGATGTTAATATCCTTACTCAAAATGCTCCATACAAGTTAATTATCATAATTTTCTTTCCATTTTAATTTCTCTCTTCAGTTTTTCACACTACAATGAATAAAATTCCATTCCGCTCTGTACTGTTAAAGAAACACAAATCGACAATCTACACTTTTATTTTCTCACTCACTCTATACTACGGTGTCGTGGGCTTTCCTACCGTGGGGTTTTCTACTGGCAGAGGCGGACTATAAACGAGGCAACCTTTCGGAGGCCCGGGCCGGTAAAACCATTTGAGGCTCACCTTGCCGCAAGACGGAAGGAAGTCCCACATTGGTTATCATCTTCATTTCCTGTCGTGACAAGTTTCAAGGTATACCGTAGTTTTACGGCGGTAGCTTGAAATTGACTGCTCTCGTAATCTCGTCGCTGTTCTTTAATAGCTATGTAGCCCCTTATACGACACCAATCATTACCTGATTTCTGTTGTTTGAATCTATTACATATGTTTCGCAAATAAGTCGCCATAAAGCGAGAGGTGCTGACCATAATGTCAGAAATATTTACGCAATACTAGGCATCTTCGTCTGAAAGAAATTACGGAATGTTCTGCTGCGTGTCGATCCGCCGTATTAATTCTAGAGATCTAGACTGCTGTTATTGATGTTTACAGATGATAAAATTCGTTGCTTAATATAGATGAGTCCACCCAAGTTCGTCTAGATGGTATATCATAGTTATAAAATGAAATCCACTCCCATGAACCACAGACATTGCCGAGCTGGGATGGCTTGCGTGCCTCAACGATACAGATAGCCGTACCGTAGGTGCAACCACAGCGGAAGGGTATCTGTGGAGAGGTCAGAAAAACGTTTGGTTTCTGAAGAGGGGCAGCAGCCTTTTCAGTAGTTACAGGGGCAACAGTCTGTGTGATTGACTGAGCTGGTCTTGTAACATCAATTAATGAGGCTTTGCCATACAGTTACTGCGAACGCCTGAAAGCAAGGGAAAACTACAGCCGTTACTTTTCCCGAGGACATGCAGCTTAACTATATGAACATATGATAATGGCATCGTCTCGGGTAAAATATTCCGGAGGTAAAACAGTCCCCCATTCGGATATCCGGACGGGGACTACTCGGGAGGATGTGATCATTAGAAAACACAACACTGACATTCTCATCGGGTAAGAAAGCTAGAAAATTTAAAAAGAGAAATGGATAGGTTGAAGTTAGATATAGTGGGGATTAGTAAAGTTCGGTGGAAAGAGGAACAGGATTTCTGGTCAGCTGAGTAAAGGATTATAAATACAAAATCAGTTGGGGGTATTACAGGAGTAGGTCTGATAATGAATAAGAAAATAGGAATGCGGGTAAACTACTATGAGCAACACAGTGATCGCATTATCGTAGTCAAGATAGATACGAAGCCAACACCGATCACAGTAATACAGGTTTATATGCCAAATAGCTCTGCCGATGAAGAGGAGATCGAAGAAATATATGACGAGCTAAAGGAAATTATTCAGACAATTAAGGGAGAGGAAAGCGTAATTGTTATGGGAGACTGGAATTCGGTAGTGGGACAAGGAAGGGAACGGAACATAGTAGGTGAATATGGTCTGGGCAGAAGGAATGAAAGAGGAAGCCGCCTGGTAGAATTTTGCACGGAACATAATTTAGTTATAACAAACACCTGGTTTAAGAATCAGGAAAGAAGGTTGTACACGTGGAAGAGACCAAGAGACACCGGTAGAGAACAGGTTTTAAACTGTAAGACATACCCAGGGGCAGATATAAACTCTGACCATAAATTAGTGAAATTATAAAATGACGACGCGGTTTCATACCCAGAAGAATTTTATTGATAGTGACAACAACCGCGGAAGCCTACGTTTGCACATAAATTAGTGGTTATGAATTTTAGGCTGATACTGAAAAAAACTGCAGAAAGTTAGGAAAATAAGGAGATGGGACCTGGATAGACTGAAGGAACCTAAAGTTCTTGAGAATTTCAGAGAGAGCTTTAGGCAGGAATTGACGGAAAAGGGGGGAAATAAAACAGTAGAGGAGGAATGGGTAGCATTGAGGGATGAAATAGTAAAAGCAGCAGAGGACAAAATAGGTGGGAAGGCAAGACCTACAAAAAGTCCTTGGATATCACAGGACATACTGAATTTAATCGATGAAAGGAGAAAATATAAAAATGCAGTAAATGAAACAGGCAAAATGGAGTACAGACGACTAAAAAATGAGATTGACAGGAAGTGCAAAATGGCTAATTAAAAATGTTCAAATGTATGTAAATCTGCGTAAAACTGCGTGGTCATCAGTCCGTAGCTTACAAACTACTTAAACTAAGGTAAACTAACCTAAGAACAAACACACACACCCAAGCCCCAGGGAGGACTCGAACCTCCACGGCGAGAACCGCGCGCTCCGCAGCGAGACGCTTTAGACCGCTTGGCTACTCCACCGCGGCTAACGGCTAATTAGGAGTGGCTAGAAGGCAAATGCAAGGATGTAGAAGAATGTATAAATAGGGGGTAAATAGATTAGCCTACAGGAAAATAAAGACCTAAGTCGAAACAAGGCCCCTGGAGTAGATGACATTACCTCAGATGACATTCTCTCTGTGGGAGAACCAAGCATGACAAAACTGTTTAACCTGGTGTGTAAGATGTATGAGACAGGAGAAGTACCCTCAGACTTTAAGAAAAATGTTATAATCCCCATTCCCAAGAATGCAGGCGCAGACAGGTGTGAAAACTACAAAACCTAAAGTCATGGTTGCAAAATATTAACACGAATTATTTACAGTTTGGGTTCAGGAGAAATGTAGGAACACGGAAGGCAAACTAACTTTACGGCTTATCCTAGAAGATAGATTAAGAAAAAGCAAACCTACATATCTAGCTTATGTAGATTTGGAGAAGGCTCTTGACAATGTTGATTGGAATAAACTATTTCAAGATCTAAAGCAAGCAGGAGTAAAATATAGGGAGCGTAAGGTTATTTACAACTTGAACAAAAACCACACGCGGTTGTCAGAGTTGAAGGATATGAAAGGGATGTAGTGGTTGGGAAGGGAGTAAGACAGGGTTGAAGCCTTTCTCCAATGTTATTGAATTTGTACATTGAGCAAGCTATAAAGGAAAACAAGGAGAAATTTGGAGAAGCAATTAAAGTTCAGGATGAGGAATTAAAAACATTGCGTTTTGTCGACGACATAGTAATTCTGTCAGAGACAGCATAGGACCTGGAAGAGCAGTTGAACGGAATGGCCAGTGTGCTGAAAGGTGCTATAAAATGAACATTAACAAGAGCAAAACTAGGGTAATGGACTGCAGTCTAAGAATATCAGGTGATGCTGAAGGAATTAGATTAGGTAACGAAACAATTAAGGACGTAGATGAGATTTGTTACTTGGGCAGTAAAATAACAAAAGATGGTCGCAGTACAGAGGATATAAAATGCTTAATGGCAATGGGTAGAGAAGCGTTTATGGAGAAATTTGTTAACATCGAATATTGATTTTTGCCTAAGGAAGTTCTTTCTAAAGGCATTTTTGTGGAGTGTTGCCTTGTATTGGAGTGAAACGTGGACGATAAACAGTGCGGACAGGAAGAGGATTGAGGCTTTTGAAATGTGGCGCTACAGAAGGATGCTGAAGATTAGGTGGGTAGATCACATAACTAATGAAGAGGTACTGAACAGAATTGGGGAAAAAAGGAATTTTTGGCATACTTTGACTAAAAGAAGCGATTGATTGGTAGGACACATTCTTAGACATCAAGGAATTGGGAATTTAGCGTTGGAGGGAAGTGTGTGGGGTAAAAATCGCAGAGGAAGACCAAGAGCTGGATACAGTAAGCAGATTCAGACAGATGTAGGTTGCCGTTCTTATTTGGAGTTGAAGAGGCTTGCTCAGGATAGGGTATTGTGGAAAGTTGCATCAACCAGTTTCTCGACTGAAGACCACAACAAGAACAACAACAAAATGAAATGTATAATAATTATGTATTACGTTTGAAGACGTATTGGAATGCAATACGTAAAATGAAAATCTAAATTACTGTCAACCACTTCAATGCACATATGTGTTTTTTTATGCTGTACTTACAGCGCACTTGTGTAGATAGAAGAGGTATCAAAACCGTTTCAGGTAGAATACTTGAGACTAGCAGAAAACAGGTAAAAATTATTATACGTTCAAAGTTTTATAAACACTCAAAAAATTCTGACGTGATAATAGGGACATATGTAGGTATGTTTATATTTTCCATAGGTACGGGACCAGGAATTTCAGGATACGTTCTGATAGTAACTTTCGGTGCGCTGTGCTATACATTAAACCATTTTGCAAATACAAACACCAGACCTGGAGCCGCTAGCTAAATGGCTACAGATTACTTTACACTGGAGTTATTGAAACGGTTCTCAATAGCTGTTATTTGCCGTTATGATGGGAGGGTCTCCATCAGAAACCAGGATAACGAATTCGACACCAGTTGAGCAACTGCTAGTAACTACAAAGGTATACTGGTGCGTTGTAACATTTTATTACGGACAATTGAGCTTAGGTTTTAATTATTAAAGAACCAGTAGGTCAATCATAAAATCTTTATTGTTTAATTCTGAGTAAAACTATATATGAAACTTTTATGTTAGGATTCAATAATTGTTTTTAGTTACGATTATATTACGAATTAATGGTGTTTTGGAAGTCTTCGCTATGAACTTCTTATTTTATAACAGCATATAATGAAACATATTTGACTGATATCTTCAAAAAAGCCTTAGTGTCGTGACTTTAAATAATCCACAGGAAGACGTGAGAACAACGAAGTCCTTTCTAGAGAAAAATCAAGTGAAAGAACTCTAGTTGGCGGTAGGAAAACCTGTGGTGTTCGAGAGTTTCGATTCCCCCTTAATACTCTGTACCTTTGAAACAGTTCAGACATACACAAGTTTCATGCAGTTTCCAGACATGTGGAACTTTCAATTTACTTCTACCTCTACTTCTTCCTCTGGCATTGTCAGCCACTTACGTTGGAACTTTCAAAGAACGAGTAACCATATTATGTAAGAATTTACCAACTAAAATTTCAGTTTTGATGAGTTAAGAATTCAGTACAAAGTAGATTTCGTATTACAACATTAGAAACACTGTTAAAAGCGTACTTTTGTGAATAAGACCTAGCAAATACAAATAATTTCATTCGTATGAAACAAATAACGAAATTCCAGAATCGATGTACCCACACATACCGTTTTCAAACAAGAAAAATTTTAAGGCCCTAAGAAAATTTTTCACACAGAACATCACGGTAAATTTTTTATGATCCAGCTTTTCTAATCTCTAGATTCCTCTGTGGTGACGCTCGTGTTTCCGACTACAAATCAATACCGCAACTGCGAACTTTTCCACTGACATGGAAATAAGAACACCGCTCCACATTTTATCCAGGCTTAGGACTGGCTATGCACGTAGTATATAGACATGTTTAGGTGTTTTTTGTTTGTTATTTTTTAATTTATTTTTCTTTATTTATGGTTATTGTTGTTCAAATTTACAGTAGCAAATTCATAACCTTTTTCTTATTTTACGAATCGTTTTTTCTTATTCAATTTTTTTTTTTGTAGAAAGGCTAGAAATTTTAAATATCTCTTTAAATCGCCAGAGTCTTCATATGTTTGTATAATGTCTTTTAATCTATTGTCAAGTTCTTTTCTTTCTTTTTTGATTAGGTAGGCCAATGAAATCGTTTAGAATTTCAAAAATAGCATTTACTGCCTCCTCCTTCAGATTTTGAATCAGAAAGTAAACACTGGGGTGCTTCTAATTTATTGACAACCTTCGACATCGTTCGTCGTTCTGTGTCGGTTAAAAATATTTCACATTTCCATAAGTATATTAGTATTTTCCATCCACTGATACAACAAATAATCTGCAACTGCTGTGATCTTCTCCCCACTGGGCATTTGTTCCAGTATTAAAATCTACGCTTCATCGAGAGCGTTGTGTGGAAGATGCGCCATTGCAGCACACATGCGACAAAACTACCGGACTTCCTCCCTATCCCTGTATTCTTCCGTTAATCCCAGTTCTTGTACCTTCTTCTACAGACACTGGTCGCAGTGAAAATTACAATCGGAAAGCTGTGTTTAAGGAAACACTGCATTCTTACTTTAATTGTACCTATTTCAAAATCTAGCAGGTTTGGGTACCAGCCAGGCATCTTATTTTTCAATCCAGAAAAAAGTCTTTCGTATGTATTATGGGTTTGGTCTGCGAAATATTTTCGTTGTCTCTTGTGTATTTTCGATGTAAACATAGATTTTGTACAGTTGTTTGAACTGTTTCGTACAGCTGTCAAATATCCCATCCATAAGCACAGTTCCATTTTCGCAAAGGATTTTCTCTGCTTTTTCACAAGAAAATTCCAGAATTCTCTTTCCTGAAAAGAGCCATCATCTCTCTTCAAAAAAAAAAAAATGTTACGTTCACGTAAGTTTAAAAAGTCTTCGCCAAGTCGAATTTCTGAACTAGAGACAGGGTTCTGGGTTGTCCAATAGCTCCTCTTCCACAACTGAGTCTTAGAGCTGTCGTAATTCGGAATATTTGCAACGAATTCCAATCCTTTATCTTTCAGATCTTGAAATTTCTGCTTAAAAAATTGGGCTAAAGGGGCTGTCGTTCATTCACGAACTCTTTTTCTGCAGTTAAGCATTCTTTTCTTTATCTTCACATCTGTTTTGTTCGGTGGAAAAGAATGTTGCTGTTGAGCAACGATTTCACCATTTGCGATTTTCATACGGCCTCTGCACATTCTCCGTTGCTAATTGACGCACATCCATTTCGTATATTCTACAGTTTTCTTATAAATACGGTAGCGATAGCTACAGAGATAGTTTTGGTGTTATTGGAAAAGACTTCCAGTGGTTATGTTTATTTTTTTTTTTACTAGCAAACCCGGCAACACTTCGCAGTAGCTTCTCCCTATGTCTATCCCTTCCTCCCCCTTCCTTTGTCCATCTCCTCCTTCCCCTACCTTCACACCACTCCCTCTTACCCCATACCATATCCTTCTCCTCCCCTTCCTCTCTGCGTCTATATCATCTCGCCTTTTTAAATCCATTTCATTCCCTCATACTCTGTCTCCTCCTTCCCATCTCTCTGATCTTATTTATTGTTATTGCAATCGGGAACTCGATTGGGGATAGGAGTCAAAATGCAAAGGTAAATCAATTGGAAACGGATTATTAGAGAGACGTTTCGAGCTGCTCTATCTGTGAGGTTAGTAGCTTCAGTGGCCGCACGTTTAATGGTTGCATTGTACGAAGAGGTATAAGTGTAGGCATAAAAACAACTTTCCTGAAGAAAAAAACAAAACCGCACATGTTTACAGCACAAGTATAGTCATAAAAACAAGTTTCCTGAAGAAAAAAACAAAACCACACATGTTTACAGCACAGCTTAGCATACTTTACTCGCAGCGAGCAGTATAGGAATGTTTCTTATAACACATGTATATCTTGTTAAGAGTTTTTCAATTAGATATAGATTAATTGTAGCATGATCATACATTAATGATAGACATTCCATATGAAGCAAAACAATTAATTGAGATAAAATAAGTGGGATGGCAATACAACGTTTCGAAAGTCTTTGTGTTGCATTCATTTCTTGTCTAACATTGCTGAATACTGGTAAAATTTTACAATCCGCGACACATGCGTGGTATAGTTATGATGGCAACAGGTTGGATCGTAGGAATAAAGCTGACCAATCGTGGCAAAGCTTGAGATAGCCAATGAAATTTTAGATGGCGACAGTTTGTTCCGAAGCCAACTGATGCATCCGCTGCGTAATCAACTGCTGGATTGTATCTGTACCCCAAACGTTCAATTATAATTGCCACGTGTTGCCGTCTGTTTTGTCGACGACTCAAATTATTTCGTGCGTAAACTGCAACTGAGGGAATCGAACTCGACTGTACCCTTTGTTTCAGAGTCATAACGGATCGTGCTTGAGAATTTCTTTTCGATTTGCCTCCAAGCGCTGTGTACGATCTTCGTTGGTCTGATTGATTACGGTCACCTAGTAAGATTGCGTTGCACGTACGCCGACCGATATTATGCCGACGCAATGGAGGCATTGTTCTAAAAAATAAATCACAATCTGTACTTAATTTGTTTGTAACACTCAAAAATACCACGAAATAACATCAATTCTGTCTTTGCAATGCTCCAAAGATATGATTACCACTGATAACATCTTGGAGGTAAGAATAATACGGAGGGACTTTTAAAGAAACAACGTTTCATGTTAAATCTGTCTGAAAGTCTTAACCTTGTGTGCATAACGCCATCTCCCTTTATTCTAACCTCCTTGGCGTATTTGTTCGTTCTGTTACAGCGTATTTGGTCGCTAGGCGAGTAGCGAATGAATAATTTGATTGTTGGAGAATTGAGAAAATGATCCCAGCTGCAAGCGTACTTTCAGTTTTTCCCAAATTCTGATATAATACGCGGTCAAACGTATCCTATGTCCGTCTCCTGCTTCTAAGTTACCTCCCCACCAATTTTGAGCCAAAATAGTGTAACTAACACGACTTTCTTTTATATATATATAGATTTATTTTTATTAATACCTCAAACTGAAGATGTTTCATGTCACTTGTGTTGACTGTCCTGCAATGCACGCATCCCATCTGCATTCGATTTTTTTTCCAAAAATGGCCGTCACATTGCAGGTGTAACTTGCTGAGCGGTGGTACGGGTGGAGAAGATGACACGGCAAGGAAGGTACCCCCCGCGATATTGTTGATGAATCCCCATAGGAATAGTTCAGGGGGTGCCCATTCTGTGTAACGTAAGGGATGTACATCATGTTTCTATAAAGCGTTTATGTCATAAATTGTAGACGTAATTGGAGAATGTTTGGTGTACTAGGTGCGCATATTGTGCTGAACTATTATCGCCGACTTTGATTCGTCAAAACACACACGCTGGAATCCAGTGAAGGCAGCCATCTAGCGCTCGTTACGTTGCGATTCCGTGCTAGCGAAATGCGAGAGTCAGAACTTCGTTGTACTCTTACAAACATAATTATCAACCTTTCTGATTTTTCGGATAAGTCCGGCTTTTCGATGCTTATTTTTTATTTACGAATTTTTTACTTACGATTGCTCCTATATGCCACAGACCGAGTGCCAATTTCTTCGACTAGTAGCATTGTCTCGTGTTTTGCAGTCTCTGAAGCAAAGACTTGTTATTTTTATTTTAAGTATGTCATATTCGCAGTTAAATAGTGGTGACAGCAGGAAAAGCCAAAATCAAAATATAAATTATTTCCAATTTTTCTTTACGATTCCTGGTAGCAATGCATCTACTGAACGTGTGTTTTATTTCCTAACTGCTCAATGGACAAAACAGTGAAACCGTTTGCTGACAGATTTAATGAAAAACAAATTGCTGGTAAACAAGAAAATAATTCAGCTCCTCTCACATCAGTACATTCAGTTGAAAAATACAAAGGGAAAACCACAGAAAAACACTGAAAGTTATTTAAAGGTGATCATATTTTAATGATTAAATGCCATTGTTTAATAGTTTAACAGGTTTTCAGCATAGCATTTTCTGCTCACATTGTGATTAGTCCATGTTTATTACCAAAGTGTGTAAATTATCAGCAATGTTTGATTGTAAATTAAATTGTCAGACTTTTTACAAGTTCATCGTGCTTTGTGAGGAATTCCTGGTTTCGAAACGAAGGGTGTTCAAATAAAAAGGTAGAAAAGTCTTAAAAATCGGTTGAAATTTGGATATGCCGCTTTGGGATAACGTAGTGCGACATCTAGACACGCGAAGTATGTGTCTCACTTCCCCCTAAAAAAATCGAGGCTGTGCCCTCAGCAGGCAAGGTGATGCTCACTGTCGTTTTCGACGTCCGAGGCCCGATACTCATCGAACTCCTCCTCGGAAAAACCATTAACAGTGACGTGTACTGTGAGGCACTCTGTAGCCTACACAAGTCCATCGAGAGCTAACGACCTGGGCTGCTCACGGAGGGAGCGATTCTGCTCCATTAAAACGCGCGTCCACACGTCTCCAGGGTAACACAAGGTGTACTGGACAAGTTGAAGTGGGAGCAGCTTGAACATCCGACCTACTGATCGGTCATTTCACCCTGTGACTTCCATCTGTTTGGTCCGCTAAGAAGACAGCTCAAAAGGATGCGCTTCAACTCGGGTGGTGAACTGATGGACACACAGTAAAGGACTGGATCCTGTAAACCAATGGGATAGTTGTGCTCAGACCACTGATGATTACTTTCGAATAAAGATTTATTATATTCCACATATATAGTGGCTAAGCCGCGTCACACAAATTGAATTTTAATTTACAAAACGTAACTAGTTTCAATGAACTCTGTCATCATTATCAAAAGTAAGCAAAATTTTCGAATAAAGACTTATTTCCACAGTGTAGTTTCGTTCCTTTCACAGTGGTGACTCGTACAAAATTTGACCAGTGTGCTACAATATTACAAAAATAAACAGGAAACAAAATATACTAAAATAGAAAGTCAACCTTTGTATGATTGCCTTTAATTAAATATCAATTAATACTGTATTGACAGTAAGACCTTTAGGGGAATCTATAACAGCGCTGCCAACTGCATGTATTCACTGCAGATAGTAAATATAACGTTTAAAACGTATTAATTTTATTTACAGAAATCAAAAATTTAGACTCAGAGGTATTTGAATACGAGCCTCTCACAGGTATGTTTGAGAGACAACGCGCAAGACGCCTGAGCCAGCGCGCTATTTGACTCTGTATGCCGCAATATTCGTCATATACTATTCTTCCGCAACCGTTACACGCAGCGCGATGAGAAATATTGATCTGGTGCTGCAGTCGGTCTCAGCACACGTGAGCCGCCAGGCTTGACGTCACGTTTGTGCATGCGCACTAGCGAACAGACGACTGCGCCGCCTCTCTGTGCACTTACCAGCGCGGCTGAATCCCACTTCAGCACACGGAGCTGGTTTCCAGCTATCGCGGCGAGAGCGCTCCAGAATGCGTTTCCATCCTTATTACTAGCTTTCTAATACGCATTGGAAAGGAATTGGCATAATTTTATTGTGATATCTGGCTCGTATTCCAAGAGAAAGGATGTAATTTTATAGCGATTTATCGCTTGCATTCGAAGATAAATGGCATAATTTGAGAAATATATTTACAGTGTGCTGCAGCACATTTGCACATTACCACCAGCCGCCACTGTCCTTTGATTTGAACATAACTCGTAATTCTGAGTAGGTGGCCGCCATGTTCCCGCCAGCCATATTGCCAGAGAGTATGCTACAAAGATATTTCATCACCAAAGTATGCAGTGCTGCCAACTGTAATCGCAATCGATTGTTAAGGTCACACAAACTATACATACGAACGCTTCTGGTAACCTATAGCTGACTATGCTTTGTTTAAAGTTTTATATAAGGAAAAAGGTTCACAGACATAATCTTTATGTAATTTCTGTAATAATACATAAAGTCTCCAATAACGTTTCTGTGATTCCTTGTCCTCACAACAAAAGGCATATTACATTACATTTAGAACATTTCAATTGTATGACGTGTACAACAAGGACACGCCTTTTTTTGTGAGGACAATTGACACTAAAATCAACTCTGTAGGTTCTTTCAATAAATGTATACGAATTTACAAATTGCAGCCTGTAGCAAGCAAATCAGTATCTCTGGGAAAATGGGTGCACATGCCAAAGTTATGACAATATTATTTACGCTATCAGAGACACTCAGTCTGAAATCAAAGCATACACTGCTCACGTTTCAGTTCTCTGATGACAGCGAGTATTTATTAGACACCTGTCAAGCTACCCTTACATGTTTTTCTAACGATTTACGCAAACCTGTGTACTCAAATGTTCCCCGCTCTCAGACACGTATATTAACGCGCCGTTATCCTTTACAGTCTGAAGGGGCTCTGTTCAAATACTACCACGTAACTTTCTACACTGCTCATATTTGTCTCGGTGTCGAAATTAAGCGCGCCGCTGTATTTTCACGTGCACTAACTCAGGCGGACTGTCAACAATTTCGATTAGAGATAAGGCAATTAGGCCGTCCCTTATAACTCAGGCGGGAGCGCCCTTTCGGAGAGTTCCCCGACGGTAGCGCGCCGACCACAGCATTAATTAGGAGCACCGCGTTACGTAAACGGGCGAGCGCGCCGGTGCTGTATCAGCGGCTGATGACCGCTATATACAGCTCAGCGGGGTCATTAGCGCAGGCCGGCATCGAAAGCGCGGCCCGCGGCCCCGGGGGGGCATTCATCGTGCCAGGCGCTGCCCACCGCCCGCTGCCACAGACCTGCCCGCTAAGAGCTCCACCGACGACTCTGTTGGGCGTAATTAGACCGCCGGTAGTCGCCGCCGACTCTGAGGTTGCTGCGCTGCCTCTGAGGTAGCTGCGCTGGTGCCGAGCACCGACCGGTACCGCCAGATGACTGCCAGATACGCCTTTATTGCCCCTGAGGAGCAATGTTGTTGTTATTGTTGTTGTTATGGTCTTCAGTCCGGAGACTGGTTTGATGCAGCTCTCCACCCTACTCTATCCTGAGCAAGCCTTTTCATCTCCTCATTAGAACGGCAACCCACATCCACTTGAATCTGCTTACTATACGCGTCTCTTGGCCTCCCTCCGCGATTTTTACCCCACACACTTACCTCCAATGCTAAATTTACGATTCCCCGATGTCTAAGAATGTGTCCTACCAAGCGATCCCTTCTTTTAGTCAGGGTATGCCAAAAATTCCGTTTCTCACCAATTCTCTTCAGTACCTCTTCATTAGTTATGCGATCTACCCATCTAATCTTCAGCATTCTTCTGTAGCACCACATTTCAAAAGCCTCTATTCTCTTCCTGTCCGCACTGCTTATCGTCCATGTTTCACTCCCGTTCAAGGCGACACTCCACACAAATACCTTCAGAAAAGACTTCCTTACCCTTGATTTAATATTCGATGTTAGCAAATTTCTCTTTTTCAAAAATGCTTTTCTTCCCATTGCCATTCTGCATTTTATATCCTCTGTGCTGCGACCATCGCATGTTATCTTACTACCCGAGTAACAAAACTCATCTACCACCTTCATTGTTTCGTTACTTAATGTAATTCCTTCAGCATCGCCTGACTTTCTAAGACCGCATTCCATTATTTTTGTTTTGCTCTTGTTAATGTTCATTTTATACGCTCTCTTCAACACTGCTCTTCCAGGTCCTTTGCTGTCTCTGACAAAATTACAATGTCATCAGCAAAACGCAATGAGGAGCAAAATAACGCCAAAATAATGTGAAACATTCAAGGCCAGAGACACACAACGCATTGATGCGTTTGAGCTTTGGTGCCGGCGTAGGATGCTACGCATAAAATGAACCGAAAGAAGAACAAATATGTCCATTATTGAAGAACTGAATATCTCCAAACGCCTTTCTTCTCGAGTCGACGAAAAAATTCTTCAGTTCTTTGGCCATATTGTGAGAAGAGACGGAGAAAAGGTAGAAAAAATAATCTGACAAGGAAAGATCGAGGGCACAAGACCAAGAGGAAGAGCAGCGAGCAGATGGATAGACCAAATCAAGAAGATCTTCGGTCTACCTCTTCAGCAGGCACTGAGAGAAGCTGACAACCGTCCACTATGGAGACGCTTGGTTCATGGGGTCACGACGTTCAGCAGTGAGCACAACGACCTATGATGATGAATGTGAAACATAATAAAAACCCGAATAAAAAAAGAAAAAAAAAGAAAAAAAGAAAAAAAAAATGAGGAAAATCTTTGGGAGCGCATATTTGGATTCAGATCTAGAAAGGAAATAAAGAGACAATTCTAGCTCCTAAGGAATCCTGGTTGTATGTAAAGTTGTTGTTGTTGTGGTCTTCAGTCCGCAGAATGCATTGATGCAGCTCTCCACACTACCCTATCCCTATTGAATCTGCTTACTGTTTTGCTACCTCGGTCTCCCTCTACGAATTTAACCCCACACATTTCCTTCCGCTAAGATGAGATCCCTTCATGTCTCAGAATGTGTCCCACCAACCTGTTCCTTCTCTTACAAGGAGACCAAATGGGTATCGGATTTTCGAATTTCTTTATGTTTACGGCATGTGATGTTCAGACCTCAAATAACAATCAACCAAAGCCATTCGACGCAACTCTCAAAAGTTCTCGAGAAAATCTACTTCAAAGTTTTGTAAGTACCTGTAAAAGAAACAGCAGCCGCATCTACCGATGCAAGTCATGTGGTATCGTTCTGGCCTGTGACCGATATTTCTTTTCGTTTTCGAATTTAGTTATAATAATAATTTCGTGTGGCTCATTGGCCTGGTGTAAGTATTTCAATTGAACGCCACTTCGACGACTTGGCGTGTCCCTAGCCTACCCCAGTTATCCAACCGGGGAAAGGGGATCTACATGTTAACGTGGAATCCGGACCAAGTGTCGTTTCTGGCGACTCCTCACATCGGTGAGAATGGGTTAAAGTGCAGACTGAAAAAAAAAATAAAAATAAAAATAAAAGCCGAGGTCCGACCGGGTTTTGAACCCGCGACCCTTCGGTTTCTAGTCTAGCACTTTACCTGAAGTCGACCCGGCCCGACAATTTAGTTGTATAAAATATTTTGAGATCTCTAATTCCACGTCTTCTATCAGTTTTTGTGTGTGTATGTAGACGAGCAGGAAAGCTTGTCGTCACGTATAAGATAGTTGAGTAGGTTGACTCCTTGGAAAGCCATTAGGAGCTACGAAGATGACTTTTCAAAAACAGTGTTGGAGCTCTTCACAAAATGAACAATCAAAGAGAACCGTCGCCAACTAATAGTGAAGCCAATAGTGTAAAAATGTAACTTATGGTTTTTGTTATTGAAACCATCTATAAAACATAGAAAATTATGAATAGACAAAATTACGTGCACTTTTTTGTAAAAACTACTATTAGATACTAAAATTGTGAAAGTATTCGAACACAACGAAAAGAAATAAAAAACCTGTCTTGCCATGATTCGAACGACCGATTGTATGACCAGAACGCTACCACGTGCGTAACACCGACACACGCTGCAACTCGTTTAGTGATTGGTACTCATGTTTTACTTGCAAAACTTCAAAGTCGATTTTCTCAAGTGTTTTTGACAGAAGTGTCGAATGGCTTTCGCTGATTGTTATTTGAAGTCTGACCTTCACGTACCATAAATACCAAAAAATTCTAAAATCCGATGCCCATGTGTTAGTCAGGATATGCCAGAAAATCCTTTATTCCCCAATTCTGTTGAGCATTTAATTAATTAGGTGATCTACCCATAATCTTCATCATTCGTCTATAGCACTACATTTCGAAAGCTTCTGTCATCTTTTTGTTTGAACTCCTTATCGTCCACGTTTCACTCCCATACAATGCTACACTCCAGACAAATGCTTTCAGAAAGAACAAATATTGGATCTCAACAAATTTCGCTTTTTCAGAAACACTTTCCTTCACATAGCCATTCTGCATTTTATATCTTCTTTACTTCGGCCATCAGATGTTATTGTGCTACCCAAATAACGCAATTCATCTACTACTTTTATCGTCTCATTACCTAATCAAATTCCTTCAGTATAGCATGATTTTCTTATACTACATTCCATTACCCTCATTTTACTCTTGTTAATGTTCACCTGATATCTTTTTACAAGGCCCTGTCCATTCCTTTTAATTGCTCTTCCAGGTCTTTTGCTGTGACACAATTACTAAGTCATAAGCAAACCACAAGGTTTTCATTCCCTCTCCCTGGACTTTAATTCCCTCTTTAAACGTCTCCTTGCATTCCTTCACTGCCTGCTCAATGTACAGATTAAACAACATTGGGGAAAGGCTACAACCCTGTCTTATTCCCTTCGCAACCACTGTGACTCTTTCCTGCCCTTCGACTCTAATAATAGTTGTCTGGGTTTTGAACTAGTTAAATATAACTCTTCACTCCACATATTTTACCTCTGGCACCTTCAGAACCTGAAAAGTGTATTCCAGTCAACAGTGTCGAAAGCTTTCTCCAGATCCACAATGCTAAAAGTTTCCCTTTTCTTTAACCTATCATCTAAGATAAGTCGTAATGTGAGTATTGCCTCACGTGTTCCTACATTTCTCCTAAATCCAAACTGATCTACCCCAATGTCGGATTCCACCAGTTTTTCCATTCGTCTATAAATAATTCGTGTTCATATTTTACAACCATGACTTGTTAAACTGTTAGTTCTGTAATTTTCACATATGTCTGCACTTGCTTTCTTCGGGATTGGAATCACAATTTTATTTTGGAAGTCTACTAACGGTAAATCAGTTAACAAAATTAAATCTCCCGGTCCCTATTGTATACCAACTGGGTTCCTTTCAAAGTATGCTGATGCAATAGCCAAATACCATATACAATCATGACTGGAAAATTGCACAGGTCACTTCAATATTCAAGAAAGGCAACAGTAGTGATCAGTAAAATTACTGGCCTAAATCTCTGATGTCGGTTTGCAGCAAGATTTTAGAACATGTACTTTCCTCAAATAAACTGAACTCCCTCGGCCGGCCGCGGTGGCCGAGGGGAGTGAGGCGCTCCAGTCACGGTCTGCACGGCCACTACGGTCGGGGGTTCGAATCCCCCCTCGGGCATGGATATTTGTGCCGTCCTAGTTAGTAAGTAGTTCATAAGTAGTTTGTAAGTTTAGGGATTGATGACCCCGTAGTTAAGTCCCATAAGCTTTACAAACATTTGAACTTTTTTTTTTTTGAACTCCCTCGAAGAAGACGATCTAGTGACCCATCCTCAACACGGATGCAGAAAGTATCGTTCTTGTGAAACGTAGCTAGCTCTTTACTCACATGATGTGATGAGTGCTATAGACAAGGGATGTCAAGTAAATTCCGTATTTGTAGACTTCCGGAAGGCTTATGACACTGTATTTCACAAGTGCTTCTAATCAGATTGCATGATTATGGAATATCGCCACAGTTGTGGCATTGGATTCGTGACGTCCTCTCACAAAGGACACAGTGCGATGTAATTGACGGAAAGTCATCGAGTAGATCAGAGGTGATATCTGGCGATCGCCAGGAAAGTGTTATAGGGCCTCTACTGTTCTTTATTTTTATAAGGACTGTTCTCAGATAATGCTGTCATTTATCGGTTAGTAAACTCACCAGAAGGCGAAAAGCAACTGCAGAATTGGAGAGAACACACAGAACATGTTGTAGGGAAAGCGAACCAAAGACTACGTTTCGTTGGCAGAGGATGGGACAGTTCTACTAAAGAAACTGCCTACACCACACTTGTGCGTCCTATTTTGGAGTACTGCTGCGCATTGCGGGATTCCGAACAGGTGGAACTACAGTCGATTTACAGAAAGTTCATATAAGGGCAGATCTATTTGCGGAATTTCTTTCGCCAACTTTCTCTTCCGAATACAAACATATTATGTTATAACCCACCTGCATAGGAAGAAATGATCATCAAAATAAAATTAGAGAAATCAGGTCGAAAACTGAAATATTTATGTGTTCCTTTTCCCCGACAGCTATTAGAGAATGGAACTGTTGAGAAATATCATAAAAGCGGTTCAATTAACCCTCTGCCATCTATATCAATGTGACTTGTAGAGAATTTATGTAGATGTAGTTCTGAGAATGGTTTTGGAAAGACGAATTGGAGTTAATAAAAGGTACTTCACATTTATTTATATACAAAAAGCTTTTGACATGGTTGATTGGAAATTATTAATTCAAACAATAAGGGGAGAAATCTGTACTAGAGAGACAGAAGAATAATTTGGAACTCGTGTAAAAGGCAGGAAACAGAGATAAAAGCGAATGTTGTAAAGAGGAATGCAAAAATAGGAAGGGGTGTAAGGCAAGGATGCCCATTATCCTCATATTTATGTAACTTATTATTGAAAAAAATATAATAATGGAAAGTCCAGGTTGGAATTAATAATATAGTAAGGACGGTTTACAACTCACCGCAAAGACGTGGTGACGAGCTGCGACAGGCACATACAAAAGACAAACACACACAACACTTTCAGCTATCGGCCATGGCCTTCTTCAGAAAATAGAACACTCACGCAATCACACAGGCACACAACACAGTCATACAACCATCACCTCTGACTGCCGCACTTCAATGTGACTTGCAGAGAATTTATGTAGATGTACATGTAGATTCGAAGTGCGGCAGCCGGAGGTGCTGGTTGTATGACTGTGTTGTGTGCCTGTGTGATTGCGCGAGTGTTCTGTTTTCTGAAGAAGGCCATGGCCGATAGCTGAAAGTGTTTTGTGTGTGTGTGTGTGTGTGTGTGTGTCTTTTCTATGTGCCTGTCGCAACTCGTTGCCACGTCTTTGCGGTGAGTTGTAAACTGTCCTTACTATATTATTATTATTATTATTATTATTGAAAAATCTATTGGAAAATTAAGAAGAATATCTAAGGTTTGTGGTGGATAGAAATTGTGTAAATGACAGGAATAGTGGCACGTGACGTTAAGTGAAATGCTTAGTGGTATTTGTAACAAGGAATTACGGACAGGTGCGGCTGACCCTCAATAATTACCTGAATAATTAATGTTGTTTAATTAATGAAGGTGTTATTGAATTATGCTGACAATATTTTTCAGTGATCAATAACTTGTTTGGCCCTGTATAGCTACCTTCTATCATCTCCAGTCTCACGGTATAACAATTGCAGTTAATACTGACTTTTCCCTCTTAAAAATATTAATGAAACGGTGATCTAACAACTATAAATGAATACATAAAAAAAAATAAAAAAAAAAAAACTTTCTCAGATTCGAGTGTATTATAAGCCACACAATATCTGTATTATGACTGCACAAGCAGTAACTCAAAAATCTCAATTAAAATGGACATCAGTATTCATACATGTATGATATGGAAAAAGGTTAACCTACGACATTGCTTTACATTAACCTTGTCATCGTCAACATGAATGTAATACTGCCTGGCAAGTCAAAACACCCACTATTGGAAAACGATAAACTTCGTAACAGCCTGGAAATTTACGTACTAGTTCGTTGTTGTAACGAAATATTTTGAGCAGGGTAGATTTATAAACAAAACCAATTGAAAAGTTATCGGTACTACACAGTGCCTAGGACCTCAAGCAGTTCTGCCAAGTCTGGGCCACTTCAGTTACCAAAGATAAGTACGCTTGAGTCCGCCTTCGTAGCTCAGCGGTAGCGTCGCTGACTACCACGCAGGAGGCCCAGGTTCGATTCCCGGCAGGGGACTGGGTGTTGTGTGTTGTTCTAATTATCATCATCTCATCATCATTGGCACGTAAGTCGCCCACGCGGCGTCAAATAAAAAGACTTACCCTAAAGCGGTCGAACAATCCCGCAAGGGATCTCCCGGTCAAGAAAGCCATACGCTCATTTCATTTAGTACGCTTGAGTTCTGAAGGCCTAAAGCTCTCCAGAAAACTGAGTATGTCATAATTAGTGCCCCGGTGCAACTAATTCTGACTGGCTGACCTCATTCTCACCGAACAAGAACTATCAGTAGCAGTTCAAATCTCAGAGCGTACTCTGAAATTTATACAAGTTCGCAAGTCAAGAATCGGCTAAACAAGCAAATCTCCACGTCCGTATCCAAGGATAGCACGAAGCGAAGTCCCATCTAACACACTGTCTCCAGCACAAGACCTCCAGAAAGGTGCCGTTTTTCCAGAAAGCCAATCATATTCAGCAGCCTGGCCGATTTCGAAAATCTGAAGCTCTATCCACCAGCCAATCAGAGACGGCTACTCTTTACCTTAATTCCTGTTGGCGCGATTCTCATTCTTTCTGTAACCGGCCACTGAACCCGCTCCCAGCCTGGTCTGCATAGGAATTTTTCGGTTAGCAAATGCCTCCTCGATCCGCGGCCTGCTTCCTAGAGCTGCCGTTTTTCAGGAAACACGATTTGGATGCTCGTCCCTCGAGAGAGCAGAAGGGACGTCCCGTTGTTGTGTTATCTCTTCTCAAAATCAGCGAGACCGGCTCATTAGGAGCTCACACAATACTCGCCTTCCTCCTTCCACAATTTGGAAGACATTTTTACAAGCCCTGGACCCAAGGCTTCTGTTTTAGCTTGGCGCATACGCAAACCTCGAACCCCTGGAGCGGCGAGCCAGCAGGTAATGAACGCCGAAGTCGGCCCCACTTTGGAATTCCATCTGCACCTAATCAGCCAGACACAACTCCCTATTCTCACATAAAACCGCCCTGGTACAATATTCCAACAACAGCAAAGTATGCATAATGAAGTAGTTACATGATTATTCTTACATTGAATTAATCAATAAAGATGAGAGATGTACTGCCATCTCTCAAATTACAATAGCAATTAAAATTAATGGGAAACACATTCACTGAATCAGTTTGGCAGATGATAAAGTAGTATTCTGATTCAGTAAAAGAAATGGAGTTCTTGCTGCAATTTACGTGCAACCAGCCTGTGTTAAAACAAAAAACAAACAAAAAAACTGGACAGACGATTTCTTCCACCTTGTACTAAGTGTGCAATGATTGATTGGAAATGTTTTGTACTCTGAAACTGTCTCAGAATTAACTGAACAACAACAATAAATAAATAAATAAATATACCCGGGCCGCTGAAACATTGCACTTGACGTTTCGCGTTACGGCGAGTTAAGTTGGCTACACTGCTTTAGCAACGTTGCAACACTAGCCTCTATACGCACAGCAGACGAAACGGTTTTCAGTTGCATCTCGTAAATGTAAGCTATTGAGCAATAAAAGTGCATATAATAATTCATTCTTGAGCAGCAATTAATTAACGGCATATTGATGAAGACCAGAGCACAACAATGCACACGCTTTCAATAACGGAGCAAAGCAATATAGAAAATAAGCATTGAATCACGACAGATACGAAATAAACGACAATCAAGTAGTAACTTTTCTCTCTACGTTTTATAATCAGAATGCTTTTTACTCAACAATTTACGGCGGCATTGCTACAATTACATTCAGCTCCCCATATTCACTGTTGTCGTCAATGCCAAAATCGTCGTCATCACCAAGACAAATCATTAACCGTTAATGATTACTGATGATCCCTGCCATTGCGTGCGCTTTTTTTTTTTTTTTTTTTTTGGCAAGACGCAGCATCCACATTGGCAACAGCTTCACGCAACATCTTTTCCACCTCTGTTATTATGAAAGACTTATTGTTCCTTAAGTAATTCTTCACGTCACTCCATACCAATTGTATAGGGTTAAAACGGCAGTGAAATGGTGGCAGATTTATTACATTGTGACGCTGCTCCTTTGCGATTTCGTCTACTGCGAATGTGGGTGTAATAGCCTTATTTTGTTTCACGAGCGATGATAAAAGAAGTTTTGACATTGAATATCTGCAGCAATATTTCTTTCTTGTAACCACTGCACCATAACTTATTTCCGATCGTTTGAAGCGAGAATGAACTTCCTGCTCAGAGCATAAGCTTCGAAGTTTTTATTCAAACGATATTGAGAACTTACTCAGAAAACGTCACTAGACAAACATCTTTTCGGTGACATTATTCAAATAGTTGAACTCGGAAAGTCAAGTTAAACCACTCACAGTAAAACAGCAGCGAAAGAAGCACCCACAACATAAACACGCGCTAAACACGATACACAACTTTGTTTACGGTAGCAATGAACAAAGCCGGCAACGCGGGAACTTTGACGTCACGGCACGTGATCACTGGAGGAGTTTATCGCGCTGTGATTGGATCGTTCCTAGCTACTAGCGCCTCGCGCTTCTTGCTCTTCACTTGTTATTTGTAAACGTCAAGTGCAAAGTTTCAGCGGCCCGGGTATAAATAATAATTGCCTTCACCAGGTACAGAATTGTGGTATTGAGCAGGAGCGTAAAAATGAAAAGTGCTGTTCTACTGAGAAGTAGTCTTGTTGGGGTTCGAATCCCCTCTCGGGCATGGATATTTGTGCCGTCTTTAGTATAAGGTAGTTCATAAGTAGTTTGTAGGTTTAGGGACTGATGACCCCGCAGTTCAGTCCCATACGCTTTACAAACATCTGAACATTTTTGAACTGAGAGGTAGAAACTTAGTTTATTTACTTTGAAAATCAGAAAGCAAAGACAAATAAAACTATAGCAAATTAAAAAATGAAAAATAATAATAAAGGATTGGCTTCAACCGTTAATGGTATGGTTTCGATAACCCAAACCGCTAATATAAATGAAACAATTATCAGCAGCAAAAATACCTATCAGAGTAGAGGCTGAGGTCGCGCCTACACTTGATTTTACATTTACAGATGAGCTAGAAGAGGATGACGCGGTAAATACAGCGAATGATGTACTGGCGTCGATGCCGTTGCACGGAAGCGACCTTACAGAAACAAAAATTACGTTTTCGTTAGCGCATGATTATCGTTTGTTCTGTCGGTGACGACGGGTCTACACTTCTGGAAAAAAAAAAAAAAAAAAAAAAAAAGTTAAAGGGGTTAATCTGTCCAAATGTTCAAATGTTTGTATAGCTTATGGGACTTAACTACGGGGTCATCAGTCCCTAAACTTACAAACTACTTATGAACTAACTAAGACTAAGGACGGCACAAATATCCATGCCCGAGGGGGTATTCGAACCCCCGACAGTAGCGGCCGTGCAGACCGTGACTGGAGCGCCTCAGTCCCCTCGGCACCGCGGCCGGCGGGTTAATCTGTAGTCGAACTAAACCAGTCCGAACGTCCTATCTTGATCAAGTCAAGACGCGCTAACTTCCCTAGTCAAAACTATGTTGGAGGGTACACTGATTGAGCAAAGCCCACCGTTGTGCCTTCTCGCTTACGTCCGCAAACGTGAACTAAATATGGTGGACGGGCAAACGTGTCCACTTCTCGCTCTGTGAAAGTGCTTGAATTACAGGCGAAGCCTGCAACTCAACACTGGGCACCGCGCACTGCATCTGATCGACAACGAGAGTGACCGGCGCTGTTTTCCACTCGGTACGAACGCTTCGCTCCTCTATAGGCTTCCGGCACACTGCTGCTAGGAGGACGCAAGTTCCGTCATTTACTCATTTACCCGTGTAAAAACGAAATCTTATCCCATAACGTCCAGCGGCCTTTCCTCTGTCGAGAGATTTCAGTTGCTTTTCTATAGTGTGACATTTATTTCAATATCTGTCATTTTATTGTATGTGTACAAACTTAGAGAAGCAAGTACAGTGCAAAATTCCTCTGTGAATCAGCTATGGAAAAAGACATCTTTACTCCCGACTTACGTGTGTAATTGTCTCTTTCAGCGGCATTACGGTCACAGACCTTTTGGACATGTGGTTTGGACCCGTTTGCCGATTTCACATAAGAGCAAAATTTCTTAGGGTTTTCTGCCGAATCGATACACAGAAACGACCGAACTTATCGAACTCCTCTCGAGCAGTCCTCATTGTGGTAATTTTGTCATCGTCTGAATTTTGCTTTTTATTACGCAATGCTATTAAGTGAAGTACAGTAAAATACGATGGAGCGGTACCGGTACAGTTTCCTCGGAGGTACGAGTCTTCCTTTGGGGATTGGTTTGTGTATTGTCCTTATGTTAGTGCAATTTACTTTAAGTAATCTGTAAGCCTGTGGACCGAAAACCGCTGTAGTTAAGTCCCATAGTTTTACAATTTGAACGTTTGGTACAGTTTCGCAGAATTCACTAACATGCACCTTGTGTATGGAGGAAGAACGCTGCAGTGCTCTCGATGCAGAAATGCTGACAGGTAACAATATCCTACCAGACATCATCCGTCAATTCAAATGTTCAAATGTTTGTAGAACTTATGGGACTTAACTACGAGGTCATCAGTCCCTAAACTTACAAACTACTTATGAACTAGCTAAGACTAAGGACGGCACAAATATCCATGCCCGAGGGGGGATTCGAACCCCCGACCGTAGTGGCCGTGCAGACCGTGACTCGGCTACCGCGGCTGGCCATCATCCGTCACAACTACTATTTATTTATCTTCATCGACGAATGCGGAGACTGGTCCACTGGAATGAAGAAACGAGGGACCCGGCATCCAGTTTTAAAGAGGACGTGATGGAAGTTGATGCAGCGGATCCCACAAGTACACCTCAAAATAGACGTGAAATGGGAGGTGTGCTTACTAGCCTGTCACGAGCACTGCACGAACAACAATTACACCCACATCTCACACATCGAGTCAGTAGAACACTTCTTACTGATTGGATCGCATTGTTTCAGTGGTTGATCCATGACTGGATTGAGCGACCGTTTTCCTTAAAATCTTGGTGTTTACAAATTTTCAAATGTTGATAAAGTTATGGGAAGAACTGCAGTGGTCATCACTTCATAGACTTACAAAATACTTAAACTAATTTATGTTGAAGAGACACACAATGTTGCTTGAGGGAAGACACGGATCTCCGACGGGGAGCAAACACACGAACTGCAGGAAGGCGGCTCAGAGTGGTCAACCATTCCACTGCGGAGTGCTGGTTACTGACGAGGCCCTATTTGACCGTAATGATATTTCGAACAGCAGGAGTAGCCATATGTGGGAAGAAGAAGAAAGAAAATCCTCACGTTGTGACAGAGTCATAGTATCAAGAATGTTTCGCTGTGAATATCCAGACTGCTGGCGACATTATAATTGGGCCATATCTTCCACCTAGCCGACTGGCTGCCCATTTCTGCATGAGGGTCTTGCAAAGAGTTCTGGAGTTGTTGGAGAATTGCCCTTGGCAGTTAGTGAGACGATACGAGTGTAAGAAAACTGTACTCCTCTTCAAATCAGTGTGGATTTTCGCAGCGATCTCAGTGATTTATTTCCTTCCGCGCGGGAATGCTGCACTTTTGGGTTGCCACGTAACCGAATGCAAGGCCACTTCCATCAGTGGTTCGAGTCCTTGTTCGGGCGTGGAACTGCATGTCGTTCTCAGAATAAGTTTGCTTGTTTAGGGACCAATGACCAAGCCAATTGGGTCCCTTAACTTTATAAATATTGAAAATTAAAATACACAATTTTGTGTGTGTTCTAAAGGTTTGTTTATTTTGTTAATCGATTTTCGGCTTCTTAGGCTATTATCAGACATTTACTGAAGTTCAGCCACAGAACTTGCGTTGTCAATCAACAAGAATAGATGTTACATACAGAAAAACAAATTATTTTCTTTGATGGAGCAGTTACTTAGGGGACTTAGATATTATACATGTATAGTACTATACATGCATAGTATCTAAGTCCACTTTTTCAGTACTATTAATTTACATATATTTCATTTAAATATTTATTTATACCGCAACAGAAGAGATGTATAGTATCTAAGTCCCCTTTTTCAGTACTATTAATTTACATATTTCATTTAAATATTTATTTACACTGTAACTGCTCTAAGAAAGAAGATAATTTATTTTTCTGTGTGTAACATCTGTCCTTGTTTCTTGGCAAGGCAAGTTCTTTGACTGAACTTCAATAAATGTTTGATGATGGCCTAAGAAGCCGAAAATCGATTAACAAAATAAACGAATCTGTGGAACAAACACAAAATGGTGTATTTTAATAATGAATTCGTTCTACCCAGAAGCGACGAAAGAGTCAGTTAAAATTACAAATATTGGATGTATTTCTTGCTCGCTGGATTGGAAGGGGAGGTCCTATTCCATGGCCTGCGAGGTAATCCCCTTCATTATTTTCCATTTCACTTGTGCTTGATAGCCAAGAGGATACGGAGATGGAGTTACTTGCCAGAATTGTAACTACTTGTGTCTGGAATCTCGCCAGGAACTTGTTCGCCGATTGTACGCTTGGATTGAGATTAATGACCGTCAGTTCCAGCGCCTTTTTTTTTTTTTTTTAAATAAAGATACTGTGTAAATGGTACATCATTGTGTCAGTGATGGTATTGGTAATTAAACGTAAATAAAGAAAGTACACAATAATGTGATTCTATTGCTAATTTCGCCATAAGTTAGCGTCTCCGAACACAAGTTCCCAACCTCAAATAGTCCTCACTCGGGCGCGCTCGCGCGCGCGTTTGTGTGTGTGTGTGTGTGTGTGTGTTAGCGTAGTCAGATTAAATAGTCTGTAAATATAGGGACCGATAACCCATGTTTTGGGTCCTTGGTTCTACAAACATTTCATTTGTTTCAGCATCCTCGAATGTCCACTTTGCAGGCTCTTACGTTAAGACCTTAAAGAGAGTGTTTCAAGGAAAAATCACATACAATTGGATTTTGGTGTTGGAGGAGGATGGAGAAAATCCCTTAGACGGCAAAGATAACAAATAAAGAAGTTCTTAGAAGAATCGGCGATAAAAAAGCACTTTTCACAACTATTATAAAGTTAATACGTCATTTGTATAGGCACAATGAGTTGATAATCAATGTTATGCAAGGAATGGTAAAAGGAAAAGAGGCAGAGGAAGACCCAAATTGCAGTACTTGAAACAGATTCAAAAAGATATAGGAGTGGAATCATATCAGAAAATGAAGAGGCTCCCCGAGAACAAAGAAGTGAGGCCAACCAATCTTCGGACAGAGAACGAGAGAGGTTGTTACCCGCAACTTTTCTTCAACAATTATTTATTGCTCTTAAACAAAAGAAATATGTGCCATCTAAATACCGTATTTTCCCAAGTATTCGCGGTCCCGTTTCATGGTCTCTCACGCGAAACAACAGCGTGTATGCCCTTTCGCCGCGGCGGAGTGGCTGAGCGCATTAAGGCACTATGCTCAGATGCGCGAGGCCGATCGCCGTCGGGGGATCGAATTCTCCCTCGGGCATGGTTTTTGTGTTGTCCTATAAGGTAGTTCATCGGTAGTTTGTAAGTTTAGGGACTGATGACCCCGCAGTTAAGTCCCATAAGCTTAACAAACATTTGAAATTTTTTTTAATGCTCCGTCGCTGCCAATACTTGTGCTCGTCAGGGAGCCATTTCTTCGCTGTGTCAATCACGTTCGTCTTGTCCACAAAATGTGTACTACGGATGGCATCAGGTTTGGCCCATTGAGGAGCGACAGAATCAGCTTTCTGCAACATGTCAGTCGTATGTGGCTTCCCCGACGGCTGCAAATCTTGTAACTGTGCCGAACTACCTTCTGATGACCCCATCCCTTGTTCCCAGCGAGTAACCGTCGACAGGATTTGCTCCACAGTCTTTCACAAACATTTGAGAATATTCCGCATACTTTCTTTCTTTCTTTGCAGTCGAATATTCAACGACGGCCACACTGCTCGTAACGTACATCATTTACAGACGCCATTTTAAAAGAGTCCTGCAGCTGCGCGATCAGAAGCGCCAGAAATTTTGCGATCAGACTCAGGAAAGTTCAAATAATTCGTACGAAACCTTTCACAGTCATAAAATTGCTTTCGTTTGAGGAAAAATATTCGGTACATTACTTTCTCGGCTATCCTCGGTAAAATAAATAAAATTAAATAAAAAATGAAAAAAAAAAATAATTTAAAAAAAAAACCGAAACTCCCAAGAAAATGTGTCGACCTGTCTCGCCAATACTTTAACGCAAAACACGCTAAATTCATTTACGCTTTTTCTGAGTGTAGTGATGTTTACGTACACAGCTTCCCCCTTTTCACTGCCACTGTCTACATCTCTCTCTCTCTCTCTCTCTCTCTCTCTCTCTCTCTCTCTCTCTCTCTCTCTCTCTCTCTCCCACTGTCTTCTGTTTCTCACAATGGCACTTTCTCATAGCTGTCCCTGTAAATATCACTCTCTTCACTCCGTTCTCTCTGTCTACACACTTTCACTGTCTGTTTGCTTCTGCCATATCGTCTATGACCCATTTTTTGTTCCACATTGACACTCTTTTTTTATCGCAGTCTGCCTATTCAGCCATAAAATAGTTCCAGTTCCAAAATTGCTAAAAGCTAGTCCTATTTCTAAAATAATGAAAATCACATCATTTTTAAAGGTAATCCTATGTCTAAACACTTTTATTTTCGTTTCCCTGAGAGCTAGGGGGTGGGGGTGCTCCCTCACGGCTCAAGAACCAGGTTTACGGCCATGTCAGAATACGACTCTCTGTGTCCGGCTGTGTCCGGCTTGCTGGCGTTTGAGGGGAGGTGGTGGTGGGGACAGCCGCTACCTTGCCGCTTGCTCTGGCCAGTTTGAAGGGCTGCTTCTGACAGCAGCGCCATCATGGGACATCTTACGGACCTGCTGGAAACCCTCCCTCCCCGCACCCCTGAGCGTAGGACCGGGTCCTTACGGAGGTTTCCCGTCTGTATATATTTGTCTGTGGTACTGGCCATGGTCAAGTAGGGATGGCTTGAGAATCCGTCCTACAGCCCGGACATGTCGCCCAGTGACTATGATCTATTTGGTCTGCTAAAAAAGATCTGAAAAGGAAGCGCTTCAGTGCAGACGACGAACTGCAGGACACATATATGACTCCCAAAGCCACAGGAATTCTGGGAACAGGATATACTTTGCGATTTACTTTTGAATAAAGAATTCACTTACATCCACAGTGTCGTTTCGTACCTTTCCTAGTAAATTAAACGGCGAATATTTGTGTCGGGCCCAAAACCCAACCTGAAATTCCCACTGTGGACCAGCGGCCGCCTTAACAATTGGCCACCCGAACACGTTCCTCGGTGAAACCAAATTCTCATCTTACTGCACAGTACTACAGTAATCTGTCTGGTATTCAATATGCTTGCGGCTTTACCTGTATTCATACAAGGAGCTGTATTTAAATGGGAAAAATAATCAATTTCTCATGAAATTTATTGGGTGATTGATTTTGCATATCAAAGGATGATACGTGGTGGGTCAGCGAAAGGCTAACGTTTTTCATCAGTACTAGGAAAAGAAATGTTCTACACAGTAATTGAATATGAGAAAACGTATATGAAACGTAAGGCCACGCTAATAATCAGTACGTTTCACAAAAATGTATATGTAGGATCAGAATTTATTTTTACTACAATCATTATGGATCTCAAACTGCAATTTTATTGCCTCTTTGCTTTGGTTTGAATATACAAACAGGGGTTCTTTTGAGTTCCTTGGTACACTTTGTTTCTTAAACTGCCTTTTGAGCCACTCCAGGCTCATCATCAGATGAATGTTTATATAAACGTTGTAGCGTCATCCAAGAGCAGTTAGATTCTTTGGTGGTACAATGCCTCTTGGTATTCAATGAAAATCTCTTCGCATGAAGTCCACCCACAATACAATCTATCTGATAAGTGCTGTGTTTGTATTGGGGAAGAAATTTGCAATGCCTACCAGAAGATAGCTCACTGAACATCGCTAGAGCTTGAAACTGCAGTCGGATAACGTATTATTCTGTAATAAATGTTCCATGATGTGCCTGCATAGCCTCTAAAAATAGTTAATGGAAAGGTTAATTGTACCAAAAAAATTAAAAAAGATGCGTCTGATTGCTTATGTGTAACCAATAAATCTTCTCTTCAGTTAGTCTTTATAATCATATTCATCATCATTAGAGAGACATTTTGTCTTTCAGCGTTCAGTCTGGTGCATAGTCCCTCTAATACAATTCCAACATGATCCCATATCCAATGCTACTATTTATGCCTCGTTTGACGTTAATCATTTTACTTCGAAATAATTCTTCACCGAATCTAAGTACTTTCTCCTTGGTCTACCTCGACTCATCCTACGCTCCCAAGCCCTCGAGTCCCTTAGGTAACCTTGCTTCCCCCCATGCGTGTAACATGATCCCACCATCTCAGCCCATTCGCTCAAATTGCTACATTTATGGTGTTCATTTCCAGTATTTCTTTGATTTCATCATAATGGACACCCTCCTGCCATTGTTCCCATCTATTAGTACCTACAATCATCCTTGCTACTTTCGTATCTGTAACCTCTAACTTATGAATAAGGTAATCTGTATCCACCCAACTGTCACTCCCATACAACAAAGTTTGTGGAAAGATGGAGTAGTGTACTGCTAACTTAGTCTTGGTACCGACTTCCTTCTTGCAGAAGGGAGTAGCTGAGCACTCACTGCATTAGCGTTGCTACACCGTCATTCCAGTTCTTTCATTATGCTGGCATGCTGAAAGAAAATACAACCAAGGTTCTTGAAACTGTCTATCTGTTCTAACTTCGTTCCTCTTCTTTGGTACTCAGTCTCTTTAAACCACTTTCCCACTGACATTACTTTTATTTTGGAGATGCTGATCTTCATATCATAACCTTTACACCTCTGATCGAGTCACCTTTCAATCGAATCTACCGTAACAACTCATCTGCATATGCGAGACTGCGTATTTTGTTTTCACCTATTTTAATACCGTGCAGATGGCCCTCTTTGAAGAGGTTGGGGGTGGGGACGCTGGCCCAGGACCCAAATTCAGGAGGGTCCATCTAGATCACGGTGCCCTCATTTTTGTCTGCGAGGGGGAGCACTCAGCAGAATGGCTTAAGAACAAGGTGCCCATGATATCCCCGTGGGAGGACGCGAAGCTGCTGGTCAAGAGAGCAACCGAACTCCTGAACACCGCAAAGGTATATATGTGTACCAAAGATCCTTAAGGATGTCCCTCCAAAGACTCTGTTTGAGAAAATAAGGGTCCAGAACCCAAAAGTTTCGACAGAGGATTGGAGGGTAATAACCCAAAAGGTCGTTCCGGAAGGACGAACCCTGGTGGTGGAGGTCGGAGAGAAGTCCCTGAAGGCAATGCGAGAGCAAGGCCTGAAACTGTTTTTAGGGTTCTCGCAGGTCGCTGTCAGGGTAATCAAAGACCTTAAAGGCAATAATGGCAGCAAGATGGGGACTGGAAGTGCTGCAGATAAACCTGCAGCACAGTAAAGGGGCCACTGCTGCCCTGAGCCGTCGCCTGGGGAGACAGGAGGTGGACGTGGCCCTGATACAAGAACCCTATTTGTACAAAGGGGGTGTATCGGGCCTCGGTGGTACTGGAGGTAAGCTGATTTATGCTAGAAATATAAAAAACTCCAGAACATGCATTTATGTTAGAAATAGAATACCCTTCATACCAATGTTAGATTTTTGTTCCAGGGACTTGGTGACCATCAGGATGCAGCAACGTGAGGAAGGTATCAAGAGGGAAATTGTTTTGGCCTCAGCATACCTTCCTTACGAAGACAGCTCTCCTCCTCCTTTGGAAGTGAGAAGACTGACAGAAGCCTGCCACCGGCAAGGTGACGAACTGTTGGTGGGATGTGATGCCAATGCCCACAATCTATCGTGGGGCAGCAAGGACACCAACAGTAGAAGTGAGCACCTTCTTGAATTTCTCCTATCTAACAACTTGGAGATCCTGAATAGGGGTGATGAACCTACATTCAGGAATAGTAGAAGGGAAGAAGTAATTGACATAACTTTTGGTTCTATGATGATGGGAAGTTACGTCAAACAGTGGCATGGGTCCTGGAGCCATCCTAATCAGATCACATGTATATTAAATTCAAAGTTGAAATGGGAACCAGACAGACCATGGCCTATAGGAATCCCAGGAAAACGGACTGGGAGACATATAGGTAAGTCCTTGCCTTGCCGTAACCTCTGCTGTAGTGACCTCATATCAGGACAACTGCTCAATAACTAAGAAGTGCACAAATAGGAGTGTGCCTTGGTGGAATAATAACGTGGAAATACAAAGGAAACAGGTATGAAGACTGTTTAACCTTGCGAGGCGCAAAGGACAATGGGCAAAGTATCGTGAGGCCCTTGTCAATTACAACCTTGCCATCAGACGGGAAAAGGAGGCATCCTGGAAGGTATTTTGTGAGGAAGTGGAGGGCACGGCTGCTCAAGCGAGACTTCATAAAATCCTCACTAGAGTACCAACTAATCCAGGAGGAACATTGAGGAAGGAGGATGGGGAGTATACAAAGACATCACATGAAACGCTGGAACTGCTCCTCAAGACTCACTTTTCTCAATATACTCTGGGGGATAACTCAGACCAGAATGCGATTAATGAGAGACAACGGTTCTAAGGTATTCGCAAAGAGGACTGGGATTTGGCCAAGGAGTGTGTCGATTTCAGTAAAGTTCGATGGGCGGTGGGAACATTTTAACCGTTCAAGTCACCTGGCCCTGATTGAATCTTTCCAGCTCTCCTGAAACAAGCGGGAGAAAATCTTATTAGATTCCTATGCAGGTTATTCAGGGTTAGCCTAGCAGCAGGAATCATTCCCAATGCCTGGAGGGCAGTGAAGGTTGTCTTCATTCCTAAACCAGGGAGAATTGATCATACCAAGGCCAAGGATATGAGACCAATCAGCCTGTCCTCCTTCATTCTTAAGACATTGGAAAAGCTGGTTAATGTACATGTTGGAGAAAGGAGGTTAAGTAGGACTGCTCTACATTCAAACCAACATCCATATCAACAAGGTAAATCATGTGAGACAGCTCTCCACCAACTTGTTGGGGAGGTGGAGAAAGCACTACACTTTCAAGAAATAGCCCTCTGTATCTCATGGACATTGAGGGGGCTTTTAGCAACACGACCTTCGATTCCATGGTTAGGGCAGCAGAGGTGCATGACCTAGGGACCACTATATGTAGGTGGACTAGGGTCATGCTCAGTGGAAGAAAGGTAGAGGCTACTATGATGAATGAGAAAATGGTAATCAACACCACTACGGGTTGCCCGCAAGGAGGAGTTCTTTCCCGTTTATTGTGAAATCTAGTGGTGAATGATCTCATTGAAGAATTAAACACTAGGCAGTACTTTTGCCAAGGATACGCAGATGATCTTGTCATAGTAATACTTGGCAAATTTGCTGACACAGTGTGCAAGACTGGTGCAGAAAACAAGATCTGGGGGTTAGTCCTAAGAAGACTATTGTTGTACCATTCACAAGGAAACATATCCAACACTCATGTTGGAATCTAAAGCTTTTCAATGAAGCGCTACTTGTGAAGGGGACAGTGAAATATCTAGAGGTTACCCTAGATGAGAAACTGACATGGACCCCTCACATTAGGAATATTTGCTCCAAGGCAAAAGGTACTTTAGTAAGTACCAGGAGAGCTTGCGGCAAAAATTGGGGCCTGAGCCCCAAGGGTATGCACTGGATATACACCACAGTGATTAGACCCAGGATCACCTATGGGGCGGTCGTGTGGTGGAAGAAGGTAGAACAGCAGGTTGCTGCTAAGGAGCTTGGTAAGGTGCAGAGACTAGCCTGCTTAGCCATAACAGGCGGAATTAGCAGCACACCAACTGCTTGGATGGAAACCATACTGGATATGCCCCCATTACACCTTTGGGTCAAGATGGAGGCAGCAGACTCAAAACTGGTAACAACTGGAACTCTCTGGGATATCCAGAATCACACACTAAAATAGTGAGTGAGGTAAATATAGGAAAGGTTGGGGAAATGCCAGCCGACTATATTATAACCCCATACTGCTTCAACAAGCCTTTCAGTATAACAACTGGAAGTAGGGAGCAGTGGGAGAAAATAGTTCGACACCGTATGGGTGATATTGTCTGGTTCACTGATGGGTCGAAATCAGACCAAGGCGTTTGGGCGGGGTATACGGGGTGCAGCCAAGACTGGAGGGCGTCATCTCTCTAGGGAAACTGGCCTCAGTACTCCAGGCCGAAATCACTGCCATCAGGGCGTGTGTGGAGGAGAATTTGCGTAGGTGCTACAAAGATCGTATCATCTATATCTATTCAGACAGCCAGGCAGCCCTGAGATCACTGGCAGCTCCTGCAACAAGGTCTAAAATTGTTGCAGAATGTCACAGGGTTCTGGTGGAGCTAGGCGAAAGCAATAGAGTAAACCTATTGTGGGTCCCTGGCCACTCGGGGATCAGTGGCAACGAACATGCCGACAGATTAGACAGGATGGGGGCAGAGTCTCCATTTATTGGACCGGAACCTCTCCTGACACTCACCAAGGCAATGATCAGACTGGAGCTACGTAATGGGCTCAGAAGACAGCACGTAGAAATTGGACCAAAGTCCATCAACAAAAACGTGGCAAGGTAATGATGCCAAAGCCATGTTTTAAAAGAAGCTCTGCAATCCTGGGCCTGAACAGGAGAGAGATTAGACTCATGGTTGGATTGCTGACAGGCCATGGAAATTTCAAAAAACACCTACATACAATGGGAATAACAGAAGAGGACCCTAAATGTAGGATCTGTGATGACGGTGATAAAACTGCATCACATTTAATCTTCGAATGCATTGCATTGGAGAGTAAAAGACACAGAACATTTGGGACACCCAGACCCGAAGAAATTGTGTCTAATAAAGAACTGGTAAAGGGACTCCTTGCACTGTTCAATGGCATTGGTTGGCTTTACTAGATATACAGGAAGCGATACCGCACAATAAACTTAGTTTCGGTGCGGGCAGTGGCGGGCTGGACCAACACTGTTTTGGCTTCCCTGGAAAAATCAAATCACATCAAATCAAGCAGATTCAGACAGATGTAGGTTGCCGTTCTTATGTGGAGTTGAAGAGGCTTGCTCAGGTTAGGGTATTGTGGAGAGCTGCATCAAACCAGTCTCCGGACTGAAGACCACAACAACAATCATCTGTTCATCTTTGATGTGGTTGTTGGAATTTCTTTTCTGTCGAGAAGAGGCCTGAGTGTGCTACACATATCTTTGCTGCTCATACTGAAGGATTCAGCATTCATCGTCTATGACGACACGACTGAAACATCCGTGGTCACTTGTAATTCTCTTAGGAAGATCAAGGCAGACGCTTCTTCCAACGTTCTTTCGCAAAGTCGTGAGGGTTTCCTTACCCGTTAACTGCTAAGTACCATGTTACGATATAGAAATTAAAACTCAAATAATTAATTTAAAATTATGTTGCTGGTTTTTATAAAGATGTTTTGCAGGTTACTGTAAACTATTTCATACATTATTTGACTTTACTTGACATTGCAGTTACGTGCCCGTGGGTGATATAGAAATTACGCTCCATTGACAACGTTTTTGATTGTTTTACAAAAGACAGAAACGTTACCGGTACTGATTCTTGGAATTAGTGGTAACTAACATGCAACGCTTGTGTTTGGATCGAGACAATTACAGAGCTGTTACGTCATCTTGGTATAGCTCTATTTACATACCTGCAGACGTCGAAAAAACTGTACGGCTTCATTAATTGGCAATCTATCTTATTTTAGGAACGTCGTTTCATTCGCTCTCTACGAAATCTGAATGCAAATGAGGATATCAGATCTCACGGAGCTGCCAGCGTATAAGCTTCATAGCGGCTAATGTAACATCAGACAAGTAATTTGTGACCCGGTACGAAGACAGGACTAATTTCACGACATATAATATTCCACTTCCTCATCGTAAATGGAATGCTAATTGAGAATAGGACGTAAGACGAGTTGCACAGTAATATAATTCTTATTCAGAAATTTCCCATCGGCAGAAAATTCTCTGCCAGTCTATCGAGTATACTACAGGAATTTCGCCACGATAGCTGCACAAATGAGTGCCCTGTGTGTTGCAGATTACAATATCAAACGAGTTGCTCACAGGTGTCTACCACATTACGAAACCAGCCTATCGAGCGCATAAAATATGTAAATGGCAAGGAACACGTGCAGACTTAGAATACAAGGTTGTTTCACTTTAGGTACTTTGCAGAAAACCTGTCACTACCACTGCATGTCATAAACATTGTTAAAATAAGGGCAGAATACATATTTTTGCTTTGAAACTTCAAGCATACTGCAGACTAAAATTATGCTCAATAAACATATCAATAATTTTTTTTCGTTATTTCATCAAAAAACGAAATCGTTTGCAGAGCTTATGGGACTTAACTACGGGATCATCAGTCCCAAAACTTACAAACTTCTTACGCACTAGTTAATACTAAGGACGGCACAATTATCCGACCGTAGTGGCCGTGCAGACCGTGACTGACGCGCCGCAGACCGCTTGGCCACCGCGGCCGGCGTTATTTCATCCACAAGAATGTTACATAGTGTAACATATGTTTCGAGAGAAACAACCATCTCAGTTTCAAAGTCACTGCATGTAACACTCAAACAATCTGGTATATATACGGAGCACGGAGAATACCGCGATACAAGGAGTGGAAAGAAAAAACAGAAAAAAACACACAGTACATACTACATCTTTCAAGTTGCCACGAGGTAATATTGAAACGCGACAGCAGTACACAAATGGAGTCTGGGTCCTTAGTATACTGTTATTACTCAAGAATTGGCACCAATAGGAACACGCAAGATACGAACTGTCAGTGTGGCTTTTGATGGTTGAACTTCCTTTGTGTCCCAATTTGTTCCATCCTTTCAGAAAGGTCTCTTTCTTTCATCAGACCACGGTGTTAAAGTCCTTTCTCTAATTTCCCTCTGACCAACTTTCCAATCAAATATATTTTGTATTGATGTTTTTCAATCTGTAACGTCTGCCTGACATATACTGACTACTTTGAGATTCCCCTTAATCGCAGCGATCCATTTAATTTACTCAATTTGGTCCTACTTCTGTTTCCGCAGAATTTCTATTTGTTAAATTCAAATACTTATTAAAGAAGACATGAGAATAAAGCTCAATTTCGTGGTCTAACACGTGGATTTTATCATAACAGAACATTACCAAAGAGACAAACTGAAGGATTATGATGAAATCCACATGTTAGACCACGAAATAGAGCAGTGTGTCATGGACATGTGCAGTTTTTATTCACTTCTAAATGGCAACAAGCTTTGCTTGTTTTGAACGTTATCTAGGCTGATCTTCTTTAAGAAGTATTTCAGTTAAAACAATTATAAGATCACCCTCCTACCGGCAAAATGTCGGCTTTTATTAATTCTACTATTTGATTCGTCAACCAAAAGGGTGCCATTATTTAATATGTCCATAAAATTTTAGTCTTCGTTTTCTCAAGTCATTGTGTGTGTCTGTGAATTCTTCTATTTCCTTAGCTCTTCTCAACATATAAATTTCTCCATCAGTAATTTTGGGGCCTAATATTTTCCTTTCTTTTTAATTTCTTCAGCGTCCCTCTTTCCGTTTATAATAATTAAAGTTTCTGGAGACATTCAGGTTAACTGTGTAAAGCAAAGTGTATACTGAATATAGAAACTTATTTTACTGTAAATATTTTGTGTTTGTCTGAATGCAGTAGTTGCTCTCTCTCTCTCTCTCTCTCTCTCTCTCTCTCTCTCTCTCTCTCTCTCTCTCTCTCTCTCTTCCCCCCCCCCAAAGACCCAGGAAAGGAAAACCACAGTAGATACGACAGGGATCACCACAATTAGAGCGTCTCAAAGAATTTATATTCCTGCGTTAGAAGAGCCAAGTATCGTCGCCAGAGTGCAACCTGGTCTGTGTATGAATGTGATCCACTTGATGTGAAAACGATTAAGGAATGATACAGGAAGTTTCTGACAACAGGAAAATTTCAGAAGAGACAGTGGAGGACATCAGACAGACGTTTATCAGAGACCCACGTAAGTCAATTCGTCAATCATCAAGTCAACTTGATATACCTCGAACAACACTGCATCGTGTAGTTCACCAGCGTCTTTATGTGTGTGCTTACAAAGTGCAGACTCTGCAACATGTGACACGAAACTTCAAACCACACCGACAACAATATCCTGCGGATTTGCTGCAGTGTATTGATATGAATGCTAGCTTCCTTGACAGATGTTTATTCCCAGATGAGGCAACGTTTTCTATCAGGTGGATTAATAGGGATAAGTTCGGTTTTGGGGTTCGCAAAATCCACACATGTCACTGATTATGTTCTTTTAGCCCTAAACTAAACGTCTAGTACATGATACTGAACGACAGATAGGGCCGGCCGCAGTGGCCGAGCGGTTTGCGGCGCGTCAGTCACAGTTGCACGGCCGCTACGGTCGGGGATTCGAATCCCCCCTTCGGGCATGGATAATTGTGCCGTCTTTAGTATAAGGTAGTTCATAAGTAGTTTGTAAGTTTAGGGACTGATGACCCCGCAGTTAAGTCCCTTAATCCCTATCTAACAAACATTTGATCATTTTTTCGACAGATTGTTGGACCGTTCTTCTTTGCGGAACAAACAGTGAATGGGTCAGTGTATCTGGTATTGGCGAAGTTTGAGTACTGTCATGGACAAGACTTGCAAGTGAACATCATTTATGAAAGAGATGGAGCTCCTTCGCAATTTTCATCGGTTGTTCGGAAGTTCCTGGATAGGAAATTACCTCCTCATTGGATCGGAAGCAAAGGGCCCATTGCCTGGCCACCACGTTCACCCGACATTACATCGCTTGATTTCTTCATATAGGGGTTCGTGAATGACTGCGTTTATGCGACCAAAGGCGGCGATATTCCTACGTTTTAGCATCGTATCACTGAAGCGAATAAACAATAACAGAAGAAGTGTTACAAAGAACTTGGTAATAAATTGAATATAGACTCGATATTCTTCGTGGTACAAATGGTTCACATGTACAGGTGTACTGATGACATTAATTTTTTGAGATGCTCTACCGTATGGTGCATTTTTCATTGACATATATATTGTGGTTTTCCTTTCCTGGATGTCAGAAGTCAGGGTCGTTTTAACGCTACACCCTGTATATTTCATTTTTTAATGGTATTTGGTCCTACTATTTCCGCATCTTCTTTAAAAATTTCAATGTAAATGGAAGTATGTGTGCCAAGATAGCAAATTTTATATATTCAAGACGACGGGTTTCGACACTCTATGGTGTCATCATCTGTTCTTATTGACATTAAATGCTTATTATAGTGCTCCACATTAGACCTGGTACGTGTACTGGATGACAGTAAGTTGCATATAAAATCATGTGCTGGTGGATAGTCAGAAATAAAATAGATGGCTGATCAAAATGAAAACAGTAAAACATACATAACATAATGACCACAATAGTGCACATGTGTGGTTGAGCACCATAAAACTGATAGCTGTCGCAAATACTAACACATGTTTCTAAGATGAGTAAATTAAGTGAATTTCAATGTGTTTTTGAGCTGTGAACACATCCTTATTTAAATTGGCAGATCATCCGTAAAGAAGAGGCAATCTAATATCAGTTCTGCCTGATTGACTGATCTATAGTTTGAGTCAACTTTTGCGTTCTCCATTCTGTAATACCCTTTTCCAAAACGCAATTAAGAAATAATGGGAAGTGTCCATCTCCTTATCTAACAGCAGTATTTACATCAAATGGTACCGAATTTCTACCATGAATTTAAGTTCAGAACTAGTGGCGGTTAATGTTTCCTTAATCAGTGTTACGGTTTTATTATCTAGCGTTTGGTCCTTTAAAATGTTGGTAGGAGATTTAAAGAGTCGTAGACCTTTTTTAATTCCACAAATGTATATATTGTTACTAGATATCCTTTGGTGCCGAAGGATTGGTTTTTAAATGAAGAATTTGTTCCGGACAGGATATATTTGGCCTAAAGTCTTCTTGGTGTTCACCACTTTCAGGATCAGACTACTCTTGGATCCCACGAAGTAAACATTGCCAGAGGATTTTGTATTTGACCGGAAGAAGAGGGTTTCCTCGGTAATGATTAACACAGCGGGGTGCGAATGGTCGTGCCCTCTAAGGCGGCTTGCTGCGGAGCGGGCGGATACCCCCCGTCGGATCTTCGAGACCTCCAAAAGGCATAGGTTTGTGTGTGTGTGTGTGTCTTGTCCTTAGCGTAAGTCAGTTGAAGTAGTTTGTGAGTCTACGGTATGATGACCACTGCAGTTTGGTTCCATAGCTTTATAAACATCTGAATATTGGACCACTTTAGGTTACGGTAGTAACACTAAAAGTGGGCCTTTTCGATCGTCTTTTGACAGCTCGAAATTTAAATGAAAATATGGCCTTAACCGTTCATCTGACACGGAAACTCAATATATGTGTTTGTAGAGAAGAAATTTCTCTACACCTTTGCTCTCGTATGTTTTTTTCATATCTCGCGTCGTTTCACAGATATTTACAAAAATAACGTCGATTTTACGATGTCTGTCTGTCCGTCTGTCTGTCTGTCCGTAACGTGTTCCCACTTAAAGACGAACCGTTCAACCAATCAGCAACAAATTTTACAGACATACTTGTGGGCCTTCAGACTAGAACCTCCCTTTTTCAATTTTTTCGGACAAAAATAGGGTAGTAAAAAAAAAGCCTTTTTGTAATATAATTGTAATTGGAAACGAACCGTTCATCTGACACGAAAATTGAATAACCGAATTTGTAGAGGAGAAAATTCTCTACAACTTCGCTCTCTTACTTTTTTTTCATATCTCGTATCGTTTGAGAGATATTTGTAAAAATAATGGCGACACCGTCCATTGATTATAAGAAAACCAGCTGTTCGTAGATGTCACATTCCACGCCCAGAACTCTCTCTGTCATACGCCATTTTGCGTTGCGTATTTGATGATTTTCTTATTATAACTTACACTTTGTTATTTCAAAGTAGCGGCGCAGTAAAGAATTAACAAAAAAATACGTCGTTCTTCGTAGTTTAATTATAATCTAGTGTCTAAAAATGCCTCATTAGCATCAGTTTAAAAACTTCCATCAATAGTACGAAAATAAAGGACCAATTTCGTAGCTGTCCCCTGTAGACTAGTGGAAGCTGGGCTTCGGCCGTGCACCGGCTCGGACGTTGTTTACGTCCCGGCCACAGGCGCAGCGCGCGAGTTGTTTACGCGGAGTGCGTAGCGGTGTAATTTAGTAGTGCACAGATCGAACTATGGCTTTTTCATACCGTAAATCGACACTGCGATTCACTTTCAATAACGAATTTGCACGACCAAAGGCCTACGAAATAGAACGCTTTCTACGAGATGAGGTAAAAATCGAGCCGGACGTTCTGGTAGGAATACACTTGTCCATAGTCAGTAGCGTCGTTTACTGCAAGCTCATTGATGAAGCGGCATGTGATAGAATATTACAACGACACCAACAGGGTCTCCGTTTTTGCCATTCAGACGGAAATGTCGGAACGGTTACAGTGGATCACGCCGGAATGGGATTAAGAACAATCCGCGTCTTCGAGCTACCGTTCGAATTGCCCGAAAAACTGGTGAGAGAGGCTTTGAGCCCGTACGGCACTGTTATCTCACATGACGCCGAGAAATGGGCGACTTTTGCAACATACCGTGTCCTGAACGGTGTAAGACAGGTAAAGATTGAATTACGCAAACACGTTCCGTTATACCTGTATATCGGTGGCTGTAGGGCAATCGTCATCTACGACGGACAACCGAGAACTTGCTCGGGGTGTGGAAAGGAAGGACACGTGAGGTCTGAGTGTACGCAAAGGAAGCTATTACAACTGCCACGTGATGATCCACAACAACAGCAGCATGCGACGGTGCTCCCCTTGACGTATGCTGCGGCCTTTCGCGGGGATACGAGAACCACACCAGAACCGAACCAGCGTGTAACGACGGAAGACCAATCTAACGAATCAAAGCCAGAAGAGGCGGAGATGGATCATGAAAGGCGGTCGCAGGACGTTATGACTTCGCCACAGCCCTTGCAGGACGCGGCGGAAATGGAAGTTGACAGTGCGAAGGAGTAGGACGTGGACTTGAAAAACGACGATCAGGAGGCTGTACTGACCTCAGATTCGGAGGTCCGACAACGGAAGCAGCGAGCGCCAAAACGGCGGAGGAAACGCCGCCTTTCGTCCGACAAAGACAGCAAGGAATCAGAGACGAATGACGAGGTGACCCACAGCAAGGAGCAACAAACAACGGCCGCGGAAGAAATACCGAGCGAAGAGAGAAGTGGGGCGGCGACCTGTGTTCAGAGGAACGACGTAATACAAGACAGAGTGGAAACAGATAAAGGATCTTTGACTGTTGAGAACGTCAACCGGACGACAGAACATGGCGCCGACAGAACGCATTTGGACTGGGCAACAGAAGCGACTCAGCACGCAGACGAGAACGAAGGAGTAGCAGACAAGCACCCCGGCGGAATGAGTCCGAGCGGCCATTTCGACTAACGTATGACAACAAATGAGGGCGATGGGGGATTGGGATGGGGCACAAGGAGGTTAGGAGGTGTTAACTGTCAGACTGTGACCCCCCTATGATACATGCCATGCAACAGGCGTACCGGATAGGGTCCATTAACATCAGTGGCATAAAAACGCCCGTCAAGATGAAGATGCTCAGTGACATGCTCAAGGCGGCGGATATAGACATAGCGCTGCTGCAGGAAGTACGAGTCCTTCACACCCAGGACTTCTATGGATACGACATTTACTGCTCACCGTGCTACGAGAGAGGCATCGGCACGGCAATATTACTCAAAGAAGGGATACGTGCTGTCGACATAGAGTATCTGCCCACAGCACGCGGAACAGCCGTCACCATAGGAGGCGTACGACTGATCAATATTTATGCACCATCAGGCAGCGATAAGAGGAGGGAACGCCAGGAATTTTACGCCCAAGAGGTGACCCCATTGTTCAGGGGCCAATACGAGGCTTGTATCATAGGGGGAGACTTCAACTGTGTACTAGACAGGAAGGACCAACACCCTAACTACACGACATGTCAAGAACTCAGAGCGCTGGTCAACGGGATGCAATTAATTGATACGTGGGACCTCAAACATCCTGGACAACAGGGATACACGTACATCACCAGCCACTCGGCGAGCAGATTGGATAGGATTTATCTTTCAAGAAGACTGATGACGTCGACAGTGGATGCAGAAATTTGGCCTACAGCGTTCACCGACCACGAGGCATATATCTGTACAGTCACCCTCGCCCGGCAAAAGGTATGGAGGCGAAGGAGTAATTGGAAGTTGAATGTTTCTCATCTTCACGACGCAGAATGTCGACGTATGGTAGAGGAAACATGGCAAAATTGCCTAAGGCGCAGAAATGCATATGGTTCTGCTCTCCATTGGTGGGTCACGTGCGTGAAACCAGCCTTAAGAAGAACATTTATTTTTTATGGGAAGGAGGCTTCTCGTTGGCAGCGCATGACCTCTGAATTTTATTATACGACCCTCCGGGAACTCTATTCCCAACCTCCGTCACCAGAACGCCAAACAGCCGTACACCATGTCAAGGCAAAACTAATACAACTCACAACATCCAGAATGGCAGGTACAATGATACGTGCGAGGGTGCAGGATGGACTCCACAATGAACAGCCCTCCATGCACTATGTCATACGGGAGAGACAGTGTAGACGTCGGGGATTAATTCACGAGGTTGAACTCGACGACGGCCGGAAATATACAGCACAGAAAGACATAGCCCAGGCGTTCCAGGACCATTTCACCAGATTTTATGGGGCCGACGAGGTGGAACAGGAGGCAATGGAGACCGTCCTTAATGAGATCCTAGACATGACATACGCGAACTCGGAAGCAGACATCCTACAAGCAATAACGGAAGAGGAGATGGTGGAGGCCATCCAACGAGGAGCTCCGATCAAATCCCCGGGTCCAGACGGTTTCCCATTGGAATTCTATCGCACGTTTGTCACTATTATGGCACCGATGTGGTTAAGTATGTTTAACGAGATAATCTCGCAGGAGTTACCAGTCCCCATTGAATTCACAGAAGGGTTGGTGATTCCAATTCGGAAACCACAGGGAGGCAAGCGACCATGCGATTATCGGCCTTTGACCCTCCTAAATAGCGACTACAAGATCCTTATGCGTATAATAGGATGTCGCTTAAAAACATTGCTAAAGAACCGAATCAACAAGGATCAGACATGTCTCGGCGGTACAAGCAATATTCATACGGCCTTGGGAGACTATCGTGATGTTATCTGCCTTGCCAAGGCGTGTCGTCTACGTGGAGCATTGATAGGCATCGTTTATGACCATGCCTTCGATAGAGTGGATCACACCTACCTCAAGGCAGTGATGCTCAGGATGGGTGTTCCGTCTACTTTTACCACTATGGTGATGAAGTTGTTGCATGGTGCCCAGTCAGCGGTGTTGATTAATGGAGGGAGAACAGAACATTTCCAGATTTTACGATCAGTCAGACAGGGGTGTCCGTTGTCCATTATCTTGTATGCCATCGCACTAGAGCCATGTCTTGCAGGATTGCGCCAACGACTCACAGGTATCACTCTACGGAATCAGTCCTTCAAATGTAGAGCATATGCTGATGATGTTGTGCTTCTAGTGAAGACAGCAGAGGAGACACGCACAGCAATGGATTGGCTACAGAAATACGGGGAGGCAGCTGGTAGCGTGGTTAACTTTCGAAAATCACAATTCATGAATGTAGGCCGAGGACTCGAACCAGGAACTGAAGGACCCTTACCTGTGGTGCAAACCCTACGATGTTTGGGTATCACTTTCCATACGGAGACGGCACGAACAACAGCGGACAACTACCGTAAGCTGTTGTGTCAACTACGCACATCAGTACGACTCAACGCCCTGCGCTCGATGGATATGCTGCAGAGAGTAACACTGGTAAACCTCCACCTCGCACCCAAGATGTGCCACGTGGCACACCTTCTCCCTTTGCCACGTACGATGGCCACGAGGATACAAGCAGCCTTTGGATACTACGTGAGCATGGGGCAGCTCTTTAAGGTGCAATACGAGTCGTTCACGCTGCCGACGCGGGAAGGTGGTGTTGGCCTAGTCAATGTCTACGAAAAGGCTCGGGCAATGTATATTAACACCATGTGCAAACTATGGCGTAACAGGAACTACTCCCTAACGGGTGCGATAATCGAAGAACTAGCACCGCCATCGCTTCTTCCACCGGTTAGTGTTGGGCACATTACGCCTCCATTATCACACATCCGAAAGTTCTTCGTGGAACACAGTTATGTGTGAGCAGATTTACCAACTACCCGATCACCGACTTCCAAAGATGTGTATAGACTGCTTGTAAGAAGCATGGAACGGAATAAGCTGGAACGGAGGTACCCTGCGATTAATTGGAATGTTGTGTGGCGCACAGTGCACCACCCCCACCTCCCTACATCGGCCAGGTCAACGTGGTACATGGTGGTTAACCGGAAGTACCCGACGAAGGAGAGACAGTATGCTATCCACATGACAGACACGCCCGTATGCCTACGATGCGACACGCTCGATACGGACGAACATCGGTTGGTCTGCGGCACAGCGCTGGGAGTGTGGAATCTGGCACGGAAGATCATAGCGTTCATGATACGCACTGTACAGTCAGAAATCTCAACGGACATAGTATTTTTCCCAGATAAAACATATTTCCCACGTCAGAAGACGAATGCGGTGGCGTGGGTAACGGGCATGACGGTACATTACATATATCATTATGCAAACACGAACAAACTGGACTATTGGCACTATTTACAGGATGGACACACGAAGCTACGACGACTTGGTAAATACAAGGAAAGTTACGCAAATTTTTTAGAGGTAGTGTTTACTGACCCGCCACCTGGCTGGGGTGTACTGGGTACGAGAAGATGATAGTGATAGTTTAACGAAGATACCGACCAATGGAACGGATCAAACTTAATAAGTTCGAGAAGATCACCCAAGAACACCGACCGGATGGTGCTACACTAACAGAGGAGGCCCCAGTTTATTTTACATTATATACCTTTAAGTTCGAAAATGCCACGAATGATGCAGCATGCCGGAAGTGGCATCATTTATACAGTTATTTTTCCATTATGTATTAGTTGACAAATTTCTTCCAGGTGGGGCACTGGGACTTCATTTGATTTCATGATTATAATAAAGGCTTCAGTTTGTAAATAAAAATGGATCCTTTATATAACCCTAATTAAAAAAAAAAAAAAAAAAAAAAAAAAAAAAAAAAAAAAGTGGACAGCGAGTTGGATTATAAAACACACTGTCAGTGGTTCGGAACCTGCCGCTACCAAAATTTTTTTCCTAAAAGGGTTATGTGTTGGGTGCATAGATATGTCGTAATCATATCACTATATTTTTTTATTATTTACATTATTATTGTTATATGAAATACTTGCAAAAAAATTATAAAACTATGAATCTAAAGTGGGCCGTAAAACACGTCAGTGCGATTTTTTTTTAAATTTTAACATCGATCCTACTCCTTCTTTGTGCATTGGATCAATTAGGGTAGTTTCCTAGTCCTCAGGTATTTTCTCATTTTGTTGTGCGATAGTCAACACAGATGATCGGTGAAATGAGTGATATACTTCGAAATAGGCCACTCTATGGTGGGAGTTATTGGGAGCATATACGAAGGAAACGGCTTCAGTGTACAACGTTTGACTTCCGACAGTATCCTCTGTAATAAGAGCGTACACAAACCATCATTGGCAAAGAGGGATAGTGGGCGAAATCCGAAGTTCACTGACAGCGACTGGCAAGCAACATCCACGTCAGTAACGCAGTCTCATTGAAAGCACTACGGCTAGAGGAAGATGTAAGGGCTGAGATGCTAAACTCGTAATAACTGGAGCCAACGCAGAGCTTTGAACGAACTGGTGCCACTATCAGAGAACCCTGTGCACTTAATGCCTGTAAATACGTGGAATGGTCCGATAAAACATCATTTACAAAAAATCGGCGTTATGTATCGACAACTCCAAAACAAGCTTACCAAAAACCGTGCCTGCTTCATTCAGTCAAGCATCGGAGTCCTACCGTCATTATCTGAACATCTGCGTTATGGTATTCAACTGTTTCTATCATTTCCCTCACATGTCATATAACTCTGAATGAATGTCTCGCCATTGTCGACAGCAAAAAAAAAAAAAAAAAATTCAAATGTTTGTTAAGCTTATGGGACTCAACTACGTGGTCATCAGTCCCTAAACTTACAAACTACTTATGAACTACTTACGAACTAGGACGGCACAAATATCCATGCCCGAGGGGGGGGGGAGATTCGACAGCAAACTACATACTGTAAGTAAGATATTGCTAACAAAATAATAATGCACCCCTCTTCCCCATTTAGACACACACAACCAAAAAGGTTCTGTCGTGCTTCGTAAAGCACCAGAATATTATCAGAAATCTACCCTGCATACCAAAATCGCCACGTCTAAATGTAACTGAGACACTATGGGGACTTTTAGAGCAGAAGATGAAGACCAAATTTACATCTCCAACGTAGTTGAAGTAATTCTCAGATGTATCGGTGCAAGAATGGACATTCTGTTTAAAACTATAAAGAATTTTAGGAATGTTTTCCTCAAAGAACTGCAGCTGTTCTGAAAGCCAACGGTGGTCCAACTCCTTAGTAATATATTTTTCAAAACATTTCTGTTTCACTTTTTTTTCTGGTCTTCTTTTAGACCATCGACGTTGTGGAGCTGGCACGTAACTGAGAGCCTTCCAGTGCGAATCTGGAATGAACGAATATTGTGTAAACGTTAGCTGTTCATATTATCTTGTCTTATCAGGCGATAGGCAAGTACCGGATAGAGGAGTCGTCACTGTAGTGTTGCAAAAGTTCTCAGTTTGTAATGTGTAGGGTGCAGATCCCATATCCAACTCTTTACCCATCTTCCGCCTTCCGAAATAAATTTATACTCATACGATACCAGTTTAGTGATAACTTAATTACCTGTATCTATTTAGCGCTTCCATGCTTTTTGATTATCAGTCGTTTTAGTTCCACATCTTTGAGGACCTCTTTATTGTTAGTTGCCTGTCACGTGTATTTCTGTTTTATCCCACAAGTTCCATCCTCTACATTTCCCTCAAGTGCGGCAGTATTGTCATATCTTGTTGCTCACTCTCTCTCATATGTTCATTTCTTCTGCAGGGAACTTCCTTGGTCATTACCGATCCGCATGATGTTTAACATCCTTCTACAGTAGAATCTTTTTCCAGCGTTCCACGTTCCTTGGTTTGGAACCGTCGAGTTCTGTGCTCAAACCGCAGAAATTCATTCTTCAAATGAAGGCCTATATTTGACGTTAATGAACTGTTCGCGGTTTTTAAATAAGCGGCAACCAGTTGCAACTCAAATTGGTGCACCTTTATGTTCAATCTGAACATAGCGAAACAACACTGAACACATAGGGGCGCCAATATAATCTGAAGGACGTCACAGTGTGCCGGAGACCGTTAATAAAACGATTTCAACGGCAACTGGTTGTTGTTTCCTTAAAATTCCGTTGTAATAGATTGCTGCAATGTAAAAGATAAAAAAAACCTCTCCTATGTTTCTGATTCCAAAGGAGCAGAATCCGTGGTCACAAATTTTATGTGAATTTTACAGGTAATCTCAATTATGCTTGTACATTAGTTTTTCTTCGGATAATCTTTATTGACTATCTATTCTTATTACACTGTCCCATTCAAAAGGTCCTTTAATTTATCTTTACTTTTTCAGAGAAAAGCATTGTCATCGACGAATAATGTCACTTATAACCTTTTGCCATGATGTATGTATATTATGAGTTATATACTTTTTATTCGAGCTCTAAGATCTTGTTGTTCCATTATTGTGCATATTATCCACATCTCCTTGTAGCTTCGTCCTGTTTTTATCTGAATTTTAATCAGCTTACACCATGTTAGACTGCCAGACGCTTATTGTGTATCAAGCACAACATCAGAACAGCCTCTACGTTGTGTTCATCTTTCCTAAAACCTAACTACCTCATCCAATAGCTCTTAAATTTGCCTTTCCATTCGCTGGTACATCTTTCACAGCACCGAAAAATCTCATTTGAACTGACATATTACTACCTTGTTATATGAAAAGATTCACATCCGTAGAGCAATGTTGGGATATCATAACTTTATATAACCTCTTTTGTGTATCTGTCTACGACCCTAAACTACCATGTATATTTATAAATTTTGCTACAGCCTTTTGTATATATTTTTCATACTAGAACTTGATATTAAAACACAGATATATAAAATTATTCTACTTGTTCTTTATGAGATCTCTTTCTGTAAAAACGACTATTTTAGTTTTCGTGTGGATATCACCATACTGTAGTCAGCGACAAATTTACTAGACGAGAAATTCCTATTTGCCTGTCATACTCTTTTTGTGTTAACATAGCGAGTTCTACATATAAAAAATTCAGAGTATTAGGTTTGTCTGTTCTAAAAACTTTATAAATTAGGAACATCATTCGCTACCAAGATCATTGGGTTCCTGTATACAAATTAAAAGAATTGCAATGTCGTATTCTTCTGGTGAAAAAAACTCTTTGAAGTAGACCTACTTATTACACTTACATATAATAAAATTGTGTAAAGCGCAAAAACACAAACGAAGAGCTTTGCCCGATAAGATTTCGGTTTGAGTGAGGTGCTGGTTATTCAGCATACAGTAAGTGAAATAAGTGCTTCATGGAGAGTACATTATTTGGTGAGCAGAACGACAGGGTGCAGGATTTTCGATGCCACCACCATCCCAGGAATATTTCTCCACAATGTGCTAGAACCCAGAGACAAACAATAACAGTTGTAATCAAACCGCAACGGTAAGGGCAATATTTTTTTAAATAAATAACATTTCAATAGAGACTAGTTGCTGTTTCCTTCTTTATAAGAATCAACGTATGTAGAGACTTTTAGTGCAGTTGCAGCTTTTTATCATTCGTAAAAATTTAAGTTTTGAGTAAATACGTGACTCTAATCAAAATAATATTGCCTCTAAGACCCTTTAGCCTTACTATTTACTTGAATCGATGGTTAAGCTTTAATCGAACTAAACCTTTTTTTTCGTGTTGCCCATATCAGCTGACTTTTCTCTGCAGTGACTGGTCCTTTGTGTTTAACGTTCGGTAGAAGGGTGTCGAGCTTGTGGGACGGGTAATTGTTTTCCTACGACTTTCACTCCCTGGCTTAAAGTCTGTGGGACATTATTCATACTATTCACCGTTGGCAGCTGACAAATATGCGCCATTATCATTAAATTGTGTGCTTCGGTCTTGTCTTCAAGTCTTCCACGGTTATAGCAGCCGTGACTGTGCAGCGGCTGTTCAAAGAAAACAGGGAGCTCCGAGAACAATTTATCAAGCGTGACCTTTGCTTTTGTAATAATACTATGTCACGTAGCCATCTAGCGAAATTCATTTATGTTTAATTTTTTCCTCGGCTATAAACAGTTGGTTATGATGCAGGAAGAACAAGAAACTCATCATCTCACTTTGATATGTTTCCCAATCTTTTTCCCTCAGTCTTTCTGTTAATCGCCGTTTTCTACCCTACATATAAGCTGTTATTAATCATTGTTTTTTCCTTTGATTCTTTATTTCGTCAGTAGTAAAGAACAAAATAAACTGTATATACATGTGGCGTCTGTTCCGAAAGAACAAACGTCACTTCTGATCCTGCAGTTGTAATTATTTAATATTCACAGAATATATGACTTCAACTGCTATTGGGCAAAGCTGAAAATGTGTACCCAGCCGGGATTCGAACCCGGGCCTCCTGCTTTCGAGGCAGTTGCGCTGACCCCTACACCACTTTTTTTTTTTTTTTTTTTTTTTTTTTTTTTTTTTTTTTTTTTTTTTTTTGCTCTAAGGGTGGTTCTGTTTATTGCGGACGCTGATCGTTTTTGTTCGTTGATGTTCGAAGTGTTGTTGGCTCAGCTTTTTTTATTACAGAGGGCGTTGAGCCCCCTGACCGGGCGCGCTGAGCCACGGCGCCCGGCAGCCACTGGAGACACAGTGTTCACGGCACCTGCAAGGACTACCTAAGCACGAATCCCGACAGATAAAAATGCCCAGCTTCGTCCTGCCCACTACTCAAACTCGTAGTTATTAAAACAATTCCCGTAAGAGTAAGGGCTTCAATCTTGCCCACCCCTCCCCACTAACGATAGGATCATTGCCCGTCACCGGCATATTATATATATACATGTGGCGTCTGTTCCGAAAGCACAGACGTCACTTCTGATCCTGCAGTTGTCATTATATAATATTCACAGAATATATGACATCAACTGCGATTGGGCAAAGCTGAAAATGTGGACACGGCTGGGTACACATTTTCAGCTTTGCCCAATCGCAGTTGATGTCATATATTCTGTGAATATTAAATATTTCAAAATAAACTGGTTGACTTTAGTTTGAAACTTAACGCTAAAAGTTGATATTGTCTGTTGAAACCTTGAAATGTTTCTGTAAAAATTGTTGAAAAAGTGTCAGTTGCAGAGTTTATATCGAATATTCCCTGTCTTAAGAGTTCAGTGCTATGTATAAAGTCGTTAATGGCTCTTACATTGTATATTGTATCTAGTCGTACAAAGCTATAATAAAACAGGTTAGTTTCGTGTCTTACGAAGACACTGGTTCTGGCAGTGGTGGTTATGCTCTGAAGAAACCTCAGCTTCAATGTGCAGTGCACAGCTGGTACACTGAAATAATTAATCTCGCTTCATGCACAGAGTACTTGAAGAGATCAGTTCTACATTCAGAGAATAAGTTATGTTTAGTACCAATCCTCTGAAGACTTACGGAAATGTGAATGCAGTTGCAGAATGAAATTATGATCCAATTCTGAATAAGCAATAACCGTGATTTCCAGTTCCAGTTCCTGTCTAATACTTCAAATCTACTTATGTTAAGTCAAGGACGTTAATTAAGTAATGAATTCGATGGACTTCCTTCCGAATTGCTTATTATTATTCTATTCATGTATATAATAGATCGACTGACCTTCTAAACATGGACTTATCTCTTCAAATCGTACACATTCCAATATGGATGAATCTAACAACTTCGTAGCTTAAAATTCAAATGTTTGTATAGATTATGGGACTTAACTACGGGGTCATCAGTCCTTAAACTTAAAAACTACTTATGAACTAGCTAACACTAAGGACGGCACAAATACCCATGCCCGACGGGGGATTCGAATCCCCGACCGCAGTGGCCGTGCAGACCGTGACTGGCGCGCCTCAGTCCCTTCGGCCACCGCGGCCAGCGACTTCTTACCTGATAAGGTTACATGCCACCATTTGCGTTCCTTTCTCTCCAAGACCTTTTCACATGGAGTACAGTATTTAGCGTCTCAGGTTTGATTTAAATGGAAATTCTATACCTCGGTAACTAATACCATTGAGGTTGCGCTTTACCTTTTGATATGAACGTTACATAAATATTGTTATGAACAGAATGATAGTTAGCTGATGTAATTTCAATAATGAAGAAAATTTACTTTAATTTAAGCAAAAATAATTACGATTTTGCGGGAACATCATAATTCTCCTATCTAACTTAGTTGTAACTTTCTCCAGAAGTAGTGTCTAAATTCTTCATCGGTAAACTGCATTTATTAATCGAGGAACACAGTCCCAAATATATAAATATGTGTCATAATCTTAATTATATTTTATCTGATGATGAGGGCTTGGCCCTTGAAACGCGTCATGTTGTAGTGTTTTATGCACAATCTATGTGGTTGAGCTTCTTGACAAAATAATTAAATATGTGTCAGTTGCTCTCAGTCCCACTTAGGTGATGTAAGTTTCTGGGATTCGTACATCTACATCTATAGCAATCCAAACAAAGGTGCGTGGTAGAGGGTACTCAGTACCACTACTACAAATACTTCCATGCATCCGTACGAACCCTAATTTCTCCAATCATATCCTAGTGGTCTTTACGCAAAATGTAGTTTGGCGGCAGTAGAATTATTCTGCAGTCCGCCTCAAAATATCTAAATGAAGTAGGAGGAGAAGTTGTGAGGACGGACCGGGATAGCTCAGTGGTACAGCGCTTGCCCGCAAAAGGCAAAAGTACCAGGTTCGAGTCTCGGTTCTGGCAGACAATTTTAATCTTCCAGGAAGTTTCTGGACGTCATCGCCCCTCTAGCGATTCCCAGTTGAGTTTCCGAAGCATTTCGGTAACACTCGCTCATTGATAGAATCTACCAGTTACAAACCTCACCGCCCACCTCTAAACTGCCTCTATGTCCTCCTTCAAACCGATCTGGTTGGGATCCCAAACACTTGATCAAAATACAAGACGGGGTCGTACGAACTTTTTATATGTGGTCTCCTTTACAGACGAACTAGACCTTCCCAATATTCTCCCATTTGCCTTCCCCACGACTGTCCTTATATGCTCGTTCCATTTCACATCTCTGTGCAGAGTTGCGCTCAGATATTTAACTGACGCGCTAAGTCAGGCAGCACTCTACTAATGCTGTATTAGAACATTACGGGATTGTTTGTCCTATTCATCTGCATCACCTTACATTTTCCTACATTTAGCGATAGTTTCCATTGCTCACACCACCATTTCGTCCAAGTCATCCTGCTACGGTCAACCTCTTGTACACCACAGCAACATCAGCAAACAGACGTAGATACTCAATCTGTCCGTCAAATCATTTATATAGCAAGAAAATAATAGCGGTCCTTTCACACGTCGCCGGCCGCAGTGGCCGAGGGGACTGAGGCGCTCCAGTCACGGTCTGCACGGCCACTACGGTCGGGGGTTCGAATCCCCTCTCGGGCATGGATATTTGTGCCGTCCTTAGTATTAGCTAGTTCGTAAGTAGTTTGTAAGTTTAGGGACTGATGACCCCGTAGTTAAGTCACATAAGCTATACAAACATTTGAAACATTTTTATCACACTTCCTTACGGTACCTTGCGGTTGACGATATCCTTGTATCTGATGAACAGTCGCCATCGAGGACAACGTACTGGGTCCTATTATATAAGTAATCTTCGAGCCATTCACATATTTGTGTACCTATTCCATAAGCTCGTACAAAAAATGTTCAAATGTGTGTTGAGCTTATGGGACTTAACTAGGGGGTCATCAGTCCCTAAACTTACAAACTACTTATGAACTACTTACGAACTAGGTCGGCACAAATATCCATGCCCGAGGGGGATTCGAACCCCCGACCGTAGTGGCCGTGCAAACCGTGACTGGAGCGCCTCAGTCCCCTCGGCCACCGCGGCCGGCATAAGCTCATACCTTCGTTAGCAGTCTGTAATGCGGTACCGTGTCAAATGCCTTTCGAAAATTCAGAAATACGCAGTTTGCCTGTTGACCTTCAGCCATAGCAGCTAAGATGTCATGAGACAAGCTGGGTTTCGCACGATCGATGCTTCGTTACCCGTGATGATGCATGGGCAGAAGCTTTTACGTCTCAAGGAAAATACTATACAGCGCTCGCCGACAGAATTTCTCACAATCTGTTAATCTATGCGAGATATAAATTTAGCCTTACACGGATCCTATAGTAGTTATCGAAAGCACAGTGACAACAGAGGCCTATATTAAAAAACCGCCGTAAATTTCCAAGTCTCCCATACTTATCACGAGAAGCAAGTTGCAGTGGCTCGAGCAGCAGAGCAATTCTGTGGAGTCTTGATCACCACACTGGTAGAACTGACCCCTGTGAAACATTCTGAGGTTGCATAGGGCGCCACATACGTGCAGACAAACCACCATCCAGTAATTTTCGACTTTGCGTGACCCATGTGCTGATGTTAGTCGCCTCGTGCTGTCTTGCAATCCAAAAGTAGTCCATTACACTATTAAGTGCAACTTCACTTTTGTTTTTTATTATGTATTTATTTTTGTTGTTCATAGACCAAAGGTAAATGTGGGAGCTATCATTCACGATGAAAACGAATCGTGCGTTCCTTACATTGGTAGTAGCTAAAAGTAGAAGGAATCATAAACTTATATACTACAGATTTATTCCTATACACACTTCGAATGTGAACGTATAAAAACGTCGTCGAGTACAATGGAAAATTTAGTCCTTTGTCTCTTTCTGTCATGTATAACCTCGAATGAAGTTTCATGAATTAATGCTGATGATGGTATCCAAAGTAAGCCAGAGGTTCTTTCCTACCAGTAGAAGATCTGCTAAAGGTTTCGCGTATGCTATGGATTTGTGATAAGAATCATCCAGGCTGTCCCAGACAGGATGAAAGAAATACGGAAACCAGAAAATACTAAGGTATTCTCATCGCTAGCATTAAATATGTACGATAAATATTTCACCTCTCTCAAATTATCCCAAACTGTGTGGCCGAGGTGACTGAGGCGCTTCAGTCACGGTCTGCACGGCCACTACGGTCGGGGGTTCGAATCCCCCCTCGGGCATGGATATTTGTGCCGTCCTAGTTCGTAAGTAGTTCATAATTAGTTTGTAAGTTTAGGGGCTGATGACCCCCTAGTTAAGTCCCATAAGCTTTACAAACATTTGAATTTTTTTTTTTTTTTTTTTTTTTTTTTTTTTGAAAGACCACCGTTAATTGTAAAATTAACTCTAGCTGAGGAAAGCCAGTTAAAAGCTTACTTTAAACATATTACTCTGGCCGTAAAACCAGCTAAAAGGTTCGCGTGACTCCCAGCAGCAGAATCTGCCCAGAATTTAGAACTGACTCAAACTTTACTTTAGCAGCAGGAAGACAAGGAGACGGTGGCCAACTTACGTCGTAGATCACGTAAATTACACACAATCATTAATATACAAGCCACCCCGAACTAAATCATTTCATGAAGGTGTCTCTCGTACAGAGAGATTCAGGTGTTCTTTCTTCCCGCGCGCTATTCGAGAATGGAATGGGAGATAAATAGTATAATGGTGGTTCGATGAACCCTCTGCCAGGCACTTAAATGTGATTTGCAGAGTATCCCATGGTGCAAAGGAATTAAAAATATGATAATATGCATCTGAATTTGTTCTCACCACTGGTGAAAAACAACATTAAATAAAAAAAAAGGGAGGGTAATCATAAACTAATATACTTAAGAAGGAATAAAATTTTACTGACAATAAATTATCTATTCAGTTCAAACATGAGTTGAGAGTGGCACCAATTTTGTTAAACAATAAAAATGCATCTCACATTGAAATACTCACTTAAAGTAATCTCAATTGAACATCGTCGGGGGAGGAATTTACAATCAACAAGCATTCAACCACTCACATGCGCGAAGCAAAGCGAAACTCACCCAACTCAGCGTACTGATACGAAGCAGAAGCAGGCGCCGCTATCGTAGGCGAAATTCAGCGAACCGGGATGTACCACACAACACAAGAAAAATAAACTTCGTTGGTGGATCTGGTCTGTCTTTCTTTACATGAGATGGTACGCGATAATAGTGAGATTAATTTCCATTCAAATCAAACCGTGAGCATGCGGAATTAGTGAGACACACGGCACGTGTCTCCTACATTACATATTCGCACCCCACTGAAGGCGAAGTGCTTAAAGATCGTATTCGGAGTCACAGATTACGAAGCAAGACTACACTATAGGAAGGCACTGGTGTATGAGCAGTGTCGAGAACTCAAATGACTAGCTATAAACCTTCGAAGTCGGAGTTCGGAACCACATGGTTTCGAAAATCAGTAAAAAATACAAAAATTCAATTTCCGAAAAATAAAGAAAAATCACGGCATGCAACTCTTAGAAATGCTTATCATATTATGAGGAAGCTAAAGAAATACAATTAGACGCGACTGGGCAGGTTTTACACAGATGGACGAAGTAAATTCTTCAAAAATTAGAAAAGTGGAATAAATTTGAAGTCAGAGTCAATCAACTAAGAACTGCGGCATGCAGCCCCTTGAAATATGTAGTATTTCATAATAAAACTAATAAAGGGGGTTGTACAAGGCTAGAAGAAAGTTTACTGGGGGGATCTAAATACAAAGTATAGGTTTTCAACAAAACAACCATTTGAAAATAGAGGGAGAGGAGATCGTGAGGTACTAATGGAAATCAGAAAGATGCATGCTAATTTCTTACCCGAAGGGTATAGAAACAGACACAGAGATAGCTGAAGGCTTTGTTCTAAAAACATACCATGTGGAGTACATTTCACTCGATGAAGTAGAAAACGGAAAAAAATATTTCACATTCACTACACAGAATAAAAATATTCCCGCACATTGGTTGCATCCCATAAATCTAGAAAGAATCTAGTTCATACACCGACAGCTAGTCTCACACATGTTACCGATTCCCAGCCGTTATCAAACCGAATTAGCTGCATGTTCACCCATTTACCTATGCAAATTCACCGAAATGAACACATTTTCGTACATGATCGGAAAAACGTATCCCAAAAAATGATCCTAAGATCTGAAGTCTAACAAACCAGACAACGAATCGCTACCATCTCAAGGAAGGAAAGAAAATCCAGAACGTCTTACCAGGTTGAAGCGCAGCCACAGAATGTCCTATAGGCCCTTAAGACACCCGCTACCAGGCCGGAAATCCACCGGAAATCGGTATAAACCCCAGGAAAAACCGAGGTGGTGGGGATAGATGAATTTCGCGCGTCTTGCCGAGGCTCGCTAACTGGGCATTGCCAACCCAACTTGTAACCAAGGGGTGGAGGAACCTCTTTGGTAGCATCCAAAGCAGATTTTGGTAAGACTACCCATCGATACGAAGCCAGAGAAACACTAGTACCGAGCAGCCAGTAGCCGACGACGAAAATTCTCATACATACACAGACTGCCATGCTAGAAGATTCTCATATATGCACATACAGAATAAAGCAAGTACACATTCTCACAGGGACAGTGGCGTCACGGAGAAGCCGTTCATATTGCCACATTCATTGACGCAATGATAAATTATTAGCATAGTAAAATCCAAGCAATATTATCGAAACTAACATTTAAAAACATGCCTCCGAACGAGAGGGGTTCTCGTTTAGCAAAAAAAAAAAAAAAAAAAAAAAAAAAAAAAAGGGCCGGCTAGTGTGCTTAGAAATTTATAAAGTTAAAAACCTAGGGAAGACGGCAGACAGCCGTCTTTCATTCTTAACACTTAATAGATGTAAAAGCAGAGTGAAAATGTCCGGTATCCGACCGATATTCGATATCGCGACCTCCAGGTTTCCTGACAGTTGTCTTACCACTACACCACTGTGCCCAACATCCGTAAGACCAATATCCACTGACTAGTGTCAATCTTCTCAATCTATGAAGTTCTGTTGATCAGCTTTTAATGAACATTAATACCGGAATAGTATGTTGCAACGTCGTGTTGAAATAAAATTATGTTTCAGGTAACAATAATTTCAGTCATACCGCACTTCAGAACTGTGATAACGCGCATCTGAAAGTTAGAATACAGTTACCAGCGAAATACAAATATATTTAACTGTATTTAAATCAATAATTGGATTGTTGTGCACAGCGACCTTTGATATAATTACTGGGAATAACACAGCGTTTGGTCGCAATAAGTCAGTTTATTAATCACAGATCGATTTCGGTTAACTAACGAGCGATCGTTAGTGCCATATCGTACATATGTTCGAAAGCTGCAACTGAAATTGAATTTAAATCGTTTTGTTATTAATAAACAAATTCATTACGACCCAACGCTGCGTTATTCTTACTAAAGAAGATATTTATAACTACATGCCGAACTTTATATGTCGTTAATATTTTTTCTAAGAATTATATTACGGTTTCTTTTCAAATTATAATCCAAAAATTATATAAGTAATAATGATTTTGACTCGTTTTAGGTTTTTTTTCATAATTATAACCAAAGTATTGCAAAGAACATGTTTACTGATTTAATTCTTATTATTTTTGAATTTTTTCTTATAATTTTACACCAGTGAAATACCGTCTACGACATATTTGATTACATCGAAAAATAATCCATAGCTTTTATGTTATCTGAAAGATATCAAAGAAATAAAAGCCTCAGATCAGTTCGAATACATGCGCTTCCTCAAACTTCAGTGGGGCTAGTATATAACTTAGTAGAGTGATGAATTTCTTATAAGTTGTATGAGGTCTCTTGACAAAGTAAGATTTTCATATTTTGAAAATTCATTAAACTAGAAAAAAGTAATATCGACAAAAGTATGCAAATAAATAAATTGGCGTGAAAATGAGAAAAGAAGGAATTACACTGGAGCTAAATTTACAAAGTCAATTAAAATTCTTCGATTTTGCTGCACCACTCATAAAAATTACTCTCTCATGCGCATGTTTATTTACGACCTTCTACTACCGACTGGTAATTCACACGACAAAACACTAACTCATACCTATTCATGATACCGCGCCATGTGAAAGGGTAACTGTCGGGCGTAGGTGTTTAAAGCAAAGTAAATTGTTGTATGTTACTGTAAAAGTTAGATAAGTGATAAATTCTAGAATTAACGGGTCAAACCTAAGATTTAACATCGCGGTGTGGTAAAAGGACGAAATTTCTCATTATATGCATAGGGTACGAGCTTTTACGAAGAGACAATGGTAAATCTTAGGATTTACTCATACCAACTAGTAAAACCGTATCCATTTAGAAGATCAACTTAGCAGTTTACTGAAACAGTTTGTATTTATTGTAAATTTTTGTATTGAAAAAAATTCTTGCATACCGATGTGATTATAACGAGCAATATTCCATAGTAGTGAAACATGTTATAGTTACACGAAAATGTAAAAATGTTACCTTGTGAACGCTAAATTTTGTTATAACACGACTGATTATTGTGGAATTTAAAATTACATAATAAGGAAGACGATTTACACGAGCATTTTTGAGTTGAATACCTTCTTAAGATATTGCACTTTTTGAACCCTTGTCCTCCAACAAAAGATTGTTTGGCAACCACTTCCTGTAGAGTAATTTCTTCTCTTCCTACTTCTTCGACGCACAATGTAAATTGGTTCCTATAGCTGAGCCGAAATACGATGATCCCTGGTGCTTGCGCCAATCGGCTTTGAGCCCTGGCTGCGCCCGCAGACCTTTGGAGTAAGTCAAACACGAACTTTGCTCTGCGCATGCGTGTGTCCGGCTGTGCTGTGCACTTCTGCCAGTTCTGTCGACACTACATCGACCGTTAGCCTTACTCGCCAGGGTACTAGCTATTTGGCAACATGGTTTCATCCTGTATTTCCGACCGGAGCGGTCCCCCAGCCCAGTAGGCGGAGCCATGGATCATCGTATTTCGGCCCGACTATATCGTACAATGACTTCAGTTTACTAGTCTTGGTACCAAGTTGATAACATTCGTCATCCTGAATATTGAGCGCTACTGCTTTTATAGATTTTCATCAATTTTTGCCCTGTCTACATCCGGTATTTTAATTCTTACATGCTGTCCAACTGGAGGTTTTGGAATTTTGTTACATGAGGTCACTTCCATTTACTTTGCCTGCAATTGAAGATCGTCTTTGGGAGGTTCTCGGATTCGTTTCACTTTATGAACACTATTGGAAGTTTCATCGTCTCGTCACAACCATCAAATCTTGTGTCTCTAGTGCTTCTTCACCTGCTGCAGCCGAGCTTTATACCTCCGTTCCTTCTGGGATCATTTCCTTGGCCGTCATTTTCAATTTTCTGTGAGTCTGTGCAAGTGCTGTTTAACATTTTTTCCAAGTCTTCAGTGTTTTTTATTAAATCACGTGAAACAATTCAGTTTATAATGCCCATTTTCATTGGAACCCCAAACATGGCATCATATGGTGAACATCTGATCCTTTCATGATAAGCCCTATATTTCATTGCTTGGAGAAACCTCAGCCCTTCAGACCATTTTGAAGTTTCATTTGTTCCCATCCTAGTTGATAATAAATTCTTCATACCTTGATTTGCTCTTACTGATTCCTGAGACTGATTGTGCCTCGGCTTGCCATGGACTCATGGACTATTTTTATATCACTCAACAACCGACATAAACTTTGAATGACTTGTTTACAAAACTCTCTACCATTATCAGAATGAAGGATGCTTGGGGCATCAAATGTTGTAAAAATGTCCAAAAGATGACATGCTACTTCATCAGCCCTATTTGAAGTTCGTGTGCGGAGGATAACTTCTGTCAGATGAGGTTGGTATACAAGTATGAACTTATTATCTGGGTATGCCTGCATGTCAATTAAGTCTATTTGACATCGCGAATTCATTTCACTGCGTATGATAGATTTCACCTCTTTTCAATGTTTTTTGCTTTTCCTGATATGGTTCACATAATCTGAAAATAATAACGACTGATTCAACAATCATATTATTGTACTTACGATTCAATTCCACAATTATCCGTGTACGCCGGCCATGACCTTTAGCAATGCGTGCCTCATGTAGTACGTTAAACAGTTCAACAAAACGAACATAATAACGAATTTCTTCTCTTCCAGCAGACACCGGTGCTATGAGTTTCTCTTCACCTCCGATGATTTCAAATGTTTGTATAGCTTATGGGACTTAACTACGGGATCATCAGTCCCTAAACTTACAAACTACTTATGAACTAACTAATACTAAGGACGGCACAAATATCCATGCCCGAGGGGGGATTCGAACCCCCGACCGTAGTGGCCGTGCAGAACGTGACTGTAGCGCCTCAGTCCCCTCGGCCACCGCGGCCGGCCCAGATGATTTAAGAGACTATTATATTGCGCAGCAGTTACATATAATTGTTGTCCCTCTTCTGATTCGCTTATTGACTTCAAAGTTCGTAAAATCTATTACGCAAAACATCTCTCATTCTGATGCAAAGCAGCCGAAGAAATAGCACTGAACGAGTCGCAAAGATCACCGTACGGACGATGCTCGACACTGAGACTACGCAGTGGTGAGCGAACTGAGAACTCACTATTGCCAACAAAGAAACTTATCTGAACAAAAAATTGCCAACATTGAAACATGTTTGAACAGGCACGACGGAGGTGGGAGATTTCGATCCAGCTTTTACTCGTTTAGCAAATCCTAAGATTTACCTATGTTTCTCGTTAAAAGTTCGAAATCTGTGCATATAATGAAAAATTTCAGACTTTTACCACACCGCGATGGTATATCTTTGGTTTGACCGGTTGTTGTTGTTGTTGTTGTGGTCTTCAGTCCGGAGACTGGTTTGATGCAGCTCTCCACAATACCCTATCCTGAGCAAGCCTCTTCATCTCCACATAGGAACGGCAACCTACATCTGTCTGAATCTGCCTACTGTATCCATCTCTTGGTCTTCCTCTGCGATTTTACCCCACACACTTCCCTCTAATGCTAAGTTCACAATTCCTTGATGTCTAAGAATGTGTCCCACCAATCTATCCCTTCTTTTAGTCAAGGTATGCCAGAAATTTCTTTTCTCCCCAATTCTGTTCAGTACCACCTCATTAGTTACGCGATCCACCTACCTAATCTTCAGCATTCTTCTGTAGCACCATATTTCAAAAGGCTCAATCCTCTTCCTGTCCGCACTGTTTATCGTCCATGTCTCACTCCCATACAAGGCAACACACCATACAAATGCCTTCAGAAAGGACTTCCTTAGGCTTAAATCAATGTTCGATGTTAACAAATATCTTTTTTTTTTTTTTTTTTCAAAAACGATTTTCTACCCATTGCCATTCTGCATTTTATATCCTCTGCACTGCGACCATCATTTGTTATTTTACAGCCCAAGTAACAAAACTCATCTACCTCCTTTATTTCTTCGTTTCCCAATCTAATTCCTTCAGCATCACCTGATTTTCTTACACTGCACTACACTACACTTTGCTCTTGTTAATGTTCATCTTATATGCACCTTTCAGCACACTGTCCATTCCGTTCAATTGCTCTTCCAGGTCCTTTGCTGTATCTGACAGAATTACTATGTCGTCGGCAAAACGCAATGTTTTTAATTCTTCCCCCTGAACTTTTATTCCTTCACCAAATTTCTCCTTGCTTTCCTTTATAGCTTGTTAAATGTACAAATTGAATAACATTGGAGAAAGGCTACAACCCTGTCTCACTCCCTTCCCAACCACTCCATCCCTTTCATGCCCTTCAACTCTGACAACCGCTGTCTGGTTTTTGTACAAGTTGTAAATAACCTTACGCTCCCTATATTTTACTCCTGCTTCCTTCAGAAATTGAAAGAGTTTATTCCAATCAACATTGTCAAAAGCCTTCTCCAAATCTACAAAAGTTAGAAATGTAGGTTTGCCTTTTCTTAATCTCTCTTCTAGGATAAGCCGTAAAGTGAGTATTGCCTCCCGAGTTCCTACATTTCTCCTGAACCCAAACTGATCTTCCCCGAGGTCGGCTTCTATAATATTGTATATAATTCGTGTTAATATTTTGCAACCATGACTTATTAAACTGATGGTTCTGTAGTTTTCACACCTGTCTGCACCTGCTTTCTTTGGAATGGGGATTATAACATTTTTCTTAAAGTCTGAGGGTACTTCGCCTGTCTCATACATCTTACACACCAGGTGAAACAATTTTGTCATGGCTGGTTCTCCCAGAGACTTCAGTAGCTCTGAGGGAATATCATCTACTCCAGGGGCCTTGTTTCGACTTAGGTCTTTGAGGGCTCTGTCAAATTCTTCTCTGAGTACAGTATCTCCTATTTAATCTTCATCTACATCCTCTTCCCTTCCTACAATATTGTCTCGAAGTTCATTTCCTTTGTAGAGGCCCTCTATATACTCTTTCCATCTTTCAGCTTTCCCTTCTTTGCTGAGAACTGGTTTTTCATACGTGTCCTTGATATTCATAGAGCTGTTTTTCTTATCTCCAAATGTTTCTTTTATTTTCCTGTAGGCTGTATCTATTCTTCCCCTATTTATACATTCTTCTACATCCTTGCATTTGCCTTCTAGCCACTCCTGCTTAGCCATTTTGCACTTCCTGTCAATCTCATTTCTTAGTCGTCTGTACTCCATTTTGCCTGTTTCATTTACTGCATTTTTATATTTTCTCCTTTCATCGATTAAATTTAGTATCTCCTGTGATATCCAAGGATTTTTTGTAGGTCTTTCCTTCCTACCTATTTTGTCCTCTGCTACTTTCACTATTTCATCTCTCAATTTTACCCATTCCTCCTCTACTGTTTTATTTTCCCCTGCTTCTGTCAATTGTTGCCTAAAGCTCCCTTTGAAATTCTTAAGAACCTCAGGTTCCTTCAATTTATCCAGGTCCCATCTCCTTATTTTCCTACCTTTTTGTAGTTTCTTTAGGTTCAGCCTACAGTTCATAACCAAAAAGTTATGGTCAGAGTCTATATCTGCCCCTGGGTATGTCTTACACAGTAAAACTTGGTTCCGAAATCTATGTCTTACCATTATAAAATCTATCTGGTATCTCCCGGTGTCTCCTGGTCTCTTCCACGTATAGAACCTTCTTTTGTGATTCTTAAACCAGGTGCTTGTTATAACTAAATTATGTTCCGTGCAAAATTCTACCAGGCGGTTTCCTCTTTCATTCCTTTTGCCCAGACCATATTCACCTACTATCTTCCCTTCCCTTCCTTGTTCTACTACCGAATTCCTGTCTCCCATAACAATTAAGTTTTCCTCTCCCTTAATTGTCTGAATAATTTCCTTTAGCTCCTCATATATTTCTTCGATTTCCTCATCATCGGCAGAGCTAGTTGGCATATAAACCTGTACTACTGTTGTCGGTGTTGGCTTCGTATCTATCTTGACAATGATAATGCGATTACTGTGCTGGTCATAGTAGTTTACCCGCATTCCTATTTTCTTATTCATTATCAATCCTACTCCTGTGATACCCCCAACTGATTTTGTATTTATAATCCTGTACTCACCTGACCAGAAATCCTGTTCATCCTGCCACCGAACTTCACTAATCCCCACTATATCTAACTTCAACCTATCCATTTCCCTTTTTAAATTTTCTAATTTTCCTACTCGATTAAGGGATCTAACATTCCACGCTCCGACCCGTAGAATGCCAGTATTGTCTTTCCTGATGATCACATCCTCCTGAGTAGTCCCCGCCCGGAGATCCGATTGGGGGACTATTTTACCTCCGTAATATTTTACCCGAGAGGATGCCATCATCATATGTTCATACAGTAGAGCTGCATGTCCTCGGGAAAGATAACGGCTGTAGTTTCCCCTTGCTTTCAGCCGTTCGCAGTAACCGTGTGGTAAAGCCACATTAGCTGATGTTACAACGCCAGCTCAGTCCATCATCCAGACTGTTGCCCCTGTAACTACTGAAAAGGCTGCTGCCCCTCTTCAGGAACCACACGTTTGTCTGGCCTCTCCACAGATACCCCTCCGCTGTGGTTGCACCTACTGTACGGCTAACTGTATCGTTGAGGCACGCAAGCCACCCCACCTCGGCAATGTCTGTGGTTCATGGGAGTGACCGGTTAATTCTAGGATTTACCAAATATCTTACTTTTTCAGAAACATACACATCGTATGAAGGAAGGTAGATTTTGCATGATACATCTCTGTCACGTAACGTAATTCGATGAAATTTGTGCCAGACGTGGAAAGGGTGGTACAGAAGGTAACTGAAAGGAATAGGCAACGAGACGAACAGAAATGACTTTTATTCAAAGACAATAATTAGTCGAAGTCAGCGTGATTCATTATGGTTCCATGGATATTAAAAAAGACATGATATGTTTGTTAATGGGGTGTCTGACCACCACAGACAGAAATGTATGGCGTGCAAGGTGCGACCATGCAGACTACATGTATGGTTAGCAGTTGTTGTCAACATTGGGTAGTCGCCAGCAATCGAGTCATCACTCGCTATTCAATCTTAATTCAAGCAGATATAGATTTAGGCAGATATAGATTTACGTTTAGCCATGCTTTAACCTCCCACCCCTACAACACCGGTTAGGTAAAAACAAAATATTCACAGATTATATGACATCAAATGCGAATGGGCAAAGCTGAAAATGTGAACCCAGCCGGGATTCGAACTCGGGTCTCCCGCTTTCTAGGCAGTTGCGCTGACCCCTACACCACTTTTATTTTTACTTTTATTTATTTATTTATTTATTTATCTATTTATTGAATTTTCTCTTTTTTATTTTTATTTATTTTTTATTTTTACACTCAAAAGAAAATGTAAGGATCAACTACTCCATGGCAGGAACATCCCAACTTCGGGGTGGATTACGGAAAACACTATAAAGAATATTTGAGAAATATTGCCCGTATTTTGGATTGCGTACAACTGTGCAATGTCGTTCGTTTACAAAGTTTGAAAAATCGAGTTCGTTCTTCTGTCCATTTACAAACAAGTAGTGAACCTCATGGCCACAAATCTATTTTACAGCGTTTGTCTAGGAACACAGTGATCACCGCACCTGCAAGGACTACCTAAGCACGCCTTCCTTCGGAACGGACGCCACATGTATATAAAAACAAGATATCTGACCGTGTGCCTAATATTCCCAATCAGATGGAAAGGCTGTCGTTAATAAAGCCAGTAATGTATTTGAGGTTATAATAGTAACGTCCTGCCCCTTTATAATTCGTGACAATGATCTATTGTTCACAGGGAAATATTTGGAAAAAATTTATATTTAATAAATGCAGAACAAATAGGATTCGATAAATAATATAGCAAAACAAATGTTTTTACGGTCGCCAGGTCGATGTAAGAGCAAGGAATTTCGTGAAAAGTTAATGTCAATAAAATCAATTAGCGATCCGAAAATTATGTAAACGGGAGGACACGGAATTTGTGCTATGCAAAAGAGGTGCAAAAGACTCCTATGCTGCACTTTGCTCACACTAATAACAAATTTAAGGCAGCAGCTGGAAACAGCACAACAGCGCGCAAATAGCGCCAAAATAATTTTAGCCTACAATGAAGACTCATATCTTACCTTAATACTTATGATGCACAGCTTTCAGGTGTACAAAATAAATAATTAGTAGATCGTTTACTTTTTACAGTTACAGTTTTTAATAAACTGATTGTAATTGAATAACAAACAGTTTTGCAATCGGTTAGTGACTTTATCGTAAAAATTGTTCACGTAAATGATTTTAGTTAGTCTTAAATAAATAGTTGTGGTATTCAAATTGAGTTCTTTTATGGGCATAAAAATAATTCATTGCCATGAAGGAGCATTTTGAAACAATTACTCATTGCACTAGTAGTTACTCACTGAAAAAACTGCTACATTTGTAAAGTTCATTAAGGATCATTTTTTAAATCTGTTCGAAGCTAACTTTTGCCAATACTGATTAATCTTTAGCACTTCATCAAGACATATGAAATTGTACGACTAGAAACACTCGTATTGTTAACTGAACTTTGCTGACACTCTGTTAAGCAAATTATTATTCAAGTGGAAAAATTTAGCAAACCTAGTGCTTTCTTATTTTGAATTAGTCTCGGTAAAGTAACGATCAGGAAGAAACCTGTCTGGACAGCGACAGTGTTGAATAAAGTATTTAACACGGGTTTCACTATTGAAAATTGTTCCACTAATACGCTAGTTAGCCATATATGCTAATTCTGATAAAACGGTCGGATCTTACTTTATATATCCGGCGTGATGCTGCTGCAGAATAATGTTGGCACTTAACAATTGGCAGACGCAATCTCTTCTCGGCGAAGAAATTACACTTGCAAATTTGGGCGTACAACATTCCTCTTGGTGTCTGCTTGCTCATTACTTATGCTGCGCCCATACAATTAATTAATACTACCTGTTCGCCGCCGTTTTCCATGCTCGTTTCAAGCCAACGCACAAGTTTAGTCACATGCTCTCCGCGAGGCACCTCTACTGATGGCGACTCACCGTTACGTCCGTCTGGGAACAGCGGTTTGCAACAACTGCCTCGCTCCGCTCTGCCAGCGATAATACTCCGTACTTCACAGATGATTCTATAAAATGTCAAAGCACTAGTGTGTCTATTTCGTTACAAAAATACTTATGATATACAAATAAACTGAATACAACATTACATTTAAACACATGGCAAATAAAAAAGACGTCGTACTTGGAAATTAAACCTGTACAATTTAGGAAATTTTACCTGTTTACGCATAGATTGATAAGTGGTGTTGGTCACTGTGTTGCTGTGTGACAATTCCCAATGCAAACATTTCAATGAAATATTTGCATTGCTCCCCAGGGGGCTCACGCTTGTTTCGTCAGTACGTGCGTGACAGTCACGGGGCCCCGAGCTAATGCAGTGTTTCTTCCTTCTTTCCTCCCTGGAGTGCATTTCCTCTCCCTTCCCCTCCTTTCCTATCATCACTCCTTCCCGTCCCCACGGAGGGACTGATAGCAATTACAAGCTTCCTAGGCTTTTATTTGCGGACGGAGAAGTTAGTACTGCTTCCTCCCACAAATCCCCTAAAACCCCCACATCCTTGCGGATGCTGTTGCGTAGCAGTGTGCGTTTGTACCGCCCTACAGTACGCACGAGGTGCCATAGTTGCTGTCCAGGTCTTTATGGAAAGCATAGAGTTCTGACTAACCTGTTGTCTTCTATAGTTGTGTCCCCAGCGCAGAAGACAGCACACAGGTCGTTGGTTCTTCTACAGCATACAAGTGACGCTAAAGTAAGTTCTGTTGGATGGAAGCATAAGAAGCGACTCGCGAGATTTTTAATTGTCAGGGATGCCATTTATTACATAAATAATAAAATATGGCTCTCGCCTCGGTTGCACAGTGGTAGAGTGCTAGACTACAAATCCAAAGGTCGCGGGTTCGATCCCCGCCAGGTCCTAGGATTGTTATCTGTCATTTTCTTTTATGAATTTATCAATTGTTTTAAAAAATTGATTGTATGACTTTATATAATAAAAGAAACTATTTTTGGAAATTGAAATATGTCCTCTTATGAAACAATCAATAAATTCTGTCATTTTCCACTTCTTTCACCTCTGGCAGTATTGATCATGTGAAAAATACCGAGTAGCACCGTGGTTCGGAACCCACGTTAAACTGTAGGTCCCCCTATAACTGGCTGGGTAAGTCAGTTCGAAGGTCGGAGGAAGGCAACGGCATACCACCTCCAAACAGGACCATGCCTAGTAAAGCACTGTGGTGTTCAAACCAAACTTCGGATTGTGGACTGCTTTACCTTTAATAAAATATGAGCAACTATTGTTAATATGATACGGCCTATGCTGCCCGTAGTACATGTTGAAACCTCGACTGTTATCACAATTATACAAAAGGTTACTCATGACCGGCGCGGTCCGGCGCGTATAGTGATCAGCTCGAGACTGAAACTGCGGCGCGTTGCGAGAGGGCACCTGACGCTCTATTTCGCGCCACAACAGGGCCGTCGCGCGCCATCTGCAAAATCGCTCTTCTCTTGTTACAATAAGAGAAGTTGTTTAAACTGTCAAAATCTAGCCTAGATATTTATTACAAATTCTCAGCTCTGAATAATTAATATTTAGTATATAATAAACAAAACTAATTTCAAAAGATATCGTGACGTGAAATGCAGCAGCCAATGCGAGTAGAGTACCAATAACACAGGCGGGCTAACCAGTCAACCTATTTGCATTGACAATAGTTACAAGTTGAAACCTAGATCTGCTTGAATAAAGATTGAAATGTCAGCGATGCCTGATCGCTACCGACTATCAAATTTTTAAATTAAGTACAGTCGAGGTGCTCACATCGCTTCGATATGTAAGTTCATCATAAATAGTTGACGTGGTGGGGCGATCTATTCCTCCACCAACGCGGTTGACAACTGCTGCATGGTCGTTTGTACATGCAGAAATATGTCCCCAAAACTCTTCACATACGTACTCTATGGGATTTAAATCTGGGAAATGGGAAGGTGTACCATTCATCGAATTG